>OX387241.1:77825964-79239714 GCA_947561735.1 Cenchrus americanus | reverse complement strand
CAAGAGCCGCAGAGGCGGCAGAGGAGCTGGCACCCGTGGTGGGCACGAAAGCGCCCGCCACCGGACCTTCCGTGGAAGAAGCAGCGCACGCCGCGGAAGCGCCAGCGCACGCCGTGGAAGTGTCTGGGAGTGCTGCTGCGGCAGCGACGGGCGCCACAGCAGCGTCCGCCGAACCCTCGAGGAAGAGGAAGCGAGGCTTCTCCACCTTGAGGTAAGCAGTGTTCTCCCCAGGCACCCCAAATTTCGAGGGGCTCGAGTTTGATCTCGCATTTTTATTCGCAGGGTGGCGCCGACCATCCCTGAACTCGTGCCTGCCAAGGCGCTCAGGTCGGGCGCGTCCATTCCCACGAGGCGGCGCTCATCGAGAGCGCCACGGGTGGCAGGGAGCGCGACGATGACGGGCGAGCCACCACGCAGCGTGGCCATGGCCATGGAGCCGCAGTAGGAGGCAACGGTCGCCGTGACGGTCACGACTACGACAATCACCGTGCCGACAGTTCCACTGGCGCCTGCCCCCGCCGGCGGCGATCAGGCGACCGTGGTGGAGATCTCTTACGATGACGCCCCGCCGCTTGGATGGGGCCAGTGGGGGAACTGGCCTGCGCCAGCCCCCGAGCCCGCGGCGGGGGTGCTAGTGATGCGGGAGGATGGCTGCGTGATGCCGCGGTGTCCGGCGCATGGCGTTGAGGCCTCATCATCGCGCGCCGCCCTCTTCGCTCCAGATGGCACCGCGACGCATCCGGAGCAGAAGCGGGAGCACGCGAGCATGTCGACGACCCACTTCGACGAGGCCCAGGTCGAGCAGGCGCTGTGGCAGGAGTTCCGCGACCACGACGCCTCACTGAACAATGCGCTGAACGAGGCGCTGCAGATCCATGCAGGTCCCGCGTGGAGGGTTTTCCAGGTACGAGTTTTTTCTATTGGATTTCGGAGTCCCCCCCTGTCTCGTCTCTTCCGTGCTTGCACTCCCTCAGACTTAGCTTCCCCCTTACCTTGTCCGGCGGTGACAGGAGTTGGAGGGCCGAGCTCGGGAGAGGCATGACCGCCTCGACCAACTGAGCTCCGAGCGTGACTGATACCAAGACCAGTACGACACCCTTGACGCCCTTGTCGAGGCCTTGAAGACCGACAATGGGTGGCTGGAGTATCGGATCGAGGCCATGCGTGACGAGCTCCTGGAGCATGACACTCGAGCTGCGGAGGACGCCTCCGCCGTCGCGAAGGTGAGGACGACACTCCTAGAGTGGGATGAGGCGCTGCGGAAGGCACGCGAGGATTTGGCTGGGGCGCGGATCCTGGCGGCGGAGTGGGAGACAGAGGTGGCCGCGACTCGTGCTCAGCTCCAATAGGACCACGCGACCCTCGAGGGAGCGCGTGCTTGGTAGAGCCAGGCCGAGGAGAAGGCCAAGGAGGTTGAGTAGCTGAGGACCATCCTGGCGGACAAGGCCACCTCCCTCGCCTCGATGGAGGAGCAGCTTCAGCAGGAGCGGGACACGCGCGAGCAGGCGGAGGCTCAGCTCCAGCAAGAGCGGGCCGCACTTGCTGAAGCTCGAGCCGCCCTCGAGCGCGAGCGCCTGGCACGATAAGAGGCCCAGCGCCGCACTCGAGGGGGCGCAGGCAGCCCTCAAGCAGCGGGACGAGGAAGTTTCACGGCTTAATGGGGAGATGACCCAGCTGAGCGTCTCCCTCGCGGATCAGCACCAGGCCGTCGAGGAATAGGAGGCTACGATCCTTGGCCCGCAGCAGGCAGCTGAGACCGTGCATGTGGCCCTTGAGTCGGAGAAGAAACAGGTCGAAGGTGAGTCGCCTCTCTTCACCTTTTGCTTGTTGATTTGGTTTGCTTGGGATCCGCTCCCAATTTTCGGTTTTTGTTCATGGTTTTCAGGCCTGCGAAATGCTCTTGGGAACTCGACGACCCAGGCAGAGGCTGTCTAGACGACCTACAACTCCTCGTAGCAGGAGTTTGAGGAGCTGCGGGCCGCCACCCTCGGGGCGTGCCAGGAGGTCGAGGAAGGCGAGGTGCAGGCCGGGAGCTCGACGGCGAGTCGCCTCCGCGCCCTCAGTGGGCACGTTACCTGCGCATGCGCCGTGCCCTTCACCTGGGAGTTCAGAAAGCCCTTGGCGTGGTGGCCTCCCACTACCAGGTCGACCTCGAGGCCGTTTCCACAGGCTACGTCGTCCCTGTTGGTGCCGACGACCAGGTGGCGATGAACCGTGCGAACGCGCTTCCCGCTCCTGTCGTCGACATCCTCGCCGAGGACTTCATGGACTTCCTCTTCCTAGACGCTCCCCCGGTGGGTGGCCCTGAAGCCTGAAAATTGCTGGGCGTGTTGTGCCCTTTATGTTTTGGATGTTAGAATTCGAGCCGTGTGGCTGTTGTAATAAACATTTGCTGTTTAAAACACTTTGACGTTTGTAAGTTGAAATACTCGCTGTTTATTTCGGCAGTTGTGTTGTTCTGCCTCCCCGCTTTCTTAGGCGAACCTTGGCTGGGAAGGTTTCGTTCGTACAAGTAGCTTGTCAGCAAAGCGGTGAGGGGGAAAGGGCCGTATCCTGCCCGAGGCGTAGGCTATCCTCGACTCACGCTTCTTCACCCTCTAGCTACTTGCATCCCATGTAAGTTCACCCGGAGTTTGGGTCGAGGCGTACTTAGCACGTTTGCAGCGAATTTTGAAAAAATGGGGCCATTTTTTTGGGGGGGGGGATGCCCAACGTAGTAGCCCCCGAGGAGGACTTGGTTTTCAGGGGAAAGCCGAGTCACCCTTTGACTTTATTAATTCGGTGGGATTTACATTTGCACAACCAACTGGGGTGTTGGGTATGTAAACAACAAAAAAGACTTGGAAATCCTTTCTAAGGGCAGAAGCGACATAACTATTGGATGTTCCAAGCGTTGGTGAGTTCCTCGCCGTCCTCGTTGGCCAACTTGTAGGTGCCGAGCTTAAGCACTTTGACCACGACGTAGGGTCTCTTCTACGGGGGTGATAGCTTGTGGCGGCCTCGATTGTCTTGGCGCAGCCTTAGGACTGGGTCCCGTTCGTTGAAGTCTCGGCCCCGTACCTTTCGGGCCTGGAAGCGCCTCAGAGCCTGCTGGTATCTCACCGAATGCATCAGGGCCATAGTGCGGGCCTCGTCCAATTGGTCTAGCGAGTCCTCACGGGCTCGCTGGTTGGTGCCCTCATTGTAGCCCCTGACTCTGGGCGACCCGTATTCCAAGTCCGTGGGGAGAACGGCCTCCGCACCATAGACCAGGAAGAACGGGGTGAATTCCGTGGCCCTGCTTGGGGTGGTTCTGAGGCTCCACACAACCGCTGGCAGCTTTTGGAGCCATTTCTGGCCGAACTTGTTCAGTCTGTCAAAACTCCTGGGTTTGAGGCCTTGCAAGATCATGCCGTTGGCCCGCTCCACTTGACCATTGGTCTGTGGATGTGCGACGGCCGCCCAACCCACGCGGATGTGGTACTTGTTGCAGAACTCCAGGAACTTCCTACCGGTGAATTGAGACCCGTTGTCGGTGATGATAGAATTAGGCATCCCGAACCGGTAGACGATGTCGGTGAAGAACGTCACGGCCTGCTCCACCCTGAGATTTGTGATTGGGCGCACGTCGACCCACTTGGAGAACTTGTCGATGGCGACTAGCAGGTGGGTGTAGCCCCCGGGCGCCTTTCGCAAGGGCCCAACGATGTCCAGCCCCAACACGGCGAAGGGCCACGTGACCGGAATCATTTGAAGGGCGTGAGCTAGGAGGTTGGTCTTGCGGGCGTAAAATTGGCACCCTTCGCAGGTGCGTACAATCTCGCTGGCGTCAGCAATCGCGGTAGGCCAGTAGAAGCCCTGGTGGAATACGTTGCCCACGAGGGTGCGCGGCGCTGCGTGGTGGCCGCACACGCCCGCGTGAATGTCTTGAAGGAGCTCGCGCCCCTGGGAGATGGGCACGCATCGCTGCAGGACGCCTGACGCGGCGCGCTTGTACAGCTCACCGTCAACGAGGGTGAATGATTTGGCCATCCTGGCGATGCGTTTGGCCTCGGATTGATCCAAGGGGAGCTCCCCTTGATCCATCCAGGCGATGTACTTGTCTCACCAGTCCTCCACGCGGGGGCTGGCTCTGTGTCCATGGCCTCGGCCTCGTCCGCGCCGTACCCCTCGAGCAGGGAGAGCACAAACGCCTTGCTCAAGGGGTCCTCATCCATAGGCTCCGCACCCATTGGACTCGAGGGAGCCCCCGAGGGTTCCTCTCGGTTCGAGGGTGTCAGCTCGAGGTTGACGGGCGGTTTCATGACGTCCTGCGTGAAGACGTTCGGGGGGACATTGATTCGCCCCGACGCGATCTTGGCGAGTTCGTCCGCCTCCTCGTTGTACCAGCGGGTAACGTGATTGAGCTCGATGCCGTAGAACTTGTCCTCGAGGGCTCGCACGACGTTGCAGTAGGCCTCCATCTTGTCGTCGTGACAACTCGCATCCTTCATGACTTGGTCAATCACGAGTTGTGAGTCCCCCCTGAAGTCGAGGCATTTGATGCCTGTCTAGATGGCGATTCGGAGGCCGCAAAGAAGGGCCTCGTACTCCACCATGTTGTTGGACACGGGGAAATGTAGGCGTACTGCGTACCTGATGTGCTCCCCGAGGGGTGAGATGAAGAGCAGGCCCGCGCCCGCCCCTGTTTTCATCACTGACCCGTCGAAGTAGAGGGTCCAGCATTCGGCCTGGATTTGCGGCGGCGGTAGCTGTGTGTCCATCCACTCGACGACGAAATCCACCAGGATCTAGGACTTAATTTCCTTGCGTGGCGCATAGGAGAGCATCTCGTCCATGAGTTCCACAGACCACTTGGCGATCCTGCCCGCCGCGTCCGGGTTATGAATGATTTCTCCCAACGGGAAGGAGGAAACTACCGTAACCGGGTGGGCCTCAAAGTAGTGCCAGAGCTTGCGCCATGCGAGCACCACCGCGTAGAGTAGCTTCTGGATCTGAGGATACCGTGCCTTGGTCTCGGATAGGACTTCGCTGACGTAATACACGGGCCGTTAGACTGGTAGGACGTGCCCTTCCTCCATACGCTCCACCACGATGATGGCACTGACCACCTGGGTGGTTGCGGTGACGTAGAGGTACAAAATCTCGCCGTCCTGGGGCGGCGTTAAGATCGGCGCGCGGGCGAGCGTCGCTTTGAGATTGTCAAGCGCCTCTTGGGCCTTGACGGTCCAGGAGAAGCGCTCATGCTTCTTCAGGAGTCGGTAGAGCGGTAAACCCTTTTCGCCGAGCCGCGAAATGAAACAGCTCAAAGCAGCAAGGCACCCCAGCACCTTCTGGACCCCCTTAAGGTCTCGAATCAGGCCCATCTGTTCAAGGGTTGTGACCTTCTTGGGGTTGGACTCAATGCCCCGCTGGGAAACTATGTATCCCAGCAGCATGCCTCGCGACACTCCGAAGACGCACTTCTCGGGGTTCAGCTTCACCCCGTTGGCTCTCAGGCAATCGAATGCCACGCACAGATCGCTAACCAGGTCGTCCGCCTTCCTGGTTTTCACGACTATGTCGTCTACATAAGCCTCAACAGTTAGCCCGATGTGGTCTCCGAAAACGTGCTGCATACATCGCTGGTATGTAGCGCTCGCGTTCCGAAGGCCAAACAGCATCGTCACGTAGCAGAACATTCCAAACGGCATGATGAATGAAGTCGCGAGTTGGTCGTACTCCTTCATTTTTAGTTGGTGGTACCCGGAGTAGGCATCTAGGAAGCATAGAAGCTCACACCCTGCAGTCGAGTCAACAATTTGATCAATTCATGGCAAAGGAAAAGGAACTTTGGGACATGCTTTATTCAAGCTAGTGTAATTTACACACATCCGCCACTTCCCATTCTTTTTCTTAACTAGTACAAGATTAGCTAGCCACGTTGGGTGAAAGACTTCCTTGATGAATCCGGCCTCGAGGAGCTTCCGCAGCTCCACTCTGATCGCCCGACGTCGCTCTTCGTCAAAGCGCCACAGCCGTTGTTGCACGACTCGGGAGTGAGGTAGGATATCAAGGGAGTGCTCGGCGACCTCCCTCGGGAAGCCTGGCATATCCGAGGGGCTCCACGCAAAGATGTCGGCGTTGGCACGGAGAAAGTCGACGAGCACCACTTCCTCTTTCGGGTCGAGGGTAGAACTGACCCTCAACACCTTTCCCTCGGGGACAGCAGGGTCGAGGGGCACCCCCTTGGTTTGCTCGACAGCCTCGAAGCTACCGACATGCTTGGTGGCGGAGTCGAGGTCCTTGTTGACCAACTTCTCCATGCTTTCCACGAGCGCTTCACCTAGTGCTAATGCTTCGGCGTGTTCCACGCACTCGACGTCGCAGTCGAACGCGTGCTCAATCGATGAGCCCACGGTGATGACGCCCTTAGGCCCTGACATCTTCATCTTGAGGTAGGTGTAGTTCGAGACCGCCATGAACTTGGCATAGCACGATCACCCAAGGATGGCGTGATATGCGCCCCTGAACCCTACCACCTCGAAGGTGAGCGTCTCCTTGTGAAAGTTATCCGGTGTGCCGAACCAGACCAACAGATCGATCTGCCCGAGGGGCTAGACGCGCTTGCCCGGCGCGACACCACGGAACGACGTCGTGCTGGGCCGCAGCTGGTCCAACCCGACGCCCAACAGGCGCAGGGTGTGCGCGTAGAGGATGTTGAGGTTGCTGCCTCCGTCCATCAGCACTTTGGAGAACCGCGCGTTGCCGATGACCGGGTCGACGACCAACGGGTACTGGTCTGGATTGGGGATGCGGTTCGGGTGATCCTCACGGCTGAAGGTGATGGCGTCCTCCAACCAGTCGAGTAAGGAGGGAGGAGCCTTCTCTGCGATGAGGACCTCGTGCCGCTCCCGCTTGCACTGGCTGTTGGACATATCCACGGTCGCCCCCCGAAGATGAGAAAAATGTTCTCCACCGCCGGGAAGCCGCCGGCGTCTCCGTCAACCCCATCCTTCGTGGCCTCACCATCCTTCGTGGCGGCGCGGCTGTAGTACTTCTTAAGCATGTCGCACTGCTCGAGGGTGTGGTTGACTGGTGTCTTGTGGTACGGGCAGGGCTTCTTGAGCATGTCGTCGAATACGCCGGGGCCTCGAGGGGCCGCTCGAGGGCCCTTTCGAACCGGGTCAACTGCGAGGGCCTTGTCCCCGTCGTTGTCGCGTCCCTACGTGCGCGCCTCGTGGCGCGACTTCTTGCCCTTCTTGTCCCGCTTGTGTTTTTGCTGCGACTCCTTGGACTTGCTGCTCTCCGCGGGCGCGTCGTCCACACGCTTGCCTTTCTTGGTGTTGAAGATGGCCCCCACCGCCTCCTCGCCAGAAGCAAAGCTGGTGGCGATGTTGAACAGTTCGTTGGAGTCGGCTGGCGGGCTGCGCCCGAGTTCACGCACGAGGTCCCGGCAGGTCTGTAGGTCTAGTCACATAAAAGGGGGGTTGAATATGGGACTTGTTTTGCAAGCTCTAAGAAAAACTAAAACCTTAACCTATCAACTAGTGTTGCCCATACTAAAAAGATTCTTCCCTACTTCTAGAGCACACTAACACAAGTTTCCTTAGCAAATATCACACTAGGAGGCAATATGACAACCTAGGCAAGATATGAAGAACACAAGCGAAACAAGCTAGAACAAAGACAAAGAAACTTGAGAGTGGAATTGAAATGCTGAAAGTAAGTGCTATAAGTAAATAAGATGGACAAGAGGTGACCGGATTTTTTCCCGTGGTATCCTGAGCACTCAGCTAAGCCATGGATGCACCTTGAAACTCTTGCTCACTAAGAAAGAACACTTCAATGAAGAGGAAGAGAAATCCCAATAGGCAAGAACACACTCTCCTTCTCTCCTAGGATGCAATAGATCTTCTGAGTAGTAAATGCAGCTCTAGAGAGGCAGGGGGGCTTATTTATAGGCCTAGCAAAGGAGGCTAGCCGTTGGAAAAGTCCCCTGAAAAAGTAGTACCGTCGGATGAACCGATGGTGCCCCCTGCTTAGCGTCGGATCATCCGGTCACTCACAGCGCCCAATATATTCGTTGAACCAAGAAACCCAGACAATGCACCAACGCTATACACCGACGCCCCGTCGGATCATCCGGTGCTGAAGGCACCACACTTGGGGCGGTACTGTATGATTTAAAACACACCGTCGGATGAACCGCTGAGTATACCTACCAAGTGTCGGATCATCCGGTGCTGAAGCAAAAGTCTTGGCGCATCTCTGTTGAATTTAAATGCAACCGTCTGATGAACCAATGGTCAAGGCGTCAGATCGTCCGATGCTTGAGCCCCGACCCTTGACCAGAACTGTAGCCAAACCCTAAGGCGTCGGATGAACTGATGCCAGTACCGTCGGTTCATCCGACGGTCCATTTTGAATCAGTTGGATGCAGAACTCATTCGACGCGTGTAAATAAAGGGGTGTCAGATCATCCGACGCTATGAAGTTGATTTTAACTCATCCAATTTAGCGCCTTTGAGTTTTCCGTCGATTCTTTTGCTTCAACCTTGCTTCAATGAACTCTCTGAGCTAGATAGGATCCAAGGAACATGAGTGTGCATAATTTATGGCTTTTGAGTGCATGGTCAAGCTACTAGCGTACGAGCCCCTCTTAATAGTACGGTCGAAACTACAAACTAGCAATCCAAGTGTCCTTCAACTCCTTTGTGACACTCGGAACTAACAAAGTCCTTAGCCTTGTAGTCTTCAACTGAATTTAGCCCATTAATTCAAATTGAGGGGTCTCATTCCATTCAATACTCGTGACAATAAGCCAAATAGAAATCCGCTTCAAAACAAAGGTTAGCCACAAGCATATGGTTGTCATTTATCACCGAAACACACCCTTACCAAAGGTGCGAAAGGGCCTAGATCGCTACAATCTCCCCCTTTTTGGTGATAGATGACAACACGAGTAGAGATATATGAAAATTTGAATTAAAAACATATAAACTCTACTTCTAATGCATGAAATAGAATAAGTGGTAAACACACATGCATTAAGTAAACACACAAGCATGAGTAGACTTGTAAACCATCGACATACACAAGATCCAAATACATGTCTCATCATGAAACTCCACAAAAGCGAGAGAGGCTACAAAAACTCCAAAACCTGCACTCTCCCCTAACTCCCCCTATCTCTACTCCCCCTATCTATGTCTCCCCCTTTGGCAACAAGCACCAAAAAGGAAACTAAGCCTGAGGCGGAGAGGAAGGATCTGGCAGCAAAGTAGAGAGGACTCTCGAAGGTCGCACAGCAAAGCCGAAAGCGTCGTCGTCGTCGGTGTCATCACTGAGGATGTCCCAAGGTGGTGACGAGGAACCCGGAGGAGGCGGAGGAGGTGCGACAGTCATCGTGCTGGGAGATGTAGTAGCCTTGGGAGTAGGAGGAACAATGTCGGAGGCAAGTGCTGCTGAGATCTGCTCCGTGATCGCTCCAAGGTAGTGGTCCTCCTGTCCAAACCCTCTGTCCTCGGCGTAGTGAATGTCGGAAGTGGTGTAGACGCCGGTGGGCTGGGCAGAGTGGTGCGAGCTGGTGTCTCGAAGACGAGTGCTCCTGTGGTAAGCGAAGACACCAGCTGTGACGTCGTAGGCGTGGTCATCTGTAGCTGAGCCAGAAAGGAGGAAGGGACCACAGCATGTGGTGTCGTCGTCTGAGGTACCGCGAACGCCCCTGTCTGAAGTAGAGGTGTCTATGGGAACGTAGACAGAGGAACGTTCACGAACCTGCCTGCTGGAGGAAGAGGAGCTGTCGGGTCAGCCTGTAGCTCGGCAGTGGTAGGTGGCCGAGGTGGCGGGGAAGTCCCGACCGCCGGAAGAGCTGACCAAGGCAACCAGACATGAACGTGAACATCTGTGAAGTCAACATCTGGTGCTGTAGCATCTACCGCCTCCCCGAGCCTCCCGCTACCGCGTCGGATCCCCTCGAGGATCACCTGCTGCGACTCCTGGTACTGCTGGAACCGAGCCTCGCATCCGCCGCCGTACCTGGAGAGTCGCCTGAGTCTGAGCAGCCATAGCCGAGATCAGTGAAGTAAGCTGGTCTGACTGGGTCACCTGAGCAGCTGTGATCGTGGGAACCGGTGACTTAGCCTCTCTCAGGCCTGGCAAGGTGGAGCCTCCTGCCTCGTCGTCGTGTGATCAACAGACTCTGAAAACTGGCTCTGTCTCTGGAGCAGGTATGAAGTCCTCGTCGTCACTGGAGGACTCGTCGTCAGTGGCAAAGTACTGAGGGAGAGGTGCCTCGGCTGCAGCAAGAGTGGCATCCTGTCATGATGCCTCGTCCATAGCTGCCTCTGCTGCTGCCCAAGCCTGAAGTGTCTCCTCGGCTCTCCTCATGCCTCTCGGGCCTCTCCTCCTGTCACCTGGCATCGGAGGCTGGTAGGTCGGGAACACGAACTTCGATGCCTCAAGCATCCCAACGTACCTCTGAGCCTCGAGCCGGGACAGCAGCCAACTGATCCAGTGAGCGAAGGGCTGTTGTCGTGTCATCCCCATGCCATCCATAATGGCATCCTCGATCTCTGCAAGCATGATGTGGCACTTCGCCATCACGTACATCAGGAGCCACTGCTGCACCCCTGCCAACGACTCTGCGTTCCCCATCCTATAGAGCACAAACCTCTTGAGAGCGTAGTGAACGACGTATGCATCATGGATCAGACAGTCCGGTGTCCTGGGTGTACCGCGGAGGAACGGTGGCTGGAACAGAAAGCTGATCTCCTCGTCGGAAGGTAAAACAGGTGAGTGTGCACGACGAGGAGGCTCGACGTCGGGGTACGCCAGGTAGTGAATAGAGTCGTAGTGTAGATCCACCTGAAGTAGCTCTGTGATCCCCTCTCGAGTAAGCCGCTGCTGCTGACCCATGAACATAAACCTGATGGCGACCCGGTCAGCATCAACGTAGATAGTGGCATAGAAAACCCTGACCCAGTCGGGGACGTAACGTGACCTCCGAGTTACTAAGTCCACCAGTCCCCGCTGGTAGTCGAAGAAGGGGAGTATCGCCTCTCCAGCTGCAGCTGCCCTCAGAGCTGTGAACTGTAGCATACGGTGCTGGCTGAGCTGAGACCCTCTGTGAGTATAGGAGGCATAGAAGCTCTCCTGTAGAATCGTCTAGAACCTGGGGTCACACTCCTCTCTGGCCGGGGGAACCACTGGTCCTCTGGCACACTCCTCAACCGCCGAATCTTCGGCCCCGGCAAGTGACGGAGGTCACGGAGATAGACTCCGAAAGCCTCTGCTCGTGGACCTCTGGGGAGATGGGGGTCTATAGCCTGCTGCTCTCTCTCTGTGAGCTCATCTGCTGCAGCTCTCCTCTGTCGCGGTGTCGGCTGTGGCTGTGTGTGACCACCGCGTGTCCGAGGTCCGGACCTGGCTAGTGAGGGTGGTGACTCTGACTGCTCTGTGGTCTCGTGCCCTCTGCCTGACCGACGTGGCTGCTGCTGCCGCTGAGTCTGCTGCTGTTGCTGCTCACCCTGGGCTGTCCCCCTGACTCTGTGTGCCCTCTAAGATACGAATGCCCCTCTAAGGCTGTCCCTGAGTGTCAGGCACTGCTAGCACATGCTCTCACTCCTTCTGCTGCCTGGTCTTCTTCTTCTTCGGCTCAGCAACTGCCTTACCCTTCCGCTTATCGCCTGCCATCTGTGAGAGAAAATGGTAGATGATTATAGAATGGCTAGAGACGAATAAACGAGATAAGTAACTAGAGGTAAGGGTCCTTAAGCATGGCATATGACCAGATATGAGCCTAATTATGAAAATTCTAGGATAAATGTGACCACATGATTAAAAGAGAGACTAGGTTGGTCCTTAGGTGCAAAAGATGTGCAAATGTGTGTGGATAATTGAAAGAGATTAAGCCCTAGATGTTCTAGACAATGAAGGATATGGAAGAATTGCATGAATTGTGGGCACAAAAAGTTATTTCAATGATTACTCATGACCACAATTCTATCTAGAGCATGAGTTAGCACCAATTCAACCTCTATTGTAAATTGAACAGTGCAAACAGGTGCAAAAAATGCCCTAGAACAGTGCAGGTGAGGAGGGGAATTTGGTGAAATTCTCACCACAGCGAAGAGGATCGACGAGATGCTGCTGTGGTAGAGGAATAGGGCCTTGCGCTCCCCCTAGGTGCTCGCCGATGAGATCCCGCGGCGGCAGATGGCTGGAAACGGCAGCGCGGCCCAAACCCTAGCTAGGTGCGGCGGCGGCGTGCGAGATTGAGTGCGGCTGCGAGGTGCGGCGGCCGACGGCGAGCACGAGGAGCGGCAGAGTGAGCACGGGCGCGCGCTTACACGACGGGGGTCGCCGGAGGCGCGGGGGCGGCGGGGCAGACGGGCGCGGTTGCGGCGGACGGGCGCGGGTTAGGGTTTGAGAGAGAGAGAGAGGCGGCGCCGAACCGTTATGACGGGTAGGACCCACGCTTTTGTATAGCGTCGGATGAACCGACGGTGCAAAAATACGAGCATCGGTCGAACCGTCGGTGCACTTATGCTCCTGGCTGGAAGGGGGCGTCGGATGGTCTGACGGCCTGAAATTACAATGCGTCAGAGCAGTTGCGCACAGGTCTGGGAAGAAGGGCAAATTTCTTCAGCACCGGATGAACCGATGGTCAAAAGACACGAAGCGTCGGTTCATCCAACGGTGCGAAATTTGCTAACAGTAAGCAACTGAGCGCCCAGACCCCTTCACCAGATGTTCTGACGCCAGAACCTACAGGGCGTCGGTTCATCCGATGGTGACAATTCGATTTTGTTGAACTATTTCTCATTTTTGATCCGTTGAATGTCACACACAAGCCAACACAAGCACATCTTTGGATCAATCCTGAGTGACAACCTCACCCCTCAAGCACTCCTTTACAAAATACTTATAATACACGATTAGCTCCCTAAAAAGGGATAAACCATAGGTAAAAATAGGCAAAATAAGAACCAAAGGAGGGAGGGAGCTCCAAAAAGGGAATGTATGAGTTAATTGCCTTTGAACTTAGAGATTGACACCATAAGCTCGTTAGGACTTAACTCAATAGGCATTAAGCACAATAATTTGTCTCATCACACCTTAAGAGTTGTTGATTTGCATTGAGCGCTAAGCAACTTTCTCATAGTGTGAGTTTATTTTTTGACTTCTCTCACGCAATGCTATGCAAGAACAAATGCATGAAAATAAACATGTGTGCATCTACATGACAAGCAAACATGCAAAGCGAGAAGGTAAACTATCTTGCCAAGTTTAACCCTTGACGAGCTTATTCATGATGAGCCATTCTTCATGCCTTGAGCGAAACAACAGAACCACCGGCTCAAGCAAGACCCATACTCATCACTATCTCATCAAGGTTAGACAAGCCCCTAATCATGTACATATGCAAATGCAAACTATATGACAAGCATTACATGATGTTGGACGCATCAAGCACATTTAATTCACTCTGAAGCCTACAAAAGGTGTTTTCATCAAGAGGCTTGGTGAATATATCTGCCAATTGCTCCTCAGAGCGAGCACCACAAAGGACAATGTCCCCTTTTGCAACGTGGTATCGCAAGAAGTGATGACGGATATCAATGTGCTTGGTGCGAGAGTGTTGAACCGGGTTGTTAGCAATTTTTACGGCACTCTCATTGTCACAAAGGAGGGGAACCCTATCTAGAACCACACCATAATCCAAGAGGCTTTGCTTCATATAGAGGATTTGAGCACAACAAGCCCCCGCGGAAATGTATTCCGCCTCCGTGGTGGATAAGGCCACAAAGTTTTGCTTCTTAGAGGACCAAGCAACCAAAGAGCAACCTAGTAAATGGCACCCACCCGAAGTACTCTTACGGTCTACTCGACATCCGGCGAAGTCCGAATCCGAATAACCCAAGAGCTCAAAACAAGCACCATGGGGGTACCACAAACCAATGCTAGGGGTGTATTTTAAATATCTAAGGATCCTTTTTAAAGAACTTAGGTGAGATTCTTTAGGGTTGGCTTGAAACCGAGCACACATACAAACACTAAACATGATATCGGGCCTAGATGCGGTAAGATAAAGAAGAGAACCGATCATAGAACGGTAAAGCTTTTGGTCAACCGATTTACCTCCCTCATCTAAGTCAAGATGTCCATTAGTAGGCATTGGAGTCTTGATCGGCTTACAATCATCCATCTTGAACTTCTTGAGAATATCATTGGTGTACTTCTCTTGATGAATGAAAGTCCGTTCCTTCAATTGCTTCATTTGAAACCCAAGGAAGAAGTTGAGCTCTTTGATCATTGACATCTCGAATTCCCTAGTCATGAGTTCACTAAAATCCTTGCACACTTTGAGATTAGTAGAGCCAAAGATAATATCATCAACATAAATTTGACAAATGAAGAGTTCTTTGTTGATTATCTTTGTGAAGAGAGTGTTGTCCACTCTACCAATCTTGAACCCCGCTTCAATAAGAAAATCCCAGAGCCTCTCATACCATGCCCTAGGAGCTTGCTTGAGTCCATACAACGCCTTGTGCAACCTATAGACATGGTTAGGATATGTAGTGTCTTCAAACCCGAGAGGTTGCTCCACATAGACTTCTTCATTGATGAAGCCATTCAAGAAAGCACTCTTTACATCCATTTGAAATAATTTTATTTTATGACTAGATGCATATGCAAGGAGGATACGAATAACTTCTAGGTGTGCCACCGGAGCGAAGGTCTCTCCATAGTCCAAGCCTTCTACTTGAGAGTACCCTTTGGTGACAAGTCTTGCCTTGTTCTTCACCACAATGCCATGTTCATCTTGCTTGTTCCGGTAGACCCACTTGGTGCCAATCACATTCTTGTTCTTGGGGCACTCGACCAACTCCCACACTTGATTTCTTGTGAAGTTGTTGAGCTCATCTTGCATAGCCAAGATCCAATCCGCTTCCCCAAGAGCTTCATCTATCGTTGTGGGTTCTACAAAAGAGACAAAAGCATGATGTTTGCAAAATGAGGCATATTGCTTGCTGCGAGTCCTTGTGCCCCCTTGGGGAACACCCAACACAAGATCAATTGGATGATTTGTTGAAGTCCTTGTGCGTCTTCCAAACATTGTAGAGGTGGGATCATCATGAGATTGAACTTCGCCCATGTCCTCTACTTGATCTTGAGTGTCTTGTGAGATAGGAGGTGGTTCTTGTGAGGAAGATGGACTATCTTGTCTTGTGGGTGATGTAGGTGGATGCCTTGGTGGATCATTATCATTATCATCATCGGAGGATGAGTCTTCAAGAATGGATTGAGGGTCATCATCCTCCCTTGGCTTGATGTCACCAATGGCCATCTTCTTCATTGCTTCTCGAAGAGGTTCTTTTCCTACATCATCACAACAAAAACCATCTCCTTGGGAGCCATTAGATTCATCAAACTCCACATCACATGTTTCTTCAATCACTCTAGTAGAGTTATTGAATACTCTATATGCTTTGGAGTTAGATGCATAACCAACAAATATGCCCTCATCCACTCTACTCTCAAACTTCCCTAGATGCTTCCTCTTCTTGAAAATGAAACACTTACAACCAAACACCCGGAAGTAGGAGATGTTGGGCTTTCTCCCAATGAGTAGCTCATATGGTGTCTTCATCATGAGTCGGTGGAGATACACTCTATTTGAAGCGTGACATGCCGTGTTGATAGCTTCCTCCCAAAACCTTTGCGAGACTCCATAGTCATCCAACATAGCTCTAGCAAGAGTGATGAGTGTCTTGTTATTCCTCTCAACCACACAATTTTGTTGGGGTGTATAGGTTGAGGAGAATTCATGCTTGATGCCTTCACCATCACAATACTCTTCCACCTTGGTGTTGCGGAATTCCGACCCATTGTCACTTCTAATCTTCACCATGGATGACCCAAATTCATTTTGGGCTCTAGTAGCGAACTTCTTGAAGATGTCAAATGTCTTGCCCTTGTCCTCCAAAAAGAAAGTCCAAGTATAGCGTGAGAAATCATCAACAATGACAAGACAATAGAGATTACCACCAAGACTCTTGTATGTAGTTGGTCCGAAGAGGTCCATGTGAATGAGCTCCAATGGTCTTGTGGTAGATACATAAGCCTTCATGGGATGATGACTTGCAACTTGCTTGCCGGCTTGACATGCACTACACAACTTGTCCTTCTCGAATGTAACATCCTTCACACCAAGGACCATGCCTTTCTTGAGTTGGCTCATGCCTATGTGAGCAATGCGGCGATGCCATAACCAACCCTTGGATGTAGTGGAGACGAGGCAAGTAGTCATGTTTGCTTCACGGGATGTAAAATCTACAAGATAAAGATTGCCATAGAGGAATCCCTTGAAAACAACTTCATTAGTATTCTTGTTAGTAATTGTGACCCCTTCATCATCAAATGTGCATGAAAGACCAAGGTCACAAAATTGTGCAATGGAAAGCAAGTTATAACTACAAGAATCCACGAAGAGAACATTGGAAAGGGATAAGTCATTAGTTAGAGAGATTTCACCCAATCCGGAGATCCTTCCTTTAGAGTTATCACCAAATGAAACTTGTTCATGATCTCCCGCATCATCCACTAGTGAGGTGAACATTTTTACTTAGCCGGTCATGTGTTGAGTGCAACCACTATCAAGTATCCAATGACTCCCTCTGGCCTTGTAGTTCACCTACACACAAGAAATTAGCATTGAGATTTAGGAACCCAAGCTAGTTTGGGCCTTTTGATGTGAGTGACAAGAGCTTTAGGAATCCATAAGCTTCTAGGTGGCTTGACTTTTGGTTTGGCCACAATGAACTTGATTGCCACTTTGCCATTGTTCTTCTTCATCAACAAGAAGTGGTTGTCATTGTACATGGACTTGTAGTTGCTTGGCAAGGTGGTCAAGGGGTGAGTAGGTGTTGGGCACTCCCTTGTGTGATGACCGGTGACCTTGCAATGTTGACAATATGATCCAACTTCATTGATGAAACACCCATATAGCTCCATTGATCTAGGAGTTTCCTTGATGGGATTAGGGAAAGCACCAAGCCCCTTTGTCCCATAGTCTCTTGCATTGTAGTAGAGGATCTCCTTGTGCAACTCCCCACCCTTGGCCAAAGTCTTTACACAAGACCTTAAGCTTCTCACTTCTTCTTCAAGAGCTTTCACCCTATCATGGTTAGTCTTGGAGGAAGATGCAACATTTTCAACATTAAGCAAGACCTTAAGTTTTTCAATTAGATCATCACATGAGGTGGAGGCATTGACTTTAGTGACTTCTCTAGCATTTGCATGCCCATTAGAATCAATGTCCTCACTAGCAAGCTCAAGTTTTTGACATTTCATCTCTAAGAGCACATGTTCTTTCTTGAGCTTCATATGACTTGACTCAAGAGACTTGTTAAGCACGGTTATGTCGTCATGCTTGACGATTAGCTCATTGTGCTTATAAAGTAACTTGTTGTGGTCATCTCTAAGTGACTTGTTAGACACTACCAAAGCATCATGCTCTTTGCTAAGGTCATCGTGCTTCACAAGTAACTCATCATATGAAAGCTTAGGTTTCTCATGAGTCTCATCAAGAGCTTTGAGCTTACTCTTTTGTTTCTTTATCATGGAGGTGTATTCATCAAGAAGATCTTTAAGAGCAAGAGGTGAGAGATTATCATCACTAGAAGATCCACTACTATCACTATCGCTCACCTTGGAGTGCTTTGCCATGAAGCACATAGGTGGAGGTGGAAGTGGAGGCTCATCATCCATGATAGCAATGCCGGTGATCTTCTTGTTCTTGTCCTCTTCACTTTCACTTGACTCACTTGAAGTCTCACCCCCGGTCACCCATTCATTGACCAAGAGAGAACGATGTTCACCCTTCTTCTTGTGGTAGGGCTTGGTTGATGACTTTTTCTTGGATGAGTTCTTCTTGTAGTACTTGGAATCCTTGTCATCTTCATCATTCTTCTTGCTTGAGTTTGACACTCTCTTGTCGGGCTTGGGGCAATCATATGAGAGATGATCATAGCTACCACAATTGTAGCACTTCCGATTGCTTCCCTCACCACTTCTTCTTGATGACTGGAACTTTTGCTTCTTAGGATCATAGTTGTAACCCTTCTTGCCAATCTTGGAGAGCATTCTTGTGGTTTTCCTCATGAGAAGAGCAAGCTTAGCATCATCGCTCTCCGCTTCACTTGAGTCACTTGGATCATCACTTTCACTTGAGGAAGAAGAAGCTTTTTCCTTGATCTTCTTGGACTTCCCATTTTCACTAGCCTTGAGTGCAAGATCTTTCTTGGTGCTTGAGTGTGAGGTAGATGATTCCATGTCTTCCATCATGAACATCTCGTGGGAGCGGATCTTGCTCACAACCTCGGTGATGGTGAGGGTGGTGAAGTCCTTCTCAAAGAGAAGTGCCTTGACGATGTTGTATTTTGGCTTGGGAAGCGTTTGAAGGATTTTCCGGATGATTTCCTGCTCGGAAAGGTTAGCAACATCGAGAGCATTGATACTTTGAATAAGCACCCCCATCCTAGAATACATTTGCTCTACCCCCTCATCATCTTTCATTTTGAACTCATTGAGTTCCACCTTGAGCAACTCATATTTTTCCTCACGGACATTTTTGTTACCCACATGGATTTCTTTGAGTTCCATCCACACCTCATGGGCGGTGGGCTTAGCAAAGACCTGATCAAACAACTCCTCATCTAGCGCCTCAAAGATGTGATTCCTAGCACGTGCATTCCACTTAGCCTCACTCTCGGTGGGAACCGAAGGCAACAGATACAAGGTAGTGTGCCACGCATCATGATGTTGAGCTTGAAGATAGCTAGCCATTCTATGCGCCCAAAAGGTGAAGTGCTTCCCCGCCAACCTTGGGGGGCCATTGCCGCTTCCCTTCACCATCTCCATAGGCGGTTAAGCCAAGCACAAAGGGAGCCTAGCTCTGATACCACTTGTAGGATCTAGTCACATAGAAGGGGGGGTTGAATATGGGACTTGTTTTGCAAGCTCTAAGAAAAACTAAAACCTTAACCTATCAACTAGTGTTGCCCATACTAAAAAGATTCCTCCCTACTTCTAGAGCACACTAACACAAGTTTCCTTAGCAAATATCACACTAGGAGGCAATATGACAACCTAGGCAAGATATGAAGCACACAAGCGAAACAAGCTAGAACAAAGACAAAGAAACTTGAGAGCAGAATTGAAATGCTGAAAGTAAGTGCTATAAGTAAATAAGATGGACAAGAGGCGACCGGATTTTTTCCCGTGGTATCGAGAAGTTGACGCTTCCCCCTAATCCACGTTGGAGCACTCACTTAGAGTATCGCTCCCCCTTGAGTCACTAAGACATAAGTGCTCACTAAGAGTACCCGTTCTCCATCTCCGGAACGGTGGGTCTCGAACCGTGTACACCAAGCTTGTCTTGAGGCTCCCACAATCTCCAATAGCTCACCAAGAACCCCCAAGTCACCTAGACCATCTAGGAGCCGTCAAACTCCAAGAGTAACAAGCCCGCAAACCTTAACTTGACCTGAGCACTCAGTTAAGCCATGGATGCACCTTTAAACTCTTGCTCACTAAGAAAGAACACCTCAATGAAGAGGAAGAGAAATCCCAATAGGCAAGAACACACTCTCCTTCTCTCCTAGGCTGCAATAGATCTTCTGAGTAGCAAAGGCAGCTCTAGAGAGGCAGGGGGCTGATTTATAGGCCTAGCGAAGGAGGCTAGCTGTTGGAAAAGTCCCCTGAAAAAGTAGTACCGTCGGATGAACCGATGGTGCCCCCCTGCTTAGCGTCAGATCATCCAGTAACTAATAGCACCCAATATAGCCGTTGAACCAAGAAACCCATACAATGCACCGACGCTATACACCGACGCCTCGTTGGATCATCCGGTGCTGAAGGCACCACACTTGGGGCGGTACTGTATGATTTGAAACACACCGTCGGATGAACTGCTGAGTATACCTTCCAAGCGTCAGATCATCCGGTGCTGAAGCAAAAGTCTTGGCGCGTCTCTGTTGAATTTAAATGCAACCGTCGGATGAATCGATGGTCAAGGCGTCGGATCGTCCGATGCTTGAGCCCCGACCCTTGACCAGAACTGTAGCCAAACCCTAAGGTGTCGGATGAACCGATGCCAGTAACGTCGGTTCATCCGACGGTCCATTTTGAATCAGTTGGCTGCAGAACTCATCCGACGCGTGTAAATAAAGGGGTGTCGGATCATCCGACGCTATGAAGTTGATTTTAACTCATCCAATTCAGCGCCTTTGAGTTTTTCGTCGATTCTTTTGCTTCAACCTTGCTTCCATGAACTCTCTGAGCTAGATAGGATCCAAAGAACATGAGTGCGCATAATTTATGGCTTTTGAGTGCATGGTCAAGCTACTAGTGTACGAGCCCCTCTTAATAGTACGGTCGAAACTACAAACTAGCAATCCAAGTGTCCTTCAACTCCTTTGTGACACTCGGAACTAACAAAGTCCTTAGCCTTGTAGTCTTCAACCGAATTGAGCCCATTAATTTAAATTGAGGGGTCTCATTCCATTCAATACTCGTGACAATAACCCAAATAGAAATCCGCTTCAAAACAAAGGTTAGCCACAAGCATATGGTTTTCATTTATCACCAAAACACACCCTTACCAAAGGTGCGAAAGGGGCTAGATCGCTACAAGGTCGTGCCCTTGAGGAAGGCGTGCACGATCTCAGACTGGGCCACGCTTGGGAGCTTGGTACAGTGCTTGGAGAAGCACCGTATGTAGTCCCGAAGCGACTCGCCGGGCTTCTAGGTGCACGCGCGCAGGTCCTAGGAGTTCCCGAGGCGCACGTATGTGCCCTGGAAGTTGCCCACGAAGGTGCGGACCAAGTCGTCCCAGTTGTGGATCTGACTGCCGGCAAATGCTCGAGCCACGTCCGCGCCGAGTCAGCGAGGTGCAGTGACAGGTTGCGGATGATGACCTCGTCGGTGGTGGCCCCGCCCAGCTAGCATGCTAGGCGGTAGTCGTTGAGCCACACACGAGGGTCCGTCTCCCCCTTGTACTTGTCGATCGATGTGGGCTGGCGGAAGCGTTGAGGAAAGCTCGCCGTGCGGATCTCCCGGCTGAACGCGCGGGTCCCCGGGGGTTCCAGCATTGGCGAGCAATCGTCGCGGCTGTCGTAGCGCCCGCCCCGCCATGGGTGGTAGCCCACCACCGCCCGTGTCTCCGTGTAGACCGCTCGGCGGGCGTTGATGACGTTGCGGGCATCACCGTCCTGAGCCTGTCCGCGCGTGTCAAGGATTCGCTCCCTAACCGGCGTTCGGCCCTGGTTGGCCGGTTGTCCCGCTGTGCCGCCCGCGTGAACTGACGCTTCCGGGCCTTGCGCACCACTATCATCCCATGCGCTGCCCTACTGGCGAATGCGGGACGCTGAGCTTTCGGCCTGTTGCACGGCCGCCTGCTCGATGAGCGCCTGCGCCTCACAGTGTAGGTTCTGCGCCTCGGGCGTTGAAGGAGCGGGCATGGCTTGTAGCAGCGTCGCGGCTGCAATGAGCTTCTGGCTCGCTCGCGGGGGCGTGTTCGAGTTGTTGACGTTGAAGTCAACGTTGATGCGGTCGCGGGCCTGCCTGCCTAGCTCGCGCACGCATTCGCCGCGTGTCGGTGCGGAATATGGTCCCGACACTAACCAGTAGAAAGCGCCGAGGTCTATCCCTCAATGGTCGATGCTAAGCAATAAAAGACACGGGATTTATCCTGGTTCCGGCCGAGGGGGCCGTACGTCCAGCAGTGGTGTGCACAAGGCACTATATTGCTCAGCACCGGGGGTGCCTGTAGTGGGGCTGCTACAAGCGAGGCGGGAGAGGAAGCGTGGCTTCCAAGTCCCTGGAGGAGTGGCTGAAGATATTGTGGGAGAATTGGGGAATGAGTACGTGGTGCGCTGTGCGTTATCTGTTGTTCTATGTCTCGTGTGCTCCTGTCTCTGTCCCCCCTGCAGCTGGGGGGTTCGCCCCCCTTTTATAGATCAAGGGGGAGGCAGATTACATGCGCGCCGCGCTATCTAGCCACACGGGGAAGCACGACGTGCTATGCTGTAGAATGGGCGGCTGTCCGGACGATCCTTGCGGCGATCTGGCCATCATGGCCTACCTTGTACCCGAACAGTGGCGGTTCGAGGGTTGAAGGGCAGCAGACGTGGTAACGCCTTCTGATAGGCTTTGAGGGAGGTGCTGACGTTGGCCTGTACGGGGCACAGGAGTAGGTAAAACGGCGCCCCTTCCCGACGCGCTTCACAGTGCTGGAGTTGTTGCTACAGCGCCTGGCGTGCGCCTGCACGCGCGGGGACGGTGGCCACGCTGTTACAGTGGCAGGGATGGTGTTCCACCGGCCTAGCGCCTCCACCTAACCCTGTAGGGTCACAAGAAAGTAGATCGAGGGTGCAACCGGCCCCCCTTCGAGGGCTCGGCGCGTTAGCCGTACTGGAGCAGGCGCACGGCGTCACGGGACTGACACCGGCCGCGTTGCACAGTCCCTCCCCACAGTGATGGGGATGGGCTCCTCCCTGGGGAGTTGGTGCGGCGGCACGGGGCGCGAGCCCGGGCGCATGATGGCGCCGTCCCGCCGGTGTCAGGGCGTTAAATGCCCGTGTACGGGGGCCGGCGCACGCGTGAGGGGCGCCCTCGAGCGTGGCGGACCCCGGTCGAGGGCGGGACGGACCCTCGAGCGAGGCGGAACCTGCTCGAGGGGGAGCGGGCCCTCGAGCGAGGCGAAGCCCGCTCGAGGGAAGCGCTACCCCTCGATCGGGACGGAGCTCGTCCGAGGGGGCGCGCATCCTCGAGTGAGGCGGAGCCTGCTCGAGGAATCTTCAAGAGGGCCGCCTTGATGGGCCGTCGGGGTCCCAGCGGCATGGGCCGTATCCTGCATGGTCAGGCACACTGTGTCTTGGTTTTGTTGTGGGTTTTAAGTGGGGATTTCCCCTTTGTTTAAGGGGACCCCTAGGGCTGTCCCCGACAGTAGCCCCCGAGCATCTGCGGGTTTGCCATTGAGGCTCCCGCAGATGCTGGAACCTACTGATAAGACGTTTTTCCCTCCTTGTTTTGCGAATGCTTTCCGTGGGGCCGCGTCAGCGGACCCGCGGGTCTAGCCCCCGAAGCCCTGCAGGAGTGTGGGTGCTCCTGCAGGGGTTAACCGCGAGAACTGGTCAGAGGGTGTGGCACATGTTTCAACCGGCATCGGCAGTGTCTCAGCCGGCTTCGGTGACGCACGCGCTGCTGGCGCTGTCTCCGGTGGGTGCAGGCCAAGGAGGTGTAGCCGTGCGCTAAGCCCCCGAGCCTGGGCCCGTTCGAGGCGATCGGGTAGAGCTTTACGACTTGTCTGTTAACGCGCCCTCGCCGTCCCTCCGCGGGACGGAGGGTGAGGTTTCCGCAACCCCCATCGAGCGGGTCGCGAATTGCGGATTCCTCTTTGAGCTGCTAGTGGGTGGTTCGAGTGGACGCCCATGCCCCGTTTGATAAGGGTAGGCTGCGTGGTCCAGAGACACGTCCATGAAAGCGCTTGCGTGGGTTTGCTAGGTGGGGCTCGGTCCCGTTCGATAGGGACCGAGGGCGCGGAAGCTCTCCCTCGGTGGGATCCCCCCGACTAGGCGCCCTCGCTGGCTCTCGAACACGACATGTGGGGCACCCTCGAGCCGGCGGGCTCGAGGAACGGCTCGAATGCGCGTGCCTTCGTCGTCCCTGACTCTGCGATCTGGGGCGCCTGTTCGAACCCGTCGAGGGTCAGGCTTCGAACCTCTGATCAGTAGGGCCGTGCGGGGCGGCGCCTGGGCGGCCCCGTCTTTTGCGTTTGCGGCCGTCGAGGGGTCTGGGCGAGCCAGCCCTCGAGGCGCTGGTTGGTAGCACAGCGTGGCATGGGTGCTCGCGGTGCCTGCTTTACTTCAAGCGGGCGCCGGGCGACCTTCTCACGCACATGCCCCTTTTTAGAGAGTTGATATTGTCTCGAGCCAGGGGCTCGAGCCGCTCGAGGCTTTTGCGTGGCATGGGTACCCGCGGTGCCCACTTTACTTCAAGCGAGCCCCGGGCGACCTTCTCACGCCGATGTCCCTTCGAGGGCTGGTATTGTCTCGAGCTAGGGGCTTGTGCCGCTCGAGGGTTTTGCGTGGCATGGGTGCTCGTGGTGCCTGCTTTACTTCAAGCAGGCCCCGGGCGACCCTCTCACGCCGATGTCCCTTCGAGGGCTGGTATTGTCTCGAGCCAGGGGCTCGTGCCGCTCGAGGGTTTTGCGTGGCATGGGTGCTCGTGGTGCCTGCTTTACTTCAAGCAGGCCCCGGGCGACCCTCTCACGCCGATGTCCCTTCGAGGGCTGACATTGTCTCGAGCCAGGGGCTCGCCCCGCTTGAGGGTTCTCCTTGCTTGGCAAGGGACCGGGTCATTAAATGTCCCACAGTCGAGGCTGCGGGTTCGCAACGCGGGCGCGCCTTTTTAGGCGTAGTGGCCGCGCGCGTGCGCGTAGTGGGCGGCGTGGCAGGCGGACGTGACCGCTTGCCTCGATCCCTGCTAGTCTTCGCCGTGATGATGGCCCGTCCGCGGTGATGTGGCCACTGCGGTCGTGGTGGGGCCCGTTGGCCAGCGTGAAGCGAAGATTCCCTGCAGTTAATGCGCGCGGGACATCCGCCCCGGAGAGCTCGCCCGCGGCTTATAAATCTGAGGGGAGGGGGAGACGGCGGTTTTTACCTTAGCGCTCCGCCATTCCGGCCCCTTGTGCTTTCGTCTTCGCCTTGCCTTCGCCACCGCGCGGCTTTGCCATTTGAGTTCTTCTTCCTCTTCTCGTCCTCCGCTCTCGCATTCCTTTGCCTTCTTCTCATGGCACCGCTTCTCGCCCCTCACGATCCTTGACCCGTACGCACCGGGAGCGGTCGACGGTGACTCCGCCGGCCCTTGGCGGCGGTCGCCGCCGGCCACCGGCGGCGAACGAGGATGGCCGCCCGGCGGAGTGGATAGTGCCGCCGGCGGGGGACCGCGCGCCCAACCCGCCGGAAGGCTACGTGGTGAGCTTTATCCGCTTCCACGAACGAGGCTTCAACGTGCCGGTGAGCCGCTTCATGCGGGCGCTGGGCGACTACTACGGCGTGGAGCTGCACAACTTCGCGCCCAACACGATTTCGCAGGCGGCCATGTTCGTGGGCGTCTGCGAGGGGTACCTGGGGATCCCAGTCCACTGGGAGCTCTGGGTACACCTCTTCCGCGCGGAGCTCTTCACGCAGCCCACGACGGAGCCGAGGACCCGCCAAGCGGTGCGCGCCGGCGGGATGTCGCTTGCCCTGCGGGGGCAGTTCAAGGACGACTACATCCCCTGCACCATGACGACGAACAACGCCGGCTGGGAGCGGGGATGGTTCTACTTGCGCAACGCCGAGCCCGGCCTCCCCCCCTACACCGGTCGGGTGTTCAAGGAGAAATCCAGCTCTTGGGGCTACGGGGTGTCCACGCCCCAGCATCGGAGGCGGCAGGACTCGGTCCTGGCCGCCCTGAAGAGCCTGGCGGCGTAGGGGCTGACCGCGTTGGGCGTCCTCACCTTCCTCCATCACCGGCGAATCGTGCCTCTGATGGAGAGGCCGCTCTGCATCTACGAGATGACGGAGGCGGCCGACCCCGTCGCGCTGGCGAGGTCGCGGATGCTCCCGACCCCCCTCGGGCGGCCGTATGCGCTCACCCGGGCGCGGAACGCCGTCGACACCCGGATGCCGATGCATCTGGACCGGACCCCGTGGGACCTCAAGATGCTCCCCACCGGCCCACTGGTGAGTGTGATTCTTGACTTTGTTTTCGTTCTTGGTGTTTCTTCTGCCTCCTGACGCGTCCTTGATGTTCCTGTATGCAGCTGGTGAGCTTTACCGCTTCGAAGTCCGTTCTGCCCACCCCCGACTCCCGCGCGCTTGGTCGGGCGGCGCGGCGGCGGGGAGCGAGGAGCGGGCGGCGCGCGGGGAGGGAGCGCGCGAGGCGGCACAACGAGCGCCGTGAGCGGCGGAACGTGGAGTGCGGCGGCGCGAAGAGCGGGGCTCTCCTCCCCGGGGACCGAGGAGTACTCGTCCTCGGAGGAGGACGAAGAGGAAGAGGTCGAGGGGCGGGGCCCCCTCGATAGGTGGGAGCCCTCGCCCCCGTCGCCGGAGCCGGCCCGGCGGTAAGGGCGGCATCGCTTGGGGCGGGCGCAACGGCGCCCGCCGCCGTGCAATCGACATCGGGGGGCGGCGCGCGCCGCGGGGGCGCCGACGCGCACCACGGGGGCGCGCGGCGAGCGCGCGCCGCGCGCGGCGCGGGGCCGCGCGCGCGCGGTGGCGACGTCGGGGAGGCGCGGCGGCGGGCGCGCCGGCCGCACCGGCCTCATCCGCTGAGGCTTCGAGGAAAAGGAAACGCGCCTTTTCCTCTTCGAGGTAAGGGGCTCGATCTTCCACTTGGTTTGATTTTTTGATGATCAGGCGTTCTAACCCTCTCGTTTGTGCACTCGCGCGGTGGTGCCAAGCGTGCCTCCCCCTCGCACCGGCCAAGGTGCTGAGGACGGACGCGTCCATCCCCACCCGGCGGCGCTCGTCGAGGGCGTCGCGGGGCGGGGGCAAGCACGGCGGCGGCGGCGGGGAGAGAGCTCGCGAGGGGCGCGGGCGGGGCCCCGAGGCCTCGGCCGGCGGATCGGCACGCCACGGCGCGGCCGGTGGTTGCCGAGGAGCGGCCGGTGCGGCCGTGGCGAGGCGCGGCCACGGCGGCGGTCGTGGCGGAGGTGCGGCCCGCGGAGGTCGTTGCTACGGAGGCGCGGTCCGTGGCGCCGACTCGCGGAGGAGTCGGAGCGGGTGCAATCCGTGGCGGCGCCGTGGTCGCGGAGGCGCGGCCGGAGGTGGTGACCGCGGCGCCGCGTCGGGCGCCCGCGGCCACGGAGGCACAAGTGGAGGCGCCGGAGAGGCGGCGCAAGGGCCGGTGCCCGCCGGCGGTTCCCGAGCGGAGGTGGTGGAGGTCCCGGATGACGACTCCCCGCCGCCGGGTGGGATCAGTGGGCTAGCTTCCCCACACGCTCCCCCGAGCCCCGGGGAGGGGGCCCTCGTGAGGCGGCACGAGGGGCACATGGTGGCGGGGGACCGAGGACACGGTGGCGAGGCCTCGTCCTCCCGCGCCGGCCACCCCGCCCAGGTGGAGGGGGCCGTCGACGATCCCCCTGCGTTTGCCGACGCGCCGGGAGGAGCGGGGAGCTGCGGGGCGAGCTCCGAGCCACGGCGCCACGCTCGACCGCGCGCCGAACGAGGGCGCGCGGGTCCACGACGGTCCTGCATGGCGCGTCTTCCAGGTAGGGCGTGGTTGCTCGTTCTCTTCTTTCTCTCATTTTTGTGCGCTGCCTCTGTGCCGTAGCGCTTACGGGTTTTGATGTGTGGGTGCCAGGAGCTCGAGCGCCGCGCCCACGACAAGTACGACGCCTTCGACCGGGCCGAACGCCAAGGTCCACCGGCTCCGGGGAGCGGTGCAGCGCTTTCGACGCGCTTGCTGACGCCCTCAGGTCCCCGGACACCGGGCGGCGGCGCACGGGCCATGGCCCGGCGCGACGAACTCCCCGAGAGCTCGGCGAGGCAGACCCGCCGCGCCGCTCGAGCCTCGAGCGGGTCCGCACGGCCCTCATCGATCGTGATGAGGCGCGCGTGGCGGGCGCGCTCGGACTTGGAGAAGATGCGGACGCCGGCAACCAATTGGGAGGCGGAGGTGGCCAACGTCCGCGGCGAGAACCGGGGGCTCCGCTCGTCGCTCGAAGGGGCGCGGACGCGGCGGCGCCGGGCGAGGAGCGGGCGCGCGGGCTGGAGAAGCGGGCCAAGGAGGCCGACGACTTGAAGGCCGCCCACGACGCCAAGGCCGCGACGCTCGTCGTCGCTGAGGAGCAGCTCCTGCAGGAGCGCACCGCCCGCCAAGGGGTGTTGACGGATAAAAGACGTATCCCTCTACGATCCGCAAGCGTACGGACCCCACACCTTTTTCACCACGGGATTCCCAAGGTTCTTGTCAATCCGCGGAGCAAGGGGATTACTAGCGCTTAACCAAGTACTAATCTAGTTGAATGGAAAACCTTTGAAAGAGAGTACTAATCTAAAGGTAAAACAATCTAACCTAAGTTAATCTATGTTAAGTTGATCAAACAAATGTAGGGTTAAACTATATGGTAAAGGGTGAACACAAGAGAGTGAGTAAGAAAGATAAGCGTTCCCTCCCTAGGATCTAGGATAACATGGTATGCATCTACTACACGAAAGCGGTAAACCAATCTACTGGGGGTTGTGACCACGGTTTCGCCCTTTCCCTCCTCTCGTCTCGTCACTACGCGAAGGTATTCGTGACTAGACCTATGATGGACACGGTATGTTGATGGAATCTATGGGAGTAGCGGATATCATACGCCCGAAAAACACGGTGGCCTACCTTAATCATCAAAGCATCATCAACATGAAAACAATAGATTGAAACCACGAATCAAGTAGCAATTACATAGCATGTATCCATCTAATCCTAGGGATGAACGGAGACATTACCCCATCATCTTACACGGATTGAAGCACATAGGGGTGATGGAGACTCCGGAGAACGTCGTCGATGAAGATGGCGGCGATGGAGCTTGGGAACACCCCTAGGCCAACGGCTTGGAGTCCTCCTCTTGCTTCCTTCTCTCCGCCGGCGTTGATCCTTGCGACGAGCTCATCTAACTCTCTCCTTCATCTTGCGGCGGCGGTTTTCTGGTGATTGGCGTCGGTAGGATGATTTGTTCGATGGGTCGGTCGACGGCGGCGGAGGGAATAAATAGACGAACACCTAGGGCAAAGGGGGGACCGAACCGACCCCGAAGTGGGCTGGGCCGGTCGGACCGGGCCGGCCGGCCCGAGCCCACCGGCCGGTTCGGCCCCGGTTTTCTCCCCGGTTGCTTCTCGCGTGATCCCTTATTCGTGTGCACTTGCATATGGGCCTTTGACGTCGTTTCCTTCACGGTTTAGGCTTGAATCCTTGCTATGCAAGCTTCGGCGTTTTACGGTTGAGTCCCCGAAGACTTGCACGTTGACGCTTCGGTCCTCGGGTCATTTGGAGTCATGTTCATCGCGTGTCTTGACTCTTGTCGGGCTTCATGATCTTCTTCCAAAGTGCTTGGTGAACTTATCCCGAAAGTCTCCTCATTAGCGTAGATTTCTCGCGTAAACAACAAACTCCAAAATCGACATGCAAGTGTGAACTTGTTATATCATTAGTATGCCTAGTGGCGGGTTAGTTGCAAATCATAATTGAAACCAATGTATAACAAGTACTCTAGGTTGACGGAAATTCACCGTCAACATCTCCCCCATGCTTAAACCTTGCTCGTCCTCGAGTAAGTAATCCTTGCTTAAAAGGGAAATCGGTGTTGCCTTCCAATGTTGTCCCCGCACTTAGTCATTCATGACGAGGCAAATTGCTCTCTCTTAAGAATTTATTTTTAAAGTTCAAGTTGTGACCGGCTTCTTTTTCATTATGGAAGATAGACTAACAATAAAGAACAAGCCACATTTAACACGATGCTCTCGAACTTAAGTGAACTTCAAACCATTACCTTGTCACATGGAAGATTTTCAAAAAGATGCATATCCAACATAAGTGAAAATCTCTTGCAAGAGCCCATGGAACACTCATCTCATCAAGTCACTCAAGCCTATACTAGATTATTTTCAACCTACTCTACTCATATGTGATAGTGGAAGGCTTATGTGGAGCTTGGAAGGTTAAAAACAATCCTAGCAAAACATATATCCGAAATATTGTCAAATTAAGAGAGAGGTCTATTGGAATTACCGAGACTCGTCAAAAAGGCCATGGAAAATAAATGTTGGAAAGAGAGAGGGACGAAACACACACATTTAGATAAGTGGACACGTGCAAGTGGCAAATGGATGATCCCGAGGCACGAGTGAAGTCCTCGTTATCGGATTGCACATGGTTGGAAGATTTGAGTATGGATTTGTCATCAAGGCACTTGAGAACTTATGAAGCAAAAAGATCCGAGGAGCATCTTTATTATTTTTCTTTATTCTATTTCCTTCTCATTTTTCTCTCTTTCTTTTTTTTCACTTTATTCCTCCTATTTTTCTTACTTTTCTTTTATTCTTATCATATTTTTTTCATTTTTCATTTCTATTCTTTTTTTTTCTTTTGCTCCTCAAAACTTTTTGCAACATAATACTTACATAGCATTTGTGTCAGAGAATGACTCCTCCCCCATGCTTGAACGATGCTCGTCCTCGAGCATAAAAGAGAGGGGAAATAATCGCTAAAATAAGTATAAATTCCATAATATTGTGGAATATTTGAATCTTCATCGAGAATTTTACTCCATACTCAAATTGGGTTGTGGACAAGGAGGTGATCACAAAAAGATGTTTTTGGTTTAGGGTGGATGCCCAGCGAAGTTTGTGAAATTTTCGATGTGAAAACCCACAATGCTTGGACAAAAAGGCTAGCATGAAAACGTTACACAAAGGAATGACCAGCTTCTTAGTCTCGAACCATAGAAATCAATCCTAATCCAACTCATCAAAACATATGTTTGCAATCTACGGGTTTTGTTATCATAAAACATATATGTATATGGCTTTGGTAGGTAGAACTTTGCAAGAGCATCACAAATATGTAGATAGCATAAAAGTTAAGTTTTCATAAAAGCAACAAGTTATCCGGCTATCCATAAACTTAAATCAAAGAGCAAAGATATGTATGTGGGTCTAGAGCATGGTCATTTCACCTCCACAAATAAAAGAGCCGGTATTTAAATTAATTTCAGATCATATTATATAGAGCAATTAGCCAAGACATGTATAACTTCATGTAGGTAAAACAAAGCGGCAACTTTCATCATCTTTCCGTAAGCATAGGCAATATAGAACATCGAGGTGAACACATGGTCATGCTTATCTATTGAAAGTAAAAAGAAACCTAGGTTGTCCTCCTAGTAGCCATGTTATTGTTTGAAGAGAAAAACAAAAGGTTGCACCTAGTTGATGTTGAAGGCATACTTACAAGCATTTGTGTTTGGAAAAGAGAAGGTCCATGGAGATGTTACCATCCTTTGTAATTCTTCGTTGCCTTCTTCCGACATCTCCATGTATCGATGTGGCTTTTGCTTTTGTCTTGATTTATTAATGCTCCTAAACTTCTGAATTTGATCTTGTATGCTTAATGGAGTCATTGGTCACCCTTCTCTTCAATGTTGTCATCACCATCTCCTCTTTCTTGTTCTCATCATCTCCTTGCTGTCTCTTTTTCATGGATTTCCCCCTCTGTCCAGAACAGAAAATATATCGAAATATGGCTCTATTGAAAAGTTTATGAAATTACCTTTCCAACGTGTGGTCATTCATCAAAAACGGAGTTCAAACAAGGGAGCTATGTCCGTTTTACTTCAGCACTGCGTGCTGTCCAAAACTGATTTCAGGACGTGTTGCACTCGGTGATTCGGGCATAACCGCTTGTAGGAACCTCCGATTGTCTTGATTCTTGATTTGTTGGAATCGTAACTTCATGGGGCTTCTAAATATCCAAAAATACCCAGTGTTTTCCCTTAGAGACCATGCAGAATTTTGATGAGATCGATAGCTTTTCGCGCATTGATCCGGTGATGTTAACTTCCGTGTTGAAGATTCAGGGTCTCCCCCATGCTTAGCATTTTGCTAGTCATGGAAGAAGAAGACAAAGCACTTCTTAGCCATCCTTCAATTTCCTTGTAGTGAGAGTCTTTATCTTGCACGTAAGACGTTTTAAACGCACATTCTACCCCCAAGGTGACGGTTGGGAGTAGATAGAATTGCCAACAATCCAACAATGTCTCCTAAGATTCTTAACTTGTGGCATAATTAGTTTAATAAGGAATAAAAACCTAATGAGTGTACGTGGTGCAAGGTGTGTATGCACATGATAGGAAAGCATATAAACAAAGACAAAGTTTTCACCTAGTTCTAAACACAATGTTTACAACTAGGTTGCCGAATTTCTCCATAGCCATAAAGGTTTATTTATCAAGGGTTAAAACACCATGTATATCCCTAAATCAATAACCCTTATAGCACAATAAAAATTAAGCGCATTGCAGAGCTTATAAACTAACCAATGCAACATGAAAACATATGAAAAGCTAGCTAGGTTTATCGAACTTAACGATGATGGTCCGCAATCATGTTTAAACACCATGTTTACACAAGATCACAAAAGGAAAATACCCATATGGCCATATGAAGCATTAACATGGAAACTGAAGCATACATCATTAAGTATATAAAACAACCAAGCCAACTATGTGCAAAACATGTATACACAAAGAAACATCACGAGGATAACAAAATGCAATGCATGCAAATAAATAAGATCATGAACATGATGGTGGTTCTAAAAAAAGGAAAACTGAACTTAGATTAATAACCACAAGTTGATCATCATAAGATAGTGCCATTCTTTTATTTTCTCTAAGAAAGTAGTAAAAATATAAAGAAACGGGTTGCCTCCCGAAAAGCGCTTCATTTAAAGTCATAGAGCTCGACTTTCTCACATACCTTCTTTTCGTTGCATAGCCATGGCCCTTCATGCAAGAAGAAAAGGTACCAATGCAGCTTTAATTTAATTCCCATGTTGTGCTTGATCACATATAGAAGACTTGCCCAAAGCATCCTTTTGTTTCATCATTATCTCCTTCTCTATCATCCTTCGGTGCTGCCTTCACTCTATTATTTTTTTTAATGTCCAGAACAGAAAGTATACTCAAGCTCTACTCCATTGCACAGTGCACAAAATTTCCTTTCCAACGAGTCTTCATTTGCTCAAATCGGACTCCGGACAAGAGAGTTACGTCGTTTTTACTTCGGCGATGAAATCTGTCCTGAAATTTCAGAACGCGCAACGCTCAATGTTTTCTCCATAACTCCTTGCACGGGTCTTCAAACTTGTTGGTTCTTGATGCGTTGGAATGGTAACTTGATGGAGCTTCTGGATATCTCATTTTCTTCATTTGTACACCTCTGAACAAGCTCTCAAATTGATGAAGACAGCAGCATCCATCGCGGGATTCGGAGAGGTTGATGATTTATCTTGCAACTCTTTTAGGCATGACTTTTTTTTTTCATTATTCAAACCTTGTCTACATGGTTAGTGATAATCGGGCCTTTCCCGACATATGATTCTTGAAGGTCACTAGCTTGACCAAGCGCAAAGCATGATCGAGATTTACAAAACTTATTGTAAACATACGCGTCCATAATTAACACCACATGTGAATTGTAGCAACAAGTCAAGGTGTAAATAAAAGAAGCATATGTTTCATGCGTAGCACTTAGCTCATCATTAGGCAAAGGTTGTTTAGGTGTGAGATTAATTGGATCAAAAATAAATGTTTCCTCTTTTTTCGTTCTCAAGAAAATCTAGCCTATCAACATGATCACTATTGGAACAAGGCATATAATTTAAACTATCATTCATACTATTGGTTGAGCATGAGTATTTGAATTTATCAACATCAATACCAATAATATCTTGAGATTTCAGCACGTACCTTGGCCTTAGAGATTTTTCAACAAGAGTGATATTTGGTTCATCAAGCGGTGTTGAAGGCGAATCGATCTCAACAAGTGTAGTTGCCTCTTCATCACCATCTTGCAATTTCTTCAACTCATCATGTGGAACATGTAATCCTTCAACTATGTACGCATTCATCTCTTCTTTGAAGTCTTCTTTATCAACCAGATCTTCATCTTCAAAGACTTGTATGATGCTTTCTTTATCTTCCATGTACCACATGTCATCAAGATCGCTCATTGTTGATTCACTCTTTCCTTCATCCTTGAGTACTTCCATGTCTTGATTTGCTAGTGTGTAGGCTTCAATAGCACACAAGCTATCATCTAGCTTGAGTCCTATCTCCTCCCATTTATCCTTTGAGTCACTAGGCTCATCACGGTTGTACTCTTCTCTTCCTTCATCATAAATCTTTGATTTGTCAAACCGGTCGATCCATCCTTCATCTCCTTCTTTTCTTTCTTCTTCAAACATCTTTTGGATCGACTCTCCACTCATCTCTTTATCAAATATATCTTCAACTAGTTTGGCAACGTGTCGGCGTTCCTCCTTCCTTCGGTAGCTAATTAGTGGGGCGAAATCAACTTGAACCCAACCGGATTGCTTGAACTCCGCCAATGGTCTAGCATTCCACATACTTCGGCCTACATTCATGTTAATTTCAACATTTTTAACATCCGAAATGACTTCTCTTACCTTGGGAAGTGGATCTTCACTTTCTTGTATGGTCGGTTCATCTTCCATGACCTTCGGTTCATCTTTTTCAGAAATTTCAGCAAGCACCTTGGGCTTGCTTTTGTCATTTTGCTCCTCTTGACAACATCTTTGCCAATCTCGTATTGTTCTTTGTCCATTGCTTATCCTTTGTAAGATTTGTGCGGCTTCACTAATTGTTTTATCCATTATATCACCGCCTGCACACATGCTTACAAAACGAGACGAGTTAGGGGTTAGTGAAAAATAAAAGGTATGCAACATCAAGTCACCGGAAAATCCCAAGTTCGGGCCTTGCTCAAGTAGTTCATTAAATCGGTCCCATGCTTCATCAATTCCTTCATCCTCTCCTTGCTTGAAATTGAGCACTTGCCTCCTTAAGTCTTGGACCTTGCTTATGGGAAAGAACTTCAAAAGAAACTTCTTCACTAGCTCATCCCAATTTCCTTTTGCTTCAACGGACGCAAGTGTGTACCATCTTCGCGCTTCATCTTCGAGAGAGAATGGAAAAAGATTCCACTTGAACCAAGCGGCCGGAACTCCTTTTTGTTGGACCGTGTTGCATAACATCGTGAATTCCTTAATGTGTCTATATGGGTTGTCATCCTCCAATCCTCTAAATGGTTTTGTCGCCACTAAATTGATGATTCCAGGCTTCAATTCATAGTGGGTTGTAGCAAGCGCCAAATCTGATTTTTGCATCTCAATGTCTTCCATTGACGGCATTGGTAGCTCCCTTAGCGACATCTCTTCGTCTTCCAATGGTGAGGTGAACAAATCCATCTAGGCACAAGAAGAGTAGAAAGAAAAACAAAAAAGATTTTTTTCTTTTTTTTTAGAAAATAAGGGTTAGGTGTTAGTAATCAACAAAATTAATACTAGATTAAACGTAGCAAGGCGGCTTGCTCCCCGGCAACGGCGCCAGAAAAAGGGGCTTGTTGGCGGATAAAAGACGTATCCCTCTACGATCCGCAAGCGTACGGACCCCACACCTTTTTCACCACGGGATTCCCAAGGTTCTTGTCAATCCGCGGAGCAAGGGGATTACTAGCGCTTAACCAAGTACTAATCTAGTTGAATGGAAAACCTTTGAAAGAGAGTGCTAATCTAAAGGTAAAACAATCTAACCTAAGTTAATCTATGTTAAGTTGATCAAACAAATGTAGGGTTAAACTATATGGTAAAGGGTGAACACAAGAGAGTGAGTAAGAAAGATAAGCGTTCCCTCCCTAGGATCTAGGATAACATGGTATGCATCTACTACACGAAAGCCGTAAACCAATCTGCGGGGGTTGTGACCACGGTTTCGCCCTTTCCCTCCTCTCGTCTTCGTCACTACGCGAAGGTATTCGTGACTAGACCTATGATGGACACGGTATGTTGATGGAATCTATGGGAGTAGCGGATATCATACGCCCGAAAAACACGGTGGCCTACCTTAATCATCAAAGCATCATCAACATGAAAACAATAGATTGAAACCACGAATCAAGTAGCAATTACATAGCATGTATCCATCTAATCCTAGGGATGAACGGAGACATTACCCCATCATCTTACACGGATTGAAGCACATAGGGGTGATGGAGACTCCGGAGAACGTCGTCGATGAAGATGGCGGCGATGGAGCTTGGGAACACCCCTAGGCCAACGGCTTGGAGTCCTCCTCTTGCTTCCTTCTCTCCGCGGCGTTGATCCTTGCGACGAGCTCATCTAACTCTCTCCTTCATCTTGCGGCGGCGGTTTTCGGTGATTGGCGTCGGTAGGATGATTTGTTCGATGGGTCGGTCGACGGCGGCGGAGGGAATAAATAGACGAACACCTAGGGCAAAGGGGGGACCGAACCGACCCCGAAGTGGGCCGGGCCGGTCGGACCGGGCCGGCCGGCCCGAGCCCACGCCGGCCCGGTTCGGCCCCGGTTTTCTCCCGGTTGCTTCTCGCGTGATCCCTTATTCGTGTGCACTTGCATATGGGCCTTTGACGTCGTTTCCTTCACGGTTTAGGCTTGAATCCTTGCTATGCAAGCTTCGCCGTTTTTACGGTTGAGTCCCTGAAGACTTGCACGTTGACGCTTCGGTCCTCGGGTCATTTGGAGTCATGTTCATCGCGTGTCTTGACTCTTGTCGGGCTTCATGATCTTCTTCCAAAGTGCTTGGTGAACTTATCCCGAAAGTCTCCTCATTAGCGTAGATTTCCTGCGTAAACAACAAACTCCAAAATCGACATGCAAGTGTGAACTTGTTATATCATTAGTATGCCTAGTGGCGGGTTAGTTGCAAATCATAATTGAAACCAATGTATAACAAGTACTCTATGTTGACGGAAATTCACCGTCAACAAGGGGCTGAGGGGCGGCTCCAGAAGGAGCAGGCCGCCCTCGTCGACGCCGGGACGGCGCTGGAGCAGGAGCGTGTCGCTCGCGAGGCGGCGCAGAAGTCATTGGCGGAGCGGGACGACAAGCTCTCCAAGACCGAGGGCGAGCTCATTGTGCTCAGCATTGCGAGCGCAAACCAAGAGCTGGCCCTCCAGGAGCAGGGCGAGGCCATCAAGCGCCTCGAGCTGGCGGTCGAGGCCGAGCGCCGCGCTCTCGAGATGGAGAGGAAACAAGTCGAAGGTGAGCCACTGTTTGACTCTTGCCTTGTTGGTTTTTCTGTTAGAGGGCTCGCATTCCCCTTTCTGATTTCTTTCTTGTCTTGGCGATTCCAGGCTTGCGCACCGCCCTGGGGCACGCAGCTGAGCGGGCCGAGGCGCGCGAGCTTCCTATAACTCCTCCGAGCGGGAGCCGGCGGGGAGCGGGCGCGGCGCGGCCCTCGAGACCCGTCGAGCCGTGGAGGAGGGCGAAGCACGGGCGGCGGCTCGGCCGGCTAGCCGCTGCGTGCCCTTGGCGGTCACGTCACCGAGCGGATGCGCCGGGCGCTGCACCTGGGTGTCCAGAAGGCCCTCGGAGTGGTGCGGTCCCACTACGAGGTCAACTTCGAGGCGCTGGCGGAGGGCTACATCGTTCCCGAGGGCGTCGAGGATGAGGTAGCGATGGAGCGTGTGGATGCGCTCGCCGCCGACGCCGTCGGGTCGCTCGCTGAAGCCTTCGAAGAGTTCCTCTTCCCGGACGCCGCTGGCTCTGCCGCTCCTCCCGCCTGAAAACAGTTGGGCGCTAGGCCCTGTTTTTTGTTCGTGCATCAGTATTCTGGCCATGGGGCCTTTGTAAATAGGCACATTATCTCAATCGTAAACATTTGATGATACGAAATGAAGTCTTTTGCTTATTGCGCTTTTTTGTTTCTCCTTCTTCTTGAGTAGATTTTACTTAGGGGAGTTCGATTTTCACGGGGGGGGGCTGCTGGGTTGGAGGCGAGAGAGAAGGGCCGTATCCTCGCGGTGTAGGCTATCTCTGACTCGCGCGCTCCTTCCGCTAGGCCGCCTGCGCCCTGTTCGAATCGTTACTCGAGGTTGAAGTAGAAAACAAACTTAGCGTGTGTGAGTTGTTTTATTTTGCGCCAAAATGGGACCATTTTGGGGGGGGGGGTGCCCCCCGCAGTAGCCCCCGAGGGTAACTTGGGTTTCAGGGGAAAGCCGAGTTGCCCTTTCCATTAGGCTTGAGGCGTTTACATAGTTGCCACCAACTGGGGCGTTGGCCATATGATTTTTACAACAGAAAATGCTTGGGAGTCCTAGCTAGGGGTAGAAACGACGTAGCTGTTGGATGTTCCAAGCGTTGGTGAGCTCTTCACCGTCCTCGTTGGCCAGCTTGTACGTGCCGGGCTTGAGTACCTTCGCCACGACGTAGGGTCCCTCCCATGGGGGCGATAGCTTGTGGCGCCCTTTGTTGTCTTGACGTAGCCTTAGGACCAGATCCCCTTCGCTGAAATCCCGCTGGCGTATCTTGCGTGCTTGGTAGCGCCTGAGGGACTGTTGGTACCTCGCGGAATGCATCAAGGCCACGAGGCGTGCCTCGTCCAGCTGATCCAGAGAGTCCTCGCGGGCTCGCTGGCCGGCATCCTCGTCATAGCCTCGAACCCTGGGCGAACCGTATTCTAAGTCCGTGGGGAGGACGGCCTCCGCGCCATGGACTAGGAAAAACGGGGTGAACCCAGTGGCTTTGCTCGGGGTGGTCCTTAGGCTCCACACAACCGCTGGTAACTCTTGGAGCCATTTTCGCCCAGATTTGTTCAGCTGGTCGAAAATTCTGGGCTTTAGGCCTTGCAAGATCATGCCATTGGCACGCTCTACTTGGCCGTTGGTCTGTGGGTGTGCCACGGCTGCCCAATCCACACGGATGTGGAACTTGTCGCAGAACTCCAAGAACTTCCGGCCCGTAAACTGGGACCCATTGTCGGTGATGATGGAGTTTGGCACTCCAAAGCGGTAGACGATGTCGGTGAAGAATGTTACCGCCTGCTCTGCCCTTAGATTCGTGATGGGGCGCACCTCCACCCACTTGGAGAACTTGTCGATCGCGACCAACAAGTGGGTGAAGCCCCCGGCGCCTTCCGTAGGGGCCCGACGATGTCCGGCCCCCCACACGGCAAATGGCCATGTTACGGGGATGGTTTGCGGGGGCATGGGCGGGCAAATTGGACTTGCGGGCGTAGAAGCGGCACCCTTCGCGGTGCGCACGATCTCGGCCGGCGTCCGCGACCGCGGTGGGCCGGTAAAAGCCACGGCGGAACGCGTTGCCGACGAGGGTGCGGGGCGCGGCGTGGTGGCCGCGATCCCCGCATGGATGTCCGCGCAGAGCTCGCGCCCCTCGGGGATGGGTACGCGGCGGCCGCAAGTATGCGCGAGGCGGCGCGCTTATACAGCTCGCCGTCAACGAGGGCAAAAGACTTGGCCATCCTGGCGATGCACCTGGCCGCGGCCCGGTCCGCGGGGAGTTCCCCTCGAGCGATCCGGGCGATGTATTTTTCGCGCCGGTCCGCTTGGACGGAGAGCCGGCTCGATGTCCATCACGTCGACCTCGTGGGAGCCATACCCCTCGAGGAGGGAGAGCACGTACGCCTCGTTCGAGGGGTCCTCGTCCATGGGTTCCGCACCCGCTGGATTCGAGGGAGCCCCCGAGGGTCTGTCGTGACTCGAGGGGTAGGGCTCGAAGACGACCGAGGGTTGAGCGACGTCGCGTGCGAAAACGTTCGGGGGGACGGTGATCCGCCCGGACGCAATCTTGGCCAGCTCGTGCGCCTCCTCGTTGTACCGGCGGGGCACATGGTTGAGCTCGATGCCGTAGAACTTGTCCTCGAGGGCTCGCACGGCTTTGCAGTAGGCCTCCATCTTGTCGTCATGGCAGCTCGCGTTCTTCATGACTTGATCGATCACGAGCTGCGAGTCCCCCCGCACGTCGAGGCGCTTGACGCCTAACTCAATGGCGATTTTGAGGCCGCGCAGAGGAGGGCCTCGTATTCGGCCATATTGTTAGACGCGGGGAAGTGGAGGCGCACCGCGTACCGCATGTGTTCCCCGAGGGGTGACACGAAGAGCGAGCCCGCGCCCGCCCCTGTTTTCATCACCGAGCCGTCGAAGAACAGAGTCCAACACTCCGCTTGGATTTGCGGCGGCGGTAGCTGCGTGTCCGTCCATTCGGCGACGAAATCCGCCAAGATTTGGGATTTGACGGCCTTGCGCGGGGGGTAGGCGAGCGTCTCGCCCATCAGCTCTACGGACCACTTGGCGATCCTGCCCGCGGCGTTGGGGTTGCGGATGATCTCCCCTAGTGGGAAGGAGGAAACCACCGTGACGGGGTGGGCCTCGAAGTAGTGGCGGAGCTTGCGTCGCGCAAGGACTACCGCGTACAGCAACTTCTGGACCTGGGGGTAGCGCGTCTTCGTGTCTGACAGGACCTCACTGATGTAGTAGACCGGCCGCTGTACAGGCAAGGCGTGTCCTTCCTCCGTGCGCTCCACGACGATCACGGCGCTGACCACCTGGGTGGTTGCGGCCACATAGAGCTGCAGGGGTTCGCCGTCTTGCGGCGGCGTGAGGATCGGGGCGTGCGTTAGAGACGCCTTCAGCCTTGTCGAGCGCATCCACGGGCCTCGGTGGTCCGGAGAAGCGCTCGTGCTTCTTGAGTAGGCGGTAGAGGGGCGGGGCCCTTCTCACCGAGCCGCGAGATGAAGCGGCTCAAGGCGGCGAGGCACCCCAACACCTTCGCACCCCTTTGAGGTCCCGGATCGGACCCATTCGTTCGAGGGCCGCAACCTTTTCGGGGTTGGCCTCGATTCCCCGGCGGGAGACAATGTATCCCAGGAGCATGCCCCGCGGCACTCCAAAGACACACTTTTCGGGGTTTAACTGGACCCCATTAGCCCGTAGGCAGCCGAACGCGACGCCAAGGTCGCCAACCAGGTCGTCCGCCTTCCTGGTCTTTACGACGATGTCGTCAACGTACGCTTCGACCGTCCGCCCGATGTGATCCCCAAAAACGTGCTGCATGCAACGCTGGTATGTTGCACCCGCGTTTCTGAGGCCAAACGGCATCGTGACGTAGCAGAACGTCCCGAACGGTGTGATGAACGAAGTCGCGAGCTGGTCGGACTCCTTCATCTTTATTTGGTGGTACCGGAGTAAGCATCAAGGAAGCAAAGCAAGTTCACACCCGGCCGTTGAATCAACGATCTGATCAATGCGTGGCAAAGGAAAAGGAACTTTAGGACATGCTTTATTAAGACTAGTGTAGTCTATACACATCCGCCACTTCCCATTCTTTTTCTTTACAAGCACGGGGTTTGCTAGCCACGTTGGGTGGAACACCTCCTTGATGAATCCGGCCTCGAGAAGCTTCCGCAGCTCCGCTCCGATTGCCCGTCGCCGTTCTTCGTCGAAGCGGCGGAGCCGTTGTTGCACGGCGCGGGCGTTTGGCAGGATGTCAAGGGAGTGCTCGGCGACTTCCCTCGGGATGCCTGGCATATCCGAGGGGCTCCACGCGAAGATGTCGGCGTTGGCGCGGAGGAAGTCGACGAGCACCACTTCCTATTTGGGATCGAGGGTGGAGCTGACACTCAACGCCTTGCCCTCGGGGGCTAGGGGGTCGAGGGGGACCTCCTTGGTCTGCTCCGCGGCCTCGAAGGTGCTGGCGTGCTTGGCGGCGGAGTCGAGGTCTTCGTTGACCATCTTTTCCAACGTGTTCACCAGCGCTTCATCCAGCGCTAGTGCCTCTGCGTGTTCTACGCACTCGACGTCGCAGTCGAATGCGTGCTCGATGGACGAGCCGACGGTGATGACGCCGTTTGGTCCCGGCATCTTCATCTTCAGGTAGGTATAATTGGGAACCGCCATGAATTTGGCGTAACAGGGTCGCCCAAGTATAGTGTGGTAGGCCCCCTTGAACCCCACCACCTCGAAGGTGAGGATCTCCTTGCGGAAGTTCTTCGGGGTGCCAAACCAAACTGGCAGGTCGATCTGCCCGAGGGGCTGGACCTGCTTGCCGGGCGCAATGCCGTGGAACGGCTTCGTGCTGGGCCGTAGCTGGTCCAACCCGATCCCCATCAGGCGCAACGTATGCGCGTAGAGGATGTTGAGGCTGCTGCCTCCGTCCATGAGGACCTTCGAGAACCGTGCGTTCCCGATGATGGGGTCGACCACCAGCGGGTACTGGCCCGGATTGGGGACGCGATTCGGGTGGTCTTCCCGGCTGAAGGTGATGGCGTCCTCCGACCAATTGAGGAAGGACGGAGGCGCCCTCTCCACGGCGAGGACTTCGTGCCGCTCCTTTTTGCGCTGGCGGGTCGACACGTCGACGGTTGGCCCCCCAAAGATGAGGAACACATTTTCGACGGTGGGGAAGCCGCCCTCGTCGCCGTCGCCTCCGTCTTTCTTGGCCTCTGCCTCCTTCACGGCGGCGCGGCCATAGAACTTCTTGAGCATATCGCACTGCTCAAGGGTGTGGTTCACTGGGGTCTTGTGGTAAGGACATAGCTTTTTTAGCATGTCGTCAAATACCCCCGGGCCTCGAGGGGCCGGTCGAGGGCCCCGTCGAGCCGGGTCAACAGCAAGGGCCTCGGCATTCCCGCCGTCGCGCCCCTCGCTCGCGCGCCTCGCGGCGCGGCTCCTTCCCCTTCTTGCCCCGCTTGTCGTTGCGGTGGGGCTCCTTGGACTTGCTGCCCTCCGCGGGCGCGTCCTCCGAGCGCTTGCCCTTCTTGCCGTCGAAGATCGCCCCCACGTCCTCTCCTCCGGAGGCGAAGCTGGTGGCGATGTCGAACAGCTCGTTGGAGTCCGCGGGCGGGCTGCGTCCCAGCTCCCGCACGAGGTCCCGGCACGTGGTGCCCTCGAGGAAGGCGTGCACGATCTCGAACTGCGCCACGCTGGGGAGCTCCATGCAGCGCTTGGAGAAGCGCTGTATGAAGTCCCGCAGCGACTCGCCGGGCTTCTGCGTGCAGGAGCGCAGGTCCCATGAATTTCCGGGGCGCACGTACGTGCCCTGGAAGTTGCCCACGAACGTGCGGACCAGATCGTCCCAGTTGTGGATTTGGCTGGCGGGCAAGTGCTCGAGCCATGTCCGGGCCGCGTCGCCGAGGTGCAGGGGCAAGTTGCGGATGATGACCTCGTCGCTGGTGGCCCCGCCCAGCTGGCAAGCCAAGCGGTAGTCGTTGAGCCACACGCGGGGGTCCGTCTCCCGGCTGAACACGCGGGTCCCGGGGGGATCCGGCGTCGGGGAGCGGTCCTCGCCGCTGTCGTAGCGTCCACCCCGTCGAGGGTGGTAGCCCACTGCTGCTCGTGCGTCCGCCCTGCTGGTGCGCCTGGCGTTGATGACGTTGTGGGAGTCGCCATCCAGCGCCCTGCGTGCGTCAAGGAGGCGCTCCTTGGCCGGCGTGCGTCCTTGGTCGGCGGGTCGCCCCGCCGGTCCTCCCCGCGTGGACCGAGGGTTCGCCTCCCGGTGCGGCCTCGTCGTCCGCGCATCCCCCTGTTGGCGGATGCGTGAGGCCGAGCTCTCGGCCTGCTGGACGGCCGCTTGCTCGATGAGAGTTTGCACCTCGCGGTGCAGGTCTCGAGCCTCAGGGGTCGAGGGTGCCGGCATGGCCCGCAGCAGCGTCGCGGCGGCGATGAGCTTTTGGCTCGCCCGAGGGGGCGCATCTGCGTTGTCGATGTTGGGGACGGTGTTGATGCGGTCGCGGACCTGTCGGCCCAGCTCCCGTGCGCGTTCGCCGTGCGCGGAGGCTTCCCCCCCGCCATTGAGGCGCGGAGCGCCCGCACCGTCCGTATTCCTCTCGCCGGCTTGGCCTCGAGCTCGTGGGCTTGGGCCGACCGCGCGTCGGCGTCGGCCCCGGCGAGAGCGCTTGGCCCCGCGGCCAGGCGCGTGGCGATCCCTGGGGCAGGCGTGACTTCCCCGTCTCCAGCGCCCACCGCACCGGCGGCATTGGCCGGGTCGTTGGTGATGACGGCGTAGCACTCCCGCGCGGGATCGTAACTCCCGGTGCTGGAGTCGTCGGAGCAGCCGAACCAGTAGTCCGTAGCGTCTAGGAAACGCCGGAACATGACTGGGTCCGGCACGCCGGAGAAGTCCCACTCCGTGTACCCGTGGCAGTTGGCAGGTGGCAACGCATCGAGGGAACCCAGGGACGACTCGTCCCCTGCTGAGGCGCCGGGGTCCCTGGCGACGAAGACGTGGCGGCCAGGCGGAACCCTGCGCATCGTGGTGTTGACGTTGGCGTTGTAGGCCGACGTAGCGCCACGCAGCCCGATGGGGATGCGCGGTCCGAGACCGTGCGCCGTCCCCCGCCGGGGTGGTGGCGGTCGTGACGGCGGCGCGCGCGTGCCGAGTGGCGGCGCGCTCGGCTTGCCGCCGCTCGGACCGCGCCCGGCGCGGCGCCGCCCAAAGCGACGGCGGCGCCGTGGCGTCGACGGGCCCGCGGCATCCGTGCCGCGGGCGCCTGCGCCGTGGTGGTGCGTGCGGCGGGGACCGGAGCGGACCTGGCCTGGCGCCGCGCGCGGAGCTCCTCACGGTTGGTGAGGCGCATGAGATAGCCGTTCCCCGTGGCCTGAAAGTTCAGGTCCCCGAAGCGAATTTCGAACCCGGCTGGGAGGGGGTCCGAGCTACCCATGCAGTAGCGTGTACCACGGTACTTAGTGCGGATCACCATGGAGGGAGTTGACGGAATGACCTTAGGCGCTCGATTGCCCCACGGTGGGCGCCAACTGTCGGTGCGGAATATGGTCCCGACACTAACCAGTAGAAAGCGCCGAGGTCTATCCCTCAATGGTCGATGCTAAGCAATAAAAGACACGGGATTTATCCTGGTTCCGGCCGAGGGGGCCGTACGTCCAGCAGTGGTGTGCTCAAGGCACTATATTGCTCAGCACCGGGGGTGCCTGTAGTGGGGCTGCTACAAGCGAGGCAGGAGAGGAAGCGTGGCTTCCAAGTCCCTGGAGGAGTGGCTGAAGATATTGTGGGAGAATTGGGGAATGAGTACGTGGTGCGCTGTGCGTTATCTGTTGTTCTATGTCTCGTGTGCTCTTGTCTTTGTCCCCCCTGCGGCTGGGGGGTTCGCCCCCCCTTTTATAGATCAAGGGGGAGGCGGATTACATGCGCGCCGTGCTATCTAGCCACACGGGGAAGCACGACGTGCTATGCTGTAGAATGGGCGGCTGTCCGGACGATCCTTGCGGCGATCTGGCCATCATGGCCTACCTTGTACCCGAACAGTGGCGGTTCGAGGGTTGAAGGGCAGCGGACGTGGTAACGCCTTCTGATAGGCTTCGAGGGAGGTGCGACGTTGGCACTAGCGGGGCACAGGAGTAGGTAAAACGGCGCCCCTTCCCGACGCGCTAACACGGTCTTGGAGTTGTTGCTACAGCGCCTGGCGTGCGCCTGCACGCGCGGAGACGGTGGCCACGCTGTTACAGTGGCAGGGATGGTGTTCCACCGGCCTAGCTCCTCCACCTAACCCTGTAGGGTCACAAGAAAGTAGATCGAGGGTGCGACCGGCCCCCCTTCGAGGGCTCGGCGCGTTAGCCGTACTGGAGCAAGCGCACTCGCGTCACGGACCGACACCGCCGCGTTGCACAGTCCCTCCCCACAGTGATGGGGATGGGCTCCTCCCTGGGGAGTTGGTGCGGCGGCACCAGGGCACGAGCCCCGGGCGCATGATGGTGCCGTCCCGCCGGTGTCGGGCGTTAAATGCCCGTGTACGGGGGGCCGGCGCACGCGTGAGGGGGCGCCCTCGAGCGTGGCGGACCCCGGTCGAGGGCGGGACGGACCCTTGAGCGAGGCGGAACCTGCTCGAGGGGGAGCGGGCCCTCGAGCGAGGCGAAGCCTGCTCGAGGGAAGAGCTACCCCTCGATCGGGACGGAGCCCGTCCGAGGGGGGCGCGCATCCTCGAGCGAGGCGGAGCCTGCTCGAGGGGATCTTCAAGAGGGCCGCCTTGATGGGCCGTCGGGGTCCCCGCGGCATGGGCCGTATCCTGCATGGTCAGGCACACTGTGTCTTGGTTTTGTTGTGGGTTTTAAGTGGGGATTTCCCCTTTGTTTAAGGGGACCCCTAGGGCTGTCCCCGACACCGCGCGCGGAAACCTCTCCGGTGATGGTGGCACGAAGCAGTCGTACCGCGCGGTACTCTTCCGCAAGCTTAGCCTCGAGCTCGCGTGCTTGAGCCAGCTGCGCATTGATGTCTGCGCCTCGCTCCAGCGAGGTGGGTAGTGCGCTCGGCCCCGGGTTCTGTGGTGCGTTGGCTTTCAGGTTCCAAGGGGCTTCTCCGTCGCCAGCCCCCGCCGCGTTCGCGCCGTCGGCTTGGTCGTCGACGACCACCACGAAGCACTCATGCGCGGGGTTGTAGCTTTCGGCGCTGGAGTCGTTGGAGTAGCCGAACCAGTAGTCTGCGGCGTCGAGGAACCTCTGGAACATCACCGGGTCCGGCACGCCAGAGAAGTCCCACTCCGTGTATCCGTGCGAAGTGGCGGGTTGTAGCTCGCTAGTAGAGATGTGGTAGGACTCGTCGTTGGTGGTGGCAATGAGGTTCCCGACCGCCAGGAGGTGGTGGCCGGGAAGGTCCTCGTATGCCGCCACGTCAGTGCTGGCGGACAAAGCGTACGCCGCCGCGGCGTTGCGCATCCCGTGGGGGAATCGCGGCTCGGGCACTGCGTGCTCCTCCGCGGTTGCGAGCGCTGTCTCGCTGGTGAGCGTGTCGCGTTGTGAGGCGACACGTGCGGCCCGACATCGTTCCATCCGCACCTGTCGAGAGCGGCCGGCCGAGCGTCGTCGGCGTCGTGGTGTCGAAGGGCCCGCCGCGTCCGCTTGGGCGGGCGCGGGGGGGCGTCGGCCGGCCGGGCGTGACGGGGACTGGTCCTGGCCCGGTCGGCCACCACGGATGGAGCTCGTCACAGTTGGTGATGCGCATGAGGTAGCCATTCCCCGTGGCTTGAAAGTTCAAGCTCCCGAACCGGATTTCGAATCTGGCTGGGAGGGGGTCCGAGCTGCCCATGGAGTACCTCTGGGACCTGTACTCGGTGCGGATCACCATCGAGATGGCTGGTGGAAGCTGATCTTCAGCGCGCAGTCCCCTACCTGGCGCGCCAACTGTCGGTGCAGAAAGTAGTCCCGACACTAACTAGTAAGCGCGCTGAGATCTATCTCTCGATGGTCGGTGCTAAGAAACTAGTGACACGGGGTTTATCCTGGTTCCGGCCAGGGCCGTACGTCCAGCAGGTGTGTGCTCGTGGCACTGTATTGCGTTGCACCGTGGTGCCTATAGAGGGGCGCTACAAGCAAGGTGGGAGAGGAGGAGGAGCCTCCAGATCCCTGAGGTTTGATTGAGGCTAAATGCCAATATCGCGGTGAAGGAGGAAAGCGTGCGAGTGAGTGCTGTCCGTCCTCATCCCCCCGCGGCCAGGGGACTGCCCCTCCTTTTATAGTCCAAGGGGAGGCAGTGTTACAGGCATGCCGCACTGTCTTAGCTATGTGTGATGACATGGCGTACAGTGCAGCGGAGTAGACGGCTGTCCTGGCGAATCTTGCTCCTGGCGGAGCGTCATGGCGTGCCCTGTGTCTGTCCAGGAGCAGCTTCGAGGGTGGTAGCATAGCGGTCTTCCATTCGGTCGTCGCCCGTGGGCTGACTTGAGGGCACAGCTGACGGGAGGCCATACGAGGCACAACAGCGGTCATGGCAGCGTCTTGTCGCTCCGCACCCCCACTGCGTCGGGGATGGCACTACAGTGCTCGAGATGGCGCCGTGATGGCGATGATGGCTGCACAGGGCCGATGGTGACGGAGGAGACCCGCTTCACTGGTCCGACGTCACGGCGTGGTCCTGGGCGAGCGCGGAACAGGCGTCTGTCCCCCTTTGAGGGCTCCGCCGTCCTCTTTCGAGGGTGCGGCACGCCGGCCGTATGAGAGTGGGTGACATAGTGTCTCGGAGGTGACCCTGGCCTTACCGCACAGTGCCGTACAACAGTGGGGATGGCTTCACCGGGAGAGTTGGTGGAACAGTGCCGGGATATGATTCCCAGGCGTGTCAAAGGGACGACATGCGTGGATTCGTCTGCAGGTGTCAGAGCATTAAGTGCCCCGGTCGAGGGAGCAGGTAAGGGGGCGGCGAGCCCGTGGGAGCCTCGAGCGAGGCGGAGACTCGCCCGAGGGGGTGACCAACCCTCGAACGAGGCGGACCTCACCCGAGGGGGCGTCCGGCCCTCGAGCGAGGTGGAACCTCACCCGAGGGGGTGTCCAGCACTTGAGCGAGGCGGTACCCCACCCGAGGGGGCGGCCAGCCCTCAAGCGAGGCGGGGTTTCGTTAGCGCGGCGCTGTGCCCCTCGAGCGAAGCGGTGTTTCGCTTGAGGGTGGCTAGGTCGGCTGCCCTGGTGGGCCGCTGGGGCAACCAGGGCCGTGGGCCCCTGCCACTGGGCCGTGGTCACTTTTGAGCGTGTTTTGGGTTTGTGAATTCGTTTGTGTTTCATTTTTTACGAGAGAAAATGGGTTTCCCCCGGTTTTTTAGGGGACCCCTATGGCTGTGCCCGACAACGTGTTCGGTCCTCAGCCCAGCCTCTCTAAGGGACTTGATCTTCTTCATCAACTCGGGTAATTGGATACCCTCTTGCATTGTCGGCTCCGTGTTCCACCACGGCCTGTGCTTCGACTGCTTTCCGCTCGGCTTCGGCAGCTCCGGATGGTGGTTACAAATATAAAACCACTTGGCTTTCCAGTCTTGGTTTGACTCTATTAGCTTGTACGACAAGTACTGGTCGGCCGCATCTTCACACATTTGAATACATGCCCCTCCGACTACTGGCGGGTCATTTGTGCTCGGCTGTGGCTTCACACAGAAGAACTTTCGGAACAGAATCCAGTGGGGTTTGGTTCCCAGAAATGCTTCGCAGAAGTGCACAAAGACGGAAACATGGAAGATGTCATTGGGATTAAGGTTCAAGTACTCGATGCCGTAGTACCTGAGAAGACCTTTGAAGAAGTCGCTGGCCAGAACTGCTAGTCCGTGCTCCGCGAATCTGGCAAACATCAGAATCTCATCCGGATTCTTCTCTATTGGATATGGGTCATCAGCGGCGGTGCGCCATAGATCCATCTCCTTCTCCCGTAAGAAGCCGCTATTAACCAGGGCCAACAGATCTTCGGTCTAGAGTTTGGATTTCTTCCATTCCTTGGCCGGGTTGGGATGCGAAGATGATGGCGGTGACGATTCTTGAGAAGATCCCTCCGCCTCACCGCGGGACCTCTTCCTACCCCCACCAGTCTTCAAGCTCTTGGACGGAGATGCCTTCATCCTCGAAGTGCAGGGAGTCTTCACTCGCATTCGCTCGGGGGCTACGCTGGTGGCGGACGGTGGCAGCGCGCTTGGATTTCTTCTCACTCTCGCACGGCGGCAACGATAGCAGAGGCAGTGACGCAGATCCTATCGAACAGATCTATTCGAGCGGCTGCTACTGAGGAGAATGAAAAACCCTAAGGGTTTAAGCGCTTATTTATAACCTAACTGGCGGCACTACAACGACTGGACAGATAAGCACTAGCGGGTGACTCAGCGGCGGTAGCCCGACCTTTCAGCTTCAAGTACTCGATGCTATCCATCTCAGGGGCTTGGCTACATCTGTTCGATATTATGGGTTACTACAAGATTCAAAACCCACTCAGGAGTACACATTCTACAATCAAGATGACCCTTCAATTCGAGAGGAAGTACTTGACTCAAGGCTCGAGGGCTCCGTGCCACGTGTCCTTCGGTTTTTTCTCCGGATTTTACGGGATAAGATTGGCAGAACTTCAAATTGACCCTCAGCTTGAATCTACGATTCGACTTAAGGCTCGGGGGCTACATTTTCCATATGGTTCCCTTCTTCACGACAACGTGAGTACTATTGAAGACCTTCAAGAGGAGAACTCGAGGATGCTTGGGGACTACTCGAGAAGACTTCAAGACTACTCAAGGATCGGCTGGAGTACCTTCCAGCCTTGGGATGCTTCAAGTACTCTTGAGGACTTTTGGCTAGTAGTACTCGGGGACGCTTGGGAACTACTCGTCAAGGCCGTCAAAACTACTCGAAACTATCCTGCTCGACTACAAAGTACTTGGGGGCCTTGTCGTATGTTCATCCCTGGGCCCACTACTCCAGTGGGTACCAAGACTGACTACTCGGTGGGTCCCTGGGACTACCTGACTTGTGCTACACGGCACCTGATGGCGTGGAGCGCAAGGACTACGGTGGAGGAGTACTCGGATAAGAAGCTGTACATGACCAGATCCATGTAAAGAACACCTAGATGTACACAACTAGTACTCTCTCCCTAAACCGACTTGTAACCCTGCCTCCCGGGCTATATAAGGCGAGGCAGGGACCCCTCTCTCTCTCATATGCATCATCTTGTAATCACACCCAATCAATCTAGAGCTACGCAACATACAGAATGTAGGGTATTACGCACATTGCGACCCGAACCTGTCTAAATTGTGTGCCACGTATCTCTTCCTTCGAGTTACCGATCTCGGCGAGACCACGTTCATCTACCTCGGGTACTCCCCTTGGTAGGTTGCCGGTCTAAAACACAGACACGGTACAAGTGTGGAGTCATTTATACCGGGTCTAACTCCACCCCGGTACAAATATTCCTGCCTACCGACACCATCTCACTTCCATCTCTATCCCACCGATATCTACTCAAATCCATCCACCACCACCCAGACTTCTCTCTCCCTCATCTCTAACTCTTCTTCTTCCTCATCTATCTCTAACTCTTCACTCTCTTTCTCTCCTCGCAGCAGGAGGCAGCCGGGACGAGGTGGAGGGTGCGGTCCTCCCGGTGCGTGGCGCGGGGGCCGGGCGGGCGGCGGCGCGGGGCGGCGGACGAGGCATGCATGGGAGGGGCTCGGTAGTTCTTGAGTGTTTGTGATTCGATTCTTGTAGTTCTTGAATGGATTCGATTCGATTGTTGAATCAAATTGACTTTGTAATTCGGTGATTTTTATTGTTGTTGAATTCATCTGTGTGTATCTTGTGTGATTGAATGAAGAAGAATATAGAAGAAAATAAAGGAAACGGAAGAACTAAAAATGGAAAGAAAAGAAAAAGGAAAGGGAAAACGGGGGGGTTGAGGGGACGTTGGACGGGTTCACGAGAGAAGCTCACTGTATCAGGTATCTCACCCAGTACAAATGTGACTTCACATTTGTACCAATCGGTTTGTACCGGTTGGATACCCGGTACAAATGAGAGTTTCCAACCGGTACAAATGGTTGTTTTTCTAGTAGTGATAGCTTTGGTTATTTTAGCGCCTTCTACCATTTAAGTTATCATATCTCTCCCATATTTTATTCATTTTCAGTTGCACTACTGTCTGTTGATGTATACCAATACGTATAACTACATAATTTTTATAGAATTTCAAACATATAAGTTGATCTATACGGTCTCAATTTAGGTTTTACAACCATTTAAAAGTTGGCAAACTATTTTCATATAAGATGATACATAAAATTGTAGCACCTCTGTTTTTATATAATCCCTAGTAACACTTTTATAAATTGATACCTCTTATACGAATAAGTTGATAGTGATAATTATGACCTGAAATAGTATTTCTATTCCACATGTGTTGTAAGTGCACAAGGTGCCACACTACAAGCATGGATTAGTACGCGACATCTCGAGCTGTCCTATCAGGATTGCTCTTGATCATGTACCGTGGGAAAGATTTTGCCGCTTAGCAGCTTCTTGCTGCTAATCTATAATATATGTTTGTTAAAAAAAATGTAAGCTAATTAATGCACGTCCATGCAAAAATTTGTACTGTGAACTACTAGACATATAAAATAAGTCACCATCTGTATAAAATAACACACTGGATCTGCTCCCGACTCAACCACTGCCACTGCCGCCTTGATCTCCCTCCTCTGGCCACCGCCATCACGTTACAAATCCGAGCTCCTCTCGTTGTGCTCTTCCAGCCATCCCGCTCGTGTCGCCTCTTGTGGAGTGTGTGGGGAGATTGGCTCTGAGCTCGCTCCGCTGTTTCCTGTCTCCGCCACTCTTGGAGCTACGAGCTGGACACCCGGCGAGCGGCGAGGAGGGTGGTGACGGGGCCATCTCCGTGTGGCAGCGGCGGTGCTGCAACCTGTCATGCGTGGCTGCGATGGTGCAGTCGCTTCTCCAACACCGATCGTTGCCCTGTTCATCATCATCCCGCCGTGGAGGCAGTTTGGCCCCGCGCGTGCGGCGCGCTCTTCTCCTGATGTCTCCTGCGCGGGCAAGACTCGCGGGAGCTCAGTGCCTACCTCCCATACTCGTCAGTGCACGCGACACAGGGCCTCACACAGTCCTGACCCTCCCTCTCGGTGTAGGCGTGAGCTGGTGGGATTTGATGCGAGGCGGCTCTATGCGGCTCCGTGGTGGGTCTCTTGTGCCCAAGGTTTTTTAACCGGCCGGCCGGACCAAACCACCAACCTCTAATAACAGTTTACCAGAGCGGTTTGAGCGGTTATCGGAAAAAATGCTTAAATTCAAATTTCCAAACTCCGTTCAACCGATTTCTGGCGGTTTACCAGATGGTTAGACTGGTAAACCGGATCGGTTAGACCGTTTACCGGCCTTTCTGACAAAAAAACTGACGGCCTAAATCCGAAATACACCTAAGACCCAACTCAAATGTACCTTAATCTTAAGTCATACCTACATCCTAATACATATAAATCAAATCTCAGCTAAATCCTCTATCCAATCAATCATAGCTACATCAAATCGTACCTAAATAGGAGATTGTGAAGGGGGCGAATTCTCACACCGACCGGCTGGCAAACCGCCGCCACTGTCTAGCTTACCGCCCCAACCGGGCGGCTAACCGTGTCGGGCGGTAGATCCGGCAAGGCCGCGGCTTACCGCCCAAACTGCCCGGCTAACCGCAGCCGAGGGGTGGCTAACCGCAACCGAGGGGTGGCTAACCAGTGTTGCGGCGGCGAACGACATCTGGGGCGGCGCTGCGAGGGTGGACGGGAGGGGAGGGGCACGGGGATGAGGAGAAATGTCACCCCCATCCAGTAACTAGATATTTTGAACTCCCGCCCACCCCAACCGAACGGGCCATAGTGGTTCGGCCCACTGTTTTTTTTCTTTTTTCATTTAACTTTGGATGCCGGAAAACTATACTGAATGAGCAAACATTTGAAAAATGTTGACACCATTAGATTCGTGGCAACTTGATCTACTTTTACGATTTTTTTGAATTTTTATAAAAAAATTTAAATTCAAAATATGAATGTGGCCGGTTTCCAACCAACTGGAACCATAACCGGGCCGGACCGGTTCTAGTGGTAATCGGCCCGGTTACGATCAATAAAAAAGCCATGCTTGTGCCTGCGCTCGCGGTGGGTAGGTTTCGGTTAGGAATTTCCAAGGTGTTGCATTTCTAGTCGCGTGGTCGTTGATGGAGGTCATGGGGTCGCCGCTGGTCATTGCCGATAGCACCCTCCTTGCATGGGCACGATGAGCTGTTGTTGTCGGCTCCTACTGTGGCGCTTCCGTGCGGCGTTTTGTGTTGCCTACGTCCTTTGGGGGTTGAGGGCACGATAAAAGAGATGCTTCCTTGTAGGCAGATGATGGTGACGTCTGCGGGCAGTGCTTACCTCCCTGGAGGCATCATCCTTCAGCCCTCTCCCCTAGTACCTTTCCCCGTCGGAGCTCTTTTGTGGTGGTTAGTGTGGCTCAAGGCCGTGCCTTCTCTCCCTTGCCTACCGTAGCATCCATTTCCACCCTCACTCCACCCAGTCGTAGTGGGTCGCTCGTCCGTGGTCTATTTGCAGCTCGTGAAGCCATGTCTTCGCCATTCGTTTGCTTTGCTGACAAGATGGGAGGATGGGTCTTCATCTTCCCCATGGTTCTTCGGGTTGTCAGCATCTCGCATCAGCGACGATTGCTATTGCTTGGGATTCCCTTGATCATCATCGAGTGTTGTTGGTGGTGGATGGGAGTTGGCTCCTCGGTGTCCGGGTTATCTCCACTGGCCTACCTTACCGTCACTGATCTGGTTGTTGGATCTTGGCTGTCACCCGGAGATCTTGTTCCTCCAGTTGTCTTCTTCACTGGCATATTGGGAGGACATGTCTTCGTTCTTCTCCTGATCCCTCAGGTTGTCATTCATCTTCAGAGAATCAGAGTAGTGGGCGACATTGAGTTGGCCCGTTGAGTGGAGTGGGAATGAGGGAGAGCTTTGGCTTCTTCCCTCTCTGGTAGTTTTGGTCGCTCTTGGCAACCTCTCCTGCTTGTAGAAGCTTACCATCATCGCCTTCAAGAGTTGCTTGCTGTCTTTCCATTGATTGGCCCCTTCTAAGCTTTGGCGGTCAGTAGCATCAAGTTGGTTCTGGGGGCCTGTGAAAGCATGGTCTGGTTTCGTCGGGTCGGTAATGGGTGCATTTCTGAAATGTATCTCACCTCGCTGGAGGTGTTGTTTTGGCCTTGAAAGACCTTGATGTCGCCTAGAGGGAGGGATAGGCGAGACGACTGAAATAAACTTTTCTTCCTTGAAAACTTGAACAACTAGCTTCCACCGGTCAAACTGGTGTGACTGACCGGTCAGACTGGTAATGGATCTGCTCGCAGGAGGGCACCGGTTAGACCGTTGCCCTGCACGGGTCAGATCGGTGTAGCACAGAGCACCTGCAAAAATAGCTTCAAGCTCCTCTTGACATCTAACACGAACCAAACATGGTGAGTGGCCTTGGTAGATGATCACAAGCACGATAATGATCACTGCACACACAAATAGCACACCCAAGTAGATCGAAGTGGAAGCAAATCAAATATGCTAGAAAACAACTTAGAGAGGCAAACCATAATGAGATGCAAGAATTTGTTTCTCGAAGTTCACCTCCCACTTATGGAAGGCTACATCTCCATTGAGGATCCTGTAAGAGAACTTTCCCACAACAAGTCGAGTCTCTTTCAACCACTTTTCTCTTTTCCACTAAGGTGACCTTTTCCACGAAGAGGCAAGATTACAGTCCTCCCAAACTTCCCGCTGCTCACCACAATAACCTTGGGAACTAGTCGGCGATGCCTAGCCATCTAGGAGACATACCTCCAAGAGTAACAAATGCTTCAATGCTTGTGGATGTGAAATCAAACTACTCAAGCTATGAGAATGCTCTTTTTAGCTCACAAAGGCTCTCTTGAGCTCACTCTCTCAACCCAACTCAAAGTATATGGCTTGAATCCACAAATCTCAGAAAGGGGAGTTGGGGAGAGCCACTAAGGCTTTAACATAGCAAGGAATGGCTTGGGAGCTCAAAAATGTCACAAAAAACAGCAACACACTACTGAAGGAGATGTGGGGTACTTATACCCCTCAAAGGAGAAAAACTAGCCGCTAGTTGTCGGGCGGCACCGGTCAGACCGGTGCCCCACACCGGTCAGACCAGTGTTTGAAAAACTAGCTGTTGGGCCGGCTGCAATGGTCAGACCGGTGCCCCTGGCGGGTCAGAACGGTCAGGCCCAAGACACCCCAAAACCCTTTCTTTCACTCCAACACTTCACCAAAGAGATGAAGTGACTCGGGTTAGGTTAGGAGGGATTGTTAGCACACTCTAAGGCTCTCAAGGCTATTTCTCACAAAGGTTTTCTAAGAGCATTGGTCATTAAGACAATGTTGCTTCCCTCTTGATAGTACAACATACCTATACTCAAGAATAAATAAAAGCATCATGTCAACCTCTTAAGCTTAAATGTCTTCAGTCTTGCCATACTTGAACAATTCCATTTGAGGGCTTTCAACTTAGCCAATGTCTTGAGCATGTCCATACTTGAGCTAGTGACTTTTCCATCTAGCATAGGAGTGCATATTAGGATCCTTAAGTCACTCCATATTTTCAATCATAACATATAGATGAGTTGCATTGCTCCCCTCGGTTAAGGCTTGGATATGATACTTCACCTTAGCAAAACACCGATGGGAGCCTAGCTTGAACCATAGATTGCTTAGTACTAGTCATCTCGATTGATCTCTTCATCACTTACCTAATCCACGTTGAGTTCAACTTTACTTCATCCACAATTAATCTTCATTCGAAACACCACTTCAGATGCTTGTTCTTGATTGACAACGAATATGCAAACTTTCAATTGAGAATCATCAAATATATACTCATCCTTGTATCCTTTTGCAATTATCACATGAAGCCTTTGCAAAATATGCCCAATATTTATCTTTATTTGTTGCTTGATGTCATTTTTCATTAGGATCACACACTTGCTTGTCTTCTTCAATATGGGCCATCCAATATTCATTTTCAAATATGTTGCAACACTAACTCATGAATATATGAATAAAAATCTACTCACATTCTTAGACAAACAAATTAGACCTTCAATCTCTTTGTCATTCAATTCACGAAAATCCACTTAGGGGCCTAGATGCACTTTCAGGCCTCTATCCATTTGTCTTGCTACGTGAAAGCCTAGTCTGCTCCATCGTCGGCAGACGGATGATGGTGGTGTTGACGTCGTTTCCCTCCTTGGAGGCATTTTCTTGCATGTTCTTCTCGCTCCTATCTCACTGATGCCTAGTTGTGAATCTATTGGTGATGTGATTTCACTTTTGATGTAATCTTTCGTGCAGGTTTTAGGTGTTGTCGATAGTGTCTTTCCTTTGTTGGTATTCCTCTGTCTGTGTTGGTCGTCGTCATTGTGTAAGGAATCGGATGCTCGTTAGCCTAAGAGGGGGAGGGGGTGAATTAGGCAACTTAAAACCTTAACCTATGGCTTCACTAATTTTGCACAAAGGTAAACTAGAACATATAGGGTTGTTCTAGTGTGAAACTCCCATCCCAAAACAAGGTTTGCAACCTATAGCCAATCCTAGCATGATACTACTCTAGGAAAATAAAGGCAAGCAAAGATAGCAATAGAGTAAATGCGGAAACGTAAAGGGGATGAGAGGAAGCAAACTCTTGACACGCGATTTATCCCGTGGTATCGGTAGGCACTAAGCCACCCCTAGTCCATGTTGAAGCACTCACACAAGAGTATTGCTTCCCGGCCACCAAGTCTCTCCCAAGAGCACCACTTGACTCGCCACAAAGGCTAGCCACTTAGGCACTTGCCAAGCTCCCTTGGTCACCTTGATGCCGCCTCCACTAAGGAGCTTCTCCACCAAGGAAGGGGGTCTCCACGTCCCCCGCACAAAGTGTCCTCACCGCTCCACACCAAGCCGGAGGGTCGATGACGATTGCCGGTGAGCCACTTAGGCCCCAAGGCTTCCGGCGAACCTTGTACAACTGGATTCACTCAAGAATCACCCCACAAGGTTGGCACAACCTTGCACTCACTCAGCTCTAAGCTAAGCCTAGCACTAAGCACATACACAAAGCATATCCAAGTCTAAGGATGAGCAATTAAGCACTTGGATGGATTGGATATCATCTTCAATGTGTCTTGAACTCCTCTGCACTTCCACACAATCCAGCAACCTCAAATGGGCGGGTGGAGGAGGTATAAATAGCCCAAGGCATCAAACTAGCCGTTGGCTAAAAGCGGCTGAAAGTAGTACCGTCAGATGATCCGACGATGTCTTTTTCCAGGCGTCGGTTCATCCGGTGCTACTAGCCGTTGCCTCCACCGCACATGACTTCTCTGACACAACTGCTCCGACGCTATGCACCGACGGTCCGTCGGATCATCCGGTGCTGAAGACCCCGCGTCCAAGTCGCCTCTGTTAGCTTCCACGCGACCGTCGGATAGACCGACGCTTCACCTTGACCAAGGCGTCGGATCATCTAGTGCAGAAGGCTTTGTCTTGGCGCGTCTCTGTATGAATTCAAACTGAGCGTCAGATAGACCGACGGTGTCCCCACTCAGACCGTCAGATCATCCGGTTCTACTGTCTTCCTTGCTCTTCCTCTGCAACTCATCCGACGCTACTAAATAATGTACCGTCGGTTCATCCGACGGTACCTAGGGTTCGACCCTGTGTACCAACTCGTCCAACGATTGCACCGACGCTTGTTAACTAGATACCGTCGGTTCATCCGACGGTGTCTTTTTCCTTCTTTTTCTTCGCGTCTTCAACTTGGATCTTTGCTTCAACTTAACATACTTAACATGCCATTACTTATAGCCTCCAAATATATACTAAGTCCTCAAATTTGTTGTAAGTAACCTAACATGTCCATGGTATATTGACTTGTGGTATGTCATGTTAGCTTGGGCATAGTATGTTAACATGTGGTAACATCCATGGGACCTAGGAATGCCTACAAAGACATGCTAGACAATGTGGTTAGTCCCATTACTTGTGTTAGCATGAATCACCAAAATCAACCCGAACAAATGTGGGGTCATGTTCGCTACACGTTGTTTACCTTTGGTTGTTGTGGTTGTTCCTTGTTACTTCGCAGTTTAGGAGGTGTCCTAAGGTTACTTAACTGTAATAAAAAACCTGCTATGCACATCTTAAAAAATAAAGAAATAACATAAGTTGCTGTGAATTTTATATACTCCTTTCGTTCTTAAATATATGACATCGTCACTTTTTACTCAAACTTTGATTGCTAATATCTATTAAACAAGTTTGTTAACTAAAGTAAAATATGCATCATTATGTCCATTGTCACATGTACTTTAGATTTAACTGGTAAGTTTATTGATTTGCAAAAATATTTCCAGAATAGACGAAAAGCCAAACGAATGAAAAATATCAATGATCAAGTATAAGTTACTTCTTTATTAAATATAAGTTGAAAGAATGAGAGTTGTATGAAATAACTTTGAAACATATCAAATATGGATCTAGTTTCATAAATCTCATTGTAAAAGAGATAGTGGTGGATGCAAACAAGTTTGGAAACGGACAGTTGATATGACAGTTATGAGTTTTTAAGGAGAACAACAAGCAATTCCCCTCGCTGGCGTGAATTAGATTATCCTGCCCCTTTTTGTTTTGTCCGCTTGTGATTAGCATAGGCCGTGAGATGAGAGTCGCAAGCATGTGAAAGCGACGTTTGGTACCATTGCACAAAAGGTACCCACGTTTTCCCTTTTTTACCCCCCCCCCCCCCCCACCGGTCTCACCTCCCTCTCATTCTCTCTCCTCCTCCCCTCCACTCATCCACGGCCGTGGACCTCACGTCGGCGCCAGAATCCGGCGACCGCGGCCTCTAGGCGGCGTACCTCCCCGCGGCGGCCTCCCACGCCGGCGAATCGGCGATCCGCGGGGTCGTTCCGCCCCTCCCCTGCTCCGTGCGGTGTGCGGCGGCGGGCCTCGAACTCGAAGCGGCGGCGGCGGCCGTCGTCTCCTCCCTCGGTGGCCCGGTCCGCAGGATCCGGCGCGGCGAGGCAAGGCACGGCGGCTCGGCGCGGCCCCCGCGCGGGCGGATCGAGCGGCCCCGGCGGCGAGGAGGCCGAAGACGGCGGATCAAGGGGAGTCGTGCGGAGGAGCGAGGAGCGGGGGGCGTCGTCGGCCGGTTCTCGAGGCGGCGGAAGGGTGGACCCGTTGATGGCGCGGGGCCCGTCGATGGCGGGCGCAAGGTGGCTCTAAGGCCGACGGGTCGAGGGACCCGGTCTCCCGGCCCGGTGCCACTCGTCCTCCCCACTGCGGTGGGCAGCTCCCGGCCTCGATCCGCCCCGCATCGGAGATCCAGGAGCGGCAGTCCTGGCGGCGGCGGAGCTCCCTCTTCCCCTCTCTGGCTCTCTGCTGCGCCCGACCTCATCTCTCTCCGCCGGCTCCCTCTGCGATGGCGCGGAGAACCAACGGCCGGACGCGAGGTGGTCCAACGCGGGGCGTAGCGGACACTCCGTACTCCCCTGTATTTGGCGCTCTCCTGCTCTGAACGGGACATGCCGCATGCTTTGGCGTCCCCCGGTGCGGGAGGAAAAACGCCAAAACACATACGGGATTGTCCACCTGGCCCCGTAGCGTGCGTCGTAGCGCACCCAGTGCGACCAGTCTTAGCCCTGTCCCTCTCATACCGGCGGCCACTGTTTCAGCAATCGGGCTGGTCCAGCCGAGAGGCACGTGTTACGCACGAGCTGAGCCGACATGCACATGCTGCACGGATATATAGCCTGTTTGCTTCATTGGTAGATGATGGTTGGTGTTGATTTATTTTGAGCGAAAAATACTGCTGGTTGGTTGCGGGTAGCTGATCTGTTACGAGAGAAAAGTACTACTGGTTGGTGGTTGATAAGGCAGACGAAAAAGAGAAACATTAGGGGGCATCCGGAGTACATACCTCCCTGTCATGGGCGTTGATGGTGGGCTTTCAGCCTTGAATCCCAGCCGCAGCCTGCAGCTAGCCTTCTTGTGTTGGATTGATTCCTTGTACAGAGACGCCGACAGGTGCTTTCTTTGTACGTAGTGTGCCGGACGCGGTCGATCGCTTTTCGTCCTCCACGGCCAACGGCAAGAAGGCCGGCCGCATGCGTTGCACGCAGCTTTCGCACGTGTCGACCACTAGTCCCGAGCAGCCTTGACCACATCCGATCGATCGATCGACCAGGGAGGAAGATGGAAGAGGCCTCAGCGGTCACGACCAAGAGCCGTGGTACCGAGGGCGCCGCAACGGCTGCTCGATCGCTTGGAGTTAGCAGCTCCCAACACCCAAGCCTCCTGTGCGAGTCGCTACTAGCTACTGGGGTACAGTATACTATTATCCACTAATAACCACGCAAAGAAACCGTAATTTTTTGCTCTGTTCCCATGGGAGAACAAGACAAGGCTACGGCAAGAATAAACAAGCTGAATTGAACCTGTACTTCTGAAGTTTTGATCGAGGGCACGCATAATTTCTTCGATCCACCCTCGCGCGCCTACCGTGCGTGTACTATGTAATATGACCCAAAGCAGAGAGCGCACCAAAGCTGAATCTAGCACAGAGCACAATCCTAACCCCACAACAGCCGGCGTATTTATGCGGGGAGGGATCTGACCAAGACCAAGTCAGGGATCGGAAAACCCTGCGACCACATATGTTCGTCACTGTTGTCAGTCACCGTTGCGCGCTGATGGTTGGAGAGATCTTGCTCGGGACGTCTTGCTCGTTACTCTTTTGGTTCAGGGCAAGTGACCCTTTTTTTCCACTTGCGGTGAAGTGGACAGGCCAGGTTCTCCATTTCATTTTCACCCGTAAAACCATAAAAATCGTGGTTAAAAAAAGTAGCCTTTTGGTGAACAGTTTCAAAAATCTGAGTGGAGAGTTATTTCGGCCGCCATGTAATTTTTTTACTAATGTGGAGGAGAAATTGTGAGAAAGGGTCGGTGTCGGGTTCCCTACCGCCGGACAGTAAATTTCTATCGATCGTGTGTCAGGCTCGGATGGTTAGCACAAGAGACAACGAGATTTATACTGGTTCGGGCCTCCGAGGAGTAATACCCTACGTCCAGTGTCGAGCTATCGTGTTCCCGTGCTAGGGTTGTTTGTATTAGGGGTTACAAACTAGTCGGGAGAGGGTGTTGTGCCCAAGTCCCTTAGAACGAGTGTTCGGTTCGTCGGCTAACCCTTGTGACGGTTGTCGTCCTCTCCCTTTTATAGACGCAAAGGGAGAGGCAAAAAGGGGAATGAGATAAGAGTTACAGTGCTCGGTCGCTGGGATGTCCTTTCGCACGTCACTGTCCGCTAGGACGCATTGAAGTGGAGTCACGTTGCGTTGTCGTAGAAGCCACCGCGTGGCCGAGCGGGGCTGTTCACCCCGGATGCCTGGCGCTCTCTCCGAGTAGTTTGGTGGCGACTCAGTCCGTTTGCGCACAGGGTGAGCTCGCTACGTTAAGGTCTAATCGTAGGCCCGAGCTCGTCGTAGGGGGTGCTTGAGTGTCTTGGCGGAGTTTGCGCGCTGCAGGGTTGGAGATGAGGGCAATTTGACGGTTGCGCAGCCGGGTAGAGCCGCATTAAGGCTCCTGCCGGGGCCAGCTGCCGGCGCGGGCCGCCAGCTGGTGTATTTGCAAGGCGTGGGGAACCGGTCCCCCACGTGTCGTGGTAGAGGTGCTCATGCCCCGGGATCGCGCCACGTGGTGTGGCTCACGCCTTAGTTGGAGGCGGAGGCAACTCGTGCGAACGAGCAGCTTGTCATGCGGGGCGGAGACTTGTGAGAGGCGAAGACTTGTCGGAGTGGGTCCCTCTAGTGCGAAGCTGGTCGGAGAAGCTCTCAACTAGTCGGGAACAGGACATCTTGCCAGTGTTGGTCTTGACATGGGTCCTTAGTTCTCCTCATCTTGAATCTTGGCCATCACGCTGTCAATCTTGGCCTTCACATTGTCAATGGTGTCGGAAAACTTCACCTCAAGAGAGATTATCTAGCCATCAAATGGGGCTCTTAATGTGGGCCCTCGTCAGTAGCCCCCGAGCCTGAGAGGGAGTCAAGGACTCGTGCATAGGCTCAGTTGAGAAGGCTTGGTGTTGATTCTTGTTCTTGGTCTTCCCGGTGGGTGCTGGCGAGCACATCCGCCGGATGTAGCCCCCGAGAACCCCACCACTTCGAAGGTGAGGGTTTCCATGCGAAAGTTTCGCAGGTCCCCGAACGTAACAGGCAGATCGATCTGCCCGATGGGGAGCGCCTCATTGCAGGGACGACCCCGTGGAACAGCGCGGTCGACGGCCGCAGCTTGGATCGCGGGATGCCCATGTCGTCAAGCGTCGACGCATAGAGCACGTTGATCCCGCTTCCTCCATCCATCAGGACCTTGTGGACCCGTTTGGATTTGAACAGATGAGCTACCACTAGTGGGTAGGATACTGGCTAGGGCACATGGTCGGGATATTCCTTGCAGTCGAAGGTTATTGGAACCTCCGATCACTTTAGGTAGGACGGCTCCACGAAGTTGGCATTGAGAACTTCTCGTCGGATGAGCTTCTCGTGCCGCCTTGAGGATCGCGCTGAGGGCCCGCCGAAGATCATATGGACCGCGCCATCTTCACCTGGGTAATGAGGCCCCGCGTCGTCGTCGTGGTCGGGAGGTGGAACCGCCTTCTTGGGTGAGTCCGTCGTTCTTGGCTTGAGGGTGTCGTTGACGTAGTTCTTGATCAACCGCCAGTCCTTGAGCGCATGCTTGACAGGGACCTCATGGTGTGGGCACGACGCATCCAGGAGCTTCTCGAAGTGGTCCTTTGGAGGACCAGGCTTGACGGGTTGCCCTTGGGGCGCGATGCTTTGCGTTCGACCGCCACGACCAAGTGGTCGTCACGACGGCGCTTGTCGTTCTTCTTCTTCTTCTTGAAGTGCGAGGATGTGCCCTCGCCATGGTCCACGACCTGCTTCCCCCGTGCCCTGAGGGGTGTTGCGCGTTGCCGCGATAGCCTCCTCGCCGTCTGCATGGTTGCTCGCAATGTCGAGGAGTTCCCGCGTCGTCTGGGGCGTGCGGCGTCTGAGTCGATGGATGAGGGAGGTGCAGGTCGTGCCGTTTTGGAACGGCGAGATGGTACTCGGAGAAGCTCGGTGCAGTGCTTGGAGAAGCACAGATGTACTCACGTAAGCTCTCCCCCGGCTGCTTGTTGCAGTTGCGCAGCTCCCACTTCTTGCGGGGGCGGGTGTACGTGCCTTGGAAGTTCCCGACGAAGACCCAGCGCAGGTCGGCCCACCTTTTGATCTTGTCGCGGGGCAGGTGCTTGAGCCATGTCCACACGGAGTCTCCGAGTAGAACGGTAGGTTCTTGATGATGAAGAGGTCGTCTGTCGCCCCCCTCCCCCCCCCCCCCGCGTGGCACGCAAGCCGGTAGTCCTCGAGGCACACGCTGGGGTTGGTGTCCCCGTCGTACCTGGGTACATTGGTCGGAGCCCAGAAACGCGAGGGGAACCTCGCATCCCGGACGCTCTGGCCAAAACCTCGCGGACCCCTCTAGTTCGGCGACCAGCTGCGGTCATGGTCGTCGTCGCTGTCGTAGTGTCGTCCGCACCCTCAGTCGTTGTGGTGGCGTGAGCGGCTGTCGTCGCGGCGGTCGTGGTTGCCAACACTCCCAGCCTGTCAGCGAGCCTCGATGGTGTTCCGGGCGTCGCGGTCAGGCCCGAGCCGGCTCTTGATTGCCGACATCACCGCCCCTCCCCCTTCCCCACGATCCTAATGCCGGGAGGGAGGTGGGTTTGGGCCGTGTGCGGACGGTGCTCCCGCTCAGCCACGCTCCGATCGCTGGCGCGAAGCGGAGCTCTCTGCTTGTTGCGCAACCGCTACTTCGAGCAGCGCCTTAAGTTGCTGGCACACTCGTCTTTCTTTGGAGGTCGCTGCCTCTGAGCAGCCGCGCATCAACATGGCTGCGGCGGTGAGGTTCTACGACACCCGCCTGAAGAGTGGCGGGTTGTCACAATCGGTGTTGGCGATAATGTTCGCGCCCTCGTTGGAGCGTCGGTCGTTGTCGCGTGTGCGTCCTCGAGCCGGCGGCGTCGGGGCGCGGGCTCGAGGCTATTCGACAGCAGGACGACGCTCCTGCCGCTCGTCGTTCCCCTCACAGGGTTTCTCCTGCACCGGGACCAACTGCGGGGGTGGCAGTGGAGCGGGCTGCCGGTTGCTGGGCTGTGGGTCCTCCCCATCACCCGGTGAAGGTTGGCCAACTTGTCGGGGACAGCCCTGGGGGTCCCCTAAAACAACCAGGGGAATCCCGCTTAAAACCTGCAAAGAACCAAAATGAAACACCTCTCACTTAAACACACACACGAGGCGCGGCCCACACTGCGGTGGCCCCCACGACCCACCAGAGTGGCCCAGTCAAAGGCTCCCTCGAGCGGGCTCCGTCCCGCTCGAGGGTTCACGCCTCCCTCGAGCGGGCTCCGCCCCGCTCGAGGGTCCACGCCTCCCTCAAGCGGGCTCCGCCTCGCTCGAGGCCCCCTCACGAGCACGCCCGCCCCCGCATGCGGGTACGGACAGTTAATGCTCTGACACAGCAGAGTCGTGCCATCATGCGCCTGGGAATCACGCCCCGGTGCTATTTTGCCAACTCCCTAGGAGGGAACCCATCCCCGCCACTGTGGTGGACTGTGCGACATGGCCAGTGTCAGCTCCGTGACACTGCGCCGCCTACTCCCGTACGGCTAACGTGCCGCGCCCTCGAAGGGGGGCCGGCCACACCCTCGAACCACTTTCTTGTGAATCCACAGGGGTAAGCCATGACGTTAGGCCGGCGGAACGCCATCCCCGCCACTGTTGGTCCTGTGCGGCCGCCCCCGTGCTTGTAGCACCACGCCGGGCACTGTTACAACCACTCTGGCGCTGTCAGGCACGCGGGGACGGGACGCCGCCACGCCGGACACTGTATCCCGTACGGATCGCCATCAACGGCTTCCCCGAGCCCGTCTGAAGACGCCACGGTCAACCACTATGCCCCTACCCTCGAAGCTGCCACTGTTCAGGTACAGGACACGTTATGACGACAAGACCGTGGACGGTCGCCAACTCCGCGGCACTGCGCGCCATACTTCCCCGTGTAGCTAAACAGTGCGGCATGCCTATAATTCACCCCCTCCTTGGTCTATAAAAGGAAGGTGAACCCCCTCGCCGCAAGGGACATGAGACATCCAATAGGGAACAACACACACACTCCTCAATTCTCCCACAACATCAGAACTCGTTTCGATCACTCCACCAGGGACTTGGAGGACGCGCCTCCTCTCCCGCCTTTCTTGTAGTTGCCCCACTACAGGCACCCCGGTGCAAAGCAATACAGTGCCTCGAGCACATCACTGCTGGACGTACGGCCCCGGCCGGAACCAGGATAAATCCCGTGTCTCTTGTTTCTTAGCATCGACCATTGAGGGATAGACCTTGGCTCTTACTACTAGTTAGTGTCGGGACTACATTCCGCACCGACAGTTGGCGCCCACCGTGGGGCACGCGAGCGCTGAAGGTCTACCCGTCATCAACTCCCTCCATGGTGATTCGCACCGAGTACCGCGGAATGCGTTATTCCATGGGCAGCTCGGACCCCCTCCCCGCCGGGTTCGAAATCTGGTTCGGGGGCCTGAACTTCCAGGCTACGGGGAATGGCTACCTGATGCGCCTCACCAACTGTGAGGAACTCCGTGCGCGGCGCCAAGCTGGGTCCACCCCAGTCGCCGCTGCACGCATCGCCACGACGCCAACGCCCGCCGGCACGGACGCCGCGGGCCCATCGGCGCCACGCCGCCGCCGCCGGTCCGGCCGCGCTCGCGCCGAGGCGCGGTCGGAGCGACGACACGCTGAACGTGTTGCCTCACAACAAGGCGCGCCCGTCAACACGACGACAGCCGCTCCGACAGGGGAGCGCTCGGTCTCCGGGCCACGCTTTCCCATCGGTCTGCGCGGCGCGGCGACGGCCTACGCTACCAACGCCAGCGTTAGCACGACGATGCGCAGGGTTCCCCCTGGCCGCCACGTCTTGGTTGCCAGGGATCCTAGCGCCTCTGCCGGCAACGAGTCGTCCCTAGGCTCTCTTGACGCGTTGCCGCCCGCCACCTCGCATGGGTACGCGGAATGGGATTTCTCCGGCGTGCCGGACCCAGTAATGTTGAGGCGGTTCCTCGACGCCACGTACTACTGGTTCGGCTACTCCGGCGATTCTAGCGCGGGCAGCTACGATCCCCCGCGGAAGTGCTGCGTCGTTATCGCCAACGACCCAGCGAACGCCACCGGTGCGACAGGCGCCGGCGTCGGGGAGCTTCCTCCCGCCTTGGGGACCGGGCCGCGCATGGCCGCGGGGCCAAGCGCCCCTCATGCCTCACCACCAACGGGGGCCGATATCAACGTGCAGCTGGCCCAAGCTCGCGAGCTCGAGGCCAAGCTGGCGGAAGAGTACCGCACCGTGCGGTTGCTCCGTGCCTGCATGGCGGGGGAGGCCTCCGCGCGCGGCGAACGCGCGCGTGAACTGGGCAGGCAAGCCAGTGACCGCATCACCACCGACTTCAACGTCGACAACCCGGAGACGCCCCCGCGAGCGAGCCAGAAGCTTATCGCCGCTGCAATGCTGCTGCGGGCCATGCCTGCCCCCTCGACACCCGAGGCGCGGAACCTACACTGTGAGGCGCAGGCGCTCATCGAGCAAGCGGCCGTCCAGCAGGCCGAGAGCTCAGCGCCTCGCATCCGCCAGCAGGGCAGCACACGGAATGATGGGGGCGCGTAAGGTGCCGAGCCCTCGGTCCACGCGGGCGATGCGGTCGAGCCCCCCCGCCAACCCGGGCGCACGCCGGCCAAGGAGCGGCTCCTCGACACACGCGGGCAGGCGCGGGACGGCGATGCCCGCAACGTCATCAACGCTCGGCGGACGAGCAAAGCGGAGGCGCGAGCGGCAGTAGGCTACCACCCTCGGCGGGGCGGACGCTACGATAGCGATGAGGATCGCTCGCCAACGCCGGAGCCCTCGGGAACCCGCGTGTTCAGCCGGGAGATCCGCACGGCGGCCTTTCCCCAACGCTTCCGCCAGCCCACGACCATCATCAAGTACAACGGGGAGACGGACCCCCGCGTGTGGCTTAACGACTACCGTCTAGCATGTCACCTGGGTGGAGCCACCAGCGACGAGGTCATCATCCGCAACCACCCCCTGCACCTAGCCGACTCGGCGCGGACGTGGCTCGAGCACCTGCCGGCTAGCCAGATCCACAACTGGGACAACCTTGTCCGCACGTTCGTTGGTAACTTCCAGGGCACGTATGTGCACCCTGGGAACTCCTGGGACTTGCGCTCCTGCACCCAGAAGCATGGCGAGTCGCTCCGGGACTTCATACGGCGCTTCTCCAAGCGCTGCACAGAGCTCCCGAGCGTGGCGCAATCCGAGATTGTGCACGCCTTCCTTGAGGGCACCACGTGCCGGGACCTCGTGCTCGAGTTGGGGCGCAGCCCGCCGGTCGACTCGAACAAACTTTTCAACATCGCCACCAGCTTTGCCTCAAGCGAAGAGGCAGTGGGGGCGATCTTCGACGGCAAGAAGGGCAAGCGCACGGATGACGCACCCGCGGAGGGCAGCAAGTCCAAGGAGCTCCACCGGAAGGACAAGCGGGACAAGAAGGGGAAGAAGCCGCGCCGCGAGGCGCGCGAGCAGGGACGCGACGGCAACGACGCCGAAGCCCTTGCTGTTGACCCGGCTCGACGGGGCCCTCGACCAGCCCCTCGAGGTCCGGGGGTTTTCGACGACATGCTGAAGAAGCCATGTCCCTACCACAAGACACCGGTCAACCACACCCTCGAGCAATGCGACTTGCTCAAGCGGTTCTATGGACGCGCCGCCGCGAAGGACGTCGAAGCCAAGAAGGACGGGGGTGATGGTGACGCCGGCGGCTTCCCCGCTGTGGAAAACGTTTTCCTCATCTTCGGGGGGCCGACCGTCGACATGTCGAGCCGCCAGCGCAAGAGGGAGCGGCACGAGGTTATCTCCGCAGAGAAGGCGCCTCCTTCCTTCCTCGATTGGTCGGAGGATGCCATCACTTTCAGCCGCGAGGATCACCCGAACCATATCCCCAACCCGGGCCAGTACCCACTGGTGGTCGACCCGGTCATTGGGAACGCACGGTTCTCGAAGGTCCTGATGGATGGAGGCAGCAGCCTCAATATCCTCTACGCGCACACGCTGCGCCTGTTGGGGATCGGGTTGGACCAGATGCGGCCCAGCACAACGTCGTTCCATGGCGTCGCGCCCGACAAGCGCGTCCAGCCCCTCGGGCAGATCGACCTGCCTGTTTGGTTCGGCACGCCGAGCAACTACCTCAAGGAGATGCTCACCTTCGAGGTGGTAGGGTTCAGGGGCGCGTACCACGCCATACTTGGGCGGCCCTGCTACGCCAAGTTCATGGCAGTCCCCAACTACACCTACCTCAAGATGAAGATGCCGGGGCCGAACGGCGTCATCACCGTGGGCTCGTCCATCGAGCACGCCTTCGACTGCGACGTCGAGTGCGTGGAGCACGCGGAAGCACTGGCGCTGGACGAAGCGCTGGTGGCCAACATGGAGAAGATGGTCAACGAGGACCTCAGCTCCACCGCCAAGCACGCCGGCAGCTTCGAGGCTGCTGAGCACACCAAGGAAGTGCCCCTCGACCCTGCTGCCCCCGAGGGCAAGGCGTTGAGGGTCAGTTCTACCCTCGACCCGAAATAGGAAGTGGTGCTCGTCGACTTCCTCCGCGCCAACGCCGACATCTTCGCGTGGAGCCCCTCGGACATGCCAGGCATCCCGAGGGAGGTCGCCGAGCACTCCCTTGATATCCTACCTCACTCCCACGCCGTGCAGCAACGGCTCCGCCGCTTTGACGAGGAGCGGTGGCGGGCGATCGGAGTGGAGATGCGGAAGCTCCTCGAGGCTGGGTTCATCAAGGAAATGTTCCACCCTACGTGGCTAGCCAATCCTGTACTAGTAAAGAAAAAGAATGGGAAGTGGCGGATGTGTGTAGACTACACCAGTCTTAATAAAGCATGTCCAAAAGTTCCTTTTCCTTTGCCGCGTATTGATCAAATTGTTGATTCAACCGCCGGGTGTGAAATACTTTGCTTCCTTGATGCCTATTCCGGGTACCACCAAATAAAAATGAAGGAGTCCGACCAGCTAGCGACTTCATCCATCACGCCATTCGGGATGTATTGCTACGTCACGATGCCGTTCGGCCTCCGGAACGCGGGTGCAACATACCAGCGGTGCATGCAGCACGTTTTTGGAGACCACATCAGGCGAACCGTTGAGGCGTACGTAGACGACATAGTCGTGAAAACCAGAAAGGCGGACGACCTGGTTAGTGACCTCAACATCACGTTTGGCTGCCTACGGGCCAATGGGGAAAAATTGAACCCCGAAAAATGTGTCTTTGGCGTGCCGCGGGGCATGCTTCTAGGATACATTGTCTCCCAGCGAGGCATCGAGGCCAACCCCAAGAAGGTTGCGGCCCTCGAACGAATGGGTCCGATTCGGGACCTCAAAGGGGTGCAAAGGGTGCTGGGGTGCCTTGCCGCCTTGAGCCGCTTCATCTCGCGGCTCGGCGAGAAAGGTTTGCCTCTCTACGGGCTCCTCAAGAAGCATGAGCACTTCTCCTGGACTGTCGAGGCCCAGGAAGCGCTTGACAAGCTGAAGGCGTCGCTGACCCATGCCCCAATCCCTACACCGCCACGAGACGGCGAGCCTCTGTACCTCTACGTGGCTGCGACTACCCAGGTGGTCAGCACCGTGATCGTTGTAGAGCGTACGGAGGAAGGGCACACTTTGCCGGTCCAGCGGCCGGTGTACTACATCAGCGAAGTCTTGTCCGACACCAAGACGCGCTACCCCCAAGTCCAGAAGCTGCTTTACGTAGTGGTTCTCGCGCGGCGCAAGCTTCGCCACTACTTTGAGGCCCATCCTGTCACGGTGGTCTCCTCCTTCCCATTAGGAGAGATCATCCGCAATCCCGACGCGGCGGGCAGAATTGCCAAGTGGTCGGTGGAGTTGATGGGCGAAACGCTTGCCTACGCACCACGCAGGGCCATTAAGTCCCAGATTTTGGCAGATTTCATCGCCGAGTGGACGTACACGCAATTGCCGCCGCCACAAATCCAGGCAGAGTGCTGGACTCTGTACTTCGACGGCTCGGTGATGAAGATAGGGGCGGGCGCGGGCCTGCTCTTCGTGTCACCCCTCGGGGAGCACATGCGGTACGCCGTACGCCTTCACTTCCCCGCGTCGAACAACATGGCTGAGTACGAGGCCCTGCTTTGCGGCCTCAAGATCGCCATCGAAATAGGCATCAAACGCCTCGACGTGTGCGGGGACTCGCAGCTCGTGATCGACCAGGTCATGAAAAACGCGAGCTGCCATGACGACAAGTAGGAAGCGTACTGCAAAGCCGTGCGGGCCCTCGAGGACAGGTTCTACGGCATCGAGCTCAATCACGTACCCCGCTGGTACAACCAGGAGGCGGACGAATTAGCCAAGATTGTGTCGGGGCGGATCACTGTCCCCCCAAACGTCTTCGCTCGGGATATCACCCAGCCGTCCATCGCCCTTGAGCCACACCCCTCGAACCACGCGGAACCCTCGGGGGCTCCCTCGAATCCAGCGGGCACAGAGCCCATGGACGAGGACCCCTCGAACGAGGCGTACGTGCTCTCCCTCCTTGAGGGGTACGGCGCCAGCGAGGTCGAAGTCATGGACGTCGAGCCTGCTCCCAGCGGGGCGGACTGGCGCGACAAATACATCACCTGGATGGACCAAGGGGAACTCCCCTCGGACCGGTCCGAGGCCAGGCGCATCGCCAGGATGGACAAATCTTTCGCCCTCGTCGACGGCTAGCTGTACAAGCGCACCGCCTCAGGTATCCTGCAGCGATGCGTGCCCATCCCTGAGGGGCGCGAGCTCCTCCGGGACATTCACGCGGGCATCTGCGGCCACCATGCCGCGCCCCGCACCCTCGTTGGCAACGCGTTCCGCCAGGGCTTTTACTGGCCCACCGCGGTCGCTGATGCCAGCGAGATCGTGCGCACCTGTGAAGGGTGCCAGTTTTACGCCCGCAAATCCAACCTCCCTGCGCACATCCTGCAGACCATCCCCATCACGTGGCCTTTCGCCGTGTGGGGGCTGGACATCGTCGGGCCCTTGCGGAAAGCGCCCGGGGGCTTCACCCACCTGTTGGTCGCGATCGACAAATTTTCCAAGTGGGTGGAGGTGCGCCCCATTACGAATCTCAGGGCAGAGCAGGCGGTGACATTCTTCACGGACATTGTCCATCGCTTTGGAGTGCCAAATTCCATCATCACCGACAATGGGTCCCAATTCACGGGCAGGAAATTCCTGGAGTTTTGCAATAAGTTCCACATCCGTGTAGACTGGGTAGCTGTGGCACACCCACAGACCAATGGCCAAGTAGAGCGTGCCAACGACATGATTTTGCAAGGCCTCAAGCCCAGAATTTTCGACCAGCTGAACAAGTCTGGTCGAAAATGGCTCCAGGAACTACCTGCAGTCGTGTGGAGCCTCAGGACAACCCCGAGCAGAGCCACCGGGTTTACCCCGTTCTTTCTAGTCCATGGCGCAGAGGCCGTCCTCCCCACGGATTTAGAATATGGGTCACCCAGAGTGCGGGGCTATGACGAAAACACCAACCAACGAGCCCACGAGGACTTACTGGACCAGCTGGACGAAGCACGCCTCGTGGCCCTGATGCACTCCGCAAGATACCTGCAGTCCCTAAGGCGCTATCAGGCTCGGAAGGTGCGCCGACGGGACTTCAACGAGGGGGATTTGGTCCTAAGGCTACGCCAAGACAACAGAGGACGCCACAAGATATCACCTCCGTGGGAGGGACCCTACGTCGTGGTGAAGGTGCTCAAGCCCGGCACGTACAAGCTAGCCAACGAGGACGGCGAAGAACTCACCAACGCTTGGAACATCCAGCAGTTACGTCGCTTCTACCCCTAGCTAGGATTTCCAAGTCTTTTGTTGTAAATTACGTGCCCAACACCCCAGTTGGCAACGAACATGTAAGTAGAAGCAGTTCAATAAAAAGGGCAACTCGGCTTTCCCCTGAAACCCAAGTCACCCTCGGGGGCTACTACGGGGGGCATCCCCCCCCCCCAAAATGGTCCCATTTTTTCGCAAAAAACCCACACGTGCTAAGTATGGCTCGACCTTAGCCTCGAGCAAAATTCAGACAGGGCGCGGACGGCCTAGCGGAAAGGGTGCGCAAGCCAGAGATAGCCTACGCCTCCACGAGGATATGACCCTTCTCTCTTGCCTCCGGCCCAGCAAGCTGCTCGCGAAAACCGAACTCCCCAAACTTGAATTTACTCAGGCATAGGAAGAAGCAAAACAGCACGATAAAACAACAAACACCATTCGCTTCCACAAGTGTTCGAAACAAAATGTTTGTCTATTTACATGGCCACGTGGCCCATATACTAACATACAAATAAAAAGGGCCTGGCGCCCAGCAATCTTCAGGCTTGAGGAGCATCAGCGTCAGCGGCGTCCGGAAACAAGAACTCCTCGGAGGCCTCGGCAAGCACCCCGGCGGCATCAGCGGCTAACGCGTCCACGTGCTCCATTGCCGCCTCATCCTCGACGCCCTCCGGGATGATGTAGCCTTCCACCACGGCCTCAAAGTTGACCTCGTAGTGGGACCGCACCACCCCGAGGGCCTTCTGGACGCAAAGGCGCAGAGCGCGGCGCATACGCCCAGAGACGTGCCCGCCGAGGGCGAGCAGGCGGCTGGCCAATGAGCTCCCGGCCTGCGCCTCGCCCCCTTCGACGGCCCGGCAGGTCTCGAGGGCCGCGGCACACAGCTCCACCAGCTCCCGCTCGGAGGAGTTGTAGGAGGCCTGCAGCGCCTCGGCCCGGTCGGTCGCGTTCCCCAGCGCGGTGCACAGGCCTGAACGTCACCAGCAAGAGAAATCAGAAGGGGAACGAACCCTCGAAGGAAAGATCAGCAAAACAAAAAAACGAAAATGGCGACCTACCTTCAACCTGCTTATTCTCCACCTCGAGAGCGCGGCGCTCAGCCTCAACCGCTTGCTGTAGGATGACGACGGTAGCGAACTGCTCCTTGAGGGACAGCTCCTGATCTGCATTCGTGATGCTGAGGGCTACCAGCTGCCCGTCGAGCCTTGACACGTCGGCTTCCCGCTCCGCCAGCGACTTTTGCGCAGTCTCGCGAGCGACACGCTCCCGCTCGAGCGCCGACCGGGCATCGGCAAGAGCGGTCCGCTCCCCGCTTGAGGCGCCCCTCGGCCCCTAGCGGGCGGTACGCTCTTGCCGGAGCCGGTCCACCGCCGTGGCGAGCGCGGCCGACCTTGGCGTCGAGGGCGGCCTTCGCCCTCGTCGGCTTCCTTGGCCTCCTCGCTCGGCCGACCGCGCCCTCTCCTCGGCCGGCGCCGCCGGGCCTCGCGCCTCCTGGAGCCATGTGTGGAGCTCCTGGTTCTCGGACCGGACGGTCCCTACCTCCGCCTCCCAGTCCGACGCCACGGTGCGCACCTTCTCCATATCCCCCTCGCGCTCGCGCAGCCGCCTCATCCCGATCGATGAGGGCCGTGCAAATCCGCTCGGGGGGGGCGGGGGGGGCGCGCCGTGGCCTGACCCTCGTGCTCCAAGAGCTGGTCGCGAAGGGCCTCCGCCCGGTACGACAGCCAGCCGTCCTGGGTTCCCAAGGCCTCCGCGAGCGCGTTGAAGGCGTCACGTCGCTCCCGCAGCCAGCGCAGCTCGCACTCATCCGGGCCGAAGGCGCCATACTTGTCGCGGCGCAAGGCTCGAGCTCCCGCCGCCACCGCATCAAAACCGCAAGCATCACGCCGCGAGGAACAAGCACGAAAACGACGAAATCAAAGAAAATAGGCAACAACGCCTCACCTGGAAGACGTGCCACGCCGGGCCGCCATGAATCCGCTAGCCGCCCGTTCAACGCCCGGGCTGAGCGCGCACCGTGGTCGCGCAGCTCCCCCCCACGGCCGCCGCTCCTCCCCGGCGTCGGCGAAGGCGGGCGGCCCGTCAACGCGCCCCTCTCCCGAAGCAAAGGGGCCGGCGGCGGAAGGAGAAGCCTCGGCGCCGTGCCCTCGGCCCCCGCCACCATGTGGCCGTCCCACCGCCTCACGAGCACCCCCCCCCTCCGGGACTCGGGGGATGGCATGGGCGGTGTTCACCCACCGGTCCCACCCGGCGGCGGGGCGTCGTCGTCCGGGATCTCCGCCGCCATCGCCGGGAGCCGCCGGCGAGCGCGGGCCCCCGCCGCGCCCCCACCGCCGCCTCCGACCAGCGCCTCCGTGGCCGCGGGTCCCGCCGCGGCGCCACCGGCCGCCGCCCTCCGGCCGCCGCGTCTCGGCGGCGGCGGCGCCGAGTGGCCCTCCACCGCGGACGCCGCCGGCAATGCCGCCGCAACCGCGCCGCCGGCCGTACCTCCGCCTCCGCCTTGCCTCCGCCGCGGCCACCGCCCGCCGCGCCTCCACCACGACCGCGCCCGCCGCTCCTCGCCGACCGTCGGCCGCGCCACTCGGCGGCGAGACCACCGGCCGTGGCCTCGAGGCCTCGGCCGCACCCCCGCGAGCTTGCGCTCGCCGTTGCCGCCTCGCTGGCCCCCGCCCGCCACGCCCTTGACGAATGTCGCCGGGTGGGGATGGACGCATCCGCCCTCGGCACCTTGGCCGGTGCAAGGGGAGGCACAGTTGGCACCGCCCTGCGGAAATGCAAACAAACTGTCAAATTCCCGCCTATCGGGCACGCAACCCCTCGAAAGACGATCCCTTACCTCGAGGAGGAGAAGGCGCGCTTCCTCTTCCTCGAGGTCCCCGCTGACACTACAGATGCGGTCGGCGTGGCCGCCGCCGCACCTCCGGCCGTCTCCACCGCGCGCGCGGGCCCCGCCCGCGCGCGCGGCACCTCCGCCGCGCGCGCGGACGCCTCCAAGGCGCGCGCCGGCGCCTCCGCGGCCGCGCGCCGCCTCGTCGTCGATTGCCGATGGCGGGCGCCCGCGCCCGCCCCGGGCGATGCCACTCTTGCCACCGGAGCCGGCTCCTCGTGACGGGGTGCGGGCTCCCACCTACTCCGGGGAGGGCCTCGCCCCCGTCCTCTTCCTCCTCTTCCTCTCCCCTCGTCCGATGACGAGTATTCCTCGGTCCCCGGCGAGGGAGAGCCCCCGCCGCTCGCGCGGCCGAACTCCTCGCTCCTCCGCTCGCGACGCTCCCGATGTCGCGTCGCGCGCTCCTTCTTGCGGGCCACCCGCTCCCGCTCCCGCCGCCGCACCGCGCGCGCGAGCGCGCGGGAGCGGGGGGTAGGCGGCTCGGACTTCGCGGCGCTCACCCTCACCATCTGCAGGCGAAGCATTAAAATGCGTCAACAACTCGAAAAACTTGTGAGATTGAAAATGAAATCAAGAACTTCGCTCACCAGTGGGCCGGTGGGCAGCATCTCAAGCTCCCACAGGGCCTGTTGTCATAGCGCCCGGACTTGGGGTCAATGGTGCGCCGCGCCCGGGTGGCCGTGTAATCCTGCGGGAAGGGGCTCGGCAGCGACCGCGATTTCGCCAACGCGACGGGGTCCGCGTCCTCGGTCATCTCGTAGATGCGGAGCGGCCTCTCCATCAAGGGGACGATCTGCCGGTGGTGGAGGTGGGCGAGAACAACTTCCGCAGTGAGTCCGCGGCCCGCCAGATTCCTCAGCGCGGCTAGGAGCGAGTCCAACCGCGCCTGGTGCTGGGGCGGGGACACCCCGTGGTACCAGGAGGCGGGCCTCTCCCGAAGCACCTTGCCGGTGTAGGGGGGAGGCCGGACTCGGCGTTGCGGAGGTAGAACCACCCCCGCTCCCAGTCCGCGTTGTTGGTTGTCATCGTGCTGGGGATGTAGTCGTCCTTGCGTTGGCTCCGCATGGCGAGCGACATGCCGCCGGCGTGCACCGCGCGGCAGGTCCTCGTCTCCGTCGTCGACTGCGTGTACAGCTCCGCGCGGAAGAGAAGAACCCGGAGATCCCGCTCACCGGATCCCCAGAAGCCCCTCGCAGACGCCAACGAATGTGGCCGCCTGCGAGATCGCGTTCGCGCGTGAAGTTGTGAAGCTCCACGCCGTAGTGGTGGCAGAGGGCCCGCATGAAGCGGCTCGCCGGCGCCATGAAGTCGCGCTCATGGAAGCGGACGAAGCTGACCACGTAGCCGCGCGGAGGGTTGGGCGCTCGCTCCCTTTCCGACGGCACGATCTACTCGGCCGGTTGTCCGTCCTCGTTCGCCGCTAGTTGGCCGCCGGCCACCAGCTGGTTCAGGGCCAGCGGTGTCACCGTCGAGTGCTCCCACGCCAATGGGTCGATGATGATGAGAGGCTACTGGGGAGCCATGCGAGCGGGCGAAGAAGCAAAAAACAAGGAGCAAGAAGAGCTCTGAGAGCATAGGCGCAACGGCGAGAGCGGCTCGGGGGCTAGAGCGCAAGAAGCAAGAACGGCGAGTGCTAAACGCAAAGGTAAAAACCGCCTATTCCCCTCCCATTGGATTTATAGGCCGCAGGCGTGCTCTCCGGAGCGTACGCCCCGCGCGCATTAACTACAGGTGGAATATTCCCTCGCTGACGAACGGGGCCCGCCACGACCACGGCGGCCACGCAACCGCACGCATGCCATCATCACGGCGTGGTAACCGGGGGGTAGTGGCAGGCGGTCACGTCCGCCTGCCCACTCCGCCCACTACCCCGCGCGCGCCGCGCGCTCGAAAAGGCGCACCCGCGCGCGAGATCACGGCCGCGACCGCGAGCATTAAATGGCCCTGGCCCCCATCGCGTAAGGAAGACCCTCGAGCGGCCCGAGCCCCTGGCTCAGATAAATACGACCCTCGAAGGGTACAAACATCGACCTGTGGCCTCGAAGCCCGTTTGAAATAAACGGGCGCCACAGGTGCCCTCGATTCATGAAAATTACTGATCAGCAGCTCGAGAACTGGCACGGCCATGGACCCTCGAAACCTGCAGATGCGAAAGACGGGGTCACTTGGCTGTTACCCGCACGGCCCTACTGATCAGAGGTTCGAAGCCCGGCCCTCGACGGGTTCGAACAGGGTTCCCAGATCACCAGAGTCAGGGACGACAAGGGCACACGCATTCGAGCCTTTCCTCGAGGCTGCCAGCTCGAGGGTGCCCCACATGTCGTGTTCAAGAGCCAGCGAGGGCAACTAGCCGGGGGGATCCCACCGAGGGAGAGCTTTCGTGCCCTCGGTCCCTAGCGAATGGGACCGAGCCCCACCTAGCAAACCCATGCAAGCGCTTTAATGGAAGAGTCTCCGGACCGCGCAGCCTACCCTTATCGAACGGGGCATGGGCGTCCATTTGAACCGCCCGCTAACAGCTCGATGAGGAATCCGCAATCCGCGACCCGATCGATGGGGGTTGCGGAAACCTCACCCTCCGTCCCGCGGAGGGATGGCGAGGGCGCGTTTAAAATAAGACGAAGAGCTCGCCCCGATCGCCTTGAATGGGCCCAGGCTCGGGGGCTTGATGCACGGCTACACCCCCTGGTTGCACCGGCCGCAGATAGTGCCAGCTGCGCGTGCGTCACCGAAGCCGGCTGGAACATCGCCGACGCCGGTTGGAATATGCACCACGCCCACTGACCAGATTCCGTGGTAAAACCCCTACAGGAGCACTAACGCTCCTGCAGGGCTTCGGGGGCTAGACCCGCGGGTCCGCAGACGCGGCCCCACGGAAAGCGTTAGCAACCAGGGGGGAAGGATGTCCTATCAGTAGGCTACAGCATCTGCGGGAGCCTGGCCAGTGTACCCGCAGATGCTCGGGGGCTACTGTCGGGGACAGCCCTGAGGGTCCCCTAAAACAACCAGCGGAATCCCGCTTAAAACCTGCAAAGAACCAAAACGAAACACCTCTCACTTAAACACACACACGAGGCGTGGCCCACACCGCGGTGGCCCCCACGGCCCACCAGAGCGGACCAGTCAAAGGCTCCCTCGAGCGGGCTCCGCCCCGCCGGAGGGTTCACGCCTCCCTCGAGCGGGCTCCGCCTCGCTCGAGGGTTCATCTCCGCCTCGCTTGAGGCCCCCTCACAAGCACGCCCGCCCCCGCACGCGGGTACGGACATTTAATGCTCTGACACAGCAGAGCCGTGCCATCATGCACCTGGGAATCACACCCCGGTGCTGTTTTGCCAACTCCCTAGGAGGGAACCCATCCCCGCCACTGTGGGTGACTGTGCGACATGGCCAGTGTCAGCTCCGTGACACTGCGCCGCCTACTCCCGTACGGCTAACGTGCCGCGCCCTCGAAGGGGGGCCGGCCACACCCTCGAACCACTTTCTTGTGAATCCACAGGGGTAAGCCATGACGTTAGGCCGGCGGAACGCCATCCCCGCCACTGTTGGTCCTGTGCGGCCGCCCCCGTGCTTGTAGCACCACGCCGGGCACTGTTACAACCACTCTGGCGCTGTCAGGCACGCGGGGACGGGACGCCGCCACACTTGACACTGTATCCCGTACGGATCGCCGTCAACGGCTTCCCCGAGCCCGTCTGAAGACGCCACGGTCAACCACTACGCCCCTACCCTCGAAGCTGCCACTGTTCGGGTACAGGACACGTTATGACGACAAGACCGTGGACGGCCGCCAACTCCGCGACATTGCGCGCCATACTTCCCCGTGTAGCTAAACAGTGTGGCATGCCTGTAATTCACCCCCTCCTTGGTCTATAAAAGGAAGGTGAACCCCCTCGCTGCAAGGGACATGAGACATCCAATAGGGAACAACACACACACTCCTCAATTCTCCCACAACATCAGAACTCGTTTCAATCACTCCACCAGGGACTTGGAGGCCGCGCCTGCTCTCCCGCCTTGCTTGTAGATGCCCCACTACAGGCACCCCGGTGCAAAGCAATACAGTGCCTCGAGCACATCACTGCTGGACGTACGGCCCCGGCCAGAACCTGGATAAATCCCGTGTCTCTTTTTGCTTAGCACCGACCATTGAGGGATAGACCTTGGCGCTTACTAGTAGTTAGTGTCGGGACTACATTCCGCACCGACACAACTCCTCGTCAAGCTGGCGCCTAGCTTATGCGAGCTCGTCGATGCGTACCCTTCATTGGGCGTTAGTGATGTGATGATGTGGCGCCGACTCCGGATCGGAGCTACTCAAGGCCGACGCCACGCAAACATAGCACTCGCGCGAGGGGTCACGCGGCCACGGAGGCGGCGGCCTCCGGGTCGTCACAGAGCCGGAGGTGATGCTGGTCGCGCGCAGGTCGTTGATGTAGGCCATCACCGGGTCGTCCGGGAGGCCTGACTGTCCACAGGGGTACATAGAGGTGTACCGCTCCATGACCTCCCCTAGGCAAGCGGCTCGGCTCCGCTTGCCTGGAAGGCGAGGTCGATGAGGTAGTAGGCGACGAGCCTAAAACGCTCCTGTGTTGGGCTTGGCCACAACATGGCCATGATTGTCTCGTCCGAGAAGCCTTGGACGAATGTCGTGCGTCCTGTTGCCCCCGTCAGGACGTTGGGACGGGATGTCCGGGCGAAAGTACGCCCGGCAACAGACTCCGCCGGCCCGGTGTAGACGAAGCCGAGGGAGCCGAAGCGCAAGGTGGCCCAGGGGCTAGCGAAACCCTGTGGCCCTCCATCCGATCCGTTGGTGAAGTTCGTCGAGACACATGATGCGCCCCTACCTGGCGCGCCAACTGTTGGGGTTCTCTACTGTAGGACAGAAATTTCTATCAATCATGTGTCAGGCTCGGGTGGTTAGCAGAAGAGATAACGAGATTTAGACTGGTTCGGGCCTCTGAGGAGTAATACCCTACGTCTAGTGTTGAGCTGCCGTGTTCCCGTGCTAGGGTTGTTTGTAGTAGGGGTTACAAACTAGTCGGGAGAGGGTGTTGTGCCCAAGTCCCTTAGAACGAGTGTTCGGTTCGTTGGCTAACCCTTGTGATGGTTGCCCTCCTCTCCCATTTATACACGCAAGGGGAGGAGCAAAAAGGGGAATGAGATAAGAGTTACAGTGCTCAGTCGTTGGGATGTCCTTTCGTGCGTCACTGTCCGCCAGGACGCATTGAAGTGGAGTCGTGTTGCATTGTCGTAGAAGCCGCCTTGTGGTTGGGTGGGGCTGTTTACCCCGAGACGCCTGGCGCTCTCTCCGAGTAGTTTGGCGGCGACTTAGTCCGTCTGAGCACATGATGAGCCCGCCACGTTAAGGTCTAATCGTAGGCTCGAGCTCATCGTAGGGGGTGCTTGAGTGCCTCGGGCGGAGTTTGCGCGCTGTAGGGTTGGAGATGATGGTGATTTGACGGTTGCACAGCCGAGTAGAGTCGCATTAAGGCTCCTACCGGGCCAGCTGCCGGCGCGGACCGCCAGCTGGTGTATTTGCATGGCATGGGGAACCCCCCCCCCCCATGCGTCGTGGTAGAGGTGCTCACGCCCCGGGATCACGCCATGTGGTGTGGTTGGCGCCTTAGTCGGAGGCGGAGGCTGCTCATGCGAATAAGTAGCTTGCCGTGCGAGGAGGAGACTTGTCGGAGGGGGTCCCTCTAGTGGGAAGCTGGTCGGAGATGCTCCCAACTAGTCGGGAACATGACGTCTTGCTAGTGATGGTCTTGACAGGGGTCCTTAGTCCTCCTTGTCTTGAATCTTGGCCTTCACATTGTCAATGGTGTCGGAAGACTTCACCTCAAGAGAGATTATCTCGCCGTCAAAGGGGGCCCTAATCTGGGCCCTCGTCAGTCGGCTTCCCAAAACAACCATTTCTTAGGCTCAATACTATGAGACTGTTACCCACCATGGTACAAGTTGTTTGTCGTGCAACTCATAATTTTTTTCTATACACAAATTAAAGAAATACAATTTCTATATGAAGTTTTAAGATTATGTGTCAATGCACGAGTTCATCTATTAGATAAAGTCACACTGACGCGTCGCTCCCAGCCTCCACGCCGCCCCCTCTGGTGGCTCGAGAGGTAAAACCCTAGCCGCCACCACTAGCCCTTCCTCACTCCTTCCTCCCTCGTCGTCGCCTGAGGGGGCCGTCGGACATCCACGCGACCCCAAGGATGGTGATGGAGGGACTTCCGCCAACGAGACCGCTTGCTTGTGCACCGGATCTGGACGGGGGCGACGGTCACGGCGGCGCCACGCGACGGCAGCCTTGTGGAGGAGGCAGCGTGCGGATCTTGTGAAGCTGCTATGGTGGTTGAATACTTGGTCGCGGCTTGTGCACCAACAGGGGGGTCTGGTGGCATTCTCTAGCGTCAACAGCCCAGATCCGACGTTGCTAGGGCCGTTCCGAACCTATGCGAGTTGTTCCATGGAGGCAGGGGTGGGCCCATGATTGAGGTTTGGGTATTCAAAATTTTCAAAGGGCAATTTCTTTTTGACAGCCTAAAGCTCAAATTATAGAACATAATTAAGTACCAAAATCATAACATTTATCATAACTTGAAATTGTTCGGCACGTAGAGATAATAGATGCACTAAACGATAACATATCCAAGTTGCAACATGAAAAATAAAAAGAGCAAGATGATAAGAAAGCTTATAAAATGCAAATTACAGGTTAACTTTTTTATCCTTAATGGCTTGAAGTAACCTTAATCAGTAGTAGCACTATTGCCTTCCTCTTCATGATTTAAACTTCAAATTGCAATCACAAATTTCAGAAATAATTCTAATTTCTAACCACTGTATTGCTCTATAATTATCACAATTCACAAATTAACAAGTAAATGAGACAACCAGTGGTCAGTAGCCCACCTGCCTCACCATTGAAGTCTAAACCGACGAAGGAGTGAGAGTGCTGCAGGACAACGGGAGCCGCCAGGTCGGCTTGTTGCCCGCTGTGGCTGCGGGCAGGAGTGGACCGGGATGGCCTCCAACGCCAAGCGCTAGCTGCTGTCTAGAATGCAGTACGGTCGCGGGGCGTGGGCCGGTCAGAGATAGAGATAGGGACTTGGGGGGACGGGGTGGGTGTCTGGAGGACATGCCGGGGGGACTGCGGACAAGCGCCACTGCCGCCGTCGCGCGTGCGGATCGGGATGCGGTGCAGCGTTGTGTTGCACCAACGGACTGGATCGTGGGGAGCGACGGTGCAGCGGTGTGCGTGCGCCCGTGAAACTGTCACTTTGCAAAACCAGTGTTTCGAATTACTTCTTTCTATTTATTTTGATACATATACATGTTATATACTATATACATCTATTTTTTTGTCAAAAATTTTTGGTATTCAACTGAAAACCCATGAATACATGGTAGGCCTACCCATGCATGGAAGAAGCAGATGATGGTCGGGCTGCTCAAATCTACGGTGTCGTGGCATGTGTTAAGGTGGGCAGCGACATGGGCGGTAGTGGATCGTTATTGGGTGGCGGTCCTCAGAGCCTACCTTGCCTAGACTAAGTTCCGAGGTGGGGTTTGGTCTCCGGTGGCCGCTCCCAGAGTGAGTTTGGTGGCGGCCTGTGGCGGACGGGGTCCTCGACCGGCTTTGCGCTCCCGTATGCGGATCTTTCTCGTTGCCTAAGTGCAGCAGAGGTTCGCCAGTGTGTAGCGCGGTGGCGGCTGCTGCGGGTTGCTTTCATCCTTTGACGTCTCCCATGTGAAGATTTAGGCCCCACCAGTATATATCAGTATGACGGTGAGTTGAGCAGGGTGTCGTGACTCTTGTGGTGTTGGTCGGTGGTCAGGTCGAGGGGAGCCTAAGTGTTCGCCCCTCACACTACCCGCGGCCACGGCTAGCGTTGCGGTTCAACTTGCACTTCGTCACCGGATCGATATTGGGCAGAGCTTCGGGCCAAAGCCTAACTCGGCTTTGGTGTCGGTGTCAGCCACGACGAATTCTTCAGATGTTGTGAACCTCATTGGATGTGTTGGAGGGGATGTTTCATGATTGGTCTTTGATTTTCCAGGTGAAAACCTTTCTGGCTCATCGGAGGGGCGGCGGCGACGGTTTCGACATCATATCCTTTTTGGAGGGGTCGCCTTGGAAATCATATTGATCTGCTTCACATGTGAAGGTTCAGCTAGGTGAGTGATTGAAGATTTGAACCATAGACAGAGAAGAAAATTGAAGCTTAGCCTTCTTTTTTTTCTTTGTCTTAGCGCACTTTTTTCTTATTTCTTAGTTTTCGTCTGTGTGAGGTTTTGAGTGTTAGAATTCTGATTTCGTCGAACCCTTGGCCTTATATCAACTTATGGATACAAAGGTTGGATTTTAATCCTTGATCTAAAAATATATTAGATAATGTCAATGTACTAGTTTTTGTGATTCCTATCTTAATAAAAACATTAATAACATTTAAAATTAGTTAGTACAATTTAATTATAAAAAATGTCCCACTTAGGTTTTCAATCCCGGTAATCTGCTAAGCTATTATGATTTATGAATTCGGCAATAGACACACGTAACTATGAAAGATGATTTCCCTTAGCTTACGGTGAATGCTTTACTTTTTCTACGAAATACTCTTTCTGTTCTCAAATATATGACGTTTAGGACAAGCAAATTAGTTTATTTTTGAACTAACTTGTTCTAAATGACAAGTGCAAACCATAAGGGGACAGAGGCTGGTTACAACCGTTAATGAGCTGATCAGTCCAATTGATGGAAGGTGGGATGAACAGCTAATCCGAGACATTTTTGGGAAATAGATGCAGAGAGAATTTTGAAGATTCCACTACATAATGGAAGGGAGGACCTTGTAGCTTGGCATTTTAATCGGAGTGGTATTTTTTCGGTTCGATCAGCGTATCATAAGCAATGGGAACACAAATATGGTGGTCGCCCGGAAACTATACAAGCAGGAGGTTCGGCTCACGCTAAGGTATGGAAGGATCTGTGGAAATTAAAGGTACCAAACAAGATCAAGATTTTTGGGTGGAGAGCTCTTCGGGGTTTTATACCGGGCAGGGGTATTCTGGCAAACAGGCACATTAGCAATACAAGCTCCTGTCCGGTTTGTAACTCAGGTTGTGAAGACATAAAACATATCTTATTTGCGTGTGAAAAAGCAAGGGCAGTGTGGCAATGCTTAGCAATGTGGGAGCGAGTGCAGAATGCCATGAGAGAAGAACGATCAGGTTCAGTGGTCTTGGAGGAGATCATTAGAAGGAATGAAGCGCTACCACGGATGGATGTTAATTTCGCCGAATTGATTCTTACGGTGGTCGGTATCTTTGGTGGGAAAGGAGGCAGCAGGTTCATGGAGAGAGGACGCAGCCGATTGCGAGATCGGCGGTATCTATTATGGTCCTAACTCTGAACTATATGAAAGCTATGAAGAAACAACCACAAATCAAGGATGGATGGAAGAAGCCGAGGGAGGATTATGTTAAGGTAAATGTTGATGCTAGTTTTGATGAGAATACGGGAACTGGGAGCACGGGGGTTGTTATAAGAGATCATACAGGGGGAGCGATTGCTATGTCTCAAAGATATTTACCGTACGTTGATGATGCACCAATGGCGGAGGCTTATGGACTCCTGGATGGTTTACGGCTGGCTGAGGGAGTGGGATGTAATCGGGTGATTGTCAATTCTGATTGTGTGGAGGTGGTTAACACAATGAAGGATGATGGCTTCTCGGCGACTTCAGCAGCAGCTATTAATGATGATTGTGTGGTAATGTGGAAAGGTTTTAGTGATATTTCTATAGATCACTGTAATAGGGATGCCAACAAGGTAGCTCATGAGTTAGTTTTTAATTCGTTTTCCAACAAAAGTTCTTGTATTTGGGCCGATGAGCCACCTAGTTTTATTTTAGCTACCTTGGTAAACGATGTAATTATGTTTGATGATCAATAAAGCTAGCCATGATGGCATTCCCTCAAAAAAAACTTGTTCTAAATGACATATATTTAAGAATGGAGATAGTATGCATGATGGCATCATGGTTCTCTTGGAAGTGTTGGTTCCAAACACAAATTCCTTTCCAAAGGAATAGTGAAAAACTGCAAAATTCGTATGAAAAATCTTTGAGCAAAACAAATCTTTGAACGATCGTACAGAGGAAGTAAGCAAGACAATGGACACATGATAATATGATGTTGGGATGGTCCGATGACTGTCAGGCTGTCACCATATGACATTGTTAGACTAACATGCTTAGGTTCATAGTCACATAAATCGGGGTCGCTGCCGCGTTCCTCGACCCGGGTTCACTGTACTAAATCATGGGTCGGGGTCAAGCGGGGTCATCGTCCCATTCATGCATGGGTCATCGATCCACAACCGTAGGGTCACAACATGGATCAAGTAGGTTGTATTGAACAACAGGGGAGGTAAGATGAAAAAGAGTGTTATTGTTAAGATAATGGACTTATGATACGAAGAATAATGAGCTTGGTGATCCATCATACACAACCCAGATCAGATTTTTCTTGATATTTTCCTATTTACTAGGTTGAATAGAACTTCTGTATCATAGTCATAGTTCATTGACCTGGGTTTATCGACCCAAATTGATTTGGGTCAATTGTTCCAAACTACTCCCTTCGATCCATGTTCTCAGACACTTACGACCCTCGTCCCTCGACCCCGACCCTCGATCCAGTCGACCCGACATTCTAATGACTATGCTTAGGTTTCTTAACATTCTATTTTCTCATTTTTTTACTGGAACCCTAGCCTGCCAGTAGATCTATTCAATCTTCCCTTGATCGATTTACATCACTCTTTCTTACTACACAATATAATGCCAATCAGTGTTACAAGGTTATTGTGACATCCTGGCCCAATGCTTAATACTATTGATAAAATACTTCTACCAACAAGTTGCAACTTTTTTCTGGAAACTCATATCGAAAGAACTCCAAGGTTAAGGGTGCTTGGCTTGAAGTGACGGAGACAAATCTTTAGGTTGTAAGACTGACACCAGTAATCCCCTTCATCCCCATCTGCAAAAACCTGGTATGAGAGAATGAGAAAGAAGGAAGCTCCTCTCTCTAAAAAAAGTGGCACTCCAGTAGTATAGTGCATCCCTCCTCTCAATCGATGGGGCAATTGGCTCTCGCGACCATATGGAGAAATAGAAGAGCGACAAGCGACGGGCGCAGGCGTGGTAGGCCAGGAGCGGCGGCAAGCTCCTTGGCTACTGGATCCCGTGGAGGGGACGACACTCTCCCTCCTTCTCTGGCGGCAGCCTCGAGCCCGCCGCACTGACCTCTCCAGCACCGCGATCGGAGCACCGGCGGCGCCCGGATTCGGCGTTGGCGAGCCCGACCATCATCTCATCTGGCGCCGTCGCGGCCCATCCTCCCCCAAATCCTGGTTCCAAGTGCGCAACTCCCTCCCTCATGGAGGTCTCGGGAGGACCTCCTCGCTCCCACTGCGGCTGGAACCGGCACGAGCCGCGCCTCGGAGTTGAGGGGGCCAGGGCACCTCGGCGCATCGACCGTTCCTCTGCTCCCACCGGTGGATCTGGCAGACGGGCACTTCGGCGGTGGATTTGCTCCCGAGCTTCGCTCCATCCCCATGGATCCGCCGGCCACTATTTGGTCCCTTTCCTGTTCGCATGCCTATCCATGGCGAGCTCAGGCCGGCGGCAAGAGAATCATCTCTGCGGAGGTGGGGCATGGAGGCGGCGGAGCTCACCGGTGTCGCCCCTCCCTCGGTGGCTACAGAGACCACAACGGCGACCGCGGTGGCGAGGGTGACGGCCACGACTCGGCGGCGACGAGGAGATGCTACGACCTCGAGCTCTGGCGGTGAGCCTCCCTCTCCTTCGCGCCACCCCCGAAGTCCGCCGCTCAGGGGGTTGGAAGAGGTGGAAGGGGTCCAGCGGGTTTGCCGAGGTGGCTCGGTCAGGTAGTTGGGATGATGAGATGAGGGAGATGAGAGAGAATAGCTCAGAATGAAGGATGAGAAGTCTGTTGCTGCATAATGAGAATGAGGGTGAGGGCATTATCAGAACCGCAATGGGGGGAGGGGATGGGAAGGGAAGGGAGAGCTGCCGGAGACCGTCTAAATGAGCCCGGCCCCAGGAGACAGGACGTTACAATTATTTTGGTACGAAGGCACCTCCAAATACTATTTACCTTTGACCAAGTTCATATATATAGAAAAATGTATAAGCGTTCATATCATGAAAGTTTTCAAACCTAAAGAAGTTTAACTTACGAAGAGAGTAAAAATGATTCTACAAATCGGAGGGGTAGGTAGTAGCTACGCGCTAACAATGCTCACATTTCATGAATTGTCAAGCAAAACTTTTAAAGCACGATATGGGTTGTATTCGTTGTACCTTATATAGTTGTATTGACAAACACTAGTGCCGCAGGACTGTACTAGGAATTGAAGCTTGGCCCAGCACATAGTACGGTTGCTCATCACGTAAAGCGCATGGAGCCAAGCCAGGTCGCTGCCCGTGGTCGAGGACTCGAGGTGCTCTTGCCGAGAAGACGAGCATGAGAAAGTCTTCGAGGATTAAATCAAAATCACGCCTGCTTCGGATTTTCTTTTGGATTAATAAACTAATCATCCTCTCAAAAGCGGGCTGCACTCAATGATAGAGAGCAGCCGCCACTGGCTACTTGGGCTTTAGCCTTAGCCTAGCCCGTGGACTTTTCCTTCCCCGTCGTCAACAGCGCACCTCTTCTCCCTCCTCTTCCTTGCTCCCCGCGTTGAACCATTCCGCCCTCCTCCGCTCCGCAGCTACAAAGCCCCGTACGGCTCGCTCCGGCGGCTCCTCCTCCTCCTCGTCGTCTTCCCAACCGGCTCCCCGCGCGGCTAGCTGCAGCGACCCCGCCCCACATGGACGCGTCGTCGGGCGACCGCTCGTCGCCCCGCACCCGGCAGCTGCAGGGCCCGCGCCCGCCGCGGCTCGCCGTCAGCAAGGACTCGCACAAGGTCAGGAAGCCGCCCATCGCGCCGCAGCGGCACCAACACCTTCACCAGCAGCAGCCGCAGCAGGTCGTCCAGCACCAGCACCAGTACCCGCAGCAAGCGCGGCAGCCGGTCATCATCTACGACGCCTCACCCAAGGTCATCCACACCAAGCCGGGCGACTTCATGGCGCTGGTCCAGCGCCTCACCGGCCCGGGCTCCACCTCCCAGGCGCAATTCGACGCCGCCGCGTCGGGGTCCGGGGCGGGCGCGGGCCCGTCCTCCGACGTGCCGTCGTCGCAGGCGATGGAATTCGAGCCACGGGAGTTCATGCTCTCGCCCACCGCCGCTCTCTCCCCGGCCGCGCGCCTGGCCGCCATCGAGAGGTCCGTTCGCCCGCTCCCCCCGCACGCGCACGCGGCGGCGGCGCACGCCCCTCCCTCCTACTACGGCGGCGGCGCGGGCGCCGCCGACGACGACTTCTTCCTCTCGGCCTCCGCCTCCGCGGACCTGGACAGCTTCGCGGCGGCCCTTAGCGGCGGCGGCTTGCCGTCCGTCCGCCCCGGGATCCTCTCGCCCGCGGCGCTGCCCCCGGCGGCCTCCACGGGTCTGTTCTCGCCGATGCCGTTCGACCCGAGCTGCCTGCCGTGGCTGAGCGAGCTGAGCCCGTTCCTCCACTCCGCCGGCACCCGCGCGGAGCAGCAGGCGCCGTTCGCGCCCAGCCCGCGCAGCAGCCTGCTGCTGGCCACGCCCACCATGCCGTCGCCGGCCACCTTCTCCGTGCTCGAATTCTTCAGCAGCAGCGGCGGCGGCTTCCAGGACATGTAAAAAAAGATCTCTCGATGTTGATCATTAACGACACCCACCCTCCTGATTTGATTAATTGTTTTTCTGCCGTCCCGTCCGGTGCAATTGACTCGACAGAATCATTCGTGCTCTAACACGCCGGGTTAATTTAATTGATTATTATTACCGTCTTGGTAATTTGGGCAATGTGCAAGAATCATTCTTGAGTTGCTGAGATGAAACCGCGGTTATTACATTGATTTATTCTTTTTTTTCTTTCTTTTCTTTTGTTATTAAAACCCATTGTTTGATAGTATTATTTTCTCTCCTGTGTTGGCCGGGTCCAGTAGTGTGAGAGAGGGCAAGTCGGCTTTGGCCAGTAGTGGTAGCTACTGATTCATTAATTAATTGACAAAGGAGTAGGAGTTTTCCTTCTCAAGTTTTCTCCGTTTCGATGGATTGAAATCGTCAACTGCAGGCAGGTAGAGGCTGCTTACGTTCTTTATTTTTTTGTTTTGTTTATTAATTATTGGTGATATGAATATCTTACTTGTAATCAAAAGGAGATGATGACTGATCTTTCATGTATAGACTATACAGTATAGTACACCTATAGTTTGTTCATTATTTGGCGTCGATCTACCAGTGACTGGGGCTAGTTAATGTGCGTCTCACTGACTATGAGAGCCCACCTCTTATCTCAACTGTTCGTGGCTGAGATGATGGACGGTGGCATAGAATTTGATCGGTGATGTGATGTCACCAACTCACATGGAAGGCGGCGTCGAACCATCGATGCTGTGTGCCTGTGTGTGCCCCGCAACCGCGCAAGGGCCTGGTTTTCTTGCGCTCCGCTCGCGCTGTGTCACGCACGCCATCGAATGCGGGTCGCTATGGCTCCGACCCTCTCCGAAGTCCCAACGGAGGCGGCGGCGGCATGCGGCACATGTGCATAAGTAGCGGCGAAGCTAGCAGTAGCGCCTAGGAGGCTCCTGCAGCCCTCTTCCTCCTCTAGCTCATCTTTCGCTCTTCATCTTCTACATGCAGCCTCGGGGGTGGGTGGGGGGCCTGGGGAGTTTCATAGGCGCGTCGACAGGTTGGGGGCTCCAACCCCACCTGTCCTGACGTCCTGTCGGTGGCTTCGCCACTATGGATAAGTTCGACAGATCTTTCGTTGATTTGTACAACGGAATGGTTTTGAGAAAAAATATTTTATGTTGATTTGATGAGCTGATTTATTAAGAGAAAAATATTACACAAGCGAAAAAACCCAACAGGTTCAGAGAGTTCGCTTGCTCGGCATTCGACAATCCACACGTACGCGGCGGCAGTGGTCTTCCCTCTGCCACCTCTTGTGGGCAGCAGCACACGGCGGCCTGGCGCTAGCTACCACGACAGGTTCGACCATCAATGTCATCTCTCATGATGTCATCTGTCGACTTCGGCTTTGTTGAGCTCCCCACCACGAAAGCTTTTACGGGAAGGTGGATAAGAGTTAGAAACTTTCATGCCACGGCTAATCTAAAATTGATGATTATTATTTTCCAACCATCGTACATCTGACTACTATTAAAAATGTTACAACATTTTTCAAACGTTGAACCAACATTTTTAATAAAAAAATTGAACCATCATTTTCTTATAAGAGTTGCACCAACATTTCTTACAAAAATGTTACATCCAACATTTTTCAAAATCGTTGCACCAACATTTCATAGAATGTTCATCAACATTTTTCCAAAATGTTTCAACAATTTTTGGAAAAAAAACTTTTTCCTACGGTTCTTCTCCAGCGGTGTGCCAGTCGAGTCCCTGGTCGTGCACGACCGAGGATGGTCGGCGAGGCAGGGCCTGGGAGGACACCGACGACACAAGGGGGGCTGGATGGGTCAAGGGTGGGGATGCGCCATCGACGTTCGGGGGCGAGGCGGCCGTAGCGGTTGGACGGCCGGGGAGCTCGTTGGTGTAGCGCGGGGGCGGCCGCGGGTCTCGCATGTGTCGTGTGGGGTCAACCTCAGTGCTGCTCCGGCAACCGATCGTTGGTGAGGCGCCAGGACGAGCCCGCGTGGAGGCGGTTGCAGCAAATGAGGAAGTGAGAGGCTAATATTTGATAATCCAATGGATTGAAATGAATCATCATCATCATATCATATACAACTATATAATTGGTACGCACTAACGATTTCTTCTGCCTCTCAACGCGCCAAATCATAACCCACTACACACTATTTCGCTCCACTATAAGCCATGTAAACACCACCAAGCCATGTAACATCCACCAAACCATATATTTATGTCTTCGTCGATTTTCTGTGCCTAATAGCATGGTGTATTTGCAAGTAGCACACCATAAAATTCTCGCAGTTGAAATACATGTAGGATTAATCATTTAAGAATGGTTCTCTCTCAACAAAATTAACATGCTTTCATCTTTTATTTACCTACGATTCCTGGCCAATACCGAGGCCAGGTAGCGTGGCCACGTCGCCATCTATTTTCGGCTGTCGGTTCGCGCGCATGAACGGTCTAGATCGACGGTAGCTCGACGGTTTTGCAGAAAAGCCCTCGGGCTTCCAGAAATACCGCCTGCCGTCCCCAACAACCTCCCGCTCCCTCTCCTCCTCTCTCCTCCGCGTTAGGGGCGACGGGAGCGGCACGGCGGCCCGGCGTCCAGTGAGCGGGCGCGAGCACGCCCGGCATCTAATGCGGGCGCGGGTGAACGGGGCGCGGCCGGCCTCCGGTGGAGGAGCGGGCACAGGTGCATATTGTCTCCGACGTGGGTCCGCGAGCCTCGCACATCTCCTGCAGCTTCGTCTGGCCCCGTATAGCGCCACCACACGGCGCCTCCAACCCGGGCGGCGGTCGTGCTCCCACGCGATGCCGCACCGCAGCACTTCCATCATGGGGAGCGGCGTCGCGGTGCCCCTTCGGCACCGGAGTCGGCGACCACCATGCCACAGCAGAGCTCCGCGATGGATAGCCGTAAGTCCACCCTCGGTTGACATCTTCGACTCACCGCCAGGCAGCTACATCGTCGTCACACTCGCCGCATTTTACCTGCTTTAATTGCTTCCTGCCCGCGCGCGCATCCGCTGCGTGGCAACTGTGTTGCTGCCTTCACCATCGGCGGCAAGCAAGTAAGCTGCTTGCTGACGAGCTCTTCTATGTCTCTTGCCTTTTTTCTTTTCCCCACAAGATTTCAACTCAATTTTGTAACTAATATAATTAAACTATCATTAGATCATTAGATCTACGTTTGTTTGATTTAAACCAAGGACGAACCGCGGTTACCATGAATTTCTGCCCAAAAGTGAGCTACGGTCTGGCTCTGAATCGCCCTTCTCCTATAGATGGCCATATGGGCCGCCCAGCCCAGCCTAGCCCGAGCACGACGCGGCCCAGGCACGAAGTGGCCCAGCCCGACGTGGCCCGACAGACTTCGTGCTCGTGTTGGGCGGCACTATGGACTAAGATCACAACCCAGCACTAGCCCGAGGCTAGTTTTTCGTGATGGGCCGGCACGACGGCCCGACGACGGCCCGATGGGCCATCTGGGCCGTGCCAGCCCACAGCACGGCTCCTGGGTGGCGCAACCGGCTGAGGGGTGGCCGGCAGTGGATCCCCCTGCGCGATGGATGTGGGCGGCGGCGGATGAGCGGAGGTGGTGGTTGACGGTGGATCTCCCCGGACGGAGGTGGTGGCACGAGGAGCTCGCCGGTGAGGATCCCTCGAGCACCGCCGGCCATGGAGTCGGTGCCTCTGACAGCAAGGATGCCGATGCGGGTGCCGGTCGTACCCCACCACCGCGGGTGCCTCCTCCTCGCACATGGAGGACAGGCCACAGATCCGGCCGCGGGTGCCTCCTCGCCCCAACCGCGTCACCTACCTGCACGGGAGGAGAGAAGGCATGCGCGCCTCCATGCGCGGCAATGAGGGGGTGGCGGCGGAGGAGGGAGTGACGGTGGAGGAAGAGGCAGTCGCGGAGGAAGGGGTCGGTAGTGGCGCGGAGGAGGTGGCCATCGGTGGCGGCAGCCGGCTGCGGGGGGAGATGGGAGGCGAGGAAGGGATGAAGGGATTTTAGGGTTTGGGGGAAGGAGCACCATATTTATGTGTCGTCGGGCCGCTGGGCCATTTGGGCTGATGGGCCTCGTGCCAGCCCAGTGGGCCGTGTCGTGCCGCCCTATTTCGTGTCGTGCTGGGCCGGCACGGTGGGCTGAGATCGCAGCCCAGCACTAGCCCGACGGTGGGCTCGTGCCGGCCCGAGCCCGAAAAAATCGTGCTGGGCTCGTGCTCGTGTCGGGCCAAACAATCGTGCTTCGGGCTGGCCCATGGGCCTCGTGCCATTTGGCCATCTATACCTTCTCCATTCAGTTTCGTCAGGCCATTAAACAACCACCACTGTTCTATCTTTCATTTCCAATTTAACTATCCTAAATAGTTATGATTGCTAAAAAACTACTGAAACTTATCAACGGTATATTAGGGATTCCATTTTGCTTATTATTACCCAACGATTACATATAAAATTCTTCGGAACATGGAGTCAAAGTTATTTATTTCTCACTGGTTTTCAGAGCTGCAAGAGGTATATGGCATTCAGTCCATCAGCGAAACTTAGACAGCCAGATGTTTAACTGCTTGCCGTCTGAAAATAATTTCAATTCTATGAATCCTTATATTAACAACTTTAATTGTACAATTTGTTGTCCAAAAAGATCTATTGCCCTCATATAAACCGCTTCGAAATTTAAATTTTTGCATGTATTAGGATCCTTAATAGTCTTCAGACAAGACCATTTAGCCTGTTCTTCCAAAAAAATTAGCATGCAATTCACAGTCGAGTCCCACGTTTCTTCACAAACAATAACTCACAAACAATCTGCGCCTCATAAATTTTTTTGGAAGTACCCTCTACTTTTTAAAAATAACATGCAACACATAGTTGACTCCAGTGTTGTCACGCAACGTAGCTCCTCCTCTTAAAAAAATCCGCACACACTAATCCATGAAGCACGTAGTTTCCGCATATAAATCATATCATCATCATAAATTAAACAAAAGATCTTAATTACCTAGTAAAATTTCCGTTCGTTGCTCAATTATGTAGTTAACACACTTGTCATTCGCGGCAACACCGCGAGCGTTTCTAGTTACGGGATGTGAAGTGTATATGTGGCGCAGAGGTTCTAATATTTTCTCGACCAGCGTGAGAAAGTCATCTTCTTTAGCTTAAAGCTTTTGGGGCGCCGTCTCCCACTAGTCTAATTTTTTACAAAACAATCCTCAAAATAGATAAGAGAGAAAAATAAATGAATTTTAAGTTGATAGAAGGCCTACACCCGATTTTGCACGTAAGCATGAAATTTGAATTTTTTATTTTTAAAATCATTTTGCAAAAATATACGACGGTTTGAAAATTTTACACTTTTGACAACCATTCGCTGTGGTCCACGACGGTTTCAGGACTAACCGCCGTGGCCCAAGGCGGTTCGGAAGTCCCCCCGTGGGCCCCCACGGGCGTGGAGGTCAGCCGCCGTGGGCCACGGCGATTCTGGGACAAACCGTCGTGCACTACGGCGGCAAGGCAAACCGCCATAGCCAAGGTGGTATGGGACGTCCAGCCGCCGTGGCCCACAACGGCTGGTTCCTATAAGCCGAAAATTAGCCCAAAAATGTCATAAAAATTCAGGAAAAAAGAAATAAAGAGAGGGTTAGGAAGGAGAGGGTAGGAGAGTGAGGGGGCGGAGTAGCGAAGCTCTGCCGGTTCTTCGCTTCATTATAAGTATTTCGTCGATTTAAAATCTTTTAGCATCTACTTAGAAACTGTATTTAGTGATTCACTGCTTTTCTTAAGATCTGTGGTATTAAAAATGTCTTGTTTGTAGGGTTAGGGTTGAGGAGGAGAAGAGGGGAGGTGGAGGGTGCGGAGTAGTGAAGCTCTGCTACTTCTTCGCTTCATTGCAGGTAGTTCACTGATTACACTATTTCCAGTAATTTCTATTTCGGTGTACTGTAGTTGTAGTTTGTAGATATGTAGTTGTAGTTTAATTTATAGATCTGTAGTTGTAGTTTATGGATCTGTAGTTGTAGTGTAGTTTATAGATCTGTAGTTGTAGTTTATAGATTTGTAGTTGTAGTATATATTACGTAATATATTTACTGTAAGTGTGTACATTGCGGCTGATTAGTTTGTTAATGTAGTTTAGATAAGTTTATTTGTTTCTTAGTCCCTGGATGTAGCATGGATAGTAGTTACTGCTTTTTATTATGAATCAGACATGTCAGAGTCAGTCACAATCAAAATATATAATGGAATTGGAGAGATTATATATGGTCCACAAGGAGTTGACTTGTCAAATTATAGTTCAGTTGAGAAAAATGTTTCAAGAGCAGAAGAAAGAACTTGGGAGACTATAACCAACTGGCTGGTCAAGGTATTTTCAGTAGATTTAGAGCACCAATGCATGTCAGCGATGGCACTAATCAACAGAAGTACACCAGTGTATTGGGAGCTCGTGGCACTTCAAGGGACTCCACGATGGAGGGGTTTTATCAGAAATGCATGCTTAGTTGATTTGCCTGTGATTTTGTTTGTCCAAGTTTACCAGAAGGGTGAGTCTAGCAGTTAAGTGCATGAGGAAGCTGAGGATGTGGACGAGGGGGAGGTGGTGAAGAAGGGGAAGGTGGTGAAGAAGGGGAAGTTGCTGAAGATGCTGAAGAAGGTGAACAAGAAGAGGAAGAAGGGTATTCTGAGGGTGAGCAGGCATCTAGAGATTATGTTGTCACGTGTGTTATTGATGAGGGAGAAGTAAACCCAGAGGCAATTAGACAATATCAGAGAGAGTTGGAAGCTGATGAACGTGCATTGGAAGAGGACTCTTCAGATGATGATGATGATGATGATGATGATGATGATGATGAGTCTGAGGATCATGTGCTCTTACATGTGTTTCGTTACAGTGACTGTAATATGCAGAGTCGTTGTGTTTCCTCTGAGTCACTGACGCGTTCCCCTCCCACGGATCGTCTGGCCCACAAAGCGATAGTGCCCTAGTACTAGGGTGTGTTTTCTCCGAGTCACTACTTCGTTTCCCTTCCCACGGATCAAAGGCCCACGGCAGAGCCACCCTCCTTCTGCCTATATGTTGCACCATTCACTCCATTGCCTTCTTCTCACAGCATTAGGCAATGTCTTCATGGAGCGGGGAGGAACACAGTTTCGGTTCTGAGTTGTGGCATCAACAATCAGAAGATTTTGTAGCTAATTTCCCACTGAAAGGCAAGAGTGACTTCAGATCGATGCATGATGTTAGAAGCTACGCACCGAAGCAAACGGTGTTGTGGTCTAGGTGTTCACACGGTGAAATCTGCGCGATGCAAGTGTACCAGGGATGGAACAACTCCGGTCGTCGCTTCTGGCACTGCCCATATGCATGGGTAAGCAATGTCCACAAATTTCCTCATCTTTCTTTCGTTTGGTAACGTTTTCTTGCGTTTTACAGTACTCCACCCAAGTAGAGAACTGTGGTTTCTCGCAATGGGTGGATCCACAAGCTATTGATCCCTATCAACAATACATCGACTACCTTGAGGACGTCGTCATCTACAACCTGAAGCGGGAGCTGTCGGAGGCATTGGCTTCTCCAGATCCATTGTCTAGAGCAGGAGAAGACCCGTGCTGCAAATGTTCGACCTACACTTGTGAATGCCACAAGAAAGATTGGTCCCATCTACCTTCACCACCTCCACCCCCACCGGGGTTCTATATGACGTCACAACACTCCGGCGGCTCTATGCTCTCTGGGCAGTTCTCGTACAACTAGATTCATTAGGAATGTTGCAATGAAATTTCTAAATTCCCTAAGGCATGTTATCTGTACGTAAGGTGCTTCGCTAGGGTACTAGCACCATACATGCCGTTGCTAATGGCGTTTTCTCTCGTTAATTAAAAAAACTAACCGCCGTGGCCCACGGCGGTAGGCCACATGCAACCGCCGTGGCCCATGGCGGTTGTTGGGCGGCTTCATGCCGCGGTTGGGGACACTGCAAGCGCCGTCTGCCACCGCCGTAGCCCACGGCGACTTCCGAACCGCCGTGGCCCATGGCGGTTAGGCCTGAAACCGCCGTGGGCCACGGCGCCGGCCGTGAGCCACGGCGAATGGTTATCAAAAGTGTAAAATTTTCAAACTGTCGTATATTTTTGCAAAATAATTTAAAAAATATAAAAGAATTCTGAAATTTCAGACGATAAAAAACGAGGGAAGTTAGAAGAACCTTTCTTTTTCCTTCTTTCTCTTGAGTGTTACATCCAGCCCAAGTAGCAACCATAGTGGCCCAGCTCAACTTCCCAGGACGTAAACACTGTCCAGCTAAAGCTAGCGCAGCTCCTTATCCCATTTCTGCAGGCGCACAATCGTCAATCAACGACATCCCCCCCTCAATTTAGCAAAAAAAATATGATCCGCAAAATTTTTTGCAAAATTATACATTTAGCACCATGGGGGACGGTGGCAGGGACCTACTGCCGTGCCACACGGCGTTACGTACCCGCACGGTACTGTAGCACCTGCTACCGCCGTGGGTCACGACGGTAGGTGTCCAGTCTGTTTTAAAAAATTTGTAATGTTATGTTTGAACTCGGATGGAGTTAAACTTTATATGAAAATTGTAGCTTTCGACGATATCTACAACTTTTTAGTTCAAAGTTTTTCCATTTGAAGTCATCTTCATAGTCGAATAATCGATAAACTATCCAGATCTCAGTTTGCACTCTTTAGATCTGAATAGTGTATTGATTATTTGAGTATGAAGATGACTTGAAATGGAAAACTTTGAACTACAAAATTGTAGATCTCGTCGAAAGGTACAGTTTTCATATAAAGTTTACCTCCATTGGAGTTCATGCAAAAAAGTTACAATTTGTTTGAACATAAACTGAAAACTGAGATCTCAATATGAAAACTGAGATCTGAATAGTATATCGATTATTTGACTATGAAGATGACTTCAAATGGAAAAATTTTAAACTACAAAGTTGTAGATCTCGTCCAAAACTACAATTTTTGTATAAAGTTTACCTCTATTCGAGTTCAAACAAAAATTACAAATTTTTGAAAATAGACTCGACCCCTACCGCCGTGGCCCACGACAGTAGCAGGTGCTACATTACCACGCGGGTACGTACTGCTGTGGGGCACGGCGGTAAGTCCCTGCCGCGTCCCCCTTAGTGCTAGATGTGTAGTTATGCAAATTTTTTTCGGACCATATATTTTCAAGAAAGAGGAAAGAAAATGTAAAAAAGAAAAAAAATCCTCAATCGACGGACGATTCCCGTTGCTGAGAATTTTTTATTTATATATATTTTTAATCATTTTTAAATTATACGATAATTTTGAAATTTATCAGATTTGACCACCAACCGTCGTGGCCCACGGCGACCGCCATGGGCCACAACGGTTGGAGGTCTAACCGCCGTGGGCCACGACGGTTAGGTCAACGGCCGCGGGCCCAACGGACGGGAAGGCCAACCGACGTGGCCCACGACGGTTGATGTGATGCCCCAGGTTTTTAATTAGCATCATTAGTGCTAATAACTGAATCGACCGAGTCAAACGCTGTCGACTTTGGTCAAACCATGGTCAACCTGGGTCATCACCTCGAAAACCGAGTCAACAAGCCCTAATGACCCTCTTAATCAAGTCAACACCCACCCTTGGTCAAAGCTTGGTCAAAGAGTTGGTCGAAACCTCGGTCAAACCCTATGTCTTTGAACTCCCTCCGGAACTTTTGCCGTGTTCTCCAAATTTCACCTAAACACTTCAAAATCTCTTAATATAAAAGTTGTCTAGTTTTTTGAGGGACACAACTTTGCTTTTGGGTGACATTGCAAATTTGGAGTGGAAATTGGTGAAAAAACTTGGTCAACTGCAGCTAAGTACTATTCACTAGCGCCATGAAAGGCAGCCACTTTTCCTGCAGCTCATGCTCTAATGGTTGGTCAAAACATAGGTCAGCCTTTACGAAAAATACTCTCCTATAGGTGCTCTACAATTTTCGTATTCAAAGTTTGGTGGGGTTCTATTCAAACTTTTGGAGAAATTCGCATTCAAATAGTGCTAAGTGAAATAGGATTGGTGCCACGACGTCGCGCAGGCCTGGATGCGTCGGGCACGCCCTCGCGCGCGCTCGCCGCTTGTCGCCTTCGTGCCTCGACGTCCGGGTCCCCCACGACGGCCGCGCGTTCCGAGGTCCTCCGTCTCACCTAGCCGCACACAACCCGAGCCAAGGCCCTTGTGGCTTGCGCGTTCGCCACGCGCCGCTCTCCACCGCGTGTCACGTCGTGCCCCGGTCGCGCCGCCCGCCCATCACACGTGCGCCCCCACGGCGGTACGGAACCCCTCGCTCCCTCCTTCGCGTCGCGGCACAGTCCCCACCCGCACGCCCCTATAAAATCCCCGGACCACTCCCCCGCGCGTGCACGCCCGTCGCCGTCTCCCTGTGCTCGCCACGCCCCGCCATTGGAGCGCCGCCGCCGAGCTCCACTCTCCGCTCCCTCCCGTCGTCGGTCGATGCTTCCAACACCTCCTCTAGACCCCCTTGGAGCTTCCACCGCCCTCAATCGCCACACATTGCCTCACACCTCGCCGGAACACGGCTCGCGGCGGCCACCGCCGTCGTGCGCCACCGAGCCCCCTCGCCGGTCCTTCCTCCGCCCCGTCCGAGCCCTCAAGCCAAGCCTAGGAGGCCCCGAGGCCATTCTCCGCCCGCTCCCGACCGACCGCAGCCGCAGGCCTCGCCGGAGTTGCACCGCCCCCCTCCCCCGAGGGCCCAATTGTGAGGCCTCAAATCTTTCTGAGGACCAATCTGCAAACCAAGGGTACATATGTAAGGAATCGAAACTGTCTAGGGACTTGGTTGTAAAGTGGATCTTGCATAGTACTTGGTGTTGGCTGAATCTTAGAAAATTCGCAGAAAATGGTAGTAAAATCAGAAAAATGCAAACCTAATTTTGTTGGATTCCTTGTGAAAAGCACTACAACTATTGTAAAGCATGACCATAGTTTTTCGTGATAGTTTTAGCATGAAAAATACAAAACTGAAAAATCTGGATCTGTTGTATCTCAAAACCTACATGTGATCTGTGGTTGATTTTTGGACGTGTCGTATGCCATGCCTAGCTTATGTACCAAACATTGTACAAAGTTATATTGTAAATCTTTTTATATGATTTATTTTGTATTTATGCAGGATCTGTCTAAATGAATTTTGTACCTAAAAATAATTAGCCTTTTGTGCTCAATCTTTACCTGTGATCTTTTTATGCAAAGATGTACCTCTGGTGAATTAACCACAATTTTATAATTGTCAGAAATATTTATTCTTCAAATGTGCTTGTTTTTCTATGTAATTGCATGACTCAAGATCTATAGTGGTTCTAGGTGAATAGGTTGCATGCCTAGCTTAGTTTTGGACCAGAGGCCATGTGTGAGAAAGTTGAAATCATTTTTATGTGTATTTATTTTTATATGCATTTATCATGTTGTGGTAGCTAACTTTTGTTATTTTCGGTATAATGAATTTCCTGTCTATCCTAAGCATGTATGTGTGTTCAATACCTTGGTATAGGTGTTTAGTGCTTAATAAACCCTTCCACTGAATTTTATTAATTTATGTTAGGAATAAAAGCTACAGAGACCAATTAAGGCTTAATATTAAATTAAATGGGAAAATCACCAACCACACCCCTGATAACCCTTTGTGTGGGATGTGAATCATTTTAAAAAGATAAAGACCAACCTATTGCTGTCTTGTGGAATTTTAAATTAATTTATTTACATAAATGTATACACAGTCACTATCAAAAAGAAGAAATAATAAAGAACCGCATACTGTTCCTCTTGGAAGAGTATGTTGAATGTATTTCTTATCTAGGTAAATGTGGTCAACCATGCATCCCATGGTTGTCATTTGTTGTTCGTAATCAATTGAATTAAAAATCATCAATTAAATCTTGCATTTGCTTCCTCGTGTAGCACTTCCCGACGGTAGATATACGTGTGTGCCGGGAAGAGGAGACGGAGGAGTTGACAGAGTCGTGCACCGCGTCGCTGTAGAGCAAGACCTGGACCAAAGTCCAGAAGGGCCCAAGGTTAACCTTTCCAGCGAAGGCAAACCCTGGATCATTAACCCTTTCTTTTAAAATATTGCAAATGCCTTTGCTATGTCTGTGCATTTTTGTTTTCGGAGTTGATTTGAAACCCTAGATGCATGATCCCTAGGTACCTGTGTTCTTTCACTAGTATGCTAGGTCGATAGCTCTATGCTATAGGACTGGTACAAGTCGAGTGATGCTCGTCACTCGCGAGAATAGGTTCTTATGTTGGAATCATAAGATCTTTATAAATGGATTGCTCATGTGGTAAGAGCATGGGATCTGGGCTCCGGTCCGGTGGCTTTCGTGGGCTAAGCTTTTGAACGTACTAAGCACTTGTCGGGAATGAGACCGGTAAGCCTAGTACCTTAATGAGACGATGCGTGAACTTACCCTTACTAATCTTGAGTAGTCACCTACCTGGCTAGCTACCGGGGAGGGGGGGTACATGTGTGAAGCTGGGTGCCTCGCGGGGTATGCCAGATAGCCTTATACCCAGGACGGTAAGCTTTGATCCCAAGCCGAGGATTTTTGGGAACCACCTGGTGGTGGTCCTTGCGGGGGCACCCTACTGTGTGTTTAGGTTTACCTTGCAAGGTTATAAATCAATCGATTGTCGGCCTCTCACCGTTATCTGAGACTGCTTAATCAACTGACCATGATATCCCTTAATGATAGAACTTGGAGAAGTTTACTGCTTGAATTAATTGTATTGTACAATTCTTGATTTAATTAGTTGGCACACTTAGACATAATAATCAACTACTCCCTCCATTCATTTATCCAAGGCCTAGTTGTACTTGACTCAAAGGCCAAGGAAAAGAAATTAAGTTCCTCATGCCATTAATCTCCCGAAAATCATGTGAGAGAGATTTATGCTTTGCACGGATGCCAAAGCGTCAATTTAGTTTTTCCGAATGCAAAAACACAAATAGGCCTTGCATAAATGGATTTTTTAGATTTTAAAATAGGCCTTGCATAGTTGAACGGAGGGAGTAGAATTTGTGCTAAAATATTGAAAGTAAGGACATACTCTTGGTTGCTTTTCAGCAAAAGAACTCCACCAGCCAAAAAGCCTCTCATGTCTAGAGTTTGGTGATGTAGTTATCACCTGACGGTTAAGTCTTGCTGAGTATTAGTATACTCAGTCTTGCCTTAAAATTGTTGTTGCAGGTGTTGCTTAACCTGGTCAGTCTCCACCCGGCTGGGAGCAGGGATGGGTGGATGATGACGAGAGATGGCGTCACAGATGGCCTCTTGTGATGTTTAGCGTTGCGCTAGTTTATTTTATTTCCGTTATTTTCGAACTCTGAACCTTTACTTATCATGTCTTGAACATTGGTTTGTAATATTAAACCCTTAGGGGTAATTTGGATTTCAATTGTGATTGTACTCTGGACTCGCCTTCGCGTGAGTTTTAGTGCATATGTTCGATCCTCAGTGTGAATTTCCAAGTGATTTACCGGGCGTTAACCCGTCAACTAATGACAGGATGATATTTTACTGTCGCTTAATGACCAAAATGGATTGGTTTAGGTGATAGTACGATATTTTCCTGGGCGGGTTGTCACAGTTGAGGCCTATCCGCCGTGCACCACAGCGGCAGGCCCAACCACCGTGGGCCCACGGTGATAGGGTTCTGCAAATGTAGTACGCCACGATGGTAGGTCGCCTAAGCCTGAAAACTGCGTTAAAATGATCGAAATAAATAGAAAAAAAATTTAGTGGAGGTTGCGTGCCGCCTTCCGTGGGCCACGGTGGTTGGCCTTAGCGTCGTGGCCCATGGTGGTTAGACTCCAACCGCTGTGGCCCACGACGGTTAGGGTCCAACCGCCGTGGCCCACGGCGGCCGCCATGCGCCACGACGTTTTGTGGTCAAATCTGATAAACAATTTGATGAGAACGTAGATCTATTCTATGATTTGTGAGAGATTATTTGATTATCACCCCCGTTGGCACAGGTCGCTATGGCCTCATGAGGCCGGGGATAAGCACCCCTATTAAGTTTTAACTTAAGTAAGCAACTCTAAGAGTTTGCCAAATTTTACTTGGCAAATATGGTGTTTTGCCAACTTGTAAAAAGATATGCCAAGTAAAAAAAGAGTCCATCTCCAACAGTTTAGCATAATCCCCTTGCCAAATCCAGATCTAACTTACATTAGGAACCTTGAGAGAGAAATCAAATTATGTTTCTACCTTTCCACCTCTTGAAAACTTAAATCAGGAATCCCGAAGAAAAAACAAAATTATTTTTATACCCTTCCACCTCTTCTAATACGAGAGGATGCGCCGCGGATCGCTGCGCGCATATATGCGCGCGCAGAGTCGGGCTTTCCCAACTTGGGATAAATGACAACATAAGATGGGGAATTGTTGGAGAATATTTTTTCTGTTTTTGAAAAAAAATAATAATGACAACTTGGGATGGGTAATTGTTGGAGTTGCTCTAATATGTGCAAATTGAAAGGTTGTTTGATTTTGGTGTCACACAACACCATGATTATTGATTGCAATGTATCATATAGCATCACTTGATGGCTCTCAACGGTGGAAACAAATCCTCTAAAATAACCGCTGAGCAACTCTACGCATGAACCCGGCCGGTGACCATGATACGATAAAGCCACACAAGAGAGTCCAACTACTATTGTACTCTTGTCGGGGACAGCCATGGGGGTCCCCTAAATAACCAGGGGAAAACCCATTTTCTTTCGCAAATAACAAAACACAAACGAATGCACAAATCATAAGTCACATCCAAAGCAATCAAGACCCGGTGGCAGGGGCCTACGGCCCTAGCAACCCCAGTGGCCCACCAAAACGATCGGCCCCGACATCCCTCGGGTGAAACTCCGTTTCGCTCGAGGGGTACACCGCCATACCACTGATACTCTGCCTCGTTCGAGGGCCGGACGCTCCCTCGGGTGGAATTCCGCCTCGCTCGAGGGCTGGACGCCCCCTCGGGTGAGACTCCGCCTCGCTCGAGGGCCGGACGCCCCCTCGGGTGGGGTTTCGCCTCGCTCGAGGCTCTCGCAGGTTCGCGGCTCCCGCACCCACTCCCTCGACTGGAGCATTTAAAGTTCTAACACAATGTAGGCGCCCGAGTCAAAGACGAATCCACGCCATGTCGTCCCTCTCACATCACCTGGGAATCATATCCCGGCACTGTTTCGCCAATCCTCCTGGTGAGGCCATCCCCGCCACTGTACGTCACTGTGCGGTAAGGCCAGTGTCAGCTCCGTGACACAGTGCCGCCCACTCCCGTACGACCCGCATGCCGCACCCTCGATAGAGGACGGTGGAACCCTCGAAAGGGGTACAGGCACCTGTATCACGTCCTCACGGGACGACACCGTGACGTCAAACCAATGAGGCGCGTCTCTTCCGTCGCCGCCGGCCCTGTGCCACCATCCTGGGAACTACAGCACCATCCCCAGCACTATGGGAGTCCAGGACAACAAGACATCACCACGCCCGCCGCTGTGCGACCGCCGGCCTTCCATCAGCCCGACCCTTGAGCTGACACACACAAGTCGACCAGAAGAGCGGCCCCCACACCACCGCCCTCGAAGCCGCTCCTGGACGGATACAGGACACGCCGTGACGCCCTGCCAGAAGCAAGATTCGTTAGGACAACCGTCTACTCCGTGGCGCTGTACACTATACCGCCGCACGTAGCTGAAACTGTGCGGCACGATTGTAAACTGCCTCCCCTTGTCCTATAAAAGGAGGAGGCAGTCCTCTGGCCGCAGGGAGACGGCAGACAACGCACACTTACATGCTTTTCTCCCGCACCACGATATTGGCACTTCGCCTCAATCAAACCTCAGGGACCTGGAGGCCTCCCCTCCTTTCCCACCTCGCTTGTATCCCCCCTCTGCAAGCATCACGATGCAACACAATACAGTGCCTCGAGCACACCCTTGCTAGACGTAAGGCCCCGGCTGGAATGAGGATAAACCTCGTGTCACCTAGTTTCTTAGCACCGACCATCGAGAGATAGATCTCAGCGCTCGTACTAGTTAGTGTCGGGACTACTTTCTGCACCGACAGTTGGCACGCCAGGTAGGGGACTGCGCTGAAGATCAGCTTTCCACCAGCCATCTCGATGGTGATCCACACCGAGTACAGGTCCCAGAGGTACTCCATGGGTAGCTCGGACCCCTTCCCTGTCGGATTCGAAATCTGGTTCGGGAGCCTCAATTCCAGGCCACGGGGAACGGCTACCTCATGTGCATCACCAACCGTGACGAGCTGCACACGTGGCGGTCGACCGGGCCAGGACCAGTTCTCGCCACACCTGCTGCTGACGCCAGCGCCCGCACAAGCGGACGCTGTGGGTCCTTCAGCACCTCGACGCTGGCGGTGCTCCGGCCAACGTTCGCGCCAGGCGCGGATGAAGGACCGATAAGGCGACCAGAGAGGGGGGGAGTGAATGGGAGCCGATAAAAATTCTTCTCGAGGGAGATTAAAACTCCGACAAGATGAACTAGCTCGGTCGAACCCCCAACATCACACGCTCTGCACTTCTACCTCTCGTTTGCCAAAACCACGTAGCCACTGTAGTGCTACTGGTCCTAGGAACAAACTCTACCAGCAACCACAACACACACACACAGCACCGACAGCGGAAACAACTCGAGAGCCGGCTAACCAGAGGGGGCGGTTAGACCGGGTATAGGGGGCGGTTAGACCGCCTCCACCTGGCAACCAAGAAATCCTCCGAAACGCCTCTTCCGAGCACCAAAACACACCACGGTTTCACCAACAGAGATCTCTGGTCAAGGCCATGCTAGCTACCAGAAAATCTTGGCGAAAACCAAAACTTCACCCAAGGGCCTAGGGGCGGTTAGACCGGCTACCAGGGGCGGTCTAACCTCCCGTACCCAAAGCAACGAACTCCAAACAAGAACTCCTAGTAAACCACACTAAAACGAGCCAAGATTTCACCAGAACGCTCCTCTGATCAAGGTGAACAAACTCACAGAGAAAGGTCCAGCAAAATCAAACTTTCCTCGGAAAGGCCTAGGGCGGTTAAACCTGGTGCCGGGGGCGGTTAGACCTCCCTCCCCCCGAGCACAAAGATCCGAGTGAAAACCCAAGCAAACGGACTCGAAACGCTCCAAGATTTCAACCATACAATCCCCCGGTCAAGGCCAACATGCTACCAGAAGATCTCGGCCAAAATCAAAACTTTCTCCGGACGAGCCCGGGGCGGTTAGACCGCCCCTCCTACGCGGTTAGACCGCCCTCCCCGACACGAACGGGAAAAAGGGGAACCGCGGGTCAACCCTCAACTTTGCATCACCCGATCTCCCGATTCACCCAACGGATTGCAGCGAAACTTTGGGGATGCCTGGGTCACCTCATGGACGACCTCTCACTCAAAGGAATTGCACCGAAACGCTCTCAATCATGGGGAATCGCAAATCTCGTGACCAAACCTCAAGAACTCGAGTTCCAACGAAAACCACCAAATCGAGTCCGATTCAAAGGGGATTTGGGGGCAAAGTCACCAGCCAAAGAGGCACAAGAACCTCATACGTGACACCCACCAAAAACCCCAAGAAATCGTCCTCAAAACACCGCCAAAAAGAGCTCCGAAAATCAACACCAAAGAGACGGGAAAACCACCATGATGAGCAACGCCAAACCTTCTATACATGCCATGAATGGTTCGTACAAGGTCTAGCTTGCCACCCAAACATCCATCCCTCTCTCTAGATCTCACATGAAGCTCTCAAGCTAGCCTTCTAAAATCCTAAGGAAAATAGAGAACGAAAATAGAAAAACCAAATGAGCTAGGGTTCCAAGAGTTGGCTGCCAACCTCTCACCTCTTGGGTTATATAGGCGGCAACCGAATGTCTAAAATGCCCCTCTCTACTAACTAGGGATACATGCCCCTCAAGGGCGGATTTGGAATTCTTGATGTCTTCACCATCGGACGGATGCCCGGCGACCGCACCCTGCGTAGCCTCGACGCACGCCTTGCGATCCCGACGCGTGTCCTCCGCTTCGAAGCTTCTCGCGCCGGCGGCCGTGGCGGTCGACCGCCCCCCGGGCGGTTAGACCGGCCCGGTGGATCCGACCGGCCCCAGGCGGCGGTCCGACCGCCCTCCCGGGCGGTTGAACCGCCCGGGTGGCCGCACCTCCTCGTCGAGTCTTCGGCCTCGGTTTTGTGGCTCAACCGAGTAACCCGGCCGGTTTTCCGGTGAACCACCGCAAACCCCGCGAACTCGGTGTAGCCTCCGCCAATCTCCACTCATGACTCGGCTCCCACGTAGTCCCGGCTCGACCTTGGTTTTGAGGCTCTACCAAGAAACCGTCCACGACTTCATTTTGTCGTTCATGCCACCATGCGGCCCGCACTTGACCCCCGCCGGCCACCGGTCCCTCGAACGAAGCCTACTTGTCTTCTCCACACCCGGAGGCCTCACCGGCAACGACCTTTCGCGCTTGTTCTTCACCTGCACCAACACGAGTCAAGCCGCAACCTGCACCTGCAATACTTAGCCAAGAATCAGTCCACACAACGTTGTCAATCACTCATCACACAAGGGAGCGACCATCCACCGGTCCTCGAACCACACATGGTCCTCAATCTCCCCCTTGATGAGTGCATTGACAACACACTCACATGAAGTAACATAAGAGAAAAAGGAAAAGAAAAGAAACAAAATAAAAGGAAACCCCAACAAGCGATCGAAAGCCAAAGAAAGGCAAAGAGCAAGATCACTTGAAGAAGACAAGTCTCGGACCCCTTAGGCAAGGGCAACGGCTCGACACATCCGAGACAAAACGCACTCAAGCAAAGAGCGCAAACCACCAAAGCAAAACTCGAACACCACAAAGAGCTCCCCCTTCACAAATGTAAGCTCCCCCCGAGCCACAAGACACTTCCCCCGAACACATGCATCAATGCAACTCGGGAATGCAACAAAGAGCAAAACCCGCTCACATCGCCCGGGCGGTTAGACCGCCTGCCCAGGGCGGTTAGACCGCCTCTGCCTGACTTGACCGCCTTGGTGGCGGTTAGACCGCCCAAAGAGACCGGCCCTGCACCAAACTGCCCAAAAATTTCCCGAAACAATTGGAACACCTTCCAAACACGCCCAGGTGCCCAAAACATGCACAAACTTTCTCCCCCTTGTTGACAATGCATGAATCAAGGCAAAATGCGAAAACTTGCAACATATAGCTTCTCGAATATACAAAATTCATCACAAGGAGCTACACAAGTCCAAATGAGCAAGTTAGATACTCGACAGGTTCGTAAGGACCTTAACTACGTGATCACCAAGTTTCACAACCATTGGACAAGGCTAAAAAGGATTTTAGTAATTTTGCGAAAAGTTACTCCCTCACAAGCAAATACCTAAACATGAGCAAAACATATCAAAATGGCAAAGCCACTCAAACTTCATGCTAGGACAGCCATTCTAATCACAAGACCATCATAAACACCCAAAAGCACCTCATGTCATGTCAAAGCCACCGAGCCATGTGCCTACTTCTATGTATGAGACTTCTCATTGGTAGGCATCATGCAACGGTTTAGCACCCAAAGCAAATTAATTTCAGCACATATGACATGGGAACATATTTTCCAAGCATTTTTCATTTCATTTTCAGATTTGTAAATGGTACATGAAATGTCTTTGCGACAAAAAGGAACTTATGCCCCTCCACAAGATTAAGCAAGAGGGCTAAACATTCATGATGGCAAGCGAGCCTTTGGCTCCATATGATCAATAAACTAGCTATCCAACCACAAAGTAAGCATAGCAAAGCCACTAAAACATGTCAAGATCATATATAGGCATTTACGCATGAGAGAGCATGTATATGACATTTTTCAAAAAATTAGCCATCAACCATGGATCATTCAACAAGATCATCAAGAGCTAAGCCAAACTAACCATAGCATACCAAACAAGCTCACAAGAACATATATAGCAACCCATGGTAAACATTGTATATAGGACAAGCTTTTCCTATCCGATGCATATGATACAAAATGCATGCAATCTAAGATACAAGGATGCCTATACATCATGTTACATATGCCATGCCAAATGCAATAAATGCACAAAGAAAAGCTATACATATGCTACACAAGGAGCTTCACCACCAACTTAGGAAACCAACCACACACACAAAGCTCACAAAAGACCGGCTCCTCGAGGGGAGGCAAAAAGGGCTCGACACCACCGGCAAAAGAGCAAAGGAGCACAAAACTCACAAGCTCCCCCTAAACACATGCACTAGGGCCAAAGAGCATACAAAGCTCACCCTACACACATGATATAGAGAAGGAACAAAACAAACCAAGTGGCTTGACCAAGGCCACACACTCGAAGGTCACAAAGCACTTACCTTTATCATTTCTTCACAATTCACTCATCCTTGTCCACCATCCCCGAAAGTGATGTACCTACATGTCACCACCGGGTATGAGGCCGAAGAACCACCCCCGATATCAACCAAATGTTCTCTCGGGCCTCCCACCCGCAACTCAAAACCAAGAGCGAGAACGAGCAAATGACTCAACACCGGGGTTAGTCCCAAAAGTGTGAAACCAAAGTGTCGGGCCATTTCCTCAAAAGTAGGGTTAGCAACATTCATCCTACTCGCCTATCAATACGCCGATCCATCCCGTCAAACCTATCAAACCCGGAACCACCATGGGAACACCACTCCCGTCTCACCGGAGGAGTACGAGTACCACGAAAAGGAAGGCATGGTCCGTAGCCCCTCCGAGACTCAAAGCCGCGACGTCTCCCAAACTCGTATTGATCACGAGGTAGAGAACGTCCACAGAACTCAACGCCACTAGACTCAAAGTGTCTACCATCCGCACCATGACCAAGGGAACCGAAACCACCAAGATCACGACCTCGAAAACAGAATCGCCCCGTAAAGCGGGGAGGGCCGGCTCGACCGCCTAGCCGTGCCGGTCCGACCGCCCTTCCCGGGCGGGGCCGGCCCGACCGCCTAGCCGGTGCCGGTCCGACCGCCCTCTCCAGACCACCACTGCGGCTACGGGATTTCTCATATCCCCATGCCGGATCCTTACGCACAAAGCCCTTTCCCTTAGGTAGTGGCATACGAGGCTCAGGCACACCATGAGAAGGGTGGTACCTGTCCTTATTCGCCCACTCCTTAGCCATTCTCGCCTCTCTCTTTCTCTTATAGCAAAACTCTCTCTTGTGACCATCCTTCCCACAAAACTCACAATGGAAAAGGATTGGTTTGGGCTTAGGCTTGGGGAGATGCTCTCCACTTGGTTTCTCACTAGGCTTTTCACTTGCCTTCTCACTCGGTTTTTCTCTCGGTTGGTTTGGCTTGGATGCAAACTTGTCTTTGGGTGTGGGTTTTGGTGGAACTGAAACATTCCCAAATTTCCTTTCTCTCTCACCACTGCCCTCACCAACCTCATCCAATCCCAAAGCCCAACCATCAAAGCGCTTACAACTAGCAATCATCATACCAAGCCGAGGTTCTTGACTCGACAACCAACTCGCCGCTTCACGCAACTTATCATTCTCATCTTGCAAGCGACCAACACATTTTGCAAGATCCAAATTCTTCATAGCATGCAACTCACATGTAGAACAAGAAGTAGGAATAGGCACTTTCAAATCAGCCTCTAGCGAACCAATGCGAGAACGAAGCTCAACAATTTTCTCATGCAAACCGGGGCAAGAAGTGCAAGCACCAAGCAAAGTGGGTCTAGATTGTAGCTCACCCAATTCAACCCTAAACACATCTAGTTCCTCACACTTGGAGGCATACTTCTCCCTAAGATCACCAAGTCGGCTAGGAAAGCAGAGCAATCAAGACAATCATTTTCATCGAAACAACGAGGCTAGCCTTAAGCGAATCAATTTCAAGCTTGCTATCAAGAACCCGTGTTTCTAGCTCGCCCACTCTAGTCCTAGCGTCCTCGAGCAAAGATCTAAGCTCCTTCCTAAGCTTCTTAGCCTCTCTAAGCATGTGATCGCGATTATCAAGCAAGTCAACCAACTCCTCATTCTCCTTGCGCAAAGAAGAGAGCTCATCACATACCTCATCCTCGGAATCCAAGTCCGAGGCGTCCTTCTCGGCTTCTCTTGTCGCTTGAACCGCGAGCCATGCCGCGAAGTCGTCCTTGAGGCTTAGGCCCGTCACACAAAGGCCGTTGAGATACTTGCCAAGGTTCTTCTTCTTCTTCCTCTTCTTCTCATCCTCTTCGTCTTCATCACTCGAGCTTGAAGACGTGTCCTCGGAATCAGACTCGATGTCGCTTGATCTCTTCATCTTCTCTCGAGACCGTGCCTTCTTCCCATGTCCATGATCCTTCTTCTTGGACTTCTTCCTCTTGTCCTTGAACTTGTGCTTGTCGTGGTTGTTCACCTTCGGACACTCGGCGAAATAGTGTCCAGTCTTGCCGCACTTGAAGCATGTCCTCGTGTTCCTCCTCATGTTCACACGGTTCTCGTGCAGCCTCTCGAACCGCCTCGTCAGAGAGCCGCCGTCCTCTCCAAGCACGTCGAACTCCTCATCCGGCATAGACATCAAAGAGGACAAAGAAAACATCCCGGTGGATGGGTTAGTATTAGCCTTTCCTTTCAAACCACCGACGAGGGCGAGACTATGAGAGTTAGTCGGGCCCTCGATCTTGGCCGTCATGCCCCTATCCACCTCAGCCGACTTGAGCTTCGAGAACAGCTCGTTCACCGTCAGAGTGTCATACTTCTCTGACTCGACAATGGCCTCGAACTTTCCGCCCCAAATCGTACGATCCAAAGAGTGTAAGAGCTTGACCGCTCTATCATGATCATCGTACGGGAGCACGTCCACATTGGCCCTCATGTTGTTCACAACCACCGTGAACCTCTGAAACAAGGCATCGATGGACTCACCGGGGAGATGAGTGAAGTTCTCGTACTCTCTCCGGTAGGTCGCATACATCCGTGCCTGAACCTGGGCGTTCCCAACATGAGCCTCCTTCAACACCGCCCAAATCCTACAAGCCAAGTGCTCGGTGTGCACCCGATCGAACTCAGCCGACACAAAGCACGAAACAAGTAGTCGACCACCTTATTGTTGGCGTCGAATCTGTCCCTCGACCCTGGAGCAAGGAAATCCATCGGCCGGACATAGCCCGTGTCCACCGTGACATCCCAAAGCAGCCGACCCTTTCCGCGGAGGAACGCACCCATCCGCTTGCTCCACATCTGGTAGTTCTTGCCATCGAAGTGTGGAGGACCCGAACCCCGTTCCTGGTACGCCATCCTTGGATCTTAGACTGGTTAGAGTCAACAAAGACCCGAACCGGCTCTGATACCACTTGAAGGACCGATAAGGCGACCAGAGAGGGGGGGAGTGAATGGGAGCCGATAAAAATTCTTCTCGAGGGAGATTAAAACTCCGACAAGATGAACTAGCTCGGTCGAACCCCCAACATCACACGCTCTGCACTTCTACCTCTCGTTTGCCAAAACCACGTAGCCACTGTAGTGCTACTGGTCCTAGGAACAAACTCTACCAGCAACCACAACACACACACAGCACCGACAGCGGAAACAACTCGAGAGCCGGCTAACCAGAGGGGGCGGTTAGACCGGGTATAGGGGGCGGTTAGACCGCCTCCACCTGGCAACCAAGAAATCCTCCGAAACGCCTCTTCCGAGCACCAAAACACACCACGGTTTCACCAACAGAGATCTCTGGTCAAGGCCATGCTAGCTACCAGAAAATCTTGGCGAAAACCAAAACTTCACCCAAGGGCCTAGGGGCGGTTAGACCGGCTACCAGGGGCGGTCTAACCTCCCGTACCCAAAGCAACGAACTCCAAACAAGAACTCCTAGCAAACCACACTAAAACGAGCCAAGATTTCACCGAACGCTCCTCGATCAAGGTGAACAAACTCACAGAGAAAGGTCCAAAGAAAATCAAACTTTCCTCGGAAAGGCCTAGGGCGGTTAAACCCGGTGCCGGGGGCGGTTAGACCTCCCTCCCCCGAGCACAAAGATCCGAGTGAAAACCCAAGCAAACGGACTCGAAACGCTCCAAGATTTCAACCATACAATCCCCTGGTCAAGGCCAACATGCTACCGGAAGATCTCGGCCAAAATCAAAACTTTCTCCGGACGAGCCCGGGGCGGTTAGACCTCCCCTCCTACGCGGTTAGACCGCCCTCCCCGAACGCAACGGGAAAAAGGGGAACCGCGGGTCAACCCTCAACTTTGCATCACCCGATCTCCCGATTCACCCAACGGATTGCAGCGAAACTTTGGGGATGCCGGGTCACCTCATGGACGACCTCTCACTCAAAGGAATTGCACCGAAACGCTCTCAATCATGGGGAATCGCAAATCTCGTGACCAAACCTCAAGAACTCGAGTTCCAACGAAAACCACCAAATCGAGTCCGATTCAAAGGGGATTTGGGGGCAAAGTCACCAGCCAAAGAGGCACAAGAACCTCATACGTGACACCCACCAAAAACCCCAAGAAATCGTCCTCAAAACACCGCCAAAAAGAGCTCCGAAAATCAACACCAAAGAGACGGGAAAACCACCATGATGAGCAACGCCAAACCTTCTATACATGCCATGAATGGTTCGTACAAGGTCTAGCTTGCCACCCAAACATCCATCCCTCTCTCTAGATCTCACATGAAGCTCTCAAGCTAGCCTTCTAAAATCCTAAGGAAAATAGAGAACGAAAATAGAAAAACCAAATGAGCTAGGGTTCCAAGAGTTGGTCGCCAACCTCTCACCTCTTGGGTTATATAGGCGGCAACCGAATGTCTAAAATGCCCCTCTCTACTAACTAGGGATACATGCCCCTCAAGGGCGGATTTGGAATTCTTGATGTCTTCACCATCGGACGGATGCCCGGCGACCGCACCCCGCGTAGCCTCGACGCACGCCTTGCGATCCCGACGCGTGTCCTCCGCTTCGAAGCTTCTCGGCGCCGGCGGCCGGGCGGTCGGACCGCCCCCCCGGGCGGCTAGGACCGGCCCGGTGGATCGACCGGCCCCGGGCGGTCGACCGCCCCTCCCGGGCGGTTGAACCGGCCCGGGTGGCCGCACCTCCTCGTCGAGTCTTCGGCCTCGGTTTTGTGGCTCAACCGAGTAACCCGGCGGTTTTCTCGGTGAACCACCGCAAACCCCGCGAACTCGGTGTAGCCTCCGCCAATCTCCACTCATGACTCGGCTCCCACGTAGTCCCGGCTCGACCTTGGTTTTGAGGCTCTACCAAGAAACCGTCCACGACTTCATCTTGCCGTTCATGCCACCATGCGGCCCGCACTTGACCCCCGCCGGCCACCGGGTCCCTCGAACGAAGCCTACTTGTCTTCTCCACACCTGGAGGCCTCACCGGCAACGACCTTTCGCGCTTGTTCTTCACCTGCACCAACACGAGTCAAGCCGCAACCTGCACCTGCAATACTTAGCCAAGAATCAGTCCACACAACGTTGTCAATCACTCATCACACAAGGGAGCGACCATCCACCGGTCCTCGAACCACACATGGTCCTCAGCGGATGGCGCTGCGGCACAACGCGATGCACCTACCAGCGGGACGACAGTAACACCCGCGGGGGAGGGTGAGGCTTCCAGGCCACGGTTCCCCATGGGATGCGCAATGCCGCGGCAGCCTACGATTCGTCCACCAGCACCGACGTGGCGGCGTATGAGGACCTTCCTGGCCACCACCTGCTGGCGGTCCGAAACCTCATCACCACCACCAACGACAAGTCGTACCATGGCTCAACTAGCGAGCTCCCCACTGCGACCTCGCACGGGTACGCAGAGTGGGACTTCTCGGGTGTACCGGACCTGTTGATGTTCCAGCGGTTCCTCGACGCTGTGGACTACTGGTTCGGCTACTCCGACACCTCCAGCGCCGGTAGCTACGATCCCGCGCGAGAGTGCTTCATGGTCGCCATCGGCGACGTGGTCGACGGCACAAGTGCTGCGAGGGCCGGCGAAGGGGAAAATTCTGGGACCCAGGGATGAGCGCGCCCCGGAACCCAGGGCCAAGCACGCCCCTCCTCGCCGGTGGGAGGCACAGACATCAATGCGCAGCTGGCTCAAGCATGCGAGCTCGAGGCAAAGCTCGCGGAGGAGTACCGCGCAGTACGACTGTTGCACGCCACCATCGTTGGGGAAGCCTCTGCACGCGGCAAACGTGTGTGTGAGCTGGGCAAACAGGCCCACGAGCACATCAACACCGATTTCAACGTTGACGACCCAAACATGCCACCGCGCGCGAGCCAGAAGCTAATCGCAGCTGCAACGCTACTCCGGGCCATGCCCGCACCTTCGACGCCCGAGGCGCGAAACCTGCACCGCGAGGCGCAGGCGCTCATTGAGAAGGCGGCCGTGCAACAGGCCAAAAGCTCGGTGTCCCGCATACGCCATCAAGGCAGCGCGTGGGACGATGGCGATGCCCAGGGCCAAGAGGCGTGTGTCCACGCAGACAGTGCGACATGGCAACCAGCTAACCATTGTTGAACGCCGGTCAGGGAGCGGATCCTTGACACGCGCGGACAGGCTCAGGTCGGCGACGCCCACAACGTCATCAATGCTCGCCGAACGGGCAACACAGAGGCACCGGCGGTGGTGGGCTACCACCCTTGATTGGGTGGGCGCTACGACAGCCACGAGGATCGCTCGCCGATGTTGGAGCCCCTGGGACTCGCGTGTTCAGCCGGGAGATCCGCACGGCGAGCTTCCCTCAACACTTCCGCCAGCCCACATTGATCGACAAGTACACGGGGGAGACAGACCCTCGAGTATGTCTCAACAATTACCGCCTAGCGTGCTAGCTGGGCAGCGCCACCACCGACGAGGTCATCATCCGCAACCTGCCGCTGCACCTTGCGGACTCGGCACGGACGTGGCTCGAACACCTGCCGCCCAGTCATATCCACAAGTGGGATGACCTAGTTCGCACCTTCGTGGGGAACTTCCAAGGCACATACGTGCGCCCGGGGAACTCCTGGGACCTGTGGACATGCACCCAGAAGCCCGACGAGTCGCTCCTGGACATCATACAACGCTTCTCCAAGCGCTGCTCCGAGCTCCCGAGCGTAGCCCAGTCTGAGATCATGCATGCCTTCCTCGAGGGCACGACCTGCTAGGACCTCGTGCGCAATCTTGGGCAGAGCCCGCCGGTCAACTCCAATGAGTTGTTCAATATCGCCACCAGCTTTGCTTCCGGCGAGGAGGCGGTGGGGGCCATCTTCGACGGCAAGAAAGGCAAGCGCGTGGACGACGAGCCCGCGAAGGGCAGCAAGTCTAAGGAGCCCTAGCAAAAGCACAAGCGGGGCAAGTAAGGCAAGAAGCCTCGTCACGAGGCACGCGCACAGGGGCACGACGGCGACGGGGACGAGACCCTCGCAGTCTACCCAGCCCGAAAGGGCCCTTGAGCGGCCCCTCGAGGCCCCGGCGTATTTGACGACATGCTGAAGAAGCCATGTCCCTACCACAAGACTCCGATCAACCACACTCTTGAGCAGTGCGATATGCTCAAGAAGTACTATAGCCGCGCCACCACGAAGGACGACGAGGCTAAGAAGGACGGCGGTGACGGTGACACCGGCGGCTTTCCGGCAGTGGACAACGTCTTCCTCATCTTCGGGGGACCGACCGTGGATATGTCCAACAGCCAGCGCAAGCGGGAGCGACACGAGGTCCTTGCTGCGGAGAAGGCTCCTTGCTCCTTCCTTGACTGGTCAGAGGATGCCATCACCTTCAGCCGCGAGGATCACCCGAACTCCGGCTTTTACTCGGACTCCTCCTACGAGTTCGACTTCGGGTCGGACCTTGATGAGCCCGAGTCCGAGAACAACACTACAGAGCAACCCCTGTCAGGACCAGACCGCAAGCCCGCAGACCTGATAGGAGGGAACTCACACTGCGTCGCCTACCTCGACTCACTTCCCTTCCAGGAGGGAACACCGCTCGCTCCAGCTGGGGAGCACACTCCGACAGAGGTGGCAATCAGTGACTCCAGCCTTGGCTCTCCTGATCGGCAAGTCTTCATGACTACCAACGAGACGCCAGGGCCCTCAGGGACAGTCCCCGACCAATATCTCGAGGACATCTCAGCGGACGAGTTGTCCGCCAACGCGCCCGCCGATGAGACCGACGCCAACAGGGATGCTTGACGTGAACGCAACAGAAAGCGGAACGAACGGCGCTGACATCTCCGCAAGACCCTTCCCATCCGGAACCTCGCGGAAGCACTCGACCAAGTCGAGAGCCGAGTGCACACCACCCAGAGTAATGCCTCATGTCTATCACTACGATAGCACGTCAGGCTCAGGAGATGCACGCGGGACAAGTCATCACCTAGCTCGCGGAGGACGCCTACTTCATGCGAGTCAACAACAGGGTCATTCAAGCGCCCCCGTCAGGAACCGCCAGCATGACAACGAAGCCACAAGTCACAGTGCAGACATTGGTCGCAATCGTACTCGAGCAGAGCTACCAGCTAACCCCAACCATACTCGGGCAACAGCCGGTGGACCCTCTCTTGGTGGCAACAGCGCCGGTGGCGACCGGGAGATCATCCCTCACCGCGATCCTGGTGGTGGAGGCAGCGACGGCGGGAGCTCCAACCATGGGGCTGACAGGAGAGCTAGGGGCAGTGGCGACCGCGGCGGCCGAGGCCACGCGAATAGCCACATCTCCGGCGCCTCACGTGGCGGCTTCGACGCCCACCAGAAAATCGAAGAACTCCGACGCAAGAAGGCCTCCATGGCAGGCGACAACGACGGCTTCCCCGCCTTCTCTGTGCGACTTCGCAACCTACTTCTCCCGGAGAAATTCAAGCCTCTGGGGATCACCAAGTACGACGCGAAGCAGGATCCAGTGTAGTGGCTCAGGTGCTACGCCCTGTCCATCGAGAACGCAGGTGGCAACAACAACACCGAGTGCCTCTACTTCCCCTTCTGTCTGGACCAAGCCCTGCTTACATGGCTCGAGTCACTCGAGAAGTACTCGATCGACAAGTGGGACCAGCTAACGAAATAGTTCACCAGCAACTTCGCGGGCGCCATGGGCCGCTCGGGTACTTGCATGGACCTGGCAATGGTAAAGCAGGAACAAGGTGAGACCCTTCGCAAGTACATGTGGCGCTTCTTCGACAAGCGCGCCACCGTAGTCGATGTCTCTGACAAGGAGGTCATCGACCTCTGTTGACGCAAGATGTTCACCTAGCGCCAAGCACACAGCAAGCCGAACAAGCTGGCTTCACACGTGCAAAGAGTCACGAGACGTGCCAGTCAATTTTTCCTGAAAATTAACAAAAGATAAAGTAGTTAGATACCAAATCTTGGAACTTGCCGGGTGGTACCAGACAGTTCCATATTTACGGCTAGGAATCCAGATGGGATGACACATAGCTATAAAGAGCTATCTGCCAATAAACTGAAACCATTCGGGCACTTATAAAAGGAAAAGTAACATTGTCGAATGGATGACGTAAACATGACGGCGATCGGTCTTTGTTTGAGCAAAGATGCACGTGCACGGAGCCAATGACCGATCCCCATGATAATTAACATTAAATAAATGAATAAAGTAAAGCGCGAACATAAACATGTAACAAACAAGCATGCATAGATCCAAAGCACTAGTCTACCGCATGTCTAGGTACTTCGAACCCGTCGGGTACGATGCCAAACAAATCTATCCACCGCATGATACAACTTGCATGAAAACCGTACCACTTTCCACAAATAGATCTATCCACCGCATGATACAATCTAAATGTGGAAAGCTAAAAGCATACGTTATTTAAAGCATGAATTACGCACGTGTTCTACTCGTGAGGAAACATAACCGAATACGGCTGAACAGCCGATTCGGGGTCCATGAAGAAGGAACGAACATTACCAAGCGAATAAATCTACCAGATTGGTTTGAAATCTAATCCACCGGATGACTAGCTCCAAAGCAACCCAAAAACCTGCATCAACCGCATGATACTCAGTTCTTTCAAGATTTATACCAACGTTGGCAAGCTTTAACCCGCAACACGTAAGAACCTAGATCGATTCGGTTTCGGCTATCGGAAAGCACAAGATCCACGTGTTAAAACACGAATTCTACTCGTACAAGGATCACGAGAGGGATAAAGCCGATCCAAATCCATCTAGATTGGGCAAAAGGTGTTACATGAATCTAAACATAAAGTAAAAACTCAAAGCAACACGGGATAACTTAATGAATCTATTGGATCTTGCCAAAATCCAATAGAGCCAATAACTAGCTTCAAGCTAGATCTTAGCCTACCGCATGGCTCATGACCTAACAAGAAACCCTCTTGAACCAAGCTTGAATCTACCGCATGACACGAAGCATGGTAACAAGACTACTTGCATCAGATCTAAATCCACCGCGTGATACTAGATATGATACAAGGTTGCCGGTACTCACGGAGGTCGACGGATCGATACACCCTCTCGAAGAACTCGACGACACGACAAAAGGACTCTAGGGTTTGGTGTAAGGCCGGTTTGTATTGAAGAATGATTGTGTCCATTACATACATTCAGGGCTCATATTTATACCCTGCCAAGTACAATCTCGAATGGATTCGCTGCCTAACTTATCTCTAAGCTTGATTGCCTATCCATCCATTCGTCCTTCCTTTAGCCACGTCACCATCCAATCCCGCAAAATCAGCTCAACTGTTCCTTTGCCGAACGGAAACAGATAGCCGACCGCAGATCTCTTTGCCGAATACATCTGAAAAAATCCTTCCTTCCACCGGACAGACTCCTCATCGAGCCGGACCCACAAGTCAGACTCCTTACCAAATTTTGGTGTTAAAACATGCCCCTTCAATTGCGGGGTAAAAGTGATTTTGTTCCGCAATTGACTCCAGCCACGAACATTTTCAAATCGAACCTGTCAACACCTGTTCTTCTTTCTCCGCAATCCGCCGGAATCCTCGTCTAGATCCAAACCTTAGATCCCCTTGTTCTAAGCTCAAATCCCCAATGGCGGCTCAAAACCAAGATGCTCAGGTAAATTCTCCTCCCGTAAGCTTCATTCGGCATTTAGGTTTTCAATTTTACCTGAGATTTCTTCTCCGCTTTCCTTCAGGAGCCTTCCACTGAGATTTTGATTCGCACCGAGGCCAATTCAAGATCCTATTACCTTGGTCCCGTGGGAAACTCTGATCCTCGAGATTTCATCGCGGCTGAATCTCAAAGGATCCCTTTCAAAGCGCTCTCGTCCCCACCTCCTCGGTGGCAAGATGCTTTCAAGAACTGGCCCTTGCCTCCAATCGCAGGCTGGAAAACTTGGTACCGGAGGATTCTTGCAGACAAGAGTGCCAGAACTCAAAACTGGGATACCCTCCGCATTGCTCAGTGCTTGGAGTTATCCTTGGCCGAGACCCCCAAGAATGAAGACCTCCTGATAGCAGCTTGCCATTTTTGGTCAAACGGCGTCAACTACTTCCTCTTTGGCCACGGCCCGATGTCTCCAACTCTGGCCGATGTGTACATGATCACTGGCCTTGACATTACAGGATCCGTTCAACCCTGGGATTTCAAAAGTTCTTCACGGCAAACCGGGGTGAAACCAGGGAGCGGATACAAGAACTACATCTTGAACCACATGAAGGACAATCCCCTTGGTGAAATTGAATACAGGGCATTTCTGAACATGTGGCTATGCAGGTTCGTCTTCTGTGGTAAAGCCAATGAGCCTACCCTGAACCACATTGCAATGGCTTCTCACTTGGTCAGTGGCAACCGCCTCCCCCTTGGGAAATTCCTCCTAGGCAGTGTGTATCATATGCTTCATCAAACCGTCACCCAGATGTACACCAGCCAGAGGATAGCATGTGTCAACGATCCTTGGTGGTTTGTTCAAATGTGGCTGCAACTACACATGCATCAGATCGTCGGTGTTGACCTGAACACCCGACTCTTCCCTTCATCCAATCACCCTGAAGGAGAACCCCAAGCCACCAGAGGATGCCAGAATTATGGAGAAGCTGCTTCAACCGTTCTTATCCAGCAGGATATCAGCCAGCTTTTCGAGTTATTCTTCAAAGGTTTCCAAAACCCTCTCTGGCTCCCTTATCTGGACAATCATACTTTGATTTTCCCTTGTGAATTTTCTTTTGAAACCGAACGCCAAGATGGGAGATTCCTAGAGATTCTCAATATCATAGTCCGCCCATGCATGCTGCCGGCTGAATTCAATGGAGGAAGGCTGACCTATAACACTTATGAATATTATCAGCCAAATGTAATGGCTCGGCAACTTGGGTGTGGCCAGATGCCCCCAAGACTGTTTCTGCATGAATTCCTCAAGCCCAGAGAGGAAATCAAAGAGCTCATGCACAGTAGCGGAGTCTTCCGTTATGTGTGCAGTCCCACTGTCTACACCTGGCCTTTTGAACACACAACCATGGCTCACTCCACCTTCAATTCCTGGTGGCAAGAATTCCATGATCATATCTTCAGTGAGCCTGTACACTCGTTCTGTGCAGAGTTGATGCCTGATTTTCATCCAACTTCAGAGGTACCATGATGAACCATTGAATCAGACATATCCTCTTTCAATCATGATTCTGACCTTACTTCTCTTACCCACGGAACACGGTGCTCGCCCCTCGAGCCGAGAATATTGCCTACAATGCCGTAGGCCCGGCCTCAAGACCGGGATTCGGGTCCCCCACTCGGCTCGCCTAATGGCTAGGTTTGCCACAACTGCACCCAAGCCTTTCCGGCCTCGCCGCCGATAGGAGGCAAGGCTTGTCTCTAATAGCTCCCCCAAATGCCAAGAGGAGAAGAACCGTCAAGAAAGTCCTTGTTGAGGTAAAAACCTTCTCCTTTTTTGATCACAAGATTACTCTGTTTCTGATAAATCATATCTTGTGCATTTTCAGACCAGAGCCCAACAATCTTCGGTGCGGAACACCCGCCAATGCCCCATCCACTGGTATGACCTTCACTGTCCTCTTCTTGAGGATGAACACTGGCATTTATCTTTTAATTTGACACTTGCAGAAGAAACAATGGAAGAACAACTTGTGGACGTCCCAGTGTCTCAACAAACAAGTCCACCCAGGGTTGAATTACCTATCCCAGTGGAGGTCTCATCTTCATCAGGGACTCAATCACCCTCTGCAGAAGCAATGAATTCTCCAGAGATGAGCCTCCCAATCCAGCCAGAACCATCAAGTTCTCCAAGGGCACAATCACCTGCTGGCCATGCAGAGACACCAACCCCAGCAGAGGTGAACCCATCTCCTCTTCAGCCAGAAGCCCATGAGTTGCCAGCAACTGCATCAGCACCTTTTCACTTAGAAGCTTCAGTTCTACCTGGAACACCTCCTTCACCTGTGATTGCCCCTGAACAAAGTCCTGCCCCAGCTCAAGAAATCAGACATGAGGTACTCATTTGCACTTAATTCTGTTACCTTTACTTTTAGCACTCCTAACTCGACAATACTGCTTTCTTAGGATCAGGCCCCATCATCATCAAGTCTGTCAATGGGGAACAATCCAGTTGCCGAGGCGATGGAAGAAACGCATCAAACTCTGTCAGAGGAAGTGCTAGAAAAGCTCAGATAGATCTTTGCCTAGCTGGAAAAAGATGCACTAGATCAGTTCAAAGATCTCGATCACTTTGAAGAGATGCTCGAGTCCATTAGCCAAGAACTTCTTGAGGACATCAGTGCTTCTCTTGCATCTATCTCTGGCTTGGAAATCCACTATGTGCCCATAAGGCAGGCTTTGAGGAAGGTGCGCTCCCGCCCGGCTATTGAAAAGAAGAGAGCCAGTGTTGAACAAGCCATGAACGGGGCACAATCTCAGACTGAGAGCCACAAAGATACATTGGCCAATCTACAAGCTTCTTGTGATTTAAAAATTGCCAGGAAAGCTGCTCTGGAAGCAGAACTGAGAAGCCTGTCAGCTGAGATAGAGGCCGATAACAAGAAAATAGCCGAGCTCCCTGGATTGATAGAGAAGACCCAAGAGGAAGCGAAATCGGCTATAGCCAAGATGGAACAATGCGATGCAGAACTCACCACCTTGTCCAGTGCCCAGAAAGATTGCCAGGAGCGGTTGGACAATTTCCGCCAAGCAACATCAAATGTTCGTAGTGTGATTGCGAAATACTTGAACATTTAGACGCTTCAATTGATGTATAACCGAATTGGTCGCCCTTGTAATATTCGTTCTCGCAATTTTATTTCCTTTTTCTTCTGCGCACCTTCAAGTGTAATGCTGAACGACCCATTCGACAAAGAAATGCCAACACCCGAATGGCACTTTGACTCCTCTCAGCCGAGCCAGTCAACTGAATGTGACTCAGCCTAGAACTCCAAGCGACCCGCTGGCGGGCTGGCCAAGGAAACCTTTCCACCTTCCGATTTTCTTGGGATATGCGCCACGATCCAGAGCCACGACTTGAGGCCACGATCTGTCTTGCCAGGCCTATAAATGAAACCGTAGGTGCCCCTAGCTCCACACCAAACCTTTAGCCCTCGAATCTTTGCCAATCTCAACTCTTCTTCTTTCCAAACAGTGCACATCCCAGAGCAGCATGGTGCGCTGCCTCAACCGACGCCGCGCCTCTGATGAGGCAGAGGGGAGCAGCGCCAACGCGCGCCGGAGGCAATGATCGTCGATTCCTCTTCTTTGATTCATCTTTGATCTTTTCTTGTTTTGACGATCATCTCCTTTTCAGGTTGATTCAGTGGAATCCGTCTCCTGCGCCGGCCAATCAGCCCCTTCCGGACGACTCCTCGGAGTCCGACGGCCACTCCCCCGTGCCCTACGGGGAACTCGACGCTCTCTACTTCAAGGCGGAGCTGGAGACGGCCCAACGCGAGCTGGAGGACGTCTCCAAAAAGGCAGGCATAGCCGAGCTGGAGTGGGAGGACCAACGCAAACAGCTGCTGGAAACCATCGACGGTACAGCTCTGAAATCAATTTTTGATCCAACCCGGCTTTTGATGCTAATCTCCTTTCTTCTTGCACTTTGCAGCCCGCGATGCCGAGCTCAACCAGCTGAAGACGCTGGTGGAGCAGCTGGCCGACAAGGTGAATGCCCGTGGTGACACGCCGGCTGAGCGCCTTGCTGCGGTGGAGCACCGCGTTGATGAGGTGGCCACCCATGGCGTTCGCTTGGGCACCACCCTGGGCCTGGCTGCCATGGCGACGCACACGGACGTCGACTACTCCACCAGGCCGCGCGGTTTCCGGGGCGGCGCGCCAGAGGACATTGAGGAGATTGAGCTTATCTTGGAGCGCCTCGATGGTCACGGCGACGCCATTGCCGAAATCACTCATCCCCAATCTGTGCTGAATAGGCTTTTTGACTAGATTGTATTAGGGATGTTTGAATATCGGCAATAAATAAAGAACTTTTGAATTCTGTGCTTGCACTGTAATGATTTCTTTACATTTGCATCCATGAATCTCGTTTTTCCTTAAACGTATCCGGGAACTGTCTTGAGCCGAACTTGCGAGAACAGATGCCCCTTGGCGCAAAATCCACAGAAAATCCCTGAATTGGCAATCCGTAAGCACTGTTCAAGCAAAAACCCTTCGCATCCGGGAAGAAAACCCTGCCGTTTGGTATTCCAACAAAGTGTGTACCGGCGGTCATCACTCCCAATGCACCCCTTCGGTCAATAAAATAGCCTGCTGAGATGCCCTGCAAATCCACTCGCACACTCATCCATCACTTCTCATCTCCTCCCCCGTCTCCAGAGGAAAAAACCCCAAGGCCATGGACAAGGGCAAGCAACCCCAGGAGAGCAGCCCTCCAAAGAAACGCACGATTCGAAGGTGAGTTTTCCCTTGATTTACTTCCTGTTTCCCACATGATCTTGCGCTTTACCTCCTCTTTTTCCCCTTTCAGCCTTGATTTGCTTCCTGAAGAAATCATCGGGACCGAAGACGTGCCCGAGTACATCTCCTCCGATTCCTCCCTCGAAGCAGAGGACGCCACGCCTGAACAGAGGACCAGCCATCAACTGCGCCGCCGCGTTCGGCACCTGGAGCACGGCCTCAGGGACATCACCGCCCGTTGCCAAGCCGAACGCGAGCGTCGCATGGCTCTGGAGGCACTAGTGGGGGGTAAATGCTTCTGACTTCTTCTTGACTTTGTGCCCACATCTGGATTTCTTGCCCCTAACATCCACTCCTCTCGTTTCGTATGTCTCTCGACAGTACAACAACCTCGAAAGCGGCTTGGGACAGCTTGGTGGAGGCCGCAAATCATGGTCACCCCCGTGCATTCCAAGTTGCCGTCACGGTGGTCCTGGAACAACTGAAGAGGGAGCAGCCGAAGAAGAAGCAAAGAAAAGATTGAATCGTACTTTCGCTTCTTCCTCCACGCCTTCAGCTTCCCACCTCCTTGAGGTCCTGATCACCAGGGTTGTTGGATGTAAACCTGCAAGAAGCAGTTGTAATGTAGTTTTGTGCTAAGGGCAATGCATCTAGGCACTGGCCATGTCTTCTGTTTGTGAATTTTGTTCTAAAGGCGGCCTCGCTCTTGAGCGCCGGCTGTTCCTGTGTCAGATGCGTGTAATCCCGCTGCTGGTGATCATCGATCGATCTCAATGCTAGGATAATATTTCTTCAGATACCTTCCATTTATTGAGGCGGAAAATTCTTCTCCTAGTAAAATTTTCAATATGTATGCATTACCAGGGACGCATCTGACCACACGAAAAGGCCCTTCCCAGTTAGGGGACCATTTGCCGAATTCGCTATACTTAGTTCCAATCGGCAATAACGCTTTCCAAACCAAATCTCCTTCTGCAAATTGCCTCACTTTTACTTTCTTGTTATAGTACTTGGCAACCCACAGCTTGTTCTTCTCGATGTTTTCTAGGGCCCTAAGACGGATCATGTGTAAATCCTCTAGCTCATCCATCATTAGGCCACTGTAATCCTTGGAGCTCAAATCTTTCTGCAACACAACCCTCCTTGAATCTGATTGCATCTCCCAAGGTAGAACCGCGTGGTGTCCATAAACCAATTCATACGGAGAGGTCTTTGTAGCTCCATGAGGGGCCATTCGGTAAGCCCACAGTGCCTCACTGAGTACCGAATGCCACCTTCTCGGCTTTTGGTCGATCTTCTTTTGTATCAGCTTGATCATGATCTTATTAGAAGCCTCCGCTTGACCATTAGCTTGGGCATAATAGGGAGAAGAGTTAAACAATTTGATTCCCATGCTTTCGGCAAACTCTCTGAACTCCAGTGACACGAATTGTGCCCCTTGATCAGTTGTGATTGTCTGAGGGATTCCAAACCGATAGATGATGTGCTCCTTGACAAATTCAACCATGTTTTCCGACGTCACCTTCTTCAGTGGGATCTCCTCAACCCATTTAGTAAAATAATCCATAGCCAAAAGCACGAACTTATGCCCCTTACTAGATGGTGGATTAATCTGGCCAATCAAGTCTATACCCCAGCCCCTGAATGGCCATGGCTTGATGATGGGATTCAATGCTGACGCGGAGACTCTTTGAATATTTCCAAACCTCTGGCAATCCTGACATCCCTTGTAATACTCAAAGCAATCATCTAATATCGTCGGCCAAAAGCACCCAGCTTGTCTAATAACCCATTTCATACGGTAGGCCGATTGGTGTGCTCCACATATCCCATCGTGCACTTCGCTCATCATGTTCTTGGCTTCTTCTAGACCCAGGCATCGTAACAATACCCCATCTAATGATTTATAGAACAAATTGTCATCCAGAAGAACGAATTTTATGGCCTTCTACCTGAGCTTCCTAGAGACCTTTCGGGATGGATCCTTCAAGTAATCAACGATCTCTTTCCTCCAATCATCTTCTGCAAGATCCGTCCCCAGTGCACATACTTCTGCAGCAAACGCTTCTTGACTCTCTTTGTAACCGGAGGCGCTTTGAGCCAGCCTGTTTGCTTCTTCATTATGTTCCCTAGGAATATGCTGTAGAGTTACCAGACGGAAGCTCTTCAGGATTTCCCTGCATTCTTCGTAGTAACTCCTCAGCGCTTCACTTTTGCATTCGTATTGGCCGTTCAATTGCTTGATCACCAGCTCTGAATCTCCATAAACTTCAACTGAAACGGCCCCAGCTTCTCTAAAATATTGAAGCCCTCGAAGCAGTGCCTCGTACTCGGTCTGATTGTTTGTAACAGTGGGCTGTATAGGGATGGCAAATTCAAACATCTCATCCCTAGGCGAAATTAGTAGGATCCCTACTCCCCCACCTTTGCCACATGATGATCCATCAAAAAATAAAGCCCAAGGGGTAATTTCAAGCAAATCAATTGACGGATCGCGATGTTCAGTTATAAAATCGGCAATGATCTGTCCCTTGATAGCCTTTGCCGATTCGAACCTCAACTCGAACTCTGATAAAGCCAAGATCCATTTGCCAATCCTGCCATTCAAAATTGGCATAGATAACATATGTTTTATTACATCGAAATTGGAATACACAGTGCATTCGGCATTCAACAAGTAGTGCCGAAACTTTGTACACGAGTAGTACACGCACAAGCACAGCTTTTCCGTAGCCGAATACCTGGTCTCAGGATCAAGTAGTTTCCGGCTAAGATATGCTACTACCCGCTCCTTTCCTTCGAATTCTTGAATAAGGGCCGATCCAATGGTTTGGGTATCGGCCGCCACGTACAACTTGAAAGGCTTATCCAGTTGAGGAGGGACCAACACTGGTGGCTCCTTCATGTACTGTTTGATCTCATCGAAAGCCTTTTGTTGTTCGTCGCCCCATGTGAACTTCTGATCTTTCTTTAGCTTCAGCAGTGGAGAGAATGGCAAAACTTTCTGTGACAAATTTGAAATGAATCTTCTCACGAAATTAATTTTGCCGAGCAGTGATTGTAACTCCTTGAGATTAGTTGGAGGAACAACTTCATCGATGGCCTTCATGCTTTTCTTCCCAACTTTAATTCCCCCTTCGTGGACTAAAAATCCCAAGAACTCTCCAGCTGATACCCCAAAAGCGCACTTGTTTGGATTCATCTTTAAACCATGCTTCCGGGTGCACTCCAAGGTCCTTTTCACATCTTCCAAATGTGTGTCATGACTTAAGGACTTGATTACCACGTCATCAATGTAGATTTCCACAACTTTGCCGATCAACTCGTGAAAAATGTAATTCATGGCTCGCTAATAAGTTGCACCGGCATCTTTTAACCCAAACGTCATGACTATCCATTCAAATAGGCCTATATGACCAAGACATATGAAGACCGTCTTTGATATGTCTTTTATTGCCATGAAGATTTGGTTGTATCCCGCATTGCCATCCATGAAACTAATCACTTTGTGTCCAGCTGCGGCGTCAATCAACAAATCGGCAATAGGCATGGGGTAACCATCCATCGGAGTAGCTCTGTTCAGATCCCTGAAATCTATGCAGACCCTCATCTTTCCATTCTTTTTGTAAACATGGACAATGTTAGAAATCCACTCTGCATATCTGCATGGCCGAACGAAGTTTGCATCAAGTAATCTTTCAACTTCTTTCTTCACATCGGCCAATACCTCGTCCTTGTAGATTTTCCGGGGTGGTTGCTTGTACGATTTGAAACCAGATTTGATCGGCAACCGATGCTCAACGATAGAACGATCCAGTCCAGGCATCTCCGAATAATCCCAGGCGAAGCAATCTTTCTATTCCTTGAGCAGCTTGATTAATTCCTCCCTGAAGTCTGGCTGCAAGTTTGCGCTGATGAACGTCGGCCTTGGCTTATCACCGCTTCCAATGTCAACCTCTTCTAATTTATCAGCCGACATAAATGTTCGCCCCAACTTGCCATCATTGCCATCTACGGGGTTCTCCATTAAAAATTACTATAAGAGCCGACTGCTTGAATCGGCTGTTGATCACTGCTGACAGGTTCAACAGTACCTTCTCCCCAGTCTTTCCCTGAGAAGCAGTCAATGCCTTGATACTCCCAGAAAGCTGGTTCCATGTTTGCAACGCTCACGGAGTCATCTGCCTGGACAACCTCAATATCATCATCCACCCATTGGATGAGCTGCTAGTGCATGGTGGATGGGACGCAACAATTGGCATGAATCCAGTCCCGTCCAAGCAATAGGCTGTAGGCTCCTTTACCTTCGATAACAAAGAAGGTAGTGAGCAGTGTCTTGGACCCGATCATCAGATCCACGTGAGCGCATCCCTTGGTGTCTGAAGGATTTCCAGCGAAATCGTTCAGTATTATACTTGTAGGCGTCAGATCGCTAGGGCCCATGCCAAGTTTCCTGAAGGTGGTGTACGACATTACGTTGACTGCCGCTCCACCGTCGACAAACATCTTGGTCAATGGCTTGCCATTGACGTATCCTCTCAAGTACAGCGGCCTCATGTGTCGATTTTTGGCCGGTTTGTCGAAGATTGCCTGCTTGGCCAGCACCAGTTGTGCCGTCATCCCCTCGACCTGCTCATCATCTAGGGACGCCTCCTCCTGCACAACCTGATTAGCGGGAGCCATGAATTCATTCGGCAGGAAATATACCATGCATGTTGGAACCGAACGCTTTGACCCTTCAGGTTGATCCTTTGGACGCCACACCTGCTTCGTCTGGATCTCAGCCTGCCTCAGTTCACGGTTCCTCAAGCGTTGAACCCGTCTCTTCTGAATTTTCCGTAGGCCAGGCGGGCACCATTGCCCCTTCTGCCAGATGTACTCGTCCTCGTCCTCTTCTTGATCAGCCCACCTTAAATCAGCTTGCCGCTTTCTGGGATGATCAATGATTTCAATTTTTTGGCGCCGATCCTCGTTAGGGTGGATCCTTCCAATTCTCTCATGGACGGATCGGTGATTGGCAGTCTCCTGCCTGTACTCAAAATATCTGTCACTGCACTCAGGGTAGTTCCTCGCCGTGCGCGCTTCAAACCCTCGTTCCAACAAGGGCTCGAAGAACGCACATCCCCGGGCGCGCGCTCCTCGCTCACGCGTGTATTGCTCCGTGTCCCTTCTGTGTGCTTCCTCTTCGGCCCTGCGCTTCTCCTCCTCGTATCTTCGCTTTCGGTAGCGCTCTTTTTCCATCTCGGCGCTGCCACTTGTTGAGGAGGATGCGCGTGGTCACCCTGGGCTTGGCTCTGGATGATTCCCCGATTTCGATGTGGCTCTTGAGAATGCGGGGGGCTTCACCATGCACCTGTTCCAGAGTTACTTGGCGCTCCGGTCCACCGCTCCATCCTGTCTAGCCCTGGCTGAGGTCAAGACCTTGACCTTGCCCTTCTCCTCAGCCATCACCATGTTGACGGAAAAGCCCACCATGTTCTGAGGGAAAGGGTGGCCATCCAGCTTCATCTTGTTGTCAAATTTGAGGTGCTCCTCCTGGATGGCTTTCTGGATCTTCATCCTGAAGACCCTGCACTTGTTGATGGAGTGCGAGTCCCTGTCGTGGAAGCCACGGTAACGTTTCCCCTTGACTCCATCGGGCCGAAGCATGGAATGCCCTTCAGGCAACCTGATCCGGCCTTCCTTTACCAAGAGCTCAAACAACTTGTCAGCTTTCGTGATGTCGAAGTCGTAGGTGCCCTTGGTCCGTTTGACCCGCCGATTCATCGTTAATGGCTCTTTCCCCCACATGATTTCGGCTGCGGCCACATCCAGTTCATCATCAGAATCCTCGATCAGATCGGCCTTGTCTAAGAACTGGTTGTAGATGTCTGCCACGTCATGCTGCTTGCCAAACCTGGCATCCTTCTTGAAGCCATACGCCTGGTTGCTCATTAACGACAGCTTTTGAGACAACCGGCCCAGGTTTTCAAACTCCATACCAAATAGTTTCTCACGTACGGCCGGCAGCATCCCGGCGACGGCCATGTCGGCCAACTGGTCATCTGGCAAGTTGAGCGAAAAGCACATGCCTTTAACCTCCCTGAATCTCCTGAGAAATTCCAATGGCGTCTCACTGTGCCTCTGCTTCAGGGTGGCAAGGTCGATCAGCTTCTTCTCTGAGCTGCCGCTGAAATAGTGGGCGTGGAATTTCCTCTCCAGGTCTTTCCATCTGCTAACTGACTCAGGGGGCAAGGACGAAAACCACTGGAACGCCGGGCCCGTCAGTGACGCGGGGAAGTAGCGGACCCTGAACGTTTCCTCAGCTGAGCATTCTCCGAGCTGCATCAGGTAACGAGCAATGTGCTCCACCGTGCTTGTGTCGTCTTGCCCGGAAAATTTTGTGAACTCCGTCGGAGGTTTCACCCTTGGCGAAAGGAGCACATTGAAGTACCATTCTAGGAACGGCGGCTTGTAGGCAGGTCCCTGCATTTTTGGCTTGAGGCCGAACTGATTTTGCATCAACTCGGCCATCTTCCGCGCCAGGGCGTCGTCCTCTTGTGCGCCTGCAGCTGGCGCGTAACCTGGATGCGGGAAAGCGTCAATGGCTCCATAGTTTCCTACCTCGTGGTAGCCTTCGCCGTATAGGTTCCTCTCGCGCCCAGCCGCTGTTCGCCGGAGCAATCCGGTGGCCGGAGGCAAGCGGGGCCCCGTGCGAGCCGAACGCTAGGTCCCCGTACGTGGGCCGGCACGGTTCGGGCCGTTGCACGGGTGCTGACCCGTGCCGCCCGCGGTGGTGGCCGGATTGGCCGCCCTCCCCGAGGCCTCGCAGGTGGGGGCTGAAGTGGTTGACCCCCAGCGCCTTGCGGAGGGGGCTGGAAAGCTTGACTTCCAGCGTTCTGAGGAGGAGGCTGAATTGGCTGGCTCCGTAATGGCGGTTGAGAGCTCGACTCGCCCAGTTCCATGGTGCCCGTTTGGATGGGTGCCTTGCTAAATGCCTGCTCCATGCCTGGGCCAAAGACAGCCACCATCATTTGCTGGAACGCACCAAGGAAAGCTTTGTGGTGCCTGCTCAAAATGTGGTCTGCACCATCCCGGAATGCTTGCATGCACTCCTCTCTCTCCTGCTGGGTCGTGGCGTCGCTCTCCCCTGGCAGCAATACCCCCGGGCATCTCATTCTTCGGTGCACGGGACGCCACTTCTGTTTTTCTTGAAGGATAGCAGACATTTCTGCTGGAACTGGTCCATGGCGTCCTGGAGCTGCTGCCGTTGTTCGGGAGAGAGGTCCTCAATGTTGACATCCATGATGTCCGCGATTTCTGGCATCTTGATCTCTTCGGCTGTGGTCCCACCAGGCGTGCCAAAAAGTGTGTTGACGCAAGATGTGCACCTAGCGCCAAGCACACAGCAAGCCGAACAAGCTGGCTTCACACGCACAAAGAGTCACGAGACGTGCCAGTCAATTTTTCCTGAAAATTAACAAAAGGTAAAGTAGTTAGATACCAAAGCTTGGAACTTGCCGGGTGGTACCAGACAGTTCCATATTTACGGCTAGGAAGCCAGATGGGATGACACATAGCTATAAAGAGCTATCTGCCAATAAACTGAAACCATTCGGGAACTTATAAAAGGAAAAGTAACATTGCCGAATGGATGACGTAAGCATGACGGCGATCGGTCTTTGTTTGAGCAAAGATGCACGTGCACGGAGCCAATGACCGATCCCCATGATAATTAACATTAAATAAATGAATAAAGTAAAGCGCGAACATAAACATGTAACAAACAAGCATGCATAGATCCAAAGCGCTAGCCTACCGCATGTCTAGGTACTTCGAACCCGTCGGGTACGATGCCAAATAAATCTATCCACCGCATGATACAACTTGCATGAAAACCGTACCACTTTCCACAAATAGATCTATCCACCGCATGATACAATCTAAATGTGGAAAGCTAAAAGCATACGTTATTTAAAGCATGAATTACGCACGTGTTCTACTCGTGAGGAAACATAACCGAATACGGCCGAATGTACCGATTCGGGGTCCATGAAGAAGGAACGAACATTACCAAGCGAATAAATCTATCAGATTGGTTTGAAATCTAATCCACCGGATGACTAGCTCCAAAGCAACCCAAAAACCTGCATCTACCGCATGATACTCAGTTCTTTCAAGATTTATACCAACGTTGGCAAGCTTGAACCCGCAACACGTAACAACCTAGATCGATTCGGTTTCGGCTATCGAAAAGCACAAGATCCACGTGTTAAAACATGAATTCTACTCGTACAAGGATCACGAGAGGGATAAAGCCGATCCAAATCCATCTAGATTGGGCAAAAGGTGTTACATGAATCTAAACATAAAGTAAAAACTCAAAGCAACACGGGATAACTTAATGAATCTATTGGATCTTGCCAAAATCCAATAGAGCCGATAACTAGCTTCAAGCTAGATCTTAGCCTACCGCATGGCTCATGACCTAACAAGAAACCCTCTTGAACCAAGCTTGAATCTACCGCATGACACGAAGCATGGTAACAAGACTACTTGCATCAGATCTAAATCCACCGCATGATACTAGATATGATACAAGGTTGCCGGTACTCACGGAGGTCGACGGATCGATACACCCTCTCGAAGAACTCGATGACACAACAAAAGGACTCTAGGGTTTGGTGTAAGGCCGGTTTGTATTGAAGAATGATTGTGTCCATTACATACATTCAGGGCTCATATTTATACCCTGCCAAGTACAATCTCGAATGGATTCGCTGCCTAACTTATCTCTAAGCTTGATCGCCTATCCATCCATTCGTCCTTCCTGCTTGAGCCACGTCACCGTCCAATCCCGCAAAATCAGCTCAACTGTTCCTTTGCCGAACGGAAGCAGATAGCCGACCGCAGATCTCTTTGCCGAATACATCTGAAAAAATCCTTCCTTCCACCGGACGGACTCCTCATCAAGCCGGACCCAGAAGTCAGACTCCTTACCAAATTTTGGTGTTAATAACCTCTTCCAAGATGGTCTCCACCACCGTCGCACCTTCGAAGACTTCGGTCGTCACCGCCCGAGCTCCGTCACCCACCTCAAGGACATGATCACTTCCTGGGCTGATGAAGAAGACAAGGCTAACGCCAAGTACGACGCCATCCGTGGCAAGAGCAAACAGAACACGGGCGGCGGCAGCAACAACAACGGGAACCAAGGCGGTCGCAGCAACAACTACTCGGGTCCCAATCGCAAGCGCAAGCCAGACAACACTGTCGCGGCTATCCAGCGCCCTGCGAAGGACAACTCGAAGAAGGCCTCCGGTGGCTTCAAAGACTTGCTAAAAGTGAAGTGCCCGTGGCATCTGGACGACAACCACACCACCGAGCAGTGCTACCTACTCCGGCGAGCACTCAAGGATACTCCAGAGCCACGACACCCTCACGACAAGAAAGGCAAGAAGAAGACCGACGAAGGCAACAGCGACTTCCAGGAACCCGACAAGACGGTGAACGTCCTCTTCGGCGGACTAGCCAACCGATGGGCTCAGAAAGCTACCCGTCGAGAAGTCATGAGCATTGAACCAGTGGTCTCTACCCCTCTCCGGTGGTCGGAGGTACCCATTACCTTCTCCCGCGTGGATCAATGGACAAGCTTCTCTGAACCCGGATGGTTCCCCCTCGTCCTGAAGCCAGTGGTCGCGGGCTCCAAGCTCAACAAGGTCCTCATCGACGGTGGAAGCAGGCTCAACATCCTTTTCACCACGACCTTGAAGAAGATGAAGCTCGACATCACCCACATGCTCACCAAGAGCACCTCGCCTTTCTACAGCATCGTCCCCGGGAACGCGGCTATCCTACTGGGCTTAGTGGTTCTGCCAGTTACCTTTGGGGAAACAAGGGACAACTACCGTACCGAGTACGTCAAGTTCGAAGTCGCAGACTTCGAGACGTCCTACCATGCCATCCTCGGCAGACCGGCTATCGCCAAGTTCATGGCGGTACCCCACTACACCTACTTGGTACTCAAGATGCCAAGTCCAGCGGGTGTACTCTCAATGCAAGGGGACTTGAAGATATCCTTCGACTACGACACAGAAGCTGTGGAACTCGCAGCTACGAATCAAGTACCCAATGCAATGATGGAGATCTACGCTGCGTCGAAGAAGCTTGCCCCAAGTGAACTCAACATCCCAGAGAAGTCGGACAAAGCCAACAAGCCTCAGCCAGCAAAGGAAGTTCTAGTCAAGAAAATTGACCTCGGGACAGGCGACAGCAGCAAGACCACCACCATCGATGCGGGCCTCGACCCAAAATAGGAAGACGCGCTCATCAACTTCCTCCGGGCTAACCGAGACATCTTCGCGTGGAAACCAGCGGACATGCCAGGGGTGCCCAGGGAGCTGATCGAGCATTCACTCAACGTCGACCCTAAAGCTACCCCGAAGCGACAACACCTCCGCCGCTTCGCTGACGACAGACGAGACGCCATCAAGAAGGAACTCGCCAAACTACTCGCGACTTGCTTCATCAGAGAAGTCTTCCATCCTGAGTGGCTCGCCAACCCCATCCTCGTCCGCAAGAAGAACTCGAACGAGTGGAGGATGTGCGTCGACTACACCGACCTCAACAAGCACTACCCTAAGGACCCCTTCGGGTTGCCGCGGATTGATCAAGTCATCGACTCCACGGCGGGCTGCGACCTGCTCTGCTTCCTCGACTGCTACTCCGGGTACCACTAGATCGCTATCAAGGAAGAAGACCAGGAGAAGACCGCGTTCATCACCACGTTTGGCACGTACTGCTACACGACCATGTCCTTCGGGTTGAAGAACGCCAGCGCTACCTACCAATGAGCTATCCAGGCCTGTTTCAAGAGGCAACTCAATAATAACGTCGAAGCTTATGTGGATGATGTGGTCGTCAAGACCAGAAACTCCAACACACTCATCGCCGATCTTGAATAGACTTTCGCAACCCTGCGAAAGTACCGCTGGAAGCTCAACCCGAACAAGTGCGTCTTCGGCGTACCTTCGGGCAAACTACTCGGCTTCATCATCAGCCACCGCGGCATTGAAGCCAATCCCGAGAAGATCTCCGCCATTACCAGTATGAAAGCTCCCACGTGCATCAAAGACGTGCAGAAGCTAACCGGGTGCATGGCGGCTCTAAACAGATTCATCTCGAAGCTTGGAGAACGGGGGCTCCCCTTCTTCAAACTACTTAAACATCAAGAGAAGTTCGTGTGGAATCCAGAGGCAGACCAAGCCCTTGCCCAGCTCAAGGACTTCCTATCAAAGCCACCAGTCCTCATGACTCCTCACAAAGGAGAGCAACTGCTGCTCTACCTCGCTGCGACTACTCATGTGGTCAGTACAACCATCATTGTTGAGCGGCGGGAAGACGGCCATGCCTACCTAGTCCAGCGCCCAGTCTACTTCGTCAGCGAGGTCCTGTCAGAATCCAAGGCACGCTACCAGCCAGTACAGAAGCTTCTGTACGCAGTGCTCATCACCTTGCGGAAGCTATGACACTACTTCCAGGAGTACTCGATCTCCGTCGTCACCGACTACCCGCTCGGCGACATCCTGCGGAACCAAGATGCTACTGGAAGAATCTCCAAGTGGGCAGTCGAACTCGGCGCCCTCAACATCGACTTCAAGCCACGCACAGCCATTAAGTCGCAGGTGCTAGTCGACTTCATGGTGGAGTGGTGGGAGAATCAGCTACCTACTCCAACCGAGTGCCCAGAGCACTGGGTGATGTACTTCGACGGCTCGCTCAAGCTCGAAGGCACAGGTGCAGGGGTACTCTTGATCTCTCCAACGGGCGAACAACTCAAGTACGTCCTGCAGATCTTCTGGAAGGTCTCAAACAACGAAGCCTAGTACGAAGCTCTGCTACACGGGCTCCGCCTCGCGGCTTCACTGGGCATCAAGCGGCTATTAGTCTACGGCGACTCCGCAGTGGTCATCAACCAAGTCAACAAGTCCTGGGACCGCAACAAGGAGAACATGGACGCCTACTGCCTAGAAGTTCGCAAGCTTGAGAACAAGTTCTACAGTCTCGAGTTCCACCATGTCGTCCGCGACAACAACGTTGCAGCAGACGTCCTGTCGAAGCTTGGTTCTACTCGCGCTCAAGTACCAGCGGGCGTCTTCGTCCACAAGCTTCACGCGCCATCCATCCCGGAGCCGGTGCCATCGACCACTGATCCAGCGCATCCCCCGGCTGGCCAGGAGGTCATGATGATCGACGTGGACTGGAGGCAACCCTTCATCGACTACCTCAGCGAGCAGAAGGTTCCCTCGGACAAGAACTTGGCTGAGCAACTCATCCGCCGCGCCAAGTCCTATGTCCTAGTCAGAGACAAGCTCTACAGGCGGGGCGCATCTTCTGGAGTACTCATGAAGTGCGTTCCCCGAGAAGAAGGCAAGGGCATCTTGGAGGAGATCCATAAAGGCGTCTGCGGCTACCACGCGTCCTCTCGCACGCTGGTCAGCAAGGCCTTCCGACGAGCTTTCTATTGGTCCACAGCTCTGGGCGACGCCGAAGAACTCGTCAGAAGGTGCAAAGGGTGCCAATACTTCGCCAAGCAACAACACGTCCCGGCCTACAAGCTAGTCACCATACCGCCAACCTAGCCTTTCGCCTGCTGGGGGCTTGACATGATTGGGCCACTCCCCACTGCGCCAGGTGGATGCAACAGAGTATTAGTGGCCATTGAGAAGTTCACCAAGTGGATCGAGGTCAAGTCGGTCACATGCCCCAAGGCCGATAGAGTACTCGACTTCCTGGATGAACTCGTACATCGCTACGGACTACCCCCACCGCATCATCACAAACCTGGGCTCCAACTTCAACAATCACCAGTTCTGGGAGTACTACGAGAATAGCAGGATCGACGTTCGATATGTCTTAGTTTCTCATCCTTGGTCTAATGGACAAGTCGAGCACGCCAATGGGGTGGTGCTCGACGCTCTCAAGAAGCGGCTACACGACGCCGCCAACACCAAAGGAGGCAAGTGGATCAAGGAAGTACCCAATGCGCTGTGGGGGCTACGTACTCAACCCTCCAGGCCGACGGGACAATCTCCATACTTCCTGGTCTACGGCTCCGAAGCAATCCTCCCTGCTGATGTCATGTGGGACTCAGTAGCATTAGAGCAATACGACGAAGGCATATCTGAAGACAGCAGACGAGTTGACATCGATGGACTCAAAGAAGCTCGCTGTGCCGCCCTCGTCCAATCAGCAAGGTACCTCGAGGGTATCCGACGCTACCATGATCGCAACGTCAAGGAACGCTCCTTCAACGTTGGTGATCTTGTCCTCCGTCGCATCCAGAACACAGAAGGACTACACAAGCTCAGCTCGCCCTGGGAAGGCCCCTTCATAGTTGCAAAGGTGACCGGACCGGGCTCCTATCGTCTCCAGATGCTCGAAGGTGAAGACGTCAACAACTCGTGGAATATCGACCAGCTCTGTCGATTCTACGCCTAGTCTACCGACTACCCTGGGGGCTCAAGTCTACATGAGTACTCAAAGACCCCTTCGCTGTAAGCGGCCTCCGGGTCCAGGCACTAGTCTCCGGACTACTCTACTCCAAGATCCAGTGTTAACGACTACTAACAGATCTTGGGCTGCTCCGAGCAACAAAGGACTCCAGTAGCGGTCTACTGAGAGACAATGTACTCCTAGATCCAGCCTACACGGCTACTAACGGATCTACTGCTGTAAGCGGCTACACGCCCTAGCACCACTTAGCCGTAGGCGGCCTCCGGTTCCTTGCGACTACTCTTGTAAAACGGCCCTGGCCATCCAGGTGTACTTCTCTCAGTAATAAAGTTTGATTATCTATAAACTGATTTACTATCTTTGTTCCCTCAACGGGTCTACTAGCGAGTACGACTACTCGTGACAACTCCACAATGAGAACTCCGCATACACACCTTACGACAACGAGTACTCATTTTTGAGAAGTTTTTCTCATTTCATACTTAAACAAGTTCAATACAACTCTGTTTATACAATTATTTCTACAAGCTAACCCTACAGGACTACTGGAGGTTAAGCTTCTCAGCGACCTGCTCAGCAATTGGCGCCATCTCGCTCCCGGCCGAGCTCCGCGCCTCGCTCGTCCGTGCGTTGGCGGCTAGTCCGCCGGCGACTACATCAACTGGAGCCTTTGGGAAGTACGACTCCATGTACGCCAAGATCTGGTTGGGGATCGACTTCGCCAAGTGCTTGACGTACATCGCCAGACGGCTGGGAGCTTCTCTCAGCCGGTCCACCAACGGAGCTATCTTCGGTCCGCCCGGATGAGGCACCAGTAGCCTCGCGATGGGAAGTGCGGCTTCCTCGAGTTCCTTCAGCTGGGTCCACAGCTTCTCGTAGTCCTCGTTCAGCTTTTGTAGAGATTTGTAGTAGTTGCCGAGGTCACGATCCGAGGCCATTCGAAGTTCCATGTGCTTATCGCACTCGTAAGACAACTGCTTATAGTCATATACAAGTACCTCACGGGCTTCCTTCTCCCGGTAGAAGAGGTTCTTCATGTCGACTTCTGAGGCCCTCAGTTGCTCGACACGAGTCTCAAGCTCTGCAATCAACAAGCAAGGCGGGTTAGACTACTGCAAAGTACTTCCAATGGGTAGTCGACAAGACAACACATACCTTTATTCTTGTTGTGGAGCGACTTGTTCTTCCGCACAAGCTCGTCGCTCTTCGCCTGCATATCCTGGACTTCGTTGTGATATTGGGCGAAGGCGCCGTCCAGCTTTGATTGGAGCATGGCGGAGTGCTTCCGCGCCTTCACTAGTTGTTCCTCCAAGGCCTCTGCCTGGAGCACTGCGTCGCCATACCCCTGGAGCATGCCAGACTTCTGTCGGGATCTTTCCGCGACATCCTACAGTAGTCAACAACTGTCAGCTGAGTACTCAGCATTCTACGGCAGATTGACTACTCAAGGGTATCGACAACTCACCTTCATCCACTGCTCGGCTTGGCGCATCGCTTCCAAGTGACATGCCACCGCCGCCGGGTCGACCAGGTCATCTGCCAGGAGCTCAACCCCACCACGACTACTTGTGGCGGCTCCAGACATTGGCGCCGAGCGGATTGGCTCCGCATCCTGAATCTCCGGCGAACTGACGACTACTTCCAAAGTTGATTCTGGCAGTACGTTGTCGCGTTCTTCTCTGGCCATCACGGGGGCTTCTCCGCTGGCTACCTCCATCAGCGCGGGGGCTCCTCCGGCAGCTCCTTGGGTCTCCAGCGCCTGGCTTTGAACGGGCACCGCTTCGGGAATAGCGCTTCCCTCGGCTTCGGCCCCTGTCAATAAGAAGACAACTGGATTAGTCACCCTTGGCGGCTACGACTACTCCTTGAGGGTACCTGCACTCGTGCAGTGTACTCACCTTCTACGATGCGGCCTCTCCGCAATGCGACCGCACGGCCGGCGCCTCGGACTCGCTTGGGGGGCGGGGAGCGGACTCCTCGGCCGGCCGGCGTGGATTCCTCTTCAACCACCGCGCGGCGGGTTCATCCCCATCCCCGGTCAAGTCCATGGATTTCTGCGCAGTACACAACTGGTTCTCAACCAAGTACGACTACCAAACCTAATGTATTACTCGGGAAAGATCTTCACTTGCGGTGCTCGGCGGACTATCGTCACGGTCGGGCGCGCGAGGATGCCGGCGATGTCGACCGCTCCCGGCCCTCGCAGGCACCTCCTCTTCTTGGTCCTCAGTAGCCGTTGGCTCTTCCACAACAGCCACGGCTGGCTCAGTACTCCTTGCAGCAACTGGGGGCTGGCGCGTCAGTTGCGCCACAAGTTCTTCTACAGTGGGGGCTGGACTGCGGTTGGCTCCAGCCGGCTCTCCCACCGTATCCCAGTCGCCTTCGTCCCCTTGTTCTATGGGGTTGGAAGGTGGAATCTCCTGCAAGCAACGGAATTTCGTCGTCAACATACATAACATCGAGAAACAAGTACTCGACTACCCTACTCAAGGAAGCTTGTCGTATGGACCTCCCTGGGCCCACTACCTCGGTGGGTACCAGGACCGACTACTCGGTGGGCCCCTGGAACTACCCGGCTTGCGCTACGCGGCACCTGATGGCGTGGAGCACAAGGACTACGGAGGAGAAGTACTCGGTTAGGAAGCTGTAGATGTCCCGCACTGTATGGAAGACTCCTAGACGTACCCGACTAGTACTCTCTCCCTACTCCGACTTGTAACCCTGCCTCCCGGGCTATATAAGGCGAGGCAGGGACCTTTCTCTAGCATCGAATCTCATGCAACCTCATCTCACGGCGCACAATTATGCCATCCTGTAATCGTGCCCAATCAATCTAGAGCTACGCAGCATACAGGACGTAGGGTATTACGCACCTCGTGGCCCGAACCTGTCTAAATTGTGTGTCGCGTGTCTCTTCCTTCGAGTTACCGATCTCGGCGAGGCCACATTCATCTACTTCGGGTACTCCCCTTAGTAGGTTGCCGGTCTAAAACACCGACAGCTGGCGCGCCGGGTAGGGGCTCTCGCCCGAGATCACATGGCGAACTCGACGGCTCCTGTCTACTTCAAGCCAACCGCCGCCTTCAATCGTGGCGACACCTTCGTCTTCGGCGCCTGGGTCTGCACTGCAGACGACGCGAGCTCTTTCCAGCGCCGCCTCACCATGCCGCCCAGCCCGAAGACCGGCTTCGTGACGCTTCCAGAAGTTGTCACATGCGAACTCGCCGGCAAGTTCGGCGAAATTTCGCTCTTCAACCACCACGCTGACTTCGAGCTCGAGTCCGCTTCCAACTCGAACTCGACGTCTCCATGGGACATCGCATGCGAGCCGGCTGCTCAGCCATCGCAGGCGGTCCCCTCACCCCGTGAGCGCTCCGCGCGTGGTCCCTGCATCCTTGGTCGGGCCCGCACAGGGGCTCCCTCTTCGCGCCGGGCCGGCAAGGAGCCCGTACCCGAGCACAACTCGGCCTCCGACACCGCCCCCGGCCACGCTTCGGAGTCCAACCCCCTCTCCGGGTTCTACTCAGATTCCGCATACGAGTTCGACTTCGGGTCGGACCCAGAGGATCCCGAGTCCGAGGACAACTCCACTGAGCATCCCTTGTCAGGGCCGGCCTCCGGGCTGGTTATAACATCCACACCGGCCGACAGATTCGTCTACTGGCTAGACCGCAAGTCCGCTGACCTGATAAGTGGTGACTCACGCTACATCGCCTACATCGACTCGCTCCCATTCCAGGAGGGAACACCGCTAGTCCGGGCTGACTCGAACACACCAACTGAGGTGGCGCTTTCTGAGTCCAGCCTTGGTACCCCTGATCGCCAAGTCTTCATGGCTGCCGGCGACACCCCAGGACCTTCAGGGACAGCTCAAGACAAGTACCTTGAAGACATCTCCTCTGACGAGCTCTCTGCTGATGCCCCAGCAAACGAGACCCCCGCAGACAGAGACGCTCGATGTGAGCGTAACAGGAAGCGCAGCGAACGTTGCCGACGCCTCTGCGACAATTTCCCCGTCCGCAACCTTGCGGAAGCTCTCGAGGCGGTCGAGAGCAGACACTACCCCTGAGCAATGCCTCATGTCGATCACAGCGATCGCACGCCAGGCCCAGGGAATTCGCGCCGGGGAGGTCATCGCCAAGCTCGCTGAAGATGCCTACTTCATGCGGGTTGACAACAAGGTCAACCAGCCTCCTCCCACCAGGCACCGCTACAACGAAGCTACAAGTCGCAGCGCCAACAACGGTCCCAACCGTACTCGAGCTGAGCTCCCAGCCCAGCCCAACCGTACTCGCTCCAACGCCGGCGGACCTCCACAGGGTGGCAACAACAACCGCGAGGTCGTCCCTCACCGTGCTCCAGCCGGTGGCGGCGGCCATGACCCTGATGGTGGCGGCAGCGACGGCGGAAGCTCCAACCATGGAGCCAACAGGAGGGCCGGCGGCGGCAGCAGTCGTGGCGGCCGAGGCCACGCGAACAGCCACGCCTCCGTACCTCACGGGGCGCCTACGACACCCTCCCGGAAGATTGAGGAGCTGCGGCGGAAGAAGTCGACCACTGCAAGCGACAACGACGGCTTCCCCGCCTTCTCACCTCGACTTCGCAACTTGCTCCTCCCCGATAAGTTCAAGCCTTTGGGGATCACCAAGTACGACGCAAAGCAGGACCCCATCCAGTGGCTCAGGTGCTACGCCCTCTCCATCGAGAACGCTGGCGGCAACAACGACACCAAGTGCCTCTACTTCCCCTTCTGCCTGAACCAAGCTCCACTCACATGTCTCGAGTCGCTAGACAAGCACTCGATCGACAAGTGGGACCAGCTGAAGAAGCAGTTCACCAGCAACTTCGCGGGCGCCATGGGCCGATCGGGTACTCGCATGGACCTGGCCATGGTCAAGCAGGAACAAGGAGAGACCCTCCGCAAGTACATGCGCCGCTTCTTCGACAAGCGTGCTACCGTAGTCGACGTCACCGACAAGGAGGTCATCGACCTCTTCCAAGACGGCCTCTACCACCGCCGCACCTTTGAAGACTTCGGTCGTCGCCGCCCCAAGTCCATCCCCCACCTCAAGGACATGATCACGTCCTGGGCGGATGAAGAAGACAAGGCCAACACCAAGTACGACGGCATCCGTGGCAAGAACAAGCAGAACGCGGGCGGCGGCAGCAGCAACAACGGGAACCAGGGCGGTCGCAACAACAACAGCAACAACTACTCGGGTCCCAACCGCAAGCGCAAGCCATACAACACTGTCGCGGCTATCCAGCGCCCTGCGAAGGAGAACTCGAAAAAGAACTCCGGCGGCTTCAAGGACCTACTGAAGGAGAAGTGCCCGTGGCATCTGAACGGCAACCACACCACCGAGCAGTGCTACCAGCTCAGGCATGCACTCAAGGATACTCCAGAGACACCGCACCCTCACGACAAAAAGGGCAAGAAGAAGAGCGACGGAGATAACAACGACTTCCAGGAACCCGACAAGACCGTCAACGTCCTCTTCGGCGGACTACCCAGCAGGCGGGAGCAGAAGGCTACCCGTCGAGAAGTCATGAGCATTGAGCCAGCGGTTCCGACCCCTCTCAGGTGGTCAGAGGTACCCATCACTTTCTCCCGCACGGATCAATGGACCAGCTTCTCCGAACCAGGACGGTTCCCCCTCGTCTTGAAACCAGTGGTCGCGGGCTCCAAGCTCAACAAGGTCCTCATTGACGGTGGAAGCGGGCTCAACGTCCTTTTCACAAAGACCTTGAAGAAGATGAAGCTCGACATCACCCACATGCTCACCAAGAGCAACACGCCCTTCTACGGCATCGTCCCCGGTAACGCGGCTATCCCACTGGGCTCAGTGGTCCTGCCAGTTACCTTCGGGGAATCTCGGGACAACTACCATACCGAGTACATCAAGTTCGAGGTCGCGGACTTCAAGACTTCCTACCACGCCATCCTCGGCAGACCGGCCATCACCAAGTTCATGGCGGTGCCCCACTACACCTACTTGGTACTCAAGATGCCAAGCCCAGCGGGTGTACTCTCTCTCCAAGGGGACTTGAAGATCTCCCACGACTGCAACACAGAAGCCGTGGAGATCACCTCTACGAATCAAGTACCCAACGCGATGATGGAGGTCTACGCTGCGTCGAAGAAGCTTGCTACAAGTGAACTCGACATCCCGGAGAAGTCTGACAGCGCCAACAAGCCTCAGCCACCTGAGGAGGTTCTTGTCAAGACGATCGACCCCGGAACAGGCGACCCCAGCAAGACCACCACCATCGGGGCCGGCCTCGACCCCAAATAGGAAGACGCACTCATCAACTTCCTCTGGGCTAACCGCGACATCTTCGCGTGGAAGCCAGCGGACATGCCAGGAGTGCCCAGGAAGTTGATCGAGCACTGCCTCAATGTCGATCCTAAGGCCACCCCCAAGCGACAACACCTCCGACGCTTTGCTGATGATAGACGGGACGCCATCAAGAAGGAACTCGCCAAACTACTCACGGCTGGCTTCATCAGAGAAGTCTTCCATCCTGAGTGGCTCGCCAACCCAGTCCTCGTCCGCAAGAAGAACTCGAACGAGTGGAGGATGTGCGTCGACTACACCGACCTCAACAAGCACTACCCCAAGGACACCTTCGGGTTGCCGCAGATTGATCAAGTCATCGACTCCACGGCGGGCTGCGACCTGCTCTGCTTCCTCGACTGCTACTCCGGGTACCACCAGATCGCGATCAAGGAAGAAGACCAGGAGAAGACCGCGTTCATCACCCCGTTTGGCGCGTACTACTACACGACCATGTCCTTCGGGTTGAAGAACGCCGGCGCCACCTACCAACGGGCTATCCAGGCCTGCTCCAAGAGGCAACTCAACAAGAACGTCGAAGCCTACGTGGATGACGTGGTCGTCAAGACCAGAAACTCCAGTACCCTCATCGACGACCTTGAAGAGACTTTCGCGTCTCTGCGCGAGTACCGCTGGAAGCTCAACCCGAACAAGTGCGTCTTCGGCATACCTTCGGGCAAACTACTCGGCTTCATCATCGGCCAGCGCGGCATCAAAGCCAATCCCGAGAAGATCTCCGCCATCACCAGCATGAAAGCTCCCACGTGCATCAAAGACGTCCAGAAGCTGACCGGGTGCATGGCGGCCGACCGTATTTATCTCGAAGCTTGGAGAACGGGGGCTCCCCTTCTTCAAACTACTCAAGCACCAGGAGAAGTTCGTGTGGACTCCAGAGGCGGATCAAGCCCTTGCCCAGCTCAAGGACTTCTTATCGAAGCCGCTGGTCCTCACGGCTCCTCGCAAGGGCGAGCAGCTACTGCTCTACCTCGCTGCGACTACTCATGTGGTTAGTACTGCCATCATCGTTGAGCGGCAGGAAGATGGCCACGCCTACCCAGTCCAGCACCCAGTCTACTTCGTCAGTGAGGTCCTATCAGAGTCCAAGGCACGCTATCAGCCTATACAGAAGCTCCTGTACGCAGTACTCATCACCTCGCGGAAGCTATGACACTACTTCCAGGAGTACTCGATCTCCGTCGTCACCGACTACCCGCTCGGCGACATCCTGCGGAACCAAGATGCTACTGGGAGAATCTCCAAGTGGGCAGTCGAGCTCAGCACCCTCACCATCGACTTCAAGCCACGCACAGCCATCAAGTCGCAGGCGCTAGTCGACTTCATGGCGGAGTGGCGAGAGAACCAGTTACCTACTCCAACCGTGCGACCAGAGCATTGGGTGATGTACTTCGATGGCTCACTCAACCTCGAGGGCACAGGTGCAGGGGTACTCCTGATCTCTCCAACGGGCGAACAACTCAAGTACGTCCTGCAGATCTTCTGGAAAGTCTCAAACAACGAAGCCGAGTACGAAGCTCTCCTACACGGGCTCCGCCTCGCGGCTTCACTGGGCATCAAGCGGCTACTAGTCTACGGCGACTCCGCAGTGGTCATCGACCAAGTCAACAAGTCTTGGACCGCAACAAGGAGAACATGGACGCCTACTTCTTAGAAGTCCGCAAGCTCGTTAACAAGTTCTACGGTCTCGAGTTCCACCACATCGTCCGCGACAACAACGTTGCAGCGGACGTCCTGTCAAAGCTCGGATCTACTCGCGCTCAAGTACCAGCGGGTGTCTTCATTCACGAGCTTCACGCGCCATCCATCCCGGAGCCGGTGCCACCAACCACTGTCCCAGCACACCCACCAGCTGGACAGGAGGTCATGATGATCGACATGGACTGGAGGCAACCCTTCATCGACTACCTCAACGAGCAGAAGGTTCCCTCGGACAAGAACTTGGCCGAGCAGCTCATCCGCCGCGCCAAGTCCTACGTCCTCGTCGGAGACAAGCTCTACAAGTGGGGCGCATCTTCCGGAGTACTCATGAAGTGCGTCCCTCGGCAAGAAGGCAAGGACATCTTGGAAGAGATCCACAAAGGCGTCTGCGGCAACCACGCGTCTTCACGCACGCTGGTCAGCAAGGCCTTCCGGCGAGCTTTCTACTGGCCCACAGCCCTGGGCGACGCTGAAGAACTCATCAGAAAGTGCCAAGGATGCCAGTACTTCGCCAAGTAGCAACACATCCCAGCCTACAAGCTAGTCACCATACCGCCAACCTGGCCCTTCGCCTGCTGGGGGCTCGACATGATTGGGCCACTGCCAACTGCGCCAGGTGGTTTCAACAGAGTATTGGTGGCCATCGACAAGTTCACCAAGTGGATCGAGGTCAAGCCGGTCACATGCCCCAAGGCTGACAGAGTACTCGACTTCCTAGATGAACTCGTGCATCGCTACGGACTACCCCACCGCATCATCACAGATCTGGGCTCCAACTTCAACAACCACCAGTTCTGGGAGTATTGCGAGAACAGCGGGATCGACGCCCGATACGTCTCAGTTGCCCATCCCCGGGCCAACGGACAAGTCGAGCGCGCCAATGGGATGGTGCTCGACGCTCTCAAGAAGCGGCTACACGATGCTGCTAACTCCAAAGGAGGCAAGTGGATCAAGGAACTACCCAACGCACTCTAGGGGCTACGTACTCAGCCCTCCAAGCCATCGGGGCAATCCCCTTACTTCCTGGTCTACGGCTCCGAAGCAATCCTCCCTGTCGATGTCATATGGAACTCACCAGCAGTGGAGCATTACGACGAATGCTTCTCTGAAGACAGCAGATGAGTTGACATCGACAGCCTCGATGAAGCTCGCTGTGCTGCCCTCGTCCAATCAGCAAGGTACCTGGAGGGTATCCGACGCTACCACGATTGCAACGTCAAGGAACGCTCCTTCAACGTTGGTGATCTCGTCCTCCGTCGTATCCAGAACACGGAAGGACTACACAAGCTCAGCTCCCCCTGGGAAGGTCCCTTCACCGTGGCAAAGGTGACTGGGCCAGGCTCCTACCGCCTCCAGACGCTTGAAGGCGAAGACAACAACAACTTGTGTAACGTCGACCAGCTCTATCGGTTCTACGCCTAGTCTACACGACTACTCCGGGGTTCAAGTCTACACGACTACATCAACACCCCTCTGCCGTAAGCGGCCTCCGGGTCCTGGCTCCAGTCTCCGGACTACCCCTCTCCAGGATCCAGCCCGCGCGGCTACCTAAGGATCCTGGGCTGCGACGAGTGAAAAAGGACTCTAGCAGCGGTCTACTAAGAGACCACGTACTCCAAGATCCAGCCTGCACGGCTACTTACGGATCTACTGCTGTAAGCGGCTACTCGCCCTAGCACCACTTAGCTGTAAGCGCCCCCCGGGTCCAGGCGACTACTCTGTAACTACGGCCCTGACCACCCAGGTGTACTTCTTTAGTAATAAAGTTTGATCGATTATCAACTTCTTTACTGCCTACCTCCCTCAACGGGACTACTGCCGAGTACGACTACTCGCATCAACTCCACGATGGGGCTCTACACTCTAAGATCGCGACTACGAGTACTCATTGATGGAACTTTTATTTCATTATCACTTAAATAAGTACATTGCAAATGTTTTTGTACACATACTACTGTGAGCTAACTACTACAGGGCTACTGGAGGTTAAGCTTCTCGGCAACCTGCTCCGCAATGGGCGCCATCTGCTCCAGCAGCTCCGCGTACTGCTCATCTGTACAGTTGGCGGCTACCCCGCCAGCGACTACTTCCACGGGCGCCTTCGGGAAGTAAGACTTCATGAAGGCCAGCACTTGCTTCGGGATCGACCTCGCCAGATGCTTCACATAAGTCGCCAGCCGGCTGGGGGCTTCCCTGAGGCGATCCACGAGCGGCGCGATCTTGGGGCCGCTAGGATGAGGCACCAAGAGCCTTGCGATCGTAAGCGTGGCTTCTTCTAGTTCCTTCAGCTGGGCCTGCAGCGCCTCACAATCTTCGTTCAGCTTCTGTAACGATTTGTAGCAGTTGACGAGATCACGATCAGAAGCAATCCGAAGCTCCATGTGCTTGTCGCACTCGAAGGCAAGTTCCTTATAGTCAAGCTCGAGTACCTGGCGGGCCTCCTGCTCCCGGTAGAAGAGGTTCTTCATATCTGTCTCTGAGATCCTCAACTGCTCCACCCGGGTCTCAAGCTCTGCAAAACAACAAGGCGCAGCGGGTTAGACTACCTCTCGACCTCCAACCACTACCCAACAAGTCAAGTGGTGTACCTTTGTTCTTGTTGCGGAGTGTCTTGTTTTTCCGCACCAGTTCGTCGCTCTTTGCCTGCATATCCTGGATGTCATTGTGGTATTTGGCAAAGGCGGCGTCGAGCTTGGACTGCATGGTGGCCACGTGCTTCCGCGACTTCAAGAGCTGATCTTCAAGCGCTTCAGCCCGGAGCACCGTGTCGCCGAAGCCTTGCAGCATGCTTGACTTCTCCCGGGACCTCTCCACGACGTCCTGCACAGACAACACATATCACACGAGTACTCAACAACAGAGGATTGACTACTCAGAAGTTAAGATTACTCACCTTCATCCATTGCTCAGCCTGGCGGACCGCCTCCAGATGCCTGGCCACCGTCGCCGGGTCGACCAGGTCGTCTGCCAGCAGCTCCACCTCGCCACGACTACTCGCGACGGCCTCAGTCATCGGCGCAGAGCAGATGGGCTCTGCGTCCTGGATCTCCGGGGAGCGGACAACCACCTCCAGAGCAACCCCTGGCGGCACGGTGGCCTCCTCCTCTCCGGTCGCCGCAGTGGCTTCCTCGGCGACCTCCTCCATCGGCTCGGGGGCTCCCTCAGCAGCCTCCGGCACCTGTGGTGTCAACTCCTGCATGGGCACCACCGCAGGGATGTCGCTCCCTTCGGCCTCGGCGCCTATCAAGAAGACGTCAAGTTCATTAGCAACTACGACTACTCTATGGGGAATATTAAAGCCTCAGCAGAGTACTTACCCTCGACTACGCTGGCCTCGGGCAACGAAGCTCCAGTAGCTGGCGCTTCGGACTCCGCCTGAGGGGCAGGAGTGGACTCCTCGGCGGGCGGCGCAACTTCCTCATCTGCCGGCGTTGTAGAGGGCTCATCTCCCTCCCAGGACAGATCTGTTGATTTCCTGCAGAATTACACAATTGGTTGTTAATCAAGCTCGACTACTACACCAAGTACTACTCGGGAAGTCTCAGCACTTACAGGCTTGACCGGACTATCGTCACGGTCGGGGCACTGAGGATGCTGGCAATATCTACCAGTCGACCCTCGGCGGGCGCTTCCTCTTGCGCCTCGGTGGTCACTGCCTCCTCTGCGGCGACGGTAGCTGGTGCAACACCCTCCTGCGCTCCTGCGGTCACCAACTCTTCAGTAGCAGCGGCTACGGGCTCCGTGCTCCCCTGGGGGGTAGGGGGCTGGCGCTCCAGTTGCGCCAATAACTCTTCAACAGTGGGGGCTGGGATATGACTCCCAGCAGGCTCCCCCACTGTATCCCACTCGCCTTCATCGCCCTGATCAGTGGGCTCCGTTGGCGGCACCTCCTGCAAGCAAAGGAAGCTGGATCATCAGCAAATGAACTTGATAGACGGGTACTCGACTACTCTACTCAAGACGACTTACCTCTTGAGGCATGGTCTCAGAGACCTTCAGCTTCTTCGTCACCCGCTTGCGGGTGGGGTTGCGCGGCTTCTGTGGCTTCGCAGCCAGACTAGCCTCCAGGCTAGCCGGCGGGTCTTGAACGAGGGGCACATGAGGTAGGCCGGGACGGCTGAACCTCGACCCCAGTTGGAAGCGGTCCTGTAGTGTCTCCTCGTCGTCGTCCTCGTCGGACGTGTCCTCCACGATGACAGTGTCATCTCCTTCGCCGACCTCCCGCCGCTCCTTGGCCTTGGTCTTTCCCTCCTCCGGGATCCTGACTCCCTGAGGGGGCGGCTGCGGCTCGGAGACGAACTTCTTCAAGTCGTCCTGCAAGACACAAGACATCAGCGCGACTACTCACAAGCAATGACTACTCGACTAGGGGGTAGGACTACTTACCTCCTTTGGCGGGCACGCGGCGGAGTACTCTTGGACCGGGCACGTCGTGTACGGTGGCATGTCCTTGAAGATGCGCGTCAGCCTATCAACGATGTCGTCGTCGTCGACTTCACCTCCAGGCATCCGCGACGTGTCGTCGTCGCCGGTGTACTCGAAGCCTAGGGTGTCGCGGGCCATCAGTGGCTGCACCCTGCGCTTCATGAAGCTGAAGGCCACATGCTCGGCCCTCAGCCCGGCTTCTCTAAGCACCTTGATGCGCGCCATCAGCTCGGGGAGCTGGATCCCCTCCTGCATCGTGGGCTCCGTGTTCCACCAGTCCCGGTGTCGGGGCTGCTTCCCGCTCGGCTTCGGCAAGACAGGGTGGTGGTTCGTGATGTAGAACCACCTCGCCTTCCAATCCTGGTTGGAGTCGATGAGCTTGTACGAGAGGTACTGCTCGGCAGCGTCCTCCCGCATCTGGCTGCCCACTCCTCCAACTACTTGCGGGTTGCTGGCGCTCGGCTGCGGCTTCACCCGGAAGAACTTCCGGAATAGGATCCAATGGGGCTTGATCCCCAGGAACGCCTCACAAAAGTGAATGAAGACAGCAGTATGGAATATACCGTTGGGGTTGAGATTGACGTACTCGATGCCGTAGTACCCCAGAAGACCTTTGAAGAAGTCGCTTGCCTGCAGTGTGAGACCGTGCTCCGCAAAGCGCACGAACATTGGAATCTCGTCCTCGCTCTTCTCCATGGGGTACGGGTCCCCGGCGGCGGCCCTCCAACTGTCCATCTCCTTTTCACGGATGAATCCGCTGTTGAGGAGAGCCAGCAGATCTTCGGTCTTTGTCTTTGACTTTTTCCACTCGCGGCTCGGATCTGGCCGCGGTGGAGACATCGGTGGCGCTGTCCCCGCGGCAGCCACGGCGGCCTCTTCGCGGCCTCTCTTCTTCCCAGCGGTCTTCGTAGACTTGGCCGACGAAGGCTTCATTCTCCAAGTGCACGGCGTCTTCACGCGCATTCGCTCGGGGGCTACCCTGGCAGCTCTGGGTGGCGGCGCGCTTGGATCTACAGCGGCGGCGGCGTGCGTTGGAAGTGAATCTGGCCAAGACCTATTCGAAATGGCTATAGCAGCGATGGGTGGAAAACCCTAAGGGTTTTTGCTTCTATTTATAAGTCAAAACGGCCCTCCAACGGCCAGATGGATAAGTCTGCGCTCGGCTGACTCAGCGGCCGCGCGTGACCCTTTGTATTCTACTAGTCGACGCGCCTCACCTCGGGGCTCTGCTACTTCTACTCGACTACCTGGGAAGCGACAAGATTCAGGAGCATCTCTGGACACATTCAACAAGATGACCCTTCAATTCGAGAGGAAGTACTCGACTCAAGGCTCGGGGGCTCCGTGCCACGTGTCCTTCGGTTTTTTCTCTCCGGATTTTTCGGGATATTCTTGCCAAGACTTCAGATGGACCCTCAGCCAGAGCCTACGGCTCAACCTAAGGCTCGGGGGCTACTCCATATGGAGTGCGATTATGCAATCGCACTTCCATATCAGCTTCGGCTTCAAGACAAGGCGGGCATTTTTGAAGACCTTCGAGGGCAGCACTCGAGGACGCTTGGGACTACTCGAGAAGACTTCAGGATTGCTCAAACATCAGCTGGAGTACATTCCAGCCTCGGGATGCTTCGACTACTCTTGAGGACTTTTGACTTGTAGTACTCGGGGACGCTTGAGGACTACTCGTTAAGGCCGTCAAGATTACTTCAAGCTATCCTTCTCAACTACAAAGTACTCGGGGGCTTGTCGTATGGACCTCCCTGGGCCCACTACCTCGGTGGGTACCAGGACCGACTACTCGGTGGGCCCCTGGGACTACCCAGCTTGCGCTACACGGCACCTGATGGTGTGGAGCACAAGGACTACGGAGGAGAAGTACTCGGTTAGGAAGTTGTACATGTCCCGCACTGTATGGAAGACTCCTAGATGTACCCGACTAGTACTCTCTCCCTACTCCGACTTGTAACCCTGCCTCCCGGGCTATATAAGGCAAGGCAGGGACCTTTCTCTAGCATCGAATCTCAGGCAACCTCATCTCATGGCGCACAATTACGCCATCCTGTAATCGTGCCCAATCAATCTAGAGCTACCCAGCATACAGGACGTAAGGTATTACGCACCTCGCGGCCCGAACCTGTCTAAATTGTGTGTCGCGTGTCTCTTCCTTCGAGTTACCGATCTCGGCGAGGCCACATTCATCTACTTCGAGTACTCCCCTTAGTAGGTTGCCGGTCTAAAACACCGACAAAGCTTACCTCTTGGGATGTGGTCTCCGTTACCTTTAGCTTCTTGGCCACGTGCTTGCGTGCCACGTTCCGCGGCTTCCTAGGCGGCGCAAGCAAACTAGCCTCCAAGATAGTTGGTGGCTCCTGAATGAGAGGGACGTTGGGCAATCCAGGGTGGCTGAATCTTGACCGCAGTTAGAACCGCTCTTGCAGCGTCTCCTCATCATCCTCGTCTGATGTGTCTTCAACGACTACTGTGTCGTCTCCTTCACCGACTTCGCGGCGCTCCTTGGCCTTGCCCTTCCCCTCATCTGGGATCTCGACAAGTCGAGGAGGCGACGCCGGCTCGGAGACAAACTTCACTATGTCATCCTGCAAGAAGCACATTGGGTGAGCACGACTACTACTACATAATCAGTACTCAACTGGAGTACGACTACTGACCTCATTAGGTGGACGCGCGGCGGAGTACTCGGGCACGGGGCATGGCGTGTATACCGGCATGTCCTTGAAGATTCTCCCTAGCCTGTCGATGATGTTGTCGTCGTCGACCTCATCTCCGGGCATCCGTGACGTGTCGTCGTCGCCGGTGTACTGGTAGCCCAGGGTGTCGCGAGCCATCAACGGCTGCACCCTCCTCTTCATGAAGCTGAAGGCCACATGCTCGGCCCTCAGCCCGGCTTCTCTCAAAGCCTTGATCTTTGCCAGCAGCTCGGGTAGCTGGATACCCTCCTGCATCATCGGCTTGGAGTTCCACTAGGGCCGGTGCTTCGGCTGCTTCCCGCTCAGCTTCGGCAGCTCCGGGTGGTGGTTGGTGATGTAGAACCACTTTGACTTCCAATCTTGGTTGGAGTCGATCAGCTTGTACGCAAGGTACGGCTCCGCGGCATCCTCGCGCATCTGGATGTTGGCTCCCCCAACTACTCGGGGGTTGTTGGCACTCGGCTGGGGCTTCACTCGGAAAAACTTCCGAAAAAGTACCCAGTGGGGTTTGATCCGCAAGAAGGCTTCACAGAAGTGGACGAAAACAGAGGTGTGGAAGATACCGTTGGGGTTGAGGTTGAGGTACTCGATGCCGTAGTACTCCAAGATCCCCTTGAAGAAATCGCTTGCTGGGAGAGACAACCCGCGCTTCGCGAACCGCGTGAACATGGGGATCTCATCTGGATTCTTCTCCTTGGGATACGGATCTCCCGCGGCAGCGCGCCACATGTCGACTTCCTTCTCCCGAAGAAACCCACTGTTGAGGAGTGCCAGCAGATCCTCAGTCTTCTCTTTTGACTTCTTCCACTCCTGGTTGGGATTTGGCCGCGGCGGAGACACTGGCGGCGATGTCCCTACTGCGGATCCGGCGGCTCCCTCGCAGGACCTCTTCTTCCCGCAGGAAGTCTTCATGCTCTTCGACGACGAGGGCTTCATTCTCCAAGTGCACCGGGTTTTCACTCGCATTCGCTCGAGGGCTACGGCGGTGGCTTCCGGCGGCGGTGTGCTTGGATCTACAATCTCCTCTGAGGTGGCAGTGCGCACTGGCGGTGGATTCTAGGCACGATCTGCTCGGAATGGCTGCAAGTGCGTGGGGTGAAAAACCCTAAGGGTTTCGGCTTCTATTTATAAGTCAACAGGCAGCTCCTTAATGGCCGGACGGATACGTCTCTAGACGGCTGACTCAGCGGCAGCGCCTGACCTTTCAACTACTAGTAGTCGACGTGCCTCATCTCGGGGGCTCGGCTACATCTAATCAATTCCCTGGGTAGCGACAAGATTCAAGAGCAACTCAGGACACATTCTACATACAAGATGACCCTTCAATTCGAGAGGAAGTACACAACTCAAGGCTCGGGGGCTCCGTGCCACGTGTCTTTCGGTTTTTTCTCTGGATTTTGCGGGATAATCTTGTCAGAACTTCAGATGGACCCTCGGCCACAGTCTACAACTCAACCTAAGGCTCGGGGGCTACTCCATATGGAGTGCAATTTTGCAATCGCACTTCCATATCAGCGTCGGCTTCAAGACAACACAGGTATTTTTTAGACCTTCAAGAGCAGCACTCGAGAATGCTTGGGACTACTTGAGAAGACTTCAGGATTACTCAAATATCAGCTGGAGTACATTCCAGCATCGGGATGCTTCAAATATTCTTGAGGACTTTTGGCTTGTAGTACTCAGGGACGCTTGAGGACTACTCGTTAAGGCCGTCAAGACTACTCGAAGCTATCCTACTCGACTACAAAGTACTCGGGGGCTTGTCGTATGGACCTCCCTGGGCCCACTACCTCGGTGGGTACCAGGACCGACTACTTGGTGGGCCCCTGGGACTACCCGACTTGTGCCGCACAGTACCTGTTGGCATGAGGCGCAAGGACTACAGTGGAGAAGTACTCGGATAGGAAGCTATACATACCATGTATTGTGTAGAGGACTCATAGACGTACACGACTAGTACTCTCTCCCTAAACCGACCTGTAACCCTGCCTCCCGGACTATATAAGGTGAGGCAGGGACCCCTTCCCTCTCTCACGAGATTACGCATCATCTTGTAATCGCATCCAATCAGTCCAGAGCTATGCAACATACAGGACGCAGGGTATTACGCACCTTGCGGCCCGAACCTGTCTAAATTGTGTGCCACGTGTCTCTTCCTTTGAGTTACCGATCTCGGCGAGGCCACATTCATCTACCTCGGGTACTCCCCTTGGAAGGTTGCCGGTCTAAAACACCGACACAAACCACATTCCGAACCCAGGCCAGTACCCGCTGGTTGTCGATCTAGTCATCGGCAACTCACGGTTCTCCAAGGTGCTGATGGACGGAGGCAGCAGCCTCAACATCCTCTACGCGCACAACCTGTGACTGATGGGGATTGGGTTGGACCAGCTGTGGCCCAGCACGACGCCGTTCCATGGCGTCGCGCCAGGCAAGCGCGTCTAGAACCTCGGGCAGATCGATCTGCCTCTTTGGTTCGACAAGTGTTGACAGTGAAATTGAAGGACCGATAAGGCGACCAGAGAGGGGGGGAGTGAATGGGAGCCGATAAAAATTATTCTTGAGGGAGATTGAAACTCCGACAAGACGAACTAGCTCGGTCGAACCCCCAAAATCACACGCTCCGCACTTCTACCTCCCGTTTGCCAAAACCACGTAGCCACTGGAGTGCTACTGGTCCTAGGAACAAACTCTACCAAAGCAACCACAACACACACGCAAGACCGACAGCCGGAAACAACTCGAAAGCCGGCTAACCGGAGGGGGCGGTTAGACCGGTATAGGGGGCGGTTAGACCGCCTCCACCCGGCAACCAAGAAATCCTCCGAAACGCCTCTTCCGAGCACCAAAACACACCACGGTTTCACCAACGAGAGATCTCTGGTCAAGGCCATGCTAGCTACCGGAAAATCTTGGCGAAAACCAAAACTTCACCCAAGGGCCTAGGGGCGGTTAGACCGCTACCGGGGCGGTCTAACCTCCCGTACCCGAAAGCAACGAGCACCAACCAAGAACACCTAGCAACCGCACGAGAACGACCCCAAATTTCACCCGGACACTCCTCTCGATCAAGGCGAACAAACTCACGAGAGGAAAATCCGGCGAAACAAAACTTTGACCCGGAAACACCCCGGGCGGTTAGACCGCCCCCGTAGGCGGTTAGACCGCCCCTTCCAGAAAACGAACCCGCGGGTCAAACCTCAACTTCCTCGCGCCCGATCTCTCGAATCACTCCACGGATTGCAGCCAAACTTCGGGAATAGCTGGGTTACCTCCTGGGCAACCTCTACCTCAAAGGAATCGACCCGAAACGCTCACAATCAAGAGGAATCGAAGAAATCGCTTCTTTAGGACAAGAACTCGCCCAACTCGGAAAACCACCAAATCGAGTCCGATTCAAAGGGGATTTGGGGGCAAAGTCACCAGCCAAAGAGGCACAAGAACCTCATACGTGACACCCACCAAAAACCCGAAGAAATCGTTCTCAAAACACTGCCAAAAAGAGCTCCGAAAATCAACACCAAAGAGACGGGAAAACCACCATGAAGAACAACGCCAAACCTTCTATACATGCCATGAATGGTTCATACAAGGTCTAGCTTGCCACCCAAACATCCATCCCTCTCTCTAGATCTCACATGAAGCTCTCAAGCTAGCCTTCTAAAAACCTAGGGAAAATGGAGAACGAAAATGGAAAAACCAAATGAGCTAGGGTTCCAAGAGTTGGCTGCCAACCTCTCACCTCTTGGGTTATATAGGCGGCAACCGAATGTCTAAAATGCCCCTCTCTACTAACTAGGGATACAAGCCCCTCAAGGGCGGATTCGGAATTCTTGATGTGTTCACCATCGGACGGATGCCCGCCGACCGCACCTCGCGTAGCCTCAACGCAAGCCTTGCGATCCCGACGCGTGTCCTCCGCTTCGAAGCTTCTCGGCGGCGGGCGGCCGGGCGGTCGGGACCGCCCCCCCGGGCGGTTAGACCGGCCCGGTGGATCCGACCGGCCCCGGGCGGTCCGACCGCCCCTCCCGGGCGGTTGAACCGGCCGGGTGGCCGCACCTCCTCGTCGAGTCTTCGGCCTCGGTTTTGTGGCTCAACCGAGTAACCCAGTGGTTTTCTGGTGAACCACTGCAAACCCCGCGAACTCGGTGTAGCCTCCGCCAATCTCCACTCATGACTCGGCTCCCACGTAGTCCCGGCTCGACCTTGGTTTTGAGGCTCTACCAAGAAACCGTCCACGACTTCATCTTGCTGTTCATGCCACCATGCGGCTCGCACTTGACCCCGCCGGCCACCGGTCCCTCGAACGAAGCCTACTTGTCTTCTCCACACACTCGGAGGCCTCACCGGCAACGACCTTTCGCGCTTGTTCTTCACCTGCACCAACACGAGTCAAGCCGCAACCTGCACCTACAATACTTAGCCAAGAATCAGTCCACACAACGTTGTCAATCACTCATCACACAAGGAAGCGACCATCCACCGTTCCTCGAACCACACATGGTCCTCAGAAATTCCGTCAACCTAGCCATGAGTTTACCTTCGGTGTTGGCATGAATTTTATATCCTATCCATTGGTACTAACCCCCTTGGTATAACAAGTTCATTCGTGCATGTCAATTTTGGAGTTTAGTGTTTATGTAGGGTTTTAGAGTTGAAAGCAAGACTTCCGGGATAAGTTCATTAAGCACCTCATGACAAGACCTTGAAGCTCGATACAAGTCAAGCAATGAAGTAAACATGACTCCAAGAAGCCCAAGGACCAAACCCGAGAAGATGACAAACTTTTAGGACCTACCCAGAAAAGTGCCGAATCTTGCGGGACAAGGAGCTTCGTCCAACTCGGAGAGAAACTGACGACAAGGGCCCACATGCAGAAGGGGGAAGGATCTAGAAGACTCGAGAATCAACGTCGGGCGAAGGAGGCCGCGGACTGGGCCGAAATGGGCCCAGGCCGGTCGGCCCAGCCCATTTCGAGGCCCAGTCGCCCCCCTTTGACCTAGATGCCTCTCGGGCTATTTATAGCCCCATGACCGAGAGCCACACATCAACCAATTCGTCATCTGCCGTCGAGGAGCAGAGAAGCTTGAGGGACACCATCTCGGAGATGAGGGTCGTGCTAGTTGTCTAGGGTCTCCCTAGCCGACGTGGGAACCTTGCATGGAAGACCACGTCGGAGTTCCAGAGCAAGGATCAAGATCAAGGTAGGATCAAAGTGGTGATCTTGTTCATGTAATCATTCATGGTGAAGTCTTTAAGTGAATCTGATTTCTAACGATCAATTGCCTTCTCGATGATTTTGTTTTCTCCTTGGTTTTGCTTCTTCCCCAATCTATACTTAAGATAGATTGCATAGGGTGCTCTTGTAGCCGCAGTGGCTAGAGGTGCATACCAGACCGACCAAGTGATTTCAACTTGTTCTTATCGAACTCGCCCTAGACTACACGCATGAATAGAAGTGCATTGTGACAGAACGGTGGCTCTGAAAGAAGGGCGTTTTCGGAATCGGATCGGAGGCCACAGTTTAAAGATGCTTTTAATGAGATTCACTTTTCTATCTTCATCTATCTTGTTTGGAGCTACAACATAAGCATGATCTAGACTCTCTAGATCAATTATCTCTTGCTTTCTCTTGCTACCTCTTTAGTAGATTAGATTAGATATGTTCTCTTGATGATATCTTAGATTAGATGCAATTTGATTCTTCAAAGATAGATTTCCTTGCTTTACTAGATTGAATCCTTGCGTTGCATATTGTTCCACGGATTCGATACCTTGGGTTCACCACTCGAGGGAAGAAGGGTCCCTTGACTACGACGGGGGATTTGTCCGCTTGCAAATCTATATGAACTTTGATACGAATATACACCGTCAACAAGACCCTTTTTCTGGCGCCGTTGCCGGGGAACAAGCAATCAAGATCCAATCTAGTATCGCTTTTTTGTGAATATTTTTTCAGTTTTTCTTTTGATTTTCTTTTGCATCTCTTAAGTTTGATCATCCTCAAAAAGAAAAAAAATCAATCTAATCTAGTTTTGATTAACCCTAATTTTTCTTTTTTAGATTTTTGTTTTATTGCTAACCCTAACCGGAGATCGTTGGCTACCTCTCCAAAAAACCCAAAACTTTTTATGGATGATCCAGGAAAACTTTACAGCAAAGGAGACGTGCAACACAAGCTAAAGGGCTGGAAACCCTAGATCCAAAAGTCGAAGGACCGTCAAAATCTCCAAGGGAATCACCACCTCCAAGTCCAAAGGAAGATCAACCTCAACCGCCACCCATGGGAGAACAACCACAACCGGAGCGCAAGATCGAGCTATGCACCCCGGACATCATTGATCTACCTATCATAACCTTCAAGACGCCGGAAGGCCGTTCAAGATCAAGGTCTCAACTATCCGTATGACGATTGCGAGAGCTTTGGAGCCTTTCAATGAATACATACGAGCCAAATTCCTTGAGTGGAATATTGCTTTACTTATGAGGAGGATGGAGAAGATGGAGATAGAGAAAGAAGCTCAAGACCTAACGGCTGTCGAGGCAAGATCCACATGCGAGAAGTGTGAAGAGTACGACCATGTCCAAGATCAACAAGGACGCCGTTACTAAGTTCGAGTCTATGGAGAAAATATTGGAGAATTTAGATGGCAAGGTGACAGAGGTCGGAAGCTCTATCCGTGAAGTGTTCATCATGATAAAGATGCTAGAGACGCAAGTGGGACAACTTGTCGGGCACCCGATGAGTAACAAAGGAGTATTTCCGAGACAATCCCAAGGTCCCAAGAAGGCGAAGGATACTCAAACTCATTCGGGAGTGATGGAGGATCACACTAAGGAGACCATGAAGATCATGACCAAAGGACCAGAGTTTGTGATGTCGAGCCACTACATGAAAGTAGTTGTTGCACCCGTCAAGACCAAAGGACAAAGCCAGCCTGTGAAGACCAAAAATATGACTAAGCCGAAGAATAAGCCCGTGCCCAAGATGGTGCGGAAGTGGGTACCCAATATTGCAATGCCCACAAAGAGCGTTGATCCGAAGTAATCAAGTGAAGAAGTCTAGCCATGGACTATAAACGAAGTGCTAGGCGGGAGGCAACCCGTTTTGTCGAGTCAAGAATAATCTACCGGGAGGACAACCCAATTCAAGTCTTTCAAGTAAGTTAGTTTTCAAATTTTTCTACGCAAGACATTATACTTGTTTTCAAAATTTTCTACGCAAGACATTAGACTTAGAATGGTTGAATAACATTAGAGACATAATTCTTGGTTGAATATTTTGCTTGAATCATAAACCCTATACATGAACCATCCTATGTGTTTGTTTGCTTCCGTGAAACCTAAACCAAAAAAATTAAGAATCAAACTCAACCTTTCATCCTCTTTATGATGTTATGGTTGACTTGCTTTACATGCTAAAAACATACGAGTAGAGCCACGCCTTGTATCTAGATGTTATTTAAATTTCAGCACGTGGTAGGACTCGCGTGGACCTAGAAACTTGACTTTTGGTTGGTTTAAAAATCCATATCCTTGGTTTCTCTAAGATTAGAATTTTTTTTAAGCCTCATTTAATTTTATTTCATTCAAAATCTCTCTCATCAAACAAAAATTAGAACCTAAACCTATGCCCCCATGATCAAGCCGGGAAAAGCTTGCTCTCAACTAATGGAAGCAAACGATACTGGTAAGACCAAAATAAAAGTAGTCGGAAATATTTTTTGACTTACACTTGTTTTTAATGCTTTAAAACCTGTAAATTTGTATTTGAACTCATTAATAGGTCTGATTTTATTTTTTATTTTCGAAATTAGAGGAGTGCTTAGCGTTAAAACATGCTTAGAGGGAGGCAATCTAGTTAACCTAACCATGCATGCACCATGATGCATCACGGGATGCCCCTCCAACATATTTTATCAAACCACACGCAAAGGACAAGGATGGGCGCAGCCAAGGCCTTGTTTTGCAGGAATATCATGGATGCATGTGAGGCAAGGGAGCATGGAAGTGACTCAAAGCAAAATCATCAAGTGGAAGAAGCAATAATGCAAGCGAAGGAGTGGACGAGAACGTTTGGAAGGTGCAACCCCGTGGAGCAAGCGGTCACGAAGCAACAAAGCAAGCATGAGTGCATAGGTAAGTTGCTCATCCAGCTCTTTGTTCGTGTGCTCTAGTTTGTAGTCTGGAACCACCTTAGACTTAGCCATCCACCCCGTTTGTTTCGTGCAACAAAACACATCCTAATTCCACTCAAAGTCCATACTCCAAAATAATATTTGTTTACCTTGTTACCGGTTGAAAACCCCAGATATTTATTTGTGAGGGAGAGAGTGCTGCAACCATGGAAGAAAGCTAAAAGTCTTTTCACCAAGAAGAAGGAATCATCATCGTCCAAGCCATTATCGACAATCTCTTCGAGGAGGCACTTGGTTTCCGACTCTCCTCGGGGTATGGAGGAGGACACGACACTGCCGAGGAGGAACTATACTCTTCTACTCGGTGGCATGAGGGCCACACGAAGCTCGTCTATGAGGTTCACCAAACCTCAAGGACGTACGGAGGAGCCGCGCGTCCCACCTCGTCACTTGACACGATCATCCTCTCCACCTCCATACGCTCCGCTGTATTCCGATGGGTTTATCATCATGACGAAGGAGGAGGAGAAGAAGCTCACTCGCCTTGAGAAGAGGCTTGTGGCAAATGTCGACTTCGACGACCAAGCTCTCCAGTTGGGTTTTCATACAGATATTTACTACAGGTTTGTGTGCAATTCTCCAACGGAGTGTCGGTAAACACCCACAAGGGATTCGCCTTGGAAATTCTCATGACCATGGCGCATATCCTTGATGAAGGAGTGCCAAATTTCTCATTCGGTTTGGAAGGAGTTGAACAAGTGGTTCCCTATGAGGGAATTACTCGGTTTTCGAGAGGGGAGCCCCGAAACAAGTGGATGTGCATGAAGGCACATTGGAAAGTTTTTGGAGTATGATCGCGGGAGAAGCTCACCAACAAAGAAAATAGTATCCGGAACCCCATCATCCAAGTCTTTCACTCATGGATGTGCATAAGGATTTTGGGGAGAATGAGAGAGACAAAGATAACCAACACGGAGTTGAATTGGCTTTACTAGGCTTGATTGCCAAGAAGCCGATTGACCCCACTCACCTTATGATCAACCGGTGGTGTTGTGAAGCAACATCGGGTTCAGGAGATATTGGTTCGGGGTGTTACCTCTCCATGTTGGCTATCTCTTTGAGACCGGGTATTACAAGGAACCCGAAGCATCTCCTACCCGGGATTTCCCTTGGATTTGATTATATGAAGCAAAGCAAGAACATAAGTGGAGATGAGAGAGGAGGCTTTAAAGTGGCCAAAGTAAACTTACCCCTTCCGGATGGAAGCTTATGACTTTTTCTTATGGGGAAAGAAGGTTGGTTAGAGGAAGGACTTCTTGTGCCGGCGAAGAAAAATAAAAGAGAAGGATTGTAGGAGAAGGTTCTTCCATGGCCAAGAAGGAGGTGCGCAACAAAATTATGTGCCACCATTTGGAGGAATTCCGGCGCCGCCAAGTTACTACGGTGGTGTACCAATGCAAGCATGGGGGAGTGGTGCAGCCATGCCCCCACCAAATTTTGCGGTGGCTAACGTAGCCTTTGCAGAGCCATATGCACATCTTCCCCAACCACAACAAAGTGTGGCCATCATTGGAGGATACGCTGCGAGAAACAAGCAAATTATCGCAGCCATCTAACCCAATGCAAACCAAATGGGTGAAGGAAATGCAAACATCGCTTATGAGCTTTGACGCCTTCACCTAACACCGCCGGGACAATTCATAGGAGGAGCGGTGCAATCCTATTATGAGCAAGGGTACAACAACCAAGACTATCAATATCAACCACCGGCGGAAGATTAGAGAGAGGAGGAGCTTTAGTTATCTTTCCTTCCCCCCTTTTCTTTAATTTTCAGCTTGCATGCGCCTATGTATGCGTAGTGTTTTCAGTTTTTATTTAAATTTTCAGCATGCGTGTTAGTTTTTATATTCATCATGAATAAAATCACCACCTTATTTTTACCTTTGGTAAAGTTACAAAGTTTGTGCCATGATGATATATGATTATAATTGCCGCTTTGTTTATCTTTGTAATTGTTTTATGCATGATTAAGCTAATGCTCTCTTAAAATACAAATCTGAAATTATCTAAATGCTAGCTTAATCTTTAGTGGAGGTTATGATAAAAATAAAAACCCATAGTGCTTTATGTGCTCTCAAGTTTTAAATGGATTAAAGATGATTTATTTTTGTTCTTAAAAGTAATGCTAACCTTGTCATAAATACCACTTGCATGTTGCTCTACCTATCCAGAGCCATATAAATATTTGAGTGCAAAAACTTAGTATACAAGATTTATTTTTGGGTGAGTTAGTTCAGGCCTTGATTTCTGTGGCCCGAGACTAAGAAGCTAGTCATTCCGTTTTTGCGTATCTATCTTTTTGCTAGCCTTTCTATCCGTGCATTGTGTATCCCCACATCGGAGATTTCACAAACGTCGCCGGATATACACCCTTAGAACCAAAAATATCATCTTTTGTGTTTACCTCTTTGACCACAACCTATCGTTGAGTATGGATCATCGATTCAAGGAAGACCGCAAGATGGTGCCAACATTGAAGATTTCAAGTATCTCTCCAAAGGAAAAGTACTTCTGGTACCTACCTTATCTCTATCACCTCTTTGCCCAAGTACGAGCAAACGTCTAAGCATGGGGGAGGAGGTAGGTACAATGCAATTTTAGAGTTCAAAGGGGAGCAAATAAAAAAAATTGAGAAAGAAAAAGAAAAAAATGAGTATAAAGAAAAAGAAGAAGAAAAAATATATATGAGAAAAAGAAAAAGTGTGAGTATGTATGATATAAAATAAAATAAAGTGAACTCCCCGGTTCTCTAAAGTGCATTAGGAATTTCAAGGCTTCAAGATTAAAAGATCCAAACTCATTTTTCTAACCATGTGCAATCCGATAGCGAGGACTTCTTTTGTGCCTCGGGATCATTATTTGCCATTTGCACATGTCCACCTATCTCAAGTGTGTGTATTTTTCTCTCCCCCTTCTTGATATAACAACATTTTCCAATGACCTTTTTGATGAGTCTCGGTAAGACCATGAGAAGCTTGTCTTGTTTTGACAACATCTCATTTATAATATCTTGGTAGGACTAAACTTTCCCAAAAAGCTCCATATAAAGACTACCACATATATATGTTATGAGAGGGAAAGGAGTAGAATAAATAGGCTTGAGAGACAAGATGGGATGAGAGTTCATGAGCAAGATGCAAGGTGGTTTAAATTTGTGAACTTGGTTTAGCTCTTTTTCATCTCATTCTTTATTTCAAATTTTCTAAGATCCATATGAATTTTGGGAGCATGTTAATACTTGTGGGATAATCTTAATTGATAATCTACCCTCTGTAGGGATGAAGTCTAGTACATTATGAAACTTTAACAAATTAAACTTTTGAGAGCATTATGTTTTCTCGTGTATGATCAAGTGCAAGGTTTAAACAATGAAGGGCAACAATGATATCCATTGAAGGCTTAGTCGAGGACGAGCAAGGTTTAAGCATGGGGGAGATGTTGACGGTGAAATTCCGTCAACCTAGCCATCAGTTTACCTTCGGTGTTGGTATGAATTTTATATCCTATCCATTGGTACTAACCCCCTTGGTATAACAAGTTCATTCGTGCATGTTGATTTTGGAGTTTAGTGTTTATGTAGGGTTTTAGTGTTGAAAGCAAGACTTCCGGGATAAGTTCATTAAGCACCTCATGACAAGACCTTGAAGCCCAATACAAGTCAATCAATGAAGTTAACATGACTCCACGAAGACCAAGGACCAAACCTGAGAAGATGACAAACTCCGAGGACCTACCCAGAAAAGTGTCGAATCTTGCGAGACAAGGAGCTTCGTCCAATTCGGAGAGAAACAGACGACAAGGGCCCACATGCAGAAGGGGGAAGGATCTAGAAGACTCGGGAATCAACACCGGGCGAAGGAGGCCGCGGACTGGGCCGAAATGGACCCAGGCCGGTCGGCCCAGGCCGGCCGGCCCAGCCCATTTCGAGGCCCAGTCACCCCCTTTGACCTAGATGCCTCTCAGGCTATTTATAGCCCCCTGACCGAGAGCCACGCATCAACCAATTCGTCATCCGCTGCCGAGGAGTAGAGAAGTTTGAGGAACACCATCTCAGAGATGGGGGTCGTGCTAGTTGTCTACGGTCTCCCTAGCCGACGTGGGAACCTTGCATGGAAGACCACGTTAGAGCTCCGTAGCAAGGATCAAGATCAAGGTAGGATCCCGGTGGTGATCTTGTTCATGTAATCATTCATGGTGAAGTCTTTAAGTGAATTCGATTTCTAGCGATCAAGTTCCTTCTCGATGATTTTGTTTTCTCCTTGGTCTTGCTTCTTCCCCAATCTATACTTAAGATAGATTGCATAGGGTGCTCTTGTCGTCGCGCTGGCTAGAGGTACATACCGGACCAACCAAGTGATTTCAAATTCTTCTTATCGAACTCGCCCTAGACTACCCGCATGAATAGGAGTGCGTTGTGACAGAACGGTGGCTCTGAATAGGAGTGCGTTTAAAGATGCTTTTAATGAGATTCACTTTTCTATCTTCATCTATCTTTTTTGGATCTACAACATAAGCATGATCTAGACTCTCTAGATCGGTTATCTCTTGCTTTCTCTTGCTACCTCTTTAGTAGATTAGATTAGATGTGTTCTCTTGATGATATCTTAGATTAGATGCAATTTGTTTCTTCAAAGATAGCTTTCCTTGCTTTACTAGATTGAATCCTTGCGTTGCACATTGTTCCACGGATTTGATACCTTGGGTTCACCACTTGAGGGAAGAAGGGTCCCTTGACTATGACGGGGGATTTGTCCGCTTGCAAATCCATATGAACTTTGATACGAATATACACTATCAACAGCAAGCTAGACAATTTCCGCAAGGAAACTCTCACCTTCGAGGTGGTGCGGTTTAGGGGTGCATACCACGCCATCCTTGGGCGGTCGTGCTAAGCCAAGTTCATGACGGTCCCGAACTACACGTACCTCAAGATGAAGATGCCGGGACCAAAGGGTGTCATCACCTTGGGCTCGTCGATCGAGCATGCGTTTGACTGCGACGACGAGTGCGTGGAGCACGCTGAGGCGCTGTCACTTGAAGAGGTGCTCATCGCAAACCTGGAGAAGTTGGTCAATGAGGACCTTGACTCCTCTGCCAAGCACGCGGGCAGCTTCGAGGCTGCCGAGCAGACCAAGGAGGAGCCCCTCGACCCTGCTGCCCCCGAGGTCAAGGCGTTGAGGGTCAGGTTCCACCCTCGACCCAAAATAGGAAGTGGTGCTCGTCGACTTTTGTCACACCCTGAAATTTCCAATTTCAGGATGTGAATAGAAAGAATAATTAAATAACGATTTTCTCATAATTTTAAAATTTTCCAACATTTATTTTTCTTTACAGGAAATATAGCATAGGAAAAATTATTGTTTGATTTTTTGAATAAAAAAATGGTTTGATTTGAGTGTTGCATTCATGTCGATGCATCTTGGTTTTTCATGCGTGCAAAAAGCTTTTAAAACGCATTTAGGTGCTGATCAAAAACTTTTAATTGGAATCCTCTAAAATCTTTTTCTTGATCTCCAAATACTTTATTTGGGTTCCTCACATACCAAATCATCTCTAGTAATTTTCCTGAATTTTTCCGAGCTTTCGGAGTATTTTTCGTGATTTAATTAAGATTTCAGGATTTTCTGGAATTGATTTTAATCTGAAATTAATTTCCGAAATTAGAAAAAAAGGAAAATAAAATCTGACTCAATCTCGGCTAATAAATAGTTACCGGTGATCTCCTCGGTGTCCTCTTTCCAACACCGCCAACCTCATCCCGTTTCGATAACCCTAGCTCCCACAAACCCTCGCCGAACTTTTGCATCTACTAAATTCCGGCGAACTTCCGGCGAGCTTTTCCGGTGAAACCATGCACTTCCAGTGCAAATGGACACCACCCTGGAGTTTCCCTCATCGAGCTCTACGCCATGATGTGCTCAATCACGCGAATCCGACGTCGCCTCTGTCATCTTCCCCAACTCCGGCGAGTTCTTCCCCAACTCCGGCGAGCTCTTCCGTCGCCATCGTTCATCCTTGGCCGAAAGTGAGCACACCATCGCGTTCGTCTCGTCGATTCCTTTCTGTTTTGTCGTTCAATATACAATTTCGTGGTCATCCCCATCGAATCCCTTTCACCCTACCTGCTCCCGTGACCTGCAGTACCAAAGCACTGCCAGTGGTCATTGCCGATTTGCCGACTGAGTTGACCGCCGGAGCAAGCCGTCCCCACCTCGAGCTTCGCCTCGCCGGACTGCCCGCCCGCCGACCAGCCTTGTCACCGGCAGACGCACAGGGGAGCTCCGCCCGTGAAAACCCGAAGCTGTAGGATGCAGGCTGCCGCCGTCCTCTTCGATTCCGGCCGACCCAAGACCTCCCCAACGTCGGTGAGCAATCCATCTTGATCCCCTCGATCTCCTCTTCTGATTCCTTGCCTTGCCTCAACCCTAGGTCACTTGAGCTGCCGGTGATTTGAACCGCTCGAACCCTCTGTCCGTTCCGTTCCTGTACGCTCCAGCCACGGATCGAACCAAGGTAGAAGAAGATAAGGTTGTTTTGCGATTAGATTCCTAGAGAAAAAGAAAATCTCTACCTATGAGTGTGTCTTGTATTTTTTGCGAAAAACCCCCTACAGAGATCCCACTTTCACACATAAAGCCCACCTAAGCCCTTTTATAGATCTAACCCTGTCCTTTGTCCTTTTCGCGAGACCTATTCAATGTGTCTTGCAAATTTCCTCTGCTACTCCCTGAGATCTATAGTTAATCGTGTATAGGTCCTTCCAATCTTGTTTAATCCATATCTTCCACGTTTTAGATTCGTTTTCATCTGTTCAAATTGCGTTAGGTCCATAATAATGCAAAGTACGTGTTAGAAGTGAGTTTCATCATGTTTTGTTTTCTGAAAATAAAATTAATATTAATTTTGATTAATGGTTAGTTATACATGCCTTTTATAACTAAAAGCAATATAGTGCTACACACCGTTTTTCATAATTAATGTTGAATTGATTAAAAATTATATCACATGCTTTTATATATAAAATCTAGTTACATGTTTATCTTGGTTTTCGTAAACCAAATGTTAATTTGTTTAATAGTTAATTAATCTTTTCTAATTAAAATTTGATTAGGCTTTTACATCGGGTTTTATAATAAATATTAATTTGATTAATGTCAGTTCCATAACGTTTTTAATAATAATATGATCTACTCGAATTACAAAGTTTCGTTTAGATTGTTCATATAGTTTAGTTTTTCTAAATTAAATGTTTAATCAGTTTAATCAATAAATGAATCTTTATTAATAAAACTTGACTAGTTCTTTACACCGGTTCTGTAAATAAAATTTAATATTGCATTAATGTCAACATAGGGTATTTTATTTCTGAAATATCCTTTATATTTGTTTTGTTAGTTAAAATGAACCTAGCTCGTAGCCTTGTTCTCTCATATATGCAACACATTCGTTAGACATTCTTTACACAGCTCTCTCTTAGTGTGATCTTTCCGGATTAATTAAACAACCATCTCTTTAAAGCTAACCAAGCCTTTCCCTTCCAAGCACCCTCTGTGTTCTTTAGTGATCCACCTAATCGAGCCTATCCTTTAGTGCGTTCTTTTAAAGTTTTCTTTTGATGGTGCTTTGTTCTTAGTATGCTTGTTTGTTTGCTTTGTGTATGTTTGTGCCCGATGGTTGATGCGTTTAGAGTAAACGTCATTCAAGAAGTTTGGAAGAGCTTGAAGTTGAAGATTCTGAGCAACTACTCTCTGGTTAAAGGCAAGTGTGTCCTTGATCTTGTCCTAAGAATTATACTTAATCACTCATTGCATTGCTTGCATTAATTTTGATGGGTTCATATTAAGGATTATGACTAGTTTCTTTTTACCATTGCCTTGCATAACTGGATTGTTTAATTAATCTTGATGGTAGATCTTGCTTAGTTTGCTCAACTCGGTTGGTAATAAACAACATGGATACTCTTTTACTTTATGTTCCAATGTGAAGTGTGATGTTTAATATACAAGACCATATGTTTAATCAGAACATGGAGAACCACCCAGGAAAACAGTGCAACCACAACACATATGGCTCTGTCTTGGCTGAATAACTAGAGAACTTGGTGCTAGGTATGCTTTACCGGATAAGGGTTGGGGGCTGATGGTAGATGGCGTATGGACCTGCTCGGGTGTAGGTGTGGGCTTGGCTAAGACACGGTACTCGTCCGGGAGCTTTATACGCTGCACTGATTAGGTAACCTAGCAGGCAGCCTGCACTAGGGGATCTTCGTAAAGGCCTCGTAGCGTCCCTATGCAATCACACCTCGGTAGTGTGGTATGATGCCTGATCAGCATCGCGTGGTTGGGTCTAAAGCTCTTCGGAGTTTTTACACGACTTGTGGGTAAAGATGTACAACCTCTGCATAGTGTAAAACTGACTAGTTAGCCGTGCCCATGGTCACGGGTGGCCTGGACCCTCACATGATAATTGAACTTGAAGATGGACTCAAATCGAGTTTTCTGGTTATGCTTGCCATATGCTTATGGTGTATTTTATCTATCTCTTTATGATAATTGTGGATTGGTATAAACTTATACTTTATTAGTAATCAGGTGCTAATAAAACTTGACCAACTAAAATTGCTTAAATGCTTAAAGCCCAGTCCACTATAAAGCCTTTGCATTCATATCTTTTTCCACACTTGCTGAGTACGACAACTACTCACCCTTGCTATATACAATGTTGCTCAGAAAGAGGAAGCTACTTTGAAGTCTTGTGAAGATGTTGCTGGTGCTAGGCGTACGCAACCCCCAGTCGACTGCCTGTGATGTTTGGTGCCTTCGTTTCCAGGATTAAGCGTAAATTTTTGATAATCTTTCTTTTTCTTACGTGATACTGTTTCTGTATACACTTATTTGTCACTATATGCATGAAACTTGATCCAGGCATGCATATAGGTATGCACTTGGTTTCCTTCGGAAAATCGGGTGTGACAACTTTCTCCGCGCCAACACCGACATCTTCGCGTGGAGCCCCTCAGATATTCCAGGCATCCCGAGGGAGGTCGCCGAGCACTCCCTTGATATCCTACCTTACTCTCGAGCCGTGCAATAACGGCTGCGGCGCTTTGACGATGAGCGACGCTGGGCGATCAGAGCGGAGCTGCGGAAGCTCCAAGAGGCCGAATTCATCAAGGAAATCTTTCACCCTACGTGGTTAGCTAATCCTGTACTAGTTAACAAAAAGAATGGGAAGTGGAGGATGTGTGTAGATTACACTAGTTTAAATAAAGCATGTCCTAAAGTTCCTTTTCCTTTGCCACAAATTGATCAGATCATTGATTCAACTGCGGGGTGTGAGCTTTTATGTTTCCTTGATGCCTATTCCGGGTACCGCCAAATAAAGATGAAGGAGTCCAACCAGCTCGCGACCTCCTTCATCACGCCGTTTGGGATGTTCTGCTACGTAACAATGTCGTTTGTCCTTCAAACGCGGGCCCCACATACCAGCGAAGTATGCAGCACGCGGACGACTTGGTTAACGACCTGCGCATCGTGTTCAATTGCCTGCGGGCCAACGAGGTGAAACTGAACTTCGAGAAATGTGTCTTCGGGGTGCCGCGCGACATGTTGCTAGGGTACATCGTTTCCCAGCGGGGCATCGAGCCCAACCCCGAGAAGGTCGCGACCCTCGACCAGATGGGCCCGATTCGAGACTTAAGAGGGTCTAGAAGGTATTGGGGTGCCTTGGTGCCTTGAGCCGCTTCATCTCGCGGCTCGGCGAAAAGGGCTTGCCCCTCTACCGGCTCCTGAAGAAGCACGAGTGCTTCTCCTGGACTGTCAAGGCCCATGAGGCGCTTGACAAACTCAAGGAGACTCTCGTCCACGCGCCGATCCTAACACCACCCCACGGCGGCGAGCCTCTGTACCTCTACGTCGCCGCGACCACCCAGGTGGTCAGCGCCGTCATCGTGGTGGAGCGTACGGAGGAAGGGCACGCCCTACCAGTCCAGAAGCCTATATACTACGTCAGCGAGGTGTTGTCCGAGACCAAGACACGGTATCCACAAATCCAGAAGCTGCTCTACGCGGTAGTGCTCGCGTGACGCAAGCTGTGGCACTACTTCGAGGCCCATCCGGTCACGGTGGTCTCCTCGTTCCCATTGGGGGAGATCCTCCGCAACCCAGATGCAGCGGGCAGGACTGCCAACTGGTCTGTGGAACTCATGGGCGAGACGCTTGCCTACGCGCCGCGCAAGGCAATCAAGTTCCAGATCCTGGCGGATTTCGTCGCCGAGTGGACGGACACGCAACTGCCACCGCTGCAAATCCAGGCTGAGTGCTGGATCCTCTACTTCGACGGGTCAGTGATGAAGACGGGGGCAGGCGCGGGCCTGCTCTTCATCTCACCCCTCGGGGAACATATGAGGTACCCGGTACGCCTGCATTGCCCCGTGTCCAACAACATGGCGGAGTACGAGGCTCTCCTTTGCGGCCTCCGAATCGCCATCGAGACAGGCATCAAGCGCCTCGATGTCAGGGGAGACTTGCAGCTCGTGATTGACCAAGTCATGAAGAACGTGAGCTGCCACGACGACAAGATGGAGGCCTACTGCAACGCCGTGCGCACCCTTGACGACAATTTTCATGGCATCGAGCTCAATCACATTCCCCGTAGGTACAACGAGGAGGAGAATGAGCTTGCCAAGATTGCGTCGGGGCGAATCACCATTCCCCCGAATGTTTTTGCGCAAGATGTTACGAAACCGTCTGTCAACCTCGAAGCATCACCCTTGAACCCGGAGGAACCCTCGGGGGCTCCCTCAAGTCCGGCGGGCGCGGAGCCCATGGATGAGGACCCCTCGAACGAGGCATTCATGCTCTCCTTGCTCGAGGGTTACGGGGCGGACGAGGTCGAGGCCATGGAGACAGAGCCCCCCCACGCGGAGGATTAGCGGGCCAAATACCTCGCCTGGTTAGATCGAGGGGAGCTTCCCCCAGATCGGTCCGAAGCCAGGCGCATCATCAGGATGGCCTAATCGTTCACCCTCATCGACGGCGAGTTGTACAAGAGTGCCCCGTCAGGCATCCTACAACGCTGCATCCCCATCCCCCAAGGCCGTGAGCTCATCCGGGACATCCACGCGGGCGTATGCGGCCATCACGCGGCGCTGCGCACCCTCGTGGACAACGCATTCCGCCAAGGCTTCTACTGGCTCACCGCGGTCACTGACGCCAGCGAGGTCATGCGCACCTGCGAGGGGTGCCAGTTCTACGCCCGCAAGACTAACCTCCCAGTTCACACCCTCCAGACGATTCCCGTCACATGGCCGTTCGCCATGTTGGGGCTAGACATTGTTGGGCCCTTGCGAAAGGCGCCCGGGGGCTACACCCACTTGCTAGTCACCATAGATAAGTTTTCCAAGTGGGTTGAGGTGCGCCCAATCACAAATCTCAGGGCAAAGCAGGCCGTAACGTTCTTCACCGACATCATCCACCGGTTAGGGGTGCCCAACTCTATCATCACCGACAACGGGTCCCAATTCACCGGCAGGAAATTCCTGAAGTTCTATTACAAGTACCACATCCGCGTGGATTGGGCGACCGTCGCACATCCACAGACCAACGGTCCAGTGGAGCGGGCCAACGGCATGATCTTACAAGACCTCAAGCCCAGGATTTTTGACAGGTTGAACAAGTCTGGCCGAAAATGGCTCCAGGAGGTTCCAACGGTCATTTGGAGCCTTAGGACCACCTCGAGTAGGGCCATGGGATTCACCCCATTCTTCCTGGTCTATGACGTGGAGGCTGTCCTCCCCACGGACTTGGAGTACAGGTCGCCCAGAGTAAAGGGTTATGATGAAGGCGCCAACCAGCAAGCCTGCGAGGACTCCCTGGATCAATTGGACGAGGCGCGCACCGTGGCCCTGATGCACTCATCAAGGTACCAGCAGGCACTGCGGTGATACCAAGCCAGGAAAATACGACATCGAGACTTCAACGAAGGGGACCTAGTCCTAAGGCTGTGCCAAGACAATCGAGGCCGCCACAAGCTGCACCCCCATGGGAGGGACCCTACGTCGTCGTCAAAGTGCTCAAGCCCGGCACCTACAAGCTGGCGAACGAGGATGACGAGGAACTTACCAACACTTGGAACATCCAACAGCTATGTCGCTTCTACCCTTAGAAAGAATTTCCAAGTCTTTTTTTGTTATTTACATACCCAACACCCCAGTTGGTTGTACAAATGTAAATCTCATCTATTAATAAAGTAAAAGGGCGACTCGGCTTTCCCCTGAAAACCAAGTCCCCCTTGGGGGCTACTGTGGGGGGTATCCCCCCCCCAAAAAAATGGTCCCATTTTTTCGCAAAAAAACTGCGCCTAAAATACGCCAAGTACGACTCAACCTGAGCTTCGGGCGAATTTATGTGGGACGCGAGTGGCCAGACGGGAAAGACGCACAAGTCGGAGTTAGCCTACGCCTCCAGGAGGATACGGCCCTTCTCCCTTGCCTCTTAACCAACAAGCTACTCACGGGATCAAACCCCCCCAGCTAAAATTCGCTCAAGCAAAGGAGTAAGAGATGGAACAACGTAATAGACAAAGCAGGAATAAAACACTGAAAACTTATAAACATCCAAATGTTTTTAAGTTATTTACAAAAGACACACGACTCAAACTCTGACCAAGAGGTTCAAAGGGCTCAAACGCCCAGCTACTTTCACGCCTCGGGGCCACCAGCCGGAGGAGCGTCGGGGAACAAGAACTCCAAGAAGTCTTCGATGACGATATTGGTGGCGGGAGCGGTGAGCGTGTCCACGCGGTTCATCTCCACCTCGTCGTCGACGCTAACAAGGACGACGTAGCTAGTGGAGATGGCCTCGAGGTCGACCCGATAGTGGGAAACCACCACGCCAAGAGCTTTCTGGACTCCTAGGTGAAGGGCGCGGCGCATGCACTGGGTGACGTGCCCACCGAGGGTGCGGAGACGACTTGCCATGGAGCTCTCGGCCTGCGCCTCACCTTCTTCAATTCCCTAGCACGTCTCGAGGGCAGCGGCCTGCAACTCCTCCAGTTCCTGTTGGGAAGAGTTGTAGGCCGCCTGTACGACCTGTGCCTGGGTCGTCGAGTTCCCGAGAGCCATCCTCAGGCCTGAAAACCAAGACATAGATCCGATTGGGAGCGGATCCCGAATGAATCAAGCCAGTAGGTGAGGGGTGATAAAAGCAACTCACCTTGAACCTGTTTCTTCTCCGTTTCGAGGACCGCGCGCGCAGCTTCAGCTGCCTGCTGTAGCTCGAGGATGGAGGCGTCTTTCTCCTTGCCAGCCTGGTGTTGATCCTCGTAGGATACACTGAACTGGACCACCTCCCCGTTGAGCCGCGAGATTTCCTTATCCTGAAGCTTGAGGGTGGCCTGTGCCTCCTAGAGCGCAGCACGCTCCCGCTGGAGTTGGCCCTGCGCCTCCTCCCGCGCCATGTGTTCGCGCTCGAGGGTAGCTCGGGCCTCCTTGAGGGCGGACCGCTCCTGCTGGAGCCGATCTTCCGCCGGCTGGCGCGCGCTCTGCTCTTGTTGGAGCTGCCCCTCCGTCGTGGCAAGCGCGGCAACCCTGTCCGCCAGGTCGGCCCTTAGTTGCTCAGCCTGGCTCTGCCAAGACCACACTCCCTCGAGGGTTGCGCGGTCCTATTGGAGTTGGGCGCGAGTTGAGGCAACCTCAGTCTCCAACTCCACCGCCATGGTCCGCATCGTTGCCAGGTCCTTGTGTGTCTTCCGCAGAGCCTCGTCTCGCTCTAGGAGCGTGGCCTTCACCTGGTCCACCATGGAGCTGCCTTCGACTGTTTGCGCGCCCTGGTCCAGGAGCTCGTCCCGCACAACCTGAAGCCGGTACTCCAGCCACCTGTTATCGGTGCGCAGTGTCTCCACGAGGGCGTCAAGGGTGTCGTACTGCTCCTGGTACCAGCCGCGTTTAGGGCTTAGCTGAGCGAGGCGGTTGTACCGCTCCCGAGCCCGGCCCTCCAACTCCTGTTGCCAGCAGACGAGACGCGGGGGGATGCGAAGTCAGAAATGTGCGGATGCAAAAGGGACACGGGAGCAAGCCTCGAATCTGACGAAAACGCGTACCTAGAAAACCCACCATGAAGGACCTCCATGGATCCGCAGCGCCTCGTTCAGCGTGTTGTTGAGCGAGGCGTCGTGGTCTCAAAATTCTTGCCACAGCACCTGCTCGGCCTGGGCCTCGTCAAAGTGGGCCGGCGGCACACTGGCGTGACCCCGCTCCTGCTCAGGGCGCATGACGACGGCATCTGGGGCGGTCAAGGCGGCACGTGATGTCGAAGCCTCGGTGCCGTGCGTCCTCGCTGCAGGCTCGGGGGCTAGCGTGGGCCAGTTCTCCCATTGGCCGCACCCGGGAGGTGGGGTGTCATCATCAGGAATGTCCACCACGGCTGCACGGCCGCCCGCGGTGGGGGCAGGCGCTGGTGGAACCATCGTCACTGTGGTTGCCACCGCCGTGGCCGCCGCCACGGCCGCCGCTTCCCCGCCGCGACCCCGTGGCCACGCCTATGCCGCGCGGTGGCTCACCCGTCACCGCCGCGCTCCCCGCCGCCCATGGCCCTATCGACGAGCGCCGCCTCGTCGGCACAGACGCGTCCGACCTGAGCGCCTTAGCAGGAGCAAGGGCGGGGACGGCCGGCGCCACCCTGCGAACGAAGAAACACAAGACTGAGCTCCAGCCCCCTGAAATCAGGGACGCCTGGGGAGAGTGCTGCTTACCTCAAACTGGAGAAGCCCCGCTTCCTCTTTCTCGAGGGTTCGGGAGGCGTCGTCGTGGCGCCCGTCGTCGCCGCCGTAGCGCTCGCCGGCACCTCGCGGCGCGCGCGGTCTCCTCGGCTGACTGCCCGGTGGCTGGCAGCTTCGTGCCCACCGCGGGCGCCTGCTCCTCTACCGCCTCTGCGGCCCTTGGTGACAAGGGCGGGGGATTCCACCTCTCGGGGGGGGCGCCCCCCATCGCTCTCCTCTTCCTCCTCCTCATCTGACGAATTCTGCGAAGTCGCCTGGGGGAGGGGGAGAGCCCTTGCTGCTCATGCAGCCAATACTCCTCACTCTCCTGCTCCCGGCGCTCCCGCCGTCGGATTCTCCTCTCCTTCCTACACGCTGCCCGCTCCTTCTCTCGGCGCTGCACGGCGCAGGCAGCCGCCCGGCCCAGGGCATTCATGGATCCAATCGCGCGGCATCCACGGTCACTCTCTACTAAAAGCACCCATTAAAACCACACCAATGCATCGCAAGAGGATGAAGGGGAAGGGGAAACCCACTCACCACCTGGGCGTCGAAGAGTATGACGAACGACCAGAGGTCGTCACGGCCGGTTGGCACGGACCTAAGGTTGATCGCGCGCCTCGCTCTCGTCGCCGCGTACTCCTGAGGGAGGCGCTCGTGCAGCAGCCGTAAGCGCGCCAATGCCGTAGGGTCGGCCGCATTGCTCATCTCATAGATGCGGAGCTCCCTCTCCATGGGAGGGATGATCCGCCGGTGATGAAGGTTGGCAAGGACCGAGGCCGCCCCTAGTCCGGTGTCCGCCAGATTCTTCAGCACGCTGGTGAGCGACTCTAGCTGCTCCTGGCACGAGGAAGGAGACACGTCGTGATGCCAGGCATTGGTGTTTGCCTTCAGCACCTTGCCGGTGTAGGGGAGGCCAGCGCCGTCGTTGCGAAGGTAGAACCACCCCCTCTCCCACTCCGCGTTGTTGCTCGTCATCGTGCTCGGGAGGTACAACTCCTAGCGCAACTCCCATACTGAGAACGTCAGGCCTCCGGCGTGCACCGCCCAACGCACTCGCGTCACGTTCTTTGCGACGGCGTGCAGCTCCGCATGGAACAAGTGGACCCAAAGGTCCCAGTTCACAGGAATCCCCAGGAACCCATCGCAGACGCCGACGAAGGTGGTCGCCTGCGAAATCGCATTGGGGTGAAGTTGTGAAGCTCCACCTCATAGTGGTGGCACAGCCCGCGCATAAAGCGGCTCGCCGGCGCGGTGAAGCAGCGCTCGTCATGCCTGAGGAAGCTGATGACGTAGCCGTACGGCGAGTTGGGCTCCCGGTCCGTCGCCGGTGGAACGATCCACGCCGGGGGAGCCCCCTCCACGTTTGGCGCCAGCTGACCGCCATTCACGAGCTCGTGCAAGGCGAACTCCGTCACTGTCGACCGAGTCCATGGCAGGGGATCTAGCACTACGATCGGATGGGGTGGAGCCATTGCGGGCAAGAGGTGAAGTGAGGGCGGCGACGACGCAAGAACGAAGTGAGCTTTGGTGGAGACGAGGAGGCGCACAGCCTAGGAAAGCAAGCAATAAGCAGGGGGAGCAGACACTAAGTGGTGAGGTAAAGGATTCACATCCCCCTCTCTTGCGATTTACAGATCTAGGGGAGCCGCAGTCCCGAAACCCCGCGCTCTGCACGCATTAACTGCAGGCAGCTGCATCTGCCACCAACAGGCGGGCCCCGCAACGCTGAAATAGCCGGACGAGCGCGCGTGCGCGATCATTACGGCACGGCAACCGAAGGGCCGTGGCGCCCCATCACGTTCGCCCCCACGTCACACACTACACGCGCGGCTGCGCCGCCTGAAAAGGCACGCTCGCCGAAAACGACCGCAGCCACGACTGTGGACATTTAATGGCCTAGTCCCTTACTGAGTAAGCGTGACCCCTGCACGGCCCGAGCCTAGGGCTCGAATAAACTAGACCTTCGAAGGGTGCGAATACTGACCAGTGGTTTTAAGTCCCGCTCGGTGAGAGTGGGCACCACAGGTACCCTCGAATCTAGGTGATTACTGATCAGCAGTTCGAGGGCCGGCTCGGCCGCGAACCCACGAATCCTGCAGATGTAACCAAGACTAGGGCACCTAGCTGCCATCCCGCGATGGCCCTACTGATCAGGGATTCGAAGCCTGACCCTCGAAGGGTTCGAACAGGCGCCCCAGATCGACAGAGTCAGGGACGACCAGGGCGCGCGCATTCGAGCCTGTCCTCGAGCCCGCCAGCTCGAGGGCGCCCCACATGTCGTGTTCAAGAGCCAACGAGGGCAGCTAGCTGAGGGATCCCATCAAGGGAGAGCTTCCGCACCCTTGGTCCCCAGCAAACGGGACCGAGCCCTGCCTAGCACACCCGCGTAAGCACTTTCATGGATGAGTCTCCGGACCACGAGCCAACCCTTATCGAATGGAGCATGGGCGTCCACTTGAATCACCCGATAACAGCTCAACGAGAAACCCGCAATTCGCGACCCGCTCGATGGGAGTTGTGGATGCCTCACCCCTTTGTCCCACGGAGGGACGGCGAGGGGGCGTATAAACAAGACGGAGGGCACCCCTCGATCGCCTCGACTGGGCCCAGGCTCGGGGGCTCGACGCACGGCTACACCTCCTGGAAATGCACCGAATGCAGGCGTGTGCCAAATACGTGCGCATGGCACCGTCGAGGCCGGCTGAAACATTGTCGACGCTGGCTGAAACTAAAACCTCGCACACCGGCAGACTCTGCGAACAAAACCTTTCAGGAGCACCCACGCTCCTGCGAGGCTTCGGGGGCTACACCCGCGGGTGCGGTAGCACGCCCCCACGGAGCAGCACAGCGACCAGGAGGGAAGAATTTCCCATCAGCAAGCATCAGCCTCTGCGGGTTCCTAACGGATACCACCAGAGAGGCTCGGGGGCTACTGTCGGGGACAGCCATGGGGGTCCCCTAAATAACTAGGGGAAAACCCATTTTTTCGCAAATAACAAAACACAACGAATGCACAGATCATAAGTCACACCCAAAGCAATCACGGCCCGATGGCAAGGGGCCTACGGCCCTAGCAACCTTAGCGGCCCACCAAAATGTTCGGCCCCGGCACCCCTCGTGTGAAACTCTGCTTCGCTCGAGGGGTACACCGCCATGCCACCGAGACTCCACCTCATTCGAGGGCCGGACGCCCCCTCGGGTGGAATTCCACCTCGCTCGACAGCTGGACGCCCCCTCAGGTGAGACTCCGCCTCGCTCGAGGGCCGGACGCTCCCTCGGGTGGGCTTCCGCCTCGCTTGAGGCTCTCGCAGGTTCGCGGCTCCCGCACCCACTCCCCCGACCGGAGCATTTAATGTTCTGACACAATGCAGGCGCCCGAGTCAAAGATGAATCCACGCCATGCCGTCCCTCTGATACCACTTGGGAATCATATCCCGGCGCTGTTTCGCCAACCCTCCCGGTGAGGCCATCCCCGCCACTGTACATCACTGTGCGGTAAGGCCAGTGTCAGCTCCGTGACACTGTGCCACCCACTCCCTACGGCCCGCACGCCGCACCCTCGACAGAGGACGGTGGAACCCTCGAAAGGGGTACATGCACCTGTATCGCGCCCTCACGGGGCAACACCGTGACGTCAAACCAGTGAGGTGCGTCTCCTCCATCACCGCCGGCCCTGTGCCACTATCCCGGGCACTACAGCACCATCCCCGGCGCTGTGGGAGTCCAGGATGACAAGACGGCACCACGTCTGCCGTTGTGCGACCGCCGACCTTCCATCAGCCCGACCCTCGAGCTGACGCACGCACGTCGACCAGAAAAGAGGCTCCCACACCGCCGCCATCGAAGCCGCTCCTAGACGTATACAGGACACGCCGTGACGCCTTGCCAGAAGCAAGATTCGTCAGGACGACCGTCTACTTCGTGGCGTGGTACACCATACTGCCACACGTAGCTGAAACTGTGCGGCACGATTGTAAACTGCCTCCCCTTGTCCTATAAAAAGAGGAGGCAGTCCCCTGGCCGCAGGGGGACAGTAGACAGTGCACACTTACACGCTTTTCGCCCTCACCACGATATTGGCACTTCGCCTCATTCAAACCTCAGGGACCTGGATGCCTCCCCTCCTCTCCCGCCTTGCTTGTAGCCCCCCTCTGCAAGCATCGCGGTGCAACGCAATACAGTGCCTCGAGCACACCCTTGCTGGACGTATGGCCTCGGCAAGAACCAGGATAAACCTCGTGTCACCTAGTTGCTTAGCACCGGCCATCGAGAGATAGATCTCAGCGCTCGTACTAGTTAGTGTCGGGGCTACTTTCCGCACCGACAACACTAGTTTCTTGAAGGTGCAACGTAGCTCCTTTTGATAAATTACTAAACATCTAGGGCATGTGAATTTGGCTGTGCTAGATTATGGTATTATTGGTCCTATTAGCAACTAAGATTTGATGACTCATGTTGGTCCTATATATTGGATGTTCACTGGATATACATAACAATACTAAGTAATCCAACATTTATGATGATGTTATGGTATCATGGCATTGATAATTACTAGAAGGACACAAGAAAATCCGTGGGTACATATTATGTTATGGACATAGATGAAAAATCATGAAAGAGAGGCAAAGGCAACAACGAAGGGCGATGAAGAAGGAGGTGATGGTGATGCTAGAGATGATTGGGCAATTCTTCCATTGAGCGTCAATGATCTTGTACAAACATGTGAAGTGAAAGATGCACGAACGCCTTTAAATCTTGCATTAAGGATCATAGCTTCGCAACAATAAAAAGGATGTCGGAAAGTTGAGATCTATGACTTTAAATGAAGAGCTTTGCGGGAGGTAGCCTGTCAGGGATATATACCAGGGATACCCAGCTATGGTGGAAATACGTATCGAGTGTGTACTCGGCGCTAGAGACAGGGGAAGAGGCCTCTACGACAAGGCCACAACATCCCCCCCACCAGAGGGTCGTAGGGATGTGCAATCTCCGTTTCGCCCGAACCCGACCCTTGCGGATCGGGAAGGAGGATCGATCTCCACCTCGCCCGACCCCACCCCCACCCCCCGACCAACGGGCGGGCCTGGGGTAGGGTGAGCTCCCTATCTCCCTGGGCCTCCAGTCAAGGACAGTTGAGGGACGACTAGACGGCGTGCAATCCACATCGTTCCTGCCCCGAGGTACATGACCCTTGGTAGCGGGGGCCTGGCATGTTGTGCCTTGAGCCACAGTGCGAGGGAGTGCAGGGTGGCAGAGCACAACTACACCCCTACGCCGCAAGCTACAGCATAGGGGGACCTACCATGCCCGACCCCCGTCAAGGGGATCGAATCAGGGGAGTGCCCCCATCTCCGTCGTAGTTCCCCAAGTAGAACGGGAATCAAGTCACGCCTATCGAGGGCATACGCAGTAAGCCATGGCTACCATGATCTCCCGGGGATTGTGGCCATGATTACGCCATGTGAGAAGACTTCTGCACTAAGGGTTCTTCTCTCTCGACGACAAAGAGAAGGAAGCGGCTAGAAAGCCGGCCGACCTAAGATCCCCAAGGGCCAAATGACACAAATTTGAACTAGGACTCACTATCCTTTAATTCTTGCTCCCCCAGTTATACCTCGACCCCTCCTTGGACTCCAAAAGGAGCAGGCATGGATCCCTTTAGAGGGCTCCCGGAACCCACAATCTGATCCACGTACATCACATACCCCTTCCTCGCATTTCACTAGAGACTTGGGAACTCTCCCTCTCTCGCCCAGCTTGTAACCCCTACTACAACCGATGTGAGTAAGGGTCTATTTGGGACTTCTCCGCTCCACTTTTTGCTACTCTACAACCATAGTATTCAGCCAAACAGATCTAACTCCAACAACTCTACTCCAAAAAAAAGGTGGAGTTTAGGGCCAACTCCACGTTTTTTAGGAAGCACCTCAGGAGGTACTCCAGAAATCAACATTTTGTATGTCCTCATGGAGTTGTGAGATAAGTACCCACTACTGCCACTGGTTACACAACTTACCCCTTCGATTCTAATTTTCTACGCCCCACCACACCCCGTTCTCCGCAGATCCGCTGCTGCCCACCATAGGCTAGTGACTTACGGCCCCGTGCCGCCGCAAATCCCTCATCGCTGTCCCCGTAGCTGGCCCTCCCCTCACTATCGCCACAACAGCTCCTCACCTCCATCACCAAGTCCACAGGAGAGGACCACACCAAGAACGAACACGAGCAGCGACACCGCCGCCGGGGCTACACGCCCCGTCCGCTGTCGGACCACCACAAGAGCTTTGTACCTCCCGTAACCAAGCTGCACTGCTTCCACCGAGGCTAGCCCTACCCTCACCGAGCTTGAGGACGCCAGCTCTTCCGCGTTCGCGTCTGCCGCAACCAAGCCGCCGGACCTTGTTCTCAAGAGATCGCAGCCCCTGCATTCACTTTGTTCCTGTCGTTTCCGAACCCGTCATCAATAATCACGAAGCTAGCAAATCAATTACTCGATAGAAATAATGAATTGATGAATTACAGAGAAAATGAATCAAGTTGTCCTCTCGGATGACAATGACCAAGAACTTGAGCAGTCGTCAAGGAGTGAGGAATGAGATTTGGGGAAGCAGATGGGAGAAGAGATTGACGTGTGGGCCCATCACTCAAGGGCATATTAGACCTTGCACAGAAAAATCATGTGTTCATGGAGCTGGACTTAGCCTGCATGCCAAACATGACCCTTGCTCCAAAAACTCCACAGTAGAGCTACTCCATGATGGAGTTAGTAGAGTAGAGTTGGAAAAACCGGAGTAGGCAGTCCCAAACAGGCCCTAACACAAGAACAACGAACTGGACGTCGGACATTTGCCTAAACCAGTATAAACCTTGTGTCCGCCTCTCGCGTAGCCATCCGAACTCGACGCGCATAAAATTTACTAGCCAGTGGTACGAAACACCGACACAACCCGACCTTTTTATCTATCTATTTGTTTACATAAGATGATGGTCTATATTGTGCTCTTTAATAAGTGATATTGTACCATTGCTCAAAAAAATATCATAACATCATGTTTTATGTTCTTAATGATATTGAGAAAGAACATTGTTATTCGAATCTTGGAAAACTTGTAGACCTGTTTCTGTGTGCCATTGCTATTAGTAGTGGCAAAGTTAGAGTGAATTGTTGGCGGGTGCATTTACCTTGTGGGTGCATGAAATTTAGTTTTGGAGGGTGCATATATGGGGTTGCATTAGCACCCTAATCACATTATAGGTTCATCCCTGGCTATTAGTGTATGGAGTCTTTTTCTCTGTCTTTTTAGAGAGAAATATGAAGTGCGGCATCACCCTTCGATCCTAAGCTTGTGTCTAATATAATCAAGGTTTAGTTTTCTTATTACACCATCATCATGCTCATGTTCATGTCTATTTTATGCATGAATTGCATCTTACTCCCTCCATTCACTTGTGATAGGACTATTTAACAGTGGCGTAATGACCAAGGAGAAAGAACTCTACTTATCATCTCATAAATCATGGCATACCTTGTTATCATACACATGCACCTCGGTATTAATCTAATCGCACACATGCACCAACTATATTTCTAGAGGAGTTATTCTACACGAGAATCAAACAATCATCTATGTCAAATATGAGGTGGCAACTCAAATGAGACTATCAAAAGAGAAAATTTTGGTTTTACAAATAACCCTATTAAAGGAGAATGGAGGGAGTACCATCATAATTCTTTTTGCACTCCAAACATGTTTTGGATATAGTTGGTTTGGTTGTTCTCTAAACTTAATGATGTATGCTTTCATATCCTTGTAATATTTCAATTGGCCATTTTCCTTTTGCAATCTTGTGTAAATGTGGTGTATAAATATAATTGCAAACCATCACCATTTAGTTCAGTAAACCTTCCTAGCTCTCATGTTGCATTGGTTCATAAGCTTTGCAATGCGTCTTATTTTTCTTGTGTTAAAAAAATTTATTGATCTTGGGATAGTCATGGTGTTTTGACCTTTGTTAAATGAGTCTTTTTTGGCTATGGATGATTTCGGCAACCTAATTGTAAAAATGATGTTTAGAACTAGGTGTAAACATTGTTTTTGTTTATATATTTTCCTCTCGTGTGCATGCACACCTTACACTTGCATTCACACACACCCATTAAGTTTTATTTTATTTTCAATGGAGTAATTAATTATGTCACAAGTTAAGAATCTTAGAGGATGTTGTTGGTTTGTTGGCGATTGTTTCTACTCCCGGCCATCATCCTCTGGGTAGTTTGTGCACTTAGATTGTCTTGCAGGCTTGATGATGCACTTTCATGAAAGGAAAAGAGAAGGAATTGAAGGATAATAAAGGCGACTAAAGTTAATATTGAAGGACCGATTAGGCGACCAGAGAGAGGGGGAGTGAATGGGAGCCGATAAAAATTCTTCTCGAAGGAGATTGAAACTCCAACAAGATGAACTCGCTCGGTCGGACCCCCAAAATCACACACTCCGCACTTCTACCTTCCGTTTGCCAAAACCACGTAGCCACTGGAGTGCTACTGGTCCTAGGAACAAACACTACTAGCAACCTCAACACCCACACACCCACGACAGCGGAAACAACTCGAAAGCCGGCTGTCTAGAGGGGGGCGGTTAGACCGGGTATGGGGGGCGGTTAGACCGCCTCCACCAGGCAACCAAGAAATCCTCCGAAACACCTCTTCCGAGCACCAAAATGCTCCACGGTTTCACCAACAAAGATCTCTGGTCAAGGCCATGCTAGCTACCAGAAAATCTTGGCGAAAACCAAAACTTCACCCAGGGGCCTAGGGGCGGTTAGACCGGCTACCAGGGGCGGTCTAACCTCCTGTACCCAGCAACGAACTCCAAGCAAGAACACCTAACAAACGACACGAGAACGACTCGAAATTTCACTCAGACGCTCCTCTAATCAAAGTGAACAAACTCACAAAGGAAAATTCGGCAAAATAGAACTTCAACCTGGAAGGACTAGGGCGGTTAGACCGCCCCTTCCAGAAAACCTACCCGCGGGTCAAACCTCAACTTCTCAGCGCCCGATCTCTCGAATCACTCCACGGATTGCAGCAAAACTTCGGGAATAGCTGGATTACCTCCTGGGCAACCTCTACCTCAAAGGAATCGACCCGAATCGCTCACAATCAAGAGGAATCGAAGAAATTGCCTCTCTAGGTCAAGAACTCGCCCAACTCGAAAAACCACCAAATCGAGTCCGATTCAAGAAAGATTTGGGGGCAAAGTCACCAGCCAAAGAGGCACAAGATCCTCATACATGACACCCACCAAAAACCCCAAGAAATCGTCCTCAAAACTCCGCCAATAAAGAGCTCCGAAAATCACCACAAAGAAGGACGGGAAAAACACTTCTCAACCTTGAGGAGCAACGCCGAACCATCTATACGTACCATGAAGGTTCGTACAAGGTCTAGCTTGCCACCCATACATCCATCCCTCTCTCTAGATCTCACATGAAGCTCTCAAGCTAGTCCTAAGAAAAACTAGAGGAAAAAGAGAACGAAAATGGAAAAACAAATGAGCTAGGGTTCCAAGAGTTGGCTGGCATCCATCCCCTCAAAGAGTATATATGGAGGCACCCAAAAGAATAAACTACCCTTACTTAATAACTAGGGATACAAGCCCCTCAAGGGCGAATTTGGAAGTCTTCAGATTTTCTTCATCGGACGGATGCCCGGCGACCTCAACCTGCTTAGCCTCGACGCAAGCCTTGCGATCCCAACGCGTGTCCTCCGCTTCGAAGCATCTCGGCGCCAGCGACTAGGGCGGTCAGACCGCCCCCTGGGCGGTTTGACCAGCCCGGGCAATCTGACCGGCCCAGGCGGTCTGACCGCCCCTCCTGGGCGGTTGAACCCGCCTGGGTGGCCACACCACCTCGTCGAGTCTTCGGCCTCGATTTTGTGGCTCAACTGAGTAACCTAGTGGTTTTCTGGTGAACCACTGCAAACCCCGCGAACTCGGTATAGCCTCCGCCAATCTCCACTCATGACTTGGCTCCCACGTAGTTCCGGCTCGACCTTGGTTTTGAGGCTCTACCAAGAAACCGTCCACGACTTCATCTTGCTGTTCATGCCACCATGAGGCCTGCACTTGACCCCGCTGGCCACCGGGTCCCTCGAACGAAGCCTACTTGTCTTCTCCACACCTGGAGGCCTCACCGGCAACGACCTTTCGAGCTTGTTCTTCACCTGCACCAACACGAGTCAAGCCGCAACCTGCACCTGCAATACTTAGCCAAGAATCAGTCCACACAACGTTGTCAATCACGCATCACACAAGGAAGCGACCATCCACCGGTCCTCGAACCACACATGGTCCTCAATCTCCCCCTTGATGAGTGCATTGACAACACCCACATGAAGTAACACGTGAGAAAAGAAAAAGAAAAGAAACAAATAAAAAGAAACCTCAACAAGCGATCGAAAGCCAAAGATAAGGCAAAGAACAAGATCACTTGAGGAAGACAAGTCTCGGACTCCTTAGGCAAGGGCAACGGCTCGACACATCCGAGACAAAACCATGCTCAAACAAAGAGCGCAAACCACTGAACCAAAGCTCGAACACCACAAATAGCTCCCCCTGCACATATGCAAGCTCCCCCTGAGCCAATGCACACTCCCCCTGAACCAATGCAGCAATGCAACACGGGAATGCAGCAAAGGGCAAAAAACTGCTCAACATGCCCAGGGCCGTTAGACCGCCTTCACAGGGCGGTTAGACCGCCTGCACCACAACTGACCGCCTGGGGGCGATTAGACCGCCCCAAGAGACCGGCCCTGCACCAAACTGCTCAAAATTTGCCCGAACCAATTTGAACACCTTCCAAACACTCCCAGGTGCCCAAAGCATGCACAAACTTCTCCCCCTTGTTGACAATGCATGAATCAAGGCAAAATGCGAAAAGTTTCAACATATAGCTTCTCAAATATACAAAATTCATCACAAGAAGCTACACAAGTCCAAATGAGCAAGTTAGATACTCTATAGGTTCGTAATGACCTTAACTACAAGATCACCAAGTTTCACAACCATTGGACAAGGCTAAAAAGGATTTGAGTAATTTTGCGAAAAGTTACTCTCTCATAAGCAAAAACCTAAACATGAGCAAAACATGTCAAAATGGCAAAGCCACACAAACTTCATGCTAGGACTGCCATTCTAATCATAAGACCATCACAAACACCCACAAGCACCTCATGTCATGTCAAAGCCACCGAGCCATGTGCCTACTTTTATGTATGAGACTTCTCATTGGTATGCATCATGCAACGGTTTAGCACCCAAAGTGAATTAAATTCAGCACATATGACATGGGAGCATATTTTCCAAGCATTTTTCATTTCATTTTCAGATTTATAAATGGTACGTGAAATGTCTTTGCGACAAAAAGGAACTTATGCCCCTCCATAAGATAAAGCAAGAGGGCTAAACATTCATGATGGCAAAAGAGCCTTTGGCCCCATATGATAAATAAACTAGCTATCCAACCACAAATTAAGCATAGCAAAGCCACTAAAACATGTCAAGATCATATAAAGGCATTTACACGTGAGAGAGCATATATATGACATTTTCAAAAACATAGCCATCAACCATGGATTATTCATCAAAATCATCAAGAGCTAAGCCAAACTAACTATAGCATACCAAACAAGCTCACAAAGACATAAATAGCATTCCATGGTGAACAATGTATATAGGAGAAGCTTTTCCTTTCCAATGCATATGATACAAAATGCATGCAATCTAAGATACAAAGATGCCTATACATCATGTTACATATGCTATGCCAAATGCAAAAAATGCACAAAGAAAAGCTATACATATGCTACAAAGGAGCTCCCACAGAAAACTCACAAACCACCGGCTCCTCGATGGGAGGCAGAAAGGGCTCGACACCATCGGCAAAAGAGCAAAGGAGCACAAAACTCACAAGCTTCCCCTAAACTCATGCATTAAGGCCAAAAAGCATAGAAAGCTCACCTTACTCACATGAGATAGGGCAAAGAGAAAGAAGAACCAAGTGTCTTGACCAAGGCCACACACATGAAAGTCACAAATTCACTTACCTTTATCATTTCTTCAGAAGTCACTTATCCTTGTCCACCATACCTGAAAGTGATGTACCTCCATGTCACCACCGGGGTATGAGGCCGGAGAACCACCCCCCATATCAACCAAATGTTCTTCAAGTCTCCCACCTGAAATTCAAAAATGAGCATGTGAGCGAACAAACGACTCAGTAGTGGGGTTAGTACCAAAAGAGTAAAACCAGTGCCGAGCCATTTGCTCGAAAGTGGGGTTAGCACACACCAAACCATCTTTCTTACCAAAACTACCACCACGAACACCACCTCGGTAACCACTCTGAGGAAACCACCCTTCTTTGCCTGGAGGAGGACCAAAACCACGAAAGGAGAACCGTGGATCGTCCCTCCTCTCCATCTCAAAGCTACGACTCCTCCCAATCCCATACTGAACACGAGGGGGAGAACGCCTAGCAAACTGACCACCTGCTGACTCTCCAGACCAACCACCAGCACCACTATCTCCAGAACTGAAACCTCTCGACTCACCACCTCGAAAACCACTCTGCCCAAAATTCTGGGGGGGCGGTTGAACCTCCTAGCCAGGCCGGTCTAACCGCCCCCTCTGGGCAGGGCCGGTCTAACTGCCTAGCCAGGCCGGTCTGACCGCCCTCTCCAGAACAGCTCCTCGGCTACGGGAACTCGCATCTCCCCATGCCGGAACACTTCTCACCACAGCTTTACCCGTGGGTAGTGGCATCCGAGGCTTAGGTACACCATGGGAAGGGTTGTACCTATCCTTGTTCGCCCACTCCTTTGCCATCCTTTCTTCACGCTTCCTCTTGAAGAAAAACTCATCCTTGTGACCATCTTTCCCACAATAGTCACAATGGAACCTCACAAGTTTAGGTTTAGGCTTGGGTTGGGGCTGCTCACTTGGTTTCTCTCCACTCGACTTCTCCACTGGTTTCTCCTCACTAGCCTTGTCACTTTCTTTGCCGAAGAACACTTTCCCCGAAGTGCTCACAAACTTGATAGGCTTTTGGAGATCATTTGTAGGTGTAGGAAACACGGGTGGAGCTGGGGTTGTGTCTAGTCGGTTCCTAAGATGGTTAGGTTTTGGAGGGAAATCATTTTTGTGGTGGATTTTTGGTGGCTCTGGAATATTCTCTCCACTTCCCTCACCAACTTTGTTTGCCCCAAGTCCCTCACCATCATGCCTCTTAAATGCCTCGATCATCATCCTCAACTGAGGCTCATGACCAGACAACCAACCCATCAACTTTCTCATCTCATCATTCTCATCCTGCAAACAATCAACGTAATGTGCAAGTTCCAAATTTTTCAAAGCATGCATTTCACAGGTAGAGCATGATGTAGGCATGGGTTCTTTCAGTTTAGCCTCAAGAGAACTAGTGTAAGCATGCATCTCATAAATTTAAGCATGCAAAACAGGGCAAGAAGTGCAAGCACCTAGCAAAGCAGATCTAGATTTTTGCTCAGCCACTTCAACCCTAAGCACATCTAGTTCCTCACACTTGGTGGCATGCTTTTCCTTGAACAAAGCAAGATCAGCAAGGAAAATGGAGCAATCAGCACAATCAACCTCATCCGAAACAACAGGGCTAGCCTTAAGGGAATCTATCTCAAGCTTACTATCAAGAACCTGTGATTCTAGCTCAGCCACTCTAGTCATAGCATCCTCGAGTGAAGCCCTAAGCTCTTTTCTCATTTTCTTGGCCTCTCTAAGCATGTCATCACTGTTATCAAGCAAAGAGCCAAGCCTCTCATTCTCCTGGCACAAAAAGGGAAGTTCATCACGCACCTCGTCGTCGGACTCAGAGTCTGAGTCGCTCTGTGTGCTCTTCTTGCTGCCGGGGCTCAGCGCCATGGTGCAGAAGCCGTCTCTAGCGAAGCAGCTCAGCTCGCTCAGGTTCTTGGACGACTTCTTGCTCTTGCGATGATCACCTTCATCATCACTGCTGCTCGAGCTCGAGGTGGAGTACGCGGAACTGGAGTCGACGTCGCTCGCTCCAACCATCGCTCGGGCCTTGCTGTGACAACCCGCCCAGGAAAATACCATACTATCACCTAAACCAATCCACTTTGGTCATTAAGCGATAATAAAGTATCATCCTGTCGTTAGTTGCTGGGTTAACGCCCTGTAAATCACTTGAATAGCAACAAGGATCGAAATATATGCATTAAAACTCACTCGAAGGCGAGTCCAGAGATACATCATCATTAACATCCAAATTTGTACCCCGAGGGGCTTAATTATTACAAACCAAAGTTTTTGTCATAAAGAAGTAGTTCAGTGTTTTGAAACAGCGGAATTTAAACTAGCGGAAAGCGGAAACACCATGGGAGGCCATCCATGATGCCTTCAGTTGTCGTCCTCCACCCACCCCAGCTCCCAGCCGGGCGGGATCTCTCCTGGCCACACGTCACCGAAAGCATTACCTGGATCAACATATTATAGCAAGGCTGAGTATACTAATACTCAGCAAGACTTACCCGATGGTGATAACTACTTCACCAATTCTAGACATGAAAGGCTTTTTGGCTACTGGGTTTCTTTTTGCTGAAAAGTAACAAAGAGTATGTCCTTACTTTCAAGATTTTAGCACAAGTTCTAGTGGTTTTAATCTTTACTACATTAGCCAACTAGTACAGACAAGGTTGTACAATACAATTAACCAAGCATAGTATTCATCAACTTCCATCATTAGGGATCTCATGGCTAGTGGAGTAAGTAGTCTCAGATAACTGTGAGAGGCCGACAATCGATTGATTCAAACATTGCAAGGTAGACCTAAACACACGGTAGGCTGCCCCCGCAAGGACAACTTCCCAAGCAGTTCCCAAAAATCCTTGGGTCGGGATCGAACCTTACAGTCTTTGGTGCAGGCTATCCGGCATACCCCGCGAGGCACCCGGAGTCACCGTACACCACCGGTAGCTAGCCGTGAGACGAATCCCAAGAGTGGTAATGGTAGGATCCCTCACCGCCTCATTAAGGTACTAGGCTTACCGGTCCCATTGCCGACAAGTGCTTAGTACGTTCAAACACTTAACCCACAATAGCCATTGGACCAGAGCCCAAATCCCATGCTCTTACCACATGAGCAATCCAATTAAGGATATATTGTGATTCCTATCTAGGAACCTATTCTCGCGAGTGAGGCCATCACCCGACTTGTAACGGTCCTATAGCTTAGCAGCTATCGACCTATCATACTAGCAAGGACAAAGGTACCTAGGGATCATGCATCTAGGGTTCCATTCAACTCCTGAACTTAAATGCATAATCATCCATAGATAATTGAATAAAGAATTTGAAAACGGGGTTAGATGCACCGGAGCTTGCCTTCATCAGCTAGGTTAGCCTGGGAACCCTCGGTGTCGAGCACTTCCACGTACTGCAGCGAAGCTTCGCTCCTCCTTCCTCGGATTCCGGGACAAGGGAGTAGTCACCGTCCGGAAGATCTACACGGAATGCAATGCAAGTTCAGGTGATGTGACAGTTTGTTATCTTATCCAACTCTTGTTGGTCATATTCACCTTAACAAGTATCTAGATATTACATCTCTTTTAGAAAGGTTATTAGTTATATATGATTCATTCTTTTATTGCACATTTGGAATTAATGTCTCCTTGTACTTATTATTTTATGTGAAGATTTAATCCTTTTCCTCTCACTAGCAAGGGTATGAATAATATTTTTATTCATGAATTAATTCCTTATCAGCAAAGGTGTTTTATTAATCTTAATTAAGTTAGGTAATATTTTCCCAAAAGGGAAAAAGAATTAAATAGGGATTTTCCTTATTAAATTGCTCTTTAATATTTAAAAGGGCTTTTAAGCTTTTTATTAAGCAATAAATTACCAAAAATTTAAGGAAGTGTTTCTTAAGCATATCAACACCTTTACTGGCCCACTGGACCCACATGTGATGCTTGGAAGCTAGGAAATTAAATACTTTGGAAAATAATAAGGACTAGCTAGTGATTCAAATTAAATGCATACAAAAATAATTAAGCACCAAAATGATCCAAACTTTCTCATGCATGCTCTATGGTCCTAAACAAGCCTAAAGAACCAGCATGTTCACCTAAAAACTCTACTGATCTTGCTTCAATAATTTACAAAGGAAAACATGCACAAATTAAGAATAATTATTTCTGTTAAGACAAAAATCTTGATTAATTTACAAGAGGTGTGTTTTGACATAACAAGACAGTATACACAAGTTGTGCACAAAACATAAATATTTTTAGCTACAAAAATCATCTAGGCTGTTTCTGCAGAAAAGGAAAACATTTTATATAGCAAGATTTATTCTATAACTTTGTGCAATTTTTGTCACAGGAGCTAGTCATGGAAAGACATACAACATATCCAAAATTTAGATATAGAGGAGTTGTAGTTTTTGAGTTATGACAGATCTAGGTATTTCACAAACCTATTTTTCATGTTAAAACTATTTAGAATCAGGCCATGTGAGAATAACAAAAGTAGTGGGATTTATCTCCATGAATCCAACAAAATTGGTTTGGCATTTTTCCGAATTTTCTACAATTTTCTAGGGATTTTCTACTGCTCTGGACTAACTAGCAAGAAAACATAGATAGGATTCATTACAACCAGGTCCTAGAATTTACACAAGACACCCTGATAAGATCCTTAGCCGAGCAATTGGGTCCCTGGCCAGGGAGGGCGGTGCGTCACCGGCCAAATCCAGTGAGCCGGCGGCGCTCCCGGCCGGGCAAGCAGCTGGGCTCGACAGGGTGCTCACCTAGGGGCTACTGGTGGCAAGAGTTGGGGCGGATGGACGGCTGGCGAGGGGGATCGACGGCGGTCGGCGGCGGTTGCCGCGGCGGCTCAGGGAAAACGGCGAGGAGGGCATCGGTTTGGACAACACGCGAACTTGGGAGGTTCACTGGGGCTAGTGAAGCTATTGAAGCGGTTGGCCGGCGGCGAGCGTGAGCGGGTGCACGAGCTCAAGGTGGCGGCGGTAATGGCGGGCGGTGGCTCGGGAGGGCGCGCGGAGGGGGAGAAGGAGGGGCTTTAAGTAGGTCAGCTCGGGTTCGTGGTGACGGCGTCGTGACGACGAAGATGCCGCCGTGGCCCTCTCCCTAGGTGGCCGCGCGTACGGCGGTGACACCGCCGTCGGACCGGCGTCCGTAGCGCGCACGCGCGTACGGCGGGGACGCGACGGCGCACGGCGCCTAGGGGGGCTTCCGGTCCGGGGACGCGTGCTCGCCGGGGGAAGGGGCGCCTCGGGCGGAGGGCCTCGGGGGCGCGCGCGCGGGCGCGGACGCCGAGGGCGGCCGGCGCCGGCCGGCGACGAGCGACGCGCGGGCGTGCGATGTCGCGGCGCGCTGGCGCTCTGCCCGATTTCAATTTACTGGTGCTGTGTTTGAATTAATTTTTCTCCAAATTTTTGTATAAAAGTTGACCAAGTGTTGAACATGAAAGTTGTAGATCCAATCGCCCTCTAAAACTTCTAAAAAGACTATATAAGGTTTTTCTTCACAGATTGTGAAATACACAAATGCCAACTTTGAATGTCAGCCTGTCTTTTTGAACAGTGAACACTGCCTTCGCAACTAAATTTTCAAGCCTTTCCACTCAAAATTTGAAATGCCAATCTACATGAAAGTTGTGTCCCTCATCAAGATGGACAACTTTCATAAAGGTAGAATTTTTAAGTGTTCAGTTGAACTTTGGAGAACACGGCAAAAGTTCCGACAGACATCCATGAACACTAGGGTGGCAAGGGGGTTTGACCAAGTCTTTGACCATGGGGTGGCCCCACAAGTGTGTCTACTAGTCAAAATGGTTCACTAGGGTAGGTTAGTGGGTTTTTCGAGGTGAGGGCCCAGGTTGACCGTGGTTTGACCACCGTTAGCTGCTTTGACCAACTGCTAGAGTTAATTAAAAACTTGGGGCGTCACACTTGCCTCGGCTCTCCTTCTTCCTCGATCATCGCCCGTCCTTGAACTTGTTCTTGTGCTTACTCGTGTGGTCACGCCTCGACTGGTACTTGCCATCCATCCTCGACTTGTGCTTGTAGCTGTCCTTGTTCTCGACCTTCTCCGAGCAGTCGGCGACGAAGTGTCCTGGCTTGCCGCACTGGAAGCATGTCCTCGTGTTCCTCCTCATGTTCACTCGCTTCTCGTGTAGCCTCTCGAACGCCTCGTTGGGAGCACCAGCTCGTCCTCTCCAAGTACATCGAACTCCTCATCTGGCATAGACATCAAGGAGGACAAAGAGAACATCCTGGTGGATGGGTTAGTGTTAGCCTTTCCTTTCGAACCACCAACGAAACCAAGACTATGGGAATCAGTCGGACTCTCGAGCTTGGCAGTCATGCCCCTATGCACCTCAGCCGACTTGAGCTTCGAGAACAGCTCGTTCACCGTCAGAGTGTCATACTTCTTCGACTCCACAATGGCCTCGAACTTTCCACCCCATATTGTACGATCCAACGAGTGTAAGAGCTTGTGAGGACCAGGAGCGTCGCGGTGGTCGATGGATGACCGCTCCTCAGTGATGAGTGATTGACAACGGGTGTTGGACTGACTCTTGGCTAAGTGCGCAGGTGTAGGCTGCGGCCTAGTTCGTGTTGTTGCAGGTGAAGAACGGGCGCGAAAGGTCTTCAGCCTTGAGGGGCCTCCGGGAGATGGAGAGACAAGTAGGCTCGGTTCAAGGGACCCGGTGGACGGCGGGACTAGGTGCAGGCCACATGGTGGCGAGACGAGCGAGACAAAGTCATGGACTATCGAGCCGGTCCACGGTGGCGGTCGAGTCAAGAGGCTTGGCGGGAGGCCGGGCCGAGCACGCGGGGTTTGGTGGTTTGCGCACGAAACCATCGGAGGACGGTTTCTTGGTTTGGGCCTCAAAACCAAGTCCGAAGGCCCAACACGACGGAGACGGGATCTGGGCGTGTCGGGAAGCATCGAAGCGGAGGACACGCGGCGGGATCACATGGCTTGCGTCAAGAGGACGCGGGTACGGCGAAGGCGTGGCCGTCCGATGGCAAGACCCACAAACATTACATAAATGCCCCTGCATGGGTTGTATCGCCAGTAGTTGAGTTAGGGGTAGTCGAGTCATTTCCCACACCGGCGGGACCCGATATATAAGCCATGAGTGTGTGTGGATGGCTCTCTCTCTCCGCGACTTAGGGTTTCATTCCCCCCCTTCCATTTCTCTTTTTCCTGGACTATTTTCTTCTCCATTTTTCTCTAGGCTAGCATGAGAGCTTCATGAGAGATTTGTTGAGAGGGATAGATGCTAGGGCGGCATGCTAGACCTTGCGAATCTTTCCTGGTTTGTATAGAAGATTCGGCGTTGTGAATTTCGTGGTCTTTTTCATGCTTGTTTTTGGTGCCTTTGTTCTTGGTGTGGTTCCGCGGATTTGAGTGAGTTTCTCCCCGGATTTCTTTGAGGGAAACATGGATGGATGTCTTGTGCATCTTTGGGATTGATCTTGTGCCCTCAAACGCTGGGAAACCACTTCGATTCATGGATGTTCGTTCGGAGCTCTAGCTTTTGGTGGTGTTCAAAGGATCCGCGATTCCCAATGATTTAGGAAGTTAGGAGGCGAAATTTTTGGGGTATAGCATCCTTTGTTGATGCTTTTCATGTCCCCAAACCCTTGTCTCAACAGCTTCTACCGTTTTGCAGATCCGGTGATGGATTGGCAGTGTTGACTTTCGGGGTCGAGCAGTTTTCAGTTTTGTTCGTGCCTCGCGGACGGTCCGCGAGGGCCTGGCGGATGGTCCACGTGCACAGTGTTCGTCGTGGGTTCTTCGTGTTCTTGCTCGTCGTCGCTTTCGATATGTTGTGGCTTTGAGTTTTCGTTGGACGAGGTTTCGGACGGTCCGCTTGTGCCAGGCGGACAGTCCGCGGGTGCCTGGCGGACAATCCGCGTGCTCCTCGCGGACGGTCCGTTTTTTGGGGTTCGCTACTGGAGGTTCTATTGGATTTAACGGACGGTCCGCGGCACGGGTGCGGACAGTCCGCGATACCCTGCCGGGCAGTCCGCCCCACCTGGCCGGACAGTCCGCCAGAGCCTGGCTGTTTTGCTCTTTGGTTTGATTCCTTCCTTCCTTCTTTCGTGCTTCCGCGTGTGCTTCAAGGAATCATTCCTAAGACTTGAGGTTGATCCATAAACTTGTTGTCTTGGCGGTTGGTGTGTGATTCGATCCATGGCTCGTGTGTGACCGGGATTTGTCTAGGGTATAGGCCGGGTTCTTCGAGAAGAATTTTTACCGGCTCCTATTCACTCCCCCCCTCTCTAGTCGCCATCTGATACTTCAATTGGTATCAGAGCTTGGTGCCGGATTCGTGGTGACTTTGACAAGTCTTGAATCCTAAGAAGGCGTACGTTGAGCGGGGCGGTCCGCCGCACTTCGATGGGAAGGGTTACCACAAGTGGGCGGCTCGTATGATGATCTTTCTTCATGGCAAGTTGTTGGATTTCATTGTGCTTGACAAGACCTATGTTATTCCGGCTGAGATCCACACTCTTATGGTGACCGATGCCGGTGCTAAGGCCAAGTATGAGGCAAATGCAAAAGCCGTTGATCACTTGGTCCGAAGCTTGTGTGGTCCTGAGTTCGAGCGTGTTCGCCATTTGAATCTTGCTTGGCAAATTTGGGAGAAGTTGTTGGTTGCTCACGGTGGTGATAACCATGTGAAGGCTCGCGTCTTTGTCTCTTACCGGATGCAATATGAGAACTTCACTCAACTTCCCGATGAGGACATTGATGCGATGTTTCAGAGGTTCACCGCCATCGTGAACAACATGAAGGCCAATGTTGAGGATTTCTCTTACACTGAGCATGATCAAGCTTTGAAGCTCCTGCATATCTTGGACCCAAATGTTTGGGGTGTTAAGGTTGAGGCCATCAAGGAGTCCGGGCAATACTGGACTATTGAATTGGATGACCTCATTTCTAAGCTCAAGTCGGCTGAAGTTGACAGGAACTTGCAATCCAAGCATGAGGGCTCGACTGATCATAGTTTTGCTCTTGTGGGCAGATCAAAGGGCAAAGCTAACACTAACCCTTCCCGTCGACAGTTTTCCTTGTCTTCTCTCATGTCTATTCCAGATGAAGAGTTCGATGTGCTGGGCGAGGAGGAACTGGCCTTGCTCTCAAGGAGGTTTGATCGACTACATGAGAACCGGAGGAATGCAAGGCGAAGCTTAGGAACATTCTACAAGTGTGGCAAGCGTGGACACTTCATCGCCGAATGCCCGGAAGCGGAGGAGAACAAGTACAAGATGAGCGAGTACAAGGCGCACCCGAGGCGTGAAGACAAGTACTCCTCCAAGGGCAAGCACTTCAGCAAGTCCAAAAGCAAGGACAAGCGGCGACCGAGCAAGGGCGGCTACAAGAAGGACAAGGCAAGAGCCATGGTGGCCGGTGCAAGCAACGTCGACTCAAGCTCAAGCGACGCGCAGTCAAGCTCAAGAAGTGAAGATGAAGACGCCGGGAGGCGCAAGGGCAAGAAGAGTGCAAGCCGGAACCTCAGTGGATTGAGCTGTGTGGCGCTTGAAGGCTTTTGTGGCATGGCCCATATCTCAAGCAGCAAGAAGAGCGAGAAGAAAGACATCGACTCCGACTCGGAGGATGAGGTAAATCGTGACCCCGACTCTTTGCTTGCTGAGATCACTAGGTTGAATGCCTTGATTGACAACCGTGATAGTGTGCTAAGAGATGCCAAAAAGATGAGGAAAGAACATAGGGCTCAACATGAGAATGCTAGTGAGAAAGTAGGAGAGTTAGAGTCTAAATTGCTTGAATTGAAACTTGAGAATGACTCTTTGAAACTTACTCCTATTTCTGATGATGTTGAATGCACTGAGTGTGATGCATGGTTGGATGAGATCAAGTTGCTTAATGAGAAGAATGCTTCCACTTTGGCTAAACTAGATGCTCTTAGGATTGAGTATGATGAGCTTAAGGCTAGACCCACTTTGCTTGGTGCTTGTAAATCATGTCCTACTATGCATGCTAAGCTTGTTGATGCTCGTTCTACCATTAGCACTTTGGAAGCTTCTTTGAAATCTCCTGTTGTCAATGCATGCACTAGCTGCGATGAAGTTACTTTGCGCAATCTTGAACTTACTTCCCGTTTGGATGTCATCTATGAGGAAAATGATTACTTGAGGAAGGTGTTGGGTTGGTTGTCTGGGCAGGAACCTCAATTGAAAATCATGATTGAGGAGTTCAAGAGAGCGGATGGTCGTGGTTTGGGTTTTGAGAAGTTGGGTGAGAAAGTGGGAGAAAACAGTGGGGAGAGTGTGTATGAGAAGTGTGTTGAGTCTAACCCTGAGTTTGAGGTGATCAGAGACATCCAAGTCCGACTTCCAAAAGTACCCAAGAACTCTTTCACACCAAAGCCCAACCACCTTTGCAAGAAGCTTGACACAACCCAAGATCCACCCAAATTCCCACCTAAAACAATGACTTCCAGAAACCGGTGAAGTTTGTGAGTGAGAAGGGTGAGAAACCTAGAGAGAAGCCAGAGCCAAAATAAAAACCCATCCCCTTCAGGTGTGAGTATTGTGGCAAGGAGAGGCATCTAGCAGAGTTTTGCTACAAGAGGAAGAGGGATGAGAGGCTTGCTAGGGAGCAAGCAAACCAGGACAGGTATCACCAGTCTCATGGTATTCCTGAGCCTAGAGTGCCACTTCCACGGGGTGTGGGAAGTGTGAGGAGTGTTGGTAGAGTTGGAGCTCAGGGTGGTAGGTTCCCACAGAGAGGTGGTGGTGAGAGGTTTGATAGGAGAGATGATGGTGTGCGTGCTAGTGAGAGGTTTGGTCGGGCTCGTGGTGGTTTTGCTGGACGCCCCCTACTCGTCCTCAATATGGGTTTAGGGGAGATGATCGCAGCTTTCGGTTCCAGAGGAACTACGGACCACGTTTTCCCCCTCGTGGTGCCCGTACTCCTTCCATGGGACATGGGAAGTTTGGTAGCAAGGGAATAATATTTGCTAACCCCTCTTTTGAGCAGATGGCTCGACACTGGTTCAACTTTCTTTGTGCTAACCCCAGTGTTGAGTCGTTGGCTCATTCTCGTTCTTGTTTCTGACTACAGGCAGGAGGCTTGGAGAACATTTGGTTGATCGACCCCGGATGTTCCCGACACATGACCGGAGACAAGAAGTGGTTCTCCAGCCTCACCCCAGTGAAGGAAAAGATGTACATCACTTTTGGGGACAACGGACGAGGAAGGGTGATTTCTGAGGGTGTGGTACATGTGAGTGACAAGGTAACGTTGAAGAGGGTTGCTCTTGTGAAATCTTTGGGTTTCAATTTGCTTTCGGTTTCTCAGTTGCTTGATGAGGGCTTTGAGGTGTGTTTCAAGTCTGGTGAGTCTCGTTTGCTGGATTCTCGAGGTGATCTTGTTTGTATGATCATCCCCGAGGGTCAGATTTTCAGGGCTGATTTCTCTCGTTCTTTGGGTCCTGCTCGCTGTTTGATGGCCGGTCCTTCTTCTGATTTGTGGAAATGGCATAGGTGGTTGGGTCACTTGAGCTTTGATTTGGTTTCCCGCTTGAGTGGTCTTGACCTTGTCCGAGGATTGCCAAAGTTGAAGTTTGAGAAGGATTTGGTCTGTGCTCCGTGTAGGCATGGCAAGATGGTAACCACTCCCCATCCACCCCTGACCGATGTCATGACCGAGCGTCTGACAGAGCTGTTTCAAATGGACCTTGTTGGGCCAGCTCGAGTTCGCTCGGTGGGTGGGAAGTGGTATGTCCTTGTTGTGGTGGACGATTACTCCCGCTATGCCTGGGTGTTTTTCTTGTAAGACAAGAGTGAGACATTTGGTTTTGTTCGAGATCTAATCGTGAGGTTGAAAAACGAGAGGCATGGGAGTGCCATTCGAGCTATCCGCAGTGATAATGGCTCAGAGTTCAAGAACTCTCGTTTTGATGCCTTCTGCCGTGATCTAGGTCTTGAACATCAGTATTCGACCCCTTATGTGCCCCCTCAAAATGGAGTTGTGGAAAGGAAAAATCGGACTCTTTGGGAGATGGCTAGGACGATGCTCGATGAGCACAGGATTCCTAGGAGGTATTGGGCTAAGGCGGTCAATACGGCTTGTCATGTCTCTAACAGGATTTTATTGCGAGCTTTCAAGAGAAAGACTTGTTATGAGCTTATGCATGGTCGGGCACCCAAGGTGAGTCATTTCTGAGTTTTTGGTTGCAAACGCTTTATTCTTAAGAAGGGAAAACTCGACAAGTTTGAGGCTAGGTCTAGTTATGGGATTTTCTTTGGATATGCTAACCATTCTAGAGCCTATAGAGTGCTTAACCTTGAGACTAACAAAATCATGAAGACTTCCGAGGTAACCTTCGACGAGACAATGCCATGTACCTCTCTTGGCTTTGAATGTGCAGGTGATGAAGAGATGGCTGAGGACCTCTTTGAAGAGGAGAAGGATGAAGCTGGAGATGATGATGGAGAGAACCATGCGCCTGAAGCTGAAGGTGTACCCACTACTTCCCCTACGACCACTACTGAGGGTGGACCGTCTACTTCATGGACAACGACGGTGTGATAAGAGGACCAGGCGAGAGAAGCTGAAGTTGAGGGGGAGGTAGTCTCGAGGCGTGAGGCTCCCCGGCAGATTCAAGAAGTGCATCCCCTATCGAGGATCATTGGGGACATCAACGAACGTACCACGCGGTCAAGGTCTAGAAATTCCTCTCATTTCGCTCATGCTGCATTTGTTGCCACCTTTGAGCCCAAGGACATTGGACACGCTTTATCTGATGCAAACTGGGTCAATTCTATGCATGAGGAGTTGGAAAACTTTGAGAGGAACCAGGTGTGGGAGTTAGTTGTACCACCTCCAAATTGCCATCCTATAGGAATCAAATGGGTTTGGAAGAACAAAGAGGGTGAGAATGGGATGGTTGTGAGGAACAAGTCCAGCCTTGTTGCTCAGGGTTATAGTCAGAAGGAGGGGATCGACTATGAGGAGACCTTTGCTCCTGTGGTCCGTCTTGAGGCAATTCGAAACCTTCTAGCCTTTGCCGTGGCTAAAGGGTTCAAGTTGTTTCAAATGGATGTGAAGAGTGCTTTTCTGAATGGGGTCATAGAGGAGGAGGTGTATGTGAAGCAGCCACCGGGGTTCGAGAGTGAGAAGTATCCACACAGGGTGTACAGGTTGAAAAGGGCTCTGTATGGGTTGAAACAATTGCCCCGGGCTTGGTACGGGAGATTGAAAGGTTTTCTGTTGAGCAGAGGGTTTGTGATGGGTACCGTGGATAGGACCTTATTTCTCCTCAAGCATGGGAATGACTTGTTGGTTGTGCAGATATACGTGGATGATATTGTCTTTGGTGGCTCGTCACATAACCTTGTTGCCAAGTTTACAGATGAGATGAGCTTGCTTCTCCTTAAACAAAGCAAGATCAGCAAGGAATATGGAGCAATCAGCACAATCAACCTCATCCGAAACAACAGGGATAGCCTTAAGGGAATCAATCTCAAGCTTGCTATCAAGCACCTGTGTTTCTAGCTCAGCCACTCTAGTCCTAGCATCCTCGAGTGAAGCCCTAAGCTCTTTTCTCATTTTCTTGGCCTCTCTAAGCATGTCATCACGGTTATCAAGCAAAGAGCCAAGCCTCTCATTCTCCTGGCGCAAGAGGGGAAGTTCATCACGCACCTTGTCGTCGGACTCAGAGTCCGAGTCGCTCTGTGTGCTCTTCTTGCTGCCGGAGCTCAGCGCCATGGTGCAGAAGCCATCTCTCGCGAAGCAGCTCAGCCCGCTCAGGTTTTGGACGACTTCTTGTTCTTGCGACGATCACCTTCGTCTTCACTGCTGCTCGAGCTCGAGGTGGAGTACGCGGAACTGGAATCGACGTCGCTCGCTCCAACCATCGCTCGGGCCTTGCCTCGGCTCTCCTTCTTCCTCGATCGTCGCTCGTCCTTGTACTTGTTCTTGTGCTTGCTCTTGTGGTCGCGCCTTGAACGGTACTTGCCATCCATCCTCGGCTTGTGCTTGTAGCTGTCCTTGTTCTCGGCCTTCTCCGGGCAGTCGGCGACGAAGTGTCCCGGCTTGCCGCACTAGAAGCACGTCCTCGTGTTCCTCCTCATGTTCACGCGGTTCTCGTGTAGCCTCTCGAACCACCTCGTCAGGAGTGCCAGCTCGTCCTCTCCAAGCTCGTCGAACTCCTCATCTGGCATAGACATCAAAGAGGAGAAAGAGAACATCCTGGTGGATGGGTTAGAGTTAGCCTTTCCTTTTGAACCACCAACGAGGGCAAGACTATGGGAATCAGTCGGTCCCTCGAGCTTGGCAGTCATGCCCCTATCCACCTCAGCCGACTTGAGCTTCGAGAACAGCTCGTTCACCGTCAGAGTGTCATACTTCTCCGACTCCACAATGGCCTCGAACTTTCCGCCCCATATTGTATGATCCAAAGAGTGTAAGAGCTTGACCGCTCTATCATGATCATCGTACGGGAGCACGTCCACATTGGCCCTCATGTTGTTCACAACCACCGTGAACCTCTGAAACAAGGCATCGATGGACTCACTGGGGAGATGAGTGAAGTTCTCGTACTCTCTCCGGTAGGTCGCATACATCCGTGCCTGAACCTGGGCATTCCCAACATGAGCCTCCTTCAGCACCGTCCAAATCCTACAAGCCAAGTGCTCGGTGTGCACCCAATCGAACTCAGGCTGACACAGAGCACGAAACAAGTAGTCGACCGCCTTATTGTTGGCATCGAATCTGTCCCTCGATCCTGGAGCGAGGAAGTCCATAGGCTGGACATAGCCTGTGTCCACCGTGACATCCCAAAGGATCTGACCCTTTCCGCGGAGGAACGCACCCATCCGCTTACTCCACATCTGGTAGTTCTTGCCATCGAAGTGTGGAGGACCCGAACCCCGTTCCCGGTACGCCATCCTTGGATCTTAGACGGTTAGAGTCAACAAAGACCCGAACCCGCTCTGATACCACTTGAAGGACCGATTAGGCGACCAGAGAGGGGGGAGTGAATGGGAGCTGATAAAAATTCTTCTCAGAGGAGATTGAAACTCCGACAAGACGAACTCGCTCGGTCGGACCCCCGAAATCACACGCTCCACACTCCTACCTTCCGTTTGCCAAAACCACGTAGCCACTGGAGTGCTACTGGTCCTAGGAACAAACTCTACCAGCAACCTCAACACACACGCACCCACGACAGCGGAAACACCTCGAAAGCCGGCTAACCAGAGGGGGCGGTTAGACCGGGTATAGGGGAGGTTAGACCACCTCCACCTGGCAACCAAGAAATCCTCCGAAACACCTCTTTCGAGCACCAAAACGCACCACGGTCTCACCAATAGAGATCTCTGGTCAGGGCCATGCTAGCTACCAGAAAATCTTGGTGAAAACCAAACCTCCACCCAGGGACCTAGGGGCGGTTATACCGGCTACCAGGGGCGGTCTAACCTCCTGTACCCAGCAACGAACTCCAACCAAGAACACCTAGCAAACAGCACGAGAACGACTCAAAATTTCACCCAGACGCTCCTCTGATCAAGGCGAACAAACTCACAGAGGAAAATCCGGCGAAACAAAACTTCGACACCGGAAACACCCGGGCGGTTAGACCCCCCCCGGGCGGTTAGACCGCCTCTTCCGGAAAAAACGGCCCGCGGGTCAAACCCTAACTTCCTCGCGCCCGATCTCCCGAATCACTCCACGGATTGCAGCGAAACTTCGGGAATAGCTGGGTTACCTCCTGGGCAACCTCTACCTCAAAGGAATCGACCCGAAACGCTCACAATCAAGAGGAATCGACGAAATCGCCTCTCTAGGTCAAGAACTCGCCCAACTCGAAAAACCACCAAATCGAGTCCGATTCAAAGGAGATATGGGGGCAAAGTCACCAGCCAAAGAGGTACAAGATCCTCATACGTGACACCCACCAAAAACCCTAATAAATCGTCCTCAAAACACCGCCAACAAAGAGCTCCGAAAGTCAACACAAAAGAGAGCGGGAAAACCACCTTGAGGAACAACGCCGAACCATCTATACATACCATGAAAGGTTCGTACAAGGTCTAGCTTGCCACCAAAACATCCATCCCTCTCTCTAGATCTCACATGAAGCTCTCAAGCTAGTCCTAGGAAAAACTAGGGAAAAATGGAGAACGAAAATGGAAAAACAAATGAGCTAGGGTTCCAAGAGTTGACTGCCATCCACCCATTCAATGAGTATATATGGAGGCACCCAAAAGACTAAACTACCCTCACCTAATAACTAGGGATACAATCCCCTCAAGGGCGGATTTGGAAATCTTCGGGATTTCTTCATCGGATGGATGCCCGGCGACCGCAACCTGCTTAGCCTCGACGCAAGCCTTGCGATCCCGACGTGTGTCCTCTGCTTCGAAGCATCTTGACGCCGGCGGCCAGGGCGGTCAGACCGCCCCCCTGGGCCGTTAGACCGGCCAGGGAGATCTGACCGGCCCCAGGCTGTCTGACCGCCCCTCCTGGGCGGTTGAACCGGCTTGGGTGGCCGCACCTCCTCGTCAAGTCTTCGGCCTCAATTTTGTGGCTCAACCGAGTAACCCAGTGGTTTTCTGGTGAACCACTGCAAACCCCGCGAACTCGGTGTAGCCTCCGCCAATCTCCACTCATGACTCTGCTCCCACGTAGTCCTGGCTCGCCCTTGGTTTTGAATCTCTACCAAGAAACCGTCCACGACTTCATCTTGCTGTACATGCCACCATGCGGCCCGCACTTGACCCCACTGGCCACCGGGTCCCTCGAACGAAGCCTACTTGTCTTCTCCACACCTGGAGGCCTCACCGGCAACGACCTTTCGCGCTTGTTCTTCACCTGCACCAACACGAGTCAAGCCGCAACCTGCACCTGCAATGCTTAGCCAAGAATCAGTCCACACAACGTTGTCAATCACTCATCACACAAGGAAGCGACCATCCACTGGTCCTCGAACCACACATGGTCCTCACTTCTTCACTTGATTACTTCAGATCAACGCTCTTTGTGGGCGTTGCAATCTTGGGTACCCACTTCCACACCATCTCGGGCACGGGCTTATTCTTTGGCTTAGTCATATTTTTGGTCTTCACAGGCTGGCTTTGTCCTTTGGTCTTGATGGATGCAACAACTTCCTTCATGTAGTGGCTCGGCATCTCAAACTATGGTCCTTCAGACATGATCTTCATGGTCTCCTTAGTGTGATCCTCCATCTCTCTCGAATGAGTTTGAGTAGCCTTCGCCGTCTCGGGACCTTGGGATTGTACCGACAATCTTCCTTTGCTACCCATCAGGCGCCCGGCAAGTTGTCCCTCTTGCGTCTCTAGCATATTCATCATGATGAACACTTCACGTATAGAGCTTCCGACCTCCGTCACCTTGCCATCTAAATTCTCCAATATTTTCTCCATAGCCTCTAACTTAGTGACGGCGTCCTTGTTGATCTTAGATTGCTCGTCCATGAAGTCCTTCAATTGTGTACAAAGGGGAACCAAATCTTGAATGGACGAACTTGCATTAATCGGGGTTTACCTTGGACATGGTCGTACTCCTCACACTCCTCGCATGTGGATCTTGCTTCGGCAGCCTTTAGGTTTTGACCTTCTTTATCTATCTCCATCTTCTCCATCCTCCTCTTAAGGAAATCGATATGCCACTCGAGGAATTCGGCTCACATGTATCCATTGAAACGCTCCAAGGCTTCCGCAATCGTCATGTGGATAGTTGTGCCCTTGATCTTGAACGGCCTTCTGGCGTCTTGAAGGTTTATGATAGGTAGATCAACAATGTCTGGGGTGCATAGCTCGATCTTGCGCTCTGGTTGTGGTTGTTCTCCCATGGGTGGCGGTTGAGGTTGATCTTCCTTTGGACTTGGAGGTGGTGATTCCCTTGGAGATTCTAATGATCCTTCGACTTTGGCTTTTGGATCTAGGGTTTCCAACCTTTTAGCTTGTGTTGCATGTCTCCTTTGCCTGTAAAGTTTTCCTGGATCATCCACAAAAAGTTTTGAGTTTCTTGGAGAGGTAGCCAACCATCTCCGGTTAGGGTTAGTAATAAAACAAAATTCTAAAAAGAAAAAGAAAAGTTAGGGTTAATCAAAAACTAGATTAGATTGATTTTTTTTCTTTTTGAGGATGATCAAAGTTAAGAGATGCAAAAGAAAATCAAAAGAAAAACTGAAAAAATATTCACAAAAAAGCGATACTAGATTGGATCTTGATTGATTGTTCCCCGGCAACGGCGCCAGAAAAAGGGGCTTGTTGACGGTGTATATTCATATCAAACTTCATATGGATTTGCAAGTGGACAAATCCCCTGTTGTAGTCAAGGGACCCTTCTTCCCTCGAGTGGTGAACCCAAGGTATCGAATCTGTGGAACAATGTGCAATGCAAGGATTCAATCTAGTAAAGCAAGGAAAGCTATCTTTTAAAGAACCAAGTTGCATCTAATCTAAGAGATCATCAAGAGAACACATCTAATCTAATCTAATCTAATCTAATCTAATAAAGAGGTAGCAAGAGAAAGCAAAGAGATAACCGATCTAGAGAGTCTAGATCATGCTTATGTTGCAGCTCCAAACAAGATAGATGAAGATAGAAAAGCGAATCTCATTAAAAGCATCTTTAAACCATGGCCTCCGGTCCGATTCCGAAGACGCCCGTCTTTTGGAGCCACCGTTCTATCACCACGCACCCCTATTCGTGCGGGTTAGCCTAGGGCGAGTTCGATAAGAACAAGTAGAAATCGCTTGGTCGGTCTGGTATGCACCTCTAGCCACCGCAACTACAAGAGCACCCTATGCAATCTATCTTAAGTATAGATTGGGGAAGAAGCAAAACCAAGGGAGAACAAAATCATCGAGAAGGCACTTGATCACTAGAAATCGGATTCACTATAAAAACTTCACCATGAATGATTCCATGAACAAGATCACTACCGGGATCCTACCTCGATCTTGATCCTTGCTCCGGAGCTCCGATGTGGTCTTCCATGCAAGGTTCCCACGTCAGCTAGGGAGACCCTAGACAACTGGCATGACCCTCGTCTCCGAGATGGTGTCCCTCAAGCTTCTCTGCTCCTCGACGGCGGATGACGAATGAATTGATGCGTGGCTCTCGGACAGGGGGCTATAAATAGCCCGAGAGGCATCTAGGTCAAAGGGGGCCGACTGGGCCCTGAAATGGGCTGGATCGGCCGGCCTGGGCCAATTTCGGCCCAGTTCGCGGCCTCCTTTGCCCGGTGTTGGTTCCCGAGTCTTTTAGATCCTTTCCCCTTCTATATGTGGGCCCTTGTCGTCAGTTTCTCTCCGAGTTGGACGATGCTCCTTGTCTCGCAAGATTCGGCACTTTTCTGGCTAGGTCCTCAGAGTTTGTCATCTTCTCTGGTTTGGTCCCTAGGCTTCTTGAAGTCATATTTGCTTCATTGCATGACTTGTATCGAGCTTCAAGGTCTTGTCACAAGGTGCTTGATGAATTTATCCCGGAAGTCTTGCTTTCAACGCTAAAACCCTGCATAAACACTAAACTCCAAAACCGACATGCACGAATGAACTTGTTATACCAAGGGGGTTAGTACCAATAGACAAGGTATAAAAGTTATGCCAACACCAGAGGTAAACTCATGGCTAGGTTGACGGAATTTCACCGTCAACAAGATGAACTTGATCTTGTGCGACTGGAAGTAATGGCGCAGCTTACGCGACGTGACGAGAATAGCATACAACAGTTTCTGAGGTTGCGAGTACCTAACCTTGCTGTCGGATAAGACCTCGCTAATGTAATAGACAGGTCGCTGGATGGGGTACTGGTGGCCCTCTTCAGGTCGCTCGGCTACCAATACCGCGCTGACCACCTGGGTGGACGCGGAGATGTAGAGCAACAAGGTCTCCTTGGGTGCCGGGGGCACCATGACCGGGTGCCGGGTGGATGCCGCCCAGAGTGTTGTACTCGTAGTTGTAGTCGAGACAACGTCGAAGTTCCTGCTCCTCGCACTCGCGGTGACGTTGGTTGATGTAACCGCGGGCGTCGCGATCGCGCCGATTCCTGTCGAGGTTGGCGAGTAGGTCGACGGTTGGCGCAATATTCGCTCCAGGCTGGTTGACCTCCTCCTGGATCGTGGGGAGCCTGCTATGCACTGGCCAATTAGATCGGTTGAGCGAGTGCCGGCTCAACGTAGATGCATCCGACTTAGACCGCGCTCTTTTCCTCCACCAGAGCTGTGGCAACCCGGACGTAGGCCATGGCCACCTCGGCCTCGGGCGAAGGGTCAGCTTGCTGGAGATGTGCTAACGCGGCACCCAAGTTGGCCTGGGGGTTGTTGAACGTCGGGAGTCCCGCTTCTTCGAACTTGAGGCGCAAGTCGCGGGCACACGGGGGTACCGCCTGGCGCTGCTCCTCCGCCCGCCTCTAGGCACGGTTCGCATTCGCTTGGATCCGACGCGCCTCCTCGGAATCCGTCACACCAACCCGTGTTGGGCTGTTCGCTGAGACCACCAAGACATGCCACCGGGTAGATCTCTAGTTGTTCGGGGAGATGCGGATCCGGGCCTTCTGAAACTCACCACCGTCCGGAGACGTGGGAGCTTGCGTAGCGCGCGCGCCGTCGCGCTCCTGATCGATCTTCTTCCACAGCTGGCAGCCATGGAGCGTGTGTCGTGCACCCTTGTGGTAAATGCACGGTACGTTGAGAGGGTCGCGACGTGCACGAGGTTCGACCATGAGGTCGCCAGATGGTTTCTGTCGCGCGGATTGGATCTGGATCGACTTTGCCACCTGTCGTGCATACACGTCGCTGGGAGATCGCAGGCCGAATGGGGAGGTCCTGCGGTGTGACGTGTCCTGCGTTGAGCGCTAAGCCCTCTCGCAGATCTAGAGTCCTCCATCATGTCGATGACGCGCTCCATCCCCTAGACGAGATCATTGGGTTTGGGTGGGTGGGTCTTCGACTTTTTGCCAGAGCTGGGGCGGCATCCGAGGTCGCCGGGGCCTTGACGGAGGCCGCTGGTGAGGTCGCCCCCACCAGCGTGGTCGAGGTTGCCGTGAAGGAACCGAAGCAGATCTACACGGGGTCAGCGAGGATGTCTGCCATGCTCGCCGGGAAAATAACGCCAGATTGGGCCGCCATGCTACACAGCGAGTTCCTGATCTCCCCTACCTGGCGCGCCAACTGTCAGGGGGTGAGACCTGGACAGATCTGCAAGGGGGCTACCCAAGCGGTTGTAGGTTGACTAATGGGGGGATCAGGACCTAAAAGTGTAAGCAGTAGTTCTTAGATGAACTCGGAACTCGACGAGTATGGCAAGGACATAAGGGAATTTAGACTGGTTCAGGCCTCCGGAGAGTAAAACCCTACATCTAGTGTGATGGGATTATGTGGAAAGTGATCTCCCCTCGAATGGAGCTCTAGGCCGCCTTATATGGTCGGCGGGCTTGGGTTTCCATTCGAGGTCGGCGAACCCTCATCGGGGTCGGTTACATATTTAGGAAGGTCGCCTTCCGTGATTACAGAGAGGATCCCGCGATCCTCGGGTCTACCGGCGGTGCCACCGCCGTGATCTAAGGAATGGCTTGCCCCGCAAGCCTGGCAGGTCATCCGCGATCTGGATAAGGTCGTCTGAGATCTTCCAAGGTCACCGGGACTATGGATAAGGTCTCTAGGCCCACTTGCAGGTCGGTTGGGCTTCTGGCGGGTCGGGTCCACTTGATAGGGACCTCTAGGACCTTGGTCGGTGGGGACCCATGGGTACCCATGTCTCACACTTGGAGATCTCCACCACCGATGGAATCAAGGCTGCCACATAGTCACCTCTATCCTAGCCCCAAAAGGTTTCCTATGGAGTCCCATCTTTTGCTAGGGTGCTCTCACAAGATCCCAAATGGAACCAGCTCCGCCTTTGACCTCTCCCGGTGCAGAACAGCGACCTCCAACACCATATTAGGCCTCTGCTCACAAGGCCTGTCAAGGCACGTATTGCCCCATGTTGCACCTGGATTCTTCGCTGGGCGCGGGTGCAAAGGTTGGTGGAGCTCCTCTAACTTCGCAAGTATTCTTCTAGCTTCAAGGGATGATATCTCAGATCTATGCTCGGGCGGACGCACAAAAAGCAAGGGCATACTATATTATCAAGCGGAGTTGCCATGGCGCTTTCACTAGATTTGGCTAGTCGAAGGGTCCAGGATACCTATTTATAACAATAGAGCTCAACGTCAGTGACCATCCACCTCACTGATGATGTGGCGACCTTATCAGGACACTGTTCGCATGAGGATCGCGAGGTCATTGTTTGCTACTGGAAGCTCTGGCACGTCTGCAGTAGGCTTGATGACACCTTTTCAGTCTTTGTCCTCTAGCGGTGGCAGCGGCATCTCCATGCAGGGATAGGCTCTGCATCAGCATAGTGCGCTCGTGGGTCGCTAGGCGACAACAAGCTCGGTTATCCGGTGTTCTTGTGTGGAGATTCCCGTTGCTTTGTCTGTTTTCCAAGAGAAGAGCATCTATTTCTTAAAGCGGAAGGCCGTAGGTCGTGGATTTTGTCTTCGAGCATCAACCCGACCTTCTAGGTCGTCTTACTGCTCGAAGGCTACTCTACGAGTGCGTCTTTGTTACGCTCGATTTCCTTCACGTCGCCTCGACCTACTAGAAGCACGCTTCCGTCACGTCTCTGCTCGACCTCCCTTTGGTCAGCAGTTCGACCTTCCTTGAAGGTGTGTTGGCTTCACCTGATTCCGGTCAGGTCGGCGGTTCTTCTGGCAGCCATAGCACCTTGTCTTCACTTCAAGCCCCTGGACCTACTCTCCAGAGACTTGATGTTCGCCTTCATATGCGCTAAGAAGGGATCTCCTTTTTTATCCCCGTGCACCCTATGCGGCTTCATCGACGCCACGTATTCGCTTCGCTTCGACATGACCTCGTCTCCACCGCTTCTCCTACACGTCGATCGGGGGCTTGTGAGACATGGGTACCCATGGGTCCCAACCGACCAGGGTCCCAGAGGTCCTTGTTAAGTAGACCCAACCTACCAGAAGCCCTGCCAACCTGCAAATGGGCCCGGAGACCTTATCCACAATCCCAGCGACCGTGGAAGACCTTGGGCGACCTTATCCAGATCGCAGATGACCTGCCGGGCTTGAGGAGCAAGCTTCTCCTTAGATCACGGTGGTGGCACCGCCAATAGGTCCGAGGATTGTGGGATCCTCTCGATAATTACGGAAGGCGGCCTTCCTAAATCTGTAACCGACCCCGATGAGGGTCCATCGACCTCGAATGGAAACCCTAGCCCGTCGGCCATATAAGGTGGCCTAGAGCTCCATTCGAGGAGAGATCTTTTCCATGCATAATCCCACCACATTGGACGTAGGGTTTTACTCTCCAGAGGCCTGAACCAGTCTAAAACCACCGTGTCCTTGCCATTCTCGTCGAGTTCCTAGTTCATCCAAGAACTACCGCCTACACTCTTAGGTCCTGATCCACCCACTAGACAACCTACAACCACTTGGGTAGCCCCCTTGCGGATCTGTCCAGGTCTCACCCCCTGACACTTGGGTTCTCACACTTAAGGGAAGAAGGGTCCCTTGACTACGATGGGTGATTTGTCCGCTTGCAAATCCAAATGAACTTTGATACGACAATCAACCTTAAACAGACTACAACTAGGCCACTTGGCCCATTTTTTGTTGTGTCTTTGCTAGCAGGTAATGGTGGAGAAAGATGTCCACATCACAATTAATGCTTCACGCTAGGATTAACTCGTTAGATTAGATGGAAAACCCTAGTAAGGTCATTGCCAATCCACATATTGGTAACTTTGGATGAATAGTCTAAAGAAAAAACTATGACGATCTGTGGGTTTGCGGTTCACAACTTGGCACGCTTATGAGCTATTAACATTTACTTATATCCCAAGTTCATCAAGTCATCTCTATTGAATCTCATAAAGTTTAAAGTGAAGTCAGTATTATTACTAATGTGCAATCATCAAAAGAATGAAGTAATTTTAGGGGCAGTAAAGATAACCAAATGTTTGTTGATTTCCAAGGGAGACATGGTCCATGTATGATAAATTCTAAAGATTTTTTTTGCTAAAAACGTTTTAAATATTTTGGTGTTGCTCCTTCCATGTAGGATATGGAGAATGGTAAGAAGTCAGGTTGGGACAGAAGTTAAGTTTACATTTATTGGATTGATATATAGGAGTATAGGACAATGCTCTTCTTGACACATTTGCTGAGTACTATATCAAAGGTGACAGGTGGAAGTCTCATGTGTGTACAAGAATGTTTGAGAAAAGTGTAATGTGGATATTACAAAGACAATATTATGTCAAGAAAGAAGACTTTTTACAAACACTTCACTATTCAAAAAATGGTACGTTGCAATCAGGTGGATTTTTGTTGGGATTGAAAAACGAACAAAATATTTGTTAATGCTAATTACGTATGAGATGTATATGTTGCAAAAAGTTTTTTTAAAAAAACATTGTTTTACTTTTTTTAACTTTCTTGCGCCTTCAAGTCACAAAATAAGAATAAATAATTATGTGTGTATTGATACTTAAAGATGCAGAGGTCTTCCTTCACCTCCATGATGAGTGATAAATTATACAATTATGTTGAAGCACACAAATGGAGGCAAACTGACAAAAAAACATGGGGCTAGATGAAAACAACTTGTTAATGAAGCACACAATTACAAATCATTATTGACACTTTTAGTAATCTCAAAAAAGAGATAACCACTAAAATAGCTTCAAAAGTGAATTGTGCATTTTGTATTGATAAATTATGTCAACTAATAGATGAACATTTAATAAACTTGATATGTTTTATAATAAAAATGGTGATATCATATGAATGATATATGTATTTGATCGAGTACATGTGTGTGTAAGAAATTGTATGTGAGACTTACTAATTTACTACCTAAATCTCTCTCGTATTCTACATAGTTTACTACACAAATCTATTGTTTGAAGAGAGAATATTATTTTTCAAACTTATTATGTATGTTTATTCTTACTTAAAAAGATTCCATATCTAGCTATCCAAATAGGACATAAAATTTGATTCATGAAAAAAATTCTATCAACACCCAAACAAAAATATGAATTGAATCAATTTTTAGTAGTTAATGTATGGTAAAAGCTAATATTTCTAGAATATTATTCGTGGAAGGAATTTCAATGCAAGAGATCCAAACTGGTCAGAAAAGAAATACTCAAAATTTTAGTTTTTTATTTTTCTAATAGCATATTTAGCCTAATTGACTGATGCGGACTTCCCCCACTTAACTAAGAAAGGCCTTCACATCACATTTCCATTTTTTTAATTTTACTCGGTGTCGGTGCGGAATGTAGTCCCGACACTAACTAGTAGTAAGTGCCAAGGCCTGTCCCTCGATGATCGGTGCTAAGCAACTAACAACACTTGGTTTATCCTGGTTCCGGCCGAGGCCGTACGTCCAGCAGGGGTGTGCTCGAGGCACTGTATTGCTTTGCACCGGGGTGCCTGTAGTGGGGCGGCTACAAGCAAGGCGGGAGAGGGGGCGTGGCCTCCAAGTCCCAATATCGTGGAGGAGTTGAGGAGCGTGTGTGAGTTGTTTTCCGTCCGATCGTCTCCTTTGCGGCGAGGGGGTTCACCTTCCTTTTATAGTCCAAGGAGAGGGTGAGTTACAGGCATGCCGCACTATTTACCTACATGGGGAAGTATGGCGTGCAGCGCTGCGGAGTTGGCGGCCGTCTTGACGGTCCTTGATACGGTCTTGTCGTCGTGGCGTGTCCTGTACTCGAACAGTGGCGGCTTCGAGGGTGAAAGCGTAGTGGTTGGCCAGGGCGTCTCCAGGCGGGCTCGAGGAAGCCGTTGACGGTGATCCGTACGGGGTACAGTGGTAGGCGTGGCGGTGTCCCATCCCCGCGTGCCCAACAGCGCCGGAGTTTTTGTAGCAGTGCCCGGCGTGGTGCTGCGGGTACGGGGGCGGCCGCACAGGACCAACAGTGGTGGGGATGGCGTTTCGCCGGCCTGACGTCACGGTTTGACCCTGCAGGTTCACGAGAGATGGGTTCGAGGGTGCAGCCGGCCCCCCTTCGAGGGCACGGCGCGTTAGCCGTACGGGAGTGGGCAGCACAGTGCCACAGGGCTAGCACTGGCCATACCGCACAGCTCCCTGCAGTGGCGAGGATGGGTTTCCCCTAGGTAGTTGGCGGAACAGCGCCGGGGCGTGATTCCCAGGCGCATGATGGCGCGGCTCTGCCATGTCAGAGCATTAAATGCCCGTACCCGCGTGCGGGAGTAGGCGTGCTCGTGAGGGGGCCTCGAGGGAGGCGGAGATGAGCCCTCGAGCGAGGCGGAACCCGCTCGAGGCGGGCGTGAGCCCTCGAGCGAGGAGGAACCCGCTCGAGGGGAGCATGGGCCCTCGAGCGAGGCGGAACCCGCTCGAGGGAGGCGTGAGCCCTCGAGCGAGGCGGAACCTGCTCGAGGGGGCCTTTCACTGGGCCACTCCGGTGGGCCGCGGGGGCCACCGCAGCGTGGGCCGTGCCCGTGTGTGTGTTTAAGTGAGAGGTGTGTTTTGTTTTTTTGTTTTTTGCAGGTTTTAAGCAGGATTCCCCTGGTTGTTTAGGGGACCCGCAGGGCTGTCCCCGACAGTAGCCCCCGAGCATCTGCGGGCATGCCGGCCAGGTTCCCGCAGATGCTGAAGCCTACTGATAGGACATCCTTCCCCCTTGGTTGCTAAACCTTTCCGTGGGGCCGCGTTAGCGGACCCGCGGGTCCCAGCCCCGAAGCCTGCGGGCAGAGCGTGAGTGCTCTGCGGGGGAGTTTTGCCACGAAATTTGCTCAGTGGGCGTGGTACATATTCCAACCGGCGTCGGCAATGTTCCAGCCGGCTTCGGTGACGCACGCGCAACTGGTACTATCCGCGGCCGGTGCAACCCAAGAGGTGTAGCCGTGCGTCGAGCCCCCGAGCCTGGGCCCGTTCAAGGCGATCGGGGCGAGCTCTTCGTCTTATTTTAAACGCGCCCTCGCCGTCCCTCCGCGGGACGGAGGGTGAGGTTTCCGCAACCCCCATCGATCGGGTCGCGGATTGCGGATTCCTCATCGAGCTGTTAGCAGGTGGTTTAAGTGGATGCCCATGCCCCATTCAATAAGGGTAGGCTGCGTGGTCCGGAGACTCGTCCATTAAAGCGCTCGAACGGGTTTGCTAGGTGGGGCTCAGTCCCATTCGCTAGGGACCGAGGGCGCGGAAGCTCTCCCTCGGTGGGATCCTCCTGACTAGCTGCCCTCGCCGGCTCTTGAACACGACATGTGGGGCACCCTCGAGCTGGTGAGCTCGAGGAAAGGCTCGAATGCGCGCGCCCTCGTCGTCCCTGACTCTGGTGATCTGGGGCACCTGTTCGAACCCGTCGAGGGTCAGGTTTCGAACCCCTGATCAGTAGGGCCGTGCGGGGTAGCAACCAAGTGCTCCCGTCTTTTGCATCTGCAGGTTTCGAGGGTCCCTGGCCGTGCCAGTTCTCGAGCCGCTGATCAGTATTTTCTGTGAATCGAGGGCACCTGTGGCGCTCGTTTATTTCAAATGGGCTTCGAGGCCACCGGTCAGTGTTCGCACCCTTTGAGGGTCGCACTTATTTGAGCCAGGGGCTCGGGCCGCTCGAGGGTCTCTCTTACTTGGTAAGGGACAGGGCCATTTAATGCCCGCAGTCGCGGCTACAGTCTCGCGCCGCGGGCGCGCCTTTTTAGGTGCCGCGGTCGCCCGCGTAGTGGGCGGAGTGGGTAGGCGGACGTGACCGCCTGCCACGGCCCTCCGATTACCGCGCCGTGATGATGGCACGCGTGCGGTTATGTGGCCGCCGCGGTCGTGGTGGGCCCCGCTTGTCAGTGAATGAGCGCTTCACCTGCAGTTAATGCGCGTGGGGCGTGCATTCCGGAGGGCACGCCTCGCAGCCTATAAATCTGATAGGCGAGGAAGGGGCGGCTTTTTACCTTTGCGCTTAGCGTTCGCTGTTCTTGCCTCTTGCGCTCTAGCCCCCGAGCCATTCTCACCATTGCACTTCTGCTCTTAGAGCTTCTCTTGCGTCCGGTTCCCCGCTTCCTCGTCCGTTCGTATGGCTCCCCAGCAGCCCCTCGTCATCATCGACCCGCAGGCGTGGGAGCGATCGACGGCGACGCCGCTGGCCTTGGGTCAACTGGTGGCCGGCGGCCAGCTGGTGGCAAACGAGGATGGGCGGCCGGCCGAGTGGATCGTGCCGTCGGAGAGGGAGCGAGTGCCCAATCCTCCGTATGGCTACGTCGTTAGCTTCATCCGCTTCCACGAGCGCGGCTTCACGGCGCCGGCAAGCCGCTTCATGCGGGCCCTCTACTACCACTACGGCTTGGAGCTTCACAACTTCGCGCCAAACGCGATCTCGCAGGCGGCCACGTTCGTCGGCGTCTGCGAGGGCTTCCTAGGGATCCCCGTGAACTGGGATCTCTGGATCCATCTCTTCCGCGCGGAGCTGCACACGCTGCCGACGTCGGAGCTGAGGACCCGCCGCGCGGCGCGCACCAGCGGCTTATCGCTCGCCGTGCGGACCCAGCGCAAGGAGGAGTACATCCCCTGCACGATGACGACCAACAACACGGACTGGGAGCGAGGATGGTTCTACCTCCGCAACGCCGAGCCCGGCCTCCCCCCCTACACCGGCAAGGTGCTCCAGGAGAGGGCCGCCTCCTGGTACCACGGGGTGTCCCCGCCCCAGCACCAGGCGCGGTTGGACTCGCTTGTGGCTGCGCTAAAGAATCTGGCGGACCGCGGGCTGATGGCGGGGTGTGTCCCCGCCAACCTCCACCACCGACGGGTCGTCCCGTTGATGGAGAGGCCGCTCCGCATCTTCGAGATGACCGAGATCGCGGACCCCGTCACGTTGGCGAGATCGCGGCTGCTGCCGGACCCCTTCCCGTGAGCGTTTGCAGCCACCCGAGCGCGGCGCGCCATCGACCTCAGGTCGGGACGCTGGGGCGACGATGTCCTGTGGGAGTTCGAGATGCTCCCCACCGCCAATTCGTGAGCGGAGTTCTTGATTTCATTTCCAGTTTAGCCGGTTTTTCGAGTTGTTGACGCGTTTTAATGCTTTGCCCAACCCCTGCAGATGGTGAGGGTGAGCGCCGCGAAGTCTGAGCCGCCCACCCCCCCTCCCGCGCGCTCCCGATGGAACATGAAAGTAAAAATGAAGCGTTGCTGATTTTATTAAAAAAACATGGGAAGGTGATTGGATATTCAATTAATGATCTCAAAGGTATTAGCCCAGCCTTTTGCACTCATCGTATACCAATGGAAGACCAATGTAAGCCTGTAGTGGACCACCAAAGGAGGCTAACCCATGCCATGCGAGAGGTAGTAAAGAAAGAGGTTATCAAGTTACTTGATGCCGGAATCATCTACCCGGTTCCGCATAGCGAATGGGTGAGCCCGGTACATTGTGTACCGAAGAAAGGAGGTTTGACCGTGGTGAAGAATGAGAAGAACGAGTTGATACCGCAAAGAACCGTGACCGGGTGGTGAATGTGTATCGATTATCGTAAGCTTAACAAAGCGACGAAGAAAGATCACTTCCCCCTACCGTTCATAGACGAGATGCTCGAGAGGTTAGCAAACCACACTTATTTTTGCTTTCTCGATGGATACTCGGGGTTCATGCAAATTCCTATTCACCCGGAAGATCAACATAAGACAACGTTTACGTGTCCTTACGGAACGTTTGCATATAGGAGGATGCCCTTCGGCCTATGCAACGCTCCGGCCTCTTTTCAACGTTGCATGATGGCCGTGTTTTCGGAATTCATCGAAGAAATTGTTGAAGTGTTTATGGATGATTTTTCCGTTTACGGGAAGACGTTCATGGATTGCTTAGCAAACTTAGAAAAGGTCCTTACAAGGTGTGCGGAGGTAGATTTGGTTTCAAATTGGGAAAAGTGCCACTTCATGGTTAAGCAAGGCATAGTGCTCGGACATGTTATATCCGAGAGAGGAATTGAAGTGGACAAGGCTAAGGTAGACACGGTTGAGCAACTCCCACCTCCTACGGATGTCAAATCCTTAAGGAGCTTTCTAGGCCATGCCGGATTCTATAGAAGATTTATAAAGGACTTCTCGAAGATCACTAAGCCTTTAACGCACCTTCTTCAAAAGGATGTGGCTTTCGACTTTGATGAGAAGTGTCTAGCGGCATTCCGGACCTTGAAAAATGCGTTGGTGAGTGCTCCCATCATCCAACCTCCGGATTGGAGCCAACCTTTCGAGATCATGTGTGACGCAAGTGACTACGCCGTAGGCGCGGTCTTGGGACAAAGAAAGGAAGGCCGAGTTCACGCCGTTTACTACACCAGTAAAACTCTTAGTGGGGCACAATTAAATTACGCCACTACGGAAAAAGAGTTGCTAGCGGTGGTATTCGCTTTCGAAAAATTCAGATCTTACATCGTGAACTCGAAAGTCATTGTTTACACTGATCACGCAGCCATCAAGTATCTCTTGGCTAAGAAGGAAGCTAAACCACGTTTGATTCGTTGGATCCTTCTTCTCCAAGAGTTTGATGTTGAAATTCGTGATAAAAAGGGGGTGGAAAATGTTGTGGCCGATCATTTGTCTAGGATGAATCGTGGACAAGATGATAAAGAGCCCATAGAAGATAAGATGAGAGATGACCACCTCTATAGAGTGCTTGATAAAGACACTTGGATGATCGACATCATTCGAGCAATTCGAAAGATGCCCCTCGATCATCTAGATAAAAACACTCAAAGGAAGATAATCTCTGAAAGTAAGAAATATTTTTGGGATGCACCATACCTCTTCAAACTTGGCAATGATGGAGTGATGAGAAGATGTGTGCCAAGAGAAGAGAGGGTTGAGATTCTAAGGAAGTGCCACTCGGCGGAGTACGGTGGGCACTATAGCCATTTTCGAACCGAAGCAAAAGTATGGTCGAGCGGATTCTATTGGCCGGAGATGCATGAAGATACTAAAAGATATGTTGCGTCATGCCCCGAATGTCAAAGAACCGGAAACATCTCTCAAAGAAATTCTATGCCTTTGAAATACAACTTGCAAATCGACATATTCGATGTATGGGGCATAGACTTCATGGGGCCTTTTAAAAACTCATTTGGATTCGAGTATATATTTGTTATGGTTGATTATGTATCCAAGTGGGTAGAGGCTATACCATGTCGTAAAGCTTCCACGGAGGAGTCCATCACTATGATCAAGAACGTGATTTTTCCCCGTTTCGGTACACCGAGAATCTTGATAAGTGATGGAGGAACTCATTTCACCGGGAAGAACTTCAAAAGGTGCTTGTCCAAGTTGGGAATTGAGCATAGAGTCTCCACGGCCTATCACCCACAAACCAACGGACAAGCGGAGACGTCAAATAGGCAATTAAAAGCATACTTAACAAAACCATAGAGAAGGGAGGCAAGGATTGGTCAAAGAAATTAGACGGAGCTTTATGGGCCTATCGAACGGCGTTTAAAACACCGATAGGTATGACCCCTTATCAATTTGTCTATGGAAAAGCTTGCCACCTTCCGGTTGAGTTGGAACATAAAGCCTATTGGGCGATAAAAGAGATGAACCTTGATCTCGATGCCGCGGTGGTGAAACGAAGAATTCAAATAAGCGAGCTAGAGGAGTTGAGGTTGAAAGCATATGAAAACGCAAGCATATACAAGGAGAGAATCAAAAGGTGGTATGATAAAAGATTGAAGAAAAAAGAATTCAAAGAAGGAGATAAGGTCCTCCTCTACAATTCGAGGTTTAAAACCTTCGGAAAGGGGAAATTGCAAAGCAAGTGGGATGGACCTTATGTTGTGCATTCGGTGTTCTCCAACGGAGCGGTAACCATTATGGATATAAACGGCGACCAATTTGTGGTGAATGGACAGCGGCTTAAGGTTTACTACGAACCCGATGTCGTGCCCATTCATCATGTTGACGTCTTTACCATGGAGGAAGAGCCCGAACGTCCCGCCTAGGAAGAAAAACAAGGCATCAACTTCTGTAAATAATTTTTCTTTTCTGGGGTACTTCGCGAAGATTTACTGGGCCAACTTTTTCCCATGGGCTAAGGAAGAAAAAATAGGGCGGTGTGCAAAAAACCGGACCGGCCCGGCCCCGAGGCGGGGGTGGGCCGGCCGGCCCGAGGCGGACCGGCCCGGGGGGGGCCGACGCCCGATGACGCCGAATTTCGCCCCGAATTGCTCCTTTTTGACTTCCTTGTTTGGTCGGAAAATTTTAAGGGAAGTGTATAAAAGGAAAATAAGGTTTCCGAGCTTTCCTCTCGGGACTATTTATTTGGCCGAATTGGGAGCTCGAGAATCAAACCTTTCAAGCAATGTGTTGCACCCTTGTAGCAGCCATTGAGCCTCCAAAAAGCTTAGAGTTGAAGCTAGAAGCCAAGAAGCCATCGATGGAGGAGGCGATGCGATGCGAGCTCAAGCTACCCGTCAAGAGGACCGCACGTATCCGTTGCGGAGGACGTGTCCCGACCGGAGCTCTTGCATCTCGCAACCCTGTCGAAGGAGAGAAGGTCCCTGCACCCGTTCGAAGGTCGGCACGTCTCCAAGGCATCAAGCGTAAAGATTACAAGGAGGTGTCGCCGGAGCCTAAGGATTATGGGGATAGCGACTACTCCGACGATCGTAGCCCGAGCTCGTGGGCGGCCGCCGGTAGAGATGATGATGATTGGGATGAGCACCCCTATGAAAGGACTCCCGAAGGCCCCAACGGCGACGGCAACGGCGGTGGCGAAGGCAACGACAATGGAGGTGGCGACGACGGTGGTGACAACGGTGGAGATTATGGCGACGACGACCCCTTCGGATTGCATCCGGTGTCTTTGTCGAGTTTGCCGTCAATCCATCGCGGATCTCTACACGTCGGCCGACGAATGTCTCCAAGCCATGGAAGCGATGAAGCAGCGTATGGAGGACTTGGAGCGCGTAGTTGAAGATGACTACAAGTTCCTTAACCGCAACGTGCGCAAACTTTTCAGCATGGTTGGAAACATGAGAGGCAAGTGGTGCAAAACTTGCTTGAAGTACCACTAGATCTAGTTTTCCCCTTAGGATTTTTGTAAGATACGACGAGGACGTCGTATGTTTTAAGTGTGGGGGAGAGCTAGCTCGCTAGCCTTAGCTTTTGAACTTCAAGTTTAGGTTCGGTTTAATCTTCGTGTGAGAGTCTTAGTGTTTTAATGAGTCTTTGGTTTTTGAGTCTGTTTTAAAATTTTTGCAAGTGTCTTAAATTAGTGTTGAGTCAAGAAAATCAAATAAAAAGAGTCTTTATATATATCTTTGTGTTTTATGTTTATCTTTATTTACTTGTTTGTTTAATCTTCGATTCTTGATATATGAGCACAAGTACGTGGTTTGAAAAACGTTTACCGTGGTGCTTAGTGGAATCGCTACTACCTAAAGTACCCATACCGCACTTCGATCTTGAGCTTCACATGTTAGTTGTGCTATGTTCAATGCTAAAAATTGGAGGATTTCAGTTCTGAAAATTATTTTAAAACCCTTGTAATAAAGGTTAGCAAAACCTCTTTTTCCAAGTTGAGAGTAAGAAAAAATCCCTATCCAAAGCCAAGTTTATTTTTTTCGCTCCACCATAAGTGTGATTAGCACGATGAGTTAGGCTAGGACCCTTCTCTCTTGGTGAGTTTTAATTTCGAGCAATGATCATGTCCTTGTGCTTATCTTTTGTTGCTAGCCTCGTCATATATTCAGTCCATGACTTTCACAACGAAAGTCATGAGTATCGGCGGATTCCATACCCAACCCTATACATCTCTTTTGTACATCGTATTCCTTGAACACAACCTATTTTCAAAGTTTCGTCTCGTCTCTAGCATGATTTATTTAAAAATTTCAGATTGTATGCATGCGAGGAAAGAGAGAATTGAAAGCTTTGAAAAGTTGTCAAGAGAGAGAAAAATAAAGAGAAAAAGTATGTGTATGGAAAAGAAAGAAAGAAAGAAAGAAAGAAAAATCATATGTGAATGAAAGAAAAAGAAAGAAAGATGAGTTAGCAATAAAGGTATGAGAGGGATGGATCAAGTGAAAGAAAAGAAAAAAAATAAAGTGTAAGGAAGGATGTCACGTTGATTGTGAGACGAAACTTTTACTCTATTTCCAACCATGTGCAATCCGACAACGAGGACATCATTGGTGCCTTGAAGTCACAATTTTCTTTTGCCCTTGCACATGTCCACCATTCTAAATCTTCTCATCCTTGATATCCCTACATATGGTTAATTCTCATGATCATTGGCTTTGAAAAGTAGACAACCATTAGATGAAGTTCTTAGTTTGACAATACTTGTGTTGATTGCGCTAGCCCTACCTATAGCTCCACTTTACATGATGTATGAGAGATTAATGGGAGGTGAGAGTTTTATAAAATTTGGTTAGGATAGCCACTTCATATGAGTGACTTGAGAGAGCTTGGAGAAAGGTTTTTGTCTAATACTTGTTGCAGGAATTTTTGTTTTGAAAATCATAAAAACCCTCCGATGGAAGCAAAGAAGTAAGTATGGCTGAAATTGAAAGCTTCGAGTGAAGAGTTTGAGTTGTGGGGTGAATCTTGACGTGGTAAAAATTCTAAACGCCCATGTTTATGTTTGATTACCATTACTTTGTGTTTATGTATTAAAGATGAAGGGATTGACTAACTTGTGAAGAAGGATAAGTGGTACACGATTACACTCCTTGGACGAAGTTCTTTTACGAGTACTTGCTCGAGGACGAGCAAGAGCTAAGTGTGGGGGAGATGTTGACGGTGTATTTTGGTGCATCTAGCATGTTCATTACACTTTGGTTTGGATTTGATTATGGAACTAACCCGCCACTAGGCACACTAATCATATAACGAGTTCATCTTTGTGCATGCATTTGGAAGTGTTATGTTTATGTAGGAAAACATGGACATAAAGGACGGATTCGCAACAAGTTCAAAGGAGAATTTATGGAGTCTTGTTCGTGTTCATGAGCTTGCTGAAATCACTTCCAATGGTGGCGAGGACCGAAGTGCTACGAGGAACACCCCCGGGGATTGAAGCGTAAAAGATCAAACTTCATGCAAAGAGAGCCTCCATCTTGATCGCGAGGATAACAGTGTCAAAATCATGCAAGTGGAGGGGGCAAAGTAGATAAGTGCACGAGGACCCACGGAGCAAAAAGGGCGACCGAACCGGGCCGAAATTGGGCACGGGCCGGCCGGCCCAGGCGGGCCGGCCCAGCCCACTTCGGGCACCGGTTCGGTCCCGTCTTCCTTGCCCTCGAAGGATCTTCGACCCTAAAACCCCCGACGCGCCGCCAACACGGAGAGAGGAGTTATTCGCACCAGAAGGCCATCCACAAGCTAGAGAGAGAGGAGGAGGATCTCCGGCGGGAGATCAACCACCTCGAAGGAAGCACCCTCTCGTGGAGAAGAAGGAAGACACCGGCGGAAGGGAAACCATGATCAACGGTGCCATGATCAGCACCTTGATGGGGTAATCTTCTCATTCGTCCATGGGTTGTAATCGATATTGAGATGTAATCGCACTTTGTCGGATTATCTATCTATCATCTTGTGTTGAATATACTTTAATGCTTAAGGCTTGCAACCGTGCCGTAGAGGGAGTAGAGCTCCAATGCTTCCTTGGATCCATTCAATACGCCGTGGCCATCAAAGGTCTAGTCATGAATACCTTCGCGTAGTGACAGTACGAGAGGAGGGAAAGGGCGAAACCGTGGTCACATCCCCGATAGATAGATTGGTTTTTATGTCTTTAAGCGATTGCATGCTCTAGTATCGTAGACCCGTGGGCGAGTGTCTTCTATCTTGATCGTTTATCATTCTCTCTAGTGTAGTTTAGTTGTTTTCTAGTATAATATAGTTAGGGTTTTAGTAGCTAGTGTGTCGTTGTTGATCGAACGCTTGTAATCCCCTTGCTCCGCGGATTGACAAGAACCTTGGGAATCCCGTGGTGAAAAAGGTGTGGGGTCCGTACGCTTGCGGATCGTAGAGGGATATGTCTTTTATCCGTCAACAGGGTGATAACTTGTGGCGTCCTCGGTTGTCTTGGCGTAGCCTTAGGACCAAGTCCCCTTCAATGAAGTCCCGCCGGCGCACCTTTCGAGCCTGGTAGCGCCTTAGGGATTGCTGATATCTTGCGGAGTGCATCAGAGCCACGAGGCGCGCTTCATCCAACTGGTCCACCGAGTCCTCGCGGGCTCACTGGTTGGCGTCTTCGTCGTAGCCCCAGACTCTGGGAGACCCGTATTCCAAGTCCGTGGGGAGGACGACCTCCGCGCCATGGACCAGGAAGAATGGGGTGAACCCGGTGGCCCTGCTTAGGGTGGTCTTGAGGCTCCACACAACCGCCGGGAGCTCCTAGAGCCATTTACGGCCAGACTTGTTCAGCTGGTTGAAGATTCTGGGCTTGAGGCCTTGTAGAATCATGCCATTGGCACGCTCTACTTGGCCATTGGTCTGTGGGTGTGCCACGGCTGCCCAGTCCACACGGATGTGGAACTTATCGCAAAACTCCAGGAATTTCCTGCCCATGAATTGAGACCCATTGTCGGTGATGATGGAGTTCGGCACTCCAAACCGATAGACGATGTCGGTGAAGAACGTCACCGCTTGCTCAGCCCTGAGATTCGTGATGGGGCGCACCTCCACCCACTTGGAGAATTTGTCGATCGCGACCAACAAATGGGTGTAGCCCCCGGGCGCCTTTCGCAAGGGCCCGACGATGTCCAGCCCCCACACGGCGAAAGACCATGCGATGAGGATGGTCTGCAGGACGTGCGCAGGGAGGTTGGATTTGCGGGCGTAGAACTGGCACCCTTCGCAGGTGCGCACGATCTCACTGGCGTCAACGACCGCGGTGGGCCAGTAGAAGCCCTAGCGGAACACATTACCTACGCTGGTGCGGGGCGCGGCATGGTGGCCGCAGACACCCGCGTGTATGTCCCGAAGGAGCTCGCGCCCCTCGGGGATGGGCACGCATCGCTGCAGGACGCCGGAGGCGGCGCGCTTGTACAGCTCGCCGTCGACGAGGGCAAAGGACTTGGCCATCCTAGTGATGCGTCTGGCCTCGGACCGGTCCGAGGGGAGTTCCCCTCGGTCCATCCAGGCAATGTACTTGTCGCGCCAATCTGCCCCGCTGGGGGATGGCTCGACGTCCATGGCTTCGACCTCGTCGGCGTCGTATCCCTCGAGGAGAGAGAGAACGAACGCCTCGTTCGAGGGGTCCTCGTCCATGGGCCCCGCGCCTGCTGGATTCGAGGGAGCCCCCGAGGGTTCTGTGCAATTCGAGGGGTGCGGCTCGACGGTGACGGGCGGTTTGGCGACATCCCGAGCGAAGACATTCGGGGGGACAGTGATCCGCCCCGACGCGATCTTGGCGAGTACGTCCGCCTCCTCGTTGTATCGCCAGGGCACGTGGTTGAGCTCAATGTCGTAAAACTTGTCCTCGAGGGCCTGCACGGCCTTGCAGTACGCCTCCATCTTGTCGTCGTGGCAGCTCGCATTCTTCATGACTTGGTCAATCACGGGCTGCGAGTCCCCCCGCACGTTGAGGCGTTTGACACCTATCTCTATGGCGATTTTGAGGCCGCAAAGCAGGGCCTCGTACTCAGCCATATTGTTCGACGCGGGGAAGTGAAGGCATACATCATACCGCATGTGCTCCCCGAGGGGTGACACGAAGAGCAGGCCCGCGCCCGCCCCTGTCTTCATCACCGAGCCGTCGAAGTACAGAGTCCAGCATTCCGCCTGGATCTGTGGCGGCGGCAATTGCGTGTCCGTCCACTCGGCGACGAAATCCGCCAAGATTTGGGACTTGATGGCCTTGCGCGGGGCGTAGGCGAGCGTTTCGCCCATCAGCTCCACCGACCACTTGGCGATCCTGCCTGCCGCGTCCGGATTGCGGATGATCTCTCCTAATGGAAAGAAGGAAACCACTGTGACAGGATGGGCCTCGAAGTAGTGGCGAAGCTTGCGCCGTGTGAGAACCACTGCGTAGAACAGCTTCTGGACTTGAGGGTAGCGCGTCTTGGTGTCGGACAAGACCTCGCTGATGTAGTACACTGGCCGCTGGACTGGCAAGGCGTGGCCTTCCTCCGTGCGCTCTACTACGATCACAGCACTGACCACATGGGTGGTCGCAGCCACGTAGAGGTACAGAGGCTCGCCGTCTTGCGGTGGTGTAAGGATCGGGGCGTGAGTGAGGGACGCCTTTAGCTTATCAAGCGCCTCCTGGGCCTCGGCGGTCCAGGAGAAGCGCTCGTGCTTTTTGAGGAGGCGGTAGAGGGGCAAGCCTTTCTCACCGAGCCGCGAGATGAAGCGGCTCAAGGCGGCGAGGCACCCCAGCACCCTATGAACCCCTTTGAGGTCCCGAATCGGACCCATCCGCTCGAGGGTGGCAACCTTTTCGGGGTTGGCCTCGATGCCTCGCTGGGAGACTATGTATCCTAGAAGCATGCTTCGCGGCACGCCAAAGACACATTTTTCGGGGTTCAATTTTACCCCGTTGGCCCGTAGGCAGCCGAACGCGATGCTGAGGTCGCTAACCAGGTCGTCCGCCTTCCTGGTCTTCACAACTATGTCGTCTACATATGCCTCAACAGTTCGCCCGATGTGGTCTCCGCAGACGTGCTGCATGCACCGTTGGTACGTTGCGCCCGCGTTTCGGAGGCTGAACGGCATCATGACGTAGCAGTACATCCCGAACGGCGTGATGAATGAAGTCGCGAGCTGGTCAGACTCCTTCATTTTTATTTGGTGGTACCCGGAATAGGCATCAAGGAAACAGAGTAGTTCGCACCCAGCGGTCGAATCGACAATCTGATCGATACGTGGCAAAGGAAAAGGAACTTTAGAACATGCTTTATTAAGACTAGTGTAGTCTACACACATCCGCCACTTCCCATTCTTTTTCTTTACTAGTACAGGATTGGCTAGCCACGTAGGGTGAAACACTTCCTTGATGAACCCAACCTCGAGGAGCTTCCGCAGCTCCGCTCCGATCGCCCGCCACTGCTCCTCGTCGAAGCGGCGGAGCTGTTGCTGTACGGCACGGGAGTGAGGTAGGATGTCAAGGGAGTGCTCGGCGACCTCCCTCGGGATGCCTAGCATGTCCGAGGGGCTCCACGCAAAGATGTCGGCGTTGGCGCGGAGAAAGTCGACGAGCACCACTTCCTATTTCGGGTTGAGGGTAGAACTGACCCTCAACGCCTTGCCCTCGGGGGCAGCAGGGTCGAGGGGCACCTCCTTGGTCTGCTCAGCAGCCTCGAAGCTGCCGGCATGCTTGGCGGTGGAGCTGAGGTCCTCGTTGACCAACTTCTCCATGTTGGCCACCAGTGCTTCGTCCAGCGCTAGGGCCTCGGCGTGTTCCACGCACTCGACGTCGCAGTCGAAGGTGTGCTCGATGGATGAGCCCACGGTGATGATGCCGTTTGGCCCCAGCATCTTCATCTTGAGGTAGGTGTAGTTGGGGACCGCCATGAATTTGGCGTAGCAGGGCCGCCCAAGTATGGCGTGGTATGTGCCCCTAAACCCCACCACCTCGAAGGTGAGCGTCTCCTTGCGGTAGTTGTCCGGCGTGCCAAACCGGACGAGCGGTGTCGATCCGCCCGAGGGGGCCGGACGCGCTTGCCGCGCGCGACGCCATGGAACGGCGTCGTGCTGGGCCGCAGCTGATCCAACCCGATCCCCAACAGGCGCAGCGTGTGCGCGTAGAGGATGTTGAGGCTGCTGCCTCCGTCCATCAGAACCTTCGAGAACCGCGTTCCCGATGACCGGGTCGACCGCCAGTGGGTACTGGCCCGGTTTAGGGATGCGGTTCGGGTGATCCTCGCGGCTGAAGGTGATGGCGTCCAACGACCAGTCGAGGAAGGAAGGAGGTGCCTTCTCCGCGGCGAGAACCTCGTGCCGCTCCCGCTTGCGCTGGCGGCTCGACATGTCGATAGTCGGCCCCCCGAAGATGAGGAAGACGTTTTCCATGGCGGGGAAGCCGCCGGCGTCGCCATCACCCCCGTCCTTTTTGGCCTCGTCGTCCTTCGCGGCGGCGCGGCCGTAGAACCGCTTGAGCATGTCGCACTGCTCGAGGGTGTGGTTGACCGGTGTCTTGTGGTAGGGACATGGCTTCTTTAGCATGTCGTCGAAAACCCCCGGGCCTCGAGGGGCCGCCCGAGGGGCCCGTCGAGCCGGGTCAACAGCAAGAGCTTTGCCATTGTCGTCGTCGTCGCGCCCCTGCTCGCACGCCTCGCGGCGTGGCTTCTTTCCCTTCTTGCCCCGCTTGTTCTTCTGGCGGAGCTCCTTGGACTTGCTGCCCTCCGTGGGCGCGTCGTCCGCGCGCTTGCCCTTCTTTCTGTCGAAGATTGCCCCCACTGCCTCTTCGCCCGAGGCAAAGCTGGTGGCAATGTCGAACAGCTCGTTGGAGTCGACCGGCAGGCTGCGCCCGAGCTCGCGCACGAGGTCCCGGCATGTGGTGCCCTCGAGGAAGGCGTGCACGATCTCAGACTGCGCCACGCTAGGGAGCTCTGTACAGCGCTTGGAAAAGCGCCGTATGAAGTCCCGAAGCGATTCGCCGGGCTTCTGGGTACAAGAGCGCAGGTCCCAGGAGTTCCCAAGGCGCACGTACGTGCCCTGAAAATTTCCCACGAACGTGCGGACTAGGTCGTCCCAGTTGTGGATCTGGCTAGCCGGCAGGTGCTCGAGCCACGTCCGCGTCGAGTCGGCGAGGTGCAGGGGGAGGTTGCGGATGATAACCTCGTCGCTGGTGGCTCCGCCCAGCTGGCACGCCAGGCGGTAGTCATTGAGCCACATACGGGGGTCCGTCTCCCCGTTGTACTTGACGATCGTCGTCAGCTGGCGGAAGCGTTGGGGAAAAGTCGTCGTGCGGATCTCTCGGCTGAACACATGGGTTCCCGGGGGCTCCGGCGTCGGTGAGCGATCCTCATCGCTGTCGTAGCGTCCACCCCGCCGAGGGTGGTAGCCTGCTGCCGCCCGCGCCTCTGCTTTGCTCGTCCGCCGAGCGTTGATGACGTTGCGGGCGTCGCCGTCTCGTGCTTGCCCGCGCGTGTCAAGGAGCCGGTCTTTGGCCGGCATGCGCCCCGGGTTGGCGGGGCGCTCCGCCGCCGCACCCGCGTGTACCGAGGGTTCGGGGCCTTGCGCACCCCCATCACCCCGCGCGCTCCCCGGTTGGCGAATGCGAGACGCTGAGCTCTCGGCCTGCTGAACGGCCGCTTGCTCAATGAGCGCCTGCGCCTCGCGGTGCAGGTTCCGCGCCTCGGGTGTCGAAGGGGCGGGCATGGCCCACAGCAGTGTTGCGGCGACGATGAGCTTTTGGCTTGCTCGTGGGGGCGTATCCGGGTTGTCGACGTTGAAGTCAGCATTGATGCGGTCGCGGGCTTGTCTACCCAGCTCGCGCGCGCGTTCGCCACGCGCAGAGGCTTCCCCCGCCATGGAGGCGTGAAGCAACCGCACGGTACGGTACTCTTCCACCAGCTTGGCCTCAAGCTCACGTGCTTGGGCCAGCTGCGCGTTGATATCGGCCCCTGTCGGTGGTGAGGGAGGAGGGGCGCTCGGCCACTTGGCCAGGCGCGACCCAGTCCCTAAGGCAGGAGGAGGCTCCCCGTCGCCGATGCCCGTTGCGCCGGTGGCGTTTGCTGGATCGTTGGCGATGACGACACGGCATTCCTGCGCGGGGTCGTAGCTCCCAGCGCTGGAATCGTCTGAGTAGCCGAACCAGTAGTCTGTGGCGCCGAGGAAACGCCTGAACATCACTGGGTCCGGCACGCCGGAGAAGTCCCACTCCGCGTATCCATGCGAGGTGGAGGGCGGTAGCGCGTTGAGAGAGCCTAGGGAGGACTCGTCACAGGCGGAGGCGCTAGGGTCCCTGGCAACCAAGACGTGGCGGCCAGGGGGAACCCTACGCATCGTGGTGTTGGCGTTGGCGTTATAAGCCGTCGTGGCGCCGCGCAGACCGATGGGGAAGCGCGGTCCGGAGACCGAGCGCTCCCCCGCCGGGCGGCCGTCGTCGTGTCGATGGGCGCGCCGCGCCGTGAGGTGACGCGCTCGGCATGCCGTCGCTCCGACCGCGCATGGCGCGAGCGCCGGCCGGAGCGGCGACGGCGCCGTGGCGCCGATGGGCCCGCAAGTGTCGCGTCGGCGGGGCGTTGGCGTCGCGGCGACGCGTGCGGCGGCGACCGGGGCGGACCCAGCTTGGTGCCGCGCGCGGAGTTCCTCACGGTTGGTGAGGCGCATCAGGTAGCCATTCCCCGTGGCCTGAAAGTTCAGGCCCCCGAACCAGATTTCGAACCCGCGGGGAGGGGGTCCGAGCTGCCCATGGAGTAGCGCGTGCCGCGGTACTCGGTGCGAATCACCATTGAGGGAGCTGGTGACAGGTTGACCTTCAGCGCTCGTGTGCCCCACGGTGGGCGCCAACTGTCGGTGCGGAATGTAGTCCCGACACTAACTAGTAGTAAGCGCCAAGGTCTGTCCCTCGATGGTCGGTGCTAAGCAACTAACGACACTTGGTTTATCCTGGTTCCGGCCGAGGCCGTACGTCCAGCAGGGGTGTGCTCGAGGCATTGTATTGCTTTGCACTGGGGTGCCTGTAGTGGGGCGGCTACAAGCAAGGCGGGAGAGGGGGCGTGGCCTCCAAGTCCCAAGCGGAGTGATTGAGGCGAGTGCCAATATCGTGGAGGAGTTGAGGAGCGTGTGTGAGTTGTTCTTCGTCCGATCATCTCCTCTGCGGCGAGGGGGTTCACCTTCCTTTTATAGTCCAAGGATATGGTGAGTTACAGGCATGCCGCACTATTTAGCTACATGGGGAAGTATGGCGTGCAGCGCCGCGGAGTTGGCGGCCGTCTTAACGGTCCTTGATACGGTCTTGTCGTCGTGGCGTGTCCTGTACTCGAACAGTGGCGGCTTCGAGGGTGAAGGCTTAGTGGTTGGCCGGGGCGTCTCCAGGCGGGCTCGAGGAAGCCGTTGACGGTGATCCGTACGGGGTACAGTGGCAGGCATGGCGGCGTCCCATCCCCGCGTGCCCAACAGCGCTGGAGTTGTTGTAGCAGTGCCCGGCGTGGTGCTGCAGGTACGGGGGTGGCCGCACAGGACCAACAGTGGCGGGGATGGCGTTCCGCCGGCCTGACGTCACGGTTTGACCTTGCAGGTTCACGAGAGAAGGGTTCGAGGGTGCAGCCGGCCCCCCTTCGAGGGCACGGCGCGTTAGCCGTACGGGAGTGGGCGGCACGGCGCGCGGGGCGGCACTGGCCATACCGCACAGCTCCATGCAGTGGCGGGGATGGGTTTCCCCTAGGGAGTTGGCGGAACAGCGCCGGGGCATGATTCCCAGGCGCATGATGGCGCGGCTCTGCCATGTCAGAGCATTAAATGCCTGTACCCGCGTGCGGGAGTAGGTGTGCTCGTGAGGGGGCCTCGAGCGAGGCGGAGATGAGCCCTCGAGCGAGGCGGAACCCGCTCGAGGCGGGCGTGAGCCCTCGAGCGAGGCGGAACCCGCTCGAGGGGAGCGTGGGCCCTCGAGCGAGGCGGAACCCGCTCGAGGGAGGCGTGAGCCCTCGAGCGAGGCGGAACCCGCTCGAGGGAGGCGTGAGCCCTCGAGCGAGGTGGAACCTGCTCAAGGGGGCCTTTGACTGGGCCACTCCGGTGGGCCGCGGGGGCCACCGCAGCGTGGGCCGTGCCCTGTGTGTGCGTTTAAGTGAGAGGTGTGTTTTGTTTTTGTTTTTTGCAGGTTTTAAGCAGGATTCCCCTGGTTGTTTAGGGGACCCTCAGGGCTGTCCCCGACACTCGGCGTTAGTTGGATCCTCGCCACATTTTTTTAGATAAGGGATTACATAATCCGGCCTCTACATCCAGGGATGTACACAGCCAATTATTACAGACCAAAGCTGGTTCAGAGACGCAGCAAACCAAAGTCAAAACAAGATCCAAAGACTAAAGGATATGATATAAGTGTTTCCACCCCCTAATTGAAATGTCTAGAGCAATCACTTCCAATCTCTTGCTCAGCATGATGAGGGTGTCCTTTGCTTGCTCGTCGCGATGGAACTGAGACCAAGAGCGTAGCCAATATGCTCCCTGTTGGGGGGTTACCCGAAAAATTCGAATGACTACCCTAACACGAGAGAGAGTTCTTAACACGTTCAAGCACAAAGTGAGAGCGCAAAGAGATTGTGATTCCCTCTGCAAGTAGCACAAGTTCCAAAAAGTCTGAATCCTTTTACACGTGCCCTTGCGCCCCCTTTTATAGGGAGACGAAGGGACTTTTACATACCGATAACACCCTCAGCCTCAGCGAATATTCCTAGTGTGAACGCATACAGGAATGTCTTTTTCATCTAACATATTTACAAATCTGCCACTAGTTCACACTCCAAACCCGGACTTTTTGGGACAACAACTTTGACTTTGCTTCTCCCCCGGTTCGTGAATGTCTTCGCGTGAAACCTCCGAACTGGGTCTTCAACAGTTTCCTGAATTGGCCTTCGCTTCTCCGCTGGTTCGCGCATGTCCACGCGCCTGACTCCCGAACTTAGTCCTTGACAGATTCCTAAATCGGCCGTTCTCCGAAGTTCGGGCCATCGACAGTTCGAGATTCCGGGCTTCCGCATGTTCGTGACCCCACTTCTTCACCGAATCAAGATTCCCGAACTTTGCACATTCGCGAATTCGAGGCTTCACAGGTTCCAGGCTTCCGCAAATCATGAATTCCCTGCTCCTGAAAAACATGCTTCGAGAACTTTGTTAAACTCAACGTTTCGAGGGTGACGGGTTTTCCTGAATTCCCAACACTAGCCCCTCGGGGAAGAGGGTTGACTCCGACGATCCGATTCCACGAATCCTTCGGAAATTTAGTAAAAACGTCACCCTCAGAACGTCGGAGGGGACACGCGTCGCCCGGGAAACCAAGGACGGTTAGATCGAGGCGGGTTTCGCGGAACTACCCCTCCCCGACCCTATAAATAGCGGGCTGCCGCTGTTAAAAAAATTTTATGGCCTTTCTGCTTTCTTGCAGTTCATGAATCTGTCGCGTTCACGGATCCTGGTCTTCTGCTGAAAAGCTCGCGAACTTCTGGTCTTCTTCGCACTTCTCTAAGGTATTCTTTTATTTCTTTCTTATCAATTCTTATTTGTTATACTTTGGTGCGGTGGTATCACGATTTTGTGAGCTTTATTCTTGAATGTTATTCTTAATAGTTCGTATGTTCGTATCTGTTTGTTAGGTGGCTCGAGTAAAAAGCACAGCTAGACCCATGACTACCGAAGAGATCATTGCGGCTGGTCTTCCGCTCGACCTAGTTGCCGAAGGTGCCGGGCATGCTGCACCAGCCGAGGATTCTGGTTCTCCCAGTGGCTCCAGGAGTCGCGAAGACGGGGAGGTTCAGTCTGACAATGGCGAAGACATCGGAGATGTGGATGCCGGCGTCAGTGACCTGATTAAAGCAAGGACTTCCGGCCCGCTGCCACCCTCACTTGCCTTCGGAGAGTCGAAGGTGACAAGCAACACGATTCGGGAATACGAGAAGGTCGGGTTCTTCTCTCCGAGCGCTGGGCGTGCCCCGGTTGATGAGCAGATCCCTACTCCTAGGGACGGAGAAGTTGTTGTTTTTCGGGATTTCTTTATCTGCGGGCTGAGGTTCCCCTGCAACCCAGTCCTACCGGCCAATCTTGATGCATTTTCGGTGAAAATCCACCAGCTTTCGCCGACATCTTTCCTTGGAGTGTCGAAGTTCATCTGGATTTTGAAGACCTTCGGCTGCAATCCCAGTGTTGATGCTTTCGCCAGATTCTACGAATTGGTGATTATACCTGAGGTCGTCAAAGGTGAAGACGGGCAGTTCTATCATAGTCAGCATGCGTGTTGCACTTTCAACACGCGACGCCAGAATACTCGGAAAGGAATTACCCGAATCCAGATTGCCCCCTGTTGCAAGTCTAACCTTACCGATGATTGGAGGTCTTATTGGTTTTATCTGAAGGCCGATATGCCGAAATTGCCTTGCCCGATTGCGCCTCTGGCCGCGGTGAACGTTGCCAAATTCAACCAACGGGCCTTGGGAATCAGAAGTTGTGAGAATGCATTTCACCTGGCCAGCACCATACTTGGCGGCCGTGACATCATTGAAGAATTCGTCGCTGCCCGTGTATGGCCTATTTCGAGTGGTTGGTCCCCTACTGAGCTTTTATACTTCAACGTTAACTGGGCAGATCAGAAGGTGCCTTTCCCGAAGTTCGGGATTAAACTTCGCGAAGACCAGAGCGCTGAGGCCTTTATGGAAGAAGTGGAAAAGAGGGTGAACGTCATGGTAGGCGAATATACCATGAATGAGTATAAGGCGTACAAGGCCCTGGTAAAGCATAAGAAGAAGATCAACCGCGTTTTTTCAGAAGTTTGTGGGGACAAATTTTTTAGTTCTCGAGGCCCATGTCCCAAGTTGAAGCTTCCTGCCGTTGCCGTGGCCAGTTGCTTAGCTGCCCCGATCAATGCTCCCCGAATAAGATCATCGAAGCGAGGCCCGTCACCTGCCAGCGAGGGCACTTCTTCGGGGGTCAAGCCTTCCAGGACTAAATCCCTGAAATTTTCGAAACGCAAACGAAAGACTTCTGAACAGACTTCGGAGGCGGAGCTCCAGGCTGCTTCGGGCCTTGCCCGGATGAGCCGCAAGAAATTGAAGAAGGCGGTGAAGAAAGTTTCTTCCGTCGGCGTTCGGCGAGTCCCATCCGCCTTCGACGACGACGCCTTCATGGAAACAGACAGCCTCAAAGGTGTTTTCCTCTGGCCATTGTTTAACTTTCGAGACAACTGTCCATCTGGTTCCGAGAATGAATTCATGGATGTTGATTCCTTTTCAGATGCTGCTCCCGAAGTTCACAAGGAGGCTGTTCCTGCCGCTGCTGATGAGTCCACTATCGCTGGTGACGTTGCTGCCCCCCTGAGGCCCCCGTTGCTGCTGAAGCCTCTGTTGCTGATGTCTCTCAACCCGCTCTCTCTCGGGATGAAGCCTCCCTCGAATTTGCCAAAGAGCTTGAGCTCACTGTACAAAGGGGGGAGAATCCTGCCAAACACGTTCCCCTGGTCGAAGTTCGGGAGGTTGTTCCCGACGATTAGACTCCCTCTCCCTCTTTGGCCGCTTTCAACAAGAGCTTTGGTACGTCTCATTGTGGCAAATTACTAAGTGTTGGCTTCAAGACCACTGGCATTGGGAGCAAGACTTCTAAGTTTTTAACATTGTGGCAATCATCTGTGACCATTGATGAATCAGGAGGGGAGAGTTCGGGACAACCTGAAGGAGCTGTTGCTGGTTCTGAGAAAGGGCCTCATCTTTCTCCCGAAGGCACCCCTTCGCCTCAGGGTAGAGCTTCCTCCGGTTCGGCTAAACAGGTCACAATGCAGCAGTTCAGTAAACAAGGTTCGTCCCTTCTCAGTGCTCTTTTGTGCTTTTTCTCCGATTCTTGAATTTTGACCTTATGCTCTAATCTTGAAATTTTCAGAATTCAAGGATCTCTTGCACTCCTACCCTCCCTCGAAGCTAGCGCGCTTTCAGGAGGATTATGCGCTTAAACACTCTATGCTGGGGAAAGTTGCCATAGAGCGGCTCGTCGAACAAGAGAAGATGAACATGCAACTGTCCTAGAAATGTAAAGAACTCAAGCGCAGCTTCGCCCTTGCCCAATCCACGAACGTTGAACTAGAGAAGAAGGTGGCCGAGTTGGTGGAGGCTCTGAAGGCAAGCCAGGATGCAAAGGGACTCATGGAATCGGCTCTTGAACAATCCAAGAAGGAACTTGAAAAAGTTCAGAAGTCCCACGAAGATGACCTTAGCGTGATTGAGAATCTTCGGGAGAAGCATGAGAGGGCTATGAAGATTGCCGAAGATCTCCGTATTAACAACGCCAGCCTCGCAAAGTCTCTAAGCGTGAAAGATCGCAAAATTCTGGATCTCGAAAAGGCGCTGGCGGAACAGAGTGAAGCCTCGAAGAAAAATAATTCTGAGATTCTAAAAAAGCTGAAACTGCTCTATGAGGAATACAAGAAGTCCTTGAACGAATTCAGCGTTCGTCCAGCTCCTCTTCCTGATGACATTGAGATTCCCGAATTCATGGATTGGATGGAGACCGAGTTCAAGGCCCTTACCGAGGTGATCTCCGGCGCCAGTGACTCCGCGGCCGCCTTCTCCGTGGAGAGCATTTTGAAAATTCTTCATAACTTCGACTGCGTTGACTTGGAGAAATTTCGCGCAAATCTCTCCCAATTCCCCAGCGCTACTAGTACTGCAATACTTCGAGCCAATGCCGATGTTCAGGCTATCAAGATCAAGTTCGCAAGGGAGTTCTGGCTGACTAGCGGGAAGGAGACCGTCAAGACCATTACGCGTGCGAAGCTCGCTGAGGTAGTTTCTTTGTTCGATTTCGTGACTTGTGTCTGCCGCAGAAGTTTCAGTCTCTCGAACCTTCTTCACATTTTCCTTTCTTTCTCAGCTGAACGAGGAGGAGAATCGTGAGGACATCGCCGCGTCTCCCGAAGGGTCGACTTCCGGCGAAGGTTCGAGCGACTCAGGCGAAGAGGGCTCAGGCGGCAGCGGCAGCAGTAGCAGCAGCAGCGATGGAGGCAGCGACGGTGAGCAAGCCCCCGAACATGAGGATGATTCTCCAAAGGTGGATGTTACGAACTAGACGGTACGTCCGAACTTTGGGTGTATTCAAGATTGCCTGTACATTTATGTAGATTCACTAAACTTCCCTGAACAAATGTTTTGTATACTTTAACCTGCGCAGGTCCTGCAAGCTGGGCCTGCGCAGGATGTGTTGCCGCTACGAATTCATCGGGATAGGATGTTCGTTAGTGGTGAAGCGTGGCATCTGTTCAAGCGAGCACATCCCGAACAAGACTTTTCCGATTTTTGGCTTGAGGCCTCGCTTAAATTTTCTATAGGCTGTTTTGATCTCTCTTCATTTTTCTTGTTTCGTAAGAAGAGCCGTTCTGCATCCTCTACTTCGTGATCCACGAAAATTCCGAAGACGGAGCCCCTTAGCCCCTTAGCCGGTGCGTCTGACTTCGCCTATGCTAGCGATATGGCTGAAAACAATGTTTGTAAACCAGGACATGTTGTAGAGCTTTCATTTTAAATTTTGTACTGACTATTGTAATTATTGAGGAACTATTCAGAAGTTTTTATGTGAATAAGGTAACGAATACGTTTTTTTCTTGAAAAAACGTCACCCTCCCCCACCTTGCCGTTTTGCATGAAAACTTGAAGACATGCTTAGGAAACTTGCAGTTCGCGTATTTCGATCGAGTACGCTTTTATGAGGAAAATTTGTTAACTTTTGAAAATCTTTAACCATCGTCGCGCAAGTCGACAAAATTTGTTTTCGAATTTTGTGGACTTGATCTATCTGGCAAATTTGCTCCGGTTGATATTGCAACCTTCAGTTGCTTCAACCAGGACTTTTCTACGATTTTTCGCACGAGCCCCTTGCCCTTTCCTTATGACGACGTTATCACGAAAAACTTGCCTTCATGGGAATCCCTGCCGGCGTTTTCTTTTCGGTGGAAATCCCTTCGTGGGTGGGACTTTCTGGGCCACAGCTCGCTGCTGTTCCGGGCCTCTTTGGGTGGGAATCCCTCAATGGATGGGATTTTCTAGGCCACAACTTGTTGTTGTCTCAGGCCTCTTTGGGTGGGAATCCCTCAATGGATGGGATTTTCTAGGCCACAACTTGTTGTCTCAGGCCTCTTTTTTCTCGATGGAATTCTGGCTATCACGAAGCCTTTCTCACGAACTTTTTTCTTTTTCCTCGATGGAATTCTGGCTATCACGAAGCCTTTTTCGCGAACTTTTTCTTTTTTCACGATAGAATTCTGGCTATCACCAAGCCTTTTTCGCGAATTTTTTCTTTTTTCACGATAGAATTCTGGCTATCACAAAGCCTTTCTCACGAACTTTTTTCTTTTTCACGATAGAATTCTGGCTATCACAAAGCCTTTCTCACGAACTTTTTTCTTTTTTCACAATGGAATTCTGGCTATCACAAAACCTTTTTCACGAACTTTTTTCTTTTTTCACGATGGAATTCTGGCTATCACAAAGCCTTTTTCACGAACTTTTTTGTTTTTTCACAATGGAATTCTAGCCATCACAAAGCCTTTCTCACGAACTTTTTTCTTTTTTCACGATGGAATTCTCGAGATACGCAATTTGGGGGAAGACTCTTTTCATATATATATCACAAAGAGTATTTACATAGGATCCGCCTCGTTAAAAACCTTGCCTCTTGATTTAGAGCCCCCTTTGCAAGGAAAAGAGTACGGTCCTTCTTATTCTAATGCGACTAAAGGAAGTAAAACTAATTTTTGTCCCGAAATCACTTATAGACACGTGATTCGGATTTTTTAGTTTTCTAAATTACAAACTTACGAAAATCGAAAAACTACTAAATGTTACATCTATCTACAACTAGGGTTTTCATGGATAATACCTTTTTAGACTGTCGGCATTCCACGAATACGGCAACTCTTCGCCAGTCTGCTCCATCAGGCGAAAAGCCCCTGGCATATTTGTTTCCCTGGCGATGTAAGGCCCTTCCCATGACTCATGAAGTTTTCCCGGGTTCTCCCAATTTTTCTTTCTTTTCAAGACAAGATCACCAGTTTTTATGTCCTTTCGGACCACCTTTTTGTCCCTCCATGCCCTTGTCTCTCTCTAGTATTTCTCAATGTTTTCCGCTGCTTCAAGGATTGTCAGCTCGATCATGTCCTTTTCCACATTCTTATCAATTTCCTCTATCTCTTTTCCTTTCAGGGCTCTCATGCTTTCATTCTTGATCTCCTCCGGTGTCATAGCCTCAGTCCCGAAAAGTAGGCGAAAAGGCGTGAAACCTGTTGCCCTTGAAACTGTGGTGTTGTGAGACCAGATCACCTTCGGAAGTTCATCCACCCATTTTCCCTTTTTTTGATCGAACAAACATCTCTTGATTCCCGAAAAAATCAGGCCATTGGCTCTTTCAACCGCACCATTGGACTCGTGGATGATATACCGACGAAAATTTCGCCCGTGTGCCTAAGGTTCTCGTACTCTTTGAAGGTGTAACGGTCAACCGTTTGCCATTGTCAACCATCAATTCTCTAGGAACTCCGAACTGCGACTATGTTCGCCAAAAGAATTTCCGAACCGTTGCTCGCCGTGATATTCGCGAGTGGTTTTGCCTCCACCCACTTCGTGAAATAATCGATCACATACGTCGCGAATCGGCATTGCCTTGAGCCGTTGGCAACGGGCCTACTAGATCCATTCCCCACCTTTGCAGAGGCCGGAGTTGGTGGAATTAGGTGAACCGGCATTGAAGGCATTCTCGTTGATTTCCGTTTTCCGGCATGCTTCACATTGCCGAACTAACATCTTGGCATCAATGTTTATGGTGGGCCAATAGAATCCTCGCTTTATCGCCTTTCCGGCCCAAAGCCCTGGTGCCTATGTGTGCCCCACAGAATCCGCTGTGAATTTCCTTCAGAAGTTCCCGACCTTTTTCGGAGGTGATGCAGCGCAGCCAAGGCTCAGTGACTCCTGATTTGTATAATTCTCCATTTACTACTGTATAGCCCCGAGCCCTTTGCTTCAATCTTTTTCCTTCCAATTCATATTGTGGTTCGTAATGTCCTCTCAGATAACCCATGATTTCTGCTCTCCAGTCTGGAATTTCTACTGCATTCACGATTTTGGCCCTCGAATCTTTGATGGAAGGCTCTCTGATGATTTCGAAGAACACATCCGGTGGTAGCTCTTGATTTCTCGGCCGCCGCTTTCGCCGCTTGTCCGCCTCATTGTTGTCATCCCTTGGGATATGCTGGACTGAATACCCTTTGAAGTGTTTTTCCATTTCTCTGACTTTTTCGAGATATTTCATGAGAACTGGATTCCTGGCCTCGCTTTCTTTCTCGATATGTTCTTGGATCACTTTCGAATCCGTTCTGATTATGAAGGTCTGCTGCCCCAAGGCTTTCATTTTTCTTAATGCCAACAGTAGTGCTTCGTACTCCGTTGTGTTGTTCGTGGAATGTTCATTGTTCGCGAATACGAGCTGCGTTGCGTATCTTATGACCACGCCCGTCGGGGATGTTACAACAGCCGAAATTCCGACTCCCTTGTAACACCAGGCCCCGTCGCACTGCACTATCCAAGGTTCGGGTGTATTTTCCTCGAGGTTCTGAGTGGGTGAAGTCCAGTCCACGACAAAATCTGCCAGAACTTGCGATTTTATTGCACTTCTTCTCTCGAAATCTACCACATACTCAGAAAGCTCAGCACCCCACTTGATGATTCGGGTGGATGCCTCCCTATTTGCGAACAAGTCATTCAGCGGTTGGTTGGTGATGACTCTTATTCTGTGACCCTCAAAGTAATGCCTTAGCTTCCTTGCTGCCATGATGACCGCATATGCGATCTTTTCCAGCTCGGAATAGAAGACCTTGGAATCAGACAATGCTTCAGAAGCGAAGTATACAGGAATTTGTCTGAGCTTTCCTTCTTCATCTTTTTCCTGCACTAGCACTGTGCTTATTGCCGAATTTGATGCGGACACATACAGCAGAAGTGGCGATTTTGGTTCAGGAGGACAAAGTTTGGTCATGGTGGACAAGTAATCCTTCAGTTCGCGAAAGGCCTGCTTCTGAGGTTCGGACCACTGGAAATTCTTAGCACTTCTGAGGACTTGGAAGAACGGTAAACTTCTTTCTGCGGCTCTGGGAATGAATCTGTTGAGAGCAGCTACTCTCCCTGTCAGCTTCTGAACATCTTTCACTGAGACTGGATCTTGCATTTCCACCAGAGCCTTTATTTTGTCAGGGTTTGCTTCTATGCCTTTCGTTGAAACTAGGCATCCAAGAACTTTCCCCTTGTGAATGCCGAACACACACTTTTCCGGATTTATCTTTAAGTTTGCTGCCCTCATGTTCGCAAATGTTTCCGCCAGGTCACTGATATGGTCTTTCCTCTAAACACTTTTGACAACTATGTCATCCACATATGCCAAGATGTTTCTCCGAATCTGCTGGTGTAGTACTATTGCTATCATTCTCGAAAACGTACATCCCGCGTTCTTCAGCCCCTCTGGCATTCTTACGAAGCAAAATGTTCCGAAGGGAGTGATGAAACTTGTTTTCTCCTCGTCCTCTCTGCGAACCCTAATCTGATGATACCCAGAGAACATGTCCAGGAGCGAAAGCATCTCACTGTTGGCTGCATCATCCACGATTTTGTCTACCCTTTCCAAGGGAAAATCGTCCTTCTTGCATGCCTTGTTCAAATCGGTGAAGTCCACACACATTCTCCATTTTCCATTTTTTTTCTTGACTGGCACAGTGTTGGCTAGCCAGACTGGGTACTTGACTTCTCTGATTACTTGGGCATCTTGCAACCTCTGAACTTCTGCTTCAACTGCTTTGACTTTTTCCTCAGACATTTTCTGAAGTTTTTGCTTCTTGGGTGGTATTTTCTCATCTGTTACCAGGGCATGTTCGATGATATCCCTGTCAACACCTTGCAGGTCCTTAGCTGACCATGCGAAAACATCCTTGTTTCTGTTCAGAAATCGTATAAGTTCCCTGTCCTCTTCGGCGCTGAGGTTCGCCTTTATTATGACTGCTCTGTCGGGCATGTCATCCAGATACACTTTCTTTGTTTCATCCTCTGCGGTTATCTCATTCTTTTCTTTGTCCCGCTTAGGTTCTTCGTAGGTTTCCTTCCCCTCATCAGCTGCTTTCAGCTGGTACACATTTGTTTGGCCGGCCGTGTGGCCTTTTTCTATATTCCTAGCCTCTTGCTGATTGCCGAACACCGTGATGACCCCTTTGGGCGCAGGCATCTTCATGCATAGGAATTGTTGTCTTATGACAGCATCAAACTTGTTCATGAAGCCTCTGCCGAAAATCGCGAGGTACGGGTGATTTATGTCAACTACATCGAAAGTGAGGCTCTCCGTTCTGGCATTCTCAAGATCTCCGAAAGAAACCGGGAGTGATATTTTTCCCACCGGCTTGATAGGCTTTCCTCCGAACCCCTGCAATGGATACTCTGGTGGGTCCAACATGTGCTGGCTCAGATTCATCTTCTCGAAAGTTTTCAAGAACAGGATATCCGCCGAACTCCCGTTGTCAACTAGGACTTTTCCTATAACCCAACCAGCTATGTTCACTTCAATGACCATGGCGTCATTGTGAATCGCGGATTTCAGCCTGAAATCTTCTTCCGTGAAGGTGATTAGCACCTTTGCCCACTCCGGCCGTGCAGCTGGGCCGTCATTGATGATAGTATTCACAGACCTGAAGTAATTGCTTCTTTGCTTCTTGGTCTCAAATTCCATAGCAGACCCGCCCGTGATTGGCATGATGGTTCCGAACGATGGCAAGGCTTTGGAATTCTGGGGTCCCGAACTTGACTGAGGCCTTGACGAACTTTCTGGCGGTGGCGGCAGTATTTCCCGAATGGGTTGTGGTTGCTGGATTGCCTGGATCGCTTGTGACTAAGGAAAAAACTGTTGCGATGGCTGCCATGTTGACTGTGGTTGCTGGAATTGCTGAACTGGGATAGAACTTGACTGTGGGTTCGTGAATTAAGGCTGCCAAAAATTCGGGCGAAACTGGCCTGGCATTGAGGATGCAATGCTCATCAGTGCTTTCTCTTGCTGAATTCTTGCCATGATCTTCTTTGTTTCTGGGCACCCTTCGGTGCTGTGGCCCCTTCCATGATACTGGCAATAGAAGTAAGGATCTTTCGGGTTATGGTTCGTGAGTGATGGGGGTCCTCTGCCTCTCCCCCTTCCTCTGGGGTTGAATCCTCCCCTGGTGCTTGGCCTGCTGCCCTGTTCAGGTTTCGAGTTTCCGATGTTATTGACATTTCGCGGATGCTGGGGTGGTGCCCTCCACGTCATGTCTCTGTTGCCTTGACTTGCCTCGTTCTGCTCGGCCACTCTTCTGTGATGGTCATCATCTGACAAAATGTACTCCTCCAATTCGTGAAAGAGTTCCTCAACTGTCTTGGGTTTCTTTCTTGTGAGATGCGACGCTGTAGGTCCTGGGGTGAGACCCTTGATCAGTGCGTTGATCGTTGTTTTGTCATCAGCTTCGGGGATTTGAGACCTTTGTTGCATGAACCTTCTCACGAAATTCCGCAGTGGTTCTCCGTCCTTCTGCTTGCAGTTGTACAAATCTGAGGCTTCGGCTGTCGTGTTGTGGAACATCTGAAACGCTTGCATGAACTTTGTCTTGAGATCTACCCAGCTGTAGACTGAGTGAGGAGGCAGCAGTGAGTACCAATTCAGGACTGATCCTTCGCAAGCTATGATGAAGGATTTGGCCAGTGCAACATCATCCCCTCCTACCGAATTCACAGCTGATTCGTATCTCATGAGAAACTGCCTGGAGTTTCCAAAGCCGTTGTATTTGGGAAGAGAGACAGGCTTGAACTTCGGCGGCCAAGGTGCTTGTTTGCGGCCGATTGACGACGGCGATTCGAATCCACGAAGTGTGAGACTCCGTTTCCCGCGAAGAAATTTTCTTTCGGGGATTCTCTTGTAGGCCCAGGGTTCTGATGCGGTGACTCTCGCCACGAGGAACTTGTTCTCTTGTTCTTTCATTTCATCAATTTCTTTTTGTATTGCTTCTATCTCGCTCTTTTGCTTTGTTCACCGCTCTAGCTTTTCAGAGATTTTCCTCTTCGCTTGTAACTGAGCTGCGAACTTTTCTTTGTCTTTCTGTAGCTGCTATATCTTTTGCTGAACCATCGCTAGCTCTCTGTCTATGGCGTCATCATCATCATCCACATTCTCAAACTCTTGCTGTTCAGCAGGTTGTTCTTGGGTGTGAGCTGTCTTTTCTGCTCTTGCCTTCATGAGAGCTTCGAGCTTTTCCCTTCGTTCTTGGTTTGTTGTGTTCGAAGATTCAGGAACAAAAGAGGTCTCATTCCCTTGGGTAGGATGGCGATCGTCTTGGTTTGCCTGTGCTGGAACGTTCTTCTTGGATTTCTTCTGAGGTGGCATCGTGAGTTTCTTTTCGGCTGGAACACGGTGGGCGCCAATGTTGGGGGTTACCAAAAAATTCGGATGACTACCCTAACACGAGAGAGAGTTCCTAACACGTTCAAGCACAAAGTGAGAGCGCAAAGAGACTGTGATTCCCTCTGCAAGTAGCACAAGTTCCAAAAAGTCTGAATCCTTTTACACGTGCCCTTGCGCCCCCTTTTATAGGGAGACGAAGGGACTTTTACATACCGATAACACCCTCAGCCTCAGAGAATATTCCTAGTGTGAACGCATACAGGAATGTCTTTTTCATCTAACATATTTACAAATCTGCCACTAGTTCACACTCCAAACCCGGACTTTTTGGGACAACAACTTTGACTTTGCTTCTCCCCCGGTTCGTGAATGTCTTCGCGTGAAACCTCCGAACTGGGTCTTCAACAGTTTCCCGAATTGGCCTTCGCTTCTCCGCTGGTTCGCGCATGTCCACGCGCCTGACTCCCGAACTTAGTCCTTGACAGATTCCCGAATCGGCCGGTCTCCGAAGTTCGGGCCATCGACAGTTCGAGATTCCGGGCTTTCGCATGTTCGTGACCCCACTTCTTCACCGAATCAAGATTCCCGAACTTTGCACATTCGCGAATTCGAGGCTTCACAGGTTCCAGGCTTCCGCAAATCGTGAATTCCCTGCTCCTGAAAAACATGCTTCGAGAACTTTGTTAAACTCAACGTTTCGAGGGTGACGGGTTTTCCTGAATTCCCAACACTCTCCTGAAAATAAGCTGCGTGATAGAGTTAGTTTTCAATTTGTTGAAAATTACATCATTCCGACATCGCCAGATAGCCCAGCAAAGCGCAGCTACACCCACCCAGATCAAACCTTTCATGGTCTTAGGTTGATTATTAAGCCAAGTACCAAACAAATGGCTAATAGATCTGGGTTGGTTAAGATTTGTTGCGAAGAAGATTATGTGCCAAATCGTTTTAGCAAAGGGGCAACCCAGGAATAGGTGTTGGATATTCTCATTCCTGTTACAACTAACACATTTCTGGCTACCTTTCCAATTTTTCCTAGCCAGATTGTCTTTAGTGAGAACTACTCCCCTTTGTAGAAACCAGAGAAAAATCTTTATCTTTATTGGAATCCTCATCTTCCGGATCTTTCGATGCTGAAAGGGTGGATTTGTATCATTAAGATGGTGATACAACGACCGGACGGTGAACAAGCCGGACTTGGTTAAGCTCCATTTAAAAAGGTCAGAGCTTTCCGTTAGCTGCACGTGTAAGATTCGTGCCACTAATTCAAGCCAATCTCTAATATTGTTATCCACTAGAGCCCTCCTGAAGGAGATATTTAGGGGGTTTGCGGCCATTATCTTGAATATTGTAGCGTGTGGCTCCCTCGCTATATTATATAAGTTCGGGTATTAAATTTTGAGCGGCTTGTCTCTTATCCAAGTGTCCTCCCAGAATCTGACATTGGTCCCATCCTTTATAACAAAGGAACCTAAAGACAGTACCTCATCTTTTAAATGCATGAGACCCTCCAAAAATGAGAGTCATAGGGTTTGGCTTCCACTTGAGTTAAAGATTTAGACCTCAGGTATTTATTTCGGAGCAACGTTTGCCCGATGCCATCTATGTTTAGTACATTAAATAACCACATGGTTGGAACCAAAGGAATATCTAGGGAAGCATCGTACGAGTTTCTATCCCAACCATTTCACCACCCCAAAAGATGAATTGAAGTCCAAACAAATATCTTAAGAACATTCACATGCAAAATACTCTTAGAAATTAGGTGGGCACATGCCCAAAAAAACAAAAGGAAAATAAAACTCTCCATGACAGTGAGTACATTCGCGCTGCCGTTCCAGATCGTCAAAGCACGTCGCTTGCTTAGGCAAAAAATGGTTGCTTTCGGGAGCAGCCACGGGCACACGGCCTCACCGCACACCTGACACCCCTATCCCACCGACCCAACCCCACGTCCCCACCTCGAATCAGCATCAGCTCCACTCCAAAATCCAAATCCGAATATATATAACGAAAAGACTTTCTTTTCCTTTGCCCCAACAAACCATCAAATTAATCGCACCACCAGCCTTGCTGTGCTACAAAAATGCTTCAGCCATAGCGCTTCGGCCTGGATCTTCTTTCTGACTTTCTCCTCCTAGCGTGCTCGTGCTCGTGCTCTTGCTTCGGGGTCTTGCTCTTCCTCTCCATCCCCTTCCCCCCTGCTCCCTGTCTCCTCCTGTCTTGACTCGTTCCTCCTCTAGTTGGAGTTTGGAGAACATTGTGTCACTGGATCCCTGAGAGGTGCTGCCGCAGGGTTCGATATGACGTCGACGGCGTACTCGCGGCCGTCGAAACTGCCGGGCGGCGTCGAGCGGCGGCTGCCGCCCCGCCTCATGCGGAGCCTCACGTCCAAGATCGAGCCCAAGAAGCTCGGCGTCGGCCTCCTCGCCGGCTGCTGCCTCGCGCTCCTTACCTACGTCTCCCTCGCCAAGCTCTTCGCAATCTACTCCCCTGTATTCGGTACGCATTGGGTTCGGTTCGATTCAATTTCAATCTCTCCCGACCTTATTTTCCTCACTAATCTAATCGGAGCTGCTCGATTCGTCCTCAGCCAGCACGGCCAACACGTCCGCCCTGCTGCAGAACTCGCCGCCGTCGTCGCACAAGCCGTCCGTGCCGGAGACGGAGGCCATCCCGCCGCAAGAAACGCCAGCCGGTGGCGGCAGCAGAGGCGATGACGCCGTGGATCTGCCGGAGGCGACGGGGTCCGAGGAGCCCGGCTTGCCGGAAGCTGTAAAGAGAAACGAGATGGCGGCGGGGGCGGGTTCTGACGAGCCTGGCTTGCCGGAGGCGTTAAGCAGAAAGGGCGGCGGCGAGAATGCGGCGGCGGCCTCAGAGGCAAAGCCATGTAAGGAATCTCACCTCTCCGCCTTTTTTTTCTTCTTTTTTGATTTTTTTCGCCCACAACTTTAAATGGAAAAGCAGGACGAACTAAACGAACCAGCATTCTCCAGAATTAAAGCTCTGTACTTGCCCAAAATTGGTGTACCCAGCTAATAATTTCGGTAGGGATAGATGGTGATGCGCTAGATCTGATGCGTTTCAATGCTTAATCCAGCTCCCAATGGCGAAGGCAAGATGACCTGCGACGAGAATGGCGTGGACGAGGGGTTCCCGTACGCGCGGCCGACCGTGTGCGAGCTGTCCGGCGACATCCGGGTGAGCCCGAAGCAGAAGACCGTGTACCTGGTGAACCCGTCGGGCGCCGGCGGCTTCGACGAGAGCGGCGAGAAGAAGCTCCGGCCCTACGCCCGCAAGGACGACTTCCTCCTCCCCGCCGTGACGGAGGTGACCGTGAAGTCGGCCCCCTCCGCGGCGGCGGCGCCGGCGTGCACGAAGCGGCACACCGTGCCGGCCGTGGTGTTCTCCAACGCCGGGTACACGGACAACTTCTTCCACGACATGACGGACGCGATGGTGCCGCTGTTCCTGACGGCGGGGCACCTCAAGGGCGAGGTGCAGCTGCTGATCACCAACTACAAGCCGTGGTGGGTGCAGAAGTACACGCCGCTGCTCCAGAAGCTCTCCAACTACGACCCGATCAACTTCGACGAGGACGCCGGCGTGCACTGCTTCACGGCGGGGTTCGTCGGCATGTACCGGGACCGCGACCTGATCCTGTCCCCGCACCCGACCCGCAACCCGCGCAACTACACCATGGTGGACTTCAACCGGTTCGTCCGCGGCGCGCTGGCGCTGCCCAGGGACCGGCCGGCCGTGCTCGGGGAGGAGCCCGGCATGCGGCCCCGGATGCTGATCATCTCCCGGGCCGGGACGCGTAAGCTGCTGAACCTTGACGAGGTGGCCGCAGCGGCCACAGAGCTTGGGTTCAACGTGACGGTGGCGGAAGCCGGCGCGGACGTTCCGGCGTTCGCGGCACAGGTGAACGCGGCGGACGTGCTCCTGGCGGTGCACGGGGCCGGGCTGACGAACCAGATCTTCCTGCCGACCAACGGTGTGGTGGTGCAGATCGTGCCGTGGGGGAAGATGGACTGGATGGCGACCAACTTCTACGGGCAGCCGGCCAAGGACATGAAGCTGCGGTACCTGGAGTACTACGTCGGCGAGGAGGAGACGAGCCTCAAGGACAAGTACCCGAAGGAGCACACGGTGTTCAGAGACCCCGAGGCGCTCCACAAGCAGGGATGGCAGGCTCTCGCTGGGATCATCATGAAGCAGGACGTCAGCGTGAATCTCACCAGGTTCCGGCCGCTCCTGCTGCAGGCGCTCGACAAGCTGCAGGAGTAGGAATCTGTGGTGGATGGGGATGAATCTTGTGCAGCCAGTGGGCACCCGGCACACATACGCTTCGCATAGAGGAGCAGAGCTCAATCAAAAGGGGGAAATTGAGGAGGCTACTGCTACTACTAGAGAGGAAGGAAATCAATCAATGCAAGGAACTTTTCCTTGGTATATCGAAGTGACTTGAGGTGGCTTCAAATTGGTAAAAATTGGTTTGTGTTTTGGTTTCTGTAACAACTTGGATAGTGCACTCCATACACTACACACGGAAATGTTATGTTTCATTCTTTTTTTTTTAACCTTAACTTCACTTGTCATTCTAGTGGAGTGTTATTTTTCCTAGACAAATGGAGTGTGATAATATTGCCCATATAAAAAAACGAGCCAGTTGGTGACTACTCCTACTCCGTACAGAACAGCACTAGTAATTTGGTGGTTTTGAACCCGGAGAACCAGGAAGCATGTTGCCTCATCATGCAATCCATGTTACGGATTTACGGGTCAGCAACGATGGAACCAGCTCTGGGAGCATTTGAGTAAACTTTCTGCATGTGCTACAGCTGTGCATTCCATCTGCTCTGCATCTGAAACCAGAACCATATGTCCATATGGAAGCCGCCGGTGAGGGCAGAACAGAAGTACAGAACCAACCAAATCGGCCAACCAACGCTTCGAGGCCTTTGACTTCTGCAAAAGTTTGGCTTCAGCAGCAAAAGGGGATGTTGCTGGCATGACGGCGGAAGCACCATGAGCCTTTTTCACATTCAGTCAGTCAGCAGTCTCATTCTCTGCTTCTCCAAATGAAACTTCTGGGATGCACCGGTAGGTTTGCGCGTCCGGTGGATCCAAGCAAAGCAAGGAGGGTATCAGCGCGTCGCGGCGAAAGGGACACGGCACCCGGGCAACAAAGAAAGCATCGATGCTTTAATGTGATCACCCCTCCTGTTCGACCACACTAATCAAAGCAGGGACAGCTCACCGGATGGATGGGCGAGGATAGCTGCGTGAGAGGAGGACAAACCAGGAAAGGAAAGCAATGGCCGTGAACCTAACCCCTGCGAAAAGGTTGCAGGGCAACCTACCTTTCGCCCTCTCGCGACGCACACGGAAAATGTTTATGTGCTTAGGGCAAAAGTCCTGCACGTTCAGGTTTCAGCAGCCATCCGTGTGACGTTGGACCCGCTGCCTCCAACGCTTCCTTCACAAGCACATTGAGTCATTGACATATAGGTTGACATATAGGTGGGTAAAAGAGATCATGACCCAGCAGCAACTTCCCACCAGTCTCATGATGCAAAATTCATCGTCATGGCCCTCATGAACGACCTTCCCAAGCGGAGAAGAGAAGTATACGTGCTACCACGATCGACTCAACTGGGTGCTGTGTGCTAACATGATCGGAGAGATTCTTTATTCGTATCCTCCTGCGAACTCACATGATCCTGCTGCTTCCGGCACTTCTTATTGGACAAGTGGTTTCCATTTTGTTATTTCCAAGTGTTGGTGCTTTCTGTTTAATCTATTTGTTAGATCTAAGTAGGAGTAGTTCATTGCTTAATTAATTCATGTCGTCTGTGCATCGGATGGCGACGTCGACCGACGACCGGTGGGATGTTTCCATGTCCATATGCTCAGTGTGGACTGCTGATTTGGTCGTTCAATTTGCGATACAGAAATGGTCACACTCGATTCCTTTGGAGGATGATTAAATATGAATTTCCACAAAACATAAGTCTCTGAGGAGATTTAGACGAGATACCATGTTTAATTTTGTACGCCTTTTATTGCCTACTATTTCGAAGTAAAGCATATATAGGTGGAAGAGGAATGGAGTAAGGGATGGCATGCGGAACCTCTGCAATGAAGAACGATGTGCCATTCTTGCACAAGCGAAAAAAGATGTTGTTTGTTTATGCAACCACTGACGATGGTCCTGGAAAAGCAGGCAAACAACTTCGCTTAGAACATACGTGATGTCGGCTGCGCAGGGCATCAAGTGCTCTCCACATCAACCAACCAACATCACGTCTGTATATATGCACTGACAATATACAAGTCGTGAACCTGAACAATGCATTTGGAACCGGGCTATACATGCATGCGTACCATATTTAATCAACCCACGAGATGGATGTATTTGCATGATGCTTTGCACCGTGAAAGTCTAGTACGACGACACGCACAAGTAGATGGCGAGAAACGGTGGTGCATGTTCGTTCCTGTTTCGCTATCAGCCGGGAGATATGAGAACAGCTCTCTCAACTGCGTGCTGGTGCTCAAGTTAGGTGCAACAAAAAGCAACTACTCTGCTGTTGTTTCTTAGTCGCGGTCACAGCTACTTTGGTTGGTAGGCAAAAAAAGAAGAAGGTTAATGCACATATATATTTGACGCCGCCACTGCTGCAAGTCGTTGAAACAATTAAAGTTCCTTGCTTGAAAGCCTGAAAATAAATAATGTTAGGCTTGGTTGTCCTATTCTCGTGAGAAGAAATTGGAGACTTTGGAGGGCCAGGAAATATATTCCTGCATTTCATCTAGATATGTAGAAATTCCAAAGAAAAAATAAAGTGAAATGCATAGACGGTCGCTAAACTATTCCTGCATTTTCATCCAGATTCATTAACTTTCCGTGGTGAAAGCCTTACTCATTCTGAGGGCTTATAATGGCAACGCGGGTGCCATTTACTTGCTTGGCAAGTACATTTGTGTCGTCTGATAGGTCGTCCCATGCATCGACACGTAATATTGAGTCGACTAAATAAAGTACTTGTACAATGAGTTGTCTTGTAAGTCGTCTGATAGAATAATGAAATCCCTTAATTTGGGCATATAAAAAGGAATATTATGAGTTGCATGGCAATAACAACTCATACAATGGTTGTGAAGTTGTCTCATAAGGTAGTTGTTTTGCTCATGAAGTGGTTGTTTCGCGAAGCAACGACCTCTTTCTCTCTCCTCGCTCTCTCCCCTCCACATCATCAAAAATCTTATGTGGCATTGCATGCGACGACCTTTGGGACCGCTGACGTGTAGCAATGTACTTGCTCTAAGAAGCATCTATCTTTTTTTGCTCCTTTTCCCTTCCACAACTCGAGTTTCCAAGTGAAAACCCCAACCTTTTAGTTGGGTGACGAGCTGACAATGTTGAGAGATGTTCGAGTTGTGCGGTGTGTTGATATTATAATACAATTGGTCAGTGTTGTTTATTGTATTGGTCAGTCTCGATCTCTACTTTTTTAAAAAAAATATAATCGGCAACTCTTGTGTTTAGTCTGTTTAAAAAACATATTTGCATGCATATTGAAGCAATTGGTTTTTGAAATATAAAACAATCGGTATGTTTAGTCTGTTTTGGAGTCTGTTTTGCATCATATTTTTTGTGCTTTCAATATGTTTTTTGCATGTTTTTTTACTTCATTGGATTTATAAAGTACCACTTCAGTTGTAGATAATGCTATTACCATGCCTAGTTATTTATGATTTTGTTATGATGGTTCAATTTTAACTTGCAACTAATTAAACTTTGTAGTCAGTCAACAACGCTCCAACCTGTAGTTATATTGAACTCAATAATTGTTCAGGTTGCTATAGTTTCTTATTCCAATGACTACATGGGCCACCTTTGGCGAATTTGAGATGTTGCATTGTGGTCTCACTTGTTTCATCTTCTTTGTTCCTTCATTTTGCATTGGCTCTTTATGTGTCTGAGAAGTGAGAACAGTATACTCGATATGCGAAAGGGTATGTAACCTAGTAGTTACAAGAGTTTTAGTAGCACCTGGAGTCCTGGGTTCAATTCTTTGTGGGAGCAAATTTCTCAAGATTTAACAGTGTTGTGCTTTCAGTGGTATGCGACGTTCGTGTCGACAGCGAGACGTTTATGGTGAGTTCGTCAATCTTGAGGTTGTGTCGTCCCGGTCATCGAAAATACTCATAGGGATAGGATTTGTGTGTGTGCGAATGTGCGTTCATAAGGGTGAGTATGCATGTGTTGTGGGTGTCTTCGTTGTACTTTGTAAATCGAAAAAACAGTAGACTATATATATATAGCTTGTTTTTTAACATAATCGAGGGCTTTTCATTCAATCAAATACTGAATACAATCCTTAGCTGTTGCATCCTTAAGCTACTGTGGAATGACAGCAAACCAAGACACTACCAGAGACCCCCAACGATGCCTCCTTAACACATCTATCAGCCGAAGTATTACCCTCTCTACGAGTAAAACACACTTTTACAATATGAAAAGAACTACAGAGCTCCCTGCACTCATGCCATCTCCCAGCGATTGCTGATTTGTCCATCGATTATGTTGTAAGAGCCTTCATAAGGACAGAGCTATCTGATTCTAGAATGACGTGAATGACGTTCTGGAGGAGGTTTTTTACGGTACACAATACCACCTAACGGTAATACGGTGATATTACCAGTTATTTCCAATGGGTACGATGGTAATTTGGTTGATGTGTATTATTTGGAAACATTTTGCTATCCCTCTGTCACGCCGTCATCCTTCACCTTTGAAACATTTTCTTGCATTCGTCACTGCACCGGTCACTCCTCTCTCCATTCCTCGCCGGCGCCACCGCCGCCGCCGCCGGCCGCAGGCGCATCCTCCCTGCAGTACCGCGCCGCCGGGGTCGAGGGAATCCTCTGGCACACCTCTCCATTCCCGCTCCCCCACGCCCCCACGCCGGCACAACCTCCAAGCCTCGCGCGCGGCGCCGCCGCCGCGGCATCCTCCCAGCAGTCCCGCGCTGTGGCCGGCGAGGGAATCCGGTGGCGCACCCCCGCAACCTGCAATCCTCCTGCACTCCTGCGCCGACGCCACCTCCAATCTGTCCATTCCCGCGCGGAGCACGCCAGGACAGGGGCATCCTCCTCCATCCCCTGCGTCGCTGCCGGCGGCGCATCTTCCCCCGCCTCTTTGGGCTCCGCCATCATCGTCTCCACCTGACCCTCGTCGTCTCCACCTACCCCACGCAGGTTGCTAACCCCCGTCGAACACCTCTGGTTTGGGATGGGTTTGATTCTGTAGAGTAGTGGAAAATAGCGAGTAGGAATAATCAAAATGTCCATTATAACTAATAGGTTTTATATATATCTTCGGACATGTTTCAGTTTTTAGTTGGTGGATTGGTGATTCTTGTGATATTATACAACTCAGAGTAGGCCCAGTCCGCGGCAAGGTAATGCCTATACTCCTCTCTGTCTCCCTCATACCTCTGTATCTATATTTCTTTGTTGTTACTGAATTTCTGTCTCTGTATGTATACTATAATAAACCTAATGTTCATCCATGACGATTCTTCACAGAGCATGGCTCAGTATCAGGTCACAGTTGGAGTGGATAGTGACCACCTGCAATGGAATGGGTTGTTTATGAAAATGAACTGTAAAATATACAAAAGATGAAAGATGAATTAAAGAAGTTAAAGCAGTTGTTTGAAAGGCATAGTAATATCATTTCAGGCTTCCTCCTTTTAGAAAATATATGGCAGCCACTTGGAAAATATATCGTATAGAACTGGTTTAGGAAATTAAAACTTTTGAGCAGATGTAGTGGGTTGGCTGTTCATGAATCATGATAGATTTCGAAACAGATTTCGAATTGTGATTGATTTTCGTATAATACCGTCTATCAATTTGTTGTGAAATGTTTGTTCTTCTGTTTTTGATGTAGAATGGATAAAAAAGGAAAAATCTTGCAATTTTGATAAGTTTGATAATCTAACCTCAGCAATTACAGATGTGGTTAGCATTGGTTTCTTAGGGCGGGATGAAGTAATTGAGTATATTTTTATTTTGATAGAAAGGTTTGCTTTGTAAAGGTTGTGATGTGTTTATATTTTTTCTTGCAGGTTACCGGAACGGATGCTGAAGGGTTTGATAGTCTGGAGCAATTAAATGAATACAAGAGTGTTGCAGGTCAGACTTTTTTACGGAGCAAGATTGCTTTGATCTTTACAATGACTACGCATTTAGTAAAGGATTTGGTATAAGAAAAGACAGAGTTAGGTACAAGACAGGCACGAAAGAGGTAATTTGGAGGAGATTCATGTGTGCATGTGAAGGATATAGATCGCTTAAGTTTTTTGGAAGGACTGATAAAAAAAGAAAGCCTCGTGACCTCACCAGATTTGGTTGCATGGCTAGGCTTGATGTGGAGTGGAGTGAAAGTCTTAGCATTTGGTATGTGAAGGACTTTGTGGATATGCATTCACACGACCTTGCAAAACCACAACATGCACATGTTTTGCGATCTCACTGAGGGCTTAATGATCCTCAGAAGGCTGAGGCAGTTGAGTTGGCGCTAGGTGGGCTTCGTCCATTCCAGATCATGGACGTGATGGAGATGAGCCACGGTGGTCCCGGAGAGACTGGAGTCATTTCCCAGGATTTGTATAGTTTTATTTCGACGTACAAGAAGGAGAAGATTGAAGAAAGTGACGTTGAATTTGTGTTGAATCATATGCGTGCGATGGAATAGAAAGACCTGAAATTCTTTTTACATATAGTAGGGATGTGCATGGCCCGTGTAAGTCTTCGCTGCGGTACATATTTATAGAAATTACTAGTTGCAAAAGATACAAAAAAATAACACTTCATTATCATTCAAGGCACATGTAGATGTTCATCGAAAGTATTAGTAGAGATTATAAGCGTTTTTAGTCCAGAACAAAAGGGTGCCATTGAGAAAGTAGGATTCGGTTTTTTGCTAAAGATTAAGAAATTAGAGATTCGACGCGATCTATGCAAGGAAATTGCTGACACATTCGACCTAGACACTAATGAATTCAACTTTAAAGGAAACAAGGTCGTGTTAAGCTTCAAAGATGGTGAGGACATTCTAGGACTACCATCACAAGGTGAAGAAATAAGGGTTGTTCCAAAAAAGCATGTACCTGGACTCTTCAACAAGTACACATGGAAGGATGCTACTGCAATATATTACACAAACATGAAGGATTATTTCAAAGACAATGAAAGCTATGATGATGATATAATCCTTCATGTTGTTCTACTTGGGCACAGTTCGCATATTTTTACTGTTCTCCATTGGTTTCTACTTGTGCCCAACACTACAGTCATACATAAAATCAGATTATCTAGGCCTTATTGAAGATATAGATACTATTAAGAACCTCAACTGGACCAGTTTGATAGTTAATTACTTGATCGGAAGCATCAGGGAGTACAAGGAGGTAAAGGAAGCTAATCTTTAAGGGAATCTAGCTCTATTGCAGGTATGTATTTTGCATGTTCAAATAACAAATTTATGACACTATTAATATTCATAACAGATACAAATTGTTGTTTTTCAAACTACAGGTGTGGTACTGGGAGAAGGTGTCTTTATCTCATATATATCCTACACTGTAGCAGCCCGTTGGGGACATACCACCACTCATGTAGTATTGGGACGAAATGAGAGCAAAAGAAAGAATGAAACTAGGATGCAACCATCCTTTTGGAGAAGGGAAGGTAAAAGTAGATCAGACTGTACTATGCATCTAATTACTTCGTACATACAAGAACAGGTACTAACAAAACCTTTTTTTCATTTCTTATATTAGATTGTAGATGACATAACAAGTCCCAAATGCCACACAACAGCAGAACAACATGACATGGCAAACAATGAACAAGCAGAGAGCAATTCAAAAGAATCGCAAGAATTTAAAGTGTTTATTACAAATCAGTTCATGTCACTATCAAAACATATTGATGGCAGGTTCAATACAATAGAGAAGCGGCTTGATGTCATACAAGCACAACGTGTAAGTATATTAACATATTTTTCCGTACCTTATTTCATTTTTGTGTTCGAATTCCACCATCACGAACCCTTCCAACGTGCAGGAGGCGAGGCCAGTGGAACAACCTGAAATTGACAGGCTACAGATGTCAGAAATAGAAATAGGAAATTGTTGACGGTGTATTTTGGTACACCAAACATGTTCATTACACTTTGGTTTGAATTTGATTATGGAACTAACTCGCCACTAGGCACACTAATCATATAACAGGTTCATCTTTGTGTGTGCATTTGGAAGTGTTATGTTTATGTAGGAAAACATGGACATAAAGGACGGATCATAGATAGGGTTTAGGTAAGTTAGTAAGTAGAGGTAGATCAAATGCTTGTAATCCCCTTGCTCCGCGGATTAACAAGAACCTAGGGAATCCCGTGGTGAAAAAGGTGTAAGTCTGTAGGCTTGCGGATTGTAGGTGGATATGTCTTTTATCCATCAACAGAAATCATGACATGAACGCAAAAGAGGAGGATAAAGAACAACCAAACATGCAAGATACAACCAGAAACCGACCAAATTGTCAAAAAATCCATCCAAGCAACAAATGTCGATTACGAGTACAATATTGGCACAAAACATCCTCGCCCCAACAAGACCAAGGACAAACAAGTGGACAAACAAGTGGTCCAAAATGGTGTTGCGATGCCTTATGAACCAGCTTCAGATGAAAGCACGTCACAAGGTACGACTATGTACGAGTTTGTTTACCATTCCATAAAACATATTATTCGTCTGACACCTTTCTCCAGAGTATTTGATCACTACTAGAGATATACCTGAGCATTTTGAGCCCGGCCCGCGCCAGGCTCGCCCACGAACCTTACTGGGCGGGCGTGGGTAGAGATCTTGAAGCCCGTGAAAATTTTTTTGGCCCGAGCCCGGCACAAAATGTTGTTTTTAGTTGTTTTACACTATAAAATGCGCGGGCGGCCCGCCCAAGCCCGGGCCCGGCCCGAGCCCGGCCCGAAAATTAAGGCCCGATGCGTCCAGTGGGATGGTCATGGGCAGGATTTTTCGGCCCGAAATAACAGAATTTTTTTTCGGCCCGGCCCGAACCCGGCCCGACCTGAAAAATGCTCACCTCTAGCTTGAGACATGCCCACTGTCGACTACATCTATTCAGCGTCAATGCATAAGGTTTTGTTTGATATTGGTCAATGCACAACAACAAGAAATGATCTAGATCTCCTTCTAAATACTAACATGTGGTTGAATGATTCGGTAAGTATATTTCTACTTGAAAAGATTGGATTCGATAAATAAATTTTAAGATGACTCATGTGCAAATGAAGGTTATCAATTCTTACATCCGAATACTAAAAGCACAACCTACCATCAAGGAAAGGGAAGACGGATTTGCCTACCTAGAAACAACTTACAATGCAACCTAGATATGTCAGGATACCGTTGCTTCATTACGAAATCAAGATGAAACAGGTTTCCGTTTGAAACGGACATTAACTTATCTCAACCATGATATGGTACACCTTGCATCCTACTACAACTATCTAAGTTTGAGTTGTCAAATGCAAACATCTAACGAAGCAATTTTTCAAGTATTCTTTCCAATCAATATTAAAAATAATCATTGGTATTTGATGGTCGTCAATGGTAATAAGGGTGTCATTCAGATACTAGACTCATATGGGTCAGCCACTCGCCGCCCTCAAGTACAACAACTGGTGAGACAACACTAATGTAGTACCGACTACTTAATAACAAATAGTACATGATTACCCTAACAAAAGATGTTTATATGGATCTCAGTTGCAAGGGTTGCAGGACCGTATCAAACGCATTGCAGACCTGGACATGATTGGGAAACATAAGTGGTGGAACACCCAAGTCAAAGAATGGCGACTCCATGAATGTGTCACAAAGAAAATCCAGACTAACAAGTACATACAATGCACAAAAGCACTTCTAAGTATACTATTATCCATGTAATTTGTACTTCCTAACTTGTGTAAATACCAATTAACCTTGCAGCGCATCCTTGCAGCTTTGGACCGGAAACAAATTATCTTCCATATTCACGCAAGTAAGTTTAACAATAACATTTGAAAAAGCCCATCTGTGCCCCATCTTACATTACTTGTAATAATATTATCATTTCTATTTGTTACGTGCAGAAGGACATGAGTAATTTCAGGCTTAAGCTTGTTGTCACATTGGTTAACTATCCATGGAACAAAGTTACAGGAAGTCCAGGGTGGAAAGCTAGTGGTGTCGAGGAGAACTACACACCGGAAGAGAATGAAAAGCAAAACTAAATTTGCTACATTTGGTTGCCTCATTATATCTAGGATCATTGAATATTCCAGTCCGATAATGTTCTTTACATATAGTTGAAGCTCAAAATTAGATGCTGCACACTGAAACGGTTTTAGATAAAGCACTGAAGTGGTAAAACGTTGGGCTTTTATATTGTTATATTGTTTGAACTTCTCATGAAACTATAAGTCTCTTTTCACTCTGTTACATAGCCAATCATATTAAATTCAAACAAGTGGAATTTGATGCAATTTACTAACATTTTTTTGGGCTTCTTAAGCATGTGTAGCAAAAAATCAATTCCCTGCCCTTCCAGTCTACTCCCTCTGTCCCGGAAACAGAGTTGTCCGGGAACAGGGATCTGAGAGTGCGGCACGAAGTCCCAACGACTCTGTTTCTGGGACATTGGAGTATGTTGGAATTGGCACTTTCTAACTTCAGGTAAGTCATGTGAGGAGACAGCTCACGCCCCATACTAGAATTTTTAATTTTATCAACAATTTTCAAATCCATCTATTTGGGAGGATATTAATCAGACTAAGCCGCATTTGGCATTACTGGGCCTTGAAGTGATGGGAGTCCACCCTACCCAACTGACTACTCCTAGAGTAAAAAAAAGATGAATCCAAGTTCCCTTTCCATTGCCCATTTGCACCTTTAAAATCACACCCAATGGCTAATGCCTAATCTTAGGAAGAATTGGAACTCAAATTAAAGAGTACCCAACCTATGAAGTTCTCTTCTGACTGCTCCAAGAGTAAACGGAGAAAAAAGATGAATCCAAGTTATCTTTCCATCTCCCAACTGCACCTTTCAAATCACGCCCATAGGCTAATCTTATCAAGAAACCAAAGCACTGAAATTTGTGATTGCCTTTGTTTGTAGTATCTTTGTTTTAGACAAGCCTCGGTTACAATAGGGTACTGTGAAAGTTTGAATCAAGAAACTGCAGTTGCAGCGTGTTGAAGATGCAAAAAAGAAAGTGCAGTTGTTGCGTGTTTAGTATTACTAAGAGGCACATAAGAACTGCATTTGGTACATACGTGTCAGCACAAAGACTAACTTTGCTTCTTTTTTCTAAAAATTTTCCTAAACATACACACCTTAAATTCAAACTTTCCTAGAGAGATGATCCATATCAAATTATAAGTCCATGCCTTCTCTTTCTTCTAAAAGTTCCATTTTTGTAACAAAATCATCAGCTTTGGACAACAAACAATAGATCAATTCATCTAGGTACATTAATAGATGAATTTGCCTGCTCACCTTCCTGGTGAAATGCCCCAATCCTGCAGAGGAGGTCGGGCCGCCGATGCTGGCCATGGACATCCCACCGGCCAGAATGCCCAACACAGCACGACGAGTAGCCGACTTGGGGAAGCTCGCGGCAGATCTGGGACCCCAAGTCAGTCGCCGGCCCGCGCTGCACGGATCCGGCAGCCCTCCGCCGGAGGACGTGTCTGCGCCGCCCAGGGGACGATAGCCTCTTCTGGCTGTGCCACATTGAGGCAGCGGCCAGCCCAGGTGCCCCGTGCCGAGGTGCACCCGGTCACACGCTGGTGACCTACGACGCCCGTTGACCCGGTGCGGGAGGCCTCGCCGCGCCGCTGGCCTCCGGATCCGCACCGCCGTCGGGGGACGACGACCTCCTCTCGGCCGTGCCACATTGAGGCGGTGGCCGGCCCGGGTGCCCCGTGTCGAGGTGGCCCTGGTCCCACGCTGGTGAACTACGCCGCTCGTTGACTCGGTGCGGGAGACCTCGCCGCGCCGCCGGCCTCCGGATCGCGCTCCGCACACCGAGGAGGGCTTCCACCCGTGCCTCGCCACGGCTTGCACCTCGGACCAAGGAGAGGCGGCTGGTTGGGGTAAGGAGCAGGGACGTCGGCGCGGTGAGGGAGGGGCTGCCGTTACGGGGTAGGGAGCAGGGCCACCGTAGATCTGCGCGTTGTCATATGGACCTCCCTGGGCCCACTACCTCGGTGGGTACCAGGACCGACTACTCGGTGGGCCCCTGGGACTACTTGACTTGTGCCGCACGGTACCTGATGGCGTGAGGCGCAAGGACTACGGTGGAGAAGTACTCGGATAGGAAGCTATACATACCATGTACTGTGTAGAGGACTCCTAGACATACACGACTAGTACTCTCTCCCTAAACCGACCTGTAACCCTGCCTCCCGGACTATATAAGGCGAGGCAGGGACCCTTCTCTCTCATTACGCATCATCTTGTAATCACACCTAATCAATCCAGAGCTATGCAGCATACAGGACGTAGGGTATTACGCACCTCGTGGCCCGAACCTGTCTAAATTGTGTGCCACGTGTCTCTTCCTTCGAGTTACCGATCTCGGCGAGGCCACATTCATCTACCTCAGGTACTCCCCTTGGTAGGTTGCCATTCTAAAACACCGACAACTGGCGCGCCAGGTAGGGGATCTCGCCGAAGATCATATGGCGAACTCGACGGCTACAATCTTCATCAAGACAACTGTCGCCTTCAATCGCGACGACACCTTCATCTTCGGCTCCTGGGTCTGCACTGCTGACGGTGCCGGATCCTTCTAGTGCCGCCTCACCATGCCGCCCAACCCGAAGACTGGCCTAGTGACGCTTCCCGAAGTAGTCACCGGCGATCTCGCCGGAAAATTCGGCGAAATTTCACTCTACAACCAGCGCGCAGACTTCGAGCTTGGATCCGACTCCAACTCGAACTCGACGTCGTCGTGGGCCATCGCATGCGAGCCGGCTATCGAGCCATCGTGTGTGGACTCCCCACTCCATGAGCACTTCCCATACGGCCTCTGCATCGCTAGCAAGGCCCACGCGAAGGCTCTCTCCGCACGCCAGGCTGGGAAGGAGATCACCTCCGAGGACGACTCGGACTCCAACCCCATCTCCGGCTACTACTCGGACTCCTCCTACGAGTTCGACTTCGGAGCGGACCCAGACGAGCACGAGTCCGAGACCTACACGATGGAGCAACCGCTGTCAGAACCTGCATCCGGCCTGGTTATAACATCCACACCCGCTGGCAGATTCGTCTACTGGCCAGACCGCAAGCCCGCAGACTTGACAGACGAGAACTCACGCTGCGTTGCCTACCTCGACTCACTGCTGTTTCAAGAGGGAACACCGCTAGCTCCAACTGAGGAGAACACTCCGACAGAGGTGGCAACCAGTGACTCCAGCCTTGGCTCTCCTGATCGGCAAGTCTTCATGACTACCAACGAGACGCCGGGGCCCTCAGGGACAGTCCCTGGCTGATATCTCGAGGATATCTCAGCGGACGAGTTGTCCGCCAATGCACCCGCTGACGAGACCGACGCCAACAGGGAAGCTCGACGTGAACGCAACAGAAAGCGGAACGAACGGCGTCGACGTCTCCGCGAGTCCCTTCCCATTCGGAATCTCGCGGAAGCACTCAACCAAGTCGAGAGCCGGGTGCACACTACCCCAGAGCAATGCCTCATGTCTATCACTAAGATAGCACGTCAGGCTCAAGGGATGCACGCGGGAGAAGTCATCACCAAACTCACGGAGGACGCCTACTTCATGCGAGTTGACAACAGGGTCACTCAAGTGCCCCCGTCTGGAACCGCCAACAAGACAACGAAGCCACAAGTCGCAGTGCGGACATCGGTCGTAACCGTACTCAATGGGAGCTACCGGCCAACCCCAACCGTACCCGGGCATCGGTCGGTGGACCCTCTCATGGTGGCAACAGTGCCGGCGGCGCCGGCGGCAACCGTGAGATCATCCCTCACCGTGATCCTGGCGGCGGAGGCAGTGACAGCGGGAGCTCCAACCATGGGGCTGGCAGGAGAGCCGGGGGTGGAGGCGACCGCGGCGGCCGAGGCCACGCGAACAGCCATGCCTCCGATGCTTCACGTGGCGGCTTCGACGCCCGCCAGAAAATCGAAGAACTTTAGCGCAAGAAGTCCTCCACAGCAGGCGACAATGATGTCTTCCCCGCCTTCTCTGCACGGCTTCGCAATCTACTTCTCCTGGAGAAATTCAAACCTCTGGGGATCACCAAGTACGACGCAAAGCAGGATCCAGTGCAGTGGCTCAGATGCTATGCCCTCTCCATTGAGAACGCTGGTGGCAATAACGACACGAAGTGCCTCTACTTCCCCTTCTGTCTGGATCAAGCCCCGCTTACATGGCTCGAGTCACTCGAGAAGTACTCGATCGACAAGTGGGACCAGCTTAAGGAACAGTTCACCAGCAACTTCGCGGGCGCTATGGGTCGCTCGGGTACTCGCATGGACCTGGCAATGGTGAAGCAGGAACAGGGCGAGACCCTTCGCAAGTACATGCGGCACTTCTTCGACAAGCGCGCCACCGTAGTCGACGTCTCCGACAAGGAGGTCATCGACCTCTTCCAAGACGGTCTATATCACTGTCGCACCTTCAAAGACTTCGGTCGTCACCGCCCGAGCTCCATCACCCACCTCAAGGACATGATCACCTCCTGGGCTGATGAAGAAGACAAGGCTAACGCCAAGTACGACGTCATTCGTGGCAAGAGCAAGCAAAACACGGGCGGCAACAGCAACAACAACGGGAACCAAGGCGGTCGCAGCAACAACTACTCGGGTCCCAATCGCAAGCGCAAGCTAGACAACACTGTCATGGCTATCCAGCGCCCTGCGAAAGACAACTCGAAGAAGACCTCCGGCGGCTTCAAAGACTTGCTGAAAAAAAGTGCCCATGGCATCTGGACGGCAACCACACCACCGAGCAGTGCTACCAACTCCGGCGAGCACTCAAGGACACTCTAGAGCCACGGCACCCTCACGACAAGAAAGGCAAGAAGAAGACCGACGAGGGCAACGGCGACTTCCAGGAACCCGACAAGACGGTGAACGTCCTCTTTGGCGGACTACCCAACCGACGGGCTCAGAAAGCCACACGACGAGAAGTCATGAACATTGAACCAGCGGTTCCGACCCCTCTCCGGTGGTCAGAGGTACCCACTACCTTCTCTCGTGCGGATCAATGGACAAGCTTCTCTGAACCAGGACGGTTCCCACTCGTCCTGAAGCCGGTGGTCGCGGGCTCCAAACTCAACAAGGTCCTCATTGACGGTGGAAGCGGGCTTAATGTCCTTTTCACCAAGACCTTGAAGAAGATGAAGCTCGACATCACCCACATGCTCACCAAGAGCACCTCGCCTTTCTACGGCATCGTCCCCGGAAACCAATGTTAAAAAAGGCGCTAGGCGCTCTCTAGGCGGTGACCCACCGCCTAGAGCTTAGGCGAGCCTAAGCGCGCCTAGGCGGTTTCTAGGCGGTTTCAAGGCGTTTTTTCTGTATGTGTAACTAACTAACTAATATATGAAATAAATACCAAGAAGGTTGCACATACAGACCTTGGTTGATCTCCATGCCTTTTGTTTTGAGTAGTATAACTTTGTTCTTGAGGAAAAATGTGTTCCTGCTGCCTTCTTGGCTTCCTGAAGCAGTATCAAAGAGGAAGTTATGAGAAATATGAAATAAACAGATTGACATTTACATTAAAAAAAGAAGTAGAAGTAAAAGGAAACTCATCTGAATGCATAGCCATCCATTTGTCCAAATTAGCAACAAAAACCAGCAGTTCCCATGTCCACCAAATAGCAGATTTTGAATCACGAAGCTGACCAAATATGTGACAAGCACATAACAATGCATGAAAAATTCATAAATAAATTTTTAGTCCGGACTCTAGAGTCACGGCTCACAAGTCGCAACACAAATGTGACACACACATCATAAGTTCATAAATAAAACATGACATGATGACTAAACAAAGCTAGAAGCCCACTGCATGCCCCCTCAATAATCATCATATTCTTCTTCATCAAACTCCTCTTCTTCAGATTCAAATTCTTCTTCTTGATAAAGCTGTCTCACTCTTGCACTTCTACGTAGTTGAAGTTGTTCTTCAGCTCCTACTGCATCTCCAATCACAGACCATGGTATCCCTGTACCCGGCATCACATCCTCCTCATCCTCATCTACAAAGACAGTTGCAACACAAGCATCTCCATCATCAAACAGGAAACCTTGAGCTTCAGATGTTTCATTGGATAGGAGGACATCACTGATTTTCTTTGCTTTGATTTTTTCTCTCTTACTCATCATCTTAGAATTGAATTGAATGAAGACCAGCTTGTTGAGGCGGGATGTTGTAAGCCTATTTCTTTTCTTAGTGTGTATCTGAAAATTAAACATGAGAATAGTACATGAGAACAATGTCTAACTGAATGCTGAATTTTGTAGATGAAAGCTGAGTTAAGGGACATCACCAATTCAAAAGTGCTCCAATTTCTTTCACAAGCAGATGAGCTAGATGTCAAAGAAAGGATCCTAACGACCAACCTTTGCAAAGCTGGTGTTTCGGTTCCATAAAGTCTCCACCAAGATGCTTTGAAATGAATGTTTGTTGAAAACTAGAAATGAGTGTATAGCAACAAAACAAGTAGACTAGTAGAGCAGCTTGTAAAGTAGCAAAACGAAGAGGGGTAGTTTGTAAAGCAAGAGAGCTGGAATGTACAATTATTTACACGGGTTATAATCAAAATTTTCACAAGTCTTTGCAAGTTTCTTACCGAAATGACCTTCTCTACTCGAAATTTCTTTAATTCCACATTCACAGCTTGATCTTGCATACTCTCATCATGATAATAAAATGTCTCCACACAATTGATAAAGCCTACTGTTATTGTGGCATCATCAAAGATGGATGGATTTGTATAACTGTAATATGGATTCAGCAAATATGCAGCCAAATGTAAGGGAGAATCAAGTCGCCCTTGCATCTTCTTGTCAACAATAGCAATGATGTCCTTGTAGCGAGATTCAACATTTCCACATGCCTCCTTGATCTCTCTCTTTGCCTTCAATAGTTCTCCATACAGGAAACCCATGGATGGCTTCACATCCCCATCAACCAAACGTAGAACTTTGAATAGTGGCTCAAAAACATTCAAACAACTCTTCACATCTCTCCAAAAGTGTGGGTTCAATATTGTTGCTGTTGCATTCTTTCCTTTCTTTGATTTCACCTCCTTCAATTGGTCCCACCTACTATGAACCACCATCTGCTTCAACTGATCCTTCTTCTCTAATATGCTGCTCAAAGTAAGAAAAGCCGAAGCAAACCTAGTTATTCCTGGCCTTATGATCTCTTTCCCATTTGTGAAGTGTCTCATGCATTCCAATGTTCTTGTGTGCCCATAAACAAATATGGTGAATGCCTTTGCTTGCTCAATTACAGACTTGTACTTTGGCAAGTTGCCAATTCCTTGGAGCATTAAGTTGATAGTATGAGTTGCACATGAGGTCCAAAAGAGGTGTGGCCTCTTCTCAAGCATGAGTTTCTTTGCTCCCATATTGTTAGAAGCATTGTCTGTCACTACTTGAACCACATCATCTTCTCCAACTTGATCAATTGCTTTGTCCACTAGTTCAAAGATGACCTCACTTGTGTGTGACACATCTGACATCTCTTTTGAGCTGATAAAACTTGATCCATCTGCACAGTTTGTGCACAAGTTCATTATGCTTCTCCTCTTCCTATCTGACCAAGCATCAGTCATGATAGAACACCCACTCTTCATCTTCTCGGCATCACGTTCATCCAGCAAACTCTTGGTCCTTGCAAATTCCTCTTCAAGCAAAGTCTCACGTAGCTCATACTGAGAAGGAGGTTCAAAACCAGATCCAAACTGACCTATTGCTTCACACATTTGCTTGAATTCATCATTGTCACAAGCATGGAATGGTATGGCTGCAAAAGGATATAAATAAAGGCCATTAGTATTCAATTGCAAAATGTATTGAAATCTGAAAATTAAAAACAGAACAGCAAATGGCACTATGCAGCAAGGGTGATTAGCTAATTACCATGTGTATACACCCATCTTGCAATATATTTATGCACCTCACGTGTTCTTTCTTGCCAAAGTGCCTTGTTCAACTTCTGTTGCTTCAAAGATTCAGATTTGGTTGCTTTAGATCAATAGCCCGTGTCCACTTATCAATGGGTCCCAATTTGTGAGGCTGTGAGCTGCCAACACAAGTTTGTTCAACTTCCTGTTCTTCAACCCGTGAAACATTAACTTCTTCTCTAAGCTCTAGCTCACGAACAGTTTTTTCCTTCCTCTTCCTTTTTGACTCATCAAGTGATTTCTGGCACTTCTCTTTAGCTTCATCTGTCATGCTACGACATTTCTTCACATTTTTTCCAACACCAGCCACATGTTCCTTCAATCGATGGACCCCTCCAGAGCTCTCATGACCACAAAATTTGCACTTCACTCTGTCCTTAATCTGAGCATCAACTAGAGTCCCATACTCCCATCCAACATCATCTGAATTTCTTTTCAACAAATTATCCACTGCTGTCACATTGGACTGATGAGTTCCATTTCCATCAGGATCAGCAGCTGTCGACATCCTACATGTTCAAATTGATTATTATAGCCAAAGTGGCGGACATGCGACTAATTTAATCACTAACGGACACAGTAGGTAGTAGCGAGCAGCAAATGGGCATATTATACACAATGCAAACGAGATCTTGAAGTATGTTGTGATTAAACAACACAAAGGCAGAGGCGAGTGAGGAATATAATACACAAAGAATCCTACAATCTAGAGGCATATGCATATTTTACACAAGCAATTCACAATCCATAGGTACTCTTCATCAATAATCAAATCGACGGAACCACTATAAGAGTCGACACAACAAAGAGAGGGAGGAGGCGGGCGGCAATTGAGGAAGAAGCCGAGCATTAGAAGAGGGACGAGCGAGAGGAGTGGATGAGGAAGGGGGAGACTGCGGTGCGGGAGAGGAGGGAGGAGGAACGAGTAAAGGAGGGACGAGCGAGAGGAGGGACCGAGGGGGTACCTTGGATCTTGGGGTCGTGCGTCGGCCGGCGGCGACGACCGATGAACCACGAGCTCGGCGTGGCTTGGACGACGGAAGAGTCGGGTTCACGGCGGCGGCGAGGAGAAGGTCGCACAGCGACTGGGTCACTGCGGACGGTGAGATGAGGCCCACGGCTGCAAGCGTCCGAGGGCGGCGGGGCGAGATCGGAGCTCCAACGGCGGCGACAGTGAAGAGCCCTTCTAATTCTCCCTCTTTATTTACCCTAAATCCCTAATGCATTCAGCCTTCTCCTTATCCTTCCCCGCAGCTGCGCACCAAGCTTTCCCGCGCCAACTTCATTCCCGCCCATGCGCGCCGCTGCACGCGCGCGCTGCTGTGCCGCCAAAAATTGGGTCCACGCGTCCGCGAGTCCACCTCTGCGGGCGCCTTGCCCGCCTGCGCGCCGCCTTCTCGCTGCCTACACGCCGCGGAACCCGCCTAAGCGTCGCCACCGCCTTGAGGCCCGCCTACCCCCATAGTCAACGCGGTCACCCGTCGCCTCGCGATTAGGCGCGCCTCAGCGGCCGCGGAACAGCGCCTTTTCGAACATTGCCGGGAACGCGGCTATCCCACTGGGCTCAGTGGTCCTGCCAGTTACCTTCGGGGAAACAAGGGACAACTACCATACCGAGTACGTCAAGTTCGAAGTCGCGGACTTCGAGACGTCCTACCATGCCATCCTCGGCAGACCAGCTATCGCCAAGTTCATGGCGGTACCCCACTACACCTACTTGGTACTCAAGATGCCAAGTCCAGTCGGTGTACTCTCACTGCAAGGGGACTTGAAGATATCCTTCGACTGCGACACAGAAGCTGTGGAGCTCACAGCCATGAATCAAGTACCCAACGCAATGATGGAGATCTACGCTGCATCCAAGAAGCTTGCCCCAAGTGAACTCGACATCCCAGAGAAGTCGGACAAAGCCAACAAGCCTCAGCCAGCTGAAAAGGTTCAAGTCAAGACAATTGACCTCGGGACAGGCGACAGCAGCAAGACCACCACCATCGGGGCGGGCCTCGACCCGAAATAGGAAGACGCGCTCATCAGCTTCCTCCGGGCTAACCAAGACATCTTCACGTGGAAACCAGCGGACATGCCAGGGGTGCCCAGGAATCTGATCGAGCATTCACTCAACGTCGACCCTAAAGCTACCCCGAAGCGACAACACCTCCGCCGCTTCGCCGACGACAGATTGGGTGCCATCAAGAAGGAACTCGCCAAGCTACTCGTGGCTGGCTTCATCAGAGAAGTTTTCCATCCTGAGTGGCTAGCTAACCCCGTCCTCGTCCGCAAGAAGAACTCGAATGAATGGAGGATGTGCGTCGACTACACCTACCTCAAGAAGCACTGCCCCAAGGACCCCTTCGGGTTGCCGCGGATAGACCAAGTCATTGACTCCACGACGGGCTGCGACCTGCTTTGCTTCCTCGACTGCTACTCCAGGTACCACCAGCTCGCAATCAAGGAAGAAGACCAGGAGAAGACCGCATTCATCACCTCATTTGGCGCTTACTGCTACACGACCATGTCCTTCGGGTTGAAGAATGCCGACGCTACCTACCAACGAGCTATCCAAGCCTGTTTCAAGAGGCAACTCAACAAGAACGTCGAAGCCTATGTGAATGATGTGGTCATCAAGACCAGAAACTCTGACACGCTCATCGCCGATCTTGAAGAGACTTTCGCATCCTTGCGAGAGTACCACTGGAAGCTCAACCCGAACAAGTGCGTCTTCGGCATACCGTCGGGCAAACTACTCGGCTTCATCATCAGCCACAACGGCATTGAAGCCAATCCCGAGAAGATCTCCGCCATCACCATCATGAAAGCTCCCACGTGCATCAAAGATGTGCAGAAGCTAACTGGATGCAGTGGTACCGCAACAAAGAGAACATGGACGCCTACTGCCTAGAAGTCCGCAAGCTCGAGAACAAGTTCTATGGTCTCGAGTTCCATCACGCCGTCCGCGACAACAATGTTGCAGCGGATGTCCTGTCGAAGCTTGGTTCTACTCGCGCTCAAGTACCACCGGGTGTCTTCGTCCACGAGCTTCACGTGCCATCCATCCCAGAGCCGGCGCCATCGACCACTGGTCCAGCACACCCCCCGGCTGGCCGGGAGGTCATGATGATAGACGTGGACTGGAGGCAACCCTTCATCGACTACCTCCGCGAGCAGAAGGTTCCCTCGGACAAGAACTTGGCCGAGCAACTCATTCGCCGCACCAAGTCCTACGTCCTAGTCGGAGACAAGCTCTATAGGCGGGGCGCATCTTTTGGAGTACTCATGAAGTGCGTTCCCCGGGAAGAAGGCAAGGGCATCTTGGAGGAGATCCACAAAGGCATTTGCGGCAACCACGCGTCCTCATGCACGCTGGTCAGCTAGGCCTTCTGACGAGCTTTCTACTGGCCCACAGCTCTGGGCGATGCTGAAGAACTCGTCAGAAGGTGCCAAGGGTGCCAATACTTCGCCAAGCAACAACATGTCCCGGCCTACAAGCTAGTCACCATACCGCCAACCTGGCCCTTCGCCTGCTGGGGGCTCGACATGATTGGGCCTCTCCCAACTACGCCAGGTGGATTCAATAGAGTACTGGTGGCCATCGACAAGTTCACCAAGTGGATCGAGGTCAAGCCGGTAACATGTCCCAAGGCTGATAGAGTACTCGACTTCTTGGACGAACTCGTGCATCGCTACGGACTACCGCACCGCATCATCATAGACCTGGGCTCCAACTTCAACAATCACCAGTTCTGGGAGTACTGCGAGAACAGCGGGATTGACATCCGATATGTCTCAGTTGCCCATCCTCGGGCCAATGGACAAGTCGAGCGTGCCAATGGGATGATACTCGATGCTCTCAAGAAGCGACTGCACGATGCTGCTAATTCAAAAGGAGGCAAGTGGATCAAGGAACTAACCAATGTGCTCTGGGGGCTACGCACTCAACCCTCCAAGCCAACGGGGCAATCACCCTACTTCCTAGTCTACAGCTCCGAAGCAATTCTCCCCGCCGGTGTCATGTGGGATTCACCAGCAGTAGAGCAATACGACGAAGGCATATCAGAAGACAGCAGACGAGTTGATATCGATGGACTCGAAGAAGCTCGCTGCGCCGCCCTCGTCCAATCAGCAAGGTACCTGGAAGGGTATCCGACGCTACCACGATCGCAACGTCAAGGAACGCTCCTTCAACGTTGGTGATCTCGTCCTCCGCCGCATCCAGAACACGGAAGGACTTCACAAGCTCAGCTCGACCTGGGAAGGTCCCTTCACAGTTGCAAAGGTGATCAGGCCAGGCTCTTATCGCCTCCAGACGCTCGAAGGCGAAGACGTCAACAACTCGTGGAATATCGACCAGCTTTGTCGATTCTACACCTAGTCTATCGAATACCCTGAGGGCTCAAGTCTACACGACTACTCAAAAACCCCTTCGCTGTAAGCAGCCTCCGGGTCCAGGTACTAGTCTCCGGACTACTCTACTCCAAGATCCAGCGTTAACGGCTACTAACGGATCTTGGACTGCTCCGAGCGACAAAGGACTCCAGCAGCGGTCTATTAAGAGACCATGTACTCCTAGATCCAGCCTATATGGCTACTAACGGATCTACCGATGTAAGCGGCTATACGCCCTAGCACCACTTAGCCATAGGCGGCCTCCGAGTCCTGGCGACCACTCTTGTAAAACGGCCCTGGCCATCCAGGTGTATTTCTCTCAGTAATAAAGTTTGATTATCTATCAACTGATTTACTGCTTTTTCCCTCAACGGGTCTACTGGCGAGCACCACTACTCGTGACAACTCCACAATGAGAACTCCGCATACACATCTTGCAACAACGAGTACTCATTTCTAAGAAGCTTTCTCATTTCATAATTAAACAAGTTCAGTACAACTCTGTTTATACAATTACTGCTACAAGCTAACCCTACAGGACTACTGAAGGTTCAGCTTTTCGGTGACCTGCTCAGCAATTGGCGCTGTTGTGGGGATAGCCGTAGCTTTCGCACACAAACAATAAAGGGAAACAAAAGCTCAAGAACCAAAACCAAAACACAGAACAAAGGACAACCAAAAGCTCTTTTCTTGACAGTTGATTTCTCAAAAGTCAATCCCCTTTACAAGTGCCAATCCGTCTCCTTTTATAGGGAGGTGGACGGACTTTTTACATTCCGATAACACCCTTGTGTAAAACGGATCAAAACAGAATGTGCTAGGCTATTTCTGGGAAGTCTCCAATTAGGTCTCCACGTAATCGGCGCTTCATGATGTCACACTGCAAATCGCAGCGCCTTTCTTGCTCTCATCACGTGCGCCTGTCGGGAGGGAACCTTCATTCTTTTGGAGATTCCCCTTTCGCCTGGCACCTTTCGTCACCTGAAACAAGGAATTCACATTCAAACTTGAAGCCGTTAGGGGTTAGAAACGACGAAACCCCCTGAGCGAATCCCGGGTCGAGATTGCCCGGGTGAATGAGATTCGCTCTCGGGGTTTCGTCGCGGAGTAATTCAACCGGCCTGGCTAAGACCCCATCGCCTTGGATTGTTCTGAGCTTACTTTGCAACTCCGCTGACGACGAAGGGTACCAGTCAAAAAACGAGTTCTGAAAATTGGAAAAGGAGTCAGTGGCTCCTGGGGTTTCGTTGTTGAGCCTTTCGTATAGAAATTTGGACGGCTAAAGACACTCTTTTATTTTTAGTATACGAAAGGCTTGATTCCGAATCCCCCCAACAGAAGCCCCTCGATGACGAAGCGTTTGCCTCGGTGCAATCCTGAGCCAGCGAAACTCGGGGATCGAGAATCGAGGCGGAAGAAAACGTCTTCCTAGGTGGCGGTTCCCGGGGACCTCGCTGGAAATACCTGAAATGCCCTCGAGGCGCTGCTTTTTACCGCTGGGTTCGAAATTTTCGACCGTTGCGATTTACCGCCTATAAATAGACGGGGGCCGATGCCGCTGCATCCCCACTAGCATTTCCAACCTCGCTTCTCTCTTGCGATTTTTGTCTGTTGTTTCCGCCTTTGCCTCCGGCGAATCGCTTCAGCGGAAGCCCCAGTCGATTTGCGAGGTTAGTTTTCCTTCTGCTTCGAGTACACATTTTCGTTTTTCAGTTTCCGGCGTTACGCGCTTGAGTTCATGTTTCTAAGGGAATAAAGCGGTTTGCGTCAGGCACCCTAACAAAATCATGGAGGACGAAGGGTCATCGTCAAATCGCGGGAAGCAGGCGGCGCCGGAAGCTACGGAGGCTGCCGCGACATCTTCCACCTCAACGTCTAGCTCGGAATATGGTAAGATTTCTTGTTTGGATTGGTCTGCCAGCTCTCGTGAGAGTGGTAGTACCTCGTCTTCCTCTAGTAGCGATGAAAATAGCGGTTCGGGTGGAAGTTATGTCGAAATAATGCTTAGTGACACAGATGTTGGAAAACGTGCGCTTATCGACGTGGAGGAGGGTGAGATAGGAGTGGAGATTGATGCAGCTATGGAGGGGTCTGAAGGGAATCTGACTGGGGCGAAAGCCTAGACCTGTTACATTGGTCGATCTTTGATGACTCAGGCGGATTTGGATGCACTGCGGTTGGAGGGCTGCTTCGAGCCTGGAATTTGCCGGTTGCCTGGGAAGAAAACTACGCTGAAACCCCGCAAAAATGAAAGCGCGGTCTTTCGGGATTATTTCACCGCAGGCCTTCGGTTGCCGGTGTCCAAGAGGTTTGCAGACATCCTGGCGGCTTACGGCGTTCAGATCCATCAACTGACGCCTAACTCTATCCCTCAAGTGCTGAAATTTCTGTGGGCATGCCGGACCTTCGCTGGGGACAATGATGTCGAGACTTTCGTTCGTCACTTTGAGATTCACTGGGTAAGGAGGCTTGTAAGAGTTGATGACGAAGAAAAAGAAGCTCAGTATGGCTGTTGTACCTTCCAGACCCGTCGTCTAGCCAAGAATCAAGCTCCGGTGGAATTAGCCACAACATACAAGAACAAGTGGGCTAACCGGTGGACCTCATATTGGTTTTATGCTCCCATCGCCGTGATAGGGCGAAACTCAAAGCAATAAGAAGTGACAACGTTCGATCTGGCGAGCCGTATGGTCGATTTGGAAGTTGAGCTGTCGCTAGAGCTGACAAAGGCCAGCCGATCTTCCGCAAGCACAGCCGCATTTTACCAGGCGACACGCGTGATCACTACCCGCGATGTTCTTGAGGAATTCGTGGCTGCCGACGTCTGGCCATGCCAGCCCCGATGGGGGTCGTGGGCATTTAAAATGCAGTGGCTGCCTGGGCTGGACGACAATGTACGAAGCCCCATCTTCAATGTCAAGCGGCCCGTGGATATGTCTGACGAAGAGATTGTGGCTGAAGTAGAAAGGAAAGTTGTGCAAATGATAGGGAATTTTACCCACAAGGAGTGGGAATGTGCCCAGAGAATTCTGAAGCATCAGGTGCGTGTCAATCGAGTTTTTGACGAGATGGGTGTTACATATTCCCTTCGTCCGGTGCCTCCGACGGCCGGCAAGAAAATGCAGCCACCGGGCAATATTGGATCTGAGGCCGTCGAGACCTCACGAAAGACCAAGCCAGGCAAAACTACTGTAGTTGTTGATAGTGCTGTGAAGAGTACCAAAGCCCAAGACATCTTGGCCAAGCGAAAGGCGGATGCTGCTAAAGCTACCCTGCCACCGCTTGCAGAAAAATCTAATAAGCTGTTGAAAGTTAGTGAAACTTTGGCTCGCCGCAAGGTTGAGGCGGCGAAGGTGGCCGCAGCCGAGAGAGAGAAGAAAAATACACATGACCCCGCCGTCTCCGGTGAGGCGGACAAGAGACTAGCCTTGAAGAAGAGGCCCTTGGAAACCACGGATAGAGTAAAACAGATTGCGGTCAAAGAGAAAGAGTCTGATGATGTCGAGGCTTCCGGAAAGAGAGCGCGGATTGACCCAGTCGCAGAGGCTAACGGGGATATTAACATCCTGCCAACGCCTCAGATTCAACCCTGTACCAACTATCCTCCGAAAGGGTCGGCACAGAGATTGGCGGAGGAGCCTTCGCCAGCGGGCCTAGCTGATGCAAAGGAGTTAGAGGCGTGCGAGGCTAGGGGCAAGCGTGTGGCTGAGCTGATTCAGAAGGAGATTTCCATGGCCGACGCAGCCCCGAAAGAGCGTGTGGCCGGTCTTGTAGATGTCGTAGATGAATCGGAATCTCTTTGCTATATTGACGACGACACTACTCGGGTGGAAAAAAAGTCCAGGTGCACCTCTTCCGCAGCCCTAATGCGATTCAATGGTTGCTGTGGTGAATTTAGGCGAAGGCTTGGGTGCAAAGGCTCAGGGCCCGATTGACCTGGATGCTCCGGAAGCTGAGACTTCCGCGGCGCACGCATCTCGCTCTCCTCCGCCAGTGTCGAATGATTTTGACCTGGTGGCGGTGAAACCTACTGAAGCTGTCGCGCCGGGGAAGACAACAACGCCCGAAAGTCTCCAACCTGAAGACGCTGGTATGATGCTTTTACTCAGAGATGAGTTTTTGTGTCCTCCCTCTCCATCATGCATTTTGTTTGCTTATACCTCTTGTTTTTGTGCTAACTTTAGCGGCGAAGACTCTGGTCACCCTGAGCGCTAAAGATCGGGAGAAGGATACTCCCCAAATTGAGATGGGCCCCTCCGCTTCAAGGTCAAGTCTCGCATCTATGCTGGGAGAACCTGGTATGAAACTTCGCTTATCGCTTTGCTTTTGGTGTTCCAACTTGGTGCCTTCGTCGTGTTGACGATGCGAAGGATACGTGCTAATAACATGGTTGTTAACCACTTTGTAGATTTCGAACGCACCTTGGAGGACTTAGGTGCTGATAATTTAATGAAGATTGTACGCGCTTACCTTTCGAGAGGCATCGTCGCTTGCCAGAAGGGCTTCGAGAAGGCGACCTCGGAAGCCAAGGCCTCTCTCGACAAACAAAAATTACTAGAAGACGAAAACTGTCGCCTAAAAGAGGAAAATGAGAAATTGAAACGAGATGCTTGTGTGCAAGCGAATCAGCGTGTTAAGCAGCAGGAAGCCCTGGACACTTTGAAGAAAGAACTTGAACTCAGCTTGAAATGCTATGAAGAGTGTCGCCAAGAATTGAAGGACATGGTTACGCAATACGACGCGCAGAACATTCTCTTAAACACCAATGTCGATCTTATCGCGGAACTGAAGAAGGTGAAGGGCGAGCTTGAAGATACTCTAGAGAAAATGAGGCATATTGTCACCAATGGGGGGCATATTTGGCGATAGAGTATCGTCGGGCTTTAGAGAGTTTTGGAGCCGAAGCCCAGGACTTCAAAATTACTGACAATATTTCAAGCTTCGTGGAATGGTTGCACAGTGAATTGAAACTCCTGCCCGACACTATGAGCAAAATTGGAGATTATGGGGCAGCCACTTGCTCAGAAATGTTGCTTCACCTTCTCGAAGGCCAAGGTTGCGACCATTTCAAAACCTTTGGGAGCCGAGGCTTCGTGTTCCCTTCGCCCGATGAGGTTCCAGCCCCGAGCAAGACAGTGGAGTTAATCAATAAGATTATCCTTCGCAACTTTTGGGCTAAAAGTGGACGAGCGCACGCTCGAAAGAAAGCCGTGGACCGATTGGCGAAGGTGAGCCCCTTTTGGTTAGCTTTGGGATCAAACATTTTTGTTGAGCGATCATTTGCGATGATTGTTAATGCTTTCTTCCTTCTCATAGCTCCATTTTGGGCAGGCGAAACAGGCTTTGGAGCTTCGTGAGCATCGCGTGGCGCATGGTCCCGACGCGACTTTGGGGCCTTACGGACCCCCTAGAGATTGGCCACCGAGAGCAAGCGATGATGCCGCTGAGCAAGGAATTCCTGGGGCACCTGTTCGCGAAGCACCTCAGGCGAAGGCGGCCTGGTGGATCCCGTCACTAGAGAAGCATTGGCTCCCCTTCGGCACGAATGATTGCCCCGGGGCACTGAACCGACTGAGTAGTGCTAGACGAAAACTGAGAATGGCATGATGGCCACTTAAACTTTTGAAAGTTGTGATGTAAATTTGTGTGTCTTGTGGTTGATGAACTGAATGCGAGAGCGTGGTGCTGAGTGCGTCACCCGAAATTCTTTACCATATTAAGATTTTTGAATGTTTCGAACTGAACTTCTCGCCGCTTTCGAGTTGTTGTTTTCGGAAGAAAACGTCTTCCCCCCCTTCGGAAGCGGGATAATTTCAGTTCGTCCATTTTGCTTGAAATTGTCAGATTACTAAGGTTTTGAATTTGTAGATCTATTAGACGTTGCGCGACGCTGTGTGCTAAATTCGCTCGTTTTTCCCTTGCGGTTTTTCGTTAGGAGCGAAGACTAGCCTGCGATGCAACGCCTAGGCGTGGAACGCATCGTAGGACTAGAGGTTGTCTATACTTGTCAAATTTTACAGCTTTTGAGCTGTTTTTTGACGACACACACTCATTTCTAGTTTTGAAGTAGGTTCGCCCTTGAGGCGTTCTGTGTCGCTTGCGACGACGTTTCTGCAAAAGTTAGCAATTGCGGTGTCCCTACTAAGGGGTTATTTCGGTTCGAGGTTGAACCACTTTAGGACGTCCTTCGTGGACGGGTTGTCAAGAAAACAGCTCTTTAAAGGATTGATTCTTGTGAATCGTTTCGATTGCACCACTTGTGGGTGGGCTACCTATGGGTAGCACTTTGATGCTCTCGCTTTCGGAGAGGGCTATTCTGGAATAGCACTTCAATTCATCCTCTTTTGGGATGGGCTATCTTTAGATAGCACTTTAAATTGTACGAAAGAAACACAACAAAACTTTAGGGAGGAAGTATTCCATTCACTTGGAAATAAATTTTACATCAAGGCTGCCTCGTTAAAAACCTCACGCTCCAGAGTGAAGTCCTCCCTATGTGAGGAAAAGAGTACCCACCTTGTTATTGAATTTAAAAAGCAAAAGTAAAGACTAGGAAATGCAAAGCTAATATGAATCCTCCGCACTTATAGCTCCGTGCGAAGGGCTCCTACTGAAAACGAACTACAGAAAAAACTTACACAAGTTGTCCACATTCCACGAATGTGGCAACTCCACGCCTGCCTCATCTTTGAGACGAAAGGCCCCATCTCGAACAGAGCTTGAGACCACGTAAGGTCCATCCCAAGCAAATTGGAACTTGCCTACGGCATCGGCATTCTTCTTTCTTTTTAGGACAAAATCTCCCACTTTGATGTCTTTGAGGGATACTTTCTTGTTCCTCCATCTTCTGGTTTCCTCTTGATATTTCAACAGATTCTGGACTGCATCGAGCCTGTCAATTTCCACGAGATCTTTGTCGGCTTCTTCGCTCTCGCGAGAGCTTCCGGCCAAAACTCTGGCACTTTCGTTGGTGAGTTCTTCAGGGCACATTGCTTCGGCCCCATACAGCAGCCTGAATGGAGTGAATTTAGTGGTTCTCGATTCCGTAGTGTTATGCGACCAAATGACTCTCTAAAGCTCATCCGCCCATTTCCCTTTCTTCTGCTCAAAGAGACATTTCTTTATGGCAGAGAAGATTTGCCCATTGGCCCTTTCTACTGTGCCGTTGGACTGGGGGTGATACACGAAAGCGAAGCAGAGCTTCGTTCCAATCGATCGACAATACTCCCTGAAATATTGGCAGTCGAATTGCTTTCCATTGTCAACAGTGAGCTCTTTGGGTACTCCAAATCTGCATATAATTTGCTGCCAAAAGAATTTTCTGATGGTTGCTGAGGTGATGGTAGCGAGAGGTCTTGCCTCAATCCACTTGGTGAAGTACTCGACTACCACAACTGCAAACCTGAAGTTGCCCTGGGCGGTGGGAAGCGGTCCAACGATGTCCATTCCCCAGCGCTGCAGCGGCCAGGTAGGCGTGATAAGTTGCGATGGCGTGCCGAGCCTTCGGCCGGTGCTTTGCTGCAAACTGGCAGGCCTTGCAAGTTTTTACGATGTGCTCCGCATCCTTTATGGCCAATGGCCAATAGAAACCCTGCCTGAAGGCTTTTCCGGCCAGAGCTCTCGCAGCTATGTGCGAGCCGCACATCCCTTTGTGGATCTCCCTCATGAGCTCAATGCCTTGGTCTTGAGAAATACATTTGAGTAATGGTGCACACACTCCCAGCTTGAACAAGACATCGTCCTTGAGGATGTAGCCCTTGGCCCGTGCCTGCATTCTTTTGAGGTCGTGGGTTTCGACAGGCTCATAATGTCCGCGGAGGAAAGCGATTATGGGGGCTCTCCAGTCCAAACTAGCGATTGCGTTGACAGTGCTGAGCGGCTGCTTGTCTGGCTTTGTGGACGGGCGGTCAGGACTTCAAAGAATACCTCTGGAAGCATCGCCTCCCCCTTGCAGCTTTCTTTGCGAGCTCGTCGGCTTCGCCATTGTTCTTTCTAGGCAGGTGCTCGACAGTGAATCCCCGGAAGTGCCTTTCCATTTTGCGCACCTCCGCAAGGTACTTGATTAGCTCCGGCTCCTTGGCCTCACTTTCTGTTGACGGTGTATTTTGGTGCACCTAGCATGTTCATTACACTTTGGTTTGGATTTGATTATGGAACTAACCCGCCACTAGGCACACTAATCATATAACGAGTTCATCTTTGTGCATGCATTTGGAAGTGTTATGTTTATGTAGGAAAACATGGACATAAAGGACGGATTCGCAACAAGTTCAAAGGAGCATTCATGGAGTCTTGTTCGTGTTCATGAGCTGCTGAAATCACTTCCAATGGTGGCGAGGACCGAAGTGCTACGAGGAACACCCCCGGGGATTGAAGCGTAAAAGATCAAACTTCATGCAAAGAGAGCCTCCATCTTGATCACGAGGATAACAGCGTCAAAATCATGCAAGTGGAGGGGGCAAAGTAGATAAGTGCACGAGGACCCACAGAGCAAAAAGGGCGACCGAACCGGGCCGGGAGGTGGGCCTGGGCCGGCCGGCCCGGGCGGGCCGGCCCGGCCCACTTCGGGGCACCGGTTCGGTCCCGTCTTCCTTGCCCTCGAAGGATCTTCGACCCTAAAACCCCCGACGCGCCGCCAACACAGAGGAGAGGATTCATTCGCACCAGAAGGCCATCCACAAGCTAGAGAGAGAGAGGAGGAGGATCTCCGGCGGGAGATCAACCACCTCGAAGGAAGCACCCTCTCGTGGAGAAGAAGGAAGACACCGGCGGAAGGGAAACCATGATCAACGGTGCTATGATCAGCACCTTGATGGGGTAATCTTCTCATTCGTCCATGGGTTGTAATCGATCTTGAGATGTAATCGCACTTTGTCGGATTATCTATCTATCATCTTGTGTTGAATATACTTTAATGCTTAAGGCTTGCAACCATGCCGTAGAGGGAGTAGAGCTCCAATGCTTCCTTGGATCCATTCAATACGCCGTGGCCATCAAAGGTCTAGTCATGAATACCTTCGCGTAGTGACAGTACGAGAGGAGGGAAAGGGCGAAATCGTGGTCACATCCCCGATAGATAGATTGGTTTTTATGTCTTTAAGCGATTGCATGCTCTAGTATCGTAGACCCGTGGGCGAGTGTCTTCTATCTTGATCGTTTATCATTCTCTCTAGTGTAGTTTAGTTGTTTTCTAGTATAATATAGTTAGGGTTTTAGTAGCTAGTGTGTCGTTGTTGATCGAACGCTTGTAATCCCCTTGCTCCGCGGATTGACAAGAACCTTGGGAATCCCGTGGTGAAAAAGGTGTGGGGTCCGTACGCTTGCGGATCGTAGAGGGATACGTCTTTTATCCGTCAACAAGCCCCTTTTTACGGCGCCGTTGCTCGGGGAGCAAGTTAGTTTACATCATTTGATTTGCATCTAACTTAGTTTTATATTTTAGTTTATCTTTTATTTTCTTTATCTAACATATATTATCAGAAAAACACTTGTTTCTTTTTTGTTTTTGTTTTTATCTTATTGTCTAGATGGAGTTCGTTAATCAACCCGTGGAAGAACCGGAGAAATCATTAAGGGATTACGCTAGCCCTCGATGTGAAGACATAAAGGTACAAGAGTCGGATTCGAAGCTCGAAGCGACCAAGTATGAAATTAAATCCAAGATCATCAAGATGGTGGCGGAAAACCCATTCGAAGGGATGGTTACGGAGAACCCATATAGACACATAAGGGATTTCACGACAATATGCAACACGGTGCGTCAAGAAGGAGTTCCCGATGAATGGTTCAAATGGAATCTCTTTCCCTACTCACTTGCCGGCAAAGCAAAGACATGGTATTCGGTTGCGTCCTTTGAAGTTGAAGGCAATTGGAACAAGTTGACAAAGAAGTTTTGCGAAAAGTTCTTTCCAATTAGCAAGGTTCAACATCTAAGGAGGCAAGTGATCACTTTCATGCAAGGAGAAGAGGAAGGGATAGACCAAGCCTGGGATAGGTTTAATGAATTAATCGAACAAGGACCAAAACTCGGCTTCACCGGTGACGTACTCTTGCATACATTTTTCTTTTCCCTAACCCCTAGTTGCATGCGACACGTCGAAATGTGTGCGGGTGGGGATCTCATGGAGAAAACACTCACGGAAGCCGCACAACTTCTACAAAAAGTTAGTAAAGCGGCTGCCATGCGAAGAGATTGGGAAACAAGACTTGCGGAAGAGCCGGAATTCAATTCAAGGAAGAAAAAGCTTGCTGATTTTTCTAAAGAGGCAACCCCCGAAGTCACAAAAGAGGAGCCAATCATGGAAAAGCTTGAACAAGAACACATCAAGTCAAGAACTACACCAAGCGTCGACTTCGCCGCACCAAATGAGCCGAACAAGAGAAGCATGTCAAGCGCGAAGCCACTAAGGGAGTTCGAGCCAATGGATTGGGTTCCTATTGATTACGGAGAAGTATTCGACAAGAGAAGACCGTTCCCTAATCAAAAGGGAATGGCAAGAGCATTGGAAGTGGATTTCCCACCGGAGAAGAAAGCTGAAAATTCATACGACCTCGAAACCACGGTGAGATTTTTGAAAAGCTCTTTGGAGATGACGTGGTGGATCCGGAACATATTGCCGAGGTGAAGAGAATCATGGGGATCAAGCCCGAAGCATCACCATACGCTCGCCTCGCTGAAATTTACTCGATAGGATCCGAAGAAGAAGAGAAGATGACGCCGCACTTGAGTTGCGAGATCAACGGAGTTCAATGCAAAGCTTTATGCGACATCGGAGCCCAAGTAAGTGTTCTATCTTCTAAAATTTACGATAAAGTTCAACACCACAACCTAGACTTAGCTCCAACATCAACGAAATTAATTATGGGAGATGGTAGAACTATCAAACCTCTAGGTATTGCTTGCAACATGAAAGTAAAAATCTCTAGAAACTATATACCAACCGATTTCTTTGTTATTGATGCTTACCATAGTAATTCTGATCATATAATCTTAGGTAGGCCTTTTCTTAAGTTGGTTGATGCCGTGTTAGATGCCGGAGAAGGCAAAGTAACAATGAACCTTAATGGAACAAAGTACACATATAACTTTCTTCGTGCTTCTAAACACCTTACACCCTTTCCTCCCGAAGATGAAGAAGTAGAAGAGATAGATAGTCTTTGTTTTGTTGAAACCCTTAGAGACCCGCCGCAAAGAGCGATGGAAAATCAAATTAGTAATCAACAAGATGAAGAACTAGAAGAAGCAACGAAAGGCTTAGAGCCGCATGATGGTAGTGTGGAGGAAGAGAAGTTCGAAGACATAGGAGAAATCAAACCCGAGGAGCCACAAGTGCCCGAGGTAGACCTTAAACCTTTGCCCAAGGGATTAAAATACGAATTTTTGGGCCCAAACAAAACTTATCCAGTCATTGTGAGCGACGAGTTGAGTCCCGAAGAAAATGAAGCGTTGCTGATTTTATTAAAAAAACATGGGAAGGTGATTGGATATTCAATTAATGATCTCAAAGGTATTAGCCCAACCTTTTGCACTCATCGTATACCAATGGAAGACCAATGTAAGCCTGTAGTGGACCACCAAAGGAGGCTAACCCATGCCATGCGAGAGGTAGTAAAGAAAGAGGTTATCAAGTTACTTGATGCCGGAATCATCTACCCGGTTCCGCATAGCGAGTGGGTGAGCCCGGTACATTGTGTACCGAAGAAAGGAGGTTTGACCGTGGTGAAGAACGAAAAGAACGAGTTGATACCGCAAAGAACCGGGACCGGGTGGCGGATGTGTATCGATTATCGTAAGCTTAACAAAGCGACGAAGAAAGATCACTTCCCCCTACCGTTCATAGACGAGATGCTCGAGAGGTTAGCAAACCACGCTTATTTTTGCTTTCTCGATGGATACTCGGGGTTCATGCAAATTCCTATTCACCCGGAAGATCAACATAAGACAACGTTTACGTGTCCTTACGGAACGTTTGCATATAGGAGGATGCCCTTCGGCCTATGCAACGCTCCGGCCTCTTTTCAACGTTGCATGATGGCCGTGTTTTCGGAATTCATCGAAGAAATTGTTGAAGTGTTTATGGATGATTTTTCCGTTTACGGGAAGACGTTCATGGATTGCTTAGCAAACTTAGAAAAGGTCCTTACAAGGTGTGCGGAGGTAGATTTGGTTTTAAATTGGGAAAAGTGCCACTTCATGGTTAAGCAAGGCATAGTGCTCGAACATGTTATATCCGATAGAGGAATTGAAGTGGACAAGGCTAAGGTAGAGACGGTTGAGCAACTCCCGCCTCCTACGGATGTCAAGTCCTTAAGGAGCTTTCTAGGCCATGCCGGATTCTATAGAAGATTTATAAAGGACTTCTCGAAGATCACTAAGCCTTTAACGCACCTTCTTCAGAAGGATGTGGCTTTCGACTTTGATGAGAAGTGTCTAGCGGCATTCCGGACCTTGAAAAATGCGTTGGTGAGTGCTCCCATCATCCAACCTCCGGATTGGAGCCAACCTTTCGAGATCATGTGTGACGCAAGTGACTATGCCGTAGGCGCGGTCTTGGGACAAAGAAAGGAAGGCCGAGTTCACGCCGTTTACTACGCCAGCAAAACTCTTAGTGGGGCACAATTAAATTACGCCACTACGGAAAAAGAGTTGCTAGCGGTGGTATTCGCTTTCGAAAAATTCAGATCTTTCATCGTGAACTCGAAAGTCATTGTTTACACTGATCACGCAGCCATCAAGTATCTCTTGGCTAAGAAGGAAGCTAAACCACGTTTGATTCGTTGGATCCTTCTTCTCCAAGAGTTTGATGTGGAAATTCGTGATAAAAAGGGGGTGGAAAATGTTGTGGCCGATCATTTGTCTACGATGAATCGTGGACAAGATGATAAAGAGCCCATAGAAGATAAGATGAGAGATGACCACCTCTATAGAGTGCTTGATAAAGACACTTGGATGATCGACATCATTCGAGCAATTCGAAAGATGCCCCTCGATCATCTAGATAAAAACACTCAAAGGAAGATAATCTCTGAAAGTAAGAAATATTTTTGGGATGCACCATACCTCTTCAAACTTGGCAATGATGGAGTGATGAGAAGATGTGTGCCAAGAGAAGAGAGAGTTGAGATTCTAAGGAAGTGCCACTCGGCGGAGTACGGTGGGCACTATAGCCATTTTCGAACCGAAGCAAAAGTATGGTCGAGCGGATTCTATTGGCCGGAGATGCATGAAGATACTAAAAGATATGTTGCGTCATGCCCCGAATGTCAAAGAACCGGAAACATCTCTCAAAGAAATTCTATGCCTTTGAAATACAACTTGCAAATCGACATATTCGATGTATGGGGCATAGACTTCATGGGGCCTTTTAAAAACTCATTTGGATTCGAGTATATACTTGTTATGGTTGATTATGTATCCAAGTGGGTAGAGGCTATACCATGTCGTAAAGCTTCCACGGAGGAGTCCATCACTATGATCAAGAACGTGATTTTTCCCCGTTTCGGTACACCGAGAATCTTGATAAGTGATGGAGGAACTCATTTCACCGGGAAGAACTTCAAAAGGTGCTTGTCCAAGTTGGGAATTGAGCATAGGATCTCCACGGCCTATCACCCACAAACCAACGGACAAGCGGAGACGTCAAATAGGCAATTAAAAGGCATACTTAACAAAACCATAGAGAAGGGAGGCAAGGATTGGTCAAAGAAATTAGACGGAGCTTTATGGGCCTATCGAACGGCATTTAAAACACCGATAGGTATGACCCCTTATCAATTTGTCTATGGAAAAGCTTGCCACCTTCCGGTTGAGTTGGAACATAAAGCCTATTGGGCGATTAAAGAGATGAACCTTGATCTCGATGCCACGGTGGTGAAACGAAGAATTCAAATAAGCGAGCTAGAGGAGTTGAGGTTGAAAGCATATGAAAACGCAAGCATATACAAGGAGAGAATCAAAAGGTGGTATGATAAAAGATTGAAGAAAAAAGAATTCAAAGAAGGAGATAAGGTCCTCCTCTACAATTCGAGGTTTAAAACCTTCGGAAAGGGGAAATTGCAAAGCAAGTGGGATGGACCTTATGTTGTGCATTCGGTGTTCTCCAACGGAGCGGTAACCATTATGGATATAAACGGCGACCAATTTGTGGTGAATGGACAGCGGCTTAAGGTTTACTACGAACCCGATGTCGTGCCCATTCATCATGTTGACGTCTTTACCATGGAGGAAGAGCCCGAACGTCCCGTCTAGGACGAAAAACAAGGCATCAACTTCTGTAAATAATTTTTCTTTTAGTTTTCTAGAGTTCTTCGCGAAGATTTACTGGGCCAACTTTTTCCCATGGGCTAAGGAAGAAAAAATAGGGCGGTGTGCAAAAACCCGGACCGGCCCGGCCCCCGAGGCGGGGTGGGCCGGCCGGCCCGGGCGGACCGGCCCGGGGGTGGCCCGACGCCCGATGACCCCGAATTTCGCCCCGAACGCGCTCCTTTTTGACTTCCTTGTTTGGTCGGAAAATTTTAAGGGAAGTGTAAAAAAGGAAAATAAGGTTTCCGGAGCTTTCCTCTCAGGACTATTTATTTGGCCGAATTGGGAGCTCGAGAATCAAACCTTTCAAGCAATGTGTTGCACCCTTGTAGCAGCCATTGAGCCTCCAAAAAGCTTAGAGTTGAAGCTAGAAGCCAAGAAGCCATCGATGGAGGAGGCGATGCGATGCGAGCTCGAGCTACCCGTCAAGAGGACCGCACGTATCCGTTGCGGAGGACGTGTCCCGACCGGAGCTCTTGCATCTCGCAACCCCGTCGAAGGAGAGAAGGTCCCTACACCCGTTCGAAGGTCGGCACGTCTCCAAGGCATCAAGCGTAAAGATTACAAGGAGGTGTCGACAGAGCCTAAGGATTATGGGGATAGCGACTACTCCGACGATCGTAGCCCGAGCTCGTGGGCGGCCGCCGGTAGAGATGATGATGATTGGGATGAACAGCCCTATGAAAGGACTCCCGAAGGCCCCAACGGCAACGGCAACGACGGTGGTGAAGGCAACGACAATGGAGGTGGCGACGACGGTGGTGACAACGGTGGAGATTATGGCGACGACGACCCCTTCGGATTGCATCCGGTGTCTTCGTCGAGTTTGCCGTCAATCCATCGCGGATCTCTACACGTCGGCCGACGAATGTCTTCAAGCCATGGAAGCGATGAAGCAGCGTATGGAGGACTTGGAGCGTGTAGTTGAAGATGACTACAAGTTCCTTAACCGCAACGTGCGCAAGCTTTTCGGCATGGTTGGAAACATGAGAGGCAAGTGGTGCAAAACTTGCTTGAAGTACCACTAGATCTAGTTTTCCCCTTAGGATTTTTGTAAGATACGACGAGGACGTCGTATGTTTTAAGTGTGGGGGAGAGCTAGCTCGCTAGCCTTAGCTTTTGAACTTCAAGTTTAGGTTCGGTTTAATCTTCGTGTGAGAGTCTTAGTGTTTTTAATGAGTCTTTAGTTTTTGAGTCTGTTTTAAAATTTTTGCAAGTGTCTTAAATTAGTGTTGAGTCAAGAAAATCAAATAAAAAGAGTCTTTATATATATCTTTGTGTTTTATGTATTATTTATCTTTATTTACTTGTTTGTTTAATCTTCGATTCTTGATATATGAGCACAAGTACGTGGTTTGAAAAACGTTTACCGTGGTGCTTAGTGGAATCGCTACTACCTAAAGTACCCATACCGCACTTCGATCTTGAGCTTCACATGTTAGTTGTGCTATGTTCAATGCTAAAAATTGGAGGATTTCAGTTCTGAAAATTATTTTAAAACCCTTGTAGTAAAGGTTAGCAAAACCTCTTTTTCCAAGTTGAGAGTAAGAAAAAATCCCTATCCAAAGCCAAGTTTATTTTTTCGCTCCACCATAAGTGTGATTAGCACGATGAGTTAGGCTAGGACCCTTCTCCCTTGGTGAGTTTTAATTTCGAGCAATGATCATGTCCTTGTGCTTATCTTTTGTTGCTAGCCTCGTCATATATTCAGTCCATGACTTTCACAACGAAAGTCATGAGTATCGCTGGATTCCATACCCAACCCTATACATCTCTTTTGTACATCGTATTCCTTGAACACAACCTATTTTCAAAGTTTCGTCTCGTCTCTAACATGATTTATTTAAAAATTTCAGATTGTATGCATGCGAGGAAAGGGAGAATTGAAAGCTTTGAAAAGTTGTCAAGAGAGAGAAAAATAAAGAGAAAAAGTATGTGTATGGAAAAGAAAGAAAGAAAGAAAAATCATATGTGAATGAAAGAAAAAAAAGAGAAAGATGAGTTAGCAATAAAGGTATGAGAGGGATGGATCAAGTGAAAGAAAAGAAAAAAAAAATAAAGTGTAAGGAAGGATGTCACGTTGATTGTGAGACGAAACTTTTACTCTATTTCCAACCATGTGCAATCCGACAACGAGGACATCATTGGTGCCTTGAAGTCACAATTTTCTTTTGCCCTTGCACATGTCCACCATTCTAAATCTTCTCATCCTTGATATCCCTACATATGGTTAATTCTCATGATCATTGGCTTTGAAAGGTAGACAACCATTAGAGGAAGTTCTTAGTTTGACAATACTTGTGTTGATTGCGCTAGCCCTACCTATAGCTCCGCTTTTACATGATATATGAGAGATTAATGGGAGGTGAGAGTTTTATAAAATTTGGTTAGGATAGCCACTTCATATGAGTGACTTGAGAGAGCTTGGAGAAAGGTTTTTGTCTAATACTTGTTGCAGGAATTTTTGTTTTGAAAATCATAAAAACCCTCCGATGGAAGCAAAGAAGTAAGTATGGCTGAAATTGAAAGCTTCGAGTGAAGAGTTTGAGTTGTGGGGTGAATCTTGACGTGGTAAAAATTCTAAACGCCCATGTTTATGTTTGATTACCATTACTTTGTGTTTATGTATTAAAGATGAAGGGATTGACTAACTTGTGAAGAAGGATAAGTGGTACACGATTACACTCCTTGGACGAAGTTCTTTTACGAGTACTTGCTCGAGGACGAGCAAGAGCTAAGTGTGGGGGAGATGTTGACGGTGTATTTTGGTGCACCTAGCATGTTCATTACACTTTGGTTTGGATTTGATTATGGAACTAACCCGCCACTAGGCACACTAATCATATAACGAGTTCATCTTTGTGCATGCATTTGGAAGTGTTATGTTTATGTAGGAAAACATGGACATAAAGGACGGATTCGCAACAAGTTCAAAGGAGCATTCATGGAGTCTTGTTCGTGTTCATGAGCTTGCTGAAATCACTTCCAATGGTGGCGAGGACCGAAGTGCTACGAGGAATACCCCCGGAGATTGAAGCGTAAAAGATCAAACTTCATGCAAAGAGAGCCTCCATCTTGATCGCGAGGATAACAGCATCAAAATCATGCAAGTGGAGGGGGCAAAGTAGATAAGTGCACGAGGACCCACGGAGCAAAAAGGGCGACCGAACCGGGCCGAAATTGGGCACGGGCCGGCCGGCCCCGGCGGGCCGGCCCGGCCCCCACTTCGGGCACCGGTTCGGTCCCGTCTTCCTTGCCCTCGAAGGATCTTCGACCCTAAAACCCCCGACGCGCCGCCAACACAGAGGAGAGGATTCATTCGCACCAGAAGGCCATCCACAAGCTAGAGAGAGAGAGGAGGAGGATCTCCGGCGGGAGATCAACCACCTCGAAGGAAGCACCCTCTCGTGGAGAAGAAGGAAGACACCGGCGGAAGGGAAACCATGATCAACGGTGCTATGATCAGCACCTTGATGGGGTAATCTTCTCATTCGTCCATGGGTTGTAATCGATCTTGAGATGTAATCGCACTTTGTCGGATTATCTATCTATCATCTTGTGTTGAATATACTTTAATGCTTAAGGCTTGCAACCGTGCCGTAGAGGGAGTAGAGCTCCAATGCTTCCTTGGATCCATTCAATACGCCGTGGCCATCAAAGGTCTAGTCATGAATACCTTCGCGTAGTGACAGTACGAGAGGAGGGAAAGGGCGAAATCGTGGTCACATCCCCGATAGATAGATTGGTTTTTATGTCTTTAAGCCATTGCATGCTCTAGTATCGTAGACCCGTGGGCGAGTGTCTTCTATCTTGATCGTTTATCATTCTCTCTAGTGTAGTTTAGTTGTTTTCTAGTATAATATAGTTAGGGTTTTAGTAGCTAGTGTGTCGTTGTTGATCGAACGCTTGTAATCCCCTTGCTCCGCGGATTGACAAGAACCTTGGGAATCCCGTGGTGAAAAAGGTGTGGGGTCCGTACGCTTGCGGATCGTAGAGGGATACGTCTTTTATCCGTCAACACTTTCCTTCTCCACATGGTCTTTGATGACCTTGGCGTCGCACTTGACTAGGAAGTTGCTGGCCCCCAGGGTTCTCACTTTGCGAAGGCCCAACAGTAAGGCTTCGTACTCTGTGGTATTGTTGGTGCATCGGTCGGATGGGTCCTTGTAATCCAGCCTCGCGGCGTATCTTAGCTTGATACCCGTCGGGGAAGTGACAATGGCTGCAATGCCAGCACCTTTGCGCCCCAGGCTCCGTCACATCTGATTTCCCAGATTGGCACCAGCTCTTCGTCGGCGGTGACATTGCTAGGTGAAGTCCAATCTACGATGAAGTCTGCTAAAACTTGGGATTTGATTGCCGACCTCTTTCCGAAATCTATTGTGTACTCTGATAACTCAGTTGCCCATTTGGCGATTCTGGACGAAGCCTCCTTGTTGATGAACAGATCATTTAGAGGTTGATCTGTGAGCACCGTGACTTTGTGAGCCTCAAAATAATGCCTGAGCTTCCGCGTGGTCATGATTACTACGTAGGCAATTTTCTCTAGTTCTGAGTAGTGCAGCTTTGATCCTGCCAGGGCTTCGGAAACGAAGTAGACCGGGGATTGGAGTTTGCCTTTTTCGGTCTCGACCTCTCAGACTAGAGCGGCACTGACCGCGGCCTTTGAGGTGGCCACGTAAAGGAATAGTGGCTCCGATGGTGAAGGTGGGGATAATATTGCCATCTTTTTGATGTAGTCTTTGAGCTCGGCGAAAGCCTTGCTTTGCTCAGGGCCCCATTCGATCGCGCCTTTGCCCTTCAGTGCCTTGAAGAATGGAAGGCTTCGCTCTGCAGATCTTGAAATGAATCTGTTCAAGGCTGTCACTCGACCATTCAGTTTCTGAATGTCCTTCTTCGTCTTAGGCTCCTCCATTTCTCTGATTGCTTTAATCTTGTCGGGGTTGGCTTCAATTCTTTTGGCGGAAATGAGGCACCCCAAAATCTTTCCTTTCGTGACCCCGAACACGCATTTCTCTGGGTTTAGCTTCAAGCCGGCCCGCCTCATGTTGGCGAAGGTCTCAGCCAAATCATTTACATGACTGGCCCGGTTGGAACTTTTGACGATGAGGTCATCGACGTAGGCCTGAATGTTCTTGCCAATCTGCGGCTTAAACACTGTTCCGGTCATTCTGGTGAATGTTGAGCCGGCGTTTTTCAATCCTTCCGGCATACAAACAAAGCAGAAGGTTCCGAAGGGTGTAATGAAACTGGTTTTCTCCTCGTCCTCCTTCGCCATCCAACACTGGTGGTATCTAGAGAAACAGTCTAGCAGGGACATGATCGCGGAGTTGGCTGCAGAGTCCACCACCTAATCCATTCGTGGCAGTGGATAATTGTCTTTTGGTGTGGCTTTGTTGAGATCAGTGAAATCGATGCACATGCGCCACTTGTCGTTCTTTTTCTTGACCGGCACCGTGTTGGCCAGCCATTTGGGGTACATGACTTCGCGGATGACAGTAGCGTCAAGCAGCCTCTGGACCTCTGACTTGACAGCCACCACTGTCGTATGGACCTCCCTGGGCCCACTACCTCGGTGGGTACCAGGACCGACTACTCGGTGGGCCCCTGGGACTACCCGACTTGCGCTACACGGCACCTGAAGGCGTGGAGCACAAGGACAGCACAGGAGTAGTACTCGGTTAGGGCTCTGTACATGTTCCGCACTGTGTAGAGGTCTCCTAGACGTACTCGACTAGTACTCTTTCCCTACTCCGACTTGTAACCCGCCTCCCGGACTATATAAGGCGGGCGGGGACCGATCTCGGGATCACCTCATCCAATCTCAACCCACGGCGCACTATTGCACCAACCCGTAATCGTGCCCTATCAATCCGAGCTACGCGGCATACGGGACGTAGGGTATTACGCACCTCGCGGCCCGAACCTCGTCTAAATTGTGTGCCACGTGTCTCTTCCTTCGAGTTACCGATCTCGGCGAGTCACATTCATCTACTTCGGGTACTCCCCGTAGTAGGTTGCCGGTCCAAAACACCGACGGTGGCGCGCCCGGGTAGGGGCTCTCGCTCGAGATCACATGGCGAACTCGACGGCTTCCATTCTCATCAAGCCAACCGTCGCCTTCAACCACGGCGACACCTTCGTCTTCGGCGCACGGGTGCCGCACTGCTGATGGCGCGGGCTCCTTCCAGCGCCGCTTGATCATGCGACCCGACTCGAGGACGGACGCCTTGTGACGCTTCCCGAAGTTGTCACGGGCAAGCTCGCCAGGCAAGTTCGGCGAGATTTCGCTCTCCAACCTCCACGGCCGACTTCGAGCTCGAGTCGCGTCTCCAACTCGAACCCGACGTCGCCATGGGCCATCGCATGCGAGCCGGCTCCTCGGCCATCGCAGGCGGTCCCCTCTCCACGCCAGCGCTCCGCGCGTGGCCCTCGCGTTCCCAGCCGGGCCCGCACGGAGGCTTCTACACCACGCCGGGCCGGCAAGGAGCCCGTAACCGAGTACACCTCGGACTCCGACGCCGTCCCCAACCACGTCTCGGACTCCAGTCCTCTCTCCGAGTTCTACTCGAACCCGGACTACGAGTTCGACTTCGGGTCGGACCCTGAGGAGCCCGAGTCCGAAGACGACTCCTCCGAGCTTCCCTTGTCAGGGCCAGCCTCTGGGCTGGTTATAAGATCAACGCCGGCCGGAAGATACGTCTGCGGCCGGACCGCAAACTCCGCCGAGGCGACAAAGGAGGACTCGCGCTACGTCGCCTACATCGACTCGCTACCGTTCCGGGGAGGGAACACCGTTAGCCCGGCCGACTCAAACACACCAAGCGAGGTGGCACCTTCGAGCCAAGCTTGGGCACGCCCGACCGTCAAGTCTTCATGGCTGCCGGCGACACCCGGGAACCTCGGGCACGGCCGCGGACAAGTACTTGGAGGACATCTCCGCGGACGAGCCGTCCGCCGATGCCCCCGCGGACGAGACCGACGCCAACGGGGACACCGGCGCGAACGTAACGGGGAAGCGCAACGAACGACGCCGGCGGCTCGGAGACAACCTTCCCATCCGCAACCTTGCGGGAAGCTCTCGGCGGTTGAGAGCAGAGTCCACACCACTCCTGAGCAGTGCCTCATGTCGATCACAGCGATCGCACGCCAAGCTCAGGGCATACGGGCTGGAGAGGTCATCGCCAAGCTCGGCCGAAGAAGCCTACTTCATGCGGGTCGACAAGAGAGTCAGCCAACCTCTCCCAGCCAAGCCTCGCGACAACGAAGCTACTAGTCGCGGTGTTGACCCCGGTCCTAACCGTACTCGGGCGACATTCCGGCCGAACCAAACCGACGACGCTCCACCGCCGGCGGGCCCTCACGACAAGACAACGTCAACCGAGAAGTCGTCCCCCACCGTGCTCCGGCCGGTGGCGGCGGCAACGACCCCGACGGCGGCGGCGCCGCGGCGGCGGCTCCAACCACGGAGCCAACAAGAAAGCCGGAGGCGGCGGCAGCCGCGGCGGCCGCGGCCACGCGCACAGCCACGCCTCCGGCGCCTCTCAGGGCGGGTACGATGCTCGCCAGAGAATCGAAGAGTTGCGGCAGAAGAAGTCGACGACCGCTGCTGAAGGCGACGGCTTCCCTGCCTTCTCACCCCGGCTTCGCAACCTGCTCCTCCCCGACAAGTTCAAGCCTTTGGGGATCACCAAATACGACGCGAAGCAGGATCCCATCCAGTGGCTCCGATGCTACGCTCTCTCCATCGAGAACGCTGGCGGCAACAGCGACACCAAGTGCCTCTACTTCCCCTTCGCCCGGACCAAGCCCCACTCACGTGGCTCGAGTCGGCCCCGGACAAGCACTCAATCGACAAGTGGGACCGGCCGAAGGAGCAATTCACAAGCAACTTCGCGGGCGCCATGGGCCGCTCGGGTACTCGCATGGACCTTGCCATGATCAAGCGGGAACAAGGCGAGACCCTCCGCAAGTACATGCGCCGCTTTTTCGACAAGCGCGCTACCGTCGTGGACGTCACCGACAAGGAGGTCATCGACCTCTTCCGGGACGGGCTCTACCATCGCCGCACCTTCGAAGACTTCGGCCGACGCCGCCCCAAGTCCATTCCCCACCTCAAGGACATGATCACGTCCTGGGGGACGAAGAGGACAAGGCCAACGCCAAGTACGACGCCATCCGCGGCAAGTCCAAGCAGAACCAGGGTGGCGGCAGCGGCAGCAATCCAAACCAAGGCGGCCGCAACAACAACAACAACAACAACAACAACTTCTCGGGTTCCAACCGCAAGCGCAAGCCAGACAATACCGTCGCGGCTATCCAGCGCCCTCCGAAAGGGAACTCGAAGAAGAATTCCGGCGGGTTCAAAGACCTGGCCGAAGGAGAAGTGCCCGTGGCACCCGAACGGCAACCACACCACCGAGCAGTGCTACCAGCTCAGGCATGCACTCAAGGATACGCCGGAGCCACCGCACCCTCACGATCAGAAGAACAAGAAGAAGGACGGCGACGACTTCCAAGAACCCGAGAAGACCGTCAACGTCCTCTTCGGCGGACTACCCTGCAGGCGGGAGCAGAAGGCTACTCGCCGTGAAGTGATGTCCATCGAACCAGCGGTTATGACCCCTCTCAGGTGGTCAGAGACACCCATCACCTTCTCCCGCGCGGACCAATGGACCAGCTTCTCCGAACCAGGACGCTTCCCCCTCGTCCTGAAACCAACAGTGGCGGGCTCCAAGCTCAACAAGGTGCTCATCGACGGCGGAAGCGGGCTCAACGTCCTCTTCACCAAGACTCTGAAGAAGATGAACCTTGATGTCACCCCCATGCTCGACAAGAGCAGCATGCCCTTCTACGGCATCGTCCCAGGCAACGCGGCTGTCCCGCTAGGCTCGGTGGTGCGCCGGTTACCTTCGGGCGTCTCGCGACAACTACCGCACCGAGTACATCAAGTTCGAGGTCGCGGATATCGAGACTTCCTACCATGCCATCCTCGGCGGACGGCCATCGCCAAGTTCATGGCGGTGCCCCACTACACATACTTGGTACTCAAAATGCCAAGTCCGGTGGCGTACTCTCCCTCCAAGGGGACTTGAAGATCTCTCACGACCGCGATACGGGAGGCCGTGGTGATCGCTTCAACAAATCAAGTACCCACCCCAATGATGGAAGTCTACGCCGCGTCGAAGAAGCTTGCCACAAGCGAACTCGACATCCCGGCAGAAGTCCGACGGCGCCAACAAGCCTCGGCCACCCGAGGAGGTGCTCACCAAGTCGGTCGACCTCGGAACAGGCGACCCCACCAAGACCACCACCATCGGGGCCGGCCTCGACCCCAAATAGGAAGACGCGCTCATCAGCTTCCTCCGGGCTAACCGCGACATCTTCGCACGGAAGCCGGCGGACATGCCGGGAGTGCTCAGGGAGCTGATCGAGCACTGCCTCAACGTCGACCCAAAGGCCACCCCCAAACGACAACACCTCCGACGCTTCGCCGACGACGGACGGGACGCCATCAAGAAGGAGCTCGCCAAGCTACTCGCCGCCGGCTTCATCGAGAGAAGTCTTCCATCCCGAGTGGCTCGCCAACCCCGTCCTCGTCCGCAAGAAGAACTCGAACGAGTGGAGGATGTGCGTCGACTACACCGACCTCAACAAGCACGCGCCCCAAGGACCCCTTCGGGTTGCCGCGGATTGATCAAGTCATCGACTCCACGGCGGGGCCGCGACTGCTCTGCTTCCTCGGCGCTACTCCGGGTATCACCGGATCGCAATCAAGGAGGAAGACCGAGGAGAAGACCGCGTTCATCACCCCGTTTGGCGCGTCTCGCTACACGACCATGTCTTTCGGGTTGAAGAACGCCGGCGCTACTTACCAACGGGCCATCCGGGCACCGCTTCAAGCGGCAACTCAACAAGAACGTCGAGGCCTACGTGGATGACGTGGTTGTCAAAACCGGGGACTCCGGTACCCTCATCGACGACCTTGAAGAGACCTTCGCATCGCTACGCGAGTACCCCCGGAAGCTCAACCCGAACAAGTGCGTCTTCGGCGTACCTTCGGGCAAACTACTCGGCTTCATCATCGGCCAACGCGGCATCGAAGCCAACCCCCGAGAAGATCTCCGCCATCACCGGCATGAAAGCTCCCACGAGCATCAAGGACGTCCGAAGCCGACGGGGTGCATGGCGGCATTGAACGATTCATCTCGAAGCTAGGAGAACGGGGTCTCCCCTTCTTCAAACTACTCAAGCACCACGAGAAGTTCGTGTGGGCTGCAGAGGCGGACCAAGCCCTTGCCCAACTCAAGGACTTCTGTCGAAGCCGCCGATCCTCACGGCTCCCTACAAGGGCGAGCAGCTACTGCTCTATCTCGCTGCGACTACTCACGTGGTCAGTACTGCCATCGTTGTCGAGCGGCGGGGGAAGACGACCACGCCTACCCGGTCCCGGGCGCCCGGTCTACATCGTCGGCGAGGTTCTATCGAGTCCAAGGCTCGCTACCGGCCGTACGGAAGCTTCGTACGCTCTACTCATCACCTCGCGGAAGCTACGACACTACTTCCGGGAGTACTCGGTCTCCGTCGTCACCGACTACCCGCTCGGCGACATCCCGAGGAACCCGGACGCCCACCGGAAGGATCTCCAAATGGGGCTGTCGAGCTCGGCGCCCTCACCATCGACTTCAAGCCACGCACGGCCATCAAGTCGCAAGCTCTAGTCGACTTCATGGCGAGTGGCGGGAGAACCGGCTACCTACTCCCACCGTGCGACCGAGCATTGGGTGATGTACTTCGACGGCTCACTCAACCTCGAGGGCGCGGGGCGCGGGGGTACTCCCCGATCTCTCCAACGGGCGAACAACTCAAGTACGTCCTGCAGATCTTCTGGAAGGTCTCAAACAACGAAGCCGAGTACGAAGCCCTCCTACACGGGCTCCGCCTCGCGGCTTCACTTGGCATCAAGCGGCTACTAGTCTACGGCGACTCCGCAGTGGTCATCAACCAAGTCAACAAGTCCTGGTACCGCAACAAGGAAAACATGGACGCCTAGTGCCTAGAAGTCCGCAAGCTCGAGAACAAATTCTATGGTCTCGAGTTCCACCACATCGTCCGCGACAACAACGTTGCAGCGGACGTCCTCTCGAAGCTCGGATCCACCCGCGCCCAAGTACCCGCGGGCGTCTTCGTCCATGAGCTTCACGCGCCATCCATCCCGGAGCCGGCGCCACCGACCACGATCCCGGCTAACCAACCGGTGGGCGGGGAGGTCATGATGATCGACGTGGACTGGAGGCAACCCTTCATCGACTACCTCAGCGAGCAGAAGGTCCCTTCCGACAAGAACGCAGCCGAACAACTCGTCCGCCGCGCCAAGTCTTACGTCCTCGTCGGCAACAAGCTTTACAAGCGAGGCGCATCTTCTGGAGTACTCATGAAATGCGTCCCTCGCGAAGAAGGCAAGGACATCTTGGAGGAGATCCACAAGGGCGTCTGCGGCAACCACGCGTCCTCCCGCACGCTGGTCAGCAAGGCCTTCCGGCGAGCCTTCTGCGGCCCACGGCCCCGGGCGATGCCGAAGAACTCGTCGAAGGTGCCAAGGATGTCGGTTCTTCGCCAAGCGCAACACGTCCCCGCCTACAAGCTAGTCACCATACCGCCAACCCGGCCCTTTGCCTCGCCGGGGGCTCGACATGATTGGGCCACCGCCAACCGCGCCGGGGAGGATTCAACGCGAGTGCGGTGGCTATCGACAAGTTCACCAAGTGGATCGAGGTCAAGCCGGTCACATGCCCCAAGGCCGACGAGTACTCGACTTCCTGGATGAACTCGTGCACCGCTACGGGCTACCCCACCGCATCATCACGGACACGGGGTCCAACTTCAACAACCACCGGTGCGGGAGTACCGCGAGAACGGCGGAATCGACGTCGGATACGTCTCCGTCGCCCATCCACGGGCCAACGGACAAGTCGAGCGCGCCAACGGGATGGTGCTCGACGCCCTCAAGAAGCGGCTACACGACGCCGCTAACTCAAAAGGGGGCAAATGGATCAAGGAACTACCCAACGCACTGCGGGGGCCGCGGACTCAACCATCCAAGCCAACGGGGGCAATCCCCCTACTTCTGGTCTACGGCTCCGAAGCCATCCTCCCCGCCGATGTCATATGGAACTCGCCGGCGGTGGAGCACTACGACGAAGGCGTCTCGGAAGACGACAGACGAGTTGATATCGACGGCCTCGAAGAAGCTCGGCTGTGCCGCCCCTAGTCCAATCGGCAAGGTACCGGAAGGTATCCGACGCTACCACGATCGCAACGTCAAGGAACGCTCCTTCAACGTTGGAGATCTTGTCCTCCGCCGTATCCGGGAACACGGAAGGACTCCACAAGCTCGGCTCCCCACGGGAAGGCCCCTTCACCGTGGCCAAGGTGACCAGGGCCGAGGCTCCTACCGCCTCCAAACACTCGAAGGCGAAGAAGTCAACAACTCGTGGAACGTCGACCAGCTCTGTCGATTCTACGCCTAGTCTGTTCGACTACTCCGGGGTTCAAGTCCACGCGACTACATCAACACCCCCTTGCCGCAAGTGACCCTCCGGGTCTTGGCTTCAAGTCTCCGGACTACTCCCCTCCAGGTCCAGCCCGTGCGGCTACCTACGGACCCTGGGCTGCAACGAGCGTCAAGGACTCTAGCAGCGGTCTACCAAGAGACCACACTCCAAGATCCAGCCCCGCACGGCTACCTACGGATCTGCGATCCAGCCTACACGGCTACCTACGGATCACTCACTGTAAGCGGCTACCCGCTCCCGGTACTACTCGGTACTGTAAGCGGCCTTCGGGTCCGGGCGACTACTTGTAACTACGGCCCCGGCCACCCGGGTGTACTTCTTCAGTAATAAAGTTTGATTGTTCATCAACTTCTTTACTGTCTACTCCCTGTGACGGGACTACTAAGCCGAGTACTACTACTCGCGCCTACTCCACGATGGGCGCTCCGCACTCTGAGATCGCGGTTACGAGTACTCATTGATGGAACTTCACATTTCATTGATATATAAGATAGTTCATTACAACTGTTACCTATACAACCATGGCTACTAGCTATTTACGCAGGGCTACTGGAGATTCAACTTATCGGCTACCTGCTCCGCGATGGGAGCCATCTGCTCCAGCAACTGCTGCGTCGCTCATCCGAGCGGTTGGCGGCTACCCCGCCGGCGACTACCTCCACCGGGGCCTTCGGGAAGTACGACTTCATGAAGGCCGGCCTGCTTCGGGATTGACTTGGCCATGTGCTTCACGTAGGCGGCCCGGCCGGCTTGGCGCCTCACGAAGTCGATCCGCCAACGGTGCGATCTTGGGGCCGCCGGGTGCGGCACCGGGAGCCTCGCGATCGGGAGGGCCGCCTCCTCAAGGTCCTTCGGTGGGCTCGGAGCGCTTCGCGGTCTTCGTTCAACTTCGCAAAGATTTGTAGCGATTGACGAGATCCCGGTCAGATGCAATTCTCAACTCCATGTGCTTCTCGCACTCGAAGGCCAGCTCCTTGTAGTCGAGTTCAAGTACCTGGCGGGCTTCTTGCTCCCGGTAGAAGAGATTCTTCATGCTGATCTCCGAGCCTTTCAGTCGCTCTACCTGGCCTTCGAGTTCTGCAACATTGGAATACACACAACGGGTCAGAGCTTGATGACTCCTAACAATTACCCGACAAGTCAAGAGACATACCTTTGTTTTCGTTGCGGAGGCCCTTGTTCTTCCGCACCAGCTCGTCGCTCTTCGCCTGCAAGTCCATCACATCGTTGTGGTACTTGGCGAAGGCGGCGTCAAGCTTCGACTGCATGGCGGCCGCGTGCTTCCTCGACTTCATGAGCTGCTCCTCCAGGGCTTCAGCTCGCAGTACCGTGTCGCCGTAGCCTTGCAGCAGACTCGACTTCTCGCGGGATCGCTCCGCGACGTCCTGCACAAGACAAATTCAAGTCAAGCAGAGTACTCAACGAAAAGGATTGACTACTCGGGAGGCAACGGCTACGTACCTTCATCCACTGTTCGGCTCGCCGCATCGCCTCCAAGTGCTGCGCCAACACCGCCGATTCGACGAGATCATCGGCAAGCAACTCGATCCCGCCACGGCTACTTGTCGTAGCCTCCGTCATTGGCGCCGAGCGGATAGGCTCCGCGTCTTGGATCTCCGGGGACCGGATCGCCACCTCCAGGGCAACCCTTGGTGACGTGGCAGCCGCCTCCTCCTCGGTGGACTTCTCGACGTTTTCCCCCATGGGCTCGGGGGCTTCTACCGCAGCCTCTGGGGCTTCTGGTGTCAACTCCTGCATGGGCACCCCTACAGGGATGTCACCTCCTTCAGCGCCTGTCACCAAGGAACACGCGCATCAGTATCTACGACTACTCTTTTTGAGGCTCTATAGCTTCAGGAGGAGTACTCACCTTCGACTACGACCGCCTCTGGCAGCGGCGTTTCGGCAGCTGGGGGCTCGGTCGCGGCTTGGGCTTCTGGAGCGGGCTCCTCGACGGGCGGCGCGGCCTTTTCTGCCTCTGCTGCCGTGGGCTCCTCTCCGTCCCAGCTCAAGTCCGTGGATTTTCTGCACAAAGTATCCACAGAGGGTCGTTAGATAAAAATCGACTACTACAATGAGTACTACTCATAAAGTTGTGGTACTTACAAGTTCGACCGGACGATAGTCACGGCCGGAGCACCGAGGATGCTGGCGATGTCCACCAGTCCACCCTCGGCGGGCGTTTCTTCCTCCGCTTCTCCGACTACCGCCTCCACGGTGGCGGCGGCCGGTGCAGAAGTTCTCTGCGCTCCCACGGCTTCCACCTCTTCAGCGGCGGCGGTCGCGGGTACTCTGCTCCCTTCGGGGCGGGGGCGGCGCTCCCGGGCCGCGCCGAAGTTCATCGACCGTGGGGGCGGACTTCGGCTTCCCGGCCGGCTCCCCCCGTGGGCCACACGCCCTCATCGCCCTCCTCCACGGGCTCCGCTGGCGGCCTCTCCTGCACACAAGGACGACTACTCGTCAGCACCGTACTCGATCACTGGGTGCTCGACTACTTCGCTCAAGATGACTTACCTCAGGAGGCGTGGTCTCTGAGACCTTCATCTTCTTGGCCACCCGCTTCTTGGCGGGGTTGCGCGGCTTCCTCGGCGGCGCAGCAAGGCTAGCCTCCCGAGGGCTAGCCGGAGGGTCCCGGATGAGAGGTACATGAGGCAAGCCGGACGGCTAAACCTCGACCGCGGTCGGAAGCGGTCTGCGGCGTCTCCTCGTCTTCCTCGTCATCGGAGGTATCCTCCACGATGACGGGATCGTCGTCGCCTCCGACTACTCGGCGCTCCTTCACCTTCTCCACCGTTGGAATCTCAATTCCGCTCGGAGGTGGCTGCGGCTCGGAGACAAACCGCTTCACATCATCCTGCGCAAAAGACACAACGCGTCAGCAACTCTGCTACAAGTGCCTACTACTCGACGAGGTGGGTACGGCTACTTACCTCGTTGGGCGGGCGCGCGGCGGAGAACTCCTCGACAGGGCACGCCGTGTACTCCGGCATGTCCTTGAAGATCCTCGACAACCTCTCGATGATGTCGTTGTCTTCAATTTCGCCCCTCGGCATCCGCGACGTGTCGTCGTCGCCGGTGTACTCGAAGCCCATGGTATCCCGCGCTGACAGCGGCTGGATCCGGCGCTTCATAAAACTGAAGGCCACATGTTCGGCCCTCAGTCCTGCATCCCGCAGGGTCTTGATCCGTGCCAGCAACTCCGGGAGCTGGATCCCCTCTTGCATGGTGGGTTCCGTGTTCCACCACTCTTGATGCTTGGGCTGCCATCCGCTCGGCTTCGGCAGCTCGGGATGGTGGTTCGTGGTGTAGAACCATCTCGTCTTCCAATCCGTATTGGAGTCTACGAGCTTGTACGCCAGGTACTGCTCGGCGGCATCTTCCCTCAACTGGATCCCGGCCCCTCCGACTACTCTGGGGTTGGAGGCGGGGGCGCGGCTTCACGCGGAAGAATTTCCGGAAGAGAACCCAGTGGGGTTTGATCCCCAAGAATGCTTCGCAGAAATGGACGAAGACAGAGGTGTGGAATATTCCGTTGGGGTTCAAGTTGAGGTACTCGATGCCATAGTACCTGAGAAGCCCCTTGAAGAAGTCACTCGCAGGGAGCGCAAGGCCGCGCTCCACGAAGCGCGAGAACATTGGAATCTCGTCTTGTGCCTTCTCCATTGGATAGGGATCTCCTGCGGCGGATCTCCACATATCGATCTCCTTCTCCCTGATGAACCCGGAGTTCAACAGGGTCAGCAAGTCCTCGGTCTTCACCTTCGACCTTTTCCACTCGCGGCTTGGGTCAGCGCGCGGTGGAGATGTGGGCGGCGCCGTTCCGGTGCCGGCCGCGGCAGCCTCTGCATGGCTCCTCTTCTTCCCGCCGGCCTTCGACATCTTCGACGGGGACGGCTTCATCCTCCAAGAACAGGGAGTCTTCACTCGCATTCGCTCGGGGGCTACCCTACAGCTTTCGGGTGGCGATGTGCTTGGATCTACTACGGCGGCGGCGCTCGCTGGAGTGGATCTACTTCAAGATTCAAGTGCGCGAATGACTGCAGCTCACTTGGGTGAAAACCCTAAGGGTTTCGGCTTGTATTTATAAGCCAAAACGCCTCCGTAACGGGCGGCTGGATAAGTCCACGCGCGGCTGACTCAGCGGCTGCGCGTGACTCTTCGTATTCCACTAGTCGACGCGCCTCACCTCGGGGGCTCGGCTACTTCTACTCGACTACCTGGGACGCGGCTAGTCTCAAGAGCATCTCAGGACACATTCTCCAAGAAGACCCTTCAATTCGAGAGGAAGTACTCGACTCAAGGCTCGGGGGCTCCGTGCCACGTGTCCTTCGGTTTTTTCTCTCCGGATTTTTCGGGATTTTCTCGCCAAGGCTTCGGATAGATCCTCAGCCAGAGCCCGCGGCTCGGGGCTCGGGGGCTACTCCGCGTGGACTGCGGTTCTGCAAATCGCATCTTCTTGACGGCTCCGGCTTCAAGACAAGGCAGGCATTTCTGAAGACCTTCGAAGGCAGATTTCAAGGACGCTTGGGACTACTCGAGAAGACTTCAAGATTGCTCAAACATCAGCTGGAGTACATTCCAGCCTCGGGATGCTTCGACTACTCTTGAGGACTTTTGACTTGTAGTACTCAGGGACGCTTGAGGACTACTTGTTAAGGTCGTCAAGACTACTTGAAGCTATCCTTCTCGACTACAAAGTACTCGGGGGCTTGTCGTATGGACCTCCCTGGGCCCACTACCTCGGTGGGTACCAGGACCGACTACTCGGTGGGCCCCTGGGACTACCCGACTTGCGCTACACGGCACCTGAAGGCGTGGAGCACAAGGACAGCACAGGAGTAGTACTCGGTTAGGGCTCTGTACATGTTCCGCACTGTGTAGAGGTCTCCTAGACGTACTCGACTAGTACTCTTTCCCTACTCCGACTTGTAACCCTGCCTCCCGGACTATATAAGGCGAGGCAGGGACCGATCTCAGGATCACCTCATCCAATCTCAACCCACGGCGCACTATTGCACCAACCTGTAATCGTGCCCTATCAATCCAGAGCTACGCAGCATACAGGACGTAGGGTATTACGCACCTCGCGGCTCGAACCTGTCTAAATTGTGTGCCACGTGTCTCTTCCTTCGAGTTACCGATCTCGGCGAGTCACATTCATCTACTTCGGGTACTCCCCGTAGTAGGTTGCCGGTCCAAAACACCGACAACCACCTTGTCATCGGACATCTTTCTTAACTTCTGTTTACGTGGCTTGACCGACGGGTCGATGTTCAATTTGTGCTCGATGAAGCTTCGATCAACGCCTGTGAGATCTTTGGCGGACCATGCGAACACATCTTTGTTCTTCTGGAGGAAAAGGACTAAATTTGCTTCCTCGTCAGCCGATAGATCGGAGCCGATGACGACGGTCTGATCGAGGACCATCGCATCCAATGGGACCCGTTTGGTTTCGCAGTATGGCTGGATGTTAATTTTTTCTTTGTCTGCCTTCGGCTGCTTTACCGCCTCATTGCACTCGACTGCTTCGTCGAGGGCATGCATGTTTCGCTGACCTGGGGTGCGGCCTCTTTCTAGGTTGCGACCGTCATTTTGATGACCCCAGATTGTGATGACCCCCAATGTCGCCGGGATTTTGATGCATAGATATGCCTGGCGAATGACTGCCTCGAACTTGTTGAGGAAACCTCTACCCAGAATGCCATTGTAGGGATAATACATCTCCACAACGTCGAAGGATAGATACTCAGTTCTGGCGTTTTGGACTGTGCCGAAGGATACCGGGAGAACCACTTTTCCCAGTGCATGGATGACACGCCCTCCGAAACCATATAGAGGTGTATCTGGTGGTTGCAGCAGATCTCTGTTGAGCCCCATCTTGTCGAAGGCATCGGCAAAAATAATGTCTGCTGATGAGCCATTGACCACCAACAACTTCCCCAGAGTCCAGCTCGCTATGTTTGCTTCTATCACAAGAGCGTCATTGTGAGGGAAACCTTGCAACCTCGCGTCTTCTTCTGAGAAGGTGATCGGGATGTGAGACCACCTTGTTTTTTCAACTCTCCCCTCCACACAAATGTTTCGCACCTCACGAAAGCAGTGCTTTCGTTCCTTCTTGGTTTCGAATTCCAGGGCGGAGCCCCCTGAAATAGGCATTATGGTACCGACGGATGGCAAAGGATCACTCTGGCTCTCGAGCTTGGCTGGCAGTGGCGGAGCTGAGGGACCTTTGTAGGGAGGGGGTGGAGGAGGAATGGGATGTTGCTCGACAGGCCTGCGTTCAATATTTTGAGCTTGGAAAGTCTGTGATTGCCAAGGCGGAGGCTGGGGGTAATTGGGAGGTGATGGCTGGTATTGGGGTGGCTGGAATGGGTTTGCGAAAGAGTTTCTCCCGAAACTGGGATTTTGCCATGCCAGAGCAGAATGGTTTACAACACTCGCTCTCTCCTTTTCCTTCCTCTCTTCTTCGAGGATGGCTTCGAACCTTTTCTTATCTGGGCAATAGTTTGAGCTATGGTCATCGTTTTCCTTGTGGAAAATGCAATACCATTTTCTTTTCTCGTTGTGGCCTTGGCCTCTGCCTCGACCCCTACCCCTGCCTCCACCTCTTCCACCCCTGCGGCCTCCCCCTGATTGGAATGAGGGGGGCTAGGTGGGCTTGGAACCAGGCTCTGTGAATCGGCCTGCGAATTAGGATTCTCCTGGGTATTTTCGCCATCCAGGCCGAAAACGCCCCGGGGATTAGGGTGTGAGGTGTTTCTGGGATTGGGCCATTCTCTCTCGCTAGTTTGACTGGCTTTCGCAGACTTTTTCTGCTGGGATTGCTCTTCCATGCACATTCTAAAGTCATTGTCTGAGCGGCAGTACTTCTCGAACTCTTCGTATAGGCGCTGGATGGTTTTGGGCCTTTCGCGCATGAGGTGCGAGCGAAATTGGCCGGCTCTCAAACCTACAATTGCAGCATTAATGGCGACAGCGTCCAAGACGTTTGGCGCCTGGGCTCTCAGATGTACGAATCTCCTAAAATAGTTTTGTAGAGGCTCCTTGTCCTTCTGCTTACAGGAGAAAAGGTCGCTCTCTGTAAGTTCTGGACGTTGGAAGCCTTGGAAGTTTGAGAGGATTCGCTGTTTCAGATCATCCCATCCGTGAATTACGCCTGGGCTTAACAGAGAATACCACTGTGTTGCCGCGTCATCAGCAGCGATGATGAAAGATTTTACCAGTACAGAGTCATCACCACCGGCCGAAAGGATGGCGGCTTCGTAGCTCATCAAGAATTGCCTTGGGTCAGATTGGCCCGAGAATCTGGGCAGTGGAACTGGCCTGTACGTTTGTGGCCATGGAGTGATCTGAATCTCGTGAGACAAGGGGATTTGGGGTCCCACGGTCTCGTGCGAATGGTGTGAACATCCTGGTGCGAGGGGCCTGATTCAAAAGGGCTCACGAAAGGGTTGCGACTGAAGGTGGTGTGCGGAGGGGGCTGGGTGAAAAACTCAGTGCGCTCATTGAAATTAGGCTGGCTAGGAACTGTGCATTCAGGTGAGGGTTGGCTGAAGCTTAAGGATTGCTTTGCTTTTAGAGCGCGCAGTTCTTCCTTTAAGCTAGCGATTTCGGCTTTTTCTTTTTGGATCTCGGCTTCGTGATGTATTGCCAGGAGCCTTTTCTTGGTTCTGGCCAATTCCTCGGCCTCTTTGCATAGTTTGGACAGCTCCGCCTCTTGCGCTGGGTTGGATTCTGGGAGCGCTTCTCCTTGGGTGAGCAGAGCCGAAAGGCTCGGCTCCTCGTCCACGGATGACGACGCCCCTTTGGTAGAGTTGACGGTAGTTCTCTTCTTCCTTGTAGACATTCTGGGTTTGATACTCGAGCCAAACACAAACGGTGGGCGCCAATTGTTGTGGGGATAGCCGTAGCTTTCGCACACAAACAATAAAGGGAAACAAAAGCTCAAGAACCAAAACCAAAACACAGAACAAAGGACAACCAAAAGCTCTTTTCTTGACAGTTGATTTCTCAAAAGTCGATCACCTTTACAAGTGTCGATCCGTCTCCTTTTATAGGGAGGTGGACGGACTTTTTACATTCCGATAACACCCTTGTGTAAAACGGGTCAAAACAGAATGTGCTAGGCTATTTCTGGGAAGTCTCCAATTAGGTCTCCACGTAATCGGCGCTTCATGATGTCACGCCACAAATCGCAGCGCCTTTATTGCTCTCATCACGTGCGCCTGTCGGGAGGGAACCTTCACTCTTTTGGAGATTCCCCTTTCGCCTGGCACCTTTCGTCACCTGAAACAAGGAATTCACATTCGAACTTGAAGCCGTTAGGGGTTAGAAATGACGAAACCCCCTGAGCGAATCTCGGGTCGAGATTGCCCGGGTGAATGAGATTCGCTCTCGGGGTTTCGTCGCGGAGTAATTCAACCGGCCTGGCTAAGACCCCTCGCCTTGGATTGTTCTGAGCTTACTTTGCAACTTCGCTGACGATGAAGGGTACCAGTCGAAAAACGAGATCTAAAAATTGGAAAAGGAGTCAGTGGCTCCTGGGGTTTCGTTGCTGAGTCTTTCGCATAGAAATTTAGACGGCTAAAGACACTCTTTTATTTTTGGTATACGAAAGGCTTGATTCTGAATCCCCCCAACAGGCGCCATCTGCTCTAGGAGCTCCGTGTACTGATCATCAGTGCGGTTGGTGGCTAGTCCACCGGCGACTACATCCACTGGAGCCTTTAGGAAGTACGACTTCATGTACGCCAAGATCTGATTGGGGATCGACTTCGCCAAATGCTTGACGTATGTCGCCAGACGACTGGGAGCTTTTCTCAGCCGGTCCACCAATGGAGCTATCTTCGGCCCACCCGGATGAGGCACCAGTAGCCTCGCAATGGGAAGTGCGGCTTCTTCAAGTTCTTTCAGCTGGGCCCGCAACTTCTCGCAATCTTCGTTCAACTTCTGCAGGGATTTGTAGCAGTTGACGAGGTCACAATCCGAGGCAATTTGAAGCTCCATGTGCTTATCGCACTCGTAAGCCAATTGCTTATAGTCATATTAAAGTACCTCACGGGCCTCCTTCTCCCGGTAGAAGAGGTTCTTCATGTCGACTTCTGAAGCTCTCAGTTTCTCAACCCGGGTCCCAAGCTCTGCAATCAATAAGGCGGGGTTAGACCACTGCAAGACATCTCTAATGGGTACTCGACAAGACAGCACCGTACCTTTGTTCTTGTTGGGAGCGACTTGTTCTTCCGCACCAGCTCATCGCTCTTCGCCTGCATGTCTTGGACTTCATTATGATACTGGGCGAAGGCGCCATTAAGCTTCGACTGGAGCATGGCGGAGTGCTTCCGGGCCTTTACGAGTTGTTCCTCCAAGGCCTCCGCCCGGAGCACTGTGTCGCCGTATCCCTGGAGCATGTCAGATTTTTGTCGGGATCTCTCCACGACATCCTGCAGCAGACAACAGCTGTCACCTGGGTACTCAGCATCTATGGCAGATCGACTACTCAAGGGTACCGACAACTTACCTTCATCCACTGCTCGGCCTGGCGCATCGCATCCAAATGACACGCTACTACCGCCAGATCGACGAGGTCGTCTGCCAGGAGTTCAATCCCACCGCGACTACTCGTGGTGCCTCCAGACATCGGTGCCGAACGGATCGGCTCCGCATCTTGAATTTTTGGCGAGCGGATGATCACTTCCAGGTTTGACTCTGGCCGTACATCGTCGCGCTCCTCTCCGGCCATCGCGGGGGCTCCTCCGCTGGCTACCTCCGCCGGTTCGGGAACTGCTCCGGTGGCTCCTTGGCTCTCTGGGGCCAAGCCTTCAATGGGCACCGCCGCGGGGATGGTGCTTCACTAGGCCTCGGCCCCTGTCAACAGAAGACATTCGGATTAGTCTCCCACGGCGGCTACGACTACTCCTCAAGGAAGATTGCGTTTGCGCAGTATACTCGCCTTCTACAATGCTGGCCTCCGGCAGCGTAGCCTCCACGGCCGGTGCCTCGGTCTCTTCTTGGGGAGCGGGAGCGGACTCCTCAGCGGCTGGCACGGAATCCTCTTCAGCCATTGCCGCGCTGGGTTCATCCTCGTCCCAGGTCAAGTCCGTGGATTTCCTGCGTAGTACACAACTGGTTGTCAACCAAGTATGACTACCAAACTACATGTACTACTCGGGAAAGATCATCACTTACAGGCTCGACCGGCCTACTGTCACGGTCGGGGTGCCAAGTATGCTGGCGATGTCGACTAGTCCAGCTTCAGCAAGCACCTCCTCTTCGGCCTCGGTGCAGCCGGCGGCTCTACGGCGGCCGGCTGCGGCCGGCGGCTCGCTCTGCCCTCAGCAACTGGCGCCTGCGGCACGGCTTCTGTCATGGCGGGGGCTGGGCTGCGGCTTCTCTCAGCCGGCTCCCCCAAAGTCTCCCAGTCGCCTTCGTCCCCTTGGTCTATGGGGTCGGAAGGCGGGATCTCCTGCAAGCAACATAATTTCGTCGTCAGCATACACAACATCGAGAAACAAGTACTCGACTGCTGTCGACGGTTAATAGTGTATAGAATTTCGTTTAGACTTGCAAGCGGACAAGTCTCCCGTCGTAGTCAAGGGACCCTTCTTCCCTCGAGTGGTGAACCCAAGGTATCGAATCCGTGGAACAAATGTGTGACGCAAAAGTTGATCTAGTAAAGCCAAGCAATTTCAATCTTCGGTAAAAGAGAAACCCTAATGCATCTAAGTAAAAGACACGAAACTAATCTAATCTACTAAAGACCGGAGATAACAAAGTAAGATTGGGTAGATAAACCGATCTAGAGGGATCGGGGTAAGCCTTTTGTTGAAGTTCCAAGCAAGAGAAGAAGTAGCAAATCGAATCTTATAAGAAGCCTCTTTAAATCGTGGTTTCCCATCCAAATCCGAAAACATCCGCCTTTCGGAACCCCCGTTCTGTCACAACGTATCCCTACTCATGCGGGGAGTCTAGGGCGAGTCAAAAGACAAGTCGAGATTCTTTCAGAAGATCCGGCGTGTACCTCTAGCCACCGCGGCTACAAGAACACCCTAAGTAATCTATCTCGAGAATAGATATAGAATAAGCAAAGCCGATCGAAAAACGAAATCTTCGAGGAAACACTTGATCGCTAAGAATAGATTCAACTTGATAATTCAACTATGACAATGATACATACACAAGATCACCACCGGGATCCTTCCTTGATCTTGCTTCTAGCTTCGGGAACTCCGACGTGGTCTTCCGTGCAAGGTTCCCACGTCGGCTAGGGAGACCCTAGTCAACTAGCTCGACCCTCTCCTCTCCGAGATGGTGTCCCTCTCTTCTCTGCTCCTCGGCGGCTGATGACGAATTGGATGATGTGTGGCTCTCGACCCCGGGGCTATACATAGCCCGAATGGCGGCTAGGGCAAAGGAGGGGACGAACGGGCACTTGACAGGGCTGGGCCGGCCGGCCTGGGCCCATCCAGGCCCAGCCCACGGCCTCCTTTGCTCTATGTCGGCTCCCGTGTCTTCCAGATGTTTCCCCCTTCTGCATGTAGGTCCATGCCGTCAGTTTCTCTTCCGAATTGGCATAACTCCTTGTCTTGCAAGATTCAACACTTTTCTGGTTTGGTCCTCGGAGTTTGTCATCTTCTCGGATCAAGTCCCTGACTTCTTGGAGTTAAGTTTGCTTCATTGCATGACTTGTACGGGGCTTCAAGGTCTTGTCACAAGGTGCTTGATGAACTTATCCCGAAAGTCTTGATTTCAACGCTAAAACCCTGCATAAACACTAAACTCCAGAACCGACATGCACACGTGAACTTGTTATACCACGGGGGTTAGTACCAATGGATAAGGTATAAAACTTATCCCAACACCGAAGGTAAACTCATGGCTAGGTTGACGGATTTTCACCGTCAACATCTCCCCCATCCTTAAACCTTGCTCGTCCTCGAGTAAGCCTTCGATGGATATCATCGTTGCCCATCAATGTTTAAACCTTGCACTTGATCATACATGAGAAAACGTAATGCTCTCAAAATTTTAATTCATTAAAGTTCCATAATGTACTAGCCTTCATCTCTACGGAGGGTAGATTCTTATTAAGCTTATCCCACAAGTATTAACATGCTCACAAAGTTTAAATAGATCTCAGAATTTTTGAAATAAAGAACGAGATGAAGAAAAGCTAAACCAAGTTCACAAATTTAAATCATCTTGTATATTGCTCATAAACTCTCATCTCATCTTGTCTCTCAAGCCTATATATTCTACTCCTTTCCCTCTCGTATATATGTGGGCTTTATACGGAGCTTTGGGAAAGTTTAGTCCTACCAAGATTTTATAAATGAGATGTTGTCAAAACAAGACAAGCTTCTCATGGTCTTACTGAGACTCGTCAAAAAGGTCATTGGAAAATAATGTTATATCAAGGAGGGGAAAGAGAAAAATACACACTTGAGATTAGGGGTGGATGTCGAGCCGACTCGGCTCGGCTCGGCTCGCTCCAGCTCATTTAGATGCGAGCTGGCTCGGCTCGGCTCGGCTCGTTATGTAAACGCAGCTCGTCTTGGCTCGCTAGAAGCTCGAGCCAGCTCGTTTTGGCTCGCGAGCTGAGGAGGGAGATGACGACTGACGCAGGTGCGGGTTGCAGGTGAAGTCGGCCATGGCAGTTCGCGCTGCGGCGCAATTGACGACGCAAGATGAAGACTGAATATCGCGCATGTAGAAAAGGTGAAAATTATAGCATTCCTTAACCACAAGTAGCGAGGGCAAAAGGAAATTCCAAGCATTAAAGGAAAAAACTATAATCTCCCAGACTCCAACGCTCAACTTCCTACAACAGGAAGAAAATGCGACCAAATCAAAATACGGAATTAAGGAAACATCATTCGAATAAGAAAAAGCAAAGGAACTTGGCAACATGCGCTGCTCGGCCGGCGAGTCATGGTGCCTATACTATATCCTCCGAGATCTGAGTCCTCGTACAGAGTGCAAACAACGAGAGGATTGACATGGTGTTTTGCTATGTACTAGCGGCGGCAGATCGAATCCTCGACCCCTCGTTGCTGAGGGACGGAGGGAGTGGAGCGGCACCGGCACAAGCGCAGTCTGAGACGACGGCGGCGGCGGCGCGTAGGTGAGGGAGGAGTCGGGCAACGGTTGAAGGGGGGCTGGTCGGACAGAGAACTTAGGTTTAGTTATTGGGCTTGGGCCGGCTGGATTTTATTGGGTCGCTTCTGTTCATAGCTAGTTCAGCTCTGAATGCGCCAAACTCAATTAGCTCGCGAGCCGGCTTGCGAGCAGCTCGAACTCAGCCCAAAAAATTAACAAGCTAAAATGTCAGCTCGGCTCGGCTCGAAATCAAAACGAGCTGAGCCGAGTCGAGCCGAGCCAGCAACGAGTCGAGCGAGCTATCGAGCCACGACCTTTTCGTCCAGCCCTACTTGAGATAGGTGGACATGTCCAAATGGCAAAGAGTGATCCCGAGGCACAAAGGAAGTCCTCGTTATCAGATTGCACATGGTTGGAAAATTGAGTATGAATCTTTTAATCTTGAAGCCTTAAATTTCCTAATGCACTTTACAGAACCGGGGAGTTCACTTTATTTTTACACATACTCAAAAAATTTTTCTCTTTCTCATATTTCTCTTTCTTTCTTTCTTTCTTTCTTTCTTTTTTTCATACATTCGGTAACGTGACTTTCACATCGGAGTTTTGATTTTTTTTATTTGCTCCCCTTTGAACTTTTTTATTTGCTCCCTTTTGAACTTTTTTATTTGCTCCCTTTTGAACTCTAAAATTGCATCGTACCTACCTCCTCCCCCATGCTTAGACGTTGCTCGTCCTCGAGCAAAGAGGTGATAAATAATGTAGGTACCGAAAATATTTTTCCTTGGAGAGATACTTGAATTCTTCAATGTTGGTGTCGTCTTGCGATCTTCCTTGAATTGATGATCCATTCTCAATGATAGGTTGTGGTCAAGTAGGTAATCACGAAGGATGGTATTTGGTTTTTAGTGTGGATATCAGGCGAGGTTTGTGAGATCTCCAATGTGGGGATACACAAAGCACGGATAAAAGGCTAGCAAAAAGATAGATACGCAAAAAGGGAATGACCAGCTTCTTAGTCTCGGGCCAGAGATATCATGGCCTGCAATAACTCACTCAAAAATAAATCTTGTACACTAAGGTTTATGCACTCAAATATATATTAGGCTCTGGATAGGTTGAACAACACACAAGTGATATTTATGACAAGGTTAGCGATATTTTTGAGCATAAAAACCATCTTCAATCTATTCATTACTTGAGAGCACATAAAACACTATGGGTCTTTATTTTAATCATAACCTCCGCTAAAGATTAAGCTAGCATTTAAATAAATTCAGATTCGTATTTTAAGAGAGCACTAGCTTTAACATGCATAAATCAATTACAAAGATAAACAAAGCGACAATTATAATCATATATCATTATGGCACAAATTTTTGTAACTTTTCCAATGATATAAACAAGGTGGTGTCTTTATTAATGATGAAATCAAGCTGAAATACAAACTGAAAATAAACAAACACACTTGCTGAAATTTAAATAAAAACAGAAAATATTACGCAAACACACACAAACAAAAGCTGAAAATTTACAGAGAAAGGGAAAAGAAAAGAAAACTAAAGTTCCTTCTTCTTCCTAGTCCTCCGCCAATGGTTGGTGTTGATAATCTTGATAGTAGTACCCTTGCTCGTAGTAAGGTTGGACATCCCCTCCAACGAATTGATCCGGCTCCACTAGGTGAAGGCGTCCAAGCTCATAGGCAATATTTGCATTGCCCTCACCAAGTTGAGCCGCGTTGGCTTGGATGGCTGCGACGTTTTGCGCATTTCTCGCAACATACCCTCCAATTATGGTCACGCTTTGTTGCGGTTGGGGGTATTGTGCGTAGAGCTCCGCGAAGTTTACGTTGGGCACCACATAATTTGGTGGGGGTACCGGTGCACCACCCCCCATGCTTGCTCTTGTGGCCCACCGTAGTAACTTGGCGGAGGAGGGATCCCACCGAAAGGTGGCACAACATTGGGTTGTGCACTACTCGCTTGTGCGGAGGGGGATCCCTCTTCTATGATTATTCCTCTTTTATTTTTCCTTGCCAGGACAAGGAGTCCCTCTTCCAACCAATCTTCGCTCCCTTGGATGAAAAGCCTAAGCCTTGCATCCGGAAGGGGTAAGTTCACCGTGGCCAAACGAAAACCTCCTCTCTCATCTCCACTAATATATTTGCCTTGTCGCAAATATTCAATGCCGAGAGAGGTCCCACGCAAAAGATGTTCGGGGTTTCTTGTGATCCCCGGCCGAAGGGAGAAGGCCAACATAGAGAGGTAGCACCCCAAACCAAGATCTCCCGCACCCGATGTTGCCTCGCAACACCAACGGTTGATCATAAGGTATGAGGGGTCTATTGGCTGCTTGGCAATTAAAGCCGAGTAGAGCCAATGCAACTCTGTGTCGGTCACCTTCGTCTCCCTCATCCTCCCCAATACCCTCTTGCACATCCAAGAGTGGAATACTCGGATAATGGGGTTGCGGATGCAATTGCGTTGTTGATGGGCTTATCCAAAATTCATCTAACATGCCGGGTGGCACGTCAACTTTCTCCGGAGCTCCCTTATGGAATCCAAGTAGCTCCCTAACATGCTCGTAGGGAACCACTTGTTGGACTCCCTCCAAACGGAATGATAAACTTTGCACCCCATCATCAAGGATAGGTGCAATGGTCATCAAGTTTTCCAAGGCGAACTCCTTGTGGGTGTCCGCCGACACTCCGTTGGAGAATTGCACCCATCCAAGGTGCCCCAACATGTAGTATATGTCGTTGTCGAAACCCAAGTAGTAGAGTGCTTGGTCGTTGAACTCGACGTTGGGCACAAGTCTCTTCTCAAGACGAGAGAGCTTCTTCTCCTCCTCCTCCGACAATATGATGAAGCCATATGAGGAATATATCGGAGTATATGGAGGTGGCGCGGTTGAACGGGTCGATCGTCGAGGTGGAACGGGCGGCTCCTCCGTGTGCCCTTGAGGTTCGGTAAACCTCATGGACGTGCTCCTTGTTGCCCTCATGCCACCGAGGAGGAGGGCGTCGTTCCTCCTTGGTGGTGTCGTATCCTCCTCCATGCTCCGAGGACACTCGGAAACCGAGTGCCTCCTCGAAGACGTCGTTGAAGACGGCTTGGATGACGATGAATCCTTCTTCTTGAGAAGAGACTTGTGGTTTTCTTCCACATGGTTGCTGCACTCTTCTCTCCACTAAAACTCCGGGTTGCAACGGTAACTAGGCACTTAAAATCTTACTTCGGATGTGGACTTTGAGTGGATTAAGGTTGTGGATTTTTTTGAGCTATCAAGCTTGGGAAGGTTGTCTATGTCTACGGAGGTTCTGGGCACACAAACTTGAACACACAAACTGAGGACGGAGAGGGAAGCTTGCCTGCAGAAAACGGGAGCCGGGGGCTCCTTAAGTAGGGGAGGCCGGCCGGCCTGGGCCGACCGGCCTGGGTGGCCTGGTGCTCCTCCCCGCCTCGGCTTTCTTCCAGCACGATCATTTCGCCTCTACAACTTTCCTGTCCGCATGCTCCACGACTTGCACCGCCCAAACGCTCTCGTCCACTCCTTTTCTTGCATTATTGGTCCTTCCACTTGATGCTTCATCCTTTGAGTCATGTCCATGCTCCCTTGCTCCACTTGCTTCACATGCCACCATGAAATTCCTGCAAAGGCATGCTTGCTGCCCACCCATGCTTGTCCTTTGCATGTGGTCTTGATGAAAGTTGATGAAAGAGCATCCAATGGTGCATGCATGATTAATTTAAACTAGATTGCCTCCCTTTAGGTATGTTTAAGGTTAAGCACTCCTCTAATTCGAAAATTAAAAATATTTTCAGAGCTATGGAAGAGCTCAAGCATAAATTTAGAGAAGTTTTTAAACCATAAAAAACAAATGTAAGTCGAAAATATTTTCTGACTTCGTCGATATCGGTCTCACCGGTATAGTTTGCCTTCATTGGTTGAGAGCAAACTTTTCCCGGTTTGATCATGGGGGCATAGGTTTAGGTTCTAATTTTGGCTAAATGAGAGAGATTTTGAATTAAACAAAATTAAATGAGGTTTAGAAAAATTATAATCTTAGAGAAACCAAGGATATAGATTTTTAAACCAACCAAAAGTTTAGTTTCTAGGTTCACGCGAGTCCTACCACGTGCTGAAATTTTATTAACACCTAGGTATAAGTCGTGGCTCTACTCGTGTGTTTTTAGCATTAAAAATAAGTCAACCATAGCACCATAATAAGGGTGAAGGGTTGAGTTAGGTTCTGAAATTATTTGGTTGTGGTTTCTCGAAAAGAAACAAACAAACACATAGGAGGGTTCATGCAAAAGGGTTTATGATAAAAAAATATTCAACCAAGAATTATGTCTCTAATATTGTTCAACCACTTCTAAGTCTAATGTCTTTGCGTAATAAAATTCAAAACTAACTTATTAAAAAGACTCGAAAAACCTGGAATCGGGTTGTCCTCCCGGTAGCTTATTCTTGACTCGACGAAACGGGTTGCCTCCCGCCTAGCGCTTCGTTTATAGTCCATAGCTAGACTTCTTCACTTGATTACTTCGGATCAACGCTCTTTGCGGGCGTTGCAATCTTGGGTACCCACTTCCGCACCATCTTGGGAGCGGGCTTGTCTTCCAGCTTAGTCATTTTTTTGGTCTTCACAGGCGGCTTTTCTTCCTTTGTCTTGACGGATGCAACACCTTCCTTGATTTTCTTTACGTTCATCTTTTTCGGCTCTTTCTTCTTTTTCAGCCCCTCCTTCTTCTTTGGTTCTTTCTTCACTCCAATCATGTTGCATGCCTCGAGTCGTGGTCGGAACTTGAAGGAACTCCTTTCTCCGTTGATATCGAACATGATCTCCCCCTTGCCAACATCAATAGTAGCTCCCACGGTCTTGAGGAAAGGCCTCCCAAGGATGAGTGGCGGCTTCTCCCTCTCTCCCATCTCGAGCACCATGAAGTCGACGGGGATGAAGTGGTGTCCGACCTTCACGGGTACATCTTCGGCAATGCCCAAGGGATAGCGAATGGAGTTATCTCCCAACTCCAAACACATACCTGTAGGCTCCAATGGTAGGCGTAGCTTCTCGAACACATCCCTTGGCATGATGCTCACTCTTGCTCCAAGGTCGCATAACGCCTTCTCGAAGTTGAAAGAACCAACGGAACATGGAATAGTAGGGCATCCGGGGTCCTTTTGCTTCTCTAGCCCATTAGCAATAGCGGCACTACATTCCTCGGACATCTTGACATGATCTACCCCGAGTGTTGCTATCTCATATTTATTTGCAAGTATGTCTTTAAAGTAACGAGAATATGTAGGTACTTGTAGGGCATCTAGTAATGGCATGTTGATGCTAAGTCTACGCACAACCTCCACAAACTTCTCAAAGTGGTTGTCAAGTTTACCTCGAAAGTAGCGTGGCTTGAGTTGCGGTATCCTCGTGTCTTCCTCCGGCATCTCAAATTCGGGCTCTTCGGTGACGATCCCCGTAACCTTCTCTTTAGCAACTCCCTCCGTCTCGGCGGATGGTTTAGGCTTACTTGCTCCTGCGGAACGTTCTGGGTCTTCGGTCTCCTTTCCCGAACGTGTTTGTATGGCCTTCGCCGATTCGGGACTTTTGGGTTGTCCTGGAAGCTTCCCTTCATCATTAGAGAGGCGCCCCGCAAGTTGTCCCACTTGCGTCTCGAGCATCTTCATCATGTTGAGCACTTGATGATTGGAACTTCCGACCTTCGTCACTTTGCTATCGATGTTCTCCAACACCTTGTCTATGGTCTTGAACTTGGTGACGGTGTCCTTGTTGATCTTGGCTTGCTCGTCCATGAACTCCTTCAATTGTATACGAAGCGGAACCGAATTCGGAATGATGAGCTTGCATTGAATTGAGGTCTACCTTGCTCGTAGCGGAAGTTCGGCAATTCTCCCTTCCTCATGTAGTCGAGCGTTTTGGCTTCCTCCGGACAATCTTTGCGGACATGGCCATACTCTCCACATTCTTCGCATGTGGATCTTGCTTCGACGGCCTTCAAGTCTTGAGCCTCTTTCTTTTCTATCTCCATCTTCTCCAACCTCCTCATGAGCGAGTCGATCTTGCCTTCAAGTATGTTCTCTTTCTCCACTTGCAAGACTCCTTGGACGTTCCCCGTGGGTTGAACCGGGTGTAGGCGCCCAGATGATGCCCACGTGTCATTATCCGCGACCTTCTTGAATAGAGTGAAAGCTTCCGTCGGTGTAAGTTTGATGATGGATCCTCCCGCCGATGCATCGATGATCGTCCTTGACGCCATGGTGAGTCCTTGATAGAACTTTTGCACGAGGACTTCCTTCGGGAACTTGTGATGTGGAATCGCCTAGGTGTACTTGTTGAAGCGCTCGAATGCCTCCGAGATAGTTTTCGTAGGATATTGAACAAAGGTGGCAATCTTATTACGCAAGCTTTGAGTTTTACCCGGCGAGTAGTGTTCCTTCATGAAAGCCTTTATTAACGTGTTCCAATTTTGCACCGTCTCCACCGGTTGAGAGTGGAACCATTGCAAAGCCTTCCCGAGTAGTGAGAACGGAAAAAGCCTTGCACTCATTTGATCTTGAGTCACCCCATCCATGTTGAAAGTTTGACATAGTTGAATGAACGCTTGGAGGTGAAGGTTCAGATCCTCTTTACCGGTGAAGGGTGAATGTTGCACCATGCGGATTGTTGAGGTCTTGATCTCGAACGGTCTTCCGATCTCCTCAAGGTTCAAGATTGGTAGGTCGATGATGTCCAGGGTGCATAGCTCCCCAATCTTGCACTCTTGCAGTTGGTCACCCATCGGTGGAAGTCGATTCTCCCAAGGACTTTGAGGTGGTGAATTCTTCGGAGATTCGTTCGATTCTTCGTCTTCCGACTTCGAATCTACAAAATCCAGCTTTTTAGCTTGATGTGCTTCGCGTCTCCTCAGCCTGTAAAGTTTTTCTGGATCATCCACAAAATTATCGGGTTTGTTGGAGAGGTAGCCGTCCATCTCCTGTTAGGGTTAGCAATAAACAATATATGCAAAAACTAGAAAGTAAAAATAAATCTATGAAAACTAGGGTTAGACAAACTAGATTAGATTTATTTTGAGGATGATCAAAGTTTAGTAGATGTAAACATAAAAACAAAAAGAAAACTGAAAATTACAAGAAAAGGCAATAAAAAATCAAATCTTGATCACTTGTTCCCCGGCAACGGCGCCAGAAAAAGGGGCTTGTTGACAGTTAATAGTTGTATAGAATTTCGTTTAGACTTGCAAGCGGACAAGTCCCCCGTCGTAGTCAAGGGACCCTTCTTCCCTCGAGTGGTGAACCCAAGGTATCGAATCCGTGGAACAAATGTGTGACACAAAAGTTGATCTAGTAAAGCCAAGCAATTTCAATCTTCGGTAAAATAGAAACCCTAATGCATCTAAGTAAAAGACACGAAACTAATATAATCTACTAAAGACCAGAGATAACAAAGTAAGATTGGGTAGATAAACCGATCTAGAGGGATCGGGGTAAGCCTTTTGTTGAAGTTCCAAGCAAGAGAAGAAGTAGCAAATAGAATCTTATAAGAAGCCTCTTTAAATCGTGGTTTCCCGTCCAAATCCGAAAACATCCGCCTTTCAGAACCCCCGTTTTGTCACAACGTATCCCTACTCATGCGGGGAGTCTAGGGCGAGTCAAAAGACAAGTCGAGATTCTTTCGGAAGATCCGGCGTGTACCTCTAGCCACCGCGGCTACAAGAACACCCTAAGTAATCTATCTCGAGAATAGATATAGAATAAGCAAAGCCGATCGAAAAACGAAATCTTCGAGGAAACACTTGATCGCTAAGAATAGATTCAACTTGATAATTCAACTATGACAATGATACATACACAAGATCACCACCGGGATCCTTCCTTGATCTTGCTTCTACCTCCGGGAACTTCGACGTGGTCTTCCGTGCAAGGTTCCCACGTCGGCTAGGGAGACCCTAGTAACCTAGCTCGACCCTCTCCTCTCCGAGATGGTGTCCCTCTCTTCTCTGCTCCTCGGCGGCTGATGACGAATTGGATGATGCGTGGCTCTCGACCCCGGGGCTATAAATAGCCCGAATGGCGGCTAGGGCAAAGGAGGGGACGAACGGGCACTGGACAGGGCTGGGCCGGCTGGCCTGGGCCCATCCAGGCCCAGCCCGCGGCCTCCTTTGCTCTATGTCGGCTCCCGTGTCTTCTAGATGTTTCCCCCTTCTGCATGTAGGTCCATGTCATCAGTTTCTCTTCCGAATTGGCATAACTCCTTGTCTTGCAAGATTCAGCACTTTTCTAGTTTGATCCTCGGAGTTTGTCATCTTCTCGGATCAAGTCTCTAACTTCTTGGAGTTAAGTTTGCTTCATTGCATGACTTGTACGGGGCTTCAAGGTCTTGTCACAAGGTGCTTGATGAACTTATCCCGAAAGTCTTGCTTTCAACACTAAAACCCTGCATAAACACTAAACTCCAAACCGACATGCATACGTGAACTTGTTATACCACGGGGGTTAGTACCAATGGATAAGGTATAAAACTTATGCCAACACCGAAGGTAAACTCATGGATAGGTTGACGGATTTTCACCGTCAACAACTACCCAACTCAAGGAGCTTACCTCTTGGGATGTGGTCTCAGTGACCTTGAGCTTCTTGGCCACGCGCTTGCGTGCCACGTTGCGCGGCCTCCTCGACGGCACAGGCAAATTAGCCTCCAAGTTAGTTGGAGGATCTTGGACGAGAGGGACGTTGGGCAGTCCAGGGCGGCTGAATCTCGACCGCAGCTGGAACCGCTCTTGAAGCATTTCCTCGTCATCTTCATCCGATGTGTCTTCGACGACAACAATGTTGTCCCCTTCGCCGACTTCGCGGTGCTCTTTGGCTTTGCCCTTCCCCTCCTCTGGGATTTCAACAAGCCGAGGAGGTGAAGCCGGCTCGGAGACAAACTTCACTATGTCATCCTGCAAGAAGCACATTGGGTGAGCACAACTACTACTATGTAATCAGTACTCGACACTGAGTACAGTTACTGACCTCATTCGGTGGGCACGCGGCTGAGTACTCCGGGACTGGACAGGGCGTGTACGCCGGCATGTCCTTAAAGATCCTGCCCAGCCTGTCGATGATGTCATCGTCATCGATCTCGCCGTCGGGCATCCGCGACGAGTCACCCTCACCGATGTACTGGTAGCCGAGGGTGTCACGAGCCATCAGCGGCTGCACCCTCCTCTTCATAAAGCTGAAGGCCACATGCTCGGCCCTCAGCCCGGCTTCTCTCAAAGCCCTGATCTTCGCCAGCAGTTCAGGTAGCTGGATACCCTTCTGCATCGTCGGCTCGGTGTTCCACCAGGGCCGGTGCTTTGGCTGCTTCCCGCTGGGCTTCAGTAGCTCCGGGTGGTGGTTGGTGACGTAGAACCACTTCGACTTCCAATCTTGGTTGGAGTCGATCAACTTGTACGCCAGGTACTGCTCCGCGGCGTCCTCACGCATCTGGATGCCGGCTCCTCCGACTACTCGGGGGTCGTTGGCGCTCAGCTGGGGCTTCACACGGAAGAACTTCCGGAAGAGTACTCAGTGGGGCTTGATCCCCAGGAAAGCTTCGCAAAAATGGACGAAGACGGAGGTGTGGAAGATACCATTAGGGTTGAGATTGAGGTACTCGATACCGTAGTACTCCAAGAGCCCCTTGAAGAAGTTGCTCGCTGGAAGAGACAACCCGCGCTCCACGAACCGCGTGAACATCGGGGTCTCATCCGGATTCTTCTCCATCGGGTACGGATCTCCTGCGGCAGCGCGCCACATGTCGACCTCCTTCTCTCGGAGAAATCCACTGTTCAGCAGCGCCAATAGGTCCTCAGTCTTGGCTTTTGACTTCTTCCATTCCTTGTTGGGATTTGGACGCGGGGGAGACACCGGCGGCGTGGACCCTGCGGTGGATCCAGCGGTTTCCTCTCGGGATCTTTTCTTCCCGCCGGCGGTCTTCAAGCTCTTGGATGGTGAGGGCTTCATTCTCCAAGAGCAATGGGTTTTCACTTGCATTCGCCCGGGGGCAGTGGTGGTGGCTATCCGCGGCGGCGCGCCTGGATCTATGATCTACACTGAGGTGGCAGTGTGCACTGGCGGCGGATTCTAGGCAAGATTTGCTCTGAATGGCTGCAAGTGTGTGGTGTGAAAAACCCTAAGGCTTTCGGCTTCTATTTATAAGTCAACAGGCAGCTCCTCAACGGCCGGACGGATAAGTCTCAACACGGCTGACTCAATGGCAGCGCCTGACCCTTCGACTTCCAGTAGCCGATGCGCCTCATCTCGGGGGCTCGGCTACATCTAATCAATTCCCTGGGTAGCGACAAGATTCAAGAGCAACTCAGGACACATTCTACATACAAGAGGACCCTTCAATTCGAGATGAAGTACTCGACTCAAGGCTCGGGGGCTCCTTGCCACGTGTCCTTCGGTTTTTTCTCTGGATTTTGCGGGATAATCTTGCCAAAACTTCAGATTGACCCTCAGCCAGACTCTACGACTCAACCTAAGGCTCGAGGGCTGCTCCATATGGAGTGCGATTTTGCAATCGCACTTCCATATCAACTTCGGCTTCAAGACAACACGGGTATTGTTGAAGACCTTCGAGAGCAGAACTCGAGGACGCTTGGGGACTACTCGAGAAGACTTCAGGATTACTCTAAGATCAGCTGGAGTACCTTCCAGCCTCGGGATGCTTCAAGTACTCTTGAGGACTTTCGACTTGTAATACTCGGGGACGCTTGAGGACTACTCGTCAAGGTCGTCAAGATTACTCGAAGCTATCCTGCTCGACTACAAAGTACTCGGGGGCTTGTCGTATGGACCTCCTTAGGCCCACTACCTCGGTGGGTACCAGGACCGACTACTCGGTGGGCCCCTGGGACTACCCGACTTGTGCTGCACGGTACCTGATGGCGTGAGGCGCAAGAACTACGGTGGAGAAGTACTCGGATAGGAAGCTATACATACCATGTACTGTGTAGAGGACTCCTAGATGTACACGACTAGTACTTTCTCCCTAAACCGACCTGTAACCCTGCCTCCCGGACTATATAAGGCAAGGCAGGGACCCTTCTCTCTCATTACGCATCATCTTGTAATCACACCTAATCAATCCAGAGCTACGCAGCATACAGGACGTAGGGTATTACGCACCTCGCGGCCCGAACCTGACTAAATTGTGTGCCACGTGTCTCTTCCTTCGAGTTACCGATCTTGGCGAGGCCACATTCATCTACCTTGGGTACTCCCCTTAGTAAGTTGCGGGTCTAAAACACCGACACGCGTGCCCACCCTCCACGAAGTCGCTGCCGCCGCCGCGAGTTGAGAGAGGAGGGAGAGTCGAGAGGTGATAGCTAGCATAAGAAATGAAATGAGAGTGGGGCGATAAGATACGAAATTTCATTTCATAAACCATTTCAACAATACATCATCCATTTCATATATTTCATTTCATATATTACAACAATACCATTTTGCAGTTCCGATAATACCCCTATACTACCCATACCACCTACGAATACCACCTATACCACACCCAAAAGAATCGGTGGTACAGAATTAATTTGAACCGTTGGATCCTTACATATAGATCCTTTTTTGTTACATACGAGTCCTTTTCATCTGGTGGTACGAGGTGGTATTGTGTACCGTAAAAAACCTTTGGAGGAGAGCCATCTTCTTTGCTAAGATCAGTCCACGCGAGCAGCCAAAGCTTCAGCCACTAGCGCATCTAAATAGGGCCATACCATCTAGCTTGTGCAGCCATGGCGGTTCCTTCATGGTTTCGAATCACCGCTACACCTGCACCTTGACTCGTACCCCTGACGAACGAGCCATTTGTGTTGATCTTCATCCAGCATTGCATTGGTCGTTTCCATCTCACCTCCGTTCTCTGGGTTGGCTGGTCCTTCATTGCAGTCATATTCATCAGCTCCTCAACTATATTAGATATATGTCTGACCGCTGCATTGGGACTCCATGTTGAGCGTCCATGCACACACCCATTGCGATTGGACCACAATGACCAGCAGCCACAAACAAAAATTGCAGCGTCCTGCTTAGAGCAAACCGAATCCAAGAGAAGGTCTGTCATCCATGTTGTCGGGTGTCTTCTTCCCCAAAGTTTCCTTCACCACCGTCCAAAAAAGCCTGGTCCAAGGGCATGCTATTAGCACATGGTACAAAAATTTTGATGGGTTTCCGCACACATCGCAATGTCCCTCCTCCTGTATACCCTGCACAGAAGAAAGTCATGAATCACTTTCCACCAAAAAACTCTCACCTTCGGTGGGATTTTCAACTTCGATAGACACTTCCACCATCTTTCCCCAACTGATGCAGCTCCTCTACCTTCCTTCACCGCAGCCAGCCTTGATTGATGAGAGTTCAACAATTTATAAGCCGACCGTATTGAGTACACACCTGTTCTTTCAAGCGACCAAGACACCACATCCTCAGTCATTGATTGGCTCAGCTGAATCTTCAGTATCTCATCAGCGTCGATGCCTATGAATTACTGGCGGACCAATTGTTCATCCCAGCTCCGCTCCTCTCTAGCAAATAGCTCATTCGTATTGATAGCCACATCCGGTAGTCGAACTCTTGGTTTAAGAGCTTGAATCCCTAGTATCTAATTGTCCCTCCAAATATCCACTGATGTACCAGGACCAACACGATAAATCAACCCCTTCTTCAGCACCACTCTACCATGCCTTATTGCCCGTCATGTCTCTGAACTTTTCTCCGTCCTGGTTGCATCGAGGAAATCACAATTGGGGTAGTATTTCCCCTTTAACACTCTCGAGCAAAATGCACTCGAACGAGTCATAAGCTACCAACCTTGTTTTCCAAAAGAGGTTTTTTATGGTGCACAATACGACCCGTACGACCGGTTTTAAAAGGACTCTTATGCAATTAAAAAGGACCTAAATGTAAGGATCGGACGGTTTAGATTAATTTTGTACGACCGGTTTTCTTTGTTATCGTACGATCGTATTAACAGGTCGTATGAGTTGTACGAGGGTAATATAGGAAATGTAAAATGTCAAATTCGTAATAGACAAAATTTAATTTAGTAATTTTGTAGATTTGATTTTAAATCTACCTAATGGTTTACACTATACACTCCTGTATCCCTTCGTATTCATTTCTCATTTCTTCCTACTCGCGGCTTTCCCCTCCTCTCAGATCCAGCGGCGACGGCGAAGCCGCCGGCGGCGCCGCCGCGGCGAGCTCGTGTCCGGCCGCCACCTCGCAAAGACGGATCTACCGAGGGATCCGTGCCCCGCGGGAGGAACGTCGCGCGGCCCGAATCTAGGGCGGCGAGCGGCGTGGACGATGCGCCGGCCGCCGCCCCGCCGCACGGCGCGCGGCGGCGGGGAGGCGGAGGCGACGCCCGCGTGGTGGAGGGAGAAGGTCGACCGCGACCCGGATCTAGCGCGGCGAGCGGAGTGGACCATGCACCGGCCGCCGCCTCTCCCGCACCGCCGCCGCGCGGCGGTGGAGGCCGAGGCGAAGGCCGCGTGGTGGAGGGAGAAGGTCGACCGCGACCCGGATCTAGCGCGGAGAGCGGCGTGGACCATGCGCCGGCCGCCGTCTCTCCCGTTGCGGCGGCGGCGGCGGTAGAGGATGAGGCGAAGGCCGCGTGGTGGAGGGAGCAGGTCCAAGGGGTCCTCCCGCGGCCGTCGACCATGCCGGTGCGGCCCACGGTGCCCAACACCGTGCGCCCGCCCATCCTCGTCGGCGGCATCGGCGCGCGGCACCCGCGCCGCACGCATCGACCTCCACGCATCTCGGTGCGATCTTTGCTTCCCCCCCCCCCTTTGCTTTTGCCTCCCGCCGTATGAAAACGATCACGGTCCGTGCGGGGTCGATAGGTTTCCTGGTGCTGTGAGAGCTCGGGGTATATTGGAATTTAATCTATTGGCATAATTACTGGTGAGACTAAAGCACTACGGCTACCTGCTAGTTATAGTCTTTTTGCAAGCGTCGATCTGCTAGTTAATTGGGAGAGAAGCCGCTATCGGTCTGACTTTGTGATTTTTGAGTCATTACTCGATTATTAGTTATCTAATTTGAAGAATGATGAATTGTTGTTGCCTATATCTATGTAATTATAAATTCAATTGACATGTTTGTGTGCCACAATGTGGCAAATTGTATGGACTTGTTGTTCGTTGGAAATTAGATTTTGCCCTTCTATGATTATTTAGTGCAAGGATATGTTACTCAACCTTTAGTACCTATATATAGTTAGAAAATGTTTGTGAATGATAAAAACCTAGAATTCGTTAACTATTTCTCAGCACTCATTTGCTAAATTTGTTTCAAAGGGCCAGAAGAATTATCTGGTTCTCCCTTGAAAGAAAAAGACATTGTCAATTGCCTTGTGATGTTCCACCTTTTGTAGATCTTCGACACAAACTTTTTTGTATATCAGTGTATGTTCTTTGTCATCTATCACGAAGGTTGAACCCTGTAACTTATTATGCGCGGATATCAGTAATTAAACTGAATAACTGAATAAACTAAAAGCGTAACTGTGGCATTGCTGATTATTACACATATGAAAAGAACATTATTGGAATGGAATGTTCAGTCATCCTAGAGATAAGGAAGAAAAAAAAGAAGCAATTTTATTTTTTCTTTTCATTCTCTTCCGGCGTGTATTTCTCCTCAATATCACTAGGTTTCCAACCTGGGCTTCCTTGAACTGTGTTCCATGGATAGTTAACCAATGTAACGACAAGCTTAAGCCTGAAATTAGTCATATCCTTCTGCATGTAACAATTATAAATTATCGTTATTATTAGTATTGTAAGATTAGGCACAAATGGGCTTACTGAAATGTTTTGTTCAACTTACCTGTGTGAATATGGAAGACAATTTGTTTCCGGTCCAAAGCTCCATGAATTTCAATGTGAATAGGCCACATGATGTGCTGCAAGATTATTTGGTATTTGCACAAGTTAGGAAGTACTAAATGTAGGGATGAAACTATAATGAGAATTATTTATGAGCATTGTACTTGTCAGTCTGAATTTTTTGTTTGATGCATTCCACAAGTCGCCATTCTTTGACTTGTGTGTTCGTCCATTTATGTTTGTCAATCAATTGCAACTCTGCAAGGCGTTTGATACGGTTCTGCAAACCTTGCAACTGCGATTCATATAATCATTATTAGTTAAGGTAATCATGTATGATGTTTTATTATGTACGCAGCACTAAATAACAAATGTCTCACCAGCTGTTGTACTTGAGGGCGGCGAGGGGCAGACCCTTTGGAGTCTAGTATCTGAATGAGACCCTTAGGACCATTGATGACCATCAAATACCAATGACTGTTTTTAATATTGATTGGAAAGTATACCTGAAAACTTGATTCGTTAGATGTTTGCATTTTAGAACTCAATGTTAAATAGCTGGAATAGGATGGAAGATGTACCATTTCATGATTGAGATAAGTTAATGTCCGTTTCAAACGGAAGCTTGTTTCGTCTTGATCTCGTAATGAAGCAACAGTATCCTGACATATCTGGGTGGAAAGGTATGTTGATTCTAGGTAGGTAGATCCACCTTCCCTCTTCTTGATGCTAGGTTGTGCTTTTAGTATTCGGATGTAAGAGTTCATAACCTTCATTTGCAAGTAAACCATATTTAGATGGTAATGCTGAAATCAAACCTTTTTAATGTTTGGAAATTTTATAATCATTTATATATACTTACCGAATCATTTAGCCACATGTCAGTTGTGATAAGGCGATCTAGATCCTCTCTTGTTGCTGTGTATTGACCAAGTTGAAACAAAAGTTTATGCGTTGACGCTGAATTGATGTACTCGACAGTGGCCATGTCACCTGCATTGATCAAATAATCTGGACAAGAGAGTCAAATTACCCATATGTTATTTTGAAAGGTTAAAAACGCACACGGAGTCTTGTACCTTGTGACGTGATTTCATCTGGATGTGGTTGGTATGGCATAGGAACTTCATCTTGCACCTGTTCTTTGTCCTTGTTCTTGTAGGGGCGAGGTCGTTTTGTGGCTATATTGTACTCGTAATCGATGTTTGTTTCTTGGATGGATTTTTTTTGACGATTTGGTCGGTTGCTGCTTGTACCTTTCTTGTTTGGATGTTCTTTAACCACCTCCTTTGCTTCCATTTCATTGTTTCCTATGTCTGTATCTGACGTCTCGATCATGGCAATTTTAGGTTTTTCCACTCGCTTCGCCTCCTGGACCTTTGGAAGGGTTTGTGATGATGGAATTTGAACATGAAAACTAATTAAGGTATGAAAAATAATATGCTGATGTACTTACATGTTGTTCTTCTATGACATCGAGACGGTTCTCTAGTGCAATGAACCTGTCATTTATTTGATTTGATTGTGATTTGAAGTGGTATGCATCCTGCACAGTTGCAAGGGTATGTAATGCTGGAATTTAAACAAGAAAACTAAGTAAGGTTTGGAAAAAAAATCTGCTAAAAAACTTACATGTTGTCCTTCTTGCACATCGAGCCGCTTCTCTAGTGCATTGAACCGGCCATCCATTTGATTTGATAGTAACTTGAACTGATTTAAAAAAAACATTTTCAATTCATGCGTATCTTTTGAATTGCTCTCTGCTTCTATCACATTTGTCATGTCAGGTTCTAATGTTGTGTGGCATTGCGGACTTGTTATGTCATCTACAATCTAATATATAAAATGTAGGTGTTAATACAGGTTGTTGTATGTATAAAGTAATAAGATGCATAATAAAGTTCGATATTCTTTTACCTCCCCTTCTCCAAAGGGATGGTTGCGTCCTAGTTTGCATCTTTCTCTGGCTCTCGTTTCATCCCAATACTGCATGAGTGGTGGTTCGTACCCCGCAGGCTGCTGAAGTGTAGGATACATATGAGATATAGACACCTTTTCCCAGTACCAGACCTGTAGTTTTAAAAAATATAATTTGTGAATATAATATAATCTCATGAAGTTTTAAATATTTTAGCAATATACAAACCTGCAATAGAGCTAGATTCCCTTTAAGATTAGTTGCCTTTTGCTCCTTGTACTCTCTTATGCTGCTGATCAAGTAATTAACAACCAAGCTGGTCCAGTTCAAGTTCTTGATATTGTCAATGTCTTCAATAAGGCCAAGATAATCTGATTTTACGTACGTTTGTAGTGTTGGGCACAAGTAGAATCCAATGCAAAACAGTACAAATAACCGAACGAAGTCATCATCGTAGCTTTCATTGTCTTTGAAATAATCCTTCATGCGTGTGTAATATATTGCCGTAGAATCCTTCAATGCGTACTTGTTGAACAGTTCAGGTACATGTTTTTTGGGAGGACCTCTTATTTCTTCACCTTGTGATGGAAGTCCTAGTATGTGCCCAGCTTCTTTGAAGGTCATTTTGACCTTTTTTCCTTTAATGCAGAATTCATTACTGTCTAGGTCGAAACTATCAGCAATATCCTTGCATTGTTCGCGTCGGATGTCTAATTCCTTGATCTTCAGCAAGGAACCAAAGCCGACTTGCTCAATAGCACCCATCTGTTCTGGACTGAAAGTGCTTATAATCTCCACTAGTGCTGTCTGTTTACATCTACATGTACCCTGAATGATAATGAAGTGTTATTTTTTGTGTACCTTATGCCACTAGTAATTTGTGTGAACATGTAGTGCAGGGAGGAAGACTTACACGGGCTGCAGTGCTTTCCTTCTTCATATGGCATGACGGCTGAACACTGAAGATTCTAGAAGGGCCAGGGTGCTACAACATCAAGGGTTAAACATGTTGAAAACATCTATAATATTCTACCTTGCAAATTGACTTATATGCACTCTATTTTGTCGGTTGTAGGTCACTATTTGAAATCCGCTATTTTTACAGTTTTCCTTCAATGTTTTCATTCAGTTTTGGTTGACCCTATGGCTTGTGTTTTTTCAGGTTAAGGACATCACGCGCCTTCTAGGGGTACTAAAGTCACTCCCACCAATTACTTGAAGATTTGGAGTTGGGAGGTGCTGCATCTAGTTGGGTGATAAAAGATTTTGTAGTCAAGATCCGTTGATTTCTGTAAACTTTTGAATGTAAATTTGACTTACAGGGGTTGATGTGCTTGGATTTTTGGAAGAGCCTGTTGCCTCTGATGTACCGCCTTCCTCCATTGGTGGTGCTTGTTCCTTGGTTGCCGCGGCTGATGGATTTTCCATTAGCCGCGCTTCTTCCATAGTTGTCGTGGCTGATGGATGTGTTGTGTCTTTTTGATTCATGGGTTCCTGAGTTTGCTGTTGCCTTTGTTGACGGTGTAAAAGAAAACGTGGTTTTGTCTAGGGTTTGCTTTATATCTACGCTTGATAATCCTAAACCGGTACGGTATGATGCGTCCCTTCGTATGAAGCGTGCGTGTTGGGCCTGAAAGCGCAGGAGAGATGGGCCTGTTACATTGTATTTTTTTTATTTGTTATACGTTTGATTCTCTGTACAAATAAATAATTAAACGTGACTTTGTCGCACCAGCACAAGTACCACAGTGGTTTCGGTTCGAACCTTCAATTAGGAGGAATCGCAGGTTCGATTCCCTCTTTATGATGTTTTTTATGCGCCTTAATTTGTATATATTTCCATACACAAAATCACTAATTTATCTTTTTTCTTTTTGCATTTTTCATGCATTGAGGCAATATTGTCACATGTTAGCAATATTTAAATAACTATTCAATCTTTTTAGGTATATGCCGCCATGGACACCCTATGATCCCATGTGGCTGTTGACACTTGAATTATAGGTTAGGTACCTAAATGTGCGATTAGCAAGTGGCAGATGAACTAGCCGTATCTGGACGTGTGCTTTAGGGAAAACCGGTCGAATTCAATCTTTTTAGGTATATGCCGCCATGGACACCCTATGATCCCATGTGGCTGTTGACACTTGAATTATAGGTTAGGTACCTAAATGTGCGATTAGCAAGTGGCAGATGAACTAGCCGTATCTGGACGTGTGCTTTAGGGAAAACCGGTCGAATTCAATCGTTTTAGGTATATGCCGCCATGGACACCCTATGATCCCATGTGGCTGTTGACATTGAATTATAGGTTAGGTACCTAAATGTGCGATTAGCAAGTGGCAGATGAACTAGCCGTATCTAGACGTGTGCTTTAGGGAAAACCGGTCGAATTCAATCGTTTTAGGTATATGCCGCCATGGACACCCTATGATCCCATGTGGCTTTTGAAACAGGGTTCACCAAACCGTAAACCGGTATACCGCGAAATGGTGAACCCTGGTTGAAACTTGAATTATAGGTTAGGTACCCAAATGTGCGATTAGCAAGTAGCAGATGAACTAGCCGTATCTGGATGTGGTTAAACTGTGGTATGGGGTGGTATGCATAGGTGGTATACGGTGGTATAGGGGTATTATTGGAAAGGTTTTTCGGTGGCATAAATGTAATATATGTTATCTATCTTTTTTTTACGTTTCTCTCTTATACAGTATAGTTGACCATTCATTCCAGTTCTATCATTTCTGCCCGCGGGGGAGCATCCTCTTTTGCGTAGGGAGTGGCGGCGGGCGGCGGCGTTCCAGCCGGACCCTCGCGGGGCGGGCAAGGGTCGGCGCGGGCGGCCGGATCCGGGGGGGACCTCCGCGGCGGAGAGGGCGGCGAGGATCGGGGGGACCTCCCGGCTTCGCGGACGGCCGGATCGGGGGGACCTCCGCGGCGGAGAGGGCGGCGAGGATCCGGGGGGGGACCTCCCGCATCGCGGACGGCCGGATTGGGGGGACCCCGCGACGGCGCGGACGGCGGCGGACGCGCGGACGGACGGCGGGCCGGCGGGACGAGCGCGCCGTCCCAACCCGCGCGCGCCGCGGCCGGCGGGAACCGTGGGGACCCCCGTTGCCGTGGAAGCCCGATGGGTTGGTGACCCTCCATCTATGCCATAAATCTTTTTCACACCTAAAGTTGATCTAAAGTTGAACTCCTTTGTGCTTGGTTGCAGGGGCTTAGGGCCACTTAAAAGGTTGACATCTAAACCTGTTGTCCTCTGTCATCAAGCTACTGTTCTAATCTGGATTAATCATAGAAATTCAATTTTTTGTAGCAGTTCTATTAATACCATAATTTTGTAGCAACACACCGAATCCGAATTTATGTAGCAATACAATTTATTTTTTCAGAAACCTATATCTGAAACTCTTACTGAATCTGACTAACTCCTAACTTCAGTAATATAACTAAATTTCAGGGGATCCATTCTTCTTCTCCTCATTAGAATATGAGTTCACCAGTATAGCTGCTAGCTTAGGTCTGAATCCATCAATAAGGTTTTGTGAGAAACCCTTTTGAAGCCTGTATCCATCCCAGAGCTCCATGTACTTAAGCATGAATAGTCCTGATGATGTCCTGTCCTCCTGTTGCGGTAATCCAACAAGCATGTCGATGTCCCAGGCCTTCACATCTATATCCTTCCATAGATAGTATGATTTAATTTTCTCCAAATGACAGTATAAGCCTGGAATCTATTACGCATGTTGTTAGTTAGTACTATATGATCAAATAGCACAATACAATGAATACACAATTAATGTAACCTCACCATAGATCTCACTATGTGCACAATATCTGCATTGAATTTTTCATCGGAGTTCAAGACTTGTACAACCCGCAAATCAGAATTCAGGACCACCAATAACCAGTTTGTATTCACACGCATCGGGATAAATACCTGCAATGTTTTGTCTGTTTTTAACATAGTAAAGTAATGGAAAACAGTTTAAGAAATTTTGCAATACCATTTGGTGTTGAACATATGTAAATCCAACTGTCCTCCTATGCAATTCCTCTGCTGTACTTAGCTCAGCCTGATCAATTTGTGTGAACTGAAACCTTGCAGACATATCTGTGTTCTCCAAATATACATAGCCGAACAAACGTTTGTCATTCGGGACCTTCGCACGCATATCATATATACGGGCATCAATTATCTGCATGATACATTTGGTATTAGGGATTGTTTCTCATAGTACAAAAAGGAACAAGAAAAAATGTGTTCTCACATATGCACAGACCTTGGCATCTAAACACAGATCGAAACTGTCGTAGCCAAAGGATGAAGTCAAAGTGTGCAGGTCCTTAATTGTTAAACGGATATCCTTTATTTTCACAATGACATCATGTTCGTTGCCATTATTGATGATAGAAATCATACGGCTTTCATTGTCCAAACACCTGAATTCTCCCTCACCCTGACTCATTCTTCTCATGTCAACATAACCTGGTTTGCTATCATGAATGTAAAATTTACCTACTGCATCTGACATTTCCTTTGGTGGTTCTCCGACTCTTGTTGAAATCAGACGACCTTCAGACAGTTTCTGCGGTGGGAATACATAATCCTTGATCACTTCGGGGTGCACTCGTCGCTACAACGAAGTGAGTCGACAAGTCAAATTAAATTCAACTCATATCGTAATATGATGATGGCAAAAAATAAAGATGAGAAAGAAATTTACCAGCTTCCTTCGCAACTTAGAATCTGAATTTTCATCTGCATCTTCATCTTCATCCACATCCCAACATCCATTATACAAAACTTGTACTCTATTACCTTTGCCTGAATTAATCTGATAAAAAAGTGCAAATGAATGGATTCATAACCTGATGGCAAAATTTATTACTTCAGGAATTATTCAACTTACAGAATTTAACTGCGCAGGTGTAAGTGGATCGATTGATCCAGCTGGTGCATGGGTTTTCTGCTGCAAAGGTGGTGTATGTTCCTCTTCTGCATCAAGATTGATTGTTGGCACCGGCGACTTGCCTCCGGCCGCCGACTTGCCTCCGGCCGGTTCCATGCTGACGAGAGGAGATGGAGAAGGCGTGAAGAAAAAAAAGGAGGCGTCGACAGGGATGAGGCGTGAAGGACTGGATTGCCTCCTTATATAATAGGGACCACGAGGCGTGCAGATTTTTTTTAACAATCCTAATCTCGTAGGACTCCTGCTACAACAAACTAAAGAGAGTCCTGACAAGAGTTTATGTTTATCATGTAGTATATCTTTCTTTGTAAACTAATTTTTTATGTGTATCAACAGTCCTGGCCCGCTGCGGCTGCGGCCACCAAGATGGAACTGTATCTGTAATCCGGACACGCATATATCAAACGCAAGCATATGGCATATGTCTCTTCACCAGCCTGTTTTCACACAAGCTTACTAAAATATCCCATACTGTTACACACATATCTCTTCACCATCATGTTTTCACACAAGCTTACTAAAATATCACACGGATGCATGTTTTCACCGGCAGCAAGAGAGCCCTATGCGTTAACAGGAATGCTGGCTACCTAACCTAACTCTATAGCATTTACAGGGTGAACGGGGCACATGTACACAGGATGGGGCTACCATGTCTAAATTTAAGTTGCCACCTCTATCTACAAGCATATAACACAACCATGAACCTCACACATCCACGCTATCTGCAAAAATATTTTGAACTTGCATGTAGCTTGATTTGACAATTTCAGGTAGAAAGATCTGATGAAGTTCGTTTCAGTCCCGCCGAGTCGAAGTATAACTTGCATCTAGAGGCAATTCCTATACCCTGAAATGGTTATAAGGTCAGTTAGTCCAATCCCTTCATTTTGCATCTAAATGAATGCATGAGAACTCATGACATAGGAATATAGGATTCTTGTCGTTTGGAGCACATTGGCACTAGACCCTACCATATAAGGTTAACAAGCACTACACTTCCAGGCTACGGAACTCACGACAATGGATGTGAATAAGAAGTAATTACCATTTTCTCTTCCCATGAGAACCCACAGCTGGATCTGCATTACACAGACAACAAAAGGCCCGCCCAGCAGATGCAGCTAGCACCAGACACATGCGATCTCAATTCTGAATTAAATAGCCTCTAGCTTAATTGGTGCTTTTGAAAAAACTGACAGAACAAAAGGTGCTTCCTCCCCGGGATGGATGGTACTTGGCACAATTGTGTATCCTTTAGGATAAGGATCCAAGAACAATTCACATGATATCTCTCTTGAGTTAACATAATCTGTTCCACCTGCTGATTCATGCATGTAGATATTGTAAGCAGCACGACAGCCCTGTGTCTTGAGTATCCTCATTCCTATGTAGAACATTGAAGAATCATGACTAGATTGGTAGTTCCGGAAACCATTAGTCTTTCTAGAGAAACCAACACCCTGAAAAGCATGAAACTTATGCATATTAACATTACTGTGCTTCTCCTAATCTTACAATGACAAGCAGGTTGGGGCATACCTGGGTAAGGGTAATAAAAACATTAACTATGGCAGATTTATTGTCTCTTCAGCTGCATACAAAAAGGACTACAATTTATTATAATCCAACAAAAAGAATATTGTAAAATTCAGATTGAATATCTCTACAAAAATCAACAGATTGATTATCTCTACAAGAATCACGCAGCGCATATATATAATCTTACCTGAAAATTTTCAAACACTTCCCCAAAATTCATGGCTTGCCTTCCACCTCTTGTTGTTGGATCGCGGAGCACCTTTCGGAACAATCTTCACCGGATCAAGTACTTTCGTGCCACAAGGCTGGTTCGCTGCTGAGAAATGAGCTGGCAATGGCCCAAATGATGTCTCCTCTCCGGTGCAGGCATCCTCCGTGTCTTCTTTCAATATATCGTCCAGTAACTTTGTAACCCTCTCAGTCTCACCTGGGCTCTTAGAAACTTTGAATAAAGCACGAATGCCCTTTCGGCGAAGGGAGTGGTAACGATCCATTTGTTCTGTCCAAACATGCGTGTTGGTACGCATCTCTGTTGGGAAAGCACTTTTCGCATTCATAGTCCACCTCACGCACACACAACAAGGAGGGAAGCTCTCTATACGAGCATACTTCAAGACACATATAGCATGGGCACATGGAATTCCTTCTCGCTCAAGCTTCCGGCAATGACATCTAACATCAACCAATGATGGTCCAAAGGTACAACTGACGTGAAAAAACGCTTGATGTTTCCTTCAAGTGAAACCTCATACCTGAAACACCCATTCTGGAATGTCACCTCTGTCACCACCCAACTGCTTGATTTCTCAATTTGGAATCTCACTTTCTCGAACATTTTTGGTGTATAGATTTCTGCAGCATGTTTCTCAAGAGGATGAGCTGCAATCTCGGTGAACGGCTTCTTTACTAGTGCCTTCGCATCAAGCTCAATCTCATTCCTCCTTATGCGTGAAAGGCGGAACTCGTAATGCTCCATTAAATCAACCAGGGACATCTTTCTGTCTAAATGATTGTGAAGTACTGAGTTCAGACTCTCACTCCTCTGGTTGCTTTGCATGCCCAAAAAATTCCTCCCTCTTGTGAACGTCTTCGCCCACTTCCTCCTTAGTTCGTACAACATATTCATCCATAAGTTATCTTCTTTGATGTTATGGTTATCTCTAAATTCTCTCCAAAGCGTATCAAATTCTTCAACATCCATTGCATTGTATATGAATTTTCTAAATTCCTTGGCCTTCGCACCACGGAATCGTTTCAGCATGTTCTGCTCTATGTGCTAGCTGCACAATCTGTGGTCTGCATCAGGCATGACTATCTCAATAGCTCTCGCCATCGCCACATCCCCATCAGTGATTAAGGATACTGGATGCTTTTGGTGCACCGCCTGCAGTAGAGCACGAAGCAGCCAGACATATGACGGGATAGTCTCATCCGACAATATACCGCAACCAAACACAACTGTACTTCGATGATGGTTAACTCCCACAAAAGGAATAAATGGAAGATTGTACCGATTGACGCGGTACGTGCTGTCGAATACAACAACATCTCCAAAAGGACCATAGTCCATCTGTGATTGTGCATCCGACCAGAAAAGGTTTTTCAACCTGCCATGTGCATCCTTACTATATGTGAAGAAGAATTCCGGGTCCTTCTCTTCCATCACACGCATATGATTCAACACAAATTCTGCGTCGCTTTCTTCAAATTTTTTCCTTCTTGTACGCCGAAATAAAATTATACAAATCCTGGGAAATGAATCCAATCTCTCCAGGACCACCATGGCTCGTCTCCATCACGTCCATGATCTGGAATGGACGAAGCCCACCCAGCGCCAACTGAACTGCCTCAGCCTTCTGGGGATCATTAAGCCCTCGGTGAGATCGCAAAACATGTGCATGTTGTGGTTTTGCAAAGTCGTGTGAATGCACATCCACAAAGTCCTTCACATACCATATGCCAAGACTTTCACTCCACTCCACATCAAGCCTAGCCATGCAACCGAATCTGGTGAGGTCCCGGGGCTTTCTTTTCTTATCTGTTCTTCCAAAGAACTTCAGCGATCTGTACCCTTCACATGAACACATGTATCTCCTCCAAATTACCTCTTTCGTGCCTGTCTTGTACCTAACTCTATCTTTTCTTATACCAAATCCTTTACTCAATGCGTACTCGTTGTAAAAATCATAGCAATCTTCCTCCGTCAAAAAAGTCTGACCTGCAACACTCTTGTACTCATTTATTTGCTCCAGACTATCAAACCCTTCAGCATCCATTCCAGTAACCTACAAGATTAGATATAAACACAACACAACCTTTACAAAGCAAACCTTCCTATCAAAATAAAAATATACTCAATTACTTCATCCCACCCTAAGAAACCAATGCTAACCACATCTGTAATTGCTGAGGTTAGATTATCAAACTGATCAGAATAGCAATATTTTTTTCTTTTTTATCCATTCTACATCAAAATAGAAGAACAAACATTTCACAGCAAATTGATGGACGGTATTATATGAAAATCAATCACAATTCGAAATCTGTTTCGAAATCTATCTTGATTCATGAACAGCCAACCCACTACATCTGCTCAAAAGTTTCAATTTCCTAAACCAGTTCTATACTTCTGTGTTGAAACGACATATTTTTCAAGTGGCTGCCATATATTTCCTAAAAAGAGGAAGCCTGAAATGATATTACTATGCCTTTCAAACAACTACTTAAACTGCTTTAATTCATCTTTCATCTTTTCTATACTTTACAGTTCATTTTCACAAACAACCCATTCCATTGTAGGTGGTCACTATCCACCCCAACTGTGACCTGATACTGAACCCTGCTCTGTGAAGAATCGTCATGAATGAACATTAGATTTATTATAGTATACATACAGAGACAGAAATTCAGTAACAACAAGGAAATATAGAAACAGAGGTAGGAGGAAGACAGAGAGGAGTATAGGCATTACCTTGCCGCGGACTGGGCCTGCTCTGAATTGTATAATCTCACAAGAATCACCAATCCACCAACTAAAAACTGAAACATGTCCGAAGATATATATAAAACTTATCAGTTATAATGGACATTTTGACTGTTCCTACTTGCTGTTTTCCACTACTCTACATAATCAAACCCATCCCAAACCAGAGGTGTTGGGTTACCAACCTGCGCGGGGTAGGTGCAGACGACGAGGGTCGGGTGGAGACGACGATGGCGGAGCCTGAAGAGGCGGGGAAGATGCGCTGCCGGCGGCGGCGCAGGGGATGGAGGAGGATGCCCCTGTCCTGGCGTGCTCCGCGCGGGAATGGTGGGATTGGAGGTGGCGTCGGCGCGGGAGTGCAGGAGGATTGCAGATTGTGGGGGCGCGCCGCCGGATTCCCTCGCCGGCCGCGGACCGCGGGGAGGATGCCGCGGTGGCGGCGCGCGCGCGGGGCTTGGAGGTTGTGCCGGCGCGGGGTCGCGAGGGAGCGGGAATGGAGAGGTGTGCCAGAGGATTCCCTCGGCCCCGACGCGCGCGGTCGCGGGGAGGATGCGCCTGCGGCGGCGACGCCAGCGCCAGCCAGGAATGGAGAGGAAGGTGAAGGATGACACCGTGACAGATACCAATTTGTTTCCAAATACTACACATAAAGCAAATTACCATTGTACCCATCGGGAAAAACCGGTAATACCACCGTACTACCGTTGTGTGGTATTGTGTACCGTAAAAAACCTCTTTCCAAAAATCGCCTGATTAAATAGTGACATATCACAGAAACCCATTCTTCCATCCCATTTTGTATCAGCCATCCTGCTCCATTCAGCTAATGAATTTTGTGGTTATCAACAAAGCTGCCCCACCAGTAATTCGAGATATATGTGGTTGTTTTCTTGTAAATAGGAGCAGGCAATTTGAAACAACTCATATCATACGTTGGCACTGCCTGAGCATTTGCTTTAATCAAAACCTCTCAGCCTACACAACTCAACATGTTTCACTCCAGCCAGTGATAAAGTGCCTGATTCTCCCCAGGATATACTCAAAAACTCCATCAGACACCTTGCCCACTAACGTAGGTAAGCCCAAATACTTCTCACCTAGCGCCTCAGTGTCAATCTCTAATCTCCCATTTGCTGCATCCCTATCTTCATCTTGGCAATTTTCACTAAAAAGATTGTAGATTTTTGGTTAGTAACCAGCTAGCCTGAACCACGATGGTAATCATGTAGGATCGATGCCACCCGGTCAGCACTTCTCTCCGTCGCTGGAGCAAAAATCAAGCAGTCATATGCAAACAAGAGTGTGGGATATCCATGGTGCATGAATGCTTACTCGGACACCCGTGGAGATATATTGTGGACCAATCCCCTTAAGCATACATGATAAACCTTCAGCGCATAGCAGGAAGAGATAAGGTGAGATGGAGTCTCCTCGCCGGATTCCTCGTGAAGGCTTAGACACTTGGAGAAAATTGACCATTGACTTTGACCGAAAAGGGTACTGATGTCAAACACTTCATAACAAGAGCTCTCCATCTAGTAGAAAAACCTCTATCACAGCATCTAGATACCGCCATTCAACCCTCTCCTACGCCTTAGCTATGTCAAGTTTGACAACACACACACCGTATTTCTCATATAGTCCTCCCCAGAATTCTCCTTCACACAATCAGCTGGGCCAGGCCTGGCCGGTTAATGGACTCATAAGTCATAACACAACACAAGCCCAAGAAAAGTGGCCTCGGTGGTCCTCGAAACATCTCGCAGGGCTCCAAGCCTCCAATACAAGCAATGTTGTACCAATGCACAGGCAATTGCTTGTATTCTTTTTACGCATGCATGTGAGTCTATTACTAGGAGTAGGTGCTTGAGAGTTCAGAATTCAATTCGCAAAAAAAAAAGAGTTCAGAATTCGAATTATGTAAGATTGAATTGAAATGGAGCTAGGTTAGAAACCAAAATATAGCATGCAAAATACGATCACCGAAAAAATGCATGGAGATGGAAAATAATATAGTAAGCGAAGGAAAAAAATTTCTATGAAATAAAGAAATAGGAATTCACGTTTTCTTATAGAGCACATAAAATTGATTGTAGGGTTTGAGAAATTGAGCAAGAGCTCATATTTGAACTTTTAATGTGGAAAACGAAAGATAAAATACTATTGGATATTTTGAAACCAAAACAATACGGCTAAAGGCGGCTTAGATCCAAAGGTGAAAAAATTGCAGTGTCACATCGAATGTTTCACAAGATATTGGAAGGGGTGTTCAAATATTGAAAAAAAGAGCTAATTATAGAACTAGCATAGAAACCACGAGACAATTTCATTAAACCTAACTAATCCATCATTAACACATTACTATAGCATTCAAATTATGAATTAATTATATTTAAATAATTCTTCTCGGAAAGTTACTGCAATCTACAATTTGTTATTGTTTCGTGATCGTTGTTGGAAATGAGTTTGGTACACGTGGTGAGGGCTCATGTGATCGTTTTTTCTTCCGTAAGATAAAGCGAGGATGAGAGATATTTTGGGCCAAAGCTGCCTGGCCAAGTGGCCAATCCAAAACCCCCGAAAAAAATATTTTCCTCGCCAAGGCCGAAAAGCAGCCGGAGCGAGCAGCACTCCGTTATCCTCTTTCGCTTTCACTCCCTCGTCTCCCCCCTCCCCTCTCCACCGCCGCCCGCCGCCGCCGCCATGGTGGCGCTCGCCTCCCTCTCGTCTCTCTGTCCCTGCGGCCTCGCTCGTCGACGCGCCGCCTCCGCCTCCGCCTCCGCTTCTGTCTCCACCTCCACCTCCGTCTCCATCTCGTGCTGCGCGGTCCCGACCCCGTCCTCCGGGAAAGGTACTTATGGCTGCCCAGTCCTTTCCTTTTTGTCTCTGCTTCTTGTTACGAATGAAGTTGCGGGTGGATTTGCGCTGTAACCTCATCTCAAACTAGTGAACCACCGTGTCGAGATTATGCTCGTTCCGATCCCCAAATCGACCCGTCAATGTGCGACTCCGGAGCTCGCTGAAAGCGGGGTCGTCAAACCCTAATAAACCTCTAATGTTAGTAACTTAATTGTTCATTTCCCGTAAGGAAAATTGGACGAAATGAGATTGGTTAGATTCTTCGCAGCCGGCACGTAACTGCTCCTTAAACCCACTTGTTATTTTAACTTGTAACTATTCCTGCTCTATTTCTCCAACAAGGAATTTTGGGTTGTCACGTGATGTATGGATTCAACTGTTTACAATCCTACTTCTGTAATATGCAAATGAGGAATAATTTTCTCATAGACATTCACAAGCTGAGGGCATTCTATTGTTGTGCTGGCAGGTCCTCAGGAATCTAGAACGCCACGGAAAAGGTTGAGAAGAACTGAGGGTGCCACTAAAAGCTTGGAAGATTCAGTCAAGCGAAAGCTGGAGCAGTTCTATGAAGGGGTGGATGGTCCCCCTCTCCGAGTTCTCCCGATTGGTGGTCTTGGGGAAATCGGCATGAATTGCATGCTTGTGGGGAACTATGACCGATATATCATGATTGATGCAGGGGTTATGTTCCCAGAGTACGTATTCCAAACTTTATAACCTGCTCCTGCTTTCACAGCAGTTCACTTCCCATTATTTCCAGTGTCTGTTTTTCTGAACCCCACATTTCTAGAAAAAGTCAGATATATGAATCAGACAAGTACACGTTTCTCTAGTAAACTATTGCCCTGTCGGATAGTGACTTCAAAATTAGCATTTCCTTTATATCTGTGCTTAGACTTGAACAAATTTTCTTTGACTATAAAGTCATATGTTGAATGAGGAATTGGACTTCAGTAAATCACTATTTCTCTTGTAACCTATCACATGCCACATAATGACTTAGCATTTTTCTGTACATTCTAAATGCATTAAGTTTGCTTTTCACATATGCTGATTTTTACTGAATTAGATTTTGTTTAAACTTATATCAGTTATGATGAGTTTGGTGTGCAAAAGATTATCCCAGACACCACATTCATAAAGAAATGGAGCCATAAAATTGAAGCTGTGATCATAACGCATGGCCATGAAGATCACATCGGTGCGTTGCCCTGGGTAAATAATCCTCTTTTTTTCTCAAAATACACTACTCCAGTTCATCATGAGTTTAACATATGCTTTGCTTGGCTGGATCTGCTACACACTAATGTCATATGCATACCAACAATCCTCTAATCATTATTGGAGTCGCAGACAGATCATTCTACCTAAATACTGCAAATGAGAATTTTGTTGTCCTGCTGAAAAGTTAGATATGTTTTCTGCAGGCTGCTTGGTGCCAAGCATGTCCTTTTGTTGACTCTTAGTGTGATTTACTAAAACACTGGGTGGGTATTCGTTTTCGTTTGACAATGTTATAACACATAATCAATGGTATATAGTGGTCATAAAGATGGGCGTGGTTGCTCCATGGAGCGAACCGCATTCGACCTAATGATCCAAATTAGTAGTAATGGAGCACCCATCTATCCAATTTACTCTAACGCTACCCGCTGGTGCTCCAATGGTTCGTGTGGTTCGAACCTAATAGTACATCGTCGTGCAGCAGCTGCTATGTGTCTCTGCCTGCTAGCACTTAGCTCGCTGACATGACGCTCAAGTCCTGCAATAACAGGCTGACCAAGCTCCCCCGACGAGCACCTCTGCAGCAAGCTGGCCTTGCGGTGCTGCTACTCATTCGGACCGCCGCCCGTCGCAGCCGAGCAACACGTCCAGGACCCGTCCGGCCATCATCGATTTCATCCAGCTCGCTGTCCGTGAGAGCTTCCGTGATGCACCGGCTGAGGTGCTTGCCGCTGACGAAGAGACACTATTGCGTGAGGTCGGCCTGCGCTCCGCGAGCTTCTGGCATACACAGCCATGGCCAAACCTGAGCTCACTTCCTTCCTCACGTCAGCGCGCCCCCGGCACTTGCAGTCTACGCTGGCGCTCCGCCGCATCGACCAACTAACGGGGATGTTGCTGGAGGACGCCGCCACCCCTGCGGTCACCGTGCCGCAACGCTGCTGCCCAGATGGGTGGGTCGAACCTGTTGACCCATTGGTTCTGTAGTTTCAAATCCATGGAACCTAAATCTTTTTCCGGGTCGAAAATGGGCTCCTATTGAATCGTTTTCTCAGGTCGGTTCGATGAACCGCTGGTTCGACCCGCACCATCCCCATCTTTAAGTGGTCAAGAACTTGGAATCTTTTTTTCAGTTGATAGTAATCCAGAACTAGGACTACTAGAAAGTTATCTCAATCCTAAATTGATGCCACTTTGGGCCAGGTTTGTCCTATTAAAAAGTTTAAAACACTCAAAGTATGGATGAGGAAACTGGTGCTTGAGGTCTTTAGCTCTTCATCTATATTTTGGTATTTCTAGAATTCCTATTTCACTACTGACTCGATGTGAGGGAAATTTGGTATCTGGATATATTTGGTATTACCACGTGCTCATATTTCCTGTCATCTTTACTTTTAATAGGTCATCCCAGCACTGGATGCAAGCACACCGATTTTTGCATCATCTTTCACCATGGAGGTATCACTCAAATTGTTTTTATTACTATCACATTGTCGTTGTTTTCCGTTTGGACAGTTGACTGTAGCATAAGTTCAACCTGTGTAAATTTTTTATCAGTTCAGGATATTGAAATGCATTTATTCATAATTGAGCAGCTAATAAAGAAGCGTTTGAAGGAGTTTGGCATATTCCTCTCATCACGGCTTAAGGTCTTAAGAATGAAAAAGAGATTTCAGGCTGGACCTTTTGAAGTTGAACCCATTCGTGTAACTCATTCAGTTCCTGACTGCTGTGGCTTAGTGCTTCGATGTGGTGATGGCATAATTTTTCATACTGGTGACTGGAAAGTAAGTTGCGACCATAATTGTATCGCTAGATTTGTGTAATTTTAACTATTTTCCATAACCTTATTTTCTCTGGAAGATTGATGAATCACCAGTGGATGGAAAGATATTTGACCGAGAAACATTGGAGGAGCTATCCAAAGAAGGTGTTACTCTTGTAAGTGGACCCGATATCTGTTCATCTGGGCAAGTTCTGTTCTTTTAGTATGGTCATTGACTTAGCTTCCACCCATGTTTCCTGGCTTCAGATACATTGATGCAGCTGTGCACATATTAGAAATAAGGAACATATGTGCAAATATCAATGTACCAAAGAAGTGTTCACCTAGGTTTCACATATACTGATATGAGAAGCTCTTTGTTGATATGTTTCTGACTTTGTTTCATTCATTGTTCCTGTTTTCTTTTGCTTCAATCCAAGATGATGAGCGATTCAACAAATGTACTGTCCCCTGGAAGATCAATCAGTGAATCTGTTGTTGCTGGTTCATTGCTGCGACATGTTTCAGAAGCAAAAGGAAGAGTAATTACAACACAATTCGCTTCAAACATACATCGAATTGGGAGCATCAAAGCTGCTGCAGATTTTACAGGCCGAAGGATGGTAATTTTTGTAATATTAATTCATCAGATAATTCTCTCTTTACATTGTTCGTTTGGATGATGTTTCAAGTTGTAACTAGTGTTTAGTTTTGGTGAACTGGAACAGGTGTTTGTTGGAATGTCACTCAGGACATACCTTGAAGCTGCATTCAAGGATGGAAAGGCGCCACTGGATCCATCGACCTTGGTATGCAACAACTTCATTAGAATATCAGTCTAGTTAAATATTAAATATTCTGTGCACTTATTGCTATTGTGATGCTATTAATGATGGAATCCTTTGAATGATATTTTTCCTTTCGAGCACCTCTTCAATTTATATTCTGGCACTGACACGTGCGGTAATGCAGACATCCTTCGTAAGAGCTTTTTTTTTGCAGCTAGTCCCCTTATATTAGCTTCATTTAGCTACTCTACCTCACATCTTATGTACCTTTTGAAGAAAAAATACATATGCAGCTTTTTTTTCCTCAATGGTCGTTAGATCCTTAGTTGCCCTGGCAAATGTAAGCTCATTTTTTTCTGTAATCTTGCTAACTAGCAAGCATCTGCCTTGGACAAAGTGCATGCAAAAGAGCCTATTGGTTCCTGCTGAGAGGACTTCAGTTCACTTACCTTAAGGATATAATGAAACAATTATATAATCTTGGTGTGTACACATGCTTAGTTTCTTATGATTTTGAGTAATACACTGACTTGATGGTTCAGTTGTTTCCAAGTATTACTAGGTTTACCTTTAGCCAATAAATAGCTATATATATGCCACGTGATGCATCTGTTGGTACAATCTCTTGATGTCACATGCTACAATGTCTTAGAACTTGATTTTCTAATTGTATAGTATATACATCCTGCAGGTTAAGGTAGAGGACATGGATGCATATGCCCCTAAAGATCTTCTAGTCGTCACTACAGGTTCACAAGTAAGACCTTCAGGCTAATAGACCTAGAGTTCCGATTGCTCATCGACCACCCTATAACTCTGCATCTTTGTATCAAACTTTACCAGGGAGAACCACGTGCAGCTCTAAATCTTGCATCATATGGGGGAAGTCATGCTCTTAAATTATCCAAGGAGGACGTCCTCCTTTATTCGGCTAAGGTATTGCCGTTTATTATTCACTTTGTTCTCTTGAATGTTGTCAGAACTGTTGAGATTAGTCACCTGGGAGTTGAGAAGGACTTGTTTATATTATGAAGGAAACTGTTTCTTTTGTATTTGAAAGCTTGTATGAATCATTAATGATTTGCTGTTAGTTAAGATACATCTAGGATGGTACCAAATTCACGGGCCCCGTTTGGATCCTTGGAATTGAATTCCATTGTAATAATCATAGTTTATACATAAATTAATTCAGCTAATATAGTTGTATGTGGAATACATTTGTACTTTTGTATATTATTGTTGGCCATGTGGGGGAGATACTTATGTGCTGCACTTCTGCTATAGGGAAGCGAGTCGAAGAGAGTGCTATAAGTTGCACATTAGAACCATAGTACATAGCATGAGGATCAATAGAATCAGTTTCCATCTCCCACCCCCATGAATTTAAGATAGGCTTATATCTAAACTTTGGAAGGTTGTGGAATGTCGCATTCCACAACTTTCCAAATCCATTAAGTAGATTCCAATTCCTCCGAAATGAAGGGATCCAAACGGGGCCTAACAGAAAACAAAAGAAAGCAACGTACCCTCCATGCGCCGTTTATTCTAATCCACAGAGACCTAGAATGATACTAAATTTGATTGTAAAAGTGCATTTGGGAATAGTTTTAGTTGTAATAGTTTGATACTTCATTTCTATATTTTGGTCATTCGAAAATGCAAGGATGCCTTACAGAAAAAAGTGCTTTTATTTTGAGAGTAAGCATAGCGGAATTTCATCATATAATATTCTTTTCAGGTTATTCCTGGAAATGAGACGAGGGTGATGAAGATGATGAATCGCCTCACTGATCTTGGCCCAAAAATTATCATGGGTAAAGATTCTGGCCTCCATACCTCTGGGCACGCCTATCGTGATGAGCTGGTAAAATTTTCCTTCTCTGCTGGTATCTTCACTTTGATGTGATCTGGCATCCCAGCAACATGGTAGTTCATCATTGCAATAGCACATTTGCAGTGGTGTCCCCTGTATTCTTATTAAACAGTTTTGTGATTTTGTCTGGTATTCTTCTGATGAATTATTTGCAGGAGGAAGTTCTTCGAATTGTTAAACCACAACATTTCTTGCCTGTTCATGGAGAACTCCTGTTTCTCAAAGAACATGAATTACTTGGAAGATCAACTGGCATAAAGCACACAACTGTAAGTAACTCATTTTACATGAGTCAATGTACTTGTGCTTTGGATTTGTATGTATGCTAAGGGACAGAATATGTCGGTGGTGCTATGTATTTCAGCTAACAGTAAAGTAATGTAGGCCCTTTCTGCTAGAGTAGCATTGAAGTATACACAAAAGGAACCTATTTGATTCCCATAATTATAAATATTCTCATTTTCTGTTCAAATTCCATGTAAGCATTGCCATCATATAGTGATATCTCACATATATCACTATTGATATGGTTCTACTTCTTAGATTGCTGCTATAATTGCAGGTAATTAAAAATGGAGAGATGCTTGGTGTGTCACATCTAAGAAACAGAAGAGTACTGTCCAATGGGTTTGTTTCATTAGGGAAGGAGGATTTTCAGGTGAACTGTTTGTTTTCTACCTTTACCTTTCTTGTCTTTAGCTGCTATGAGTTTTTTTCCTGTTCTCTTACGAGGTCTAACATAACACACTTGTTACAGCTTATGTATAGTGATGGTGATAAGGCTTTTGGTACATCCACTGATCTCTGCATTGATGAGAGATTAAGAATTGCATCAGATGGCATTATTTTTGTTAGGTAATTTCATGTACAGTTAATTGTGGAACATCTTTTTTATGTTTATCTTTAGCAAAATTTATCCTCATGTGAAATCATATTGTTCATGTGAACTTTGTAATCGTCAAAATAGTAGAACCATATCTGTTGTTTGTTGTTAGATGCACCAAAATACATAACTTGCTGTTCCATTGCAGTATGGAGATCTTCCGACCTCAGAAGGAACATGTTTCAATGCAGTCAGGTTTGAAAGGGAAATTTAAAATCACAACAAGATGTCTATGGCTTGATAATGGAAGATTATTGGACGCACTCTACAAAGCAGCGCATGCTGCATTGTCCAGCTGTCCTGTGAATTGTCCACTTAGTCACATGGAGAGGATGGTAGCAGAAATCTTGAGGAAAATGGTAAGGAAGTACAGTGGGAAGAGGCCTGATGTCATTGCGGTTGCTACAGAGAACACCACCGCAGGTTTCTCAGAACAATTTGAAGCTAAATCATCTGGGAACTTTGGACCTTCATCAGCTACTAGCCATCTGAGCAGGAGTCCAGCTAGGAGTCTTGAAGGCAGTTATAAAACACATCCAGATAACCCAGATGTTGAGGCTGAAGGTACTCTAACCAACTATGCATTATGAGTTATACTATTATGCTGTAGTATGCTAGTGTTTTTGAATAAGGTGTTAGTAACACATGCCCTTGGAGCTTTGGAAACTGGTCTGCCAGGAAGGTAAATTTGTAGTCGAACACTCAAACTGGCATCTGCTGTCCTATTTTATGTTGATTTGTTAGTTCATTAATTCATGTAGGCGTGCATTGAATCTGTGCATTTTATTGTTCTGTTATGAGATGTGTTGACACTATCACCATGTCACAGAGACCCTTCCTGAGGCTGTGATGACAACACCTGATGATACAACCACAAGCTCCAATGGTGAAGCATTCTTCTCTTCGGATTTGCATCAGCCTAAAACACTGGAGCACTTTTGGGAGTCATTCAAATCCCCTACTGCTGTAAAAATTGCCAGAATTGTCAATGGAGGGAACAAACAGAATATTGGCAAGATTGGCATAATGGGTAAGGACCCCACCCAGTCAGTTCCTGCTCCAGTTAAGTCTTCAAAAAAGAACAAGTGGAAACCTGAGGAAATTAAGAGCTTAATACAGATGCGGGCCGAAATGAATGAGAAATTTCAGAGCGTGAAAGGAAGAATGGTTCTGTGGGAGGAGATTTCTGGGAGCTTGATGAACCAGGGAATAAGTCGTACGCCGGCACAGTGCAAATCTCTATGGACATCATTGGTTCAGAAATATGAGGTACATCAAACCTTGGGAAGTTTGGGCATATTTTTGTTCTTTTCTTTTATCACTTGTCATATACTATGAGCCTGCCATTGTTTTAAATGCTTTTTTAGCTAGTTTATTTATATCTGCAGGCTTAAACATAGATGCTTAAACATGCAGGCTGCACTACTCTTGCTACTTAGAAGCTCACTATCTTAGAAGCTCACATACTGCTTTCCTTTGTTTTGCAGGAGAGCAAGAAGGATGAGGAGAGCATGAAGGCATGGCCGTATTTCTCAGACGTAGATAGGATTCTATCGTGTCAAGGAGAAATGGCAACCAAATGAATAGATAAGGTTTTAGCTTAGTGATAGAAATTTTGGAGATTGGTATCGAATCGGTGCAAGTGAATCAAGTAGATGTCTACAACACCTGGAGTGAGTTGATGGCATCAGAATGAGATGTCTGCACTAGCTGCAGGTAAGCTGTGTTCACCGTGAGCCTAAGACTGGTGGCTGATGTACGATAAGAACTAGGATTGTGTACGCAAATCTACAATTCTGGATGGTAGATTTTGCTGGGACATTCAGAATTGTGTACGCAAATCACACCTGTGCGGTGTGCAGCTGCTGCATTTTCACGAACGACTTATTTTTATTTTGTTCCACTTCACAGCGCAAGATTGTTACTGCACGTTTGTAGTTGAAGCAAGTCTTTAAGGATTAGGCATGATCAACAAGATGTTGTATGAGTTTTAGCATAAATGTTTCATAGCTGTTTGGTAGAACTCTATTTGATTTCAATGGGTTCTGATTCTCGATTCTATGGCTGAATGTGCTACTTTTTTATTCCCTAATGAATGCTTAAAATTAGGATGAAGAATAATTTCATAGAATTAGATATTTTTATATTTTCAGCCTCTTAGTTTAATTCAGAGTATCACTTCATAGAATTAACAAAGAATTACTTCTTTTTAGAAAGTGTTGAGTTCTCGCTGCATTCCGCAAAGAATCAGTTCCGCCTGAAAAGTGAAGAGAGCAAGCCCAGGAGCTCGCGGGCCGACGCCAAACAGCCTCCAGCTGAACTGTGAATTCCTCCTGAACTACTCCACTTACCATTGCTATGGACCATTGGGGAATTTTTTTTACAATTTTTCCAACTTTTTTTTTGCAAAAATAAATGGTTTGTTCAAAAAATTACAAAACTATACATCTACCACTGTGGGGCATGGCGGTAGTACACCCACGCGTGGTACTGTAGCAAACATGCCGTGCCCCACGACGTTAGCTACAGTACCACACGCGGTTGTACTGTAGCGACTGCTACCGCCGTGGCCCACGGCAATAGGGGTACAGTCTGTTTAAAAAAATTGTAACTTTTTTGTTTGAACTCGGATGTAGGTAAATTTTATATGAAAATTGTAACTTTGGACGAGGTCTACAACTTTGTAGTTCAAAGTTTTTTCCATTTGAAGTTATCTTCATAGTCAAATAATCGATATACTATTCAAATCTGAAGACTGAGTACGAAAATGACTTCAAATAAAAACTTGAACTACAAAATTGTAGATCTCGTCGAAAGCTACAATTTTCATAAAAAGCTTACCTCCATCCGAGTTCAAGCAAAAAAGTTACATTTTTTTTAACATAAACTGAAAACTGAGATCTCGATATGAAAACTGAGATCTGGATAATATATCGATTATTTGACTATGAAGATGACTTCAAATGGAAAAACTTTGAACTACAAAGTTGTAGATCTCATCGAAAGCTACAATTTTCATATAATGTTCACCTCAATCCGAGTTCAAACAAACAAATTACAAAATTTTGAAAACAGAATGGCCGCCGTGAGCCACGGCGGTAGGAGTCGCTACAGTACACCCGCGCGTGGTACTGTAGCTAACGCCGTGGGGCACGGCGGTCACGGCGGTAGATGTATAGTTTTGCAATTTTTTGGACGGACCCCTTTTTTTGCAAAATTGAGTTGGAAAAATGTAAAAAAAAAGAAAAATCGACCATTGGGTACGAAGCTTCCTGTCACAACTTACCCCTCCTGCACTCTTTGTGTGTGGCTGCTGGTCCTTGTGGTCATGTTGTAATGGCAGAGAGCATGGAAGGTCTAGTTGGAATCCAATTGCAGCTGTGAAACATGTCGCTGGCATTGTTGAGGAGCTATTGTGCCTAAGGCTGGTCGCACCGCGGACCTGGAAATGCCACGGAACACCAAATGTGTCGGTCGAAGCCCCGCACCGCAGACCTGGGAAACAGTCTCTATCCTCCAGGTCGCTAGCGTTTCTGCGCCCCGCCTCTATACTCTCTCTTTGCAGGCCCCAGCACCTTCTACCAACCTCTTGTCACTATCGTCGTCGCGGGAGGCAGGGATCGCCAATTGGAGGGAGTAGGGAGGAGCAGGTGGCAGCCCCAAACGAGGAGACCACAACCGTAGGCCTCGACCCCCGCCACCAGTATCGGGAGGAGAGGAGGGAGCCGCAGCCGCCATCGGGTACCGCGAGCTTGAGAAATCCGTCGCGCCGCCTGCTCGATTCCCCGTCTGCGGAGGAGTGCGTCGTGGGAGGGAGGTACGGAGAGTTGCCGTGTCGGGAACCCGCCGCCGCCGGGGAAAGGAAGAGGAGGATCCCATCGCCAGCCTTGACTCCACCGCCGCCGAGGAAAGGAGGAGCTTGGGGGTCACCGCGGAGGAGCTTGGGGACCACGCCGTATGTGGGCAGCTCGACGGAAGGGGCGGAGAGGAAGGAGCGGCGAGGAGGAGGAGGCTTCGCAGCCGCCGGCCGGGGAGAAGGGGCCATGACTGTTGCACGCGGCGGCGGCGGTGTTGGTGAGCGGTGCGGCGCGGAGCAGAGAGAAGGAGAGGTCGCGGGCGTCTATGCCGTTGCGGATGGAGGTTGTGCGGTTGCAGAGACGTGCGTGAGCCCATCTGTAAATGGGCTCTGTCGGGTGGGCCCTGCCCCAAGTGGAGGTGCTTTTTCAGCTCCAGCGGTGCGACCACCCTAAGGCTTCAAGCGACAGGTGAGGAGCAACGACATAGGAAGTGCTGGCAGCCACCGATGGAAGGGTGGGTTAAAATTAACACAGATGGAAGGTTTGATGCTTCAACTTAGAGCAACTCCAACAGTTTGGGATAATTTAGTTGGCAAATATTGGATTTTAGCAACTCCCCAACGTTATGCTAAAGGAAAAAAATATTCATCTCCAACAATTCTCAATAATTCACTTGGCAAAACAAAATTTAGACCCACTGCGGTATTTTTTTCCCGCGATCCTCTGCATTCCACGCACCAAATTTTTGCAAACGCGATCTGGTGTCGCGCGTTCGCGCCATAGGCCGCCACCACGATCTCGTCCAGGGGTGCCATGCTATCCTGTTCCCGCCGGCCATCACGTGCCCTATGTGGGAGAAGGAGCAGGCACCTCCGCCGGCCATCACGTACCGTCCGCCGGCCATCACGCACCCTTCGTGGCATGAAGGAGCAGGCACCCTGATCTGCTGGCCATCCTCCTCCGCCGGGCCATCACAACATCGTTCTGCAGATTAGTATGATCAGGCGGCCAGGCAGGGGACTCCTCCCTTCCGCGCCTTAGCGCTTGGCGGCTGACCGGCGGCCGGAGCTATTGTAGAACGACGCTGGAGCTGAGGAGCTCTAAAGGGTAGCTCCGCCGCTGATTGACCAACAAAAAAATACAATCAACCTTTATTCTGCTTGCAAATCAACGCAGTACTGCAAAGGAAATCCTATCTGTCTCACGTATGGTTGCCAATAACCATAAAAAAATACATCTACAACTCTAGCTAGCTGCCGCTGCCATTGAACAATCATGCGAGAACCAGGACCTCGCCTCGCCTCGCCTTGCCTTGCCTAGCAGCGGCGACGTTACCTTGCGCTAGCAGCCTAAACCCTAGCAGTGCCAACGTTGATTTGCCCTACTGGCCACCCTGATCAGGAGTTCTAGCGATACGATGAATTGGGCGTGAATACAGAGGGGAGAACATACCTGAGACCCTGCAGGCGATCTGCAACTCCTTGTGGCGATCACCTTCTTGTGGCTTGCGGCGGCAGAAAGAGAAACACGAGTGCCTGGCTCACGGCGGCAGGAAAACAAATGCACGGAAGTAGGGCGAATGCGAGAGAAAAGGGCGCGTACGGCGCATGCGAGAAAAAAGCGCGCGTACGGGAGGAAAGGTTTCACGCACGGGAGGAGAGGCGGGGGCGCCAAAAATCGCGATGGCAACGCGATCCGCTGCTCGCATATATCCACCTGGGAGGGGGAGGGATGCCAACTTGCCAAAGATACCAAGTTGGTTTGCCAATCTGCTGGAGGTCATTTTTTCTTATTTTGCCAAAATTTGATGGATGCCAAGTTGATATGCTAAACTGTTGGAATTGCTCTTGATAGAACTGACGGACCATCTAGGAGTAGATCAGGTGGGTTCTGCCTCTGTGCAACACATACTTTGAGCTTCCTCGTAGTGCGGCCATCACTGGTTCCCTGGTGAAGTCTGCACAGGGGCAGCGACGATCGGAGTAGGGGCGACGACAGGGTCCTGTGCTTACGTCGGTGAGGCTTCCCATCGCTTCAGCACGACCCTCTGGGACGGTTAGGGTTTGAGGAGTCGGGGCTACAGTGGCGGCGGCGAACCTCGCAGTCTGAGCCCGTGGCCCCCACTCCCTCTTATATTGCTGCGCGACAGGGGCCCACCAGCCTTCTAACGGGCTGGGCGTCCCCGATCCGGACGCGAGTCAAGGGCCCAATGGGCCGTTGGCGGAGAGATCAATCCAACATTCTCCCCCTTGATCTCACCATATACTTTTAACTTCTTTTCTCATTCCATTACTGATCAGTGTATAGAGCATGTTTCATCGTCACGGTCAACCTCGTTTTTGTCAATCTCCGATAGATTCAACAGCCACAATAAACATCTCTGTACTGAAATAGATTCTTTAGCCTTGGGCCCTTTTATTGTTTGAAATCTCAGACTATGCCATAAACCCATGTTGCACATGTGCTCTCTAAGCGCACTGGGTGATATAATTTTCGTAAGAGGATCCTCAAGCATTTTCTTGTCTCTTATATGCGCAATATCTCTAACACGATTCCGGACTTACTCCTTTACAACATATAACTTTTGTGTCAATGTGTTTGGCTGCACACTTGACTTGTTGTCATAGGAGTGAACCACTTTAATGGTGATTGCTGTTGACAACCATTATCAACTTCGGGTACAGGTTCCATTAACTATTTTGCCTGTCCCTCAGCCTTGTATCATGCTATACCACATCTTTGCATCACATTGATGACAATTTTGTTAAACCCTTTGGAGCATTTCCACACAAAAACTCCAAGTGTGAAAGTTAGCGACAATTGTGGATTTCGCTACACATTTCACAAAACGTCTTTGTGCTCACAATCCTTTGAGAGCACTTGATCTTTTCAACTTAGCATGAGGCTGATACACTTAATTCCATTCCAGTGATCTATAGCTAGATTGGACATTGCCGAAACAACTCGGATATACAAACTATGTTAAGGTAAGTTCTATCTTTTCCATTCATTAGGCTTCCAACAGCTGAAGCATATGGTACCATATTCTTTTAATCCGTTCCATATTGATTCTTGGAACATAAAAAATTCCCAAAACCATTACCCTTGACAATGAGAACAGGCGAAGGTTTACTCGCATGCATACTATTTTTCTTTGCAGCTTTTCTTAGTATGTCTCTTGCGATAGTCCTAATACCCCTTTTCTTTTATCTCGGTGAATCTCGATCCTTATAACTGTGAGACATTTATCGAGAATTTTCTTTGAACTTTGAGGACAAGAACCCTTTTTTTCTCCTTTTACAATAGATTGACATAATTGCTACCATGTAAGATGTCGATCACATATGCGCTATTAGGAAATTGATTTCCCATTCTATAACATTGTTCAAATGTTGTCCTCTTATTCACTTTTAAACCCAAAAACCAAATCCTTTATCTTTGAATGTTGTCATTCGAAAATGATTTCTTTAAACAACATTCCTTTTCTTCTTTTATTTACATGACAAAACCCTTAGGTTGTGCCATGAAATACTTTCATCTGATGTAACTCAGATCATGATGTGCCACAAAATTCATTGTAGTCCTTTCATTTCCTTTGCACAAAACTTTTGATTTAAGATGCGCTTTGTGTGTTCACATATTCTCTTTGGAGTCACATCCTAACTGTAGACCCATTACAGCCTACTGTTTTGTCTCCATTGAGTTCACTTACGAGTCCCAAGTTTCCTCGAGATTCATCAATTCCACTTTCAATAAACAAGCGCTTCTTTTAACACATGAGATTGAATAAACCTCAATGTGAACTTTTCTATGTTGTAAACTGTCGGGGACAGCCCTAGGGGTCCCCTTAAACAAAGGGGAAATCCCCACTTAAAACCCACAACAAAACCAAGACACAGTGTGCCTGACCATGCAGGATACGGCCCATGCCGCGGGGACCCCGACGGCCCATCAAGGCGGCCCTCTTGAAGATCCCCTCGAGCAGGCTCCGCCTCACTCGAGGATGCGCGCCCCCCTCGGACGGGCTCCGTCCCGATCGAGGGGTAGCGCTTCCCTCGAGCGGGCTTCGCCTCGCTCGAGGGCCCGCTCCCCCTCGAGCAGGTTCCGCCTCGCTCGAGGGTCCGTCCCGCCCTCGACCGGGGTCCGCCACGCTCGAGGGCGCCCCTCACGCGTGCGCCGGCCCCCGTACACGGGCATTTAACGCCCGACATCGGCGGGACGGCGCCATCATGCGCCGGGGCTCGCGCCCCGTGCCGCCGCACCAACTCCCCAGGGAGGAGCCCATCCCCATCACTGTGGGGAGGGACTGTGCAGCGCGGCCGGTGTCAGTCCCGTGACGCCGTGCGCCTGCTCCAGTACGGCTAACGCGCCGAGCCCTCGAAGGGGGGCCGGTTGCACCCTCGATCTACTTTCTTGTGACCCTACAGGGTTAGGTGGAGGCGCTAGGCCGGTGGAACACCATCCCTGCCACTGTAACAGCGTGGCCACCGTCCCCGCGCGTGCAGGCGCACGCCGGCGCCGTAGCAACAACTCCGACGCGTGAAGCGCGTCGGGAAGGGGCGCCGTTTTACCTACTCCTGTGCCCCGTACAGGCCAACGTCAGCACCTCCCTCGAAGCCTATCAGAAGGCGTTACCACGTCCGCCGCCCTTCAACCCTCGAACCGCCACTGTTCGGGTACAAGGTAGGCCATGATGGCCGGATCGCCGCAAGGATCGTCGGACGACCGCCCATTCTACAGCATAGCACGTCGTGCTTCCCCGTGTGGCTAGATAGCACGGCGCGCATGTAATCCGCCTCCCCCTTGATCTATAAAAGGGGGGCGAACCCCCCAGCCGCAGGGGGGACAGAGACAGGAGCACACGAGACATAGAACAACAGATAACGCACAGCGCACCACGTACTCATTCCCCAATTCTCCCACAATATTTTCAGCCACTCCTCAAGGGACTTGGAAGCCACGCTTCCTCTCCCGCCTCGCTTGTAGCGGCCCCACTACGAGCACCCCGGGCCGAGCAATATAGTGCCTTGTGCACACCACTGCCGGGACGTACGGCCCCCTCGGCGGGAACCGGGGATAAATCCCGTGTCTTTTATTGCTTAGCATCGACCATTGAGGGATAGACCTCGGCTCTTTCTCTTGGTTAGTGTCGGGACCATATTCCACACCGAGCGGGTTGGCGCCCACCGTGGGGCAATCGAGCGCCTAAGGTCATTCCGTCAACTCCCTCCATGGTGATCCGCACCGAGTACCGTGGTACACGCTACCGCATGGGTAGCTCGGACCCCCTCCCCGGCGGGTTCGGGGTCGCTTCGGGGACCCGAACTTTCGGGCCACGGGGGAACGGCTATCTCATGCGCCTCACCAACCGTGAGGAGCTCCGCGCGCGGCGCCAGGCCAGGTCCGCTCCGGTCCCCGCCGCACGCACCACCACGGCGCGGGCGCCCGCGGGCACGGATGCCGCGGGCCCGTCGACGCCACGGCGCCGCCGTCGCTGCGGGCGGCGCTCGCGCCGGGCGCGGTCCGGCGGCGGCGGGCCGAGCGCGCCGCCACTCGGCACGGCGCGCCCGCCGTCACGACCGCCACCACCCCGGCGGGACGGCGCACGGTCTCGGACCGCGCATCCCCATCGGGCCGCGTGGCGCTACGTCGGCCTACAACGCCAACGTCAACACCACGATGCGCGAGGGTTCCGCCCGGCCGCCACGTCTTCGTCCCCGGGGACCGGGCGCCTCGGCGAGGGGACGAGTCGTCCCCGGGTTCCCTCGACGCGTTGCCACACCGCCAACCGCCACGGGTACGCGGAGTGGGGACTTCTCGGCGTGCGGGACCCGGTCATGTTCGGCGTTTCCTAGACGCTACGGACTGCGGTTCGGCTGCTCCCGACGACTCCCGGCACGGGAGTTACGATCCCGCGCGGGAGTGCTACGCCGTCATCACCAACGAGGGCCAATGCCGCCGGTGCGGTGGGCGCCGGGAGACGGGGAGGTCACGCCGCCCCGAGGGGATCGCCACGCGCCCGGCCGCGGGGCCAAGCGCTCCGCCGGGGCCGACGCCGATGCGCGGCCTAGCCCAAGCCCGCGAGCTCGAGGCCAAGCCGGCGGAGGAATACGGACGGTGCGGCGCTCCGCGCCTCAATGGCGGGGGGGAAGCCTCCGCGCGCGGCGAACGCGCACGGGTAGGGCGGGCCGACGGTCCGCGGCCGCATCAACACCATCCCCAACATCGACAACGCGGACGCGCCCCCGCGGGCGAGCCAAAAGCTCATCGCCGCCGCGACGCCGCCGCGGTCCATGCCGGCACCCTCGACCCCCGAGGCTCGAGACCTGCACCGCGAGGTGCAAACTCTCATCGAGCAAGCGGCCGGGTCCGGCGGGCCGAGAGCTCGGCCTCACGCATCCGCCAACAGGGGGATGTGCGAGACGACGAGGCTGCACCGGGAGGCGAACCCTCGGTCCACGCGGGGAGGACCGGCGGGGCGACCCGCCGACCAAGGACGCACGCCGGCCAAGGAGCGCCTCCTTGACGCACGCAGGCGCCGGATGGCGACGCCCGCAACATCATCAACGCCGGGCGCACCGGCGGGGCGGACGCACGAGCGGCCGGTGGGCTACCACCCTCGACGGGGTGGACGCTACGACGGCGGCGAGGACCGCTCCCGACGCCGGAGCCCCCCGGGACCCGCGTGTTCGGGCCGGGGAGATCCGCGCGGCGGCGTTCCCCCCAACGCTTCCGCCAACCCTCGACCATCGTCAAGTACAACGGGGAGACGGACCCCCGTGTGTGGCTCAACGACTACCGCTTGGCTTGCCAGCTGGGCGGGGCCACCAGCGACGAGGTCATCATCCGCAACTTACCCCTGCACCTCGGCGACGCGGCCCGGACATGGCTCGAGCACTTGCCCCTCGCACCAAATCCACAACTGGGACGATCTGGTCCGCACGTTCGTGGGCAACTTCCAGGGCACGTACGTGCGCCCCGGAAATTCATGGGACCTGCGCTCCTGCACGCGAGAAGCCGGCGAGTCGCCGCGGGACTTCATACGACGCTTCTCCAAGCGGCGCACGGAGCTCCCCGGCGTGGCGCGATCCGAGATCGTGCACGCCTTCCTCGAGGGCACCACGTGCCGGGACCTCGTGTGGGAGCTGGGACGCAACCCGCCCGCGGACTCCAACGAGCTGTTCGACATCGCCACCAGCTTCGCCTCCGGAGAAGAGGCCGTGGGGGCGATCTTCGACGGCAAGAAGGGCAAGCGCTCGGAGGACGCGCCCGCAGAGGGCAGCAAGTCCAAGGAGCCCCACCGCAACGACATGCGGGGCAAGAAGGGGAAGAAGCCGCGCCGCGAGGCGCGCGAGCAGGTGCGCGACGGCGGGAATGCCGATGCCCTTGCTGTTGACCCGGCTCGACGGGGCCCTCGACCGGCCCCTCGAGGCCCGGGGGTATTTGACGACATGCTAAAAAAGCCATGTCCTTACCACAAGACCCCAGTGAACCACACCCTTGAGCAGTGCGATATGCTCAAGAAGTTCTATGGCCGTGCCGCCGCGAAGGAGGCAGAGGCCAAGAAAGACGGAGGCGACGGCGACGAGGGCGGCTTCCCCGCCGTCGAAAATGTGTTCCTCATCTTTGGGGGGCCAACCGTCGACATGTCGACCCACTAGCGCAAAAGGGAGCGGCACGAGGTCCTCGCCGCGGAGAGGGCGCCTCCGTCCTTCCTCAATTGGTTGGAGGACGCCATCACCTTCAGCCGGGAAGACCACCCGAACCGCGTCCCCAACCCGGGCCAGTACCCGCTGGTGGTCGATCCCATCATCGGGAACGCACGGTTCTCGAAGGTCCTCATGGACGGAGGCAGCAGCCTCAACATCCTCTACGTGCATACGTTGCGCCTTATGGGGATCGGGTTGGACCAGCTGCGGCCCAGCACGAAGCCGTTCCACGGCATTGCGCCGGCAAGCGGGGTCCGGCCCCTCGGGCGGCATCGACTGCCAGTTTGGTTTGGCACCCCGAAGAACTTCCGCAAGGAGATCCTCACCTTCGAGGTGGTGGGGTTCAAGGGGGCCTACCACGCTATACTTGGGCGACCTTGTTACACCAAATTCATGGCGGTTCCCAATTATACCTACCTGAAGATGAAGATGCCGGGACCAAACGGCGTCATCACCGTCGGCTCGTCCATCGAGCAGGCATTCGACTGCGACGTCGAGTGCGTAGAACACGCAGAGGCACTAGCGCTGGATGAAGCGCTGGTGAACACGTTGGAAAAGATGGTCAACGAAGACCTTGACTCCGCCGCCAAGCACGCCGGCACCTTCGAGGCCGCGGAGCAGACCAAGGAGGTCCCCCTCGACCCCCTAGCCCCCGAGGGCAAGGCGTTGAGGGTCAGCTCCACCCTCGATCCCAAATAGGAAGTGGTGCTCGTCGACTTCCTCCGCGCCAACGCCGACATCTTCGCGTGGAGCCCCTCGGATATGCCAGGCATCCCGAAGGAAGTCGCCGAGCACTCCCTTGACATCCTGCCAAACGCCCGCGCCGTGCAACAACGGCTCCGCCGCTTCGACGAAGAACGGCGATGGGCAATCGGAGCGGAGCTGCGGAAGCTTCTCGAGGCCGGATTCATCAAGGAGGTGTTCCACCCAACGTGGCTAGCAAACCCCGTGCTTGTAAAGAAAAAGAATGGGAAGTGGCGGATGTGTATAGACTACACTAGTCTTAATAAAGCATGTCCTAAAGTTCCTTTTCCTTTGCCACGCATTGATCAGATCGTTGATTCAACGGCGCGGGTGTGAGCGCTTTGCTTCCTTGATGCTTACTCCGGGTACCACCAAATAAAGATGAAGGAGTCCGACCAGCTCGCGACTTCATTCATCACACCGTTCGGGACGTTCTGCTACGTCACGATGCCGTTTGGCCTCAGAAACGCGGGTGCAACATACCAGCGTTGCATGCAGCACGTTTTTGGGGATCACATCGGGCGGACGGTCGAAGCGTACATTGACGACATCGTCGTAAAGACCAGGAAGGCGGACGACCTAGTTGGCGACCTTGGCGTCGCGTTCGGCTGCCTACGGGCCAATGGGGTCAAGTTAAACCCCGAAAAGTGTGTCTTTGGAGTGCCGCGGGGCATGCTCCTAGGATACATTGTCTCCCAGCGGGGAATCGAGGCCAACCCTGAAAAGGTTGCGGCCCTCGAACGAATGGGTCCGATCCGGGACCTCAAAGGGCTGCAGAAGGTGTTGGGGTGCCTCGCCGCCTTGAGCCGCTTCATCTTGCGGCTCGGTGAGAAGGGCCTGCCCCTCTACCGCCTACTCAAGAAGCACGAGCGCTTCTCCTGGACCACCGAGGCCCAGGATGCGCTCGACAAGCTGAAGGCGTCTCTAACGCACGCCCCGATCCTCACGCCGCCGCAAGACGGCGAACCCCTGCAGCTCTACGTGGCCGCAACCACCCAGGTGGTCAGCGCCGTGATCGTCGTGGAGCGCACGGAGGAAGGACACGCCTTGCCTGTACAGCGACTGGTCTACTACATCAGCGAGGTCCTGTCAGACACGAAGACGCGCTACCCCCAGGTCCAGAAGTTGCTGTACGCGGTAGTCCTTGCGCGACGCAAGCTCCGCCACTACTTCGAGGCCCACCCCATCACGGTGGTTTCCTCCTTCCCACTAGGGGAGATCATCCGCAACCCCAACGCCGTGGGCAGGATCGCCAAGTGGTCCGTAGAGCTGATGGGCGAGACGCTCGCCTACGCCCCGCGCAAGGCCGTCAAATCCCAAATCTTAGCGGATTTCGTCGCCGAATGGACGGACACGCAGCTACCGCCGCCGCAAATCCAAGCAGAGTGTTGGACTCTGTTCTTCGACGGCTCGGTGATGAAAATAGGGGCGGGCGCGGGCCTGCTCTTCGTGTCACCCCTCGGGGAACACATGCGGTACGCGGTGCGCCTCCACTTCCCCGCGTCTAACAATATGGCCCAATACGAGGCCCTCCTCTGCGGCCTCAAAATCGCCATCGAGTTAGGCGTCAAGCGCCTCGACGTGCGGGGGGACTCGCAGCTCGTGATCGATCAAGTCATGAAGAACGCGAGCTGCCATGACGACAAGATGGAGGCCTACTGCAAAGCCGTGCGAGCCCTCGAGGACAAGTTCTACGGCATCGAGCTCAACCATGTGCCCCGCCGGTACAACGAGGAGGCGGACGAGCTGGCCAAGATTTCGTCCGGGCGGATCACCGTCCCCCCGAATGTTTTCGCACGCGACGTCGCTCAACCCTCGGTCGTCTTCGAGCCCTACCCCTCGAGTCACGACAGACCCTCGGGGGCTCCCTCGAATCCAGCGGGTGCGGAACCCATGGACGAGGACCCCTCGAACGAGGCGTACGTGCTCTCCCTCCTCGAGGGGTATGGCTCCCACGAGGTCGACGTGATGGACATCGAGCCGGCTCCTGTCCAAGCGGACTGGCGCGAAAAATACATCGCCTGGATCGCTCGAGGGGAACTCCCCGCGGACCGGGCCGCGGCCAGGCGCATCGCCAGGATGGCCAAGTCTTTTGCCCTTGTTGACGACGAGCTGTATAAGCGCGCCGCCTCCGGCATACTGCAGCGCTGCGTACCCATCCCCGAGGGGCGCGAGCTCCTGCGGGACATCCATGCGGGGATCTGCGGCCACCACGCCGCGCCCCGCACCCTCGTCGGCAACGCGTTCCGCCAGGGATTTTACTGGCCCACTGCGGTCGCGGACGCCAGTGAGATCGTGCGCACCTGCGAAGGGTGCCAGTTCTACGCCCGCAAGTCCAATTTGCCCGCCCATGCCCTGCAAACCATCCCCGTAACATGGCCATTTGCCGTGTGGGGGCTGGACATCGTCGGGCCCCTACGGAAGGCGCCCGGGGGCTTCACCCACTTGTTGGTCGCGATCGACAAGTTCTCCAAGTGGGTGGAGGTGCGCCCCATCACGAATCTAAGGGCAGAGCAGGCGGTAACATTCTTCACCGACATCGTCTACCGTTTTGGAGTGCCAAACTCCATCATCACCGACAATGGGTCCCAGTTTACGGGCCGGAAGTTCTTGGAGTTCTGCGACAAGTTCCACATCCGTGTGGATTGGGCAGCCGTGGCACACCCACAGACCAACGGCCAAGTAGAGCGTGCCAATGGCATGATCTTGCAAGGCCTAAAGCCCAGAATTTTCGACCAGCTGAACAAATCTGGGCGAAAATGGCTCCAAGAGTTACCAGCGGTTGTGTGGAGCCTAAGGACCACCCCCGAGCGAGCCACTAGGTTCACCCCGTTTTTCCTAGTCCATGGCGCGGAGGCCGTCCTCCCCACGGACTTAGAATACGGTTCGCCCGGGGGTTCGAGGCTATGACGAGGATGCCGGCCAGCGAGCCCGCGAGGACTCGCCGGATCGGCCCGGACGAGGCACGCCTCGTGGCCTTGATGCATTCCGCGAGGTACCAACAGTCCCTCAGGCGCTACCAAGCACGCAAGATACGCCGGCGGGATTTCAGCGAAGGGGATCTGGTCCTAAGGCTACGTCAAGACAACAGAGGGCGCCACAAGCTATCGCTCCCATGGGAGGGACCCTACGTCGTGGCGAAGGTACTCAAGCCCGACACGTACAAGCTGGCCAACGAGGACGGTGAAGAGCTCACCAACGCTTGGAACATCCAACAGCTACGTCGTTTCTACCCCTAGCTAGGACTCCCAAGCATTTTCTATTGTAAAAATCATATGGCCAACGCCCCAGTTGGTGGCAACTATGTAAACGCCTCAAGCCTAATGGAAAGGGCAACTCGGCTTTCCCCTGAAACCCAAGTTACCCTCGGGGGCTACTGCGGGGGGCACCCCCCCCCCCCCCAAAATGGTCCCATTTTTGCGCAAAATAAAACAACTCACACACGCTAAGTTTGTTTTCTACTTCAACCTCGAGCAACGATTCGAACAGGGCGCAGGCGGCCTAGCGGAAGGAGCGCGCGAGTCAGAGATAGCCTACGCCGCGAGGATACGGCCCTTCTCTCTCGCCTCCAACCCAGCAGGCCCCCCGCGAAAATCGAACTCCCCTAAGTAAAATCTACTCAGGAAGAAGGAGAAACAAAAAAGCGCAATAAGCAAAAGACTTCATTTCGTATCATCAAATGTTTATGATTGAGATAATGTGCCTATTTACAAAGGCCCCATGGCCAGAATACTGATGCACGAACAAAAAACGGGCCTAGCGCCCAACTGTTTTCAGGCGGGAGGAGCGGCAGCGTCAGCGGCGTCCGGGAAGAGGAACTCCTCGAAGGCTTCGGCGAGCGACCCGGCGGCGTCGGCGGCGAGCGCATCCACACGCTCCATCGCTACCTCGTCCTCGACGCCCTCAGGAACGATGTAGCCCTCCGCCAGCGCCTCGAAGTTGACCTCGTAGTGGGACCGCACCACTCCGAGGGCGCCTCGGGACGCCCGGATGCGGCGCCGGCGCATCCGCTCGGTGACGTGACCGCCAAGGGCATGCGGGCGGGCGGCCGGCGAGCTGCCGCCCGTGCTTCGCCCTCCTCCACGGCTCGGCAGGTCTCGAGGGCCGCGCCGCGCAGCTCCCGCAGCTCCTGCTCGGAGGAGTTATAGGAAGCCTGCAGCGCCTCGGCCCACTCAGCTGCATGCCCCAGGGCGGTGCGCAAGCCTGGAATCGCCAAGATAAGAAAGAAATCAGAAAGTGGAATGCGAGCCCTCTAACAGAAAAACCAACAAGGCAAGAGTCAAACAGTGGCTCACCTTCGACTTGTTTCCTCTCCATCTCGAGAGCGCGGCGCTCGGCCTCGACCGCCAGCTCGAGGCGCTTGATGGCCTCGCCCTGCTCCTGGAGGGCCAGCTCTTGGTTTGCGCTCGCAATGCTGAGCACAATGAGCTCGCCCTCGGTCTTGGAGAGCTTGTCGTCCCGCTCCGCCAATGACTTCTGCGCCGCCTCGCGAGCGACGCGCTCCTGCTCCAGCGCCGTCCGGGCGTCGACGAGGGCGGCCTGCTCCTGCTGGAGCCGCCCCTCAGCCCCTTGGCGGGCGGTGCGCTCTGCGGGGAGGCGCTCCTCGGCGACGACGAGCGCCGCGGCCGGCGGCGTCGTGGGCGGCCTTCAAGTCGTCGGCCTCCTTGGCCGCCCGCTCCCGGCCCCGCGCGCCCGCCTCCTCGGCCGGCGCTACCGCGCCGCGCCCCCCTCGAGCGACGAGCGGAGCCCCCGGTTCTCGCCGCGGACGTTGGCCACCTCCGCCTCCCAATTGGTTGCCGCCGTCCACATCTTCTCCAAGTACGAGCGCGCCGCCACGGCGCCTCATCACGATCGATGAGGGCGTGCGGACCCACTCGAGGCTCGAGCGGCGCGGCGGGTCCCGCCTCGAGCTCTCGGGGAGTTCATCGCGCCGAGGCCATGGCACGGTACGCCGGGCCCACTGTCCGGGGGGGACACGAGGGCGTCGGCAAGCGCGTCGAAAGCGCCGCACCGCTCCCGGAGGCCGGTGGACCTCGGCGTTCACCGGTCGAAGGCGTCGTACTTGTCGTGGGCGCGGCGCTCAAGCTCCCGGCACCCACACATCAAAACCCGTAAGCGCTACGGCACGAGGGCGGCGCACAAAAATGAGAGAAAGAAGAGAACGAGCAACCACGCCCCTACCACGGAAGACGCGCCATGCGGGACCGCCGTGGACCCGCGGCGCCTCGTTCGCGCGCGGTCGAGCGTGGCGCCGTGGCTCCGGAGCTCGCCCCAGAGCTCCTGCTCCCCCCGGGCGTCAGCAAACGCAGGGGGATCGTCGACGGCCCCCTCCACCTGGGCGGGGTGGCCGGTGTAACAACCCAAGAACTACCATTCCTTTCTGTAGAGTGTTGTGGAGCAACCATACAGAGCGAGAAGCAACATGGGAGAAGGAAGCTGATCTCAGGAAAGAGTACCCTCACTTGTTCACAGAGGAGGTCGAGGACTAAATCTCGAGGACGAGATTCTCGGTGGTGGGGGAGAATGTAACAACCCAGGAAATTAGGTGTGTAAATTTTGCGAAAAATTAAAAATTTTTGCTTGAATTTGAGTGCTAACAATTTTTTGAACCAAATTGCTAGCCCTTCTCTAAATTCTCCACCAATTTAGCCCATTTATAAAACATATATTTAAAATATGGTAAAATATGTGAGTTGGTTTTTCTCTGGTTTATTTGGAGTTCAAATGTGTGTAGTTTGAATTTGAGTGGGAATCAAATTCAAACTCCTTATCAAACCCTAGTTCAAAGCATAATTCTTTAAATTGTAATTTGCCAAACAAGTGCTTTGGGCCGTCATCACCTTTCCCTTGCTCTGCAGCGGCCCAACCCGCAACCTCTTCCGGCCCACTAACCCGCACAGCCTTATCCTCTCCCTCAATCACCGGTGCGTGGACCCCGCATGTCGCCCATCTCTTTCTCCTCACCTAACCGGCCGCCCCGCACCCGACCGCGGCGCCGCCGGTCTCGTCGCACCCGCTCGCGCGGCGCGGGCGTGGCCGAGCCGCCGGCCGCACGCACGCCGAGGGGCGGGCGCCCGCGCGCGAACCGAGCCGGGGCCGGAGGGGGGAAAGGCCTCTTACCGCCCGCGCCTTGCCCCCATGGTCCACGGTCGCGTGAGAGAGAGAGGCGGCGCCGCCACGGGCACCGGGCGGTCCAAGCCGGGGGGCAGCCCTGGAATTCCGCCTCGTCCTTGCGGCGCCGCGGATTCAAAAGCGGGAGGAAGGCAAGCGGCAGTGGACAACCGCCACCAACCCACATTGGGGTTTTGCCCCTTCCCAGAGCCGCTCCGCCGGAGGGGGAAGAGGAAGGGGGGAGTTGAGGAAGAGGAGGCGAGGCGGGAGACCGACGCCGCGCCGCCGCCGGCGCGTTGCTGCGGAGGCTGGTCGAGGCCGCGAGGATCGGACGGGGGGAGGAGGCGTGCGTGACCGAGGAGGAGCCGGACCGGAGCGGGGCACTACCATGAACCTCGACGCCGACACCGCACCGCCGCCCACACCGAGCCTGCGACGACTCCACCGCCGACCCGCTGTGAGCACCGAGGCCACCTTCCCTTCTTCTTGCACCGTACCTTCCCTTAGCTCGCCCGTGCGCGTGCCTTCGAGCCGCTAGATGCTGGGCGCGCCGCGCCGCCGTCTCCCCATGGATGACGCCGCGTCGTGCCCCCGCCGTATGGTCCGGGGGCGTGGCTACCCCAAGCCGCGCGCGCGCCGGCGAACACGTACACGCCGGGGCTCGGGGCCGTTTTGCCGGGGGAAATTGAGGACCTCCCCGCGCCGCGCCGTCGAACCCTCGTGGCCGCGCGCGCGTCGCGCCCTAGGTTCCATGTCTTGGCCGTGGTGCCGTTCGGTGCGTGACCCGGGGAGAGCACGGTGGCGGAGCCGGCGCACCCCGGCGGCGCCAAGACCGGCCGTGCCCATCCGCCGTTGTCGGTGTTTGTGAGGGAGCCGGCCCAACCGGTGGTCGGGGGGACCGGCCGCGCCGCCACGCCGTGCTCGGGCGAGCCGCCGCGGTGGCGCGCCCCGTGCGGTGTTGAGCCGGCCTTCGAGCCGTGGTCGTTTTTCTCGCGGGTGTGTGTGCGTGAGTCCCGGCCGGACGCACCCCGCCGCGCCTTGGCTAGGACCTCGCCGTGGAGTTGCCCGGCGCGCGCCGACGACGCGCCGCGCGTCCGCCGCGCTCCCAGGACCTTTCGTCGAGCACCTGGTGGGCGAACGGACGGGCAGCGTGGGTTAAAAGAGATAGAGGGCCGCCGGCCAGATCTGGGCCCAAAACTCAGCGGGCTGTTAGCAGGCCGCCGGCCCAGCGCAGGTTAGGAAGCTAGAGGATGCTTTCCGGACTTTGGATGCTCCCTCTAGCGGGTTGTGGCGCCTGGGCCACAGTGGGCCGAAACCCTTCTTCGGTGGAAACCAGTCCGCTGGGCCACCCGCGGCCCAGCGGCACTTCAGGCCCTTTCAGCCTGTTAACCCCGGGGCCGCTGACGTCATGCTGACGTCAGCAGCATTTTTTCTGAAAATCCCTTTTCTTTTCTGTTTAAAATTCCAGAAAATGTATTTAACCTTTAAAAATTCATAACTAATTCTAGAGAGCACAGAAAAATACAAAACTAATTTCTATAAATCCGTATTTGCGAAACCTTGCTGATTGTAGGTAGTTTGGGCTCATTTGGATCTTCTAAATTGATTCTTATTTGGAGTTATTGCTTAGATGTGCACCGTTATCTTATTTTCGCGTCGAATCTCGTGCCGCAGACCCGAGCTTCAACCAGGAGGACGTGGAGGACCCCGAGTACACTGCTCCAGACAGCGACTGCTTCAACGGCAACGAAGGTGTCATGTCACTCCCAACCATATAGATCCTATGTTGCTATTTAGCTGCTAGTGCTTTACTTTATTGCATTGATCTGAGGAATTGCATAACCCGTTTACTAGCCATGCCTTGATGTTTTGATATATCCTGTTTCCTTGTTCTTCTACCTGCGGGACTAGCTACAGACCCCTAGCTAGTCCCTTACCTCAACTATCCATACTTTTGTTGTTTGATTATGGATGGTGCTCTGGGCTTGGGCTGAGATGTGGGTATCTCGGTGTGATTCTAGCGTGTGTTCTGGGTGCGTATCTCCTTGCTGTGTTTTGGCGGGAGCGAGCCGCTTGGTTACTTGTGAACGGCTGCCGAGGGAAGATGCGATCTGGCCTCTTACCCGAGGGTCGTGTCGTGTGGGATGGAGATGTTGAGTGCTCACTCTCGGCCCCTTAAGGACCGATCGTCAGTTGACCTTGCTTCGGATGACTATTTTCGTACAGACCGCCCGCCTTGTATTGGGCGGGGGTGCGGGGTGAGACTTGTAGTGGATAGCACCCCTCTGCGGCAGAGGATCGGTGTGATCGTGTCGGGAGTGGTCTTTCCCTCCTTAGTAGACTTTGCCCGGCGAGGCCGGGGAAGGGTTCCACAGCTTCGAGGGACCTCTCGCGGGTAGTATGAGCTCTGCCGCGGAGGCTGGGCCGAGGCTCGGAGATGCGAAGGGTACTATCCACTTACTTGAGCTTCGGCCGTATGGTAGGGTCGGACACGGTGACGGCGGATCCGGACCTATTCGGGCGGGTACGGTTGTACAACCTGCGCAGTGTTAAACCTATAGCTATAGTCCGTGTCCACTGGTTATGGACAGTCTTTCGATCTCTCACCTGACTAGTTACACTTCTCTTGTGCTTCTTCTCTCCCCCGAGTGTGTGAGCCCGGCTTCGGCCGTTGAGATGTGGGAATAGGAGCAGGTGGGCCCCACATCGCAGATGAGAGTGGGGTTCTGGATCGTGGTTGAGATCCGGTGTTTTGGGTGTGGTTTTCCTTGAGCGGGGTATGGACCCCTGAGGTGTGGACCTCGGAAGCGGAAGCTTCCCCGAGGTGTGGACCTCCTAGCTTTGTTCTGCTTACCTTGTACGTTGCACTGCTGCTTTGCTTAAGCTTTCTACAGCCAGAATAGGGTTATCTCATGCATAGTAGAATGTTGACGGTGTATTTTGGTGCACCTAGCATGTTCATTACACTTTGGTTTGGATTTGATTATGTAACTAACCCGCCACTAGGCACACTAATCATATAACGAGTTCATCTTTGTGCATGCATTTGGAAGTGTTATGTTTATGTAGGAAAACATGGACATAAAGGACGGATTCGCAACAAGTTCAAAGGAGCATTCATGGAGTCTTGTTCGTGTTCATGAGCTTGCTGAAATCACTTCCAATGGTGGCGAGGACCGAAGTGTTACGAGGAACACCCCCGGGGATTGAAGCGTAAAAGATCAAACTTCATGCAAAGAGAGCCTCCATCTTGATCGTGAGGATAACAGCGTCAAAATCATGCAAGTGGAGGGGGCAAAGTAGATAAGTGCACGAGGACCCACGGAGCAAAAAGGGCGACCGAACCGGCCGAAAGTGGGCTGGGCCGGCCGGCCCGGGCGGGCCGGCCCAGCCCACTTCGGGCACCGGTTCGGTCCCGTCTTCCTTGCCCTCGAAGGATCTTCGACTCTAAAACCCCCGACGCGCCGCCAACACAGAGGGAGGAGTTATTCGCACCAGAAGGCCATCCACAAGCTAGAGAGAGAGGAGGAGGATCTCCGGCGGGAGATCAACCACCTCGAAGGAAGCACCCTCTCGTGGAGAAGAAGGAAGACACCGGCGGAAGGGAAACCATGATCAACGGTGCCATGATCAGCACCTTGATGGGGTAATCTTCTCATTCGTCCATGGGTTGTAATCGATATTGAGATGTAATCGCACTTTGTCGGATTATCTATCTATCATCTTGTGTTGAATATACTTTAATGCTTAAGGCTTGCAACCGTGCCGTAGAGGGAGTAGAGCTCCAATGCTTCCTTGGATCCATTCAATACGACGTGGCCATCAAAGGTCTAGTCATGAATACCTTCGCGTAGTGACGATACGAGAAGAGGGAAAGGGCGAAACCGTGGTCACAACCCCGATAGATTATATTGGTTTTTATGTCTTTAAGCGATTGCATGCTCTAGTATCGTAGACCCGTGGGCGAGTGTCTTCTATCTTGATCGTTTATCATTCTCTCTAGTGTAGTTTAGTTGTTTTCTAGTATAATATAGTTAGGGTTTTAGTAGCTAGTGTGTCGTTGTTGATCGAACGCTTGTAATCCCCTTGCTCCGCGGATTGACAAGAACCTTGGGAATCCCGTGGTGAAAAAAGGTGTGGGGTCCGTACGCTTGCGGATCGTAGAGGGATACGTCTTTTATCCGTCAACAAGCCCCTTTTCTCGGCGCCGTTGCCGGGGAGCAAGTTAGTTTACATCGTTTGATTTGCATCTAACTTAGTTTTATATTTTAGTTCATCTTTTATTTGCGTTATCTAACATATATTATCAGAAAAACACTTGTTTCTTTTTTGTTTTTGTTTTTATCTTATTGTCTAGATGGAGTTCGTTAATCAACCCGTGGAAGAACCGGAGAAATCATTAAGGGATTACGCTAGCCCTCGATGTGAAGACATAAAAGTACAAGAGTCGGATTCGAAGCTCGAAGCGACCAAGTATGAAATCAAATCCAAGATCATCAAGATGGTGGCGGAAAACCCATTTGAAGGGATGGTTACGGAGAACCCATATAGACACATAAGGGATTTCACAGCAATATGCAACACGGTGCGTCAAGAAGGAGTTCCCGATGAATGGTTCAAATGGAATCTCTTCCCCTACTCACTTGCCGGCAAAGCAAAGACATGGTATTCGGTTGCGTCCTTTGAAGTTGAAGGCAATTGGAACAAGTTGACAAAGAAGTTTTGCGAAAAGTTCTTTCCAATTAGCAAGGTTCAACATCTAAGGAGGCAAGTGATCACTTTCATGCAAGGAGAAGAGGAAGGGATAGACCAAGCCTGGGATAGGTTTAATGAATTAATCGAACAAGGACCAAAACTCGGCTTCACCGGTGACGTACTCTTGCATACATTTTTCTTTTCCCTAACCCCTAGTTGCATGCGACACGTCGAAATGTGTGCAGGTGGGGATCTCATGGAGAAAACACTCACGGAAGCCGCCCAACTCCTACAAAAAATTAGTAAAGCGGCTGCCATGCGAAGAGATTGGGAAACAAGACTTGCGGAAGAGCCGGAATTCAATTCAAGGAAGAAAAAGCTTGCTGATTTTTCTAAAGAGGCAATCCCGGAAGTCACAAAAGAGGAACCAATCATGGAAAAGCTTGAACAAGAACACATCAAGTCAAGAACTACACCAAACGTCGACTTCGCCGCACCAAATGAGACGAACAAGAGAAGCATGTCAAGCGCGAAGCCACTAAGGGAGTTCGAGCCAATGGATTGGGTTCCTATTGATTACGGAGAAGTATTCGACAAGAGAAGACCGTTCCCTAATCAAAAGGGAATGGCAAGAGCATTGGAAGTGGATTTCCCACCGGAGAAGAAAGCTGAAAATTCATACGACCTCGAAACCACCGGTGAGATTTTTGAAAAGCTCTTTGGAGATGACGCGGTGGATCCGGAACATATTGCCGAGGTGAAGAGAATCATGGGGATCAAGCCCGAAGCATCACCATACGCTCGCCTCGCTGAAATTTATTCGATCGGATCCGAAGAAGAAGAGAAGATGACGCCGCACTTGAGTTGCGAGATCAACGGAGTTCAATGCAAAGCTTTATGCGACATCGGAGCCCAAGTAAGTGTTCTGTCTTCTAAAATTTACGATAAAGTTCAACACCACAACCTAGACTTAGCTCCAACATCAACGAAATTAATTATGGGAGATGGTAGAACTATCAAACCTCTAGGTATTGCTTGCAACATGAAAGTAAAAAATCTCTAGAAACTATATACCAACCGATTTCTTTGTTATTGATGCTTACCATAGTAATTCTGATCATATAATCTTAGGTAGGCCTTTTCTTAAGTTGGTTGATGCCGTGTTAGATGCCGGAGAAGGCAAAGTAACAATGAACCTTAATGGAACAAAGTACACATATAACTTTCTTCGTGCTTCTAAACACCTTACACCCTTTCCTCCCGAAGATGAAGAAGTAGAAGAGATAGATAGTCTTTGTTTTGTTGAAACCCTTAGAGACCCGCTGCAAAGAGCGATGGAAAATCAAATTAGTAATCAACAAGATGAAGAACTAGAAGAAGCAACGAAAGGCTTAGAGCCGCATGACGGTAGCGTGGAGGAAGAGAAATTCGAAGACATAGGAGAAATCAAACCCGAGGAGCCGCAAGTGCCCGAAGTAGACCTTAAACCTTTGCCCAAGGGATTAAAATATGAATTTTTGGGCCCAGACAAAACTTATCCAGTCATTGTGAGCGTCGAGTTGAGTCCCGAAGAAAATGAAGCGTTGCTGATTTTATTAAAAAAACATAGGAAGGTGATTGGATATTCAATTAACGATCTCAAAGGTATTAGCCCGACCTTTTGCACTCATCGTATACCAATGGAAGACCAATGTAAGCCGTAGTGGACCACCAAAGGAGGCTAACCCATGCCATGCGAGAGGTAGTAAAGAAAGAGGTTATCAAGTTACTTGATGCCGGAATCATCTACCCGGTTCCACATAGCGAATGGGTGAGCCCGGTACATTGTGTACCGAAGAAAGGAGGTTTGACCGTGGTGAAGAATGAGAAGAACGAGTTGATACCGCAAAGAACCGTGACCGGGTGGCGGATGTGTATCGATTATCGTAAGCTTAACAAAGCGACGAAGAAAGATCACTTCCCCCTACCGTTCATAGACGAGATGCTCGAGAGGTTAGCAAACCACGCTTATTTTTGCTTTCTCGACGGATACTCGGGGTTCATGCAAATTCCTATTCACCCGGAAGATCAACATAAGACAACGTTTACGTATCCTTACGGAACGTTTGCATATAGGAGGATGCCCTTCGGCCTATGCAACGCTCCGGCCTCTTTTCAACATTGCATGATGGCCGTGTTTTCAGAATTCATCGAAGAAATTGTTGAAGTGTTTATGGATGATTTTTCCGTTTACGGGAAGACGTTCATGGATTGCTTAGCAAACTTAGAAAAGGTCCTTACAAGGTGTGCGGAGGTTGATTTGGTTTTAAATTGGGAAAAGTGCCACTTCATGGTTAAGCAAGGCATAGTGCTCGGACATGTTATATCCGAGAGAGGAATCGAAGTGGACAAGGCTAAGGTAGAGACGGTTGAGCAACTCCCACCTCCTACGGATGTCAAATCCTTAAGGAGCTTTCTAGGCCATGCCGGATTCTATAGAAGATTTATAAAGGACTTCTCGAAGATCACTAAGCCTTTAACGCACCTTCTTCAAAAGGATGTGGCTTTCGACTTTGATGAGAAGTGTCTAGCGGCATTCGGACCTTGAAAAATGCGTTGGTGAGTGCTCCCATCATCCAACCTCCGGATTGGAGCCAACCTTTCGAGATCATGTGTGACGCAAGTGACTACGCCGTAGGCGCGGTCTTGGGACAAAGAAAGGAAGGCCGAGTTCACGCCGTTTACTACGCTAGCAAAACTCTTAATGGGGCACAATTAAATTACGCCACTACGGAAAAAGAGTTGCTAGCGGTAGTATTCGCTTTCGAAAAATTCAGATCTTACATCGTGAACTCGAAAGTCGTTGTTTACACCGATCACGCAGCTATCAAGTATCTCTTGGCTAAGAAGGAAGCTAAACCACGCTTAATTCGTTGGATCCTTCTTCTCCAAGAGTTTGATGTTGAAATTCGTGATAAAAAGGGGGTGGAGAATGTTGTGGCCGATCATTTTTCTAGGATGAATCGTGGACAAGATGATAAAGAGCCCATAGAAGATAAGATGAGAGATGACCACCTCTATAGAGTGCTTGATAAAGATACTTGGATGATCGACATCATTTGAGCAATTCGAATGATGCCCCTTGATCATCTAGACAAAAACACTCAAAGGAAGATAATCTCTGAAAGTAAGAAATATTTTTGGGATGCACCATACCTCTTCAAGCTTGGCAATGATGGAGTAATGAGAAGATGTGTGCCAAGGGAAGAGAGGGTTGAGATTCTAAGGAAGTGCCACTCGGCGGAGTACGGTGGGCACTATAGCCATTTTCGAACCGAAGCAAAAGTATGGTCGAGCGGATTCTATTGGCCGGAGATGCATGAAGATACTAAAAGATATGTTGCGTCATGCCCCGAATGCCAAAGAACCGGAAACATCTCTCAAAGAAATTCTATGCCTTTGAAATACAACTTGCAAATCGACATATTCGATGTATGGGGCATAGACTTCATGGGGCCTTTTAAAAACTCATTTGGATTCGAGTATATACTTGTTATGGTTGATTATGTATCCAAGTGGGTAGAGCCTATACCATGTCGTAAAGCTTCCACGGAGGAGTCCATCACTATGATCAAGAACGTGATTTTTCCCCGTTTCGGTACACCGAGAATCTTGATAAGTGATGGAGGAACTCATTTCACGGGAAGAACTTCAAAAGGTGCTTGTCCAAGTTGGGAATTGAGCATAGGGTCTCCACGGCCTATCACCCACAAACCAACGGACAAGCGGAGACGTCAAATAGGCAATTAAAAAGCATACTTAACAAAACCATAGAGAAGGGAGGCAAGGATTGGTCAAAGAAATTAGACGGAGCTTTATGGGCTTATCGAACGGCGTTTAAAACACCGATAGGTATGACCCCTTATCAATTCGTCTATGGAAAAGCTTGCCACCTTCCGGTTGAGTTGGAACATAAAGCCTATTGGGCGATTAAAGAGATGAACCTTGATCTCGATGCCGCGGTGGTGAAACGAAGAATTCAAATAAGCGAGCTAGAGGAGTTGAGGTTGAAAGCATATGAAAACGCAAGCATATACAAGGAGAGAATCAAAAGGTGGTATGATAAAAGATTGAAGAAAAAAGAATTCAAAGAAGGAGATAAGGTCCTCCTCTACAATTTGAGGTTTAAAACCTTCGGAAAGGGGAAATTGCAAAGCAAGTGGGATGGACCTTATGTTGTGCATTCGGTGTTCTCCAACGGAGCGGTAACCATTATGGATATAGACAGCAATCAATTTGTGGTGAATGGACAGCGGCTTAAGGTTTACTACGAACCCGATGTCGTGCCCCTTCACCATGTTGACGTTTTCACCATGGAGGAAGAGCCCGAACGTCCCGCCTAGGACGAAAAACAAGGCATCAACTTCTGTAAATAATTTTTCTTTTAGTTTTACGGAGTTTTTCGCGAAGATTTATTGGGCCAACTTTTTCCCATGGGGCGAGGAAGAAAAAATAGGGCGGTGTGCAAAAACCCGGACCGGCCCGGCCCCCGCGGGGGTGGGCCGGCCGGCCCGGCGGACCGGCCCGGGGGTGGCCCGACGCCCGATGACCCCGAATTTCGCCCGAACCGCTCCTTTTTGACTTCCTTGTTTGGTCGGAAAATTTTAAGGGAAGTATAAAAAAGGAAAATAAGGTTTCCGAGTTTTTCCCTCGGGACTATATATTTGGCCGAATTGGGAGCTCGAGAATCAAACCTTTCAAGCAATGTGTTGCACCCTTGTAGCAGCCATTGAGCCTCCAAAAAAGCTTAGAGTTGAAGCTAGAAGCCAAGAAGCCATCGATGGAGGAGGCGATGCGATGCGAGCTCAAGCTACCCGTCAAGAGGACCGCACGTATCCGTTGCGGAGGACGTGTCCCGACCGGAGCTCTTGCATCTCGCAACCCCGTCAAAGGAGAGAAGGTCCCTACACCCGTTCGAAGGTCGGCACGTCTCCAAGGCATCAAGTGTAAAGATTACAAGGAGGTGTCGCCGGAGCCTAAGGATTATGGGGATAGTGACTACTCCGACGATCGTAGCCCGAGCTCGTGGGCGGCCGCCGGTAGAGATGATGATGATTGGGATGAGCAGCCCTATGAAAGGACTCCCGAAGGCCCCAACGGCGACGGCAACGACGGTGGTGAAGGCAACGACAATGGAGGTGGCGACGACGGTGGTGACAACGGTGGAGATTATGGCGACGACGACCCCCTTCGGATTGCATCCGGTGTCTTTGTCGAGTTTGCCGTCAATCCATCGCGGATCTCTACACGTCGGCCGATGAATGTCTTCAAGCCATGGAAGCGATGAAGCAGCGTATGGAGGACTTGGAGCGCGTAGTTGAAGATGACTACAAGTTCCTTAACCGCAACGTGCGCAAGCTTTTCGGCATGGTTGGAAACATGAGAGGCAAGTGGTGCAAAACTTGCTTGAAGTACCACTAGATCTAGTTTTCCCCTTAGGATTTTTGTAAGATACGACGAGGACGTCGTATGCTTTAAGTGTGGGGGAGAGCTAGCTTGCTAGCCTTAGCTTTTGAACTTCAAGTTTAGGTTCGGTTTAATCTTCGTGTGAGAGTCTTAGCGTTTTAATGAGTCTTTAGTTTTTGAGTCTGTTTTTAAAATTTTTTGCAAGTGTCTTAAATTAGTGTTGAGTCAAGAAAACCAAATAAAAAGAGTCTTTATATATATCTTTGTGTTTTATGTATTGTTTATCTTTATTTACTTGTTTGTTTAATCTTCGATTCTTGATATATGAACACAAGTATGTGGTTTGAAAACGTTTACCGTGGTGCTTAGTGGAATCGCTACTACTTAAAGTACCCATACCGCACTTCAATCTTGAGCTTCACATGCTAGTTGTGCTATGTTCAATGCTAAAAATTGGAGGATTTCAGTTCTGAAAATTATCTTAAAACCCATGTAATAAAGGTTAGCAAAACCTCTTTTTCCAAGTTGAGAGTAAGAAAAAATTCCTATCCAAAGCCAAGTTTATTTTTTCGCTCCACCATAAGTGTGATTAGCATAATGAGTTAGGCTAGGACCCTTCTCTCTTGGTGAGTTTTAATTTCGAGCAATGATCATGTCCTTGTGCTTATCTTTTGTTGCTAGCCTCGTCATATATTCGGTCCATGACTTTCACAACGAAAGTCATGAGTATCCTTCGGATTCCATACCCAACCCTATACATCTCTTTTGTACATCGTATTCCTTGAACACAGCCTATTTTCAAAGTTTCGTCTCGTCTCTAGCATGATTTATTTAAAAATTTCAGATTGTATGCATGCGAGGAAAGAGAGAATTGAAAGCTTTGGAAAAGTTGTCAAGAGAGAGAAAAATAAAGAGAAAAAGTATGAGTATGGAAAAGAAAGAAAAAAATCATATGTGAATGAAAGAAGAAAAAGAAAAAAAGAGAAAGATGAGTTAGCAATGAGGATATGAGAGGGATGGATCAAGTGAAAGAAAAGAAAAAAAATAAAGTGTAAGGAAGGATGTCACGTTGATTGTGAGACGAAACTTTTACTCTATTTCCAACCATGTGCAATCCGACAACGAGGACATCATTGGTGCCTTGTAGTCACAATTTTCTTTTGCCCTTGCACATGTCCACCATTCTAAATCTTCTCATCCTTGATATCCCTACATATGGTTAATTCTCATGATCATTGGCTTTGAAAGGTAGACAACCATTAGAGGAAGTTCTTAGTTTGACAATACTTGTGTTGATTGCGCTAGCCCTACCTATAGCTCCACTTTACGTGATATATGAGAGATTAATGGGAGGTGAGAGTTTTATAAAATTTGGTTAGGATAGCCACTTCATATGAGTGACTTGAGAGAGCTTGGAGAAAGGTTTTTTGTCTAATACTTGTTGCAGGAATTTTTGTTTTGAAAACCATAAAAACCCTCTGATGGAAGCAAAGGAGTAAGCATGGCTGAAATTGAAGACTTCGAGTGAAGAGTTTGAGTTGTGGGGTAAATCTTGACGTGGTAAAAATTCTAAACGCCCACGTTTATGTTTGATTATCATTACTTTGCGTTTATGTATTAAAGATGAAAAGATTGACTAACTTGTGAAGGAGGATTAATGATACACGATTACACACCTTGGACGAAATTCTTTTACGAGTACTTGCTCGAGGACGAGCAAGAGCTAAGTGTGGGGGAGATGTTGACGGTGTATTTTGGTGCACCTAGCATGTTCATTACACTTTGGTTTGGATTTGATTATGGAACTAACCCGCCACTAGGCACACTAATCATATAACGAGTTCATCTTTGTGCATGCATTTGGAAGTGTTATGTTTATGTAGGAAAACATGGACATAAAGGACGGATTCGCAACAAGTTCAAAGGAGCATTCATGGAGTCTTGTTCGTGTTCATGAGCTTGCTGAAATCACTTCCAATGGTGGCGAGGACCGAAGTGTTACGAGGAACACCCCGGGGATTGAAGCGTAAAAGATCAAACTTCATGCAAAGAGAGCCTCCATCTTGATCGTGAGGATAACGGCGTCAAAATCATGCAAGTGGAGGGGGCAAAGTAGATAAGTGCACGAGGACCCACGGAGCAAAAAGGGCGACCGAACCGGGCCGAAATTGGGCTCGGGCGGCCGGCCCGTGCGGGCCGGCCCGGCCCACTTCGGCACCGGTTCGGTCCCGTCTTCCTTGCCCTCGAAGGATCTTCGACTCTAAAACCCCCGACGCGCCGCCAACACGGAGGGAGGAGTTATTCGCACCGAAGGCCATCCACAAGCTAGAGAGAGAGGAGGAGGATCTCCGGCGGGAGATCAACCACCTCGAAGGAAGCACCCTCTCGTGGAGAAGAAGGAAGACACGGCGGAAGGGGAAACCATGATCAACGGTGCCATGATCAGCACCTTGATGGGGTAATCTTCTCATTCGTCCATGGGTTGTAATCGATATTGAGATGTAATCGCACTTTGTCGGATTATCTATCTATCATCTTGTGTTGAATATACTTTAATGCTTAAGGCTTGCAACCGTGCCGTAGAGGGAGTAGAGCTCCAATGCTTCCTTGGATCCATTCAGTACGCCGTGGCCATCAAAGGTCTAGTCATGAATACCTTCGCGTAGTGACAGTACGAGAAGAGGGAAAGGGCGAAACCGTGGTCACAACCCCGATAGATTATATTGGTTTTTATGTCTTTAAGCGATTGCATGCTCTAGTATCGTAGACCCGTGGGCGAGTGTCTTCTATCTTGATCGTTTATCATTCTCTCTAGTGTAGTTTAGTTGTTTTCTAGTATAATATAGTTAGGGTTTTAGTAGCTAGTGTGTCGTTGTTGATCGAACGCTTGTAATCCCCTTGCTCCGCGGATTGACAAGAACCTTGGGAATCCCGTGGTGAAAAAGGTGTGGGGTCCGTACGCTTGCGGATCATAGAGGGATACGTCTTTTATCCGTCAACATAGAACATACACCGCTTTTGCCTCTTTGTTGGGAAGCTGACATGACCTACCCGCTTATCGGGTAGACCCTGGTGACTCTGACGCAGAGCCGGACTACGACTTCGACAACGACGGTTGGGTGGACTAGAGCTCTTCCTACACTTGAGCTGCCTGCGGATATGGAGTTTCCGCGCTTTCATGGAGCCGTCGCTAGACGTTTTATTTATGTTTGATTCGGTCCCGATGGACTTGTACCCGGCATGTGCCGAAGGGATGTACTCGATTAATGTAATAAAATAAATGTTGTACTCTACTTTATCGTTTTTAACTTTCTGTATGGATTTTGGCATCGGCGAGACGGGGATTGCACGTGGTAGCCCTCACGGGACTACCACCGAGGTGCTAAGATTCGGGATTCCGTTCGCGGAAATCCGGGTCGTTTCGGTTGGTACCGAGCCATGCTTGACCGTAGGACGAGCCCCGGGAATGGTCGATAGCATAGGAAGCCGTTTCGAACCTTGAAACTTTATATAAACCCCTTGGCTTCCGTATGTATATAACTATACTTATATATATGCATTACCTTGATTAACTTTCACTAACTACCTTACTAACTACGCTCTAACAACGTTGTGCAGATGGCGGAGGAAGCGTGGATCCCTTTGGAGTCGGACGGCAAGAGCTACGGAGGCTTCTGCCGCTTGCTGAGGGAGTGCCTGGAGGCAGCTGGAGTAGGGACCGACCGAGTCAGCTACAAGGGGAGGACCATGGGGCACAGGGAGCAGACACCCACTTTCCTGACCGTTACGGTGCCGGCAGACCCACGGGTGCCAGAGTTCAAGGAGGTTAAGGTGCACTGCTTCGAGAGTTCGACCACGGAGGCACACCAGACTGGCGCACGCAGAGCTCTCAAGATGGTTTGTGTTCAGCTCAAGGAGAAGCTCAAGGACACACCGTTCAGCGTGCTTCCGTCAGGGATCTACGACCTGGGTCGTTGGGACACGAGCGACCGAGCACAGTACCTTGAGGTGACAGTTGTGGAGGAGGACAAGAAGATGCACACAGCCAGACGGTGCATCCTGGCTCAGGACCAGGCGCTTTTCTGGGCAGACAGTGAGATCGCGTACCTTCGGTGGAAGTGGGATGATACCCTGCGGCGAGTTCAGGACCTGGAGACGGAGAGAGAGGATTTGCTTGACCGGTTGGAGGAGTCGCACGAGAGGAACGGAGAGCTGGTACGGCTCGGACGCGGCGCAGCCACGGCCCGACCGAGAGGGACGCCGGGAGGATTGCTACACCGGAGGCACGGGCGAGGACGGAGCGGGGGAGTTGCCAGGGCTACGGTGGAGGCCACGCGTGAGGACAGAGTGAGACTTGCGAGGCGAGGGACCGGTTGGAGTCGGTTGGAGCTGCGGCGGTCGACTATCAAGTCAAGGTGTGGGATCTTCAGGAGGCGAGTCGACACAACTACCACCACTTGTGCTACCTCGGTGGACTGGTCTACGAGGAGAGAGACCGAGCAGCCAGGACCCGCACGACCTGGGAGCGTTCTGACCAGCAGAGGCTGAGTGAGTTGGAGGAGCTCTCCGCGCAGCTACCACCCAAGAAGAGACCACGACTGAGGACAGAGACTTTTGAGCTACCCCCGACGCTCTTACCGCGTGTGCGCCCGTACCCGAGTGGTTCTCAGGACACAGCAGAGATGGACCGTGCTCTTCAGGATACCTGTGACTACTACGGAGGACCGGCGATCAGGGTGCCGGGATACCCAGGGGCACACTCACCGCCGTTCTACTCGGTTCCACCAGACTCCAGCCCCAAGGCACCTCAGTGTACCCCGTGATGGGAGTAGAGATTTAGCTGTAGACTCTGAGTCGTTGTAGTGAGTTAGATGTGATGCTGTCGCTCTTGCTGTCATGCTTGTAGTAGCTACCCCATGATGTACCATGCGTTAGCGTGATGTGTTGTCGTGCACCCTCGAAGGTCGTTGGAGTAAACCTCGAGGTGCACCCCTTTTGTATGGTGGCATTGATTGAGTGACATGGATCTTCATGGTTTCTTTCGGATTTCATGCTTCTTTATGTCTGTCTGGAATTCTGTGACTGTTAGCAGGACTACTCCTTTATAGTTAATAACCTTAATAGATATGTTCTCCCTACCACTACTGACTCTTGCAACTGGAACAGATGTCGGGAGCAAGGAGGTCCGGGCGACTCTTGGCCCGTTTCGAGGGAGGTCGGCCGGGGACGACGGAGGGGAGGATGCCCCTAACCCGGCGGGAGCGAGAGGCCGCGGACGCCGTGGAGGTCACGCGCCACGAGGTGGACTCCGCGGAGGCACGGGCAGGCCGCGTAGGCCGAGGGAGGCCGAGTTGGCGGACGAGGAGCCGCGCACGACGACGATGGAGCTCGGGAGCGAGGAGCTCGAGCACGAGCGGTACCCCGGCCCCGAGGGAGGAGCGAGGGCCGGGCTCGGGGACACGAGGTGCCACCACCGCCACCTCCCCCCGAACTTGGCCGACGTGATGGCGGTACGGACTCGGGCGATGCGGACGATCACCCGGATGCTAGCTCGAACAACAACAACAACCACGGGGGTCGAACCGCAACGCACCGGAGGGCTTCCGAGAAGAAGGTTGAGAACTTCAACAAGTCGCGACCGCCTACCTTCGACCACTCGGCCGACCCGATGGACGCGGACAAGCGGCTACGTGAGATTGAGAAGAAGCCGGAGCCGACCGAGCTTACGGAGGAGGAGTGTGTGACCGTGGCGGCGCACCGCCCGATCGGCACGGCCCGGTGCGTGGTGGGACGACTACGCGTGACTCGCACCGAGACCCGTTGCACATCGGGTGGGACGAGTTTGTGGAGGCCTTCGGGAGTCACCACATCCCGGATGCGGTGATGGACGGGGAAGGCCGACGAGTTCGAGGCACCTCAAGATGGGAAACATGTCGGTGCGGGAGTACGCCAACCGCTACCGGAGAGCCGATGAGGTACGTGCCGACGACACCGACACGAGAGAAGAAGAAGGTCTACCGGTTCGGAAAGGGGCCGCACAAGGGGATGGCACACCACTTGTCCGCGCACGAGCGCCCGACACTTCGCTCCATTATCGACAAGGCGCTGATCGTGGAGAGGTCAAGGCTTGAGTACATGGAGGTTCGTGGAAGCAAGTCCAAGCGCACGGACCGAGCGGGGACGCTCAGGACCACCACAGAGGCAGAGGACAGGTTACGCTCAGGGCCACCAGTCACAGTAGAGGCACCACGTCTCTCGGTCTCGGCCCGCGAGCGAGAGCCAACCCGGGCGGGAGTGGAGGTCGAACATTCGGGAAACCGAGGCCACCACCGCGGTCGGCGGACAGATCCAAGGTGACTGCTTCAAGCGCCGACGAGGTTGGGCACAAGTCGTTCGAGTGTCCACGGCGGGCGCCACCGGGGAGTCGAACCGCGGCTCTCGGTTCCGGACCCCGGCCAAGCCACCGGCACCGGGGAGGACGGCCACCCCGTACATAGCGAGAGGACCGCTCGGCCGCCGGCTACACGAGGCCGTGCGAACCACCTCACCGCCGAGGATGCAGCAGCCGCACCCGACGTCACACTTGGTGAGTTCCTTGTTGACTCAGTTTTGGCAACTGTTTTGTTCGATACTGGAGCTCAGTTTTCGTATATTTCTACCAAGTTTGTTAAAGAAAGGTTGTTACCAACTAAGCCTCGACCAAGGCCTATCTTGACTAGCTCTCCGCTAGGAGAGAAGAGGAGTACGTTAGAGTGCAGGGGAGTGAGGATGGTGTTTGAAGGGCAACAGTTCACGGCAGACTTGACAGTTTTGGAGTCTACCGGGATAGACGTGATCTTAGGGATGGATTGGTTGGCAAAGCACAACGGGATAGTCTCATGCAACCCCAGAGTGATACAGCTAGAGCACCCTAGTGGAACTATAGTGCGGATCGAGCCGCAGAGTCCGAAGGTTGCTACGATGATGTGCAACATGAGTGGGAAAGAGATTGAAGAAATCCCGGTGGTCCGTGAGTTTCGGACGTGTTCCCGAGAGGAGCTTACGGAGTTACCCCCCAGCCGGGACGTGGAGTTCGTGATTGAGCTGATGCCAGGGGCGGGGCCCGTTGCAAAGAGTCCGTACAGGATGTCGTCCGACGAGCTGGATGAGTTGAAGAAACAGCTCAAGAAGCTGCTCGAGCAAGGGTTTGTTCGGCCGAGTGCCTCACCGTGGGGTTCCCCAGTGCTCTTCGTGGAGAAGAAAGACGGCACAAAGAGGATGTGCATTGACTACCGCACGCTCAACTCAATGACGATCAAGAACAAGTACCCGCTACCCAGAATCGAGGATTTGCTGGATAGGCTCAAAAAGGCAAGGTTCTTCTCCAAGATCGACTTGAGGTCAGGCTACCACCAGATGAAGATCCGAGAGCGGGGATATACCCAAGACAACCTTCACCACACGTTACGGCTTGTACGAGTTCGTGGTGGTTTCCTTTGGGCCGACCAACGCCCCGCTTACTTTATGAACCCGATGAACAAGGTCTTCATGGAAGAGTTGGACGGGTTTGTAGTGGTGTTCATCGATGATATCCGATCTACTGCGAGACCTCGGAGGAGCACGAGGAGCACCGAGGGTCGTGCTAGAGAGGCCGAGGCGGCGAGAACCGTACGCCAAGTTCGGCAAGTGCGAATTCGGATGGAGAAGGTCGCGTTCTTGGGACACGTGTTGTCGGCGAGAGGGGGATAGCCGTGGATCCGTCCAAAGTAGAGTCGGTGACCAAGTGGGAGCGCAGCGTTAAACGTGACAGATGTCAGAAGCTTCCTTGGGTTGGCAGGTTACTACCGGAGGTTCATTGAGAACTTCTCCAAGATCGCAAAGCCAATGACAGAGTTGCTCAAGAACAACACGAAGTTCGAGTGGTCAGAAGCGTGTGAGAAGAGCTTTCAAGAGTTGAAAAAGAGACTCACCACAGCCCCAGTGCTCACCTTGCCAGATATCAAGAAAGACTATGTGGTCTACTGTGACGCTTCAAGGCAAGGACTCGGATGTGTGCTGATGCAGGAAGGGAAAGTTGTGGCTTATGCTTCCAGGCAGCTGAAGAAACACGAGGAAAACTACCCGACACACGACTTGGAGTTGGCGGTACGTTGTGCATGCACTCAAGATCCGGAGACACTACGTGATAGGGAACAAGTGTGAGCTTGTTTTCCGACCACAAGAGCCCGAAGTACTTCTTTACCCGGACGAGAGTTAAACATGAGGCGAGAGGCGATGGCTAGAGCCGATCAAACACTACGACGTCGAGATCAACTACCACCCGGGCAAAGCCAACGTCGTGGCGATGCACCGAGCCGGAAAACATATTGCAACAACCTCATGGTAAAAGAAGAGCAACACCGCCCGCATGAAGAGCTAGAGAAGCTGAGAATCGAAATTGTAGACCAAGGCCAAGTCAACGTGATGCAAGTGACCTATGACCTGGAGGAACGAATCCGTACAACCCAGAAGTCGTGTGCAGAAATCAAAGTTCTGCGAGAACTGATGAAACAGGGTAAAGCAGAGGACTAGCGGGTTGATGAGCAAGGTACTGTGTGGTTGAAAGAACGGATCTGTGTACCACAAGACAAGGCACTCCGGGAGCAGATCATGAAGGAAGCTCACGACTCGAGGTACTCGATTCACCCGGGCAGCACCAAGATGTACAGAGATCTGAAGATCAGGTACTGGTGGAAGGACATGAAGAAGGATATAGCACACTACGTGGCCTGTTGCGACACCTGTAGCAGAGTAAAGATTGAACATCGAAACCTGTTTGGTTTGTTGAAGCCGTTGGCTATTCCGGTCGGGAAGTGGGAGGACATTTCCATGGACTTTGTGGTGGGACTTCCTCGAACACCAAAAGGAAACGACTCAGTTTGGGTCATAGTGGACCGACTGACCAAGGTGGCTCACTTTGTGCGGTGAAGACCCGGTATGCAAGGCGAGAAGTTGGCGAAGCGTACGTAGAGCACATACTCAAGCTGCACGGGGCACCCAGAAGTATTGTATCTGATCGAGGACCACAGTTTGTCTCCAAGTTTTGGCAGAGCTTTCACAAGCTTATGGGCACCACTCTCAGCTACAGCACAGCTTTTCACCCACAGACAGATGGTCAGACACAGAGGGTCAACCAGGTGTTGGAGGATATGTTACGAGCGTGTGCACTCACCTATGGCACCGATTGGGAGAGAAGTTTGCCGTTTGCAGAGTTCTCGTACAACAACAGCTTTCAAGCAAGTCTCCGGATGGCACCCTTTGAGGCCCTTTACGGGCGGAAGTGCAGAACCCCGCTAGCTTGGTCGGAGGTGGGGGAACGGACACTGTTTGGGCCAGCAATCATTGAGGAAGCAGAAGAGAAGGTTGAGAAAGTTCGTGAGAACCTGAAAATCGCTCAAAGCCGTCAGAAGAGGTATGCCGACAAAAGAAGAAGAGAGTTGACTTTTGCAGTTGGCGACCGAGTGTACTTGAAAGTCTCACCGCTCCGAGGGACTAAGAGGTTCTTGGTGAAGGGAAAGCTCGCACCGAGGTACGTGGGGCCGTACCCAATTACCCAAAGGATTGGAAGTTTGGCCTACCAGCTTGCACTACCCGAGTCAATGGCAGGAGTTCACCCAGTGTTTCACGTGTCACAGCTGAAGAAGAGCGAGAAGGCAGTGGAGGCAAAGCAAGTGCCCATGGAGTTGCTTGACTTGCAAGACAACCTGGAGTATACAGAATATCCTGAGAAAATCTTGGACAGAGCTGTCAAGGAAACAAGAACTACCATTCCTTTCTGTAGAGTGTTGTGGAGCAACCATACAGAGCGAGAAGCAACATGGGAGAAGGAAGCTGATCTCAGGAAAGAGTACCCTCACTTGTTCACAGAGGAGGTCGAGGACTAAATCTCGAGGACGAGATTCTCGGTGGTGGGGGAGAATGTAACAACCCAGGAAATTAGGTGTGTAAATTTTGCGAAAAATTAAAAATTTTTGCTTGAATTTGAGTGCTAACAATTTTTTGAACCAAATTGCTAGCCCTTCTCTAAATTCTCCACCAATTTAGCCCATTTATAAAACATATATTTAAAATATGGTAAAATATGTGAGTTGGTTTTTCTCTGGTTTATTTGGAGTTCAAATGTGTCTAGTTTGAATTTGAGTGGGAATCAAATTCAAACTCCTTTTCAAACCCTAGTTCAAAGCATAATTCTTTAAATTGTAATTTGCCAAACAAGTGCTTTGGGCCGTCATCACCTTTCCCTTGCTCTGCAGCGGCCCAACCCGCAACCTCTTCCGGCCCACTAACCCGCACAGCCTTATCCTCTCCCTCAATCACCGGTGCGTGGACCCCGCATGTCAGCCATCTCTTTCTCCTCACCTAACCAGCCAGCCCGCACCCGACCGCAGCGCCGCCGGTCTCGTCGCACCCGCTCGCGCGGCGCGGGCGTGGCCGAGCCGCCGGCCGGCACGCACGCCGAGGGGCCGGGCGCCGCGCGCGAACCGAGCCAGGGCCGGAGGGGGGAAAAGCCTCTTCTGCCCCGCGCCTTGCCCCCATGGTCCACGGTCGCGTGAGAGAGAGAGGCGGCGCCGCCACGGGCACCGGGCGGTCCAAGCCGGGGGGCAGCCCTGGAATTCCGCCTCGTCCTTGCGGCGCCGCGGATTCAAAAGCGGGAGGAAGGCAAGCGGCAGTGGACAACCGCCACCAACCCACATTGGGGTTTTGCCCCTTCCCAGAGCCGCTCCGCCGGGAGGGGGGAAGAGGAAGGGGGGAGTTGAGGAAGAGGAGGCGAGACGGGGGGAGACCGACGCCGCGCGCCGCCGCCGCGCGTTCTTTGCGGAGGCCGGTCGAGGCCGCGAGGATCCGGACGGGGGAGGAGGCGTGCGTGACCGAGGAGGAGCCGGACCGGAGCGGGGCACTACCATGAACCTCGACGCCGACACCGCACCGCCGCCCACACCGAGCCTGCGACGACTCCACCGCCGACCCGCTGTGAGCACCGAGGCCACCTTCCCTTCTTCTTGCACCGTACCTTCCCTTAGCCTGCCTGTGCGCGTGCCTTCGAGCCGCTAGATGCTGGGCGCGCCGCGCCGCCGTCTCCCCATGGATGACGCCGCGTCGTGCCCTGCCGGTATGGTCCAGGGGCGTGGCTACCCCAAGCCGCGCGCACCGGGCGAACACGTACACGCTGGGGCTCGGGCTGCTTTGCTGGGGAAATTGAGGACCTCCCCGCGCCGCGCCGTCGAACCCTCGTGGCCGCGCGCGCGTCGCGCCCCTAGGTTCCATGTCTTGGCCGTGGTGCCGTTCGGTGCGTGACCCAAGGGGGGAGAGCACGGTGGCGGAGGCCGGCGCACCCCGGGCGCCAAGACCGGGCCGTGCCCATCCGCCGTTCTTCGGTGTTTGTGAGGGAGCCGGCCTAAGCGGTGGTCGGGGGACCCCGGCGCCGCCGCGCCGTGCTCGGGCGAGCCGCCGCGGTGGCGCGCCCGTGCGGTGTTGAGCCGGCCTTCGAGCCGTGGTCGTTTTTCGCGGGTGTGTGTGCGTGAGTCCCGGCCGGACGCACCCCGGCGCGCCTTGGCTAGGACCTCGCCGTGGAGTTGCCGGCGCGCGCCGACGACGCGCCGCGCGTCGGCCGCGCTCCCCGGGACCTTTCGTCGAGCACCGGGTGGGCGAACGGACGGGCGGCGTGGGTTAAAAGAGATAGAGGGCCGCCGGCCAGATCTGGGCCCAAAACTCAGCGGGCTGTTAGCAGGCCGCCGGCCCAGCGCAGGTTAGGAAGCTAGAGGATGCTTTCCGGACTTTGGATGCTCCCTCTAGCGGGTTGTGGCGCCTGGGCCACAGTGGGCCGAAACCCTTCTTCGGTGGAAACCCGCGGCCCAGCGGCACTTCAGGCCCAGCGGCACTTCAGGCCCTTTCAGCCTGTTAACCCCGGGGCCGCTGACGTCATGCTGACGTCAGCAGCATTTTTTCTGAAAATCCCTTTTCTTTTCTGTTTAAAATTCCAGAAAATGTATTTAACCTTTAAAAATTCATAACTAATTCTAGAGAGCACAGAAAAATACAAAACTAATTTCTATAAATCCGTATTTGCGAAACCTTGCTGATTGTAGGTAGTTTGGGCTCAATTGGATCTTCTAAATTGATTCTTATTTGGAGTTATTGCTTAGATGTGCACCGTTATCTTATTTTTGCGTCGAATCTCGTGCCGCAGACCCGAGCTTCGACCAGGAGGACGTGGAGGACCCCGAGTACACTGCTCCAGACAGCGACTGCTTCAACGGCAACGAAGGTGTCATGTCACTCCCAACCATATAGATCCTATGTTGCTATTTAGCTACTAGTGCTTTACTTTATTGCATTGATCTGAGGAATTGCATAACCCGTTTACTAGCCATGCCTTGATGTTTTGATATATCCTGTTTCCTTGTTCTTCTACACCGGGACTAGCTACAGACCCCTAGCTAGTCCCTTACCTCAACTATCCATACTTTTGTTGTTTGATTATGGATGGTACTCTGGGCTTGGGCTGAGATGTGGGTATCTCGGTGTGATTCTAGCGTGTGTTCTGGGTGCGTATCTCCTTGCTGTGTTTTGGCGGGAGCGAGCCGCTTGGTTACTTGTGAACGGCTGCCGAGGGAAGATGCGATCTGGCCTCTTACCCGAGGGTCGTGTCGTGTGGGATGGAGATGTTGAGTGCTCGCTCTCGGCCCCTTAAGGACCGATCGTCAGTTGACCTTGCTTCGGGTGACTATTTTCGTACAGACCGCCCGCCTTGTATTGGGCGGGGGTGCGGGGTGAGACTTGTAGTGGATAGCACCCCTCTCCCCGGGAGGATCGGTGTGATCGTGTCGGGAGTGGTCTTTCCCTCCTTAGTAGACTTTGCCCGGCGAGGCCGGGGAAGGGTTCCACGGCTTCGAGGGACCTCTCGCGGGTAGTATGAGCTCGCCGCGGAGGGCTGGGCCGGGCTCGGAGATGCGAAGGGTACTATCCACTTACTTGAGCTTCGGCCGTATGGTAGGGTCGGACACGGTGACGGCGGATCCGGACCTATTCGGGCGGGTACGGTTGTACAACCTCTCGCAGTGTTAAACCTATAGCTATAGTCCGTGTCCACTGGTTATGGACAGTCTTTCGATCTCTCACCTGACTAGTTACACTTCTCTTGTGCTTCTTCTCTCCCCCGAGTGTGTGAGCCCGGCTTCGGCCGTTGAGATGTGGGGATAGGAGCAGGTGGGCCCCACATCGCAGATGTGAGTGGGGTTCTGGATCGTGGTTGAGATCCGGTGTTTTGGGTGTGGTTTTCCTTGAGCGGGGTATGGACCCCTGAGGTGTGGACCTCGGAAGCGGAAGCTTCCCCGAGGTGTGGACCTCCTAGCTTTGTTCTGCTTACCTTGTACGTTGCACCTTTGCTTTGCTTAAGCTTTCTACGACCGAATAGGGTTATCTCATGCATAGTAGAACATACACCGCTTTTGCCTCTTTGTTGGGAAGTCGACATGACCTACCCGCTTATCGGGTAGACCACGGTGACTCGACGTAGAGCCGGACTACGACTTCGACAACGACGGTTGGGTGGACTAGAGCTCTTCCTACACTTGAGCGCTCGCGGATATGGAGTTTCCCGCGCTTTCATGGAGCCGCTGCTAGACGTTTTATTTATGTTTGATTCAGTCCCGATGGACTTGTACCCGGCATGTGCCGAAGGGATGTACTCTGATTAATGTAATAAAATAAATGTTGTACTCTACTTTACTGTTTTTAACTTTCTGTATGGATTTTGGCATCGCTGAGACAGGGATTGCACGTGGTAGCCCTCCTGGGACTACCACTGAGGTGCTAAGATTCGGGATTCCGTTCGCGGAAATCCGGGTCGTTTCAGCCGGTGCGGGAGGACGAGGCCTCGCCACCGTGTCCTCGGTCCCCCGCCACCATGTGCCCCTCGTGCCGCCTCACGAGGGCCCCCTCCTGGGGCTCGGGGGAGCGTGTGGGGAAGCTAGCCCACTGATCCCACCCGGGCGGCGGGGAGTCGTCATCCGGGACCTCCACCACCTCCGCCGGAAACCGCCGGCGGGCACCGGCCCTTGCGCCGCCTCCCACCGGCGCCTCCACTTGTGCCTCCGTGGCCGCGGGCGCCGACGCGGCGCCGCGGTCACCACCTCTCGGCGCGCGCCTGCGACCACGGGCGCCGCCACGGATTGAACCCGCTCCGACTCCTCCGCACTGGCGCCACGGACCGCGCCTCCGTAGCAACGGCCCTCCGCGGGCCGCACCTCCGCCACGACCGCCGCCGTGGGGCCGCGCCTCTGCCGCGGCGGCACCGCCGCCGCTCCTCGGCAACCACCGGCCGCGCCGTGGCGTGCCGATCCGCCGGTCGAGGCCTTGGGGCCCCCGCCCGCGCCCTGCGAGCTCTCGCCCGCCGCCGCCGTGCTTGCCCCCGCCCGCGACGCCCTCGACGAGCACCGCCGGGTGGGGATGGACGCGTCCGTCCTCAGCACCTTGGCCGGTGCGAGGGGAGGCACAGTTGGCACCACCCTGCGCAGGCACAAACAGAGGGTTAGAACGCCTGATCATCAAAAAATCAAACCAAGTGGAAGATCGAGCCCCTTACCTTGAAGAGGAAAAGGCGCGTTTCCTTTTCCTCGAAGCCTCAGCGGATGAGGCGGCGCGGCCGGCGCGCCGGCCGCCGCGCCTCCCCGACGTCGCCACCGCGCGCGCGGCCCCGCGCGCGCGCGGGCGCGCTCGCCGCGCGCACGGGCGCGCTCACCGCGCACGCGCCCCCGTGGTGCGCGTCGGCGCCCTCCGCGGCGCGCGCCGCCCCGATGTCGATTGCCGGCGGCGGGCGCCGTTGCGCCCGCCCGGGCGATGCCGCCTTGCCGCCGGAGCCGGCTCCGGCGACGGGGGCGAGGGCTCCCACCTATCGAGGGGCCCCGCCCCTCGGCCTCTTCCTCTTCGTCCTCCTCCGAGGACGAGTACTCCCTCGGTCCCCGGGGAGGAGAGCCCCGGCTCTTCGCGCCGCCGCACTCCGCGTTCCGCCGCTCACGGCGCTCGTTGTGCCGCCTCGCGCGCTCCCTCCGCGCGCCGCCCGCTCCTCGCTCCCGCCGGCCGCGCCGCCCGACCAAGCGCGCGGGAGTCGGGGGTGGGCGGAACGGACTTCGAAGCGGTAAAGCTCACCAGCTGCATACAGGAACAACAAGGACGCGTCAGGAGGCAGAAGCAACACCAAGAACGAAAACAAAGTCAAGAATCACACTCACCAGTGGGCCGGTGGGGAGCATCTCGAGGTCCCACAGGGTCCGGTCCGGATGCATCGGCATCCGGGTGTCGACGGCGTTCCGCGCCCGGGTGAGCGCATACGGCCGCCCGAGGGGGGTCGGGAGCATCCGCGACCTCGCCAGCGCGACGGGGTCGGCCGCCTCCGTCATCTCGTAGATGCAGAGCGGCCTTTCCATCAGAGGCACGATCCGTCGGTGATGGAGGAAGGCGAGGACGCCCAACGCGGTCAGCCCCTGCGCCGCCAGGCTCTTCAGGGCGGCCAGGACCGAGTCCTGCCGCCTCCGATGCTGGGGTGTGGACACCCCGTAGCCCCAAGAGCTGGGCTTCTCCTTGAACACCCGACCGGTGTAGGGGGGGAGGCCGGGCTCGGCGTTGCGCAAGTAGAACCATCCCCGCTCCCAGCCGGCGTTGTTCGTCGTCATGGTGCAGGGGATGTAGTCGTCCTTGAACTGCCCCCGCAGGGCAAGCGACATCCCGCCGGTGCGCACCACGCGGCGGGTCCTCGGCTCCATCGTGGGCTGCGTGAAGAGCTCCGCGCGGAAGAGGTGTACCCAGAGCTCCCAGTTGACTGGGATCCCCAGGTACCCCTCGCAGACGCCCACGAACGTGGCCGCCTGCGAAATCGCGTTGGGCGCGAAGTTGTGCAGCTCCACGCCGTAGTAGTCGCACAGCGCCCGCATGAAGCGGCTCGCCGGCGCGTTGAAGCCTCGCTCGTGGAAGCGGATAAAGCTCACCACGTAGCCTTCCGGCGGGTTGGGCGCGCGGTCCCCCGCCGGCGGCACTATCCACTCCGCCGGGCGGCCATCCTCGTTCGCCGCCAGCTGGCCGGCGGCGACCAGCTCGCCAAGGGCCGGGCGGGAGTCACCGTCGACCGCTCCCAGGCGTACGGGTCAAGGATCGTGAGGGGCGGAAGTGGTGCCATGAGAAGAAGGCAAAGGAATGCGAGAGCGGAGGACGAGAAGAGGAAGAAGAACTCAAATGGCAAAGCCGCGCGGTGGCGAAGGCAAGGCGAAGACGAAAGCACAAGGGGCTGGAATGGCGGAGCGCTAAGGTAAAAAACCGCCGTCTCCCCCTCCCCTCAGATTTATAAGCCGCGGGCGAGCTCTCCGGGGCGGATGTCCCGCGCGCATTAACTGCAGGGAATCTTCGCTTCACGCTGGCGAACGGGCCCCACCACGACCGCAGCGGCCACATCACCGCGGACGGGCCATCATCACGGCGAAGACTAGCAGGGACCGAGGCAAGCGGTCACGTTCGCCTGCCACGCCGCCCACTACGCGCGTGCACGGCCACTACGCCTAAAAAGGCGCGCCCGCGTTGCGAACCTGCAACCTCGAGTGTGGGACATTTAATGACCCGGTCCCTTGCCAAGCAAGGAGAACCCTCGAGCGGGGCGAGCCCCTGGCTCGAGACAATGTCAGCCCTCGAAGGGACATCGGCGTGAGAGGGTCGCCCGGGGCCTGCTTGAAGTAAAGCAGGCACCACGAGCACCCATGCCACGCAAAACCCTCGAGCGGCACGAGCCCCTGGCTCGAGACAATACCAGCCCTCGAAGGGACATCGGCGTGAGAGGGTCGCCCGGGGCCTGCTTGAAGTAAAGCAGGCACCACGAGCACCCATGCCACGCAAAACCCTTGAGCGGCACAAGCCCCTAGCTCGAGACAATACCAGCCCTCGAAGGGACATCGGCGTGAGAAGGTCGCCCGGGGCTCGCTTGAAGTAAAGCGGGCACCGCGGGTACCCATGCCACGCAAAACCCTCGAGCGGCACGAGCCCCTGGCTCGAGACAATATCAACTCTCTAAAAAGGGGCATGTGCGTGAGAAGGTCGCCCGGCGCCCGCTTGAAGTAAAGCAGGCACCGCGAGCACCCATGCCACGCTATGCTACCAACCAGCGCCTCGAGGGCTGGCTCGCCCAGACCCCTCGACGGCCGCAAACGCAAAAGACAGGGCCGCCCAGGCGCCGCCCCGCACGGCCCTACTGATCAAAGGTTCGAAGCCTGACCCTCGACGGGTTCGAACAGGCGCCCCAGATCGCAGATTCAGGGACGACGAAGGCACGCGCATTCGAGCCGTTCCTCGAGCCCGCCGGCTCGAGGGTGCCCCACATGTCGTGTTCGAGAGCCAGCGAGGGCAGCTAGTCGGGGGATCCCATCGAGGGAGAGCTTCCGCGCCCTCGGTCCCTATCGAACGGGACCGAGCCCCACCTAGCAAACCCACGCAAGCGCTTTCATGGACGTGTCTCTGGACCACGCAGCCTACCCTTATCGAACGGGGCATGGGCGTCCACTCGAACCACCCACTAGCAACTCAAAGAGGAATCCGCAATTCGCGACCCGCTCGATGGGGGTTGCGGAAACCTCACCCTCCGTCCCGCAGAGGGACGACGAGGGCGCGTTAAGAGACAAGTCGTAAAGCTCTACCCGATCGCCTCGAACGGGCCCAGGCTCGGGGGCTTAGCGCACGGCTACACATCCTTGGCCTGCACCCACCGGAGACAGCGCCAGCAGCGCGTGCGTCACCGAAGCCGGCTGAGACACTACCGATGCCGGTTGAAACATGTGCCACGCCCTCTGACCAGTTCTCGCGGTTAACCCCTGCAGGAGCACCCACACTCCTGCAGGGCTTCGGGGGCTAGACCCGCGGGCCCGGCGACGCGGCCCCACGGAAAGCATTCGCAAAACAAGGAGGGAAGAACGTCCTATCAGTAGGTTCCAGCATCTGCGGGAGCCTCAATGGCAAACCCGCAGATGCTCGGGGGCTACTGTCGGGGACAGCCCTAGGGGTCTCCTTAAACAAAGGGGAAATCCCCACTTAAAACCCACAACAAAACCAAGACACAGTGTGCCTGACCATGCAGGATACGGCACATGCCGCGGGGACCCCGACGGCCCATCAAGGCGGCCCTCTTGAAGATCCCCTCGAGCAGGCTCCGCCTCGCTCGAGGATGCGCGCCCCCCTCGGACGGGCTCCATCGCGATCGAGGGGTAGCGCTTCCCTCGAGCAGGTTCCGCCTCGCTCGAGGGTCCGTCCCGCCCTCGACCGGGGTCCGCCATGCTCGAGGGCGCCCCTCACGCGTGCGCCGGCCCCCGTACACGGGCATTTAATGCCCTGACACCGGCGGGACGGCGCCATCATGCGCCCGGGGCTCGCGCCCCGGTGTTGCCGCACCAACTCCCCAGGGAGGAGCCCATCCCCATCACTGTGGGGAGGGACTGTGCAACGCGGCCGGTGTCAGTCCCGTGACGCCGTGCGCCTGCTCCAGTACGGCTAACGCGGCGAGCCCTCGAAGGGGGGCCGGTCGCACCCTCGATCTACTTTCTTGTGACCCTACAGGGTTAGGTGGAGGCGCTAGGCCGGTGGAACACCATCCCTGCCACTGTAACAGCGTGGCCACCGTCCCCGCGCGTGCAGGCGCACGCCAGGCGCTGTAGCAACAACTCCAGCACTGTGAAGCGCGTCGGGAAGGGGCGCCGTTTTACCTACTCCTGTGCCCCGTACAGGCCAACGTCAGCACCTCCCTCGAAGCCTATCAGAAGGCGTTACCACGTCCGCTGCCCTTCAACCCTCGAACCGCCACTGTTCGGGTACAAGGTAGGCCATGATGGCCAGATCGCCGCAAGGATCGTCCGGACAGCCGCCCATTCTACAGCATAGCACGTCGTGCTTCCCCGTGTGGCTAGATAGCGTGGCACGCATGTAATCCGCCTCCCCCTTGATCTATAAAAGGGGGGCGAACCCCCCAGCCGCAGGGGGGACAGAGACAGGAGCACACGAGACATAGAACAACAGATAACGCACAGCGCACCACGTACTCATTCCCCAATTCTCCCGCAATATCTTCAGCCACTCCTCCAGGGACTTGGAAGCCACGCTTCCTCTCCCGCCTCGCTTGTAGCAGCCCCACTACAGGCACCCCCGGTGCTGAGCAATATAGTGCCTTGTGCACACCAGCCGTCGGACGTACGGCCCCCTCGGCCGGAACCAGGATAAATCCCGTGTCTTTTATTGCTTAGCATCGACCATTGAGGGATAGACCTCGGCGCTTTCTACTGGTTAGTGTCGGGACCATATTCCGCACCGACATAAACTTTGCAACCATCAAACTTTTAACTCTTTGAGACCTACTAGAGATCTCAACCTCTGGCACATTGTGTGCCTGAACTTTTGGTACATTTTCCATATGGGGCTGCAGCAGCTCTCCCATGCACAACAATAAGTTTCAATGGCTCCTGAAGGACAGGTTCCATATCATCTACCATATTGTTGCCACGAGTGTCGAGAGAAATAGCTACCGAATCATCAAAATGGGCATATATACCCACTTCTGCTCGAAGTCAATTTCTCAAGCCACTATGCTCCCCCTGATTGCTCTCATATTCCAAGAAGACAATGTGTCTCGTTAGAAATAAAAGAACCTTTTCTTTTATCTGAATTACCAATAAATGGCTCCTCAGATCAGCCTTTTCTTTCATCTGGATGACCAACTAAATGGTTCCCCCAGATCTTTCCATCTATTATAAATAATAGAGTATCTTTAAACTTTTCTCATTTTGGGTTTGTTCTTTCACCATTTTAGTCACATCGCTATCATCCTATCGAACTTATAAAAGTCCAGGATTTTAGCTATTCCTTTTCTTTAGGGGTATCACATTTATGACTGCCGTACTCCCCCAGGCAATCACATTTAGATCACACTCTAGATGCATACAATGCATTACTTTCCTGAAGTATAGGGGATTTTCTCCTTTCTCTCTTTTCTCCCCCTCGAAATGTGGCAAAACTTTCTTGTCACAATTTCGAAACCATTCAAAACTAATATCAGTGAGGAAACTTTGAGAACACTTTCAATTACTTCCTTTATCTGCATGATTATATCATACAAAAACAAGGCTATTACTTAACTCATGTATGGGAGTACATTTTTCCTCATTTCACTTTAAGAACTCAACAGAGTTCTTTATTTCAATGCTTTTGAAAACTCAAGCAACTCTAGCTTGTGTATCGTTCTTTATCTTTAGGTTCGCATATTACTTTTGATTCTCTTTAAACTCATAGAGTGCTCAGTGACTATAACGCAATGGAAATGCTCAATTAATACCAAAGTAGTAAAAGAGCTACTCCAAAAAACTAATTCCCAATCTGGAATACACAATAAGCACATGAGTCATTATATCTTTCTCCCGCCATGCAGGATTAGTCCTTTAATAAAACTTTTCCCGCCATATGAGATTGTCTAACAGAAGCATTATGCCAACTTTAGCCAATCATGCGGTTATTTTCCCAGAGCCTTTCCCGCCATGCGAGTATTATTATGATCTTTTCTCGTCGTGCGAGAGTATCACAAACTTTCCTTTCCATTCAGGTAATAACCTGAAAGGGACATGCATTCAGTCGTCAAATTCAAAATTCAAAATAAATCTGAATAAACCGTAGCACACACATGCTTAATTCAACATTAGTCAAATTAAACATGCATATGGATTAGTGCAACTTTTATCATGATGACTGAACTGGAAATAAATTCCTTGTCATAGAGAGTACATGAAAAACACTTCTCAAGACTCTCAATGATCTATTTCTTTTCTTGGATTAATATCCGAGAAACTTTACTTTTGAAATACATTCTTTTAAAGAGAACATAGTCCCTCACATTGTGTCCTTCTTTCTTTGTCATCTCCTGAGCCACAAGTGCTCAGCTCACTTTTCCCAATGCTTTCATGAATGAAAACATAAAGATCTTTTCTCTGAGAAAATTTTCAATAATAATCCAAACTTTAAGCTTATGAAGCTTTTAAAACTTTATGTTCTATTCTATATCACCGTTGGGCGGAAAATAGAATAAAACATTTCTCATCTGTATTAATTCCAAGTCACCATCAACTGAATTAGAATTTATCTATCATATCACAATATTGTCATCATCAATGTTGGTCAGAAAATGACAACATCATGAACTTTACATTTAGAAATAATACTTATCATAAGTATTTCTAAAATATCCTTTGTGTCTATAATTGAGTAGAGACATAAACTTTGAACAAAAAATTGGCAATCAAAACCAATGCAACTTTTATCTGAACTTTATACAGCGAAAGCTGACTTTAACTTTAACGTGGATACAACCCACAGGAAAACTTTTCAAACTGTTCTTTCAATTAAATCTTCTCGTTGGTTCCAATTTAATTGAGAGATAAGTGTCACTGTACAACAAAAACAAGAAATGGAAAAACTACATTTCTTGATCTCTAAGTTCTCTGAACATTGATCACTTTGATGCAAATATCAGAGACTTTAACTTTAAATATAAGACACATTTTAATTATAATATTGTTATCATCAACGTTAGTCAGAAAATAACAATACCATAATTAACTTTAAATGAATATGTTTCTACTCCGCTAATTAAATTTTCCCGTTGGTTCCAATTTAATTAAGAGGGTAAAACTTTTACTTTGCAGAGGAAAACTTTTCTTTCTTTTCAGAAGCAATCATACTTCTAAACTTTTCTTTATATCGGTCAACTCTCTAAACAATTTATCCCGTTGGTTCAAAATTGAGTAGAGGTTAAAACCTTGACAAATGTCACAACTTTGATTTGAATCAATATTCAAACAGAATAATCTTTTCTTTTAACATAAATTTTCTCTACTCATCTTTTCCCTTTAATTTAATCTCCAAATTAAACTAAAAGGAGCAACAATTTAAACTTTGCAGAGGAAAAACATGAATAAAATTCATGAAATATACTATTCAGAAGCAATTCTGTCACTTTTCTAATCTCTAAGCAAAAATCTCGTTGGTTCAATTTGAGTAGAGATGAAAACTATACAAATAACATTCTAATATGCTTCTGAAAAACGTTTAAATAAACAAAAAATGTACTGTTCACTACTGTTCATTGCCCACGGGGAAGAATACGGCCCGCGGCCTTCTCTTCGCGTTAGACTGGGCCCGCGGCCCAGCAACCAACGACTGGGCCGCCGAAACGGCCCAACACCTACGCCCTCATGGGCCACAACTGGCCCAAATGGTTGGAGGCCATTCCTGGCCATTGATCGCCGCAGATGGGAATCCGACGGTCGACCGCATGCGTCGCCCGATCAAAACCGCGGCCGTCTGCAGCCCCTGGAAACCCTAGACCCATTCCTCCTTCTCTTGCACATACCAGGCGGGCGGAAGTCGCATCCTGCCCGGTGCTCACGTCGGCGACGGGGAGGACGAGCGTTGCCGGCCCTAGGGCCGTTGAGGCTCTCCTCCTCCTCTCTGTATTCCTCTCCCCCTTCTGTTCTAGCGACACGACCGCGAGATCCCGAGTCCGGCCGCCCATGGCAACGGTGGAGAGGTGTGGTCGGAGTCCTGCTGGAGACGGTGAGGACGATACCCCGTCGGCCCTAGGCCGCCAGTTCCCACTCTTTCCTGTCCTCTAACCCCCCAGATAGAGCAACCCGAGGAAGAGCGGCCATGGCGGCCGGAGGGGCGGAAGATGGCCGGTGCCGCCATAGGCCCTCTCGCCGGCGCGCGCGTTCACCCAAGGGTGAGCGCGCCGCCGTCGAGTGGATCCGTGGTGGAGCCTATGGCCCTGTCCCTCACGCCGACGGTTCACCAGAGATCCGGCGAAGGTCCGGCGAGCACGTGACTCGCCCTGTCTGTCCGCTCGGCGCGCTTCAAGGCCACGCCGGCGACTGTGGTGGCGGCGAGGTAGTTCTTGGTAGGTACCATTTTCCCGCGCCGACCTTTGCGACATTGGATCTAGGGTTAGGGTTTCGGGATAAAACTTTTGCCTTTTCTGTTTCGATTGGATTCAAGATCGATTCCGTGTTCCTTTCTTTTCCCAACTCTGTCTACTCACTAGAACATGCTCTGGTACCATTGATAGAACTAACGGGCCATCTAGGAGTAGATCAGGTGGGTTCTGCCTCTGTGCAACACATACCTTGAGCTTCCTCGTAGTGCGGCCATCACTGGTTCCCTGGTGAAGTCTGCACAGGGGCAGCGACGGTCGGAGTAGGGGCAACGACAGGGTCCTGTGCTGACGTCGGTGAGGCTTCCCATCGCTTCAGCACGACCCTCTGGGACGGTTAGGGTTTGAGGAGTCGGGGTTACAGTGGCGGCTGCGAACCTCGCAGTCTGAGCCCGTGGCCCCCACTCCCTCTTATATTGCTGCGCGACAGGGCCCACCAGCCTTCTAACGGGCTGGGCGTCCCCGATCCGGACGCAAGTCAAGGGCCCATTGGTGGAGAGATCAATCCAACAGCTCTTACTGTGGCGCTGGGGCAGCAGTGCTACGAGATCATCAAGGTAGTGTCCTATCGGCACAGGCATGATGGCATGGTCCGGTGAATGAGGCTCTTGTTGCAGAGGAAAAAGCGGCGCATGATGGGCTTATGTTGCCGGCGCAGCTAGGACTTACCGGGTAATTCTGGAGTCAGATAGCTCTGTTCTCGTTAGAGCTGTTAAATCAACGACGAGAGACGGGTCGATTATTGTTGGTATCTAGCATGACATTAGAGAGTTAGGCAGGTCTTTTACTTCTTTCGATGTTAAGTTTGTAAGAAGGGAGGCTAATTCTTTAGCAGATAGGTGTGCCAAGGAGGCCTCGGGTCCCCTGATCTAGAATTGATGGGGTTTGCTTTGCGGATGCGTTGGTTGTGGTCTAGAAAAACGGAGGATAAGCCCTGGTCGCTGTTGCTAGACAAACCTGAGACAATTGTGCAAGACGTGTTCTACTACTCCACCACAGTGACTGTGGGAGATGGCGCCAAGACCTTATTCTGGAAAGATCGCTGGATCAAAGGGCAATCCATTGCTGAACTTGCCCCTTCCTTGATCAATGTTGTTGGACCTAGAACCCGAAGCAACCGAACCGTTAAAGAAGCTTTGCAACACAGGAGCTGGGTGCGTGACATCAAAGGCGCTCTAACGGTTCAGGTCATTCTTGACTATCTGCTGATTTGGGAGTTGATGGAGGAGGTCACATTGACAGAGGCGTCGGATAAGGTCGTTTGGCGCTGGACAAAAAGACGGTCGTTTTTCCACAGCCTCAGCTTACAGAGCCTTCTTTAGCGGCCAACATGCTATCCCTGGAGCCAGACTTTTACACAAGTCGAGGGCACCCGCAAAATGCAAGTTCTTCATCTGGCTTGCACTCCATGATCGTTGCTGGACGGCGGGCCGAAGGAAATCACACCGCCTGCAAGATGACGACAGCTGTGCGCTCTGCGATCAGGAGTCTGAGTCCATTACCCACCTCCTCATCGCCTGTCCCTACTCTAGAGAGGTTTGGTTCATTATGTTGTCTCGTTGGGGTTGGGGAGGGCGATCACCCCATGGTGCTGAAAACTGTCTTGCGGACTGGTGGGAGGCAGCTAGAAGAAGGCTTCACAAACAAGAAAGAAGAGCTTTCGACTCCCTAGTTATCCTTGTTTGCTGGAACATTTGGCTGGAGAGAAATGCGAGGACTTTCAACCGAAGGCCCGCCTCCCCGTCCGGACTCCTTATGCGTATCCTGGAGCTTTTAGCCGATTGGAGTAATGCTAGATTTCAGATTGTTTCTATTCTTGTACACGCTTTACTTGGTTGCACAAATTCTTTTGTGTAATGTAGCTTAACAGACTTGTGGCTTCGTCATCCTTTTGATGACGACGCTCCTCAGTTGTTCCTTTCCATTCCTCTTAATGAAAAACGTGCTAAGGCACGGTCGCGAAAAAAAACTCTCCGGCAAAGGACTGGCATACCTGTTATCCGTCTTGGCTAGAGGAAGCAGCAACCAAGGATTGTAATCTGCCTTTTGATATTTGAATGAAAGCTCTCTAATCTAAAAAAACTTACCCCTCTTGCCCCCTCGCGATCGACAGCGAAATTGTTTTTTGAGCGGGAAGAGGGAGAGATTTGCCGCCGCCTCCGTCGGGATTTAAAGGAGCACCGGCAATTTAGGCCAAAAAAGATACACACGGACACGCGCGCGGGGCATCACTGGGGCAAGACAATAATCTTCTCGTTCTTTGAGCAATGAAGAACCCAAAAAACGGCGGAAGTCCTAATTTTTTTCTACATGACTTCTAGTTTTGTGATTCATGCACAATAATACTCTTTGGATCTTCAACCCGATTTCCTCTACTTGCTACCGTCGCTGCCCCTTACCCATTATCCACACGTCGCCGCCCTGCGAGTTCTCTAGTTTCATCAACAACTCCAGCAATTCTCTATCCTAAGTTGCTATTGTATTTTTTCAAAACAAAAAAATCATCTCCAACAGTTCCCCATCTCAAGTTGTCATTTATCTTAAATTGGGAAAATGGGACTCCGCGCGCATATATGCGCGCAACTATACGCAGCGCATCCTTCCATATCAGAATAGGTGGAAGGGTATAAAAATAATTTTGTTTTTCTCAGGGTTTCTGATAAGCTCTTTTTTTTACTTAACATATATTTTTAGAAGTTGGTAAAACACAAGATTTGTCAAGTAAAATTTGGCAAATTGTTGGAGATGCTCTTAGCTTCTCGTACCCCCAAACTGCATATCTTGATCTTAAATTTGAGTTCGGTGTGGGTGTCATTTAGGTACATATACTCTCACAGGGCAGATTTATCTCTCTAAACTTCAAATGTCATCTAAGTCCGCATACTTTCTAAAGGCATTGTCGTCTCAACTAAATTGATAAAAAAACCTTAATTTGGCACATATACTCCCTCCATACTCAAAAAGGTACGTTTAGGACAACGACATGGTCTCCAAAATATAACTTTGACTTCTTATTTGTATAAAAATATTTATGAAAAATTGAAATATGTACACTATTATAAAAGTATTTTGCAAGACAAATCTAGTACACTATTATAAAAGTATTTTGCAAGACAAATCTACTTATATAGTTTTCATATTTCTAATCACAGCAATTTAAAAGTTATTTATGATATGTTCCCAATATTTGACCAAAACCTTGTCCTAAACGTCAACCTTTTTTTTAGTACGGAGGGAGTATATTTAACTATAATAAAATAAAACCGCATGTGTAGAATCCAGATAGATTGATATTCTTTTACTTTGAAGGTAATATTATATATTTCTAGGTACACATGAAAGGCATGCTTAATTATTGTTGGAAGATTGTTCAAATTTGAATAGCCTATGGTTGCACAATACTAAACTAAAATTAAGATTTTTTTAAAGATAAATTGCTAGACGAATAGGGGTGAAGCTGAAGAGGTAATTAAAAAAAGAAATATGACGATGAAAACGATGACTTGCTTTTAAACATAAAATTTGATCTATCATATTAATTATATTAGTGAAAGACCTATATCACACTCGATTTAGGGAGTCATATCTACCTAGCTCAAATTTAGGAGATAGAAATGCATTTTAAAAGTATAGGAACCTAAGTGACAAATCTAGACGAGTTTAAAAAACCGGCCATGCACTTTACTCATTTTTAATTATTATTTACCACATAACTCACATAGCACAGGACCCCCTTTAACTCCTTAACACTTTCATGTACTACACATTCTACAACGAACGGTCACACACTGTCAGCAGGCTCGATCCCACTACTTTCCGCCATCTCAGAAACTTCCGATCCGCACCCTACAGGCTACAGCTTCACCGGCAGGCCGTAGTTGTGGAAGCACCGGATGACCCCGTCGCGGCCACCGGTCACCACGACGGTGTTCCAGGCCGCCGGCACCTTGGGGCGGCGCTCGTCCATCCCGCCACAGTTCAGGTACTTGAGGGACGGCAGCAGCTTCTCCTCGGGCCACGTCGCGGCGGCGCCCCCCACGCCGTCCGTGAAGAACCACGTCCCAAACGAGCAGCGATCCCGGTCGCGGCACAGGGTGGGCCCCTTCTCCGACGACTGGAGATCGCCGCCCCTTTCACAGGCTTCCTGGTGCAGCAGCCCCGGCCATGTCGCCACGGACGTGACGCCCTCCGAGAAGAAGTGCTCGCAGGAGCTGACCGTTCTTGCTCCTTTGGTGCCTTTGCCCCACAACTTGTCGAAATTCCAAATGTAGACGTTGGAATCCGCGCCGGCCGACACGAGGTACCGGCCGTCAGATGTCAGAGACGGTGGTACCAGGACCTTGGAGCCTCGCCGCCCTGCTCGGGGAAGAAACGGGGTTCAAGAGTGCAAGCTGTGTTGCCTGAATATGGACGAGCAGTTAAACCGTTTAAAGAATGAGAAGCTGGCGGGAAATCCAACCTTCAAACTTTCGGCTGATGCCGACGCCTTCAGAGACCCGGATTTTAGAACCTGCTGATGCGATCATGATCCGAGCAGGATCAACTTTTGAAAACTGCCGTGTGGAATTGATTGGGAAATGTTAAGGAACACAAATGCTTCTTATGAGAAGAGAAACACAGGATTGAATCAGAACAGCTAACCTGCAGACTGGTTATCTGTCTTCTAGCAGATTTCTTCTTCGTCACTTTCAGTTCTTTCTCCATTTCCATGTTTTCTCCTACATTCAAATTTCCTGGTTAATAGCAATAAATAGTAATGCCACAGTAATCATTTCAACGGACAAAGTCGTAAGGAACGTCAACAACGGATGTCACTCTCAGTACCTGATTGATCATAGAAGAGGCATCTCCCTGGAACGGTGCCAACAATAAGACCCTGAGAAGGGTAGAAATGCCTGAGTTAGCACCCAACTAGGGAAAAGGTAAAAGGACTTCAGAAACATTTCGATCAGATATTAACCTTTGCATCTGGCTGGTAACTCACAGCAGTTATGATGCGCCTTGTATCAGCCCAGTCAACTACTCGCTTCTCAGAAACATCCCAAACACGGACTTTGCCGTCTATTGAACCACTGACGAAGTATCTTTCGTCAACTGGATTGAACTGAACACATGTTACTGTTGAGAAATTCATCATAAAGAAGAAAACATCAGTATGCAAACGTAAAATAGAATCTTTTCTTGTGTCAAAGCATGTACGGTTTCTTTTCTTATGTTGGTCCATACCGTAGTCTCTGTGTTTGAATACTGCTAGACAGCCATCACAGCCAGCTTTCCACATGCGCACTGTCTTGTCTTTAGATGAAGTCAAGAGAAACTGAAGGAAACATTCAGTAGTCAGTTTACATAGAAAATTGGATACAAAGACAAGAACCCAAATGTATGATTTAACTGATATGTAAGTGTTGTTAACTAAACTTTGCATGCATACATATTTTTTCCTCCTTTTGGCTCACATGATGAGTTATCAATCCATACAGAATAAAAAAAAGACTTACATCTGCTTTTGACCATGCCATATCCAAGATATCACTTGTGTGACCATGAAACTCGTGCAGCGGTGTCTCTGCAATGTTGAAAACTTTCTTGGGTATTATGGCAAGGGTACGTCTCTGGCCTTTTGCCACCTTCATTTTTAGGCCCTTGTTTCTGTCCATGTATTCCACAGGCGCCTCTCTGCCATACAAATCAGGAGAGGATTCAACTTCTTGTATCATCCAAATGCGCACAATGCAGTCTTCACCAACACTCGCTAAATAGAATCCGGATGGACTGAACTTCATGACCCTGATTGAACCCCCGTGGGCTTGGATTTCTTGGCACATGTAGACAGCAGAGAAGTCAATCCACTTCTTGTTATGCTGATCAACTTTTGTTCTGGAAAATCTGCTTGCCTTCAGGCTTTTCATATGCGTGTCATACATGCAAATTCTATCTTCTCCCTTCTTTCTTGTAAACCTTCCACAGAATCTCTTGGGATCCTTGTGCTTATCAGTGACTGTGAGATTCGACCCTCTCAGATGGGTTCGACCACTGCCCTTCCGCAAGAACTCATGAACAAGCTGAGAGAAACTGAGAAAACCTTCAGACTGGTTTATGTTCACGATTATATCTGTCCCAACCTCCTCCACTTTGCCGGTCATTGTATCGTGCTCCCTTTCATGAACTACAACTCTGTTCCCAGTATCCAGATCCCTTATGCAATTAGTATTATCTGGTGCCGATGCAAACTGAGAAAAGGACGACTGGTATGAAGAACAGATGCTACTAATTCTCTCCTCCAGGTCACGAAATGCAGAGTCATCCAAGGTATCGCCATGCCACTGCGGAAAGGCGATGCCAGTAGGAACAGGTTGAGCTAAGCCCATCCCAATCAGGAACCTGCGCCGCCTTTCATTGACGCTCATTGGTTCACTCGCCCACAGCTCATACTCAGGTCGCCATGGTGCTGATAATTGGTCACTCGTGCTGCACCTAGCTGTAGAACATGTTGAGCTTCTAGTATCGTCAGACACATCGAAGAATATGTCTTCCTGTCCATCGAAGTCAAGGCTGGACATGTTCCTCAAGCTGCTATTTACCAAGCAAAGATATCAACATGTAGGATGATCCCTCAGCAGGAGCTTGGCATGTGGCAGTTCATCCTCACACAGTCATAACACAATTAAGGGCACCGGAACTGCAAAACAGACATGAGAAATGCAGAGCGTCAGACCCAGACGATGTTGGTCCAAAAGAAACGCCGACTTATCAAGCTTATCAATAAGGACAGAAGATTGTTACTTCACGGTATCAACAGAGTGAAGAATGATTCAGGAATCAGGGAAAATTACATGATAGTATGACACACTATTCATCAATAACTGCAAATGCGCATGATTATACATCAGATGAGTTGACTACTCTAAGCAGCTACTAAACATCACAACCCAAATGCAGCGAGCTGAGCGACTGAGTGTACATAGTTATGAAACTTGCCGCATATGTGCACAGTTTCATACCCTATTGCCCAACTGAACCAAACCGCAGTTGCAGCAAAATCCTAAAATCCTAGTAGCCAAACAAAGTGAAAGGATATCCTGGTGGGAACTTGGAACGCTTCCATTTCCTGAAAGACGCTCTATCTTGAAACAGGACAAAAGCTTCTTGCTCAGCCCAACACCACCAAAATGTGTGGATATACTTGTGGTCGTATAGCACACGTCATGGACTCATGTCATGGCATCGCACACGATGACACGAGCGCAGCACACATGACACTACGGTGCATGACTGGATATACTCGTATACTACTAATAAGAAGCAAACCTTTTTTTTTTCTGAATGGGAAAAAAAACAACCACCATTGTCGTCAGGGTCAGGATGTGGCGAACCGACAAAGCAAGCAGAGCACGAACCCATCACCCTTTTTGACCTCGGATGGCATCAGATTCCACATCACTAACCAAACCATCACAATCAGTAGTAAGAACAATGTTCCCGTTTCTTGAAAACGGATTAGCCTTTTCTGTTTTTCTTGAAAGAGCATTCGTTTTTCCATCCCAGAATCGTGCCTCGGGAAACGCGCACCAGTAGCAGCCACAGCACGACGGCAGCAGCATCGGTAGCACGATCCTCCAAAGAACCCAGAAAAAGCAGAGCACCCACACACGCGCGCAGGCGCAGGCTGAGGCTGCAGCAGCTACTCTACGAAGCGCCGCGCGGATCCCGAGGGAAGGCAGCGGCGGGCGGCGGCGGCAGTGGCAGACACGCCAGACGGCCAGAGAAGACAAGGGACAATGAGAGCGGACCTGCCTCGCCTTTCCTGCAGAGCAGGACAGGGTGGAGGCGTGTGGGCGCTCTCTACTGCTGCGCTCTCTACGGTGCACCCTGCCCCTCGCTGCCGCCGCCGGCTGGCCGACCGCGCGCGGCGGAGCATGTGGTCCGGCCGGCCGCTGGCGGGCGGGCATTAAAGCCTGGCGCCGCCGCCGCGGCAGGGATGGATCCCTCTCGCCTCGCGTTAATAATGCGGGGAGTTTAAAGGAACAATCTTTTCCGCCGGTACGGTAACCGCGCATTACTGCTGCTCCGAACAGAGGAAGAAAAACGAGCGCAGAGAACCAACGAAAGGGGAGGAAATTCCTCGCGGTCCCCATGACCAACAGGAGCTCCGGCCGTATTGTGACTTGTTTCTGACCGGAACGGGCAGGACAAAAACAGGCAGCGCAATTTCAAGCGCTGAGAGAAGGTGAAAACTTCAGTTACTCCCGGACGCTGAGGTAAACTGATGGATAGTCCGTACCAGAGCTCATTCGGAGTAAAAAAAACAGGTGACAGATTTTACGTAAAAAACAGAAAACCCAATAGTCGGATGCACGATTGATTTTAGTCACACAAACAGTTAAACACTACGGAACGAAATCTACGCGGTCAGGCAGGGTCAAGAACGGCTCTCTCCATTCGCGAAACCCCGACTATTCGGTCCCCCATCCGGAGCCGAATCAAGAATTCAAGACGAGACAGACTCTCTCTGCCCAAGCCCCCCGGGCACTGTTCCATTGGAATCGGAACGAATTCTATCCCCGCCGCGCGCCGCGCGATCGAATCGGAGAAGAAACCAAGACGCGGGGAGATCAAGCGGGCGGCACTACTTACCCCTCGTCCGTCGCCGGGTCCCCGCCCGCCCGCCGCGCCGCCCAGCCGGAGAGGATTTAGGAACGTTCCGGCCGGAGCCGAGAACCGTCAGCCGCCGAAGAATTCCGCTTCAATCGCTTCGTCCTCGCGAGTTGGGGGCTCGCTCCTCCTCCGGGTTCTTGGCCGCAAAGCACCACGCGGCCCCTGTGACAACCTCCGAGGAGAACCCCCTGCCCTTTATACAGCGACGCTTTCGTCGGAGGATTAAATCCCCGCCCCTGATGGCGTCGTCTCTCTCTCTCTCTCTCTCTCTCTCTCTCTCTCTCTCTCTCGTCTCGTCTGCTCCTCCCTTCCAACTGAACACCTGTTTATATCATGTGTGTGCGCCGCCGGACGGACCGGGGTCTCTTTCCTTTTCCTCACTCATCATGGACCCTCTGTTTTTCCGGCGGGTGACTGACAGGTGGGGCCACGGGTATGTTTTTCCACGTGGACTTGCAAGCCGTCATTTTTTCCCAACCCCGGAACGTTCTCGGTCAGTCTCGCTTGAATGAAACGATTTTCGTTGATCAATGTTTAGTATTTTTTAATGGGATCTCCACATAGCATGCATAATAATCAATCTTCTGTTAATGCTTGGTTAAAAGATTTGGATGTGCTGAATGTACTGCTATCTGCTCTGGCATACTGTGGGCGTAGCCTGAAGATGCTAAATATGTTTTTTTAGTATCTAAAGTTATATGTCTTCTAGTGTAACTTCATCCAATGAGCAGCAATCATGCTCACCGAAAAAGTCTTTTATTTATATTGGCTACATTAATTTGCCAACCGCCCCGTTCGTTTTGGGCTTTATCACCAGTAGCCGAAAAGATCTTTTATCTCGAAACAAACAAAGCCACCAACAACTACCAAGTAGTTTTCTCTGGGAACAAACCAAGACTACCATCACCACCAAACCAAACGAACAGGCTGTATAAAAGGCATTTCTTATGCAATACTACAACTATATTTGCTCCCACTGAATTCACATGCATGAGAGGAATAGGGTGGGTAGTTGGCTGGTCAAACGGAAGCAACAACATGAGTTATAGTTTGCAAGACCAAGCCAATGCAACCTGATGTCACTTCATAAGTTACATGTACCGAGCTTTACAGCTTGTTGTTTGGCTCGATCACGTCGAAACTCTTTTAATTTCCGTGTCATTCCAAATTCCCAGTGACACTTCGAGGTCAAACGGAAGGCATTGGTTTTGTTTCGAACAGAGTATTTGGAGACATTAAAAAAAATGTGGACACTTCTTCCTTCGACTTTTGCTCACTCTTGCAAGGTTGGTGTACAGTTGGACGATGGGTGGTGTCCAGTGGCGAAGCCAGCGGTAGTGCCGGGGGGGGGGGGGGGGCTCCTGCTACCTTCTTCCTCCTGCAGGCTAGGGGGTGTGGGCTCTCGGGTGTTCCATGGGGGGCGCTGGTGGCTCCGCCACTGGTGGTGTCCGTGCATATTATTACCTATCTTGATGACATAATAAAAGATATTGAGTTAGTTTCAAACAAAATATTTGAATCTAAAAAAATGGATGTTGTGCGATTGGGAGGTGATGTCTTTGCACTTCTTCACAAATTTAGAATGAGGCAATTAAATATCCATTCTATATTCCCTTCACCCCTTTTCCATCTCTATGTATCCCGCTAATTCCAATCGCCATAACTCCAAGGAGTAACCATCATCTAGATTCACGCCAACTTGAGGCTCATCAACAAAGAGTGATCAACCTCTTATTTGTGTTCCATTGTGTGTGTTGTTCTATTGGGTAATTGTCAGATGGTGAGATCTGGACAGCCCACGGGAGTGTTAATCCCTGTGGTTTAGTTGTTCGGCGGGGAGATCGGGAGCTAAGAACGCGATGGTTATGCTAGTGTAGCACACGGAAATTACGACGAGACACAAGGACAAAGTGATTTTATACTGGTTCAGGCATCCGGAGAGTAAAACCCTACGTCCAGTTCTTCGGTTTGTATTGCTGGCGTGGCGAGATTACATGGCGACCTGTCGATGGTCTGCTGGTTGTATGTCCCTGGGGGACGCCCTTGCCCGCCTTATATTAGGCGACGGACAAGGTCGGTGGACTGGAGTCCAGGTCGGTTACAACAGGAAAACCTATCTCTAGTCTGTTTACATCATGGAAGGCTTATCTGAGCTGCCTTAATCCGTCTGGGCTGCCTTGTCTTGCGCGCCAAGCTATCTTCTCGTCAGGACAAGGTCGTCTGGGGAATCTTCTGGAAGGTCTTCAGGAGGTCGTGTGGGCTGCCAACTAGGTCGGTTGGGCCCACTAACAGGTCAGCGGGTCTTCTAGTAGGTCGGACCCACTTGTCGGGGACGGCCGTGAGCCTGGTCGGTGGGGACCTAGGGGTACCCATGTCTCACAAGCCCCGAGCGAGGTGTATGCGCAGCGGCCTTAGAAAGGTCATGACGAAGTCGTAGAGCTATCGACAGGTCGAATAGCATGCACGTCGGTCAAAAAGAAAGAGAAACAAATTAGCGTAGCAGCCGACCTGTTTGTAGTCTTGCCGAACGAAGAGAGGTCGAGAGACGACCTATAGGAAGCAGGCTTCCAATAGATCGAAATGACGATGAAAAAATTCAGAGGGCATCGAAGATGCACTCGTAGAGTAGTATCCTAGCATCGTGGCGGGCAGGATGGCCAATATGATGATCCAAAAAAAGAAGAAGAAAACGTAGGTCGAGTAACGACGTGATGAGAAACGGGTTTCCCAACAGGTCGATACGACGAAGAAAACAAGAGGGCGTCGGAGACACACTCGTAGAGTAGTCCCCGAGCATTGAAGCAGGCAGCATGACTGGTTTGATGCTCAAAAGAGAAGAAAACTGGGTCATGGTCTTGATCGAACGAAGTGCAGAGACACCCAGATTTCCAAGCATGGCTGCAAGGAGTCTGGCAGGACCGACCTCAGGGAGGCCTTGTAGGTGTGCCGAACTCGAAGAGGTCTCAAGTCGACGATGTCCAGTATCCGAGAGTACCCATCAGAATCTTGAAAGGCACGTCGCATGAAGAGGTCATCAATGATGAAACTGACGAAATAATGTTGATCTTGAACGTGTGGAGTGTAGAGACATCCAGATATCCTGCATAGCTGCAAGGAGTCTGGCAGAGCCACCCGAGGCATGCCGACCATAGGGAGGTCTCAAATTAGAAGCGCCCAGGTATCCGGAGATATTTGGTAGGGCTGTTAAGCGCGCACCCCCAGGGAGGCCTTCGTTCCCGACGTAAAATCCTTGGTGAGGTCTTCCGAGCTGGCGAAGGTGACGACGAAGCCGGAGGAAGGTCGAGCGACCTGACGGAGACGACGACAGAGCCGGAGGAAGGTCTAGCGACCTGAAGAGAGCGACGATGGAACCGCAGCGAGGTCTAGCGACATGACGAAGACGACGACAGAGCCGAAGGGAGGTCTATCGACTTGATGAAGATTTCGACGGAAGCTGGAGGAAGGTCTAGCAACCTGATAAAGAAAACAGAGCCACAGGGAGGTCTAGCGACCTAACGCCAGTGACGGCGGAGCAAAGAGCTGGTCCTGTAAAATAAAATAAACACCAGGTCGGTGTATCAATCTATCGCATATAATTATGATGAAAGCTTAGTCTGAGCTAATCAAGCAGATGCTAAGTAATGCTAGCCGGAGCTGAACATTCTTGTGCTATGTTTTGTTTGAGAAGGGCATTCCACTTATCGTGCAAAGCACACATTATGCGGACTCGAAAGCTCTGAAGCTGCAAAGTGTTTCACCCCTCTACAATGCTCAGCAGGGAGGCTTAGATGTAGCCGATGCACGGGGAGGGGCCTAGGACCCAGGTTTTGCAACCACACAACATCGAATACTGATAACGAGAGTCAAGAAGTTAAAGGAAGAACGCACATGAGGAGTAGAACCCCACAGGTCTGGCGACCCTTAGATTGGCATGGCCAAGCCCCCCGAGCATGTCGAGGGGGAGGGGAACATAGCACAAGTGAAAAATCTGATCCCTTAGGTCTGGTGACCTACGTGTTGGCAGGGCCAAGCCCCCAAGCATGTCCAGGGGGAGGGGGTCAGAAGAGCATAAAAAACATGTAGAGCATGTCTACGAAAGAAATTGAAACCGTAAAAATATTTAATTGCAAATAACACTTAGCTTGTGGTGTCGTTGGCAAGGAGGATGAAAGATCGTTGCTGTGGACTCGAGCTAAAACTGTGTCGAACTGTCGAGACGTTGAGAAGGTCGTTGATAAAGCACCGGAGGTCTACAGCCTGGCGGCGCGCGCCTTGATCGGCTGTGCACAAACTCGTTGATGAAGCTGACATCAAGGTTGCGGCGTCGTAGAGGTCCATCTCGTCGATGCCACCTCCAAGCGCTCCACACATGAGATCCTAGCCCTTGGATGGCGGATATGTTGGCCACACAGAAGACCACAGCTCGCATGCATCAAGATGCCGATGCACGGGGAGGGGCCTAGGACCCAGGTTTTGCAACCACACAACATCGAATACTGATAACGAGAGTCAAGAAGTTAAAGGAAGAACGCACATGAGGAGTAGAACCCCACAGGTCTGGCGACCCTTAGATTGGCATGGCCAAGCCCCCCGAGCATGTCGAGGGGGAGGGGAACATAGCACAAGTGAAAAATCTGATCCCTTAGGTCTGGTGACCTACGTGTTGGCAGGGCCAAGCCCCCAAGCATGTCCAGGGGGAGGGGGTCAGAAGAGCATAAAAAACATGTAGAGCATGTCTACGAAAGAAATTGAAACCGTAAAAATATTTAATTGCAAATAACACTTAGCTTGTGGTGTCGTTGGCAAGGAGGATGAAAGATCGTTGCTGTGGACTCGAGCTAAAACTGTGTCGAACTGTCGAGACGTTGAGAAGGTCGTTGATAAAGCACCGGAGGTCTACAGCCTGGCGGCGCAGCTTGATCGGCTGTGCACAAACTCGTTGATGAAGCTGACATCAAGGTTGCGGCGTCGTAGAGGTCCATCTCGTCGATGCCACCTCCAAGCGCTCCACACATGAGATCCTAGCCCTTGGATGGCGGATATGTTGGCCACACAGAAGACCACAGCTCGCATGCATCAAGATGCATGCGTATCACGTTTAGGTAAATAAAGATTAAAATAAAACTTGCTGGCCGCAGGAGCTCTCCATATCAGATACGGAAGAAATAATAATAAAAGAAAAATGAAAAACTTTCCAGACTCGATCCCCAAGGCACGCAGACACATCGCCAGCCCATGACAGAGATGAGGTCGGCGCACGATGAAAGCGAATTGACGTACGAATTTGTGAGTAGAAAATCGAATATATCGATCTGAAAACAATAACCGGAACGACTCACCCGGTGTTACTAGATAGTGTCGCGAGCCAGTTGAAGGACGTGGTCGGATGGAAAAGCGCAAGAAATCCTATGTTACATGGATACTCTAAGAGGGGTGACTATCCGTATCGGATACTCGTCGGATACTCGGATACACTATTTTAATGGGATTTCTTTTGATAAAGTGCGTATCCGTGTATCCGATACGTATTGTATCGAATACTCGTACCCGTACTCGTGTAACATAGCAGAAATCCATCGTGTCATCGCGGAAGAGGTCGTCGGAGCGAGCTGTCATCGCGTTGCACGAAGAACTCCCAATCACCCCTACCTGGCGCGCCAACTGTCAGATGGTGAGATCTGGACAGCCCACGGGGGTGTTAATCCCTGTGGTTTATTTGTTCGACGGGGAGATCAGGAGCTAAGAACGCGATGGTTATGCTAGTGTAGCACAAGGAAATTACGACGAGACACAAGGACAAAGCAATTTTATACTGGTTCGGGCCTCCGGAGAGTAAAACCCTACGTCCAGTTCTTCGGTTTGTATTGCTGGCGTAGCGAGATTAAATGGCGACCTGTCGATGGTCTGCTGGTTGTCTGTCCCTGGGGGACGCCCTTGCCCGCCTTATATTGGGCGACGGATAAGGTCGGTGGACTGGAGTCCAGGTCGGTTACAACAGGAAAACCTATCTCTAGTCTGTTTACATCATGGAAGGCTTATCTGAGCTGCCTTAATCCGTCTGGGCTGCCTTGTCTTGCGCGCCAAGCTATCTTCTCGTCTGGACAAGGTCGTCTGGGGAATCTTCTAGAAGGTCTTCAGGAGGTCGTGTGGGCTACCAACTAGGTCGGTTGGCCCACTAACAGGTCGGCGAGTCTTCTAGTAGGCCGGACCCACTTGTCGGGGACGGCCGTGAGCCTGATCGGTGGGGACCTAGGGGTTGTTCTATTGGGTAATCATTCAAATAACTTCAAAACTTTTTACCAATGAGATAATGGGCTTGTCACAAATTGGTAAATATACAAATATCTAGCAAACTTTTTTGAAGCAACCCAAACATTGGAGACATCTTAGGTAGATTTTTTTTACAACAAAGTAGTTTCTTCTTTCATCTATGTGGAAAGTTTCTACTTAGAAAAATCACATGCAAAAAACAAAGTTGAAGTTTTATGCATATATTGGATCAATAATTAATTACATTTTGTTTCCACATGTTGCTGCGAATATAGAGGTTAGAGCATCTTCAAGAGTTTGCCAAATTTTACTTGGCAAATTTTGTGATTTGCCAACTCTCAAAAATATATGACAAGTAAAAAAATCCATCTCTAATAGTTTTGCAAAATTTTACTTGGCAAACTATTATTTCTCTCTTGTAATTTTGCATCAGGAACTTTTTTTATTCTTTATTACTTTTTTTCACCCTACCACATGACTTGCACACGTCGATGCCAATCGAAGTCAGGTGCGCATATTTACGTGTGGGGAGGGGTATGATGCCAAGTTGCTAAGCATATCCTATAGTTCCCCATCCTAGGTTGTCATTCTTATTTTTTTGGCAAAATCAGAAAAAACTTCTCCAACAACTCTCCATCTCAAGTTGCCATTTAGCCCAAGTTTATAAAAAGTGCCTCCGCGCGCATATATGCGTGCTTGTATCCGCCACACATTCATCCGTATCAGAAGAGGTGGAAGGGCATAAAAATAATTTTGTTTCTGTCTTAGGATTCCTGATGTAAGTTTTGAAGAGGTGGAAGGGCATAAACATAATTTTGTTTCTCTTTCAGGGTTTCTGATATAAGTTAGATATAGGTTTCCCAATTGAATTATGCCAAACTATTGGAGATGAGCTCTTTTTTTACTTGGCATATCTTTTTAGAAGTTGGCAAACACAAGATTTGTCAAGTAAATTTTGGCAAACTCTTGGAGATGTTGTGAAGTCAAGTTGATTTTCCAAACTGTCGTAGGCCAATTTTTCTTGTTTTGTGAAAATTAGATGGATGCCAAGTTGATTTAACAAATTACTGGAGATGCTCCTAGTACATGTTTCTTTGTCTGATTTGAGAACCATATATAGTGAGTAAGGTCTTGTTTGGAAAGCAGTCGTACTATTAGAAAACCATGGTATTGACAGTACTTTTATGCAAAAGAGATATGTGAACTAGTAGTTTAAAAAAGTATGTATCGAGTATTTCTATTTTTTAAAAATCAGGACTATATTTTTGGTAATACCATGGTTCTCAATTTTACAAGAAGATTTGGAACACATAAACATAATATAGTTTCCGAAAGCAAGGAACTTTGCAAAACCTGTTGTTTTCTTATAGCTCAATAAAATATCTTTTTATCAAAATATACCATAAATTTGTCATTCATTTTCATACTTTTTCTATTCGCTTGATTTACACTTTTTCACAATTTTTTATTTTCACATACTATCTGGTTATTTGCTTATGCAGATTTGGAAACACTACTATTGAATAAGAAAAGATGTAGTAGGGGTTTTCATTTTAAAAGACATTGTCAGAGGAGACAACTTGTTAGTGCATATGGGAGATGCTGCTAAGTTTGTGGTGACCACATAACCAACAAAATGCAGTTAGAGAGAGAAAATTATTAAAGGTGCAGAATAAATGCACCTTATTTTAGGCAAAAGTGAGCTTTATTAATTTTGCAGGAGTAATGGACATATTACAATGAAGTTTTACTTTTACCAATTGAAGTAGTCGCTTACCTCAACCAGTCGGGAAAATTTGCATGATAAATTCATGATAATTTTAATATGGAGAAATCTTTATACTACATCTATCCACAAATGCAAGGGCTTTTGAGCTTCAAGATTTTTCCACAAATATAATGATATTTTGGCTTTCACCATAATATACAAGGATTGATAGTATCATTTATGGTATGGATTTATAATTGAATGATATAATTGTATCATTGTGATCGGTGTGCTTGATTAAGGGCTACCTGCATACTTTCCCTCTCTATCTAAGTCATCCCAAAAGTATCATAAGGCCTTACATCCATGGACGATGGTGAAGCCAAACTCAGCGGCTGGGAGGGGGTGCTCTCTTCCTCCTTTCTTCCTCTTCCTTCCCCTTCCTCCTCCTCTTCCTCCTCCTTTCTTCAAAAATGGAGGAGGGACTCCATGGCGCAACCAGCGGTAGGGGGGCTTCAGCCCCGGCAGCCCCACCAGTGTCCATGGACTTGAGCGAGTATATGTCTATTTTCATTCAGTGCTTTCCAAGTCCAACATTACTCTAGCTAGTACATGATACTATAGATACCACACCATCTAAATAATTAAAATGTTGTTCCAAACTAAGCAACTTAGTTATTTAGATTATTTGGGAGGAAAGTACCTACCTACGTACAACTAGCCTAACAACTATGGTATGAGCCTTTGGGTCTAGGGATGCTAGTAGGTTCATCAGTGACATACACAAAACATGCCATTTCTTTTGAGTTCATGTGGAAAATGATTTATTTGCGGTATTGCAGGTAAATCATAATCAACTTACATCCCTATTTAGGTGCTATACCATGTTTCCTAAAAGGAAATACTATTCTCAAATTTGCAATCAGTTTATCTTTATCCCAAATCAAACTTATCAAGTACACAGAAAAAAGGTAACTAGATAATATGTGTGGTGCAAGCATTTATTTAGGGTCTAGGGATGCAAGTAGTAGGTGTCTGTTCGACTGATTGGTAGTTGGTGTATGATACTACTTTGTTGTGAAAGAGAAATATTGTCGGCTGGCTGGTAGCTGATGGTTGGTACCGTTTTATTGTAAGAAAAAAGTATTGTTGGCTGGCTAATAAGCTACAAACATGTCATCTTTATGTGGGTTCATGTGAAAATAAACTATATGTGGCTTGCATGCCTATTTAGTTCTATGTATCGTGTTGCCTCAAAAAGTATTTTTCTCATTTTCTTCATGACAAATCCCCCTCCAAATGATTAGTCAATTTATTTTTGTCTAGTTGACCAATTCAATAAAAAACCTTTCTATTCAACAACAAATTAGTTTCTTGAAATATATATCGATAGTGTATCTAACTGGTATTGTAAAAATTTATATATCTTTTCTGTATTTTTTGTCAGAGATAGAGAGGTTTTGTTCGAGACAGCTAAAGTGACCAAAATTTATTTAGGGGAAAACTTTCTATATTCCCATCATAGTTACAGGAACCAGGGACACACGATGTTTTTTGTTTTGCAGGCTTCACTTGGGAAACTTTAGTTTCCTCCATTGTTTTTATCTTGTAGATATTCAGACGACTTCAGGGTAAATTAAACTATCAGCGCTCTTGAGCGAAACTTACGCTTTTGCGAAACAGTATGTACCCACAGGCACATGCATGTTCTTACAAATATGCGTACACATTTTTTATTAATTGAAAAGAAGAGAAGTTGTTTGAACATGTACAACATCACTCCACCACACAACAACAAACTCGAAGAAAAAACACAGCACGACATGTCTACATCCCAAAGTTTGCCAGTTTGACATGTTCATATTCCCACCTGCATAGGCTGCATATGATTTTATTGGCTTTTGTATGATTGTTATTCATGGTCCAAAACATCATGATTAGCATAAGTAGCGGCTTATATATAACCATATAATCAAACTTTTAGCTAGAGCTGCCTTCCTAGTTCAGACGGCATCACAAAACGATACTATGCTTTAAAACAGGTAACTAACTGTTAGCATTATTCTTCTCCCCCAATGTCTTCACTTGACAACACCCCAAGTGATTTGTATATCCTTCCGTCGCAAAGTATGTCCCCAAAGTCTCAACACCGGGGTGTCAAGAAAAGGATGCCATTCTCCTACCTCCTGCAATTTCTTCTCCCCTAGCCAATCCAAGTGCCAAAAAGGCCACTGCGGCCTTCTGCTCAAAGGTGCCAGCAATCAGCAATGGCTTCTTTTTGGAGCCGCGACGTGACAGGGTTAGGGGAGGTATAGCTGACAGCTGTGCGTTTCAACCACGGCCGCCGCCTTTGTGTAGCTCCAGCTACCGACCTAGGGTTTAGGCGTGTCCCCTCGATTCGGAGACCGTCCTTCTCCGAAGCTTTTCATCCGCTGGCTGGACTTGGCGCAGAAGTTTGTCTGGTGTTTGTAATAGTACTTTTTTTTTTTGTGTGTGTGCTCCTATGCAACTCCCGGCGTGACAGTGAAAAATGCGCTCGTGCGGCCGGAGAAATTTATGAGTAGTTCGACTTCTCTTATTTGTGCAGTCTTTTTTGTTTTTTCACAATATTTTTATTTTACAATAAATTGTCTGTACAGATCAGCAGAAGTAACACACTGTTAAATTCTGAAACGATCAATGAAGAGTAGCACGTGGACTTGTAGAAAAATAATAAAGTTTTAATTAATCTTGAACGTGTAATTTTGACCATTTTTTATTCAAATATTTATGGAACTCAGTAGGCACTCGTAAGTCTCGTACACAGCGCAAGCTTGTGCCTGCACACTGCAATGACCGCCGGGTCATTTGGGGAAGCTTTTGTCTGAGTCTGACGGCAAGCACACCTGCATCTGGTTTTGCAGGAGCTCCCAGGAAGCGACAAGGCAACACGGTGCAAGGAAGGAACAGACAGACATCACAGCGGGAGCAGCACTAGCAACGCTGTGCTGCCGCAATCAATGTGAAAAGGCTGGACGTCTGAAGCGACAAATTATTCAGAGTTCGTCGTGGCCCTTTTTTTAGCACTTTGCTGAAGAAGAGTTTGCCACGGCTGACACCACGGCCTTGTTTAGATTGCTAGGGTTTCCAACGTTTTCTCCACTCTCCATCACATCACATTAAATACGTCAAAAGACATAAGTTCAGAGTATTAAATATAGGTAAAAAAAGTAACTAATTACACCATTTTAATGTACTTCGTGATACGAATCTTTTGAGCCTAGTTAGGTCATGATAGGATAATATTTGCCACAAACAAACGAAACGTGCTACAGTGTGCGAAACGTTGAAAAGACAAAATTTTCTAACATCTAAACAAGGCCCGTCATAATAGAGTTTCATTCTTACTAAACAAATATGGTGACATATTACTAGAGTTATAAAATTACTAGCTAGAGTTATGAAAAGGGATTGGATAGGTCTCATGTGAATATAAAAACTGGGCACACACCCCTTCTTAAATAAAGTTGGAAACTAATCGTATCAGGGGGTAAAATTAAAGTTCCGTATAATTCAACAATTCGCTGATCCCATGCATCGTATATACTAGAAACAACGCGCGGAGTTGCCGCGCGGTCTCTCAGGGTGGGACCAGTTATGTACAAGCTTTGGATCAATTGTTGGTTAATGTTTTCCTAGGAAGGGTGTTTTATTTTGAGACAGTTTGATTTATGCGTTTTTTCTGCGACGAACCGTTGGATGTTTATTTTTTTACAAGGCAGGTGTATTGTAGCGGTGATAGTAGGTGCGACCCCGATGTGTATTGGAAAAATATGTTGTAACTTTTATGTTTGCGTATCATGTGGAGCCTTTTAAATAATTGTAGTATGGATAAAATATTTGTAGAAGAAATCCTTGTTTTTTATTTTTTTGATAGGTGGGAATTTCATTATAATTTGGTTGATGAAGTAGAAGATTTATAAAGGAAATTCTTTTTTTAAATTTATTGATAGGTGGGAATTTCATTATAATTTGGATGATGAAGTAGAGGGGAAAAATATTCGGGTAGATTTTAGAGTAGTTTTAGTTTTGTTTGCAAATTTTGTATATAGGGAAAGAACTTTTTTTTATGCTTCTTGCGGACGTGTAGTTTTTTTACAGTGGGTAATCAGTGTCAAGATAGCGACGTGAGGAGTGGCTCGAGCCGTTGGATCGAGATCCAATGGTCGAGGATTTGCTGGAGTACGTTTATCGTGTGCGTTTAGCTGTTACCATTTTGAACAGTACGTGAATAGTGTGTGAAAAGTGCGTGAACAGTGCTATCGAAAGGGATCTAGGGAGTCTTTAGAGCCGTTCGTTCGAGATCCGACGGCGGAGATTTTGCAGGTGATGTGGCGCGATGTGCGGCTGGGCAATGAACCCGGCTTTCGTCTATTAAAGATTAGATAATGATACTAGTATGCATTAGATGTGTGTTTCATTCATTAACCCAGAGCATTTTTGATGATTTGGAACTCTGGAATGAACAATAAAGCTAAACAGGTCTACAACAGCAGCAATCATCAGCGTCTCAAAAAAGAAGAATCGGCGTGCTTTTGTGGGCCGTGTGGTCGATCATGAGTAAAGCCCAAACCTTGTTGCTGACTCCTGGCCTACCAAGCCAATGAAACAGTTTCTAAAAAAAAAGCCAATGAAACTGAACAGACCCAAATTGACGAAATTTTTATTTTTTATATTATTTTTTTCAATTTCTCAAAAATATACTATTGATCTCAAATTTGGCAAAATTATACTACAACCGTCGTAGCACATGGCGGTAGAGACCAACTGAGATACCGTGACAACATATCTTTTTTAAAGCCACAAGATGACTTCAAATGCAAAAAGTTTGAACTAAAAAGTAAAGTTATAGATCTCGTTGAAAGCTACAAGTTTAATATAAACTTAGCTACAAGTTTCATATAAAGTTTATCTCCATACGAGTTCATACAAAAAAGTTACGATTTTTTGAAAACGGACTGATTCTAGGCCGTGGGGCACGGCATCCGCGCGGAGGGTACTGTTCACAACCGCGCCCAAGTGGTTGGACATTGTAGCACCTCCAACCGCTGTGTCTCATGGCGGTTGGTACCTACCGCGATGTGGTACCATAGTTGTAGTATAGTTTTGCCAAACTTGAGATTCATTGTATACTTTTTGAAAAATAAAAAACTAACATAAAAAATAAAAATTCCAAATTGACCACGAGTCCCAGAAAAACCCTCGGCAACACGAGGGACACGAACGTAAATCCCACATCTACTGAAGAGAAAAATGCATGGATGACCATTGTAATTGTTAGTGTGTTTCAGTTTGGTCATTGTATTTCAAAAAGTGTAAATCATGACCATTTAGGCTGTTTGACTTGATCAATACGGTCATTAATGCCCCACCTATAGGTATTTGATCATATTTGTATGAGATGGCATCCATCACAGCATGATGACCCCAATTTATTTGTGGTGCGCACTAATACACCATTGGTCTAGTACGTACCACAGTCCAAGAACCACCAAATTCAGCAGGTTTAAGCACTATGTATGTAACGTTTTGAGCTCCAATGTGATTGAAAGCAAAGTAGCATTTTATATCATATCACACAAAGTTTTTTATTTTAGAATCACACAGTACAACGCAGACGCTCACAACACGCACGCTCACCCCATGAATACACGTACGCAAACCCTACCCCTACGAGCACATCCGAAGGACTGGCGGTCGATCTGGAAATTCCCGAAGTCACCATTGGCGATTCGTCGTCGACGGGAACGTCGCTTACCACTTAACGCATAACGCCGGTAAATCCTGGAAAATCCATGAAAAGGTGCGAGCACCAATTGAACCATGACGGGTAGCGTCCCACTGGACCGTCTTAATATTGGACTACAAGCCCAATCGCATATCACACAAAGTTTAGTACAGATGACAAAGGGGCGTTTTAGGTTATGGACGGTTGTAGATTAAATATCAGGAGAGAAAAAGAGGATAAATGAAAAAAATATAACTGGAAAGAAACATGTGACTTTACACGGTGGAGCACGAGTCATTTGTCTAAATACGAATAACTAATCGTCAATGACCATACCAGCGCGTATGGGTAAGTCTAGTGATCATGGCACTACATGAAAACTTCAAATAGGTGACGCAACATTTGTAACGGCCCTTAACACCTGTTACATGCACCCACATCTGTAACGGTTGTTGTTTGACGCCTGTTACCCATAAGCGCGGCAGGCCGACCTCGGGGTTTGCCTCCACTACGCCTGTTACCAATGTGGACTTCTGGTAACGGGCTTATTAAACGTCCGTTAGATGAATTCGTTGTAATAGACGTTAAAGTGAGTCTGTTACAAAAGTTAAACCTAACTTTAATGGGCTTGTAAAATCCGTTACCGATCAATACCCTAACGGTGACGAGCTATTTTAGTCCGCTACTGATAACTGTTGTATTGGTAACGGGCTAAAAAGTCCGCTACCGATAACTTTTGTACTGGATACGCATGTTTGTTAGAATGTGTCTCCTTTCATGGCGACCCAATTGGATACACTCGTTTCTTAAGACTCGCCTCCTTTGATTGCCACCCAGGGTCGCCTTTTTTCTCACATCTGAGACTAGCGTTGTTATTGCGCGCGTCTCTGTCTTCTCCTTCTGACACCACTCGCTCTCTCTCCTCAGAAGGCCACTTCCGTTTCGACAACAACACTCGCTCTCTACTCAAAAGGTCACTCGCTTTATCTCTCTCCTCATAAATCCCCACCGACCTGCCCCGTTTGCCACCGCCAGCTGCGCACGCTCTGAGGATCGCGCTCTCTCTCTCTCCTCAGAAAGCCAACGCTGCAACAGGCCGGCCAGCTGCGTGGGCGACGACAAAAGGGGCCAGCGGACGTCGATCGCAGCGTCATCCAAAGCAGACGCCTCTGTGTCCCCTCCCCCTGGGGCTCAGCGCCGTCCTCCACGCTGTCTCTGCGGCCGCGCCGCCGCCTCCGATCCTCCTCCTCGGCCGCGCTCGCCTCGTAGAAAGTCCTCGTCAAGGTGGAAATTAATTACCCCATTTTATTGAAATTCTTCAGCTGTCCTAATCTTTTATGTTATCGGTTTTTGTGTGAGGAATTATGCTCATTTGGTGTATGGAATGCAGATGGCGGCTGCTGCTCGGGCTTGGATATATAGCTAGCCCCAAGAAGTTGGGAGAATTTCTTAAGCGGGGTCAATGGTTTTCTAAATGAAGCAGAGGCAGATATGAGAAACCGTGGTGTTCAAGCAATGCTTTGCCCCTTTATAGATTGTCTCAACTAGAAAAAATTCAGACAACGGGAAATCATTTTTCATCATTTGGTCACACGTGGTTTCACAAAAATTACACATGGTGAGGAAGGCCTTAATGAACTCGAAGCAGGCTGTCTAAATGAAGGTGAAGTGCGACACCATGATACCGACCATGATCAAGACCTTGATGAAAGTGGAGTTTTTGAGGAAAATGAACCATTCTCACCAAATGTTGATGAGGCCTAAGGATATCACTGATCCAGAAGTTAGGGGCTTCAATGATGGTGAGGTGTTGCAACGTGCGCACAATGTTGATCAAATGTTGCAAGATGTTGAGTTTCAATGAGTGTACACACCTTCTGAATTAGCGAGGCTGAAGCAGTTCATTGAAGATTCTAAGAAACCCCTCCATCCTGATTGCCAGATGTACTCTGACCTTTCTGGTGATCTAAAACTTCTGCAGCATAAGGTAGATCATGGTTGGAGCAACAAAAGTTTCAAACATCTATTGGATGTGCTTAGAGGCATGCTACGTGAAGGAAACCAAATAGCAGAGTCTGTCTATGAGGCAAATAAGATAATTTGTCCTCTGGGAATAGAGGTTGGAAAAAAATCCATGCATGCAAGAATAATTGTGTATTGTTCTATGGAGATTATGCAGACCTTGAAAAGTGCCACATGTGTGGCTATGATCGGTACAAGAGGAAAAAGGATGGTGGAGATGATAATAATGCTGATGACGAGAACGAGCCCATGGAGATAAGAGGCAAGAAAAAGAAGGCTAACAGAGGGGCTCCTGTGAGGGTGACATGGTATTTTTGCATCATTCCTCATTTAAGAAGATGGTTCGCAACACGAAAGGAGGCCCAACTCTTGTGTTGGCATGAGGAAGGCCGAAAGAAGCTTAAGGAAGAAGGCAAGTTTAGGCACCCCACAGATGCAGTACAATGGGGTAACATTAATAACCACTTCCTGTGGTTTAACAAATACATAAGGAGCATATGTTTTGATATGAGCACATCTGGCGTGAACCCATTCGGTAACCAGAGCTCAACACATAGCACCTGCCCTGTCGTGGTGTCGTTGTACAACCTTCCACCCTGGCCATGCAAGAAATAGAAATATATGATGCTGACAATATTGGTTTCCGCGCCAAAGCAACCTGGCGACCGTATTGACGTCTACTTGAGGCCACTAGTTGATGACTTGTAGATACTATGGAACCCTGGTGTGAAGGAGGTTTGGGATGAGTTCAAGCGTGAGGAGTTCACAATGCGCGCCATGTTGTTCACCACCATCAACGACAACCCGGCTCATCGCAACCTCTCTGGCCAGAGTAAAAGGAAAGGTGTAGCTTGCCCACACTTCTTGGAAGATACTTGCACAATGTGGCTAAGACAATCAAAGAAATACGTATTTATGGGGCACCATTGTTTCCTCGACAAGAAACATCCATACTAGACCATGAATTGTCAGTTGATAGGAAAAAAGAGGATCGAGAGGCGCTGCTACATGTGACTGGAGATTTGGTCCACCTGAAAGTCAAGGACATCAAAACTATCGAGGAGTTACCCAAACTTACTGAAAAAACCCTTGGCAAAAGAAAGAAACGAGATGGTGAAGAAGAAGAATGAATATGGAATAAGAAATCAATTCCATGGGAGCTAGTGTATTGGTCGATGTTGGATGTGCGTCATTCGATTGACAACATGCACATCAAGAAGAATGTGTGTGAAGCTACTTGTGGACCATTGCTACAACAGGAGTCCAAAGGAAAAGATCATAAAAATGCAAGGGAGGATCTTAAAGACTTGGGCATTAGGCTGGAGCTCTATGCAGAGGAAACAAAGACAGGGACAGACCTTCCTGTTGCTACAACGACCTTGTCAAAGGCAGAGAGAAAAGAATTCTGTCAGTTTTTGCATGATTTGAAAGTACCTTCAGGCTACTCATCAAACTTGAAGAGGCTAGTGTCAGTGAAGGACATGAAAATGAATTTCAACTTGATGAAATCTCATGATTGCTATGTGTTGATGACAACTCTTCTTCCTGTTGCACTTAGAGGTATCAAGACAGAACTAGTTCGTGACACGGTCACGAGCTTGTGTTTACTCTTCAATGCAATGGAACAGAAGGTGATTGATGAGGAAAAACTATTGGACTTAGAGAGGAGGCATTTCAAGACCCTATGTCTGCTTGAAGCTACCTTCCCACCATCATTCTTTGATCTCATGCTGCATCTAACGGCACTCCTCACGAGGGACATCTAGTACCTTCGCCCATCTTACCTTCATCAGATGTTTCCATATGAGAGGTTCTTTGGATTCCTGAAATCATTGGTACATAACTGGTTATTTTCAAAGGTATCCATTGTTCGTGGCTACAAGACCATCGAAGTAGTGGAGTGGGCCATGGGTTATATTGACCCTCAAAACCTCTTTGGTGTCCTCGCTCACGGCATGAAGGTAGGCTTTCTGGTGTTGGGACCCTGGGGAAAAAGTCAGTCACTCTGGAACCAGATGCTTTCCAAAAGGCTCATTTCACCATGATACAACAGCTGCACCTGATTACACCATTTGCCAATGAGCACAAGAGACAACTACGTCAAGACAACCTTGACCGTGGTAGGGTTTCTCTTGCAAATATGCAATGCAAGGTTTCAGTAGGTGGCTCCAAGATTATGTCGAGACATGCAGCAATGCTGTAATAACTGATGAGATAAGTAATCTAGCAGTGGGGCCATTGTTCACTGTTACAAAATACCAAGTAATGGATATCAATGGATACACATTCTACACTATGGCCCAAGATAAAAAGAGTGTCTATCAAAATAGTGGTGTGCGTGTACGGGCCATCGTCGACGACAGTGATGATGATGATAATGACATGGAGACAGACACATATTATGGTCAAATACAGGAGACATGGGAGCTTGATTATGTAGTATTGAAGGTAACATTGTTTCAGTGTAGATGAGTCACCAATGGGAAGAGAGTTGCGAGCAAGGACAAATATGGTTACGTTAGTGTTGATCTCCGGGTCTTTGGTTACAAAAGTGAACCGTTTCTCTTCACCAGCGATGTTGAGAAAATGTTTTATGTACCTAACCTTGCAAAGAACAACTAGTCTGTGGTTCTTCCCGAAAAAATGATTGTTGGGGTTGAAAATGTTGTTGTTGAGGAGGAATACAACCAGTTTGACGAAATTCCATCCTTTGACACTTCATTCAAGCCCTGACTCTTGAGAACTAACCAAACACCATACTTGCGAAGCGACCATAGTGAAAAAAATCTATATGCAGAAATCAAGGAAGAAATAGCAAGCATGATTCCTCAAGTGTTCTTGTTGCTCCTCCCGTTTCTCTTTTTCGGTGGTTTTTCGGAGCCTTTTCTTGGATTTTCCATTCGTCACTTGATTCGTCGATTTGAGGGAATTTCTATCCAGATTTCTTTGAGGGGATCATGGGTAAGTGCCTTGTGCCTCTTTGTGGATGATCTTGACCCCTCAAACGCCAGATTTGGCCTTCGATCCGTTGACTTTTAGATGAACCCTAGTTCATAGTGTTCTTGGCCAAGATTTGCGATTCCGGAAGTTGTAAGGAGCTAGAGTCCGAAATTTTGGGGGCATATCTTCCCTTTGAGGTGATCTTCATCTCCCAAAAATTTTGTCTCAAGACTCCAAGCGGTTTGGGAGACCCATCGATCGAAAGTTTGGGGCTGTTTCGCAGGCTGTTTTCTGGGTTGTCCAGAATGATCCGGAGGTAAGGGCCGGGTGAGCTGGTATAGCACTGTTGGCTGTAGGATGATCTAGAGGTAAGGACTGGGTGACCCAGTACGGTTCTGTTAGCTCCAGGGTGATCCGGAGGTTGGTTCCGGATGTTCCGATAGGGGTCTGGTAACCTTGTTTTGGTCTGTCCTTCTTTCGTGCTTGCTTCCACTTTGCTTCCTAGCCTTTCAAGTTTTGTTCCTAAGGTCTCGAGAGAGGTTTGTGTGTGCTTCCTCTTGTTCGTGTGTGATCCTCGGAGTTGCGATTGGGATATAGGCCGAGTTCTTTTGAGAAAGAATTTTTTATCAGCTCCCATTCACTCCCCCTCTCTGGTCGCCAATCCGCTCCTTCATTGGGCTTCTCTCCCAGACCTGATCTTTCCTGTCGGCTTGTTCTTCCTGATGCCAAGAGGTTCTGCACTACTTTCCCCCGACAGCTGATGCCAAAGCACAAGAAAATATATCACAAGGATTATTCTAGCAACTGTGCTAGAGGGGTGAGCAACCCAATCACCCACATCACAAGAATTTTTCTAGCAACTGAGAGAACGAGGAGGAGTAAGAAGAGAGAAAAGCAAAAGCTTGCGCCCTACAAGATCTATTCTTTGTGCCATAACTAGATCTAGATCTAGAGAAGAAGGAAGCAAGTGAGGAGGACCGATAGATGTCGCTCCCTTTTTATAGCAAAAACAAGGAAGAGATAAGATCAATTGTCAAAAAAGAGGAAGGGATAAGATCAAAAGCACAGGAAACGGGAAGGTTCCCAAGAAATTGATGCCAGATCTGGTCAAGGGGGTAATAGTTGCCCAGTTAATGGTTGAGAGCAGAGGCAGCGATTCCAATGTAGAATTAAAGGATACACAGAGTAACCAAACATCATCTCCAATGTAGAATTAAAGGATACATGGATTAGCCAAACGTCGTCTCTAATGGAGAATTAAAAGATATGCAGATTAGCCCAACATCATCTCCATTGCATACTTAAACCTCCGTGTTTGGAAACAAGTCTCTTGTATCTTCTCCTTCCAAAATAATTTAGATCCCCTGTCCCTTCATCTACCTGCGGAAAAACAGCAATTGCCTACTCCTCATCATCACCATTCCCAACTGGAAATGAATAGCATGCCGGGAAGAAGCAGGCGGCACTAGCCATCGCTACTGGACCTCTCTCAAGACCTCTGCATTGAGATTGTGGTGCATGTCAGTGCGACCTCAGAGCAGCCCTTGGCTGACCTCTGTAGCCTATGCGGTACTTGCTCAACATTGCGCCGCGTGTGCGGCCACCGTGACGTCAGCCGACGTTTGTCGATAAAGGGGATAAGAGATGAGATTTCTTAGGTGTGGGACCCACCATCTGCAAAGCCTTCCTTGCTATGCTGACCGATCTCGGGAATCCGGTGGCTTGCTTCTTCTCCGGGATCAAAGTCATGTTCATGGAAAATAGGGAAAGCAATGATCTCTGGCGAGCCGCCGAGGGTGCGCACAATGCGACTGCCTATCTATACACCATCTTGCTCTACAGGGACAATGGCGGTGCCGCCGCCGCCGACATCACGGAGCGGTACATGAGGTGGTTCACGGGCAGTGGTAGTACGACATCGAGATGGTTGAGCAACGAGGGGTGTCTTCCTTTGCGTGACAAATCCACGTGTGTGATCCACTTCTCGACGTGGCGCATTTGGGGTGAACCGCTGCTGCATCCAGTATAGGTGCGTGGCGATCAACTGTGCGCAGGTGTTGACAGTGTATATTGGTACACCAAACATGTTCATTACACTTTGGTTTGGATTTGATTATGAAACTAACCCGCCACTAGGCACACTAATCATATAACAAGTTCATCTTCATGTGTGCATTTGGAAGTATTAAGTTTATGTAGCAAAACATGGACATAAAGGACGGATTCACAACAAGTTCAAAGGAGCAATTAAGGAGTCTTGTTCGTGTTCATGAGCTTGATGAAATCACTTCCAATGGTGGCAAGGATCGAAGTGTTACAAAGGAACATCCCCGAGGATTGAAGCGTAAAAGACCGGACTTCATGCAAGGAGAACCTCCATCTTAGACGCGAGGATGACATCGTCAAAATAGTGCAAGGGGCAAAGTGCATAAATATATGAGGACCCACGGGAGCGAAGGGGCGACCGAACCGGGCCGGGATGGGCCTAGGCCGGTCGGGCCAAGCCGACTGTTGATGGTCCTTACAACAAATATCTGAGGACCATGTGTGGTTCGAGGACCGGTGGATGGTCGCTTCCTTGTGTGATGAGTAATTGACAACGTTGTGTGGACTGATTCTTGGCTAAGTATTGCAGGTGCAGGTTGCGGCTTGACTAGTGTTGATGCAGGTGAAGAACAAGCGCGAAAGGTCGTCACCGGTGAGGCCTCCAGGTGTGGAGAAGACAAGTAGGCTTCGTTCGAGGTACCCGGTGGCCAGCGGGGTCAAGTGCGGGCCGCATGGTGGCATGAACAACAAGATGAAGTCATGGACGGTTTCTTGGTTGAGCCTCAAAACCAAGGTCGAGCTGGGACTACATGGGAGCCGAGTCATGAGTTGAGATTGGCGGAGGCTACACCGAGTTCGCGGGGTTTCCGGTGGTTCACCAGAAAACCATTGGGTTCCTTGGTTGATCCACAAAGCGAAGACCGAAGAACCGAAGATGGAGCTGTAGTAGTGCCAGACCGGTCTGACCGGTGGGTCTGACCGGTCTGACCGGTGGGGACCGGTCAGACCGGTGGGGACCGGTCTGACTGGTGAGGAGCACCAGTCTGACTGGTGTGCGACGATGTAGTCCGGAGACTTCGAAGCGGAGGACACACGTCGGGATCGCATGGCTTGCGTCGAGGCTACGCAGGGTGCGGTCGCCGGGCATCCGTCCGATGGTGAAGACATGAAGACTTCCAAATCTGCCCTTGAGGGGCTTGTATCCCTAGTTATTAGGAAAGGGCATTTTAGACATTCGGTTGCCTCCATATAACCCAAGAGGTGAGAGGATGGCAGCCAACTCTTGGAACCCTAGCTCATTTGTTTTCCCATTTTCCTTCCTATTTTCCTTAGGTTTTCCATAGGACTAGCAAGAGAGCTTCATGGAGAGATCTTGTTGAGAGGGATGGATGATCGGGCGGCTTGCTAGACCTTGTATGAACCTTTGTTTCATGTATATATGATTCGGCGTGGTTCCACAAGGTTTGGATGTGTTTTCCCCAGTTGTTCTTGGTGGTGATTTTCGGAGCCCTCTCTTGGTGATTTCTTTGGGTTATTTTCGGGACCTTTCTCTTGGGGATTTGATGGGGAAATTTGTGGGAACCCTTCGTGGTTCTTTGGGCTGTGATTCCCCTCCCAAATCCGTGAGTAAAGGTGCTCGATTTTGGGGTTTCTTGAGTTCTTGGGTTGGAAGTGCTCTTGGAGGGATTTCCTTGATTCCTCCTTTTTGGACGAGTTTTGGTGGGATTAAACTTGGCTATGAACTCCTCACGAGGTATTCCTAATATCCCCAAAGTCTTGTTCAAGTCCGTGGAGCGATTCGGGAGATCGAGGTTTGGATTTGGGGGAGTTGACCCGCGGTGTCTTTCGTTCATCTCGAGCTGCCCAGGCTACACCGGTCTGACCGGTGCTCTTGACCGGTCTGACCGGTGCAACCCTCGGTGGGATTTTGCTCGGGTGAACGTCTTAGTGTGTTTGCTGTTGTCCCATGGTGCTGCTGTTTCAAGTTTGGGTCACTTTGGTGGTCGGTTGGCCTGTTTGGTGCCTTGGGGGCTTTCAGGCTGTGATCGGTCTGACCGGTGTGTCTCACCGGTCTGACCGGTGTAGAGCCACTTAGTGAAAGTTGCTCAGTTTCACCAGCAGGAACCAGTCTGACCGGTGGTGCTCACCGGTCTGACCGGTGTGGGTCTGTAGACTTGAGGTTTGGTGTTCCGCTGCGTTCTCGGGTCGGAAGGTTGTGTGTTGGTTCCTAGGTCCAGTGGCACTCCAGTGGCTACGTGGGCTTGACCAACTTGGGTAGTGAGTTGGAGAAGTGTGTTGGGAGCCGCGTTCATCTTGTTGGAGTCTCCATCTCCTTCGAGAAGAATTTTTATTGGCTCTCATTCACTCCCCCCCTCTCTGGTTCACCGTATCGGTCCTTCAATATCAGACCGTCAAAACCTTGGGTTTGAGAGGAGTATACAACAAGTTTCATGCACATTTTTGATACTAATAAAGTTCCATGAGTTGTATTGCAATTTTTATGGACAGGTACACATTTAGGAGGGAAATGGAACCAACGTGCCACACGAGCTAGGCACGGCCACACCACCAGGCACGGCCGGCCCTGCAGGTGCAGCCGGCCCTGCCAGGTGCGGCCGCACCTGCCCTGTGCTAATTCCTCGGTCCCAAACACTTCCTTCCACGCATGCACAACTTGGATGAACGAGATTGATCAAGGAAACATCAGTTTGATCGAATGGATGAAGTTGTGATCACTTGGATCAATTGGTCCACCTCTCCGGCTGATCAACCGCCACAACCGTCATTCCAAGAACATCCTAAGCGTCACCAAGTGAAGGAGGTTCATCCCACGACTTGGAGGTGGGCCGACTGCACTTAGAGGGCCGGCCGCACCTCCCAACCGCCATACCGGCCGAAACCGACCCTCAACCGCCTCATGAGCAAGGATCAGGAACGTCGAAGTCAAGAGGCAGTGGATCACAGGGCCGGCCGCACCCCTTGATCTGGGCGCACCTATGAAAATGGCCCCACACGCTCAACCGACCTCACTTACCTATAAAAGGAGCCTCACACCTACTGGGTTGAACACACCACACTGGAGCATCTCATTTCCACTCTTTTGTTCACTTAGAGTAGGATTAGTGTACCTTGGGAGTTAGAGTCAAGTCGAGCAAGTCTCGGGGTTCCGAAGGAGTCTTCTTCAGAGTTCCGGTATTGCTCTTGTATCCTTTCTTTGTTTAGACTCAAGTACAATTCAAGTTATCTCTCTATCTTACCTTTCGAGTCAATTACATTCAGCTTTTACTTTGCTCTAGAAGCTTTATTCTTGATTTAGACTAAAGTTAGTTTAGTCTTGGTTAGCATAGCTCCCTTGAACCCTATAGTATTGTGGTCGTTCTTCGCTTGATCTCCGGTGTTTCACCGGAGAGAGAGACCTTCCTTCGTGATATTCGGGGAAAGGTTCTTTGGTTCGTTGTGAGCACGGTGCTCAGAGCTTACCTTAGTCTTAGACTGGTGTCCTGCGCATCGGAATAGTTGTGGTACCCTAAAGAGGTGACAGCTCCGGACGGGCTCTGTAGTCCACCACGTTAATTCGGGCCGGTAGGATTCAGCACGTCGTAGTCCTCCCTTCTCATCCCAGTCTGAGGGCACAGCTTTGCATGCCCCTGCAGCACTAGAAGAGCTTATTGAGATAGCTTACCTTGGTTATCCCTTGCTTTAGCCCTTTGCCTAGAGTTGATAAGAATAGATAGATTGTGTTAGGATCCTTTCTCGTCTCGTTGTCCTCCCAACTCCCTATCCTCTTTAGTCTTTTATCTAGATCTCTTAGCGTGTGTAAAGTTATCCCCAAATATCTTTATTCGTTATCACCCGCTATAGCTATTTACCAAGTCTTGGTTATTCTCCACCGTTTTCTCGATCATCTTTGTCGTCGTGCCTCCCTTGGGAAAATATAAATCGACAACCCGAATACCACCGGGTGAAGTGCTACAACGGTAATCCGTGTGCTTGCGGGCCTTTCTGTGATCATGTGTTTTACCCTAGACGTCCCCTAGTCCCATTACTAGAGGTGCGAACCCGGCGGCGACGCTTGTAGGTGCCAATAAGCATTTCTGTCGCCGTCGCCGTTTGTGCCAGCCTAGTGGTGAGGCTAAGGAACGTCAACACCGGCAGGTCTGGCCCACTCCAGGGGTCGGTTCGGCCCCCCTTTTCTTGCACCCGAAGGATCTTTAACCCTAAGTTCGTGGAGGCACCGCCATTCGCAAGACAGAGAGCCATTCGCACCGAGAGGCCATCCACAAGCTAGTGAGAGAGAGGAGGGAGATCTTCGGAGGAGGATCGCTCAACTCGAAGGAAGCACCCACAAGTGGAGAAGAAAGAAGACACCGTCGGAAGCATCACCATGATCAACAGTGCCATGTCTAGCACCTTGATGGGGTAATCTTCTCATTTGTCCATGGGTTGTAATCGATCTTGAGATGTAATCGCTACTTTGTTCGGATATCTATCTATCATCTAGTGTTGAAGAAGCTTTAATGTTTAAGGTTAGCTACCATGCTGTGAAGGGAGTAAGGCCTCATTGCTTCCTTGGACCAATTCAATACACCGAGTCCATCATAGGTCTAGTCACGAATACCTTCGCGTAGTGACAGTACGGGGTGAGGGAAAGGGCAAAACCGTGGTCACAACCCCCGGTAGATTAGATTGGTTTTCATGTTTTAAGCGATTGCATGTTCAAGTATCGTAGACCCTTGGGCGAGTGTCTTTTATATCTCATCGGCTCAATCGTTCTCTCTAGTGTAGTGTAGTTGTTTTCTAGTTTAACCATAGATTAGGGTTTGGGTAAGTTAGTGAGTAGAGGTAGATCAAACGCTTGTAATCCCCTTGCTCCGCGGATTGACAAGAACCTAGGGAATCCCGTGGTGAAGAAGGTGTAGGTCCATACGCTTGCAGATCGTAGGAGGATACGTTTTTTATCCGTCAACAAGCCCCTTTTTCTGGCACCGTTGCCGAGGAGCAAGCTAGTTTACATCGTTTGGGTTTGCATCTAACTTTGTTTTATATATTTAGTTTATCATTTATTTGCTAATATCTAACCCATATTACCTAGAAAATCACTTTGTTTTGTTTTTGTTTTTGTTTTTATCTTGTTGTCTAGATGGTGTTCGTCAACCACCCTGTGGAAGAACTAGAGAAATCACTAAGGGATTATGCTAGTCTTCGATGTGAAGACAAAAAAGTACAAGAGTCGGATTCGAAGCTCAAAGCAACTAAGTATGAGATCAAATCCATGATCATCGAGATGGCGGTGGCAACCCCGTTTGAAGGGACGGCTACGGAGAACCCATATAGACACATAAGGCATTTCACGACGCTATGCAACACAGTGCGTCAAGAAGGAGTTCCCGATGATTGGTTCAAATGGAATCTCTTTCCCTACTCACTTGCCGGTGAAGCAAAGACATGGTACTCGTTTGCGTCCTTTGAAGTTGAAGGCGATTGGAACAAGTTGACGAAGAAATTTTGCGAGAAGTTTTTTTCCAATTAGCAAGGTTCAACATCTAAGGAGGCAAGTGATCACTTTCATGCAAGGAGAAGAGGAAGGGGTAGACCAAGCTTGGAATAGATTTAATGAGTTGATTGAACAAGGACCAAGACTCGGCTTCTCCAGTGACGTACTCTTGCATACATTTTTCTTTTCCCTAACCCCTAGTTGCATGCAACATGTCCAAATGTGTGTAGGTGGGGATCTCATGGAGAAAACACTCATGGAAGCCGCTCAACTTTTACAAAAGATTAGCAAAGCGGCGGCCATACGAAGAGATTGTGAAACAAGACTTGCGGGAGAGCCAGAACACAATTCAAGGATGAATACGTATGTTGGAAGTCACGAAAGAGGAGCCAATCCCGGAAAATCTTGAAGAAGAGCACACCAAGTCAAGAACTACCCTGAGCGTTGACTTCGTCGAATAAAATGAAACAAATAAGAAGAGTATGTCAAGTGCAAGTCCATTAAGGGAGTTCCAACAAATGGATTGGGTTCCAATCGATTCTGGAGAAGTATTTGACAAGAGAAGATTGTTCCCTAACAAAAAGGGGATGGCAAGAGCATTGGAAGCGGATTTCCCACCGGAAAAGAAAGCGGAAGATTCATACGACCTTAAAACCACCTGTGAGATCTTTCAAAAGCTCTTTAGAGATGATGAAGTGGATCCGGAACACATAGACGAGGTGAAAAGAATCATGGGGATCAAGCCCGAAGCATCGCCATGCGCTCGGCTCGCTGAAGTTTACACGATAGGATCCGAAGAAGAGGAGAAGATGGCACCACACTTGAGTTGCGAGATCAATGGAGTTCAATGCAAAGCTTTGTGCGACATCAGAGCCCAAGTAAGTGTTCTATCTTCTAAAATTTACGATAAAGTTCAAGACCACAACTTAGACTTAGCTCCAACATCAACAAAGTTAATCATGGGAGATGGTAGAACTATTAAACCTCTAGGTATTGCTTGCAACATTAACATAATCATCTTTTGAAAATGTATACCAACCGATTTCTTTGTTATAGATGCTTACCATAGTAATCATGATCAACCGATTTCTTTGTTATAGATGCTTACCATAGTAATCATGATCATATAATCATTGGTAGGACCTTTCTTAAGTTGGTTGATGCCGTGTCTGATGCCGGAAAAGGTAAAGTAACAATGAATCTTAATGGAAAGAAGTAGACATATAATTTTCTTCGCATTTCTAAACACCCTTCACCTTTTCCTCCCGAAGACGAAGAAGTAGAGGAGGTAGATAGTCTTTGTTTTGTTGAAACCCTTAGAGACCCACTGCAAAGAGCGATGTAGAATCAAGCTAATGATCAACAATACGAAGAACTAGAAGAAGCAATGAAAGGATTAGAACCACAAGATGGAAGTGTGGAGGAAGAAAAATTCGAGGACATAGGAGAAATTAAACCCGAGGAGGCACAAGTGCCCGAGGTGGATCTTAAACCTTTGCCCATAGGATTAAAGTATGAATTTTTGGGCCCAGACAAGACTTATCCAGTCATTGTGAGCGACAAATTAAGTCCCGAAGAAAATGAGAAGCTGCTGAATTTATTGAAAAAGCATAGGAAGGTGATTTGATACTCGATCAATGATCTCAAAGGGCTTAGCCTAGACTTTTGCACTCATCGTATACCCCTGCAGCACTAGAAGAGCTTGTTGAGTTAGCTTACTTTGGTTATCCCTTGCTTTAGCCCTTTGCCTAGAGTTGACAAGAATAGATAGATTGTGTTAGGATCCTTTCTCGTCTCGTTGTCCTCCCAGCTCGCTATCCTCTTTAGTATTTTATCTAGATCTCCTAGCGTGTGTAAAGTTATCCCCAAATGTCTTTATTCGTTATCACCCGCTATAGCTCTTTACCAAGTCTTGGTTATTCTCCATTGTTTTCTCGATCATCTTTGCTGTCGTGCCTCCTTTGGGAAAATATAAATCGACAACCCGAATACCACCGGGTGAAGTGCTACAACGGTAATCCGTGTGCTTGCGGACCTTTCTGTGATCATGTGTTTTACCCCAGACGTCCCCTAGTACCATTACTAGAGGTGTGAACCCGGTGGTGACGCTTGTAGGTGCCAATAAGCATTTCTGTCGCCGTCGCCATTTGTGCCAGCCTAGTGGTGAGGCTAAGGAACATCAACACCGACGGGCCTGGCCTACTCCGGGGGTCGGTTCGGCCCCCCTTTTCTTGCACTCGAAGGATCTTTAACCCTAAGTTCGTGGAGGCGTCGCCATTCGCAAGACAGGGAGCCATTTGCATCGAGAGACCATCCACAAGCTAGAGAGAGAGGAGGGAGATCTTCGGAGGAGGATTGCTCAACTCAAAGGAAGCACCCACAAGTGGAGAAGAAAGAAGACACCGTCGGAAGTGTCACCATGATCAACAGTGCCATGTCTAGCACCTTGATGGGGTAATCTTCTCATTTGTCCATGGGTTGTAATCGATCTTGAGATGTAATCGCTACTTTGTTCGGATATCTATCTATCATCTAGTGTTGAAGAAGCTTTAATGTTTAAGGTTAGCTACCATGCTGTGAAGGGAGTAAGGCCTCAATACTTCTTTGGACCAATTCAATACGCCGTGTCCATCATAGGTCTAGTCACGAATACCTTTGCGTAGTGACAGTACGGGGTGAGGGAAAGGGTGAAACCGTGGTCACAACCCCCAATAGATTAGATTGGTTTTCATGTTTTAAGCGACTGCATGTTCAAGTATCGTAGGCCCTTGGGCAAGTGTCTTTTATATCTCGTCGGCTTAATCGTTCTCTCTAGTGTAGTGTAGTTGTTTTCTAGTTTAACCATAGATTAGGGTTTGGGTAAGTTAGTGAGTAGAGGTAAATCGAAGTCTTGTAATCCCCTTGCTCCGCGGATTGACGAGAACCTAGGGAATCCCGTGGTGAAGAAGGTGTAGGTCCGTACGCTTGCGGATCATAGGTAGATACGTTTTTTATCCGTCAACAAGCCCCTTTTTCTGGCACCGTTGCCGGGGAGCAAGCTAGTTTACCTCGTTTGGTTTTGCGTCTAACTTTGTTTTATATATTTAGTTTATCATTTATTTGCTAATATCTAACCCATATTACCTAGAAAACCACTTTGTTTTGTTTTTGTTTTTGTTTTTATTTTGTTGTCTAGATGGCGTTCGTCAACCACCCTGTGGAAGAACTAGAGAAATCACTAAGGGATTACGCTAGTCTTCGATGTGAAGACAAAAAAGTACAAGAGTCGGATTCGAAGCTCGAAGCAACTAAGTATGAGATCAAATCCAAGATCATCGAGATGGCGGCGGCAACCCCGTTTGAAGGGATGGCTACGGAGAACCCATATAGACACATAAGGCATTTTACGACGCTATGCAACACAGTGCATCAAGAAGGAGTTCCCGATGATTGGTTCAAATGGAATCTCTTTCCCTACTCACTTGCCGGTGAAGCAAAGACGTGGTACTCATTTGCGTCCTTTGAAGTTGAAGGCAATTGGAACAAGTTGACGAAGAGATTTTGCGAGAAGTTTTTTTTTCCAATTAGCAAGGTTCAACATCTATGGAGGCAAGTGATCACTTTCATGCAAGGAGAAGAGGAAGGGATAGACCAAGCATGGAATAGATTGAATGAGAGACTCGACTTCTCCGGTGACGTACTCTTGCATACATTTTTCTTTTCCCTAACCCCTAGTTGCATGCAACACGTCCAAATGTGTGTAGGTGGGGATCTCATGGAGAAAACACTCATGGAAACCGCTCAACTTTACAAAAGATTTGCAAAGCGGCGGCCATGCAAAGAGATTGGGAAACAAGACTTGTGGGAGAGCCGGAACACAATTCAAGGATGAAGACGTATGCTGGAAATCACGAAAGAGGAGCCAATCTCGGAAAAGCTTGAAGAAGAGCACACCAAGTCAAGAACTACCCCGAGCGTTGACTTTGCCGAATCAAATGAAAGAAATAAGAGGAGTATGTCAAGCGCAAGTCCATTAAGGGAGTTCGAACAAATGGACTGGGTTCCAATCGATTACGGAGAAGTATTCGATAAGAGAAGACTGTTCCCTAACCAAAAGGGGATGGCAAGAGTATTAGAAGCGGATTTCCCACCGGAAAAGAAAGCGGAAGATTCATACGACCTTAAAACCACCTGTGAGATCTTTCAAAAGCTCTTTAGAGATGATGAAGTGGATCCGGAACACATAGCCGAGGTGAAAAGAATCATGGGGATCAAGCCCGAAGCATCGCCATACGCTCGCCTCGCTGAAGTTTACGCGATAGGATTCGAAGAAGAGGAGAAGATGGCACCACACTTGAGTTGCGAGATCAATGGAGTTCAATGCAAAGCTTTGTGTTACATTAGAGCCCAAGTAAGTGTCATATCTTCTAAAATTTACGATAAAGTTCAAGGACACAACCTAGACTTAGCTCCAACATCAACAAAGTTAATCATGGGAGATGGTAGAACTATTAAACCTCTAGGTATTGCTTGCAACATTAACGTAATCATCTCTGGAAAATGTATACCAACCGATTTCTTTGTTATAGATGCTTACCATAGTAATCGTGATCAGATAATCCTAGGTAGACCCTTTCTTAAGTTGGTTGATGCCGTGTTGGATGCCGGAAAAGGCAAAGTAATAATGAATCTTAATGGAAAGAAGTACACATATAATTTTCTTCGCGTTTCTAAACACCCTTCACCTTTTCCTCCCGAAGAAGAAGTAGAGGAGGTAGATAGTCTTTGTTTTGTTGAAACCCTTAGAGACCCACTGCAAAGAGCGATGGAGAATCAAGCTAACGATCAACAAGATGAAGAACTAGAAGAAGCAACGAAAGGATTAGAACCACAAGATGGAAGTGTGGAGGAAGAAAAATTCGAGGACATAAGAGAAATTAAACCCGAGGAGCCACAAGTGCCCGAGGTGGATCTTAAATCTTTGCCCAAAGGATTAAAGTACAACTTTTTGGGCCCAGAAAAAACTTATCCAGTCATTGTGAGCGACAAATTAAGTCCCGAAGAAAATGAGAAGCTGCTGAATTTATTGAAAAAGCATAGGAAGGTGATTGGATACTCGATCAATGATATCAAAGGGCTTAGCCCAGACTTTTGCACTCATCGTATACCTATGGAAGACCAATGTAAGCCTGTAGTGGACCACCAAAGGAGGCTAACTCACGCTATGCGAGAGGTAGTAAAGAAAGAGGTCATCAAGTTACTTGATGCCGGAACCATCTACCCAGTTCCGCATAGCGAATGGGTGAGCCCGGTACATTGTGTACCGAAGAAAGGAGGTTTTGCCGTAATGAAGAATGAGAAGAACGAATTAATACCGCAAAGAACCGTGACCGGGTGGCAGATGTGTATCGATTATCGAAAGCTAAACAAAGCAACGAAGAAAGAGCACTTCCGCCTACCGTTCATCGATGAGATGCTCGAGAGATTAGCAAACCACACTTATTTTTGCTTTCTCGATGGGTACTTGGGGTTCATGCAAATTCCCATTCACCCGGATGATCAACACAAAACAATGTTTACATGCCCTTATGGAACGTTTGCATATAGAAGGATGCCCTTCGACCTATGCAACGCTCCGACCTCTTTTCAACGTTGCATGATGGCCGTATTCTCGGAATTCATCGAAGAAATTGTCGAGGTGTTCATGGATGATTTTTCCATTTATGGGAAGACGTTCGTGGAATGCTTGGCAAACTTGGATAAGGTCCTCACGAGGTGTACGGAGGTAGACTTAGTGCTAAATTGGGAAAAATGCCACTTCATGGTAAAGCAAGGCATAGTTCTCGGACATTTTATATCCGAGGGAGGAATCGAAATGGGCAAAGCTAAAGTGGAGACGGTTGAGCAACTCCCACCTCTGACGGATGTTAAGTCCTTGAGGAGCTTTCTAGGCCATGCCGGATTCTATAGAAGATTTATTAAGGACTTCACGAAGATCACTAAGCCTTTAACACATCTCCTTCAAAAGGATGTGGCTTTTGACTTTGACGAGAAGTGCTTAGCGGCATTCCGGACTTTGAAAAGTGCTTTGGTGAGTGCTCCCATTATTCAACCTCCGGATTGGAGCCAACTTTTCGAGATCATGTGTGATGCAAGTGACTACGCCGTAGGAGCAGTTTTGGGTCAAAGAAAGGAAGGCCGAGTTCACGCCGTTTACTACACTAGTAAAACTCTTAATGAGGCACAATTAAATTATGCCACTATGGAGAAAGAGTTGCTAGCGGTGGTATTTGCCTTTGAAAGATTCAGATCTTACATTGTGAACTCGAAGGTCATTGTTTACACCGATCACGCGGCCATCAAGTATCTCTTGGCTAAGAAGGATGCTAAATCAAGGTTGATTCGTTGGATCCTTCTTCTCCAAGAGTTCGATGTTGAAATTCGTGATAAGAAGGGGCTAAAAAATGTTGTGGCTGATCATTTGTCTAGCATGAACTGTGGACAAGATGATAAAGCGCCCATAGAAGACAAAATGAGAGATGACCACCTCTATCGAGTGCTCGACAAAGATACTTGGATGATTGATATCATTCAAGCAATTCAGAAGATGCCTCTTGATCACTTAGATAAAACACTCAAAGGAGGATAGTGTCCGAAAGTCAAAAATACTTTTGGGATTCACCTTCTTTAAATTTGGCAATGATGGAGTCATGAGAAGATGTGTGCCAAGAGAAGAGAGGCTAGAAATTCTAAGAAAGTGCCACTCGGCGGAGTACGGTGGACACTATAGCCATTTTCGGACCCACGAAAAAGTGTGGTCCGGCAGATTCTATTGGCCGAAGATGCATGAAGAGACTAAAAGATATGTTGTGTCATGCCCCGAATGCCAAAGAACTAGGAATATCTCTCAAAGAAATTCTATGCCCTTGAAATATAATATACAAATTGACTTATTCGATGTGTGGGGAGTAGACTTCATGGGGCCTTTCAAAAACTTACATGGATTTGAGCATATCGTAGTCATGGTTGATTATGTATCCAAGTGGGTAGAGGCCATGCCATGTCGTAAAGCTTCCACAGAGGAGTCCATTGCAATGATCAAGAGCGTGTTTTTCCCTCGCTTCGGTACTCTGAGAATCTTGATAAGCGATGGAGGAACTCACTTCACTGGGAAGAGTTTCAAAAAGTGCTTGTCCAAGTTAGGAATTGAACATAGGATCTCTACAGCCTATCACCCACAAACCAATGGACAAGCGGAAACATCGAATAGGCAATTAAAGAGCATCCTGAACAAAACCATAGAGAAGGGAGGCAAGGATTGGTTAAAGAAATTAGACGGAGCTTTGTGGGCGTATCGAACGGCATTCAAAACACCGATAGGTATGACCCCTTATCAATTCGTCTATGGCAAAGCTTGTCACCTTCCGGTTGAGTTAGAGCATAAAGCCTATTGGGCGATTAAAGAGATGAACCTTGATCTAGATGCCGTGGTGGTAAAGCGAAGAATCCAAATAAGTGAGTTAGAGGAGATGATGTTGAAGGCATATGAGAATGCGAGCATATACAAAGAGAGGATTACAAGGTGGTATGACAAAAGGTTGAAGAAAAAGGAATTCAAAGAGGGAGATAAGGTCCTCATCTACAATTCGAGGTTTAAAACCTTCGAAAAAGGGAAATTGCAAAGCAAGTGGGACGGACCTTACTTGTTCATTCGGTGCTCTCCAATGGAGCGGTAACCATCATGGATGTGAAAGGTGATCAATTCATGGTGAATGGTCAACGATTTAAGGTTTATTACGAACCCGACGTTGTGCCTCTTCACCATATTGATGTCTTCACCATGAAATAAGAGCCCGAACGTCAAGCCTAAGATGTAAAACAAGGTGAGGATTTTGTAAATAGTTTTTCTTTTATTTTTCTGGAGTTTCTCGTGAAGTTTTACAGGTCCATCTTTTTCTCATGGGCTGAAAATGCGAAATAAAAGGGACTCACGGAAAACCAGACTGCACCGACCCGCAAACCGAGGCAGGCCGGCCGGCTCGGTCCGACCGACCCAAGGGGCCCGGGCGCGGTTCATCCCTGGTTTCCTCTGGGATGCGCCTTTTCGACTTCCTTCGTTGGTTAGAAAATTTTAAGGGAAGTTTGAAAAAAGAAAATGTGGTTTCTAGAGTATTCCTTTTCGGACTATTTAATTGGCCGAGATGGGAGCTCAGGAATCCATCCCAACTCGCATTCTCTTGCACCCACGCAGCAGCCATGACGTCCCTGAGGAGCGTAGAGTCGAAGCTAGGCGCCAAGGAGCCATCGATGGGGGAGGCGAAGCTATGCGAGCTCAAGCTACTCGTGGAGATCAAGAGGACCGCTCGCATCCGTTGCGGAGGGCGTGTCCCGACCGGAGCAATCACATCTCGCTACCCCGTCAAGGAGGAGAAGGTCCCTACTCCCGTTCGAAGGTTGGCGCGCATCCGAGGCATGAAGAGGAAGGATTACAAGGAGGTGTGGCCCGAGCCTAAAGACTATGGGGGGAGTGACTATTTCGACGATTGTAGCCCAAGCTCGTGGGCGGCCGCCGGAAGGGACGACAATGACTTGTATTATTTTGAAGAGGTGCCCAAGGAGAAGACTCCCGAAGGCCCCAACGGCGGCGGCAACGACGACGGTGGCGACGACGACGGCGGAGACCCTGGCGATGATGACCCTTTCGGGATGCATCCGATGTGTTGTGTGGCTTGCTGTCACTCCATCTCGGAGCTCTACACATCGGTCGACGAGTGTTTCCAGGCCATGGAGGTGATGAGGCAGCGCATGGAAGATTTGGGACGTGTGGTTGAAGACGACTATAAATTTCTGAATCGCAATGTGCGGAAGTTATTCGGCATGGTGGGGAACATGAAGGGCAAGTGGTGCAATAGTTGCGGGAAGTACCATTAGATAGAGTTCCCCTCTTAGGTTTTTTGTAAGATACGACGAGGACGTCGTATGGTTTTATCGTGGGGGAGAGCTAGCTAGCTAGCCTTTTGCTTTAAGATTAGTTTTGGTTCAGTTTAGTTTTCGCGAGAGTGTGAGAGTCTAATAAGTTTTAGGAGTGTGCTTTTAAATTTTGAAAAAGTTTGAAGTGTCTTAAAGTTAGTGTTCGTGTCAAGAAAATCAAATAAAAAGAGTCGTTTAAGTTTTTGTCTCTTGTGATTCTTTTCTTAGTTTACTCGTTTGTTCGTCTTTAATTCTTGATAAATAAACATAAGTATTTGGTTTGAAACATTTACCGTGGTGCTTAGTGGAGTTTCTACCTCTAAAAGTACCCACATTGTGCTTTGATCTAGAGCTTTATATTTTGGTTGTGCTATGTTTGATGCTAAAATTTGGAGGAATTTAATTCTGAAAATTATCAAAAAACCCTTGTAATAAAGGTTAGCAAATTCCCTTTTTCTAAGTTGAGAGTTTAAGAAAAATCCTGTACAAAGCCAAACTTATTTTTTGCTCCACTATAAGTGCGATTAGCATAATGAGTTGGGCTAGGATCCTTCTCTCTTAGAAGTTTTAATTTCAAGTAATGGTCATGTCCTTGTGCTTATCTTTTATTGCTAGCCTCGTCATGCATTCGGTAACGCGACTTTCACATCGGAAGTCCCGTACATCGCCGGATTCCATAACCAAACCTTTGTATCTCTTTTGTACATCGTATTCCTTGAATAGAACCTATTCTCGAAGTTTCATCTCGTCTCTAGCATAGTTTTTGTTTTAAAATTCAGAATGTGTTTATGCAAGAAAGAGATGAGTTGAGAGCTTTGAAAAGAGAGATAAAGATGTCAAGAGAAGGAAAAGTAAAGAGAAAAATATGTGTATGGAAAGAAAGGAAAGAAAAAAAGAGAGAAAGAGAAAAAGAAAAAAAAAGAGAAAGAGGAATGGCAACAAAGATATAAAGAGGGATGAATCAAGTGAAAGATAAATAAAGTGCAAGGAAGGATGTCACGTTGTTGAGAGACGAAACTTCCACTCTTTTTCCAACCATGTGCAATCTGACAATGAGGACGTCATCAGTGCCTCGTAGTCTTATTTTCTTTTGCCTTTGCACATATCCACCATTCTATATCTTCTTATCCTTGACATCTCCACATATGTTTTAATTCTCATGATCGTTGGCTTTGAAAGGTAAACAACCACTAGAGGAAGTTCTTAGCTTGGCAATACTTATGTTGATTGTGCTAGCCATACCTATAGCTCCATTCTACATGTTATATGAGAGACTTATGGGAGATGAGAGTTTTATAAAAATTGTTTAGGATAGCCACTTCATATGAGCGACTTGTGAGAACTTGGAGAAAGGTATTTGTCTAATGCTTGTTGCAGGAATTTTATCTTTTGAAAAATCATGAAAACCCTCCAATGGAAGCAAAGAAGTAAGCATGGCTGAAATTGAAGACCTCGAGTGAAGAGTTTGAGTTGTGGGGTAAATCTTGATTTGGTAAAAATTCTAAACGCCCATGTTTATGTATGATGATCATTGCTTTATGTTTATTGTCTTAAAGATAAAGGATTGACTAACATGTAAAGAAAGAATTAGCGGAGCACGATTTCAACACCTTGGACAAAGTTCTTTTACGAGTACTTGCACGAGGACGAGCAAGATCTAAGTGTGGGTGACATGTTGACGGTGTATTTTGGTACACCAAACATGTTCATTACACTTTGGTTTGGATTTGATTATGGACTAACCCGCCACTAGGCACACTGATCATATAACAAATTCATCTTCGTGTGTGCATTTGGAAGTGTTATGTTTATGTAGGAAAACATAGACATAAAGGACGGATTCACAACAAGTTCAAAGGAGCAATTAAGGAGTCATGTTCGTGTTCATGAGCTTGATGAAATCACTTCCAATGGTGGTAAGGACCGAAGTGTTACAAAGGAACATCCTCGAGGATCGAAGCATAAAAGACCGTACTTCATGCAAGGAGAACCTCCATCTTGGACGTGAGGATGAGATCGTGAAAATAGTGCAAGTGGAGGGGACAAAGTGCATAAATACATGAGGACCCACGGGAGCGAAGGGGCGACCGAACCGGGCCGGGATGGGCCTTGGCTGGTCGGCCCAAGCCGGCTGGCCTGACCCACTCCAGGGGTCGGTTCGTCCCCCCTTTTCTTGCACACGAAGGATCTTTAACCCTAAGTTCGTGGAGGTGCCTCCATTCGCAAGACAGAAAGCCATTCGCACCGAGAGGCCATCCACAAGCTAGAGAGAGAGAGAGAGAGAGAGAGAGAGAGAGAGAGAGAGAGAGGAGGGAGATCATCGGAGGAGGATCGCTCAACTCGAAGGAAGCACCCGCAAGTGGAGAAGAAAGAAGACACCACCAGAAGCGTCACCATGATCAACGGTGCCATGTCTAGCACCTTGATGGGGTAATCTTCTCATTTGTCCATGGATTGTAATCGATCTTGAGATGTAATCGCTACTTTGTTCGGATATCTATCTATCATCTAGTGTTGAAGAAGCTTTAATGTTTAAGGTTAGCTACCATGTCGTGAAGGGAGTAAGGCCTCAATGCTTCCTTAGATCAATTCAATACGCCGTGTCCATCATAGGTCTAGTCACAAATACCTCTGGGTAGTGACAGTATAGGGGGAGGGAAAGGGCGAAACCGTGGACACAACCCCCGATAGATTGGATTGGTTTTCATGTATTAAGCGGGTGCATGTTCAAGTATCATAGACCCTTGGGCAATTGTCTTTTATATCTTGTCAGCTTAATCGTTCTCTCTAGTGTAGGGTAGTTGTTTTCTAGTTTAACCATAGATTAGGGTTTGGGTAAGTTAGTGAGTAGAGGTAGATCAAACGCTTATAATTCCCTTGCTCTGCGGATTGACAAGAACCTAGGGAATCCCGTGGTGAAGAAGGTGTAGGTCCGTACGCTTGTGGATCGTAGGTGGATACATTTTTTTATCTGTCAACAGCAGGCAACAACGGCGGCTGCGGCATGGATAAAGGATGCCTTGCAATTTCTCTGTTTTGCAGCAAAGACTATAGGTTCCACCGCGAAGTGGTGAAGTTCAAACGGAGTATTAGAATAGGAAATCAGTAGTGGATTTAATTAGCTTTTGTATGTTGCATGTATTATCTGTGTAAATTTTTGGAATAGCAACAAAGTCGTCACGGATTATCGGTCCCATGTCGCAATGACTGTGGGGCCCAGTTCTATTCGAATGAAGAACAATTCACATTTCTCCTTTTAATCTGCAATCAAATGTTGTAACATGTCTTTCTTTATCGTAATTAGTCCAAATTTGAATTTTTTTCTATTTTTTTTCTAAAATCACCATCTTCTCATTAATTTTATTATTTAGTGTATATTCCGTTTCTTGAATAATGTTTATATGCCTTATTTTGTTCTTTGTAAGTACAACAACATATAAATAATATTTGTTTTACACAGCCATTAGTGATGAAACTTTGCATTTCTTAAGCTTAAGGTGAACACAAGGTTTTGTTAAGTTTTCAAATGCATATGAGTTCGAACATGTTGCCAAGTGTGGAAAACTTCAATGTTCAAGCAACATTCTAGGAAACTATGTGAGAGATGTAGACATTTGTACACAAGTATATCATTCCTTCATCGAGACCATTTGAAATTTTGAAGACATGTTTATGTACTCAAATTATGTTGCCAAGTCAATTTGTAGATTTTTTAGAGCACATTAGATGTTATTAGAGTTATTATATCATTATCATAAGATGTATAAACGAATTATAAGAATTTTGGGCACACAAGTGTGACTGTTGATATTTTATTGAAATACTAAATGTCCAAATATGAATTGTCATATTTTTACGATTTTTAGTGCCGTTTTATGGGCTCTAATATTTTAGGGAAGCAAGTTTCATTCAAAACAATAGTGGCGGGCCCACGCATCAGCGTCAGCAGCCAATATAAAAAAGATAACAGTTGCCTACCCGCCCGGACCCAACTGCCAACAAAGGCGATGCAAGTTCGCTAACCCGTGTCGGTAATGACTATCCAGTGTCTCTAAGATCTAATTCATCACAACAGATCTCCAGTTCACACAACGGATCTCTAGTTCATCACAACAGGATGAACACATATAATAGGAGGCGCGGATGGATCTACTCACGTCTTATTAGATCGAGTTCATGACATATAGAATCGAACAACCAAACTAATTAACTAAGCAGCTCGTGATTGACAAACAAACTAAGCTGTTCATGTCTAACAACCTAACAAAAAAACACACACATTATTACTATACATGGTAGAGGAGTCTATCAATTAGTAGGTCGCCGCCGTCAGAGTCGCGTCGTCGTCGTCGTTGTGGCTGCTGTCATCATTGTCGGAGCCACCGTCACCGTCGGAGCTGCTGTAGTCGAAGTCGAAGTGGCGGCCACCCCGCTTGACCTTGGGGAGGTTCTCGAGCTTTTCAGCCAACCCGTGGATCCTGATGGCGAGACCCTTCACACTCGGGTCCTTGTCTACTTCATGAGGCGCCTTGATGTCGAAGGCCTCGCTAACATCTTGAAGCTTTCTGAACGCGCTCTTGAGTAGGTCGACAACCAACTTAGTGTCGTCGCCGAATGGTTCTGAAAGTGCATATAGGCCCCTAAGTGGATTTTTGTGAATTGAATGACAAAGCGATTAAAGGTCTAATATATTTGTCTTGGTTTGTGAGAAGGTTTTGTTTATATTTTCATGAATTATTATTGAAGTATTTATTGATGAATGAATATGTTATGGCTTACATAGAAAAAGATAAATTAATGGATGATCCTAATGCATAAGTGACAAATATTGTCGGGGTTCTCTACCGCCGGACAATAAATTTGTATCGATCGTGTGCCGGGCTCAGATGGTTAGCACAGGAGACAAACGAGATTTATACTGGTTCGGGCCTCTGAGGAGTAATACCCTATGTCCAGTGTCGAGCTGCCATGTTCTCGTGCTAGGGTTGTTTGTAGTAGGGGTTACAAACTGGTCGGGAGAGAGAGTCCAACCCAAGTCCCTTAGTGCGAGTGTTCGGTTTGTTAGCCATTGTGACGGTTGCCCACCTCTCTCTTTTATAGATGCAAGGGAGAAGGGCAAAAAGGGAAATAAAAGAAGAGTTACAATGCTTGGTCACTGGGATGTTCTCTCGCGCGTCGCTTTATGTCAGGGTGCATTGAAGAGGAGTCGCGCTATGTTGTTGTAGAGGCCGCTGCGTGGCCGGGCGTGGCTATTCACTTCGGTACGCCTGGCGCTTCCTCCGAGTAGTTTGGGGGCGACTCAGCCCGTTCGAGCACAGGATGAGCCCACCACGTTAAGGCCTAATCGTAGACCTGAGCTCGTCGTAGGGGGTACTTGAGTGCCTCTGGTGGAGTTTGTGTGCTGCAGGGTCGGACGCGATGACGATTTGATGGCTTCGCGGCTGAGCAGAGCTGCAGTTGGCTTCTGTCGGGGCCAGCTGCCCGCGCGGGCCGCTAGCTAGTGCGTTTGCATGGTATGGGGAACCGCCCCCCACGCGTCGTCGTGGAAGAGGTGTTCATGCGTCGGAATCGTGCAACATGGTGTGGCTTGTGCCTTGGTCGGAGGCCGAGACTGCTCATGTGAACGGGTGGCTTGTCGTGCGAGGCGGAGAGTTGTCGCACGAGGTGGAGACTTGTCGTGCGAGGCGGAGACTTGTCGCACGAGGCGGAGAGTTGTCGTGCGAGGCGGAGACTTGTCGAAGGGGGTTCCTCTGGTGGGGAACGAACTAGTCGGAGAAGCTCCCAACTAGTCAGGAACAGGACGTCTTGCCAGTGATGGTCTTGACAGGGGTCCTTAGTCCTCTGTTGACGGTTAATAGTTGTATCAAAGTTCATTTAGACTTGCAAGCGTTTAAGTATCCCGTCGTAGTCAAGGGACCCTTCTTCCCTCGAGTGGTGAACCCAAGGTATCAAATCCGTGGAACAAATGTGTGACACAAGAGATGATCTAGCAATGCCAAGTAACTTCAATCTTCGAAAGGTGAAACCCTAATGCATTTAGTCAAAGAACATCAAAAACGAATCTAATTTACTAAAAACCGGAGGTAGCAAAGATAGAGGGGGTAGATAAACCAATCTAGAGAGATTGGATCGAGCCTTTCGTTGAAGTTCCAAGCAAAAGAAGAAGTAGCAAGTTTAATCTCATTAGAAGCCTCTTTAAACCATGGTTTCCTGTTCGACTCCGAAAACACCCACCTTTTAGAGCCACCGTTCTGTCGCAACGCACTCCTATTCATGCGGGTAGTCTAGGGCGAGTCCGAGGACAAGTCGAGATCTTTTGGAAGGTCAGGCGTGCACCTCTAGCCACCACGTCTACAAGAACACCCTATGTGATCTATCTCGAGAATAGATCTAAAATAAGCAAATCCGATCGAAAACGAAGACTTCGAAGAAACACTTGATCGCTAGAAATTGGATTCAACTTGATAATTCAACTAGTACAATGATACATGAACAAGATCACCACTGGGATCCTACCTTGATCTTGCTTCTAGCTCCGGGAACTCCGACGTGGTCTTCCTTGCAAGGTTCCCACATCCGCTAGGGAGACCCTAGTCAACTAGCTCGACCCTCTCCTCTCTGAGATGGTGTCCCTCTCTTCTCTGCTCCTCGACGGCCGATGAAGAATAAGTTGATTCGTGGCTCTCGACCCCGGGGCTATAAATATCCCGAATGGCGGCAAGGTCAAAGGGGGAGGCGACTGGGCCCTGGAATGGGTTAGGCCGGCCGGCCTGGGCTGACCGGCCTGGGCCCACCCCGACCCAGTTGCCTGCCTCCTTTGCCCTACGTCGGTTCCCGAGTCTTCTAGATCCTCCCCCCTTCTGCATGTGGGCCCTTGTCGTCAGTTTCTCTCCGAGTTGGACGTAGCTCCTTGTCCCGCAAGATTCGACACTTTTCTGGGTAGGTCCTCGGAGTTTGTCATCTTCTCGGGTTTGGTCCCTGGGCTTCTTGGAGTCAAGTTTGCTTCATTGCATGACTTGTACGGGACTTCAAGGTCTTGTCACAAGGTGCTTGATGAACTTATCCCGGAAGTCTTGCTTTCAATGCTAAAACCCTGCATAAACATTAAACTCCAAAACCGACATGCACAAATGAACTTGTTATACCAAGGGGGTTAGTACCAATGGATAAAGTATAAAACTCATGCCAACACCGAAGGTAAACTCATGACTAGGTTGACGGAATTTCACCATCAACATCCTCCTCGTCTTGAATCTTGGCCTTCACGTTGTCAATCTTGGCCTTCACCCTGTCAATCTTAGCCTTCACATTGTTAATGGTGTCATAAGACTTCACATTAAGAGAGATCATCTCGCCGTCAAAGGGGGCCCTAATCTGGGCCCTCATCAAATATCAAGCAATAAAGGAAGATAATTTCTGGGATAATTTGAGAAGGTCAATTCATGGTCTCCCATACTAGACATAGCTTGATTAAAATTACAAGGATCATAGAAAGAGAAGATGGTAATTCTCTAGACCAAGTGCAAGGCTTCATGTGGTAATTGAAAGAGAACTCAAGGATGAGTTTAAACATTATGGTTCTTAATTGGAAGCTTCTAGATTCGTTGTCAATCAAGAACAAGCATTTGAAGCGGGATTTTCAAATGGAAATTAATTATGGATGAAGCAAAGTGGAACTCAGAGTGGATTGGGTAAGTGATGAAGAGATCAACCGAGATGTCTAGGGTGAGGGACTAAGCAATCTTTAGGGCCGTAGCTAAGCCGCCATTAGTGTTTTGCTAAGGTGAAGTTCTAGCATCCGTGGGGTCTTCAAGTATCATATCCAAACCTTAACCCAGGGAAGCATTGCAACTCATCAAAATGTTACGATTGGCAATATGGAGTGACTTATGGATCCAAGTGGGCATTCATATGCTAGATGGAAAGATCCTAAGTCATTAGCTCAAGTATGGACGTGCTCAACACAAAGGCTAAATTGAAAGCCCTCAAGTTGATATCGCTCAAGTATGGCAAGATTGAAGACATTCAAGTTCAAGAGGTTGACAAAGTGTTTTCATTTAATCTTGAGTATAGGTATGCCGTACTTGGGTGTGGTACTTGTGTGTGTAGGGGTCATTACCTTGCTTGTGATCATCTACAAAGGCTACTCACCAAGTTTTGTTCGTGCTAGAAGTTAAGAGGAGCTTGAAGTTGTTTTGCAAGTGCTCTGTGCTACACCGGTCTGACCAGTGCTAGGTAACGGTCTGACCGATGCCACATGTAAAGCACAGTGCGTGACCAGTCTGACCGGTCACCACCACCGGTCTAACCGGTGGACACTAGCAGCTCAAGTTTTCGGGGACGAAAAGTTAAAGTCGGTCATCACGCCTATTCACCTCCCTTTAGGCGACATCAAGGTCCTTTCAGGTTCCTCATCGGTGTCCTTGGTCGCCGTCTCCTTCCCCTTCTCCAACTTCCTCCGACGGCGGCTTTCGTTGTTGTCGTCCTCCTTCATTCCCACTTCACCAGCGATGGGGCACTCGACGCCATCTCCACCTTCATGATCTCTTGGGGACTGGAGATTTGTAGTGGTGGATTGCGAGGAGGAAGAAGAAGCAAAAGATATGATAAGCTTATGGAAGAAACAGGGGAAAATAGAGGAAGGCGGGGTAGTTATATTGACAAGACGTGGAACCGTCAGGCACCTGTGCCCCCACCCACTACTCCGCTTGTGCCACTACAGCGTCTCGGGCTCCGTTTCGGGTGCAAAACCGTCCAAAAACACGAGTCACCTTTCAATTACACGGGAAGGTGAAGGGCTAGGGGCAATGGTGTCGGGCCCACTTGTCAGCGACAACAGCCAAACTAAGACGCCTTTTCAATTTCCATTTATTGTTTTAGATGGCCGAGTCACAATTTTCTATTTCCAAACCTCGTCGCCTTCAATTTCAACCCTCATCGCCTTTAAATTTCCGAACCCCATAGCTTTTCTATTTCCTCCCCTTCTCCTTGATGGCCACGGTGTGCTTGATGCTACTGCTGCCAGATGATCTTATCACCCAGATCATCAACAAATCCATCAAGGATGAGCCCATCATTCATTTTCTGATCCTTCGTAATCATATTTGTGGAACCTTCCGGCGCATCTGCGACTCCGATGTGGTACTACTACATATTCCGTTTCTTGAACAATGTTTATGTGCCTTATCTTGTTCTATGTAAGTACAATATATAAATAATATTTGTTTTCCACACCTCATGTAATGAAACTTTGCATTCTTGTAATCTTGAGGTGAACACAAGGTTTTGTTAAGTTTTCAAATGCATATGAGTTCGAACATGTTGCCAAGTGTGGAAAACTTCAATGTTCAAGCAACATTCTAGAAAACTATGTGAGAGATGTAGACATTTGTACACAAGTATACCATTCCTTCATCGAGACCATTTGAAATTTTGAAGACATGTTTAGGTACTCAAATTATGTTGCCAAGTCAATTTGTAGATTTTTTAGAGCACAATTGATGTTACTACAATTATTACATCATAAACATGGGATGTAAAAACGAATTCTAAGAATCTTGGGCACACAAGTATGGTTGTTGATATTTTATTCAAATGCTAAATGTTAAAATATGAATTATTTGTATTTTTATGATTTTTAGGTGCTATTTTATGGGCTCTAATATTTTAGGGAAGCAAGTTTCATTCGAAAATAATAGTGGCTGACCCACGCGTCTGCGTCAGCAGCCAAAATAAAATGATAACTGTTGCTCGCCAGCCCGAACCCAACTGTCAACAAAGGCGATACTGGCCCATGTGTCAGTGTCAGCAGGAAAACCATGCGCGGGCTGTTCAAAATTTCCCACCTATATTAACTATAATGCCCATGGATTCCAATTCCACCAGAGAGCTGTTCAAATGCATGCTAGTAATTTCCTTAAATGCAGTTACGCGCGTAGTTCTTTAGGGGACATATTCGGCTCCTCGCTAGATAGATCCACAACGCCCACACTCTCCCCACTGTCGCCCTGCTCCTTCTCCTGCCGTCGCCTTCACCGCCACTCTCCCCGCTCGCCTTCGCCACTCTCTCCCTGCTCGCCTTCGCTGCTCTCTCCCCGCCACAACGCTGCTCTTCTCCAGCCCCACCGCTCCCTACGTGACAACTGTGACGAGGACGTGATTACTGGTGTGCAGATGGTTTCTCGGCGAACCTAAAGATGGTTGACGCAAATCCGTCATCCCTGGCCACGATGACGAGTCGGCCACCTCAGGCCACGAGCCAACGTGGATCCGGCCCCTCCGACCATCACGAGAACAACTACTTCATTCGCGATAGAGGTTAGTCCTGCTTGAACCCCAACGCCCTCTCTCTGCACGACCACCCAATCTACTATATATTCATGTCAAGGTGGATTAGGGAGACATGCCTTAATAGTTTATTTTTAATTGATTGACTGTGGATTTGATGGATAGATTTTGTTGCTCCAAGTCTATTTGAATAAATTGTTGCTAATAAATGAAGTTATATGAACGGTTGGAATTCATTTTCATGTTCCTGGTGCTACAATTTTTGCACTGTAAATTCATCAAAAGCATTGAGGATTAATGCATACTTTAATTCTGCTATGCTTTGAATTTACCAGATCGACAATTATGCTTTGGACCTGTTAGCATATTTTAATTCTGATGGACATATAATGTCAGTGGGACTTGCATCGAAGTGGTTTATAATGTAGTGATAACTAGACTATACTATGCTTTGTTGCGAGTGTTAATTGTTTCACTACTATCATATATATTATTATTATTGGTGTTATGATGTGTTGTGAGTGTTGTTTCACTACTGTCATATATAATGTCATGATTGCTTTATCCTCTTGTTGCATGTACACATGGAACACACAATCCATCGCTGCTGAAGTTGGACAATGAAGCAGGCTTTGATATATAAGCATATTATTGTGTCCCTGTCAAAATGGTTAGCACCTATATCTGTATGCTTATTAAGTAAAATATGAACCGTGTATTTCTATGCTGATTTTATTTACGACTTGTAATGATTTCTAGTCTAATATAAGCTATTATGTCTGTCAGAGAAAACAAATTTATCTAATAAGAATTTTGTTTAGATTTTTAGTCTTGCTTGTGTTGCTCTACTTACAACCTGACATATCATCTATGCACTCTCCCACAACAACAAACTCCTCTACCTCCAGTGCACCATCACAGCCCATCGGCTGTGAACCTTCTTTAAAGGGTCACTCAGCACAGACTGCTGCAAGTAGCACTCGATCCTGCAGGTCAAGGACACAAATCAAATGGCCAAAAGACAAGTTGACTACAACTGGACTTTATGCCAATTTTTGGCATGCCCTAGATCCTGCAAGGGATAGATTTGTATTGGTCTGTGGCCTCATTGTTCGGGAGAGGGTGTCAATCAACAAGGTGATTGATGATCTCTCACCAATTGAGAAGGAACATCTGTTCACAGTTTTAGAGGAAAAGCTAGATTACCCAGCCAATCTGGGAGAATCTATTCACAAGAAGGTAGTTAAGGAAGCTATATCAGAGATTGGAACCTTACAACGACGGTTCAAGGCCCATTTAAGAAAAAAATATGTGAGTGAAGAGGAGCCTCCCTTTGCGAAGCATGTCTTTTTGCAGCAACAAGACCGAGACATGTTTGTGCAGGAAACAAATTCTCCTTCATTTCAGCAATTGAGTCAGGAGATGAAACAAAAGAGAGAATTGCATAATAAGACACACAAGACGGCAGAAAAGGTTATCGTGATAAAAGTAAAGAGTGGGAGGAGGAGGATGCAAAGTTAGCTGCAGAAGGAAAACAGAACCCTTGGGACTAATTTCCTGGATGTTCGAGACCTTGTCTGCGGGCAAGGGTAGGAAATAAGTGGAAGAACACTAGTGAAGGAAGTAGAGACATAACATTCAGTCACCCTGCAGTGGTGGGGGTAGCAAATAGGGTGAATACACTTGCAGCTCAGGGTAGCGATGGTTCTTTCTCTGGGGTTAGGGAGAATGATATCCTCATCACCGCACTTGAGACTCCAGAGTATCGAGGTCGAGTCCGAAGCGTGTCTAGTTCTCTTGGCTGGGGTAAAGGGTTTGGTGAAGAGTTTGTTGGAATGTACAGGAAGAAGAGGAGGAACAAGAGGTCTGATGATATGGACATAACATTTAAAATAGTTGTCCATGCTCTAAGGCTATCAGTCATTATAATACCAAAAATGTACTTTTTCCTTCCCAATTACCAACGCTTGTCAGTAGCAGTGAGGAAGAAGATGTGCATGGCAGCAAGGAAGAAGATGCACATGACTGCAATGAAGAAGATGCGCATGACAGCGAGGAAGATGTGCGTGGCAGAGAGCAAGACCATCGGAATGTCAATGAGGACGAAGCGAATCAAGTGCACAGTGATAGTCGATCACCTATTTTGGACATAATAGATAAGCTGACAGAGCCAACCACGTGCAGCCTTTTGGATGGCATCGGTATTAATATGGAGCTCGCACTAGTGAAAGTCTTTCCATTTCGAAAGGCTTTTGATGTAGTATCGGTGTAGTAGGATGGGTATGTTGTGGTGCAACCTACTTATTTGTGGGCCAATGCGGGTCACTACCCTCTGCCTGTACCAATTGATGGGGGTGACATAGCAACCCTAGCTGAGGCTCTCGTTCAAAGGATCTAATGACCGAAGGACAAGATCCTTATACCACCCATGACGAGACATCCCAACCTTGAAGCCGCAACAGGTAGCAGGGGTACATCATCACATGGAAGTACTGCGGCTCTGTGTCAGCAAGAGAAGGCTCAGCAGCAGCAGCAAAACTACGCAACAGGAGCATCGACAACTGCCGGAGGAGCTCATGCAAACTCTGCCTAAGCAGCAGCTGCAACATGAGGATAAGCAACAAACGAAATAGCATCCTCTGCAATAGGAGCCCAGGCAATCTCCCCCTAAGCAGCAGATGCAACATGTACAACAGCCTCTGCAACAAGAGTAGCCCGGGCAATCTCCACTGGAGAAGGAGAACCAGGCCAGGAAACCTCTGTCTAAAGATGAGATTCTTAACTGCATTATTGGGACAGAACAAGGATCAAAATACAAGCCTAGTGTACCTATGTTGTCAGAATCATAATTAGAGGCTTTTGGACTAAATTGTACTAGGTTGCATGCTTACATCATGTAACACAGTAAGGATAAACTTGCCTTTCCAGCAAAGGTGGGTCAAGACTACTTTCAAGGTGGTGGTGCTTTAATGTTAAACATGGCATTCAGTGGCGCGTATAACCTTATAACCCTGACTTCTCTGGATGTTACATTCTTGTGGTTGTGGACATTGTAAGTCCCTTAAAACCTATAAAGATATTTCTTTAATTTTGATCATAAAGTTCATGCATGCTAACAATTTGATTTTTTTGTTGGAAAATGATGGACAAGGCAGCAGAGATGCAAATCATTGTTGGGTTTTGGATCTAGATATTTTCACTTTCACAAATATTTCTCAGCATTCTGGCCTTGTAGTAAAAGAAATTGCAAATGCAATGAATAATCACTATGTGGTGGGTATCTACTACACTGGCCACTGGGTAACATTGATCATTTGTATGAAGCTCAAAGAGGTTTAGTATGTAGATTCTTCTAAACAATATCCAGCGCGAAAGTTCACAGACCTCAAATCTGTTGTGGACTAGTCAATATCTTGTAGGTTTTGTTCACAAAAATTCAATCTCATAGTGTTTCTCATTGGTATTGCTGATCACGCAGGGCCTTTGGTACATGTGCACAATATGGAGTGATGAAAGGAAAGAAAAAAGCCAAAAGCTACAACACTCAAGCACAAACCAAATCTCGATGTAAGACTGAGGTTTTTTTATGGTCGCTTCTTACCTATGTGGTACTGCATTAACTTGTCATTTTGGTACATCGATGCAGTGTGCTCAGCAGCGATGGTGTTCCTCTTTGTGTGGATTCCATGTGGCATTCAATATGTTAAGAGTACTCGATGACATACCTGACATCAAGAAGGCTGTTGTAAGTAGTTAATAATGCTCAGTCTTGTCTCTGCTCATATTCTCCATTTGATTTTAGAAACTGATTTCTACTTGTATTCTCCTAAATAATTGTATTTTGTAGGATTTCAAAGATGCCGTAGATGTTTCTACAGAAGATCTAAAGCGGGTCCGGGAGATGCTGTGCGAGTACATTCATAAGGAGACAATCGACCGAAAGGGCAACTTCTATAATGGTCCACTGTGAGTTCATTGTAGCTAGAAGCTTGAAACTTACTGCATTCAACCTTCTTTAGTCTGGTGTTGTTGCCTGAGAAACCTACTTGGCTTGCTTGATTGGGGTCAGATGCTGCCTGGTTCAGGTAGTTTTCTCATGACTCCATCCAAACAAGCCCTGATGAGTAACTTTAGACCTGATGTGATCTTGCTTGTCTATAAACGTGATCTTGCTTGTCTATATCTGTGATGTGATGAGAATGTGTTTGTGTTGTCTCCTTGCTGTGGTGGCCGCCATATCCTGGCTGGTTCCAGGATGGCAGGATGCAGCCCCTGATGGCTGCCAAATCCGGGCTGGTTCCAAGATGCAGCCGGCAAGCAGGGAGGTTACAATATGGGTGACCTACATATCTGTAACGGGCGTTAATTAAAACTCGTTACAAACATTGATCAGTGAGAAACAGGCTTCATTCGAAACGCCCGTTACAAACATGCCAATAATGTAACGGGCAGCGTAAAAAGACCATTACCAATACTGACCGGTGGGCCCCAGAACTTGGCCAGTTCATCGAGATAGAGGAGACGCGGGTTGACAGCATGTGTCTCCTTTAGTCGAGTGACAGCATACGAGCGTGGAAACAAATGCATCTCATTTCGTCGAGACAGAGGAGACGCAGGTTCACAACACACGTCTCTGATGTTGAGTTCACATTAACGGGCTCTGTTTTGGTGCCAGTTACCAAAGTTTCCTGGGGGCCTAGAGAAACAGCCATTTCACGTGACCGGTGACTAGTTATGGTAACGATTGTTGTTTGATGCGCGTTGTGAGTCCTAGTTGTGCTGAGACGCGCATGAAATAAACACGTCTCATTTGGTGAGACAGAGGAGACGCAGGTTTACAACACGACTCTCCGATGTTGATTTGATGTAATGAGCTGTGTTTTGGTGCCCGTTACTAAAGTTTCCTATGGGCCCAGAGAAACAACCATTTCACGTGACCAGTGGCTAGTTGCGGTAACGGTTGTTGTTTGATGTCCGTTATGAATATGTGTTATCAGTAACGGGCATCAACCCGTTACCGTTCTTCGCTCATTTGTAACACTTGATCGGTAACGGGCGCTTTGCCCGTTACTAATAGCAATCTACGCAAAATCAGCACCTCATGCAAAGAACACACAGCAAGTCGAACAAAGCTGGCTTAACACACGTGCCAAATCCAAAGCGTGCCGGTCAATTTTCCTGAAACTGACAAAGGATGAAAGTAGTTAGATAAAACCTGGAACTTGCCGGGTGGTACCAGACAGTTCCGTATTTACGGCTACAAAGCCAATTAAAATGACATATAGCTATAACAAGCTATCTGTCAGCAATTTGAATATCATTCGAGAACTTTAAAACATGAAACCAGGATATAGCCCAATGTATGACATAAGCATGACGAAAGATCGGTCTTTGCTTAAACAACATTGCACGCACGTGATCATGACCGATTTTCAAGGATAAATTACAATAAAATAAATAAAGGTGAAGCATGATTATAAATTTGCAGTAAACATGCATGCATAGGCCAAAAGCACTAGTCTACCACATGTCTAGGTACTTTCAAACCCGTCGAGCATGAAAACAAAACAAGTTAATCCACCGCATGATACGACTTGTTTGAAACCACACCACCAACCAAGAATAGATCAATCCCCCGCAGGATACAATCTAAACATGGAAGGCTAAAAGCATACATTATTTAAAGCGAACTTATAAGCACTTTCCACTCGTGGCAGGATTGCCGAGTATAGCTGTACAGCCGATTCGGGTTCCGTGGAGAAGGAACAAACTATGCTAGATCAACATGCTTGAACCCACAACACGTGACAATTTAGATTGATTCAGATTCGGCTATTAAAGAGCCCGTGATCCATGCACCACATCAAATTAAAGATTTGAGCATGCATCATATGGATCATAAAACAAGATAAAGCCGAATCTAATCAATCTAAATTAGGCAAAAGAATGTTACATGAATTAAACATGAAGCAAAATTCAAAGCAACACGTGGTAACTTAATGAATCTATTAGATCTTGCCAAATCTAATAGAGCCGATAAATAGCTCCAAGCTAGATCTTAGCCCACCGCATGGCTCATGATCTAACAAGAAAGCCCTCTTGAACCAATCTTAAATCCACCGCATGATACTAAGCATGGTAACAAGACTACTTGCATCACATGCTAAATCCACCGCATGATACTAGACATGATACAAGGTTGCCGGTACTTACGGAGGTCGATGGATCGATGGCTCCTCTCGAAGAACTTGACGACTCGACTAGAAGGACTCAAAAGTTGGCACGGGGCCGGTTTGTTGTGAAATTGTTCAATCCCTATTACAAACACTAAGGGTTTATATTTATACCCTTGTCCTAACACGACTCCTAGTCGACCACGAGTACAACATTCATTGCCTAAATTAATGCCCCGGCGCCAATGTCCATCTCGCACCCGTCATCAATTCGTCCCTTCCTTATATTCAGGCCACGTCATCACGTATTCCCGAATGCTTCCTTTTCCAAGCGCAAAAAGCCCTTCTGCCGAATGATGGCGCGCTACCGACCGCAGGTATCTTTACCGAATCCTTTGAGGAGAATTTCCTGCCGAATGGTGTTTCTTTACCAAACTCGGCCCACAAGTCAGCCTCTTTCCTGTACCAATTTTTGGTGTTAACATACGCCCCTTCAATTACGGGATAAAAAGTGATTTTATTCTGAAATTGACTATAAATGCTCAACGTTTCCGAGCTAAATCCGTTCAACACCCGTTCTTTCCTCCTCCAACCGTTGGAATCTTCGCTCAGATCCAAACCCTAGTTCATCAATCTCTCGAGCTCAAATCTTCAAATGGCGGACCAAGACCAGGCTCTCCAGGTAAATCTCATTCTCCTAAGGCTCATTCGGTATAACCTTATTCGAATTCCATCTTAGATTTTTCCTTTTGCCTTTTCTTGTTCTTGATAGGCTCTAGCCGCCGAAATTTTGATTCCCGTCGTGGACCAATCACCATCCTATTTCCTCGGGCCCGTGGGAACTTCCAACCTTTTGAGTTCATTGAAGCCGAATCTCAGAGGATCCCTTTCAAAGCAGCTTTGTCGAAACCCATGAATGGCAAGATGCTTTCAAAGACGGGCCTCTGCCCCAATTGCAGGTTGGAGAAACTGGTACAAGAGGATGCTTGATGATGACAGCGCTAAAACAAGCAATTGGGACAGCCTTCGCATTTCCCATTGTTTGGAATTATCCTTGGCTGAAACACAAAAAAATGAGAATCTTCTTATTGCAGCCTGTCATTTCTGGTCGAATGGTGTCAATGCTTTTCTTTTTGGCCATGGGCCAATGTCTCCCACTTTGGCCGATGTATATATGATAACCGGCCTTGACATTACAGGATCCGTGTACCCACACAAGTACAAAGGCTCCTCCAGGAAAACAGGAGTAAACACAGGAGTTGGATATAAGAGATATATCCAAAAATATATGTCTGATGGCCCTTTGTCTGAAGTTGAATACAGGGCCTTTCTGAATATGTGGCTATGCAGATTCATCTTCTGTGGTAAAGCCAATGAGCCAACCCTGAACCACATTGTAATGGCTGAGGACTTGGCTGTTGGTAACCTTGTTCCTCTTGGAAAGTACCTCTTAGGAAGTGTATACCATATGCTTCACCAGGCCACCTACTTGATGCACACCAGTCAAAAGATCTCCTGTGTCAATGGTCCTTGGTGGTTTGTTCAATTGTGGCTGCAGTTATATATGCACCAGATTGTGGGTATTGACTTCAACAACCGGCTTTTCCCTTCAACCAAATACAAGGAAGTAGAAACTCAAAGCACCAAAGGTTGCCAGACTTATGGAGAAGCTGCTTCAACCGTATCCATCAACCAAAACATTAGCCAACATTTTGAGCTCTTCTTCAAAGGTTTTGCCAATCCCCTTTGGCTTCCATACCTGAACAATGACAACTTGACTCTCCCTTGTGAGTTCAGTTTTGAGGCTGGATGTAACGATGTAAAATCTATAGCAATTTTCAACATCTTCATTCATCCATGCATCCTGCCAGCAGGGTTCAGTGGAGGAAGGCAAAATCAAAGCACCTTTGAATATTACCAGCCAAATATGATGGCCAGACAACTAGGATGCGGCCAAGTGCCCCCAAGGCTATTCCTTCATGAATTCCTCAAGACCAGAAAGGATATTAAGGAATCCCTGCAAGCAAAAAGGGTCTTTGAGTATCAATGCAGCTCAACTGTTTATGCACCTAGGCCCTTTGTGCCAATAACAATAGCTCATCCCTCCTTTACTTCCTGGTGGCAAGAATTCCACGATCACACCTTCAATGTGCCAGTACATTCTCTTTGTCTTGAGCTAATGCCTGATTTCCAGCCAATTTCAGAGGTAATATACTTATTTTTTCCCTCTTTCTCAATCATGTCCTTCTTTACTGATCAGGATCCTTTGCCATTTTCTACAGGATACAGTGCCTGCCCCTCGTGCTAGGACAATCTCCTACAACATTGCTGGCCCAATCTCTGCCTTGGGATTTCATTCCACCACTTTGGCTCAACTGATGTCCAGATATGCCACATCAAACACAACTCTTATCAGTTCAGCCTCTGATAAAAGGAAAGCTCCATCCCTGGCTGCTCCTCCAGCTGCCAAGAAGAAAAGAACATCTTAAAGAGTTCTTATTGAGGTTAACATATTTTCCTTCATGAGCATAAAACCACAATTGTCGGGGACCGCCCTAGGGGCCCCCTTTAACAACGGGGGAACCCTCACTTAAATCCCAGTGCCAAAATACGTTAAGCCTAACCGTGCAGGTAACTAACCATGCAGGGCATGGCCCAAGCCGCGGGACTCAGACGGCCCACTAAGACGACCACCTTAGAAGTCCCCTCGAGCGGGCTCCGCCCCGTTCGAGGAACAAATCCTCCCTCGAGTGGTTCCACACCCGCTCGAGGGCTCACTCCCCCTCGAGCGAGTCGCGTCTCGCTCGAGGGTCCGTCCCGCCCTCGCCCGGGGCCCGCCACGCTCACGGGCGTCCCGCACGCGTGCGCCGGCCCCGTACACGGGCATTTAACGCCCGACGCCGCGGGACGGCGCCATCATGCGCCCGGGGCTCGCGCCCCGTGCCGCCGCACCAACTCCCCGGGGGAGGCGCCCATCCCCGCCCCCGTGGGAAGGGACCGTGCGGTACGGCCGGTGTCGGTCCCGTGACACCGTGCGCCCACTACAAGACGGCGAACGCGCCCGACCCTCGAAGGGGGCCGGGCGCACCCTCGATTTCACTTTCCCGTGACTTTACGGGGGTTAGGTGAAGGCGCTAGGCCGGTGGACCGCCATCCCGCCACCGAGACGGCGCGGCCGCCGTACCCGCGCGTGCAGGCGCACGCCGGGTGCTGTAGCCCACTCCGCTATCATGAAGCGCGTTGGGAAGGAACTCCGTTCTGCCTGCTCCTATACCCCATACCAGCCATCATCAGCACCTCCCTCGAAGCCTACCGGAGGACGCCACCACCAGCTGCCGCCATCCTACCCTCGAACCGCCACTGTTCGGGTACGAAGTAGGCCATCATGACCAGATCGCTGCGAAGATCGTCCGGACGGCCGCCCACTCTACGGCGTAGCACGACGTGCACCCCCACGTAGCTGGATAGCGCGGCGTGCATGTAACTCGCCGCCCCCTTGGCCTACAAAAGGGGAGGCGAGCCCCCAGCCGCGGGGGGGGGGGGGGGGGGGGGGAGGAAGACAGACAACACGAGAACACTTCACACACCGTGCACTCACTCTCTTATTCTCCCACAACATCTTCAGCCACCCTTCGGGGACTTGGAAGCCACGCTTCCTCTCCCGCCTTGCTTGTATTTGCCCCACTACAAGCACCCCCGGTGCTAAGTAATATAGTGCCCCGAGCACGCCCCTCGTCGGACGTACGGCCCCGCGGCGGGAACCAGGATAAAATCTCTCGTGTCACTTGTTGCTTAGCATCGACCATTGAGGGATAGACCTAGGCGCTATCTACTGGTTAGTGTCGGGACCATATTCCGCACCGACAGTTGGCGCCCACCGTGGGGCAAACGAGCGCCTAAGGTCATCTCACCAACTCCCTCCATGGTGATTCGCACTAACTATCGTGCTACACGCTACTGCATGGGTAGCTCGGACCCCCTCCCAGCCGGGTTCGAAATCCGCTTTGGGGACCTGAACTTTCAGGCCACGGGGAACGGCTATCTCATGCGCCTCACTAACCGTGAGGAACTCCGCGCGCGGCGTCGGGCCGGTGCCGCTCGGACCCCCGCCGCACGCACGACTCCAGCGCAGGCACCCGCAGCACGGATATCGCGGGTCCGTCGGCGCCGCGACGCCACCGTCGCTGCGGGCGGCGCTCACGTCGGGCGCGATCCGAGCGGCGGGCAGCCGAGCGAGCCGCCGCCCGGCGCGGTACGCCCGCCACAACGATCGCCACCGCCCGGGGGGGCGCCGCGCGCGGTCTCGGACCGCGCATCCCCATTGGGCCGCGTGGCGCCACGACGGCCCATAACGCCAACGTGAACATGACGATGCGCGGGGGTTCCGCCCGGCCGCCACGTCTTCGTCGCCGGGGACCCCCGGCACCTCGGCCAGCGAGACGAGTCATCCCCGGGCTCCGTCGACACGATGCCACCCGCCAACCGCCACGGTTACGCGGAGTGGGACTTCTCCGGCGTTCCCGACCCGGTTGCGTTCGGCGCTTCCTCGACGCCGCGGACTGCGGTTCGGCCGCTCCGACGACTCCGGCCGGGAGCTACGACCCCACGCGGGAGTGTTGCGCCGTCATCACCAACGACCCGGCCAACGCCGCCGCGCGGTGGGCGCCGGGAGACGGGGAGGTCACACCCGCCCCGGGGGGATCGCCGCGCGCCCGGCCGCGGGGCCAAGCGCTCCTGTTGGGGCCGACGTCGACGCACGGCCGGCCCAAGCCCGCGAGCTCGAGGCCAAGCCGGCGGAAGAATACCGAACGGTGCGGTTGCTCCGCGCCTCAATGGCGCGGGGAGGCTTCGCGCGCGGCGAACGCGCGAGGGAGCCGGGTCGACAGTCCGCGACCACATCAACGCCGTGCCCAACACCGAAACGCGGACGCACCCCCCGCGGGCGAGCCGGAAGCTCGTCGGCCGCCGCGACGCCGCCGCGGGCTATGACGAGGCACCCTCGACCCCCGAGGCTCGAGACATGCACCGCGAGGTGCAAACCCTCATCGAGCAAGCGGCCGTCCAGCAGGCCGAGAGCTCGGCCTCACTCATCCGCCAGCAGGGGGATGCCCGCGCCGATGAAGCTGCACCGGGAGGCGAACCCTCGGTGCACGCGGGGGCACAAGTGGGACAACCCACCGAGCAAGGGCGCGCTTCGGCCAAGGAGCGACTCCTCGACGCGCGCAGGGCACTAGATGGCGACGCTCGCAACGTCATCAACGCCCGGCGCGCCAGCAAGACGGACGCACGAGCGGCAAGAGGCTACCACCCTCGACGGGGTGGGCGCTACGACAGCGGCGAGGACCGCTCCCCAACGCGGAGCCCCCGGCACTCGCGTGTTCGCCGGGAGATCCGAGCGGCAGCGTTCCCCCAACGCTTCCGCCAACCCTCGACGATCGTCAAGTACAACGGGGAGACGGATCCCCGTGTCTGGCTCAACGACTACCGCTTGGCTTGCCAGCTGGGCGGAGCCACTAACGACGAGGTCATCATCTGCAACCTGCCCTTACATCTGGGCGATGCGGCTCGGACATGGCTCGAGCACTTGCCCGCCAGCCAGATCCATGACTGGGACGACCTAGTCCACACGTTCGTGGGCAACTTCCAGGGCACATACGTACGCCCTGGGAACTCTTGGGACCTGCGCTCCTGCACGCAGAAGCCCGGCGAATCGCTGCGGGACTTCATACGGCGTTTCTCCAAGCGCTGCACGGAGCTCCCCAGTGTGGCGCAGTCCGAAATTGTGCACGCCTTCCTCGAGGGCACCACGTGCCGGGATCTCGTACGGGAGCTGGGACGCAGCCCGCCTGCGGACTCCAACGAGCTATTCGACATCGCCACCAGCTTCGCCTCTGGGGAGGAGGCCGTGGGGGCGATCTTCGACGGCAAAAAGGCAAGCGCCCTGAGGACGTGCCCGCGGAGGGCAGCAAGTCAAAGGGGCCGCACCGCAACGACAAGCGGGGCAACAAGGGGAAAAAGCCGCGCGCGAGGCGCGCGAGCAAGGGCGCGACGGCGGCAACGCCGAGGCTCTCGCTGTCGACCCGGCTCGACGGGGCCCTCGACCGGCCCCTCGAGGCCCGGGAGTGTTTGACGACATGCTGAAGAAGCCATGCCCCTACCACAAGACCCCAGTGCAACACACCCTTGAGCAATGCGACATGCTCAAGAAGTTCTACGGCCGTGCCGCCACGAAGGAGGCAGAAGCCAAGAAAGACGGGGGCGATGGCGACGCCGGCGGCTTCCCCGCCGTCGAAAATGTGTTCCTCATCTTTGGGGGACCTACTGTCGACATGTCGACCGCTGCAGCCGCAAGAAGGAGCGGCACGAAGTCCTCGCCGCAGAGAGGGCGCCTCCGGCCTTCCTCAACTGGTCGAAGGATGCCATCACCTTTAGCCGGGACGACCACCCAAACCGCATCCCGAACCCGGCCAAGGACCGCTGGTGGTCGACCCCATCATTGGGAACGCCCGGTTTTCGAAGGTCCTTATGGACGGAGGCAGTAGCCTAAATATCCTCTTCGCGCACACGTTGCGCCTGATGGGGATTGGGCTGGACCAGCTGCGGCCCAGCACGAAGCCGTTTCACGGCATCGCGCCCGGCAAGCAGGTTCAACCCCTCGGGCAGATCGATCTGCCCGTCTGGTTCGGTACCCCTAAGAACTTCCGTAAGGAAACCCTCACCTTCGAGGTGGTGGGATTCAAAGGGGCCTACCATGCCATACTTGGGCGACCATGCTATGCCAAGTTCATGGCGGTCCCCAACTACACGTACCTGAAGATGAAGATGCCGGGTCCCAACGGCGTCATCACCGTCGGGTCGTCTATCGAGCACGCATTCGACTGCGACGTCGAGTGCGTGGAACATGCCGAGGCACTAGCGCTGGATGAAGCGCTGGTCAACACGCTGGAGAAGATGGTCAACGAGGACCTCAACTCCGCGGCCAAGCACGTCGGCACCTTCGAGGCCGCCGAACAGACCAAAGGGGTCCCTCTCGACCCCTCAGCCCCCGAGGGCAAGACGTTGAGGGTCAGCTCGACCCTCGACCCGAAATAGGAAGCAGTGCTCGTCGACTTCCTCCGCGCCAACGCCGACATCTTCGCGTGGAGCCCCTCGGACATGCCAGGCATCCCGAGGGAAGTCGCCGAGCACTCCCTTGACATCCTGCCAAACGCTCGCGCCATACAGCAACGGCTGCGCCGCTTCGACGAGGAGCGGCGACGGGCAATCGGAGCGGAGCTGCGGAAGCTCCTCGAGGCCGGATTCATCAAGGAGGTGTTCCACCCGACGTGGCTAGCTAATCCTGTGCTTGTAAAAAAAAAATGGGAAGTGGCGGATGTGTGTAGACTACACCAGTCTTAATAAAGCATGTCCCAAAGTCCCTTTTCCTTTGCCACGCATTGATCAAATTGTTGACTCAACTGCTGGGTGCGAACTACTCTGTTTCCTTGATGCTTATTCCGGATACCACCAGATTAAGATGAAAGAGTCCGACCAGCTCGCGACCTCGTTCATCACACCGTTCGAGACGTTTTGCTACGTCACGATGCCATTTGGCCTCAGAAACGCGGGTGCAACATACCAACGTTGCATGCAGCACGTTTTTGGGGATCACATCGGGCGGACGGTCGAAGCGTACGTGGACGACATCGTCGTGAAGACCAGGAAGGCGGACGATCTGGTTGGCGACCTTGGCGTCGCGTTCAACTGCCTACGGGCCAACGGGGTCAAGTTAAACCCCGAAAAATGTGTCTTTGGAGTGCCGCGGGGCATGCTCCTAGGATACATTGTCTCCCAGCGGGGAATCGAGGCCAACCCTGAAAAGGTCGCGGCCCTCGAACGAATGGGTCCGATTCGGGACCTCAAAGGGGTGCAGAAGGTGTTGGGGTGCCTCGCCGCCTTAAGCCGCTTCATCTCGAGGCTCGGTGAGAAGGGCCTGCCCCTCTACCGACTGCTCAAGAAGCACGAACGCTTCTCCTGGACCACCGAGGCCCAGGACGCGCTCGACAAGCTAAAGGCGTCACTGACACGCGCCCCGATCCTCACGCCGCCGCGGGACGGCGAGCCCCTGCAGCTCTACGTGGTCGCAACCACCCAGGTGGTGAGCGCCGTGATCGTTGTGGAGCGCACGGAGGAAGGACACGCCCTGCCGGTGCAGCGGCCAGTCTACTACATCAGCGAGGTCCTCTCGGACACGAAGATGCGCTACCCGCAGGTCCAGAAGCTGCTATACGCAGTGGTCCTTGCGCGGCGCAAACTCCGCCACTACTTCGAGGCCCACCCGGTCACGGTGGTTTCCTCCTTCCCGCTAGGAGAAATCATCCGCAACCCCGACGCCGCGGGTAGGATCGCCAAGTGGTCCGTGGAGCTGATGGGCGAAACGCTCGCCTACGCCCCGCGCAAGGCCATCAAATCGCAAATCCTGGCGGATTTCGTCGGCCGAGTGGACGGACACGCGAGCCGCCGCCCCCACAAATCCGGGCGAGAGGCCGGACTCGCGTTCTTCGACGGCTCGGTGATGAAGACGGGGAGCGGGCGCGGGCCTCGCTCTTCGTGTCACCCCTCGGGGAGCACATGCGCTACGCAGTGCGCCTCCACTTCCCCGCGTCCAACAATATGGCTGAGTACAAGGCCCTGCTCTGCGGCCTCAAAATCGCCATTGAGTTGGGCGTCAAGCGCCTCGACGTGCGCGACGACTCGCAGCTCGTGATCGATCAAGTCATGAAGAACGCAAGCTGCCATGACGATAAGATGGAGGCCTACTGCAAGGTTGTGCGGGCCCTCGAAGACAAGTTCTACGGCATCGTGCTCAACCATGTGCCCCGCAGGTACAATGAAGAGGCGGACGAACTCGCCAAGATCGCGTCCGGGCGGATCACCGTCCCCCCGAACGTTTTCGCGCGTGACATCGCTCAACCCTCGGTCGTCTTCGAGCCCTACCCCTCGAACCACAACGAACCCTCGGGGGCTCCCTCGAACCCAGCAGGTGCGGAGCCCATGGACGAGGACACCTCGAACGAGGCGTACGTGCTCTCCCTCCTCGAGGGGTACGGCTCCCACAAGGCCGAGGCGATGGACATCGAGCCGGCTCCCATCCAGGCGGACTGGCGGGAGAAATACATCGCCTGGATCGCTCGAGGGGAACTCCCCGCAGACCGGGCCGCAGCCAGGCGCATCGCCAGGATGGCCAAGTCATTCACCCTCGTCGACGGCGAGCTGTACAAGCGCGCCGCCTCAGGCATTCTACAACGGTGCGTGCCCATTCCCGAGGGGCGCGAGCTCCTACGGGACATCCATGCGGGGATCTGTGGCCACCATGCCGCGCCCCGCACCCTCGTCGGCAACGCGTTCCGCCAAGGCTTTTACTGGCCCACCGCGGTCGCGGACGCTAGCGAAATCGTGTGCACCTGCGAAGGGTGCCAGTTCTACGCCCGCAAATCCAACCTGCCCGCTCACACCCTGCAAACCATCCCCGTCACATGGCCGTTCGCTGTGTGGGGGCTGGACATCGTCGGGCCCCTGCGGAAGGCGCCCGGGGGCTTCACCCACCTGCTAGTCTGAAAGGATCGAGGCAATGTGGCCTAGAGGGGGGGTGAATAGGCCTGCACACAGAATTTAAACTTTTTCTGCGAAAACAGTGTCAGACCTCGGAACCTCCGAGATTATTCTCGGAACCTCCGAACGAGGCAGCCTCCGAGAATAAACTCGGAACTTCCGACAAACTGGTAAGAACAGAGCACAAATAACAAGAGCTGCAAGAAACTTGATGGAAACCGGATCTACTAAATTCTAAGAGGTACTTAGGACCTAGCAAGAGGATTTCTAAGCAAAGTACAAGCTAGCAAGGCACCACAAAGTAGATCGGGAGCAAACCCTAATAGATCTAGTCAAGCACAAGCATGAACAAGTAAGTAAATGAGAATACGCATGAGACAAAGATTTATCCCGTGGTTCGGCTCGCCACAAAGGCTTGCTTACGTCCACGTTGCCGAGGAGGCCACCAAAGGCTCGGACCACAAAGGTCAACTCCTCTCTCACACCTATCACTTTGGGTAATAGGTGGAGACTTTCCACTAGAATCACAGGGGGTAATACAAACACCTTGGAGCTTCCACAAATCGGTTTGGAGAGCTTCCAAGTACCTCTATCCGTCTAGGAGCAAGGCTCCAAGAGTAATAGATCCACCAAGCTTGCTAGGGTTCTTCCAAGTGCTCAAGTTTCAAGGTAGAAGAGATTGGCTCACTAACTCACTTCAAGAATCCACTCTCAATCAATGCTAGGCAAGGATTTGGAAGAGAGTAGGTTAGGAGTGAATGCTAGGTGAGAGAAAACAAGAGGGAACGGCGTTCCGAGCCGAGGAGGAAGAAGATAACCGTTGGGGACCGTGGGGTATAAATACCCCCGGACCCGAACGAACGGCTATATTCCAGAGTTCGGAACCTCCGAGAAAAATCTCGGAACTTCCGACTTTTGAAAACTCTGCAGACTGTAGCCCGTACGGTCGGAACCTCCGAGAAAATCTTCGGAACCTCCGAACAGCAATCAGCAGAAGCAAAACAGCTGCAGGTTACTTCCCTTGGGGGTGAGGATTAAGGTTTTGGAAAGATGGATTATGAGCACTTGAAAACCACCCTAACTCACCATTAGTATCCCTCTTGATAGTACGGATTGTCCTATACTCAAATTCAAAAGATAAAATAAATAAACTCCTTCAAGTAGCATAGGCAACCCTTTTTGCAATAAGTTGAGGGGTCTCCAATTAATCTTTTGCACCCGTGATAATATCTTTATGCCGCACATCAAACTCAAAGGCTCATTAGCTCTTTAATTGTGTGGTCAACATCACCAAAACCCTCATAGGGCTTGATTGCACTTACAATCTCCCCCTTTTTGGTAAATGTTGACAACCCAATTAAAGTTTACAATTTAATTTGAAAGATTGAGCTTTTGATGATTTGAGTACAAGTCTCCCCCTCAATGTATGCATGTACCTTTTGAATAGGGAAAAATGTCATAACCGACAATTAGATTGCATACATTGTGAGTAAAAGTGACAAGAAAGTTGTACTCAAGTCATCGAGGGGTGCAAAAGAAGTGTAGCAGATAATATGTGATGCATATGCCATGTGAAAACACTCAGAGAGTTATCTGTTAGCAGAGTTCGGAACCTCCGAGAAAGTTTCCGGAACCTCCAGGGGTTGGAGCCTCCGGAAAAATTCTCAGAACCTCCGAGGTCTGTAACAGATACTCCAACAGATAACAATAACACACAGGCAAAACAACAGATAAGATCAGAAAATAGCAGCTAGATAAGAGTAACAGCATTCAACACATCTAGCCCTATTACATCCATCACAAAGTTTTAAAGTTTTGCAAATCCCATACAACCATGACCAGATCCTGCTTGCCAACAGAGGCAAGCTAAATGTTTTACAGCAGTTCACCAAATTTCCAACAGGAGTTTATGAGAGAAGTTAGCACTCTCATCTCACCAAAAGAACAAAAGAATGTTTCTGTGGTTAGCAGGCCACCAGAAGGAGCTCCAGGTCTTCAGATGCTTCTCAATCTTCATCTCTCCCCCTTTGTCAACAATTTAACAAAAAGGAAAGAAAAGAAGAGAGGAAGTGAGAACAGAACCTAGAGAAGTCACTCCTCATCATTGAAGTCAGAATCCTCCTCTTCTGCTTCAGGGACAGTGCTGTCGGAGCCAAGGTCAGAGCCAGATGACAGATCTATGGGTCTTCTGACAGGCCTCCCAGCAGCGGCCTTTCTCCTGAGTCTTGTACCAGATGAGGACCCCATTGCCTTCTTGCCTGCAGCCTCTTTCCTCAGCCTGGCCATTTTTGCACCAAGTGGTTCTTCATCTTCTTCATCCGCAAGCAAAGTGGGCGGCGGGGAGTATCCTCGGCCATGGGAGTAGCGGGCTCCTGCTCACCCTCATCCTCACCGGTAGTGTACTGCGGAAAATCGGGGAAGAGGGGAGGAGGATGGTGCATGGCATCAAAGGACAGTCCCCGGTGCTTTAGCAACTGTTCATGTCTTCCCTAAGCTCAAAAAGCCGATGGGAAGTCCATGCGATACCTCCCGGTGTCCCTAACCATCCCTCTCGGCTTGTGCGGACCGGCAGGCATGGGAGCCCCGCCGGAACCTTCTTCTCCTACTGCCTGGACCGGATCCGGATGGCTTGGTGCGGCCTTCTTAAGGATGTGCTCCTCCACAATGTCTTGCTTCTTCGATGCCGCCACCGCTTGACTTGATAGGATGCATGCTCAACATCTTTCTTGTAGCCGACCCCCGAAACCATCTCTATCATGTACATAAGATAAGGGGCATAGGGCGGGTTGCACTTCCCACTCTCTGTCACTTCTACCAGGTTGTACCAAATAAATCTGCTCACAGAGAATGGCCTAGCTCCAGGTAGCAGCCTAGCCAGCAGGTTTGGTGCAAACCTCCTAAGACTTGTTGAGTCACTGCCCCCTTTTGGGTAAATGGTTTCCCTGAACATGTTATTAAGCACATAGAACACTGATTTCAGAGCAGTGGTGGAGCCATCAGCCAGCTCCTCATACTCATAAGCTGCAGCAATTTTGTTGGGGTTCATGTGGGCCTCAAAATGGATAATATCAGCTTCCCTGTCCTCCTTGCTGAACCCAAACAACCTAGCAAAAGTGAGGAAATCTATTTTATAATGCACTCCTTCTGTCATCCAGTGGATGGTCTCCTTGTTATCTTCATGGAAGAATGTGGCATGAAACTGAGCTAAAACCTCTATGTTCCAATCATATTTGAAACTCATGATGTCCCTCATCCTATACTTGTCAACCAAATCCAGCACCTCCTCCTTGACAGGTTCCTCTGCTGCCTCCAAATGGGTGAAATCTATCCACTTCATCTTGATTAGTTTCATCTTGGTGTTAAGGACAGTCTCATAGAACTTAAAGTGAAAGACAGACCAAAACCTGTAGTCAATGGCTGCCATCTTGGGGTTCACATAGGGATTTTCTTCTCTTGCTTTCTTGACCAAGAAACCAGCTCCATCATAGTTGGTGTGCTCAATATACACTGAGTTGTCATATTTGGTTGGAGGATGCCTTTTGAGCAGCCCCTTGTGGTACTTGAGATAGGTTGAGTCTATCTCTCCTAGGGGCATGTCATCTTCTAGCTCTATAGGAATGGTTTTGCCTTCAGTCCCTCCATTATCATCCACATGGGCAGAGGACCACGAGCCTCGCCTCCCGACGAACCGCCACCTCCGCCCCTCCTAGGAGTGGCCTTTCCTCCGCCGCCACCGCCCCCTGTCGTTGCTCTTCTCGCTAACTTGAAAGCCCTCTCACCGGCGGGTGTCTCAAAAGGAGGCCTCTCGCCTCTTGGTGTATGTCTTGTCCACGGGAGTGCCGGACATCCGTTAGAGAGACAAGTGAGCGACGGATAAGAGTGGGATCGGGATCGATAAGGATAGAGGAACAAGATTAGCAAGATGTTCAATTGATTTCTTTTCAGTGGAATTTTGAATCACAGTCTGTCACTTGTCAGTACAGACATCGGAACCTCCGAGAAAGTTTCGGAACCTCCGGAGGTTGGAGCTTCGGAAAAATTCTCAGAACCTCCGAAGTCAGTGTACTGACAGAGGACAGTTCTGTTGATTCAACTTTCAACTGAATTTTGATCAATAAAGCAAGCATGACTCAATTTAGCTAGGACAAGTGAAAAAGGATGTTACAGGTAAAGTGAAGTTCAGTGGAACTTTGAATCAAGGTCAGCCTACAGTGGGTTACAGGGTTCGGAACCTCCGAGAATTTTCTCAGAACCTCCGAGCCTCTGTCAACCTTACTGCATTCTCACATTTGATTCAACTTTCAACTAAACCTAGCTTTTACTTGCAACACAGGCATTTAGGAACAGGATAGATAGGCAACAATCTACAGATTTCAAGATTTAGAACCCTAACAGCATGCAGATCTAGGAATTTAGGGTTAGGGTTAGGATACGGCCACTGAGTACCTTGATTGGGATCAAGGAGAAGGAAGACGAAGATCTTCAAAGCTTGTACACGCTAAGGAATCGACAGGAACGGATGCGGATTGGAGCCTTCTTCTTCTTCACGTACGGGATCCGAGCGATCCCTCCCTTGGCACTCTCCAGCAGCGACCCACGAACGAGGGAGGCGGCTCAGCTTCGTGCGGGTAGCCCACAAAAGGTGTGGTCACCGGCGGCGAGGGAAGCGGCGGCGGTGAGGCGGTGGAGAGGATGGTGCGGTTTCGCGTCGGGAGAGAGAGAGAAGGAAGCGGTGAAAGTAGATCTGAGTGGGTTGACCGCGGTGAAAAGGGAAAGGCTGGTTTTACCCTAGGTAAGGAATATTCTGCGAGGATGCTTTATTCCCTTTAACTCCTCTTCGGTTGAGACTGAGCGCTAAGTCTGTAAAGATTGGAGCTTCCGAAGATTTTCTCAGAACTTCTGAGGCCCGGAGCCTCCAAAGATTTTCTCGGAGCTTCCGAAAAAATTAAATTCCAGAGACAGCTAGCTTCTTCTCCCTTTTAGATTTTGAACTTTCTATCAACTGAGATTCTTAGGTCATGGTACCCTTGACTCAAGTGGCTAGAAAACAAGCAATCACACACACAACTATAGCCACTTAAGACAAGTTAGGGATAAGCAAATAGATTTTGAAAAACCTTTAAGATAGAGTTTTCACACACATTTTTCAAACAAGACTTTCAGAGAATACTAACAGATTTGAAGCAAACAAATATGGCATGCTAGAAATCAAATCACGCAACGAGAATCAAGAATATTTAGTTCATTCCTTAAACTACAAAACCTTGACTCATCGAGAGGTTTAGTGAAGATATCGGCTAGTTGCTTGTCGGTGCTCACATGACTTAAAACGATATCTCCTTTGGCTTCGTGGTCTCTCAAGAAGTGATGACGGATGTCTATATGTTTTGTGCGAGAATGGCTTACGGGGTTGTTTGCAAGCTTTATGGCACTTTCATTGTCACACAAAAGTGGGATATGGGAAAAGTGACATCCGTAATCTTTTAAGGTTTGCTTCATCCAAAGTAGTTGAGCACAACATGCGCCGCCGCAACATACTCGGCCTCGGCGGTGGAAAGGGCTACTGAGTTTTGCTTTTTAGAACTCCAAGACACTAGAGACCTACCAAGGAATTGGCAAGTCCCCGATGTGCTCTTTCTATCTACTTTACAACCGGCATAATCGGAATCCGAATAGCCAAGTAGATCGAAAGTGGAGCCCTTAGGATACCACAAGCCAAGGTTAGGGGTATGCACTAGATATCTCAAGATTCTCTTTACGGCCATGAGATGGCACTCTTTCGGGTTAGCTTGAAATCTAGCACACATGCACACACTAAGCATAATATCCGGCCTAGATGCACATAAGTAAAGAAGAGAGCCGATCATGGAGCGATATACCTTTTGATCCACGGATTTCCCTTCTTCATTGAGGTCCATGTGTCCATTGGTAGGCATTGGAGTCTTGATGGGCTTTGCCTTGTCCATGTCAAACTTCTTTAACATATCCCTTGTATACTTGGTTTGACATATGAACGTCCCTTCTTTAGCTTGTTTGATTTGAAATCCAAGAAAGAACTTGAGCTCACCCATCATGGACATCTCAAACCTCTTTGTCATCACCCTACTAAACTCTTCACAAAAAGTTTCATTAGTACTACCAAATATTATGTCATCGACATATATTTGGCACACAAAAATATGACCATCAACTTTTCTAGTGAAGAGAGTAGCATCGGCTTTGCCTATCTCAAAGCCTTGCTTAAGCAAGAAATCCTTAAGTCATTCATACCATGCTCTTGGTGCTTGCTTTAGCCCATAGAGCGCCTTATGGAGTTTGTAGACATGATTAGGACGCTTGGGATCTTCAAAACCCGGTGGTTGCTTAACATATACTTCTTCGGAGAGTGGTCCATTGAGAAATGCACTCTTGACATCCATTTGATAGAGCTTGAAGTCATGATGGGCAGCGAAAGCTAGTAAAAACCGAATTGCTTCAAGTCTTGCTACCGGTGCATATGTTTCTCCAAAGTCTAGCCCTTCAACTTGGGTGTATCCTTGAGCAACCAATCTTGCTTTGTTCCTCGTCACAACACCAAACTCATCTTGCTTATTCCGAAAGACCCATTTGGTGCCAATGATATTTGTATTTGGTCTTTCTACCAACTCCCACACTTGGTTTCTTTCAAAGTTGTTCAACTCCTCTTGCATAGCCATCACCCAATCCGGATCCTCGAGAGCTTGCTCTACCTTGGTTGGTTCAAGAGAGGAAACAAACGAGTAAAATGCACAAAATTCTTAAGACGAGAACGCGTTGTTACCCCTCTCCTTATGCTCCCAAGAATATTGTCAACGGGATGATCCCGTTGAATGACTTGATGTACACGAGGATGTGATGGTCCAAGAGGTTGGTGTAGAGGTTGATCTTCATCATCTTCATCAGCTTGGGGCTCAGATGTACTTGCTTGAACATCCCCTTGCTGATCAATTTGCTGGTTCAGAGTGTCTTGTGGTGTTGAACCTCCAGACCCCGGAACCTCCGGAGAATTTCTCGGAGGTTGGGTTCCAGTGTCAGTTCCCGGAACCTCCGAGGAATTTCTCGGAACCTCCGAAGTCTGCACTGCTCCTGAACCAGTGGCTTCTGGCCCTTCGAGTGGTGTTGAGGCTTGTGCTTGGTTTTCATCTTCCTCTTGTGCCTCAACTGGTCTAACATCACCTATGGCCATTTGCTTGATTGCTTCACAAGATGGCTTCTCTTTACCTACAACATTCAAATCAACTTGCTCCACTTGAGAGCCATTAGATTCATCAAAGGTCAAATCTACCGTGACTTCAATCCTCCCGGTGGTTAGATTGAAGACTCGATAAGCATGCTCATTTGGACCATAACCAAGAAGAAATCCTTCGTCAACCTTTGGTGCAAACTTAGAGGTTCGGGGCCTCTTGTTTAGAATGAAACATTTGCACCCAAACACTCTAAAGTAAGACACCTTGGGCTTTTTACCGGTAATGAGCTCATAGGAGGTCTTCTTGTGAAACTTGTGAAGATAGAGGCGGTTGATTGCATGGCAAGCCGTGTTGATAGCTTCGGCCCAAAAGATGTCTTGTGTCTTGTACTCATCCAACATGGTTCTTGCCATCTCGATAAGAGTTCTATTCTTCCTCTCAACCACCCCATTTTGTTGAGGGGTATAAGGTGCTGAAAATTCATGCTTGATGCCCTCTTCATCAAGAAATTCTTCAACATAGGTGTTCGGAACTCCGAGCCATTATCACTTCTCACTTTCTTGATTGGTAGCCCGAATTCCCTTTGTGCTCTTCTAATGAAGGTCTTCACCTTTCCTTGCACTTCACTCTTGTCAAACACAAAGAACACCCACGTGAAGCGAGAATAATCATCTACAATAACCAAACCATATTTGTTACCGCCAATACTTATGTAGGCCACCGGTCCAAATAGATCCATGTGGATGAGCTCCAATGGGCTTGAAGTAGTGAGGATGCTATTTGGTGGGTGAGGTGCTCCTACTTGCTTTCCGGCTTGGCATGCTTTGCAAATCCTATCTTTCTCAAAATGTACATTTGTTAGTCCAAGGATGTGTTCATTTTTCAAAAGTTTGGCCAAGTTCCTCATGCCAACATGGGCTAGACGGCGATGCCAAAGCCAACCCATGCTAGATTTTGCCACTAGACAAGTCTTGGGAGAAACTTTACTTTTGTTGAGATCAACTAGGTAAAGCCTCCCCCTCAAGCGACCCGTGAGGACAATAGAGGAATCCTCCCTTTTTATGATGGACACATCCTTATCCGTGAAGTGGCAATCAAAACCAATCTCACTAAGTTGTGAAACCGATAATAGATTGTAACCCAACGGATCAACATGAAGAACATTTGTAATTGAGTAATTTTGAGATATAGGAATATCACCTACACCGATGACTTCTCCTTTAGTATCCCCTCCATATGCAATGGTTTCCCTTGGTCCTTCCAAATGGAGATAGGATGAGAACATACTCTTTTCTCCGGTCATATGATGTGTACATCCGCTATCAAGCACCCAACTTGAACCACCGGAGGAGTATGCCTACAAAACAATTTAGTTCCTTCTTTTAGGTCCCCAATTTGACTTGGGGCCTTCCACGTTAGCAACCAAAACTTTTGGAACCCATAGTGATCTTTTCACATATATGTTGGACTCATTTCCAACATACGTGGCAACAACTTTACCAACATTGTTGCGTCTCAACACATAGCTAGGAGGTATGTCTCTAGATGCATGGGCTTTGCTTTTGTTGGGACTCAAGTTTCTTCTAGGCACCATTGGATGATTTTCAACCTGCATATAAGTGTTAGGGGCCCTGGAACCATGCTGCTTCTGAGTTTTGCTCCTTTTCTTTGTCCTGTCTTTGCAGTTCCCGGAACTTCCGAGAATTTTCTCGGAACCTCCGAGTTGGGCAGTTCGAGTCGCTCCGGGCTTCCGGACTCGGAACCTCCGGGCTTGGAGATCGGAACCTCGGGTCCGGGGGAGAACAGAAATCCAGAACTCTTGAATTCAAGGCATTCTTTTTCCTTGATGATTTTTTTTCATTGGTCTTGCCACCTTCAATATATCCAAAGCCTGGATTCTTGCTCTTCTCTAACACTTTCCTCTTGGTAAATCTTGGCCTTTTGTTTTCTTCACCCATGCACCCTCTAGCTATGATCGAGTTCAACCTAGCAACTTCTTTCTTTAAAGCTTCCATGTTAGCAAGGTTAGTGGCATAAGACTCAATATCAATATTATGACATCTATCACAGCCCTTGCTAGTAGAAGCACTAGAGTTGCCTTTTACCTTCGAGGGATGTGAGGTGCTACTCCAAAGGAGGCTATATTGCTCCTCAAGCTCTTCATTCCTCAACTTGAGAGAATTACATTGAGCTTGAGTGACAGTAAGATCCTCCTTGAGAGTAGCTATGACACTCTTTGCTTGGTTGATTTCCAAACGCAAAGTCTCAATCTCACTTCTATCGGAGATAATGGTGTCTTGGCTTTTCTCTAGTTCAACTATTAACTTAGCCATAAAATCCCTAGATTGCTCATCCATTTTACGAACAAGTTGGTTAGCTTCTTCATCACTAGTATCATCACTAGAGTCCATTTCCGACTCATCACTAGGTTGAGGAAAGGGTTTTGGGGTAGTTTTTACCTTCTCACCCTTGGCCATGAGACAATGAATGGAAGTGCTCTCTTCATCATCGGTCAAATTGTTGAACAATTTTGAGATGGAGGGAAGCTTCTTGATAGCCACGGTTGCAACTTTCTTCCCTTCCTCTTCACTAGAGCTTTCATCCTCGGAGTTCCATTCATGACCAATGTGAGCTTCACCACTATAGTGTCTTCTCTTGTAATGTGGCTTTTGATCTTTCTTGTAGCTCCTTTTACCCTTATCATTTCTGTTTTCTTTCTTTTCATTAGGACAGTCAGCAATAAAGTGTTCGGTACTTCCACAATTGTAACAAGTTCTCTTTTTCTTGTTAGGAAACTTCCTCTTGGCAAACTTGTACCCTTGCTTCTTCAACCCTCTCTTGTAGGTCTTCATGAACAAGGCCATGTCCCCAATCTCAACATGAGAACCTTCATCTTCATCTTCACTTGAATCACTTGTGGAGCTCACTACTTCCACCCTATTGGTCTTTGACTTGAGAGGCTTGGAAGAAGTGGTGTGCTTGGTTGAGGATGAGGGTTTGCTTGACTTGTGAGAGTGGAGAGCCACCTCTTTAACCTTCAAGTTGTTTAACTTAGCCTCCAACTCCCCAATCTTCTTTCTATGTTGAATTTCCTTGTCCATGAGCTCATGTGTGAGAATTCTACCAAGAACATCATTTGGAGAGAGTTCCTCAAATCTTTTCTTCTCTCTAATCAAGGTGACTAGAGTAGGGTTCCTTGGTGCAAAAGCTTCCAACATCACCTTCACAACAAAGTGGTCATCTAGCTCATCACCACCTAGACCTCTTATCTTTCCAACAATGACCATCAACCTATCAAACATCTCTTGTGGCCCCTCTCCATCAAAGATAGTAAATCTATTAAGCTCGGCCATCAATATGTTGATCTTTGATTTCTTGACCTTGTCAACACCCTCATGTGTAATGTGGAGAATATCCCAAATCTCCTTGGCAATCTCAAGTCCACTAACACGGTTATACTCTTGGGCATTCAAAGCACTAAGGAGTATGCTTGTAGCTTGACCGTTCCTTCTAATGTTGCGTCGGTCAATTGGAGTGAGGTTCCTAAAATCTTTGGGATCTTCAAAACCTACACACACAATATTCCACAATTCCAAGCTTAAGCCAATTAAATAAGCTTTCATCATATGCTTCCATTTAGCAAAATTAGTCCCATCAAATTGGGGTAATTTGCCAAGGGGAATAGTCACTTCATCCTTGGATTTGACATCCAAAGAATCATAGTTAAAGGATACGCTTTTGTAGTCGTTCTTTGCTTTAGACTTTGACTTTGGCTTGATTGTTCGCTTGGGAATTCTTGTGCCGTAGTACTCATCATCATCATCTCCATTCTCACTAGATGAGGACGACGATGAGGATGATGAGGATGGTGATGGAGATGGTGAAGGTGTTCTTTTTCTTCTTCTCTTCTCTTCTTTCTTTCTCTTCTTCTTCTTTTCTTGCTTGTTGTCTTCTTTCCTCTTTTCTTCCTCTTCTTCCTTTTTCTTGTTCTCTTTCTTGCTTTTCTTGCTTCCATCTTTTGAGCTTTCCTTCACGGACCTTTTTAAGCTTTTCAAACTTCTCTTGAGTTGATGTATCGCCCACTTCCGAGGCATCACTTTCGGCCTCGCTTGGTATGTCTTCAAACTCGTTCTTCTTCGTGCTTGTCATCATCACTTGCCATATCCTCACACGGTTAGGTGTTTACGAGGATGACCCGCTCGATACCAATTGAAAGGATCGAGGCAATGTGGCCTAGAGGGGGGGTGAATAGGCTCGCACACGGAATTTAAACTTTTTTCGCGAAAACGAGTGTCGGACCTCGGAACCTCCGAGATTATTCTCGGAACCTTCGAACGAGGCGACCTCCGAGAATAAACTCGGAACTTCCGGCGGTACACCGTAAGAACAGAGCACAAATAACAAGAGCTGCAAGAAACTTGATGGAAACCGGATCTACTAAATTCTAAGAGGTACTTAGGACCTAGCAAGAGGATTTCTAAGCAAAGTACAAGCTAGCAAGGCACCACAAAGTAGATCGGGAGCAAACCCTAATAGATCTAGTCAAGCACAAGCATGAACAAGTAAGTAAATGAGAATACGCATGAGACAAAGATTTATCCCGTGGTTCAGCTCGCCACAAAGGCTTGCTTACGTCCACGTTGTTGAGGAGGCCACCAAAGGCTCGGACCACAAAGGTCAACTCCTCTCTCACACCTATCACTTTGGGTAATAGGTGGAGACTTTCCACTAGAATCACAGGGGGTAATACAAACACCTTGGAGCTTCCACAAATCGGTTTGGAGAGCTTCCAAGTACCTCTATCCGTCTAGGAGCAAGGCTCCAAGAGTAATAGATCCACCAAGCTTGCTAGGGTTCTTCCAAGTGCTCAAGTTTCAAGGGAGAAGAGATTGGCTCACTAACTCACTTCAAGAATCCACTCTCAATCAATGCTAGGCAAGGATTTGGAAGAGAGTAGGTTAGGAGTGAATGCTAGGTGAGAGAAAACAGTAGGAACAGCGTTCTGAGCCAGAGGAGGAAGAAGATAACCGTTGGGGGACTGTGGGGTATAAATACCCCCGCACCCGAACAAAGCAACGGCTATATTCCGGAGTTCGGAACCTCCGAGAAAAATCTCGGAACTTCCGACTTTTGAAAACTCGCGGATCGTAGCCCGTACGGTCGGAACCTCCGAGAAAATCTTCGGAACCTCTGAACAGCAATCAGCAGAAGCAAAACAGCTGCAGGTTACTTCCCTTGGGGGTGAGGATTAAGGTTTTGGAAAGATGGATTATGAGCACTTGAAAACCACCCTAACTCACCATTAGTATCCCTCTTGATAGTACGGATTGTCCTATACTCAAATTCAAAAGATAAAATAAATAAACTCCTTCAAGTAGCATAGGCAACCCTTTTTGCAATAAGTTGAGGGGTCTCCAATTAATCTTTTGCACCTGTGATAATATCTTTATGCTGCACATCAAACTCAAAGGCTCATTAGCTCTTTAATTGTGTGGTCAACATCACCAAAACCCTCATAGGGCTTGATTGCACTTACATAGTCGCGATCGACAAATTCTCCAAGTGGGTGGAGGTGCGCCCCATCATGAATTTAAGGGCTGAGCAGGCGGTCACGTTCTTCACCGACATCGTCTACCGCTTTGGAGTGCCAAACTCCATCATCACAGACAATGGGTCCCAATTCACGGGCCGGAAGTTCTTGGAGTTCTGTGATAAGTTCCACATTCGCGTGGATTGGGCGGCTGTGGCACACCCACAGACCAATGGCCAAGTGGAACGTGCCAACGGCATGATCCTACAGGGCCTCAAGCCCCGAATTTTCGACCAGCTCAACAAATCTGGGCGAAAATGGCTCCAAGAACTACCAGCAGTCGTGTGGAGCCTAAGGACAACCCCAAGCAGAGCCACCGGGTTCACCCCGTTCTTCCTAGTACATGGCGCGGAGGCCGTCCTCCCCACGGACTTGGAATACGGGTCGCCCAAGGTTCGAGGCTACGACGAGGATGCTAACCGGCCGAGCCCGCGAGGACTCGCCGGACCCAAGTGGGACGAGGCACGCCTCGTAGCCTTGATGCATTCCGCGAGGTACCAACAATCCCTACGACGCTATCAGGCGCGCAAGATACGTCGACGGGATTTCGGCCGAGGGGGATGCGGTCCTAAGGCCGCGCCAAGATAACCGAGGGCGCCACAAGCTATCGCCCCCATGGGAGGGACCCTACGTCGTGGTGAAGGTACTCAAGCCGGGCACATACAAGCTGGCTAACGAGGACGGTGAAGAACTCACCAACGCTTGGAACATCCAACAGCTACGTCCCTTTTACCCTTAGCTAGGATTTTCCAAGTACTTTCTGTTGTAAAAACACATGGCCAACGCCCCAGTTGGTGTCAACTATGTAAACACTCCAAGTCTAATAAAAGGGCAACTCGGCTTTCCCCTGAAACCCAAGTTACCCTCGGGGGCTACTGCGGGGGGCATCCCCCCCAAAACGGTCCCATTTTTTCACGCTAAAAAACAAAAAACACGCGCTAAGTTTGTTTCCTACTTCAACTTCGAGCCACGATTCGAACAGGGCGCAGGCGGCACAATGGAAGGAGCGCGCGAGCTAGAGATAGCCTACGCCGCGTGGCTATGGCCCTTCTCTCTCGCCTCCAACCCAGCGGGCCCCCTACGAAAATCGAACTTCCCTAACTAGAATCTACTCGGGAAGAAGGAGAAACAAAAAGCGTAATTAACAAACAAGCATCATTTACAAGAATCGTTTATGTTCACGAAACAACTTGTCTATTTACAAAAAGGCCACGAGGCCGAATTCGATACACGTAAACAAAAAATGGGCCTAGCGCCCAGCGCTTTCGGGCGGGAGGAGCGGCGGCATCGGCCGGCGTCCGGGAAGAGGAATTCTTCGAAGGCCTCGGCGAGCGACCCGGCGGCGTCGGCGGCGAGCGCATCCGCGCGCTCCATGGCCACCTCGTCCTCGACGCCCTCGGGCACGACGTAGCCTTCCGCCGGCGCCTCGAAGTCCACCTCGTAGTGGGATCGCACCACTCCGAGGGCCTTTCGGACACCCGGCCGCAACGCCGGCGCATCCGCTCGGTGACATGGCCACCGAGGGCACGCGAGCGGCCGGCCGAGGGAGCTGCCGGCCTGGGCATCGCCCTCCTCGACGACGTGGCAGGTCTCGAGGGCCGCATCGCGCAATTCCTGCAACTCCTGCTCAGAGGAGTCGTAGGAAGCCTGCAGCGCCTCGGCCCGCTCAGCCGCGTGCCCCAAGGCGGTGCGCAAGCCTGGAATCGACAAGGCAAGAAGAAATCAGAAAAAGGGGATGCGAATTCCCAAACGAAAAGCCAACGAGTAAGAGTCAAACAGGGGCTCACCCTCGACTCGCTTCCGCTCCATCTCGAAGTCCCGGCGCACGGCCTCGACCGACAGCTCGAGGCGCTGGACGGTTTCGCCCTGCTCGCGGAGGGCCAGCTCCTGGTTGGCGTTGCTGATGCTGAGCACGAGCGCCTCGTCCTCGACCTTGGAGAGCGTGGCGTTCCGCTCCTCCAGCGACTTCTGCGTCACCTCGTGGGCGGCGCGCTCCCGCTCTAGGGATGCACGGGCGTCGACGAGGGCGGCTCGCCCCCGCTGCGGCCGCTCCTCGGCCCCTTGGCGGGCGGCGCTCTCTTGCGGAGGCCGGTCCTCGGCGGTGACGAGGGCCGCGACCTTGGCATCGAGGGCGGCCTTCGGTCATCGGCCTCCTTGGCGCGCCGCTCCCGGCCCGCGCGCCCGTTCCTCGGCCGGCGGAGGCCGCGCCTGTGCCCCCTCGAGCGACGTACGGAGCTCTCGAGCTTCGGCGTGAGTGGTGGCCACCTCCGCCTCCCAGTTGGCGGCCAGCGTTCGCGCCTTCTCCAGGTCCGCGCGCTCATTCCACAGCGCCTCGTCACGATCGACGAGGGCCGCACGGATCCGCTCGAGGCTCGAACGCCGCGAGGCGTCCTGTCCTGAGCTCTCCGGGAGCTCGTCGCACCATGCCGTCGCCCGGTACGCCAGCCAGCCGTCCGGCGTCCTGAGAGCATCCGCAAGCGCGTCGAAGGCGCTGCACCGCTCCCGGAGCTGGTGAACCTCGGCGTTCACCCGGTCGAAGGCGTCGTACTTGTCGTGGGCACGACGCTCGAGCTCCTGGCAATTACAGAATCGAAGCCCGTAAGCGCCAAGACTTGAATGCAGTGTACGAAAACGAAAGGGAAAAAGAGCGAGCGACCGTGGCCCACCTGGAAGACGAGCCAGGCCGGGCCGCCATGGACCCGCAGCGCCTCGTTCAGCGCGCGGTTGAGCGTGGCGCCGTGGCTCCGGAGCTCGCCCCAGAGCTCCTGCTCCCCCCTGGCGTCGGCGAACGCAGGGGGATCCTCGACGGCCCCCTCCACCGGGGGGGGGCGGCCGGCGCGGGAGGGACGAGGCCTCGGCACCGTGTCCTCGGCCCCCCACCACCATGTGACCCTCGTGCCGCCTCACGAGGGCCCCCTCCCTCGGGGCTCGGGGGGGAGTTCGTGGGCCGCGCGGCCCACCGATCCCACCCGGGCGGCGGGGAGTCGTCCGAGACCTCCACCACCTCCGCCCGGGGATGGACGACGAGACGCCACCGCCGCGCCGCCTCCACCGGCGCCTATACTCGCGCCACCACGGCCGCGGCGCGCCGGCGCGGCGCCGCGGCCGCCACCTCCGGCCTCCGCCGCCGCGTCCGTGGGCGCCCCCGTAGGATGCGCCCGCTCTACCTCCACCACGGCCGCCGCCGTGGGCTCGCGTCTCCGCGACGACCGGCGCCGGCCGCCCCCGGCAACCTCCGCGGCCGCGCGACGGCGGGCTGATCCGCCGGACGGGGCCTCGAGGCCCCGGCCGGGCCTTGCGAGCTCGTGCCCGCCGCCGTGCTTGTCCCCGGCGCGACCCCCTCGACGAGCGCCGCCGGGTGGGGATCGACGCGTCCGTCCTCAGCACCTTGGCTGGTGCAAGAGGGGGAACGGTTGGCACCACCCTACACAGGCGCGAATGGAGGGTTAGATCACCTGATCACCAACGAACCAAACCGAGCGAAGAAAGAGACGAGCTCCTTACCTCAAAGAGGAAAAGGCCCGTTTCCTTTTCCTCGAGGCCTCTGCGGACGAGGCCGGTGCAGCCGCAGCGCCTGCGGTAGCGCCTCCCAACGGCGCCGCCGTCCGCGCGGTGCGCCCGCCCGTGCGCGGGCGCGACCGACGCCGCGCCTCCCGAAGGCGCCGCCGCGTGCGGGGGCACGCTCGCCCCCGCGCACGGACGCGCCGGCCGTCGCGCCCCCCGACGATGGTGCCGCGCGGGCGGACACGCTCGCCCCCGCACGCGAGGCACGCTTGACGCACGCACGGGCGCACCCGCCGCGCGCGCGCTCCGTGGCACGCGCCGGCACCTCCGCGGCACGCGCCGCTCCCCGATGTCGATGCCCGGCGGCGGGCGCCGGTGCGCCCGCCCCGGGGCAATGCCGCCCTTGACGCCGGCGCGGGTTCGGGCGATGGGGGCGCAGGCTGCCATCTGTCTGAGGGGCCCTCCCCCTCAGCCTCTTCCTCTTCGTCCTCCTCCGAGGACGAGCACCATTCGGTCCCCGGGGAGGAGAGCCCCAGCTCTTCACGCCGCCGATACTCTGCAGCCCGCCGGTCGCGACGCGCTTGACGTCGCTTCGTGCGCGCCTTCTTGCGCTCCGCCTCCTCTTGCTGCCGCTGCTGCGCAGCCCGGCCCAGCGCGCGGGAGTCGGGGGTGGGCGGAACGGACTTGGCGATGTTGAACTCCACCAGCTGCGCGCAGGAGCGGTAGTGGCACGTCAGAAAACGAAAGCAAAACCAAGAACTAAAACGAAATCAAAAGACAGACTCACCAGTGGGCCGAGGGGGAGCATCTCGACGTCCCACGGGGTCCGGCCCTCAGGCATCGGCGGCGTCCGGGTGTCGACGGCACTCCGCGCCCGGGTGAGCGCATACGGCCGCTCAAGGGGCGTCGGGAGCATCCGCGACCTCGCCGGTCGACGGGGTTGGCCGCCTCCGTCATCTCGAAGATGCGGAGCGGCCTCTCCATCGAAGGCACGACCCGCCGATGGTGGAGGAAGGCGAGGACGCCCATCGCGGTCAACCCGTGCTTCCTCAGCCGCTGCAGCGCGCCCAGCACCGACTCCTGCCGCGCCGGTGCCGAGGCGTGGACACCCCGTAGCCCCGGGGAGCCAGGCCTCTCCTTGAACACCCGGCCGGTGTAGGGGGGAAGGCCGGGCTCGGCGTTGCGCAGGTAGAACCATCCCCGCTCCCAGCCGGCATTGTTCGTCGTCATGGTGCAGGGGATGTAGACGTCCTTGAACCGCCCTCGCAGGGCGAGCGACATCCCGCCGGCGCGCATCGCGCGGCGGGTCCTTGGCTCCGTCGTGGGCTGCGTGACGAGCTCCGCGCAGAAGAGGTGTACCCAGAGCTCCCAATTAACGGGGATCCCCAGGTACCCTTCGCAGACGCCCACGAATGTGGCCGCCTGCGAGATCGCGTTGGGGGCGAAGTTATGCAGCTCCACCCCGTAGTAGTAGCACATTGCCCGCATAAAGGTGCTCGCCGGCGCGGCGAAGCCCCGCTCGTGGTAACGGGTGAAACTCACCACGTAGCCCTCCGGCGGGTTGGGCTTGCGGTCCGCAGCTGGCGGCACGATCCACTCCGCCGGACGCCCGTCTTCGTTGGCCGCCAAGCGGCCGGCGGCGACCAGCTCGCCCAGGGCGAGCCGGGTCACCGTCGACCTCTCCCAGGCGTACGGCTCCAAGATCCTAAGGGGAGGCTGAGGCGGCGCCATGAAGAGGACGAAGGCGAACTGGAGCGAAGGACAAGGAACGGAGGAAAAAGCTCTAACAGCGTGCCCGCGCGGTGGCAAGAGCAAGACGAAGGCGAAGGGGCGGGGGACTGAAAACGGTGAGAAGCCAAGGTAAAAAACCACCGTCCCTTCCTCCGCGCAGTTTTATAGGCCGACGGGCGAGCTCTCCGGAGCGGACGCCCCGACTAGCATTAACTGCAGGGAATCTTTCCATCGCGTCGAACGGGCGGGCCCCACCACGACCGCAGCAACACTGCAGGCGGGTCATCATTACGGCAAAGACGGGCAGCGACCGAAGCGAAGCCGTCACGTCCGCCCGCCGCGCCGCCCACTACGCGCGCGCGCGGCGCGGCGCCAAAAAGGCGCACCCGCGCGCAAAACCGCGGCCACGACCGCAAGGCACTTAAGTGCCGGGTCCCTTGCCAAGCAAGGAGCACCCTCGAGCGGGGCGAACCCCCCGGCTCGAAGCAGAGGCGACCCTCGATGGGATGTCAGCGTGAGAAGGTCGCCCGGGGCCTACTCGATGTAGAGCAGGCAACCGCGGGCACCCATACCACGTAAAACCCTCGAGCGGCACGACCCTCGGCTCCAAACAAACGAGACCCTCGATGGGATATCAGCGTGAGAAGGTCGCCCGGGACCTGCTCGATGTAGAGCAGGCGGCCGAGGGCACCCATGCCACGTAAAACCCTCGAGCGGCACGAGCCCTTGGCTCAAGATGACGTCAACCCTCGATGGGATATCGACGTGAGAAGGTCGCCCGGGACCCACTCGATGTAGAGCTGGCAACCGCGGGCACCCATGCCACGCGAACCCCTCGAGCGGAGCGAGCCCCCGGCTCGAGACAATGTCAACCCTCTACGAAAAGGCACACGCGTGAGAAGGTCGCCCGGGACCCACTCGATGTAGAGCTGGCAACCACGGGCACCCATGCCGCGCTACACCACCAACCAGCACCTCGAGGACTGGCTCGCCCAGACCCCTCGACGGCCGCAAAACGTGAAAAGACGGGGCCGCCCTGGGCGCCACCCCCGCACGGCCCTGCGATCGGAGGTTCGAAGCCCGACCCTCGACGGGTTCGAACGGGCGCCACGGATCGCGAGTTAGGGACGACGAGGGCACGCGCATTCGAGCCGTTCCTCGAGCCCGTCGGCTCGAGGGTGCCCCACATGTCGTGTTCGAGAGCCGGCCGAGGGGCGGCTAGCCGGGGGATCCCACCGAGGGAGAGCTTCCGCGCCCTCGGTCCCTAGCGAACGGGACCGAGCCCCACCTAGCAAACCCACGAAAGCGCTTCCATGGACGCGTCTCCGGACCGCGCAGCCTACCCTTATCGAACGGGGCATGGGCGTCCACCCGAACCACCCGTTACCAGCTCGAAGAGGAATCAGCAATTCGCGACCCGCTCGATGGGAGTTGCAGAAACCTCACCCTCCGTCCCGCGGAGGGACGGCGAGGGCGCGTTGAAAAACAAGACGTCAGGCTCTACCCGATCGCCTCGAACGGGCCAAGGCTCGGGGGCTTGACGCACGGCTACACCTCCTTGAAATTGTACCCGCCCGAGACAGTGTCAGCGGTGCGTGCACCCCCGAAGCCGGCTGAAATACCGCCGATGCCGGTTGGCATATGTGCCACATCTCTCTGACCTCTCGTGGTTAACCCCTGCAGGAGAACCCTCACTCCTGCAGGGCTTCGGGGGCTAGACCCGCGGGTCCGCTGACGCGGCCCCACGGAAAGCGTTCGCAAACAAGGAGGGAAGAACGTCCTATCGGTGGGTTCCGCATCTGCGGGAGCCTCAATGGCAAACCCGCAGATGCTCGGGGGCTACTGTCGGGGACCGCCCTAGGGCCCCCCTTTAACAACGGGGGAACCCTCACTTAAATCCCAGTGCCAAAATACGTTAAGCCTAACCGTGCAGGTAACTAACCATGCAGGGCATGGCCCAAGCCGCGGGACTCAGACGGCCCACCAAGACGACCCCCTTAGAAGTCCCCTCGAGCGGGCTCCGCCCCGTTCGAGGAACAAATCCTCCCTCGAGTGGTTCCACACCCGCTCGAGGGCTCACTCCCCCTCGAGCGAGTTGCGTCTCGCTCGAGGGTCCGTCCCGCCCTTAGCCGGGGCCCGCCATGCTCACGGGCGTCCCGCACGCGTGCGCCGGCCCCGTACACGGGCATTTAACGCCCCGACGCCGCGGGACGGCGCCATCATGCGCCGGGGCTCGCGCCCGTGCCGCCGCACCAACTCCCCAGGGAGGCGCCCATCCCCGCCACTGTGGGAAGGGACTGTGCGGTACGGCCGGTGTCAGTCCCGTGACACCGTGCGCCCACTACAGTACGGCTAACGCGCCCGACCCTCGAAGGGGGGCCGGGCGCACCCTCGATTTCACTTTCCTGTGACTTTACAGGGTTAGGTGAAGGCGCTAGGCCGGTGGACCGCCATCCCGGCCACTGAGACGGCGCGGCCACCGTACCCGCGCGTGCAGGCGCACGCCGGGTGCTGTAGCAACCACTCCGCTATCATGAAGCGCGTTGGGAAGGAACGCCGTTCTGCCTGCTCCTGTACCCCGTACCAGCCATCATCAGCACCTCCCTCGAAGCCTACCGGAGGACGCCACCACCAGCTGCCGCCATCCTACCCTCGAACCGCCACTGTTCGGGTACGAAGTAGGCCATCATGACCAGATCGCTGCGAAGATCGTCCGGACGGCCTCCCACTCTACGGCGTAGCACGACGTGCACCCCCACGTAGCTGGATAGCGCGGCGTGCATGTAATTCGCCGCCCCCTTGGCCTATAAAAGGGGAGGCGAGCCCCCGGCGCGGGGGGGGGGGGGGGGGGGAGGAAGACAGACAACACGAGAACACTTCACACACCGTGCACTGACTCTCTTATTCTCCCACAACATCTTCAGCCACCCTTCCGGGGACTTGGAAGCCACGCTTCCTCTCCCGCCTTGCTTGTATTTGCCCCACTACAAGCACCCCCGGTGCTAAGTAATATAGTGCCCCGAGCACGCCCCTGCTGGACGTACGGCCCCGCGGCCGGAACCAGGATAAAATCTCTGTGTCACTTGTTGCTTAGCATCGACCATTGAGGGATAGACCTAGGCGCTATCTACTGGTTAGTGTCGGGACCATATTCCGCACCGACAACAATTCATCCTGATCATTTTATCTTGTGCAATTTCAGACCAGAGCTCAACAACCAATAATCACTTCAGAATCTGCCAATGCCCCATCTACTGGTAAGATTTTCACCATCTCTTTTTCTTTTTGAAACCATTCTCTTCATTGGCATTTACCCTCTACTTATTATTTGCAGAGGAAACATTGGCGAGCCAAACTGTGGGGAGTTCTTCTCCTCAACATGTTTCAAATCCAGCTTCACCAAGGATCCAACCATCCTCTCCTCAAGCAGAAGCTCCAGGTTCACCAGGGATGGATCCATCTTCTCTGCAGCCAGAAGCTTCAACCCTACCAAGGACTCCACCAGCTTCTCCTCAGCTAGAAGCTTCAGCTTTACTAGGGACCCCTCAAGCTTCTCCTCGACTGATCCTCCAAGAACCCCTTCTTGAGCCTGAAAAACTCCCTTCTCCAACTCAGGAGGCCAGAAATGAGGTAAGCATGAATATTTATCTCTTTTATTTCCATTTAATAAATCATCCTTAATTCCGCAAGCCTTTCTTTTCAAGATCAGGCTGTGTCACCACCAAGCTTTTCTTTTACTGTGGATGACTTAACTGCCGAAAAAGGAGATGAGGCATCTTCAAGCCAAGCTTTATAAGAGGAAAATCAAGCAAAGCTAAAAGAAATCCTCTCTTTGCTGCAAAGGGATATCCAAGATCAAGTCAGGGACGTTGATCTTCTAGAAGAAGTGCTTGAATCCATCAACCAAGAGCTTCCTGTCGATATCAAAGCCTCCTTGGAGCCTATCTCACAATTGGATAATCACTTTGCAGCAGTGAGGCGAGCCTTGAAGAATCAATCCTCCCGACCAGCCCTGGAACAAAAGAGAGCCAAAGCCAAGCAATTCGTGAAAGATTCACAGGCTCAAATCCAAAACAACAAGGAATTGCTGGCTGAACTGCAGCTTGCACTTGAGTTGAAGATCGCCAGAAAAGCTGCACTAGAAGCCGAACTGAAGAACTTGACACCCGAAATTGAGGCTGACAAGAAAAAGATAGCCGAACTTCCTGAATTAAAAGAGAAAATTCAAAAGGAAGCTACAACAGCCTTGATTGAATCAAATCAGCTCAAGACAAAGCTCTCTGCCTTGTCTAACACCCAGGAAGCTGATTAAAAATTGCTGGAAAACATCAGCAAGATGATATCAAATGCTTCCAGTGTAATCTCAAAATACTTGGGTATATGATTGTATCAAACCATTTGTAGCCGAATGATTCATCGTCCCTGTAATCTTGCTCACCATAAGCTTTTACTTTCCAATATTTGTATTGCCTTACTTTAACGAGCAACTTTTAGACGATCCATTCGGCAACTCTGGCCAAATAGTGTCCAGCCCGAAAAACAACCCGACCGCAATACAGTTAAATTTCAACCAGTCAAACCGAATATGACTCAACCTGAATCCCAAACGACCCGACGATGGTTCGATTAAGGGAATCTCTCTACTTCCCAAATTTCTTGGGATATGCACCACAATCTCCGACCACGATTTCTTTGCCGGTCCCATAAATAAGAACCTCGGGTGCCCCTGGCCTTTCACCAAATCCTCTGCTTTCAAGCCTTTGCCAATCTAAACTTCTTCTCTCTAGTACTAGTACCCCAAAAAGCTCCATGGCAGGCAGCAGCAACAGGCGTCGGGCCAGCGACGAGGCTGAAGGAAGCCTCGCTGGCGCTCACCGGAGGTAGTGATTGTCAGTTTCTTTACAGCTCTTTCTAGATTTCTTTTGTTTCTGACGATCCTCTTCGTGTTTCCAGGCTTATCCAGTGGAACCCCGCTCCTGCATCGGCCATGACTCCGGCCATGATGGGCGACTCCTCAGGATCGTCCGGCCCTTCCCACTCCTCCAGCTTGCGCTACAGTGATCGCGACGCCCGTAGGTTCAAGGCGGAGCGTGATGAAACCCGGTGTGAGTTGGGGGACGTCTCCAAAAAGGCCGGAATCGCCGAGCTCGAGTGGGAGCACCAGCGCAAGCAGCTGCTGGAGGCCATCGACGGTGAATCTTGTGATTTGTTTAATCTCAACTCAACTTTGAACTAACCGCCATTGCTCCGTAATTGCTGCAGACCGCCACGCCGAGCTCAACTGGCTGAAAATGCTGGTGAAGAAGCTGGCGGACAAGGTGAACGCTCCCGGAGACACACCAGAAGTTCGCCTTGGCGCGGTGGAAGACCGCGTCGACGAGGTGGCCCCCCACGGTGTCCGTCTGGGCACCACCCTGGGCCTGGCTGCCATGGCAACACACACCAGCATCGACTACTCCACGCGGCCGCGCGGCTTCCATGGTGGCGCGCCCGAGGATGTCGACGACATCGAGGTCATCCTAGAGCGCCTTGACGGCCACGGCGACGCTATTGCCGATTCCATTCATCCCCAGTCTGTGCTGAACAGGCTTTTTGATTAGTTTGTACTAGGGATGTTGGAATTTCGGCAATAAATATGAAAATTTATCTTCTGTATTTGTCTCGTGACGATTTCCTTTGATTTGTGTATGCGAACTTTCACTATTTTGAACGCATTCGGGAACTTTTACCCTAGCCGAATACGCGGAAACTCTTGTCTCTTGGCGTAGAATCCACAGAAAATCCTTGGGAGCCATGAACACTGTTCAATGAAAAACCCTTCGCATTCGGGGAGAAAACCCTACCGTTTGGTATTCCCATTAATGTACTCCAGCCAGTCATCACTCCCGATGCGCTCTCACGGCTAATAAAATAGCCCCCTTGGTGCTCTGCAAATCCACTCGCATACACTTCCATCATTTCACGTCCTCTCATCCTGCTTCTCTAGGGGAAAAAACCCCAAAGCCATGGCGGACAAGGGGAAACAGCCAGTTGAGGAGAACAGCACCCCACCAAAGAAACAAACCATTCGAGAGTAAGTTTTCCATCTCAATCCTTTCTTTTGCTCTCAATTGCAGTCTCATGATTCACCTTCTTTTGTTGTCAGCCTTGACTTGCTCCCAGAGGAAATCTTTGGATCTGAAGAGGTTCCTGAGTACATCCTCTCTGATTCCTCTGTTGAAGAAGAAGACGCCACGCCGGAACAGAAGACCAACCACCAACTGCGCCGCCGCATCCGACATCTAGAACACAACCCGCGGGACATCACCGCCCGCTGCAGTGCCGAATGCGAATGCCGCATGAGCTTGGAGGCGTTGGTAGGGGGTAAGATCTTCATCCTTATTTGATTCTCATGTTTAAGTTTCAGATCCCACATTCAACGAGAATCTGTTCCCTTTCTTCAGACGTTTCTGACAGGTACAACAACTTGAAGGCTTTCTAGGATAGCCTGATGGAAGCTGCAAGTCACGACAATCCTCGAAGCTCCTACGTTGCCGTAACGGTGGTCCTGGAACAACTGAAGAGGGAAGAGCTGAAGAGGAAAAATGCGGAATCAAAGAAATGAAGCATACTTTCGCTTCTTCCTCCAGGCCTTCTGCTTCCCACAGGCTCCCTCTTGTAATCTTTGGTGGCTGGGTTGCCAAATAAAGAACCTGCAAGAAATGTTTGTAATGTAGAACATTTTTTGTGCTAAGGGCAATACACTTTAGTATTGGTAATCTCCTTTGTTAGGACTTTTGCTCTGAAGGCAGCTTCTTTCCCGAACGCCGGCTGTCTCTATATTTCTGATGCTTGTAATCCTGATGCTTGTAATCAATGATCAACTTCAATACTAGGATAATATTTCTTCAATTATCTCCCATTTATAGCAGCAGTAAACTCTTTTCCTAGTAAAGTTTTCAAGATATATGCATTTCCAAGCGTACATCTAACTACCCGAAAAGGACCTTCCCAATTCGGGGATCATTTGCCGAGCGTACTGTACTTAGTCCCAATTGGCAGTAATGCTTTCCAAACCAAATCCCCTTCTGCAAATTGCTTGACTTTTACTTTCTTGTTGTAATACTTAGCAACTCGCATCTTGTTCTTCTCAATATTTGCCAAGGCCCTAAGACGAATCATATGCAAATCCTCTAACTCGTCCATCATTAAGCCACTGTAATCTTTGGAACTTAAATCCTTTTGCAAAACCACTCTCCTTGAATATGATTGCATTTCCCATGGCAAAACAACATGATGCCCGTAAACCAACTCAAAAGGAGATGTTTTTGTAGCTCCATGAGGGGCCATTCGGTAAGCCCACAAAGCTTCATTGAGTACCGAATGCCACCTTTTGGCTTCTGATCAATCTTCTTTTGTATAATCTTGATCATGATCTTGTTAGAAGCTTCAGCCTAACCATTATCTTAGGCATAATAAGGAGAAGAATTTAACAATTTGATCCCCATGCTTTCAGCAAATTCCCTGAACTCTGAAGATGTAAATTGAGTTCCTTGATCAGTTGTAATTGTTTGAGGAATTCCAAATCTGTAGATGATGTGCTCCTTGACAAACTCAACCATGTTTTCTGATGTTACTTTTTTTAATGGAATTACCTCAACCCATTTGGTGAAATAATCTGTTGCCAAAAGTACAAACTTATGCCCCTTGCTAGATGGAGGATTCATTTGGCCAATCAAATCTATACCCCATCCTCTGAATGGCCATGGCTTGATAATAGGATTCAAAGCTGATGCTGGAACTCTCTGAATATTTCCAAACTTTTGACAATCTTGGCACCCTTTCTAATACTCAAAACAATCTTCTAGCATTGTCGGCCAATAACATCTAGTGTGCCTGATAACCCATTTCATTCGGTAAGCCAATTGATGTGCTCCACACAACCCATCGTGCACTTCACTCATCATTTTCTTTGCTTCTTGTTGACCCAGGCATTGTAGCAACACCCCATCTAATGTTTTGTAAAACAAACGTCCATCAAGAAGAGCAAACCTTTATAGCTTTATACCTAAGCTTCCTAGAGACCTTTTGGGATGGATTTTCCAGATAATCAACAATTTCTTTTCTCCAATCATCTTCTGCTAGATCACTCCAGAAAGCACACACATCGTTGGCAAACACTTCTTGATTTTCTCTATAACCTGAAGCACTTTGAGCCAACCTGTTTGCTTCTTCATTGTGTTCCCTAGGAATATGTTGTAGAATCACTAACTGAAAACTTTTAAAGATTTCCCTGCATTCCTCGTAGTAATTCCTCAAGATATCATTTCTACATTCATATTGGCCATTCAATTGTTTTATAACTAGCTCTGAATCTCCATAAATTACAACTGAAATAGCCTTTGCTTCTTTCAAATACTGAAGCCCTCTAAGCAATGCTTCATATTCAGCTTGATTATTTGTGACAGTAGGTTGAATAGGGATAGCAAATTCAAACATCTCCCCTCTGGGTGAAATCAATAAAATTTCTACTCCACCACCTTTGCCACTTGAGGATCCATCAAAGAACAAAGCCCAAGGAGTAATTTCAAGCAAATCAATTGATGGATCGCGATGTTCAGTAATGTAATCAGCAATAATCTGACCTTTAACAGCTTTTGCCGATTCGAATTTCAACTCAAACTCAGACAAAGCTAAAATCCACTTGCCAATCCTTCCATTCAAAATTGGCATAGACAACATGTGTTTAATTACATCAAATTTTGAATATACAACGCATTCGGCATTCAACAAATAGTGTCGAAACTTTGTACATCAGTAATAAACACATAGGCAATGCTTCTCCGCAGCCGAATATCTCGTTTCGGGATCAAGCAATTTTCGGCTAAGGTATGCAACTACTCTTTCTTTTTTCTCAAATTCTTGTATGAGGGCCGATCCAATGGTTTGGGTATCGGCCACCACGTACAACTTAAAAGACTTGTTAAATTGTGGAGGCACCAACACTGGCGGTTCCTTCATGTACTCCTTGATTTCATCGAAAGCCTTTTGTTGTTCATCACCCCATACAAACTTCTGATCCTTCTTGATCCTCAATAGTGGAGAGAAAGGCAACACCTTTTGTGACAAATTTGAAATAAATCTTCTCACAAAATTGATCTTGCCGAGCAGTGACTGTAATTCTTTGAGATTGGTTGGAGGAACAACTTATAGCTTTCATGCTTTTCTTGCCAACTTCTATTCCTCCCTCATGCGTCAAAAATCCTAAGAACTCTCCAGCTGAAACCCCAAAGGCACACTTGTTCGGGTTCATCTTAAGCCCATGTTTTCGGGTGCACTCTAGAGTTTTCCTCACATCATCCAAGTGTGATGCATGATCCAGAGACTTGATCACGACGTCATCAATGTATATCTCCACAATTTTGCCGATCAACTCATGAAAAATATAATTCATGGCTCTTTGATAAGTTGCACCGGCATTTTTTAACCCAAATGTCATGACAATCCACTCAAACAAGCTTATATGCCCAGGACATCTGAAGGCTGTCTTTGATATATCTTCTATTGCCATAAAAATTTGATTGTACCCTGCATTGCCATCCATGAAGCTAATAACTTTGTGCCCAGCTGCAGCGTCAACCAACAAGTCAGCAACAGGCATTGGATATCCATCCATGGGTGTAGCTCTGTTTAGATCTCTAAAGTCTATGCAAACCCTCATTTTCCCATTTTTCTTGTAAACATGGACAATATTAGAGATCCACTCTGCATATCTACATGGCCGAATGAAATTTGCTTCGATCAATCTCTCAACTTCTTTTTTCACGTCGGCCAATACTTCATCCTTGTAGATCTTTCAGGGAGATTGCTTGCAAGGTTTAAAACCAGGCTTGATTGGCAACCGATGCTCAACAATGGAACGATCCAAACCAGGCATCTCCGAATAATCCCAAGCGAAGCAATCTTTGTCTTCTTTCAGTAACTTGATCAACTCTTTTCTAAAACTTGAATCCAAGTTAGCACTGATAAATGTCGGCCTTGGCTTATCACCATCTCCAATATCAAATTCTTCCAATTTGTCAGCCGACATGAATCCACGTCCTAACTTTCCATCAGCTCCATCAATTGGATTCTCCATTAAAAATTGCTATAAGAGCCGACTGCTTGAATCGGCTGTTGATCACTGCTGACTGGTTCAACATGACCTTCACCCTAGTCCTTGCCTGAGAAGCAATCTATACCTTGATACTCCTAGAAGGCTGGTTCCACGTTAGCCACGCTTACTGAATCATCTACTTGGACCACTTCTATATCATCATCCACCCATTGAACAAGCTGTTGATGCATGGTAGATGGGATGCAGCAATTTGCATGGATCCGGTCCCGTCCAAGCAGCAAGCTATATGCCCCTTTGCCCTCAATGACAAAGAAGGTCATGAGCAAGGTCTTAGATCCGATCATCAGATCCACATGTACAAAGGCCTTGGTGTCTGAAGAATTCCCAGCAAAATCATTCAGAACTATACTTGTTGGTTTTTCGAGCTTTGGTTCGGTGGTTCGCGCTCTTTGCTTGAGCTTTGTTTTTGTCTCGGATGTGTCGAGCCGTTGCCCTTGCCTAAGGGGTCCGAGACTTGTCTTCTTCAAGTGATCTTGCTCTTTGCCTTTGTTTGGCTTTCGATCGCTTGTTGGAGTTTCTTTTTGTTCGTTTCTTTTCTCTCTTGTTACTTTCGTGTGGGTGTTGTCAATGCACTCATCAAGGGGGAGATTGAGGACCATGTGTGGTTCAAGGACCGGTGGATGGTCGCTTCCTTGTGTGATGAGTGATTGACAACGTTGTGTGGATTGATTCTTGGCTAAGTATTGCAGGTGCAGGTTGCGGCTTGACTGGTGTTGGTGCAGGTGAAGAACAAGCGCGAAAGGTCGTCGCCGGTGAGGCCTCCACAGGCTTCGTTCCAGGGACCCGGTGGCCAGCGGGGTCAAGTGCGGGCCGCATGGTGGCATGAACAACAAGATGAAGTCGTGGACGGTTTCTTGGTTGAGCCTCAAAACCAAGGTCGAGCCGGGACTACGTGGGAGCCGAGTAATGAGTGGAGATTGGCGGAGGCTACACCGAGTTCGCGGGGTTTCCGGTGGTTCACCAGAAAACCACTGGGTTCCTTGGTTGATCCACAAAGCCAAGACCGAAGAACCGAGACGGTGCTGCAGCAGTGCCAGACCGGTCTGACCGGTGGTTACCGGTCTGACCAGTGGGGAGCACCGGTCTAACCAGTGTGCGACAATGCAGTCCGGAGACTTCGAAGCGGAGGACACGCGTCGGGATCGCATGGCTTGCGTCGAGGCTACGCAGGGTGCGTTCGCCGGGCATCCGTCCGATGGTGAAGACATGAAGACTTCCAAATCCGCCCTTGAGGGGCTTGTATCCCTAGTTATTAGGAAAGGGCATTTTAGACTTTCGGTTGCCTCCATATAACCCAAGAGGTGAGAGGATGGCAGCCAAGCCTTGGAACCTGAGTTCATTTGCTTTCCTATTTTCCCTTCCTATTTTCTTAGGATTTCCATAGGACTAGCTGGAGAGCTTCATGGTGAGATCTTGTGAGAGGGTTGGATGATCGGGCGGCAAGCTAGACCTTGTATGAACCTTTGTTGCATGTATAGATGATTCGGCGTGGTTCCTCAAGGTTTGGATGTGTTGTTCCCGGTTGTTCTTGGTGGTGATTTTCGGAGCCCTCTCTTGGTTATTTCTTTGGGTTGTTTTCGGACCTTTCTCTTGGGGATTTGATGGGGGAAATTTGTGGGAACCTTTTGTGGTTCTTTAGGCTGTGACCCCCCTCCCAAATCCGTGAGTAAAGGGCTCGGTTTTGGGGTTTTCCGAGTTCTAGGGTTTGTGGTGTTCTTGGCGGGATTTCTTCGATTCCTCCTTTTTGGACAAGTTTTGGTGGGATTAAACTCGACTATGGACTCCTCATGAGGTGTTCCTAATATCCCCAAAGTCTTGTTCAAGTCTGTTTAGCGATTCGGGAGATCGAGGTTTGGATTTGGGGGAGTTGACCCGCGGGTGCTGTTCATCCCGAGCTGCCCAGGCTACACCGGTCTGACCAGTTCTCTTGACCGTTCTGACCGGTGCAACCCTCGGTGGGTTTTTGCTCGGGTGAACGTCTGGGTGTGTTCGCTGTTGTCCTGTGTTGCTGCTGTTTCGAGTTTGGGTCAGTTTGGTGGTCGGTTGGCCTGTTTGGTGCTTTGGGGGCTTTCAGGCTGTGACCGGTCTAACCGGTGTGTCTCACCGGTCTGACCGGTGTGGAGCCACTTAATGAAAGTTGCCCAGTTTCACCAGTAGGGACCGGTCTGACCGGTGGTGCTCACCGGTCTGACCGGTGTTGGTCTGTAGACTCGAGGTTTGGTGTTCCGCTGCGTTCTCGGGTCGGAAGGTTGTGCGTTGGTTCCTAGGTCCAGTGGCACTCCAGTGGCTACGTGGGCTTGGGCAACTTGGGTAGTGAGTCGGAGACGTGTGTTGGAAGCCGTGTTCATCTTGTTGGAGTTTCCATCTCCCTCAAGAAGAATTTTTATCGGCTCCCATTCACTCCCCCCTCTCTGGTTCGCCGTATCGGTCCTTCAAGTGGTATCAGAGCCGGTTCGGGTCTTTATTGACTCTAACCAGTCTAAGATCCAAGGATGGCGTACCAGGAACGGGGTTCGGGGTCCTCCACACTTCGATGGCAAGAACTACCAGATGTGGAGTAAGCGGATGGGTGCGTTCCTCTGCGGAAAGGGTCAGATCCTTTGGGATGTCACGGTGGACACCGGTTATGTCCAGCCGATAGACTTCCTCGCTCCAGGATCGAGGGACAGATTCGACGCCAACAATAAGGCGATCGACTACTTGTTTCATGCTTTGTGTCAGCCTGAGTTCTATCGGGTGCATACCGAGCACTTGGCTTATAGAATTTGGTCGGTGCTGAAGGAGGCTCATGTTGGGAATGCCCAGGTTCAGGCACGGATGTATGCGACCTACCGGAGAGAGTACGAGAACTTCACTCATCTTCCCGGTGAGTCCATCGATGCCTTGTTTCATAGGTTCACGGTGGTTGTAAACAACATGAGGGCCAATGTGGACGTGCTCTCGTACGATGATCATGATAGAGTTGTCAAGCTCTTACACTCTTTGGATCGTACAATATGGGGTGGAAAGTTCGAGGCCATTGTGGAGTCGGAGAAGTATGACACTCTGACGGTGAACGAGCTATTCTCGAAGCTCAAGTCGGCTGAGGTGGATAGGGGCATGACTGCCAAGCTCGAGGGTCCGACTGATTCCCATAGTCTCGCCCTCGTTGGTGGTTCGAAAGGAAAGGCTAACACTAACCCATCCACCAGGATGTTTTCTTTGTCCTCGTTGATGTCTATGCCAGATGAGGAGTTTGACGTGCTTGGAGAGGACGAGCTGGCGCTCCTGACGAGGCGGTTCGAGAGGCTGCATGAGAACCGGGTGAACATGAGGAGGAACACGAGGACATGTTTCCAGTGCGGCAAGTCGGGACACTTCGTCGCCGATTGCCCGGAGAAGGTCGAGAACAAGGACGGATGCAAGCACAAGTCGAGGATGGATGGCAAGCACCGGTCGAGGCGCGACAACAAGAGCAAGCACAAGAACAAGTACAAGGACGAGCGACGATCGAGGAAGAAGGAGAGCCGAGGCAAGGCCCGAGCGATGGTTGGAGCGAGCGACGTCGACTCCAGTTCCGCGTACTCCACCTCGAGCTCGAGCAGCAGTGAAGATGAAGGTGATCGTCGCAAGAACAAGAAGTCGTTCAAGAACCTGAGCGGGCTGAGCTGCTTCGCGAGAGATGACTTCTGCACCATGGCGCTGAGCTCCGGCAGCAAGAAGAGCACACAGAGCGACTCGGACTCCGATTCTGACGACGAGGTGTGTGATGAACTTCCCTTCTTGCGCCAGGAAAATGAGAGGCTTTGCACTTTGCTTGATAACCGTGATGACATGCTTAGAGAGGCCAAGAAAATGAGAAAAGAGCTTAGGGATTCACTCGAGGATGCTAGGACTATAGTGGCCGAGCTAGAGACACAGGTGCTTGATAGTAAGCTTGAGATTGATTCCCTTATGGCTAGCCCTGTTGTTTCGGATGAGGTTGATTGTGCTGATTGCTCCATCTTTCTTCCTGATCTTGCTTTGTTTAAGGAGAAGCATGCCTCCAAGTGTGAGGAACTAGATGTGCTTAGGGTTGAAGTGGCTGAGCTTAAGTCTAGACCTGCTTTGTTAGGTGCTTGCACTTCTTGCCCTGTTTTACATGCTAAGATTGATGAGATGCATACTTACACTAGTTCTCTTGAGGCTAAGCTGAAAGAACCCATGCCTACATCATGCTCTACCTGTGAAATGCATGCTTTGAAAAATTTGGAACTTGCACATTATGTTGATCGTTTGCAGGATGAGAATGATGAGCTGAGAAAGTTGATGGGTTGGTTGTCTGGTCATGAGCCTCAGTTGAGGATGATGATCGAGGCGTTTAAGAGGCAGGATGGTGAGGGACTTGGGGGAAATAAGGTTGGTGAGGGAAGTGCAGAGAATATCCTAGAGCCACCAAAAACCCACCACAAAAATGATTTCCCCCCAAAACCTAACCATCTTAGGAACCGACTAGACACAACCCCAGCTCCGCCTGTGTTTCCTACACCCACAAATGATCTACAAAAGCCTATCAAGTTTGTGAGCACTTTGGGGAAAGTGTTCTTTGGGAAACAAAGTGAGAAGGCTAGTGAGGGGAAACATGTGGAGGAGTTGAGTGGAGAGATACCTAGTGAGCAGCCACATTCCAAGCCTAAGCCTAAGCTTGTGAGGTTCCATTGTGGCTATTGTGGGAGAGATGGCCATAAGGATGAGTTTTGCTTCAAGAGGAAGTGAGAGGAGAGAATGGCAAAGGAGTGGGCCAACAAGGACAAGTATCCGATGGTGTACTTGAGCCTCGTGTGCAGATGCCCAGGGCCAAGGCGAGTGTGAGGACAGTTCGGGCTTGGGGAGAGCGGAAGGCTGTTGGAGGTGCTGCTACCCAGGTCACACCGGTCAGACCGGTGTGGGGCATCGGTCAGACCGGTGCAGGCCTGGACAGGCAGCAGTTCGGGTTTCGGGCTCGTACAGGTGCGAGGGTTGTTTCTGGAGGTCGTGGTTCTGGTGGTTGGGCTGGAGAGTTTGCAGGTGGTCAGGTTGCTAGGCGTTCTCCCCCTCGAGTTCACTACGGGGATGGGAGGAGTTGTAGCTTTGAGAAGGAGAGGAGGGACGTTCCACGGGCTTTCTTTCGTGGTTTTGGTCCTCCTCCAGGCAGAGGGGGGTAGTTCCCTCAGGGTGGTTACCGTGGTGGTGTTCGTGGAGGTTTCTTTGGTAGGAGAGATGCTTTGGTCGGTGCTAACCCCACTTTCGAGCAAATGGCTCGGCACTGGTTTTACTCTTTTGGTACTAACCCCAGTGCTGAGTCGTTTGTTCGCTCACGTGCTCGTTTTTGAATTTCAGGTGGGAGACTTGAATAACATTTGGTTGATTGACTCCGGTTGCTCGAGGCATATGACCGGAGACTGGGGTGGTTCTCGAGTCTCGTCCCGGTGGTGACAAGGAGGTACATCACTTTTGGGGACAATGGGCGTGGGCGTGTGCTTTTAGAAGGTGAGATCAAAGTGAGTGACAAGATCACTCTCAGGCGTGTTGCTCTTGTTCAATCGTTGGGGTACAATCGCTTTTCGTGTCCCGAATTTGTTGGATGAGGGCTTTGAGGTGTTGTTTCGGCCAGGTGGTTCTCGGATTTTGGACTCTCGAGGGGACCTTGTATGTATGGTCGTTCCCGAGGGTCAGGTGTTTCATGCTGATTTTTCTCAGTCTTCGGGTGTGGAGCGTTGTTTCTTGGCTGGTTCTTCGAGTGAGTTGTGGAAGTGGCATAGGAAGTTGGGTCACTTGAGCTTTGACCTTTTGTCTCGCTTGAGTAAACTCAATTTGGTCCGAGGATTGCCACGGTTTAGGCTTGAGAAAGAGTTGGTTTGTGCGTCGTGTAGGCATGCCAAGATGGTAGCCTCTTCTCACCCGCCTCTCACCGATGTGATGACTGAGCGTCCATGCGAGCTGCTCCATATGTACCTTGTTGCCCAGCTCGTGTGCGATCTGCGGGTGGGAAGTGGTATGTCCTTGTTGTGGTGGACGACTATTCTCGGTATGCGTGGGTGTTCTTTCTCGAGGATAAGGGGGAGACGTTTGGTTTTGTTCGAGATCTAGTCTTGAGGTTGAGGAATGAGAGGCACGGAGATGCCATACGAGCTATCCATAGTGATAATGGCTCGGAATTCAGAAACTCTCGTTTTGAAACCTTTTGTCATGACTTGGGTCTTGAGCACCAGTTTTCGAGTCCGTATACGCCTCCCCAGAATGGTGTTGTGGAAAGGAAAAACAGGACCTTGTGCGAGATGGCTCAGACAATGCTTGATGAGCATAGGACTCCGAGGAGGTATTGGGCTGAGGTGGTGAATACCGCGTGCTATGTGTCGAACAGGATCTACCTCAGAGTGCACAAGAAGAAGACATGCTATGAGTTGATGCATGGTTGCACACCCAAGGTGAGTCACTTCCATGTCTTTGGTTGCAAGTGTTTCATTCGAAGAAAGGCGGGGAAGTTGGATAAGTTTGAGGCTAGGTACGTCGATGGTATTTTCTTTGGTTATGCATCTCATTTTAGAGCATATCGTGTGCTCAATCTTGAAACTAACCAAATCGTGGAGACTTGCGAGGTAACCTTTGACGAGACAGAGCCACGTAGTCAGCTTGTCTTTGAGTGTGCAGGTGATGATGAGCTTGGCGAGGAGATCTTTCAGGAGGAGGAGCATGAACATGGAGACGATGAAGATGGCGGTGTGGTGCCCCCGGCTGAACATGTACCCACTACTTGGACTACGGTGATGGACGGACCCTCTCCTACACCTACGATGACAAATCAAGAACGAGGAGAAGCTGATGTTGAGGGGGAGGTAGCATCGAGGTGAGAACCTCCCCGGCGAGTACAAGTGGATCATCCAGCTTCGAGGATCATCGGCGACATGAATGAACACACTACACGGTCGAGGGTTCGGAACAATTCTCATTTCACTCATGCTGTGTTTGTTGCTACTTTTGAGCCCAAAGACATTGGACACGAACTATCTAATCACAATTGGGTTAATTCGATGCATGAGGAGTTGGAGAACTTTGAGAGGAATTAGGTTTGGGAGTTGGTTGACCCTCCTCCAGGGTGTAAGCCAATTGGTACAAAGTGGGTGTGGAAGAACAAAGAGGGAGAGAAAGGTGAGGTTGTGAGGAACAAGTCGAGACTTGTTGCTCAAGGGTTCAGTCAGAAAAAGGGGATTGACTACGAGGAGACCTTTGCTCCCGTAGCCCGTTTGGAGGCGATTAGAATCTTTCTAGCCTTTTCTGTGGCTAAAGGGTTCAAGTTGTACCAAATGGATGTGAAGAGTGCTTTTCTGAATGGTGTGTTGGAGGAAGAAGTGTATGTGAGGCAACCTCCGTGGTTTGAGAGTGAGAAGTACCCCCACCGGGTGTACAAGTTGAGGAAGGCGCTGTATGGGTTGAAGCAGGTGCCTAGAGCTTGGTATGGCAGGTTGAGGGGGTTCTAGTTTGAGAGAGGTTTTGAGATGGGGAAGGTCGATCAGACCTTGTTTTTGCTGAGGCAGGGCAGAGATATCCTGATTGTGCAGGTGTACGTGGATGATATTGTCTTTGGTGGCTCGTCTAACTCTCTTGTTGCAAGGTTTGCAGAGGATATGAGCAGGGAATTTGAGATGAGCATGATGGGCGAGTTGTAGTTCTTCCTCGCGCTACAAATCAAACAATCAAAGGAAGGAACATTTGTGCACCAGGCTAAGTACACCAAGGACATTGTGCGGAAGTTCAAGATGGAGGACTTCAAGGCTATGACGACGCCGATGAGTACGACTACAGCTCTTGATGCGCACGAGGAAGGTGAACACGTGGACCAGAAGGAGTACCGGAGCATGATCGGGTCACTCTTCTACTTGACGGCGACGAGGCCGGACATACAGTTCTCGGTGTGTCTGTGCGCTTGTTTTCAAGCGTCTCCGAGGACTTCGCATCGGCAAGCGTTGAAGCGAATTTTTAGGTACTTGCATCACACTCCCGACTTTGGCCTTTGGTACTCCGCGTCCTCTTCTTTGGCGCTTCATGGTGTTTCAGACTCGGATTTTGCCGGGTGTCGGTTGGATCGGAAGTCCACTTCTGGGACTTGCCAGTTTTTGGGTCTTCTCTGGTGTCTTGGTCTTCTTGCAAACAATCGAGTGTTGCTCAATCCACTACCGAGGCAGAGTATGTTGCCGCTGCTAGTTGTTGCTCTCAGCTCCTTTGGATTTCATACACCGTGAGTGACTTTGGTGAGGAGTATACCCATGTCCCACTTCAATGTGATAGCACCAGTGCCATAAGCGTTGCAAAGAACCCAGTGCTCCATTCCAAAACCAAGCACATAGAAGTGAGGTACCATTTTCTGAGAGACAACATAGAGAAAGGAAAGATAGCTTTGATCCATGTACCCACACATGACCAACTAGCCGATATTTTCACCAAACCCCCAGATCAAGCAACTTTCACTCGTTTGCGGGGGGGGGGGGGAACTTGGTGTGTGTTTGATTTCTTGAGTTGGGTGTGTGGGAGCTCCTTTGTAGCATATGTATAGCTTTCCTTTGTGCATTTCTTGCATTTGGCATGGCATATGTAACATGATGTATAGGCATCCTTGTATCTTAGATGGCATGCATTTTGTATCATATGCATTGGTTAGGAAAAGCTTCTCTCATATACATTGTTCACCATGGAATGAGATATATGTCTTTGTGAGCTTGTTTGGTATGCTATGGTTAGTTTGGCTTAGCTCTTAATGATCTTGATGAATAATCCATGGTTGATAGTTATGATTTTGAAAATGTCACATGTATGCTCTCTCATGTGTAAATGCCTTTATATGATCTTGACATGTTTTAGTGGCTTGGTTATGCTTAATTTGTGGTTGGATAGCTAGTGTATTGATCATATGGGGCCAAAGGCTCATTTGCTATCATGAATGTTTAGCCCTCTTGCTTCATCTTGTGGAGGGGCATAAGTTCCTTTTTGTCGCAAAGACATTTCATGTACCATATATGAATCTGAAAATGAAATGTAAAATGCTTGGAAAATATGCTCCCATGTCATATGTGCTGAATTTAATTTGTTTTGGGTGCTAAACGGTTGCATGATGCCTACCAATGAGAAGTCTCATACATAGAAGTAGGCACGTGGCTCGGTGGCTTTGACATGACATGAGGTGCTTGTGGGTGTTTGTGATGGTCTTATGATTAGAATGTCTGTCCTAGCATGAAGTTTGTGTGTCTTTGCCATTTTGATATGCTTTGATCATGTTTAGGATTTTGCTCATGAGAGGCAAGTTTTTTCGCAAAATTGCCCAAATCCATCTTAGCTTCGTCCAATGGTTGTGAAACTTGGTGATCATGTAGTTGAGATCGATACAAAGCTATAGAGTATCTAACTTGCTCATTTGGACATGTGTAGCATTCTTTGTTGAATTTTGTCTATTTGAGAAGCTCTAGGTTGAAAATTTTGCATTTTTGGCTTGATTCATGCATTGCCAACAAGGGGGAGAAGTTTGAGCTTGAAATGGCTTGCTGGATGCATTTAGAAGGTTTTCAGGTGGTTTCGAGCCATTTCTGGGCTCTGTTGTGCACCGGTCTGACCGGTCGGGGTCACCGGTCTGACCGGTGTGAGTGCTGGTCTTGTGCACATCTTAGGCACCGGTCTGACCGGTGGTGGTGACCGGTCTGACTGGTGTGAGCTGAAAGTGTTGCAGCTGCCCTGTTTTCAAGTGTTTTGCATGCATTCGTCCAGGGGGAGGTGCATTGGTTTAGGGGGAGCTCGCATGTGTGCAGTGGGAGCTCTTTGTGGTTTTTCGAGCTTTGGTTCGGTGGTTCGCGCTATTTGCTTGAGCTTAGTTTTTTCTCAGATGTGTCGAGCCGTTGCCCTTGCCTAAGGGGTCCGAGACTTGTCTTCTTCAAGTGATCTTGCTTTTTGCCTTTGTTTGGCTTTCGATCGCTTGTTGGAGTTTCTTTTTGTTCGTTTCTTTTCTTTTTCTTTTCTCTCTTGTTACTTTCGTGTGGGTGTTGTCAATGCACTCATCAAGGGGGAGATTGAGGACCATGTGTGGTTCGAGGACCGGTGGATGGTCGCTTCCTTGTGTGATGAGTGATTGACAACGATGTGTGGACTGATTCTTGGCTAAGTATTGCGGGTGCGGGTTGCGGCTTGACCGGTGTTGGTGCGGGTGAAGAACAAGCGCGAAAGGTCGTCACCGGTGAGGCCTCCGGGGTGTGGAGAAGACAAGTAGGCTTCGTTCGAGGGACCCGGTGGCCAGCGGGGTCAAGTGCGGGCCGCATGATGGCATGAACAGCAAGATGAAGTCGTGGACGGTTTCTTGGTTGAGCCTCAAAACCAAGGTCGAGCCGGGACTACGTGGGAGCCGAGTCATGAGTGGAGATTGGCGGAGGCTACACCGAGTTCGCGAGGTTTCCGGTGGTTCACCAGAAAACCACTGGGTTCCTTGGTTGATCCACAAAGCCAAGACCGAAGAACCGAAGACGGTGCTGCAGCAGTGCCAGACCGGTCTGACCGGTGTGTGACGACGCAGTCCGGAGACTTCGAAGCGGAGGACACGCGTCGGGATCGCATGGCTTGCGTCGAGGCTACGCAGGGTGCGTTCGCCGGGCATCCGTCCGATGGTGAAGACATGAAGACTTCCAAATCCGCCCTTGAGGGGCTTGTATCCCTAGTTATTAGGAAAGGGCATTTTAGACTTTCGGTTGCCTCCATATAACCCAAGAGGTGAGAGGATGGCAGCCAAGCCTTGGAACCTGAGTTCATTTGCTTTCCTATTTTCCCTTCCTATTTTCTTAGGATTTCCATAGGACTAGCTGGAGAGCTTCATGGTGAGATCTTGTGAGAGGGTTGGATGATCGGGCGGCAAGCTAGACCTTGTATGAACCTTTGTTGCATGTATAGATGATTCGGCGTGGTTCCTCAAGGTTTGGATGTGTTGTTCCCGGTTGTTCTTGGTGGTGATTTTCGGATCCCTCTCTTGGTTATTTCTTTGGGTTGTTTTCGGACCTTTCTCTTGGGGATTTGATGGGGGAAATTTGTGGGAACCTTTTGTGGTTCTTTAGGCTGTGACCCCCCTCCCAAATCCGTGAGTAAAGGGCTCGGTTTTGGGGTTTTCCGAGTTCTAGGGTTTGTGGTGTTCTTGGCGGGATTTCTTCGATTCCTCCTTTTTGGACAAGTTTTGGTGGGATTAAACTCGACTATGGACTCCTCATGAGGTGTTCCTAATATCCCCAAAGTCTTGTTCAAGTCGTTTAGCGATTCGGGAGATCGAGGTTTGGATTTGGGGGAGTTGACCCGCGGGTCTTGTTCATCCCGAGTCGCCTGCCCGAGCTACACCGGTCGACCGAGTTCTCTTGACCGTTCGACCGGTGCAACCCTCGGTGGGTTTTTGCTCGGGTGAACGTCCGGGTGTGTTCGTTGTTGTCCTGTGTTGCCGCTTGTTTCGAGTTTGGGTCGGTTTGGTGGTCGGTTGGCTTTGTTTGGTGCTTTGGGGGCTTTCGGCCGTGGACCGGTCTAACCGGTGTGTCTCACCGGTCTGACCGGTGTGGAGCCACTTAGTGAAAGTTGCCCAGTTTCACCAGCAGGGATCGGTCTGACCGGTGGTGCTCACCGGTCTGACCGGTGTTGGTCTGTAGACTCGAGGTTTGGTGTTCCGCAGCGTTCTCGGGTCGGAAGGTTGTGTGTTGGTTCCTAGGTCCAGTGGCACTTCAGTGGCTACGTGGGCTTGGCCAACTTGGGTAGTGAGTCGGAGACGTGTGTTGGAAGCCGTGTTCATCTTGTTGGAGTTTCCATCTCCCTCGAGAAGAATTTTTATCGGCTCCCATTCACTCCCCCCTCTCTGGTTCGCCGTATCGGTCCTTCACCAGACCCATCAGGCTTATCTTTTGGATGCCACAACTGTCTCCTTTTGATTCCTGCCTGCTTCAACTCCTGATTTCTCAAGCGCTGAACCCTTCTCTTTTGGCTTCTCCTTAAGCCAGGTGGGCACCACTGTCCTTTCTACCAGACATATTCACGCTCTTCTTCTTCTTCATGATCAACCCACCTGTGATCAGCATATCTTTTCCTTGGTTGATCATTAACTTCATTTATTTTTATGCACCGACCGTCGCTAGGATGTATCCTTCCAATTCTTTCATGGACAGATTGGCGATTGACAGTATCCTGCCTATACTCAGTATATTTGTCACTGCATTCAGGACAATTGTTCAACGTGGGGAGTTTTAAACCTTCATTCCAGCAATGCCTGAAGAACGCACATCCCCAATGCGCACGCTCTTGATCCCGCGCATGCTCTTCTTGTTCTTTCCTGTGCACTTCTTCTTTAAATCTTCGCTCCTCCTCCTCGTACTTTTGCTTCTGGTAACACTCCTTTTCCTGCTGACGCTGCCACTTATTAAGGATAATGCGCGAAGTCACGCTAGGTTTAGAAGATTCCCCCACTTCAATTTGACTTTTCAGGATGTGAGGCACTTCCTTGTGGACTTGTTCAACTGTTACTTGTTGAGCAGGGTCAACTGTCCCATCCTGCTTTGCCCACGCTGAAGTCAACACCTTCACTTTTCCTTTTTCCTCAGCAGTCACCATGTTGACTGAAAACCCAATCATGTTTTGAGAAAAAGGATTGCCATCCAACTTCATCTTATTATCAAATTTTAGATGACCTTCTTGGATAACCTTTTGAATCTCATCCTAAAAACCCTGCACTCATTGATGGAGTGGGAATTCCTGTCATGAAACCCACAATATCTCTTTTCTTTCACTCCATCAGGCCGAAGCATAGAATGCCCTTCTGGTAACTTGATTTGGCCTTCCTTTACAAGGAACTCAAAGTTCTTATCAGCCTTGGTCACATCAAAATCATAGGTGCCCTTGGCTTGCTTGACCCACCTTTGATTCACTGTTACTGGCTCTTTGCCCCACACTATTTCAGCTGCAGCTATTTCCTCTTCATCATCAAATTCCTCTCTTTGATCCGCTCTTTCGAGGAATTGGTTGTAGATGTCAGCTATATCACTGTGTTTGGCAAACCTGGAGTCTTTCTTGAAGCCATAAGCTTCGTTGCCCATTAATGACAAATCTGTGAGACAATTGGCCAAGATTATCGAACTCCATGCCGAATAGCTTTTCCCAAATGGTTGGCAACATACATGCTACAGCCATATCAGCCAATTGATCATCTGGTAGATTCAAAGAGAAGCACATGTTTTAGTCTCTCTGAACCTTCTGAGGAACTCCATGGGTGTCTCATTATGCCTCTGCCTCAGAGTAGTTAGATCGATTAGCTTCTTCTCATTGGTACCAATGAAATAATGAGCATGAAACTTCTGCTCCAAATCCTTCCAAGAGCAGATTGAGTGAGCAGGCAAAGAAGTGAACCATGTAAAGGCCGGGACTGTCAGTGATAGGGGGAAATATCTGATCCTGAATGCTTCATCAGCTGAAGCTTCCCCAAGATGCATCAAGTATCGGGCTATGTGCTCCACAGTTCTAGTATCATCTTGCCCAGAAAACTTCGTGAAATCTGCAGGAGCTTTCACCCTGTGCGGCAAGGCCACCCTGTTATACCATTCTGGGAAAGGAGGTGTATACACATTGTTGACGCAAAATCAGCACCTCGTGCCAAGCACACAGCAAGCCGAACGAAGCTAGCTTAAAACACGTGCCGGATCCGAAGCGTGCCAGTCAATTTTCCTGAATTAGATAAAACATGGAACTTGCCGGGTAGTACCAAACAGTTCCGTATTTACGGCTAGAAAGCCAATTAAAATGACATATAGCTACAACAAGCTATCTGTCAGCAGTTTAAATATCATTCGGGAGTTTTAAAACATGAAAACAGGATATAGCCAAATGCATGACGTGAGCAGGATGAAGGATCGGTCTTTGTTTAGATAACGTTGCTCGCACGTGATCGTGACCGATTTTCGAGGATAAATAACAAATAAAATAGATAAGGTAAAAGCATAATTATAAATACGAAGTAAACAAGGATGCATAGGCCAAAAGCACTAGTCTACCGCATGTCTAGGTACTTTCAAACCCGTCAAGCATGATAACAAACAAGTTAATCCACCGCATGATATGACTTGTTTCAAACCACACCACCAACCATAAAGAGATTAATGCACCGCATGATACGATCTAAATATGGAAGGCTAAAAGCACACATTATTTAAAACAAACTTATAAACACGTTTTACTCATGGGAGCATTACCGAATACGGCTGTACAGCTGATCCGGGTTCCGTGGAGAAGGAACAAACATTTGAAAATTCAAAGTTTGAACCCGCAACACGTGACAATCTAGATTGATCTAAATTCGGCTATTGAGAGCACCCAATCCTTTATAATAAATAGACACTTGAGAGTACATCACACGGATCTCAAAGATGTAAAGCTGAAACCAATCGATCTAGATTGGGCAAAATAGTGTTACATGAGTTTAAACATAAAGCAATAACTTAAAGCAACACGTGGTAACTTAATGAATCTATTAGATCTTGCCATATCTAATAGAGCCGATAACTAGCTTCGAGCTAGATCATAGCCTACCGCATGACTCATGATCCAACAAGAAACCCTCTTGAACCGATCTTAAATCCACCGCATGGTACTAGACATGATACAAGGTTGCCGGTACTTACGGAGGTCGACGGATCGATGGGTCCTCTCGAAGAACTCGACGACTCGACTAAAGGACTCGATGTTTGGCACGGGGCCGGTTTTGTTGTGTAGATGTTCGATCGCTATTACTGACATCAAGGGTCTATATTTATACCCTTGTCCTAACACGACTCCTGGTCGACTACGAGCACAACAATTAATGTCTAAATTAATGCTCTGACGCCAATGTCCATCTCGTATACTCCATCAACTCATTCCTTCCTTATATCGGGCCACGCCACCACGCATTCCTGAAAACTTCCCCTTAAAAGCGCAAACAGTCCTTTTGCCGAATGATGGCGCACTGTCGACCGCAAGCATCCTTTACCAATTCCTCTGAGAAGATTTTTTCTAGCCGAATGGTAATTCATCACCAAACTCGGCCCACAAGTCAGTCTCTCTCTTGTACCATTTTCTGGTGTTAACATATGCCCCTTCAATTACGAGATAAAAGTGATTTTATTCGAGAATTCACCATAAATGCCCAACGTCTTTGAGCTAAATCCGTTTAACACCCATTCCTTCCTCTTGCAATCCGTTGGAGTCCCCGCTCAGATCCAAACCCTAGGTCATCAATCTCCAAGCTCAAACCTTCAATAGCGGACCAAAATCAAGCTGTTCAGGTAAATCTCATCCCCTTAAGGTCCATTCGGTATTACCTTTTCGATCCCCACCTTAGATTTCTTCCTCTGTCTTTTCCTGATAGGCTCGATCCACTGAGCTTTTGATTCCCATCGAGGATTAATCATCATCCTTCTTCCTCAGACTTGTGGGAATCTCCGACCCCCTTGAGTTTATTGAAGCCGAATCCAACAGAATACCCTTTAAATCGGCTTTGTCAAGACCTCATGCGTGGCAAGACGCCTTCAAAAGCGGCCCTCGCCCCCAAATGCGAGTTGGAGAAACTGGTATAAGAGGATACTCGAAGATAAAAGTGTAACAACCAAACAATTGGGACAACCTCCGTATTGCCCGGTGTTTGGAGTTATCTCCGGCCGAAACCCCCAAGAATGAGAGTCTTCTAATTGCAGCCTGTCATTTCTGGTCAAACGGCGTCAATGCTTTCCTTTTTGGTCATGGACCAATGTCCCCCACTTTGGCCGATGTATATATGATGACAGGCCTTGATGTCACAGGATCCATGTATCCTTACAAGTACAAAAGCTCCATCAGGCAAAGAGGAGTAAAAATAGGATCCAGATATAAACAATATATCCAGAACCATATGTCTGATGGCCCTCTAACTGATGTTGAATACCGAGCCTTCCTGAACATGTGGCTATGCAGATTTATCTTTTGTGGCAAAGCCAATGAGCCAACCCTGAACCATATTTCAATGGCTGAAGATTTGGCTACAAGTCATTACATTCCCCTCGGGAAGTACCTCTTAGGAAGTGTATACCATATGCTCCATCAAACCACTCGCCTGATGTACACCAGCCAAAAAATCTCTTGCGTCAATGGTCCTTGGTGGTTTGTACAGATGTGGCTACAGCTATATATGCACTAGATCGTGGGCATTAATCTCAACAATCGGCATTTCCCTTCATCTGACTATAAGGAAGGAGAAATTCAGATCATAAAAGGATGCCAAACCTATGGTGAAGCTGCCTCAACCATAATTATTGACCAAAACATCAGTCAACTCTTTGAGCTTTTCTTCAGAGGTTTCACCAATCCCCTTTGGCTTCCTTATTCGAACAATGATAACTTGACCCTCCCTTACGAATTCACTTTTGAGAATGGATGCAACGATGCAAAATCCATAGAAATTTTCAATATCTTCATCCATCCATGCATCCTACCAGCAGAATTTTGTGGAGGAAGGCAAAATCGTAGTACCTATGAATATTATCAGCCAAACATGGTGGCTCGACAACTAGGATGTGGCCAAGTGCCTCCAAGGCTATTTCTTCATGAATTCCTCAAGCCCAGAGAGGAAATAAAAGAAAACCTGCAAGCCAGAAGGGTCTTTGAATATCAATGCAGTCCAATTATTTATCCTTGGTCCTTTATACCAACATCAATAGCTCATCCTCTTTTCATCTCCTGGTGGCAAGAGCTTCATGATCATATCTTCAGTGAGCCAGGGCACTCCTTTTGTCTCGAGCTGATGCCTGACTTCCAACCAACCTCAGAGGTAATGCACTTATCTTTTTCTTTTGCCAAGCATGCCCTTCTTTACTGATCATGATTTTTGTCACTTCTTACAGAACACAGTGCCTGCCCCTCTAGTCAGAACAATTTCTTACAACGCCGCAGGCCCAATTTCTGCTTTAGGATTTAAATCCATAACTCTGGCTCAGCTGATGTCCAGATATGCTACATTAGACCCAAATCTTATCAGTTCAACTTCTGATAAGAGGAAAGCTCCATCTCTGGTTGCTCCTCCAGCTGCCAAGAAGAAAAGAACCACCAAAAGAGTTCTCATTGAGGTAATATCTCTTCCTTCTTGAACACAAGACCATTTTTCATTCTGACAAATTTATCTTGTGTAATTCAGACCAGAATTCAGCAACCATCAACAACTTCAGAACCTGCCAATGCCCCATCTGTTGGTATGGTCCTTACTACTTCTTTCTTTTAAAGACCATTATTTACATTAGCATTTACCCTTCATTTGTCATTTGCAGAAGAAACATTGGTGAATCAACCTGTGGAGGTTTCTTCTCCTCAACATGCTTCAAATCCAAGTTCACCAAGGGCCCAAACATCTTCTCGTCAAGCAGAAACCTCAGCTTCACCAAAGACTCAATCATCCCCCTCTAAAGTAGAAGCTCGAGTTTCACCAGGGATGAATCCATCTTCACCTCAGCTAGAAGCTTCAAATCCACCAGGGACTCCACCAGCTTCCCCTCAAATAGAAGCTTCAGCTCTACCAGGAACTCCTCACGCTTCTCCTCAGCTGAACACTCAGGAAATCCCTCTTGAGCCTGAACAAACCTCCTCTCCAATTCAGGAAGCCAGAAATGAGGTAAGTGTAAACACCTGCACTCTCATTTCTATTTAATAAATCATCCCTAATTCGGCAATTCTTCCTTTTCAAAACCAAGCTGCATCATCATCAAGCCCTCCATTTATTGTGAATGACCCAACTGCCGAAAAGGGAGATGAGGCATGTTCTAATCAAGCTCTATTAGAGGGAAATCAGGCAAAACTAAAAGAAGTCTTTTCTTTGTTGCAAAGGGATATCCAGGATCAAGTTAGAGATGTTGATCGTTTGGAGGAAGTACTCGAATCCATTGATCAAGAACTTCCCAGTAATATCAAAGCTTCCCTGGAGCCCATCTCTCATCTGGACAATCACTATGCAGCAGTGAGGCAAGCTTTAAAGAACCAATCCTCCCGACCAGTTCTTGAGCAAAAGAGAGCCAAAGTCAAGCAGTTCGTGAAAGAATCCCAAGCTCAAATCCAGAGCAACAAAGAGTTGATAGCTAACTGCAACCTGCACTTGAGTTGAAGATTGCCAGGAAAGCTACACTAGAAGCTGAGTTGAGGACTTTGACAGCTGAAATTGAAGCTGATAAGAAAAAGATAGCCGAACTTCCTGGATTAACAGAGAAAATCCAAAAGGAAACTTCAGCAGCCATGATTTAATCAAACCAGCTTAAGACAAAGATTTCCGCTCTGTCCAACACTCAAGAAGCTGATCAGAAACTGTTGGAGAATATTAGCAAAATGATATCAGATGCTTCTAGTGTAATTGCAAAGTATTTGAACATTTGACTGTGCCAAACGATTTGTAGCTGAATGATTGATCGTCCTTGTAATTTTGTTTACCACAAACTTCACTTTCCATTCTCTGTCTCTTCTTGTTTGCAATTTTTAGACGATCCATTCAGTAACTCTGGCCAAACAGTACCATACCCGAATAGCACTCCGACCGCAACTCAGCCGAGTCAGTCAACCAAATACAACTCAGCTTGAATTCCAAACGACCCGCCGGCGATTCGGTTAAGGAAGCCTTTCCACCTTCCAAATTTCTCGGGATATGCACCATGATCCAGGGCCACGATCTCTTTGCCATCCCCATAAATAAAACCGTAGGTACCCCCAGCCTTTCACCAAGTCTTTTGCCTTCAAGCCTTTGCCAATCTAAGCTTCCTTTCTCCATCACTAGCACATCCAAAAACCTTGATGGCGGGTAGCAGCAGGCGCCGTGCCAGCGACGAGGCTGAAGGAAGCCACGCCGGCGCTCGTCAGAGGCAGTGATCATCAACTTCCTCTATGATTCTTTCCAGATTTCTTTCTATTTCTGACGATCCTCTTTGTTTCAGGCTCATCCAGTGGAATCCGGCCCCTGCGCCGGCCGCGAATCCAGCCCTGCCGGACGACTCCTCAGAGTCGTACAACTACTCCCCCTCGTGCTATGGCAAGCGCGACGCCCCCTGTTTCAAAGCAGAACGTGACAAATCCCGGCGCGAGTTGGGAGAGGTTTCCGAGAAAGCTGGCATCACAGAGCTCGAATGGGAGCATCAGCACAGGCAATTGCTGGAGACCATTGACGGTAAATTTCTCGATTGACTTTGATCCAACTCAAACTTGAACTAACCACCATTGCTTTGTAACGTTGCAACCCGCGACGCCGAGCTTAACCAGTTAAAGATGCTGGTGAAGAAACTGGAGGACAAGGTGAACGCCCCTGGGGACACGCCGGTAGACCGCATTTCCACAGTGGAAGACCGTGTCGATGAGGTGGCCCTCCACGACGTCCGCCTGGGCACCACCTTGGGCCTGCCCGCCATGGCAACGCACACCGGCGTCGACTACTCCATACAGCCGCGCGGCTTCCAGGGCGGCGCACTAGAGGATGTCGACGAGATCGAAGTCATCCTGGAGCGCCTCGACGGCCACGGCGACGCCATTGCCGACATCATCCATCCCTAGTCCGTGCTAAACAGGCTTTTTGATTAGTTTGTACTAGGGATGTTTGGATTTTCGGCAATGAATAATGAAATTTTAACTTCTGAGTTTGTATTGTGTTGATTCCCTTCTGCTTGTGAATGTGAACTTTACTGTTTTTGAACGAATTCGGGAACTTTCTCTTAGCCGAACACGCAAAAGCTCCTGCCCCTTGGCACAAAATCCGCAGAAAATCTTTAATTTGGGAACCATAAACACTGTTCAATGAAAACTCTTCGCATTCGGGAATAAAACCCTTCCGCTTGGTATTCCAATAACGCACGCCAACCAGTCATCACTCCCAATGCGCTCTCACGGCTAATAAAATAGCCCCCTGGGTACCCTGCAAATCCACTCGCATACACTTCCATCACTTCACATCTTCTCCCTTGTTCCAGAAGAGAAAACCCAAAAGCTCATGACAGACAAGGGAAAGGAACCCATCAAGGAGGGCAGCGCTCCACCAAAGAAGCGTACCATTCGAGAGTGAGTTTTTGTCAATCCTTTCTTGTGCTTCCGATTGCAATCTCATGGTTTACCCCTCTCTACTTTTTTTCAGCCCTGACTTGCTTCCTGAAGAGATATTTGGAACTGAAGAGGTTCCCGAATACATCCTCTCTGATTCCTCCACTGAAGAAGATAACGCCACGCCGGAACAGAGGATTAACCACCAACTGCGCTGCCGTATTCGGCATCTAGAGCACAATTTGCAGGACATCACCGCCCGCTGCAATGCCGAACGCGAACGCCGCATGAGCTTGGAGGCGTTGGTAGGGGGTAAGATCTCCATCTCTATTTGACTCCCATGCTTAATCTCAGATCTTCACATTTGACAACTGTTCCCTTCTTCAAATGTCTCTGACAGATACAGTAACTTGAAGGCTTCTTGGGACAGCCTAATGAAAGCTGCAAGTCATGGCAACCCCCGAAGCTTCCAGGTTGTTGTTACAGTGGTCCTGGAACAGTTGAAGAGGGAGGAGCTGAAGAGGAAAAACAAGGAATCAAAGGAATGAAGCATACTTTCACTTCTTCCTCCAGGCCTTCTGCTTCCCACCCTCTTGTAATCTTAAGTAGCTGAGTTGTCAAATAAAAGCCTGCAAGAAACATCTGTAATGTGAAATATTTGTGCTAAGGGCAATACACATCAGTATTGGACATTTCCTCTGTTAGGATTTTTTGTTCTAAAGGCGGCTTCTTTCCCGAATGCCGGCTGTTTTTGTGTATCAGATGCCTGTAACCCTGGTGCTTGTAATCAACGATCAACTTCAATACTAGGATAATATTTCTTCAAATATCTTCCATTTATAGCAGCAGTAAATTCCTCTCCTAGTAGAGTTTTCTATATGTAAGCATTACCAGGTGTACATCTGACTACCCGAAAAGGACCCTCCCAATTCGGGGACCATTTGACGAACGTACTGTACTTAGTCCCGATCGGCAGTAAGGCTTTTCAAACCAAATCTTCTTTCAAATTGCCTGACCTTTACCTTCTTGTTGTAATATTTAGCAACTCGCATCTTGTTGAAGGACCGATTAGGCGACCAGAGAGGGGGGAGTGAATGGGAGCCGATAAAAATTCTTCTCGAAGGAGATTTAAACTCCGACAAGATGAACTCGCTCGGACGGACCCCCAAAATCACACGCTCCGCACTTCTACCTTTCGTTTGCCAAAACCACGTAGCCACTGGAGTGCTACTGGTCCTAGGAACAAACACTACCAGCAACCTCAACACATACGCACCCACGACAGCAGAAACAACTCGAAATCCGGCTGTTCAGAGGGGGCGGTTAGACCGGGTATAGGGGGCGGTTAGACCGCCTCCACCAGGTAACCAAGAAATCCTCCGAAACACCTCTTCCGAGCACCAAAACGCACCACGGTTTCAGCAACAGAGACCTCTGGTCAGGGCCATGCTAGCTATCGGAATATCTTGGCGAAAACCAAAACTCCACCTAGGGGCCTAGGGCGGTTAGACCGGCTACCAGGGGCGGTCTAACCTCCTGTACCCAGCAACGAACTCCAAACAAGAACTCCTAGCAAACGGCACGAGAACGACTCGAAATTTCACCCAGACGCTTCTCTGCTCAAGGCGAACAAACTCACAGAGGAAAATCCGGTGAAACAAAACTTTGACCTAGAAAAGCCCAGGGCGGTTAGACCGCCCCTCCAGGCGGTTAGACTGCCCCTCCCAGAAAAACAGCCCGCGGGTCAAACCCTAACTTTCTCATGCCCGATCTCCCAAATCACTCCACGGATTGCAGGGAAACTTCGGGATTAGCTGGGTTACCTCCTGGGAATCCTCTGCCTCAATGGAATCGACCCGAATTGCTCACAATCAAGAGGAACCGAAGAAATCGCTTCTCTAGGTCAAGAACTCGTCCAACTCGAAAAACCACCAAATCGAGTCCGATTCAAGAGAGATTTGGTGGCAAAGTCACCAGCCAAAGAGGCACAAGATCCTCATACGTGACACCCACCAAAGACCCCAAAAAATTGTTCTCAAAACACCGCCAACTAAGAGCTCCGAAAATCAACACAAAGAAGGACGGGAAAACCACCTTGAGGAACAACGCCGAACCATCTATACATACCATGAAGGTTCGTACAAGGTCTAGCTTGCCACCCAAACATCCATCCCTCTCTCTAGATCTCACATGAAGCTCTCAAGCTAGTCCTAGGAAAAACTAGGGAAAATAAGGATGAAAATGGAAAAACAAATGAGCTAGGGTTCCAAGAGTTGGCTGCCATCCACCCACTCAATGAGTATATATGGAGGCACCCAAAAGACTAAACTACCCTTACTTAAAACTAGGGATACAAGCCCCTCGAGGGCGAATTCGGAAGTCTTCAGATTTTCTTCATCGGACGGATGCCCGATGACCGCAACCTGCTTAGCCTCGACGCAAGCCTTGCGATCCCGACGCGTGTCCTCCGCTGCGAAGCATCTCGGTGCCGGCGGCCAGGGCGGTCAGACCGCCCCCCTGGGCGGTTAGACCGGCCCGGGCAATCTGACCGGCCCCAGGCGGTCTGACCGCCCCTCCTGGGCGGTTGAACCGGCCTGGGGTGGCCGCACCTCCTCGTCGAGTCTTCGGCCTCGGTTTTGTGGCTCAACCGAGTAACCCAGTGGTTTTCTGGTGAACCACTGCAAACCCCGCGAACTCGGTGTAGCCTCCGCCAATCTCCACTCATGACTTGGCTCCCACGTAGTCCTGGCTCGACCTTGGTTTCGAGGCTCTACCAAGAAACCGTCCACGACTTCATCTTGCTGTTCATGCCACCATGCGGCCCGCACTTGACCCCACTGGCCACCGGGTCCCTCGAACGAAGCCTACTTGTCTTCTCCACACCTGGAGGCCTCGCCGGCGTTGACCTTTCGCGCTTGTTCTTCACCTGCACCAACACGAGTCAAGCCGCAACCTGCACCTGCAATACTTAGCCAAGAATCAGTCCACACAACGTTGTCAATCACTCATCGCACAAGGAAGCGACCATCCACCGGTCCTCAAACCACACATGGTCCTCAATCTCCCCCTTGATGAGTGCATTGACAACACCCACATGAAGTAACACAAGAGAAAAGAAAAAGAAAAGAAACAAAATAAAAAGAAACCTCAACAAGCGATCGAAAACCAAAGAAAGGCGAAGAGCAAGATCACTTGAAGAAGACAAGTCTCGGACCCCTTAGGCAAGGGCAACGACTCGACACATCTGAGACAAAATCATGCTCAAACAAAGAGCGCAAACCACCAAACCAAAGCTCGAACACCACAAAGAGCTCCCCCTGCACATATGCAAGCTCCCCCTGAGCCAAAGCACACTCCCCCTGAACAAATGCAGCAATGCAACACGGGAATGCAACAAAGAGCATAAACTGTTCACTCTGCCCAGGGCGGTTAGACCGCCTACCACACATCTGACCGCCCCAAGTGACCGGCCCTGGACCAAACTGCTCAAAAACTTCCCGAACCAAATGGAACACCTTCCAAACACTCCCAGGTGCCCAAAGCATGCACAAACTTCTCCCCCTTGTTGACAATGCAAGAATCAAGGCAAAATGCAAAAAGTTTCAACATATAGCTTCTCAAAAATACAAAATTCATCACAAGGAGCTACACAAGTCCAAATGAGAAAGTTAGATACTCTACAGGTTCGTAATGACCTTAACTAAATGATCACCAAGTTTCACAACCATTGGACAAGGCTAAAAAGGATTTGAGTAATTTTGCGAAAAGTTACTCTCTCACAAGCAAAAACCTGAACATGAGCAAAACATGTCAAAATGGCAAAGCCACACAAACTTCATGCTAGGACAGCCATTCTAATCATAAGACCATCACAAACACCCACAAGCACCTCATGTCATGTCAAAGCCACCGAGCCATGTGCCTACTTCTATGTATGAGACTTCTCATTGGTAGGCATCATGCAACGGTTTAGCACCCAAAGCAAATTAATTTCAGCACATATGACATGGGAGCACATTTTTCAAGCATTTTACATTTCATTTTCATATTTATGAATGGTACATGAAATGTCTTTGCGACAAAAAGGAACTTATGCTCCTCCACAAGATGAAGCAAGAGGGCTAAACATTCATGATGGCAAATGAGCCTTTGGCCCCATATGATCAATAAACTAGCTATCCAACCACAAATTAAGCATAGCGAAGCCACTAAAACATGTCAAGAGCATATAAAGTCGTTTACACATGAGAGAGCATATATGTGACATTTTTCAAAAATATAGCGATCAACCATGGATCATTCATCAAGATCATCAAGAGCTAAGCCAAACTAACCATAGCATACCAAACAAGCTCACAAAAACATATATAGCATCCCATGGTGAACAATGTATATAGGAGAAGCTTTTCCTATCCAATGCATATGATACAAAATGCATGCAACCTAAGATACAAAGATGCCTATACATCATGTTACATATGCTATGCCAAATGCAAGAATGCATAAAAGGAAAGCTAAACATATGCTACAAAGGAGCTCCCACACAAAACTCACAAACCGCCGGCTCCTCGAGGGGAGGCAGAAAGGACTCGACACCACCGGCAAAAGAGCAAAGGAGCACAAAACTCACAAGCTCCCCCTAAACTCATGCATTAAGGCCAAAAAGCATACAAAGCTCACCATACACACATGAGATAGGGCAAAGAGCAAAATGAACCAAGTGGCTTGACCAAGGCCACACACTTGAAAGTCACAAATTCACTTACCTTTATCATTTCTTCAGAAGTCACTTATCCTTGTCCACCATCCCCGAAAGTGATGTACCTCCATGTCACTACCGGGGTATGAGGCCAGAGAACCACCCCCCATATCAACCAAATGTTCTCCAGGCCTCCCACCTGCAACTCAAAACCAAGAGCGAGAACGAGCAAATGACTCAACACTAGGGTTAGTCCCAAAGGTGTGAAACCAGTGTCGGGCCATTTCCTCAAAAGTAGGATTAGCAACATCCATCCTACCGCGACTATCAAAACTGTGATTAATCCTGTCAAACCTATCAAACCTGGAACCACCATGGGAAAACTACTCTCGTCTCACTGGAGGAGTAAGAGAACCACGAAAAGGAAAGCATGGTCCGTAGCCCCTCTGAGACTCAAAGTTGCGACCTCTCCCAAACTCGTATTGATCACGAGGTGGAGGACGTCCAGCAAACTCAACACCACCAGACTCAAAGTGTCTACCATCTGCACCATGACCAAGGGAACTGAAACCACCAGCATCACGACCTCGGAAATAGAACTACCCAGAAATCTGGGGAGGGCCGGTCTGACCGCCTAGCCAGGCCGGTCGGACCGCCCTTCCCTGGGCAGGGCCGGTCTGACCGCCTAGCCAGGCCGGTCTGACCGCCCTCTCCAGACCACCACCGCGGCTACGGGATTTCTTATCTCCCCATGCAAGAACCTTACACACAAAGTCCTTTCCCTTAGGTAGTGGCATACGAGGCTCAGGCACACCATGAGAAGGGTGGTACCTGTCCTTGTTCGCCCACTCCTTAGCCATTCTCGCTTCTCTCTTTCTTTTATAGCAAAACTCTCTCTTGTGACCATCCTTTCCACAAAACTCACAATGGAAAAGGATTGGTTTGGGCTTAGGCTTGGGGTGAGGCTCTTCACAAGGCTTCTCACTTGTTTTCTCACTAGGCTTTTCACTTGCCTTCTCACTCGGTTTTTCTCTTGGTTGGTTTGGCTTGGATGCAAACTTGTCTTTGAGTGTGGGTTGTGGTGGAACTGAAACATTCCCAAATTTCCCTTCTCTCTCACCACTGCCCTCACCAACCTTATCCAATCCCAAAGTCCAACCATCAAAACGCTTACAGTTAGCAATCATCATACCAAGCTGAGGTTCTTGACTCGACAACCAACTCAGCGCTTCACGCAACTTATCATTCTCATCTTGCAAGCGACCAACACATTTTGCAAGATCCAAGTTCTTCATAGCATGCAACTTACATGTAGAACAAGAAGTAGGAATAGGTACTTTCAAATCAGCCTCAAGGGAAACAATGCGAGAACGAAGCTCAACAATTTTCTCATGCAAACCAGGGCAAGAAGTGCAAGCACCAAGCAAAGTGGGTCTAGATTGTAGCTCAGCCAACTCAACCCTAAGCACATCTAGTTCCTCACACTTGGAGGCATACTTCTCCCTAAGATCAGTCAAGTCAGCTAGGAAAGCAGAGCAATCATCACAATCATTCTCATCAGAGACAACAGGGCTAGCCTTAAGAGAATCAATTTCAAGCTTGCTATCAAGAACCTGTGTTTCTAGCTCAGCCACTCTAGTCCTAGCATCCTCGAGCAAAGATCTAAGCTCCTTCCTAAGCTTCTTAGCCTCTCTAAGCATGTGATCGCGATTATCAAGCAAGTCAACCAACTCCTCATTCTCCTCGCGCAAAGAAGAGAGCTCATCACATACCTCATCCTCGGAATCCAAGTCCGAGGCGTCCTCCCCGGCTTCTCTTGTCGCTCGAACTGCGAGCCATGCCGCAGAAGTCGTCCTTGAGGCTTAGGCCCGTCACACAAAGGCCGTTGAGATACTTGCCGAGGTTCTTCTTCTTCTTCTTCTTCTTCTTCTTCTTCTTCTTCTTCTTCTTCTTCTTCTTCTTCTTCTTCTTCTTCTTCTTCTTCTTCTTCTTCTTCTTCTTCTTCTTCTTCTTCTTCTTCTTCTTCTTCTTCTTCTTCTTCTTCTTCTCATCCTCTTCGTCTTCATCACTCGAGCTTGAAGACGTGTCCTCGGAATCAGACTCGATGTCGCTTGATCTCTTAATCTTCTCTCGAGACCGTGTCTTCTTCTCATGTCCATGATCCTTCTTCTTGGACTTCTTCCTCTTGTCCTTGAACTTGTGCTTGTCGTGGTTGTACACCTTCGGACACTCGGCGAAATAGTGTCCAGCCTTGCCGCACTTGAAGCATGTCCTCGTGTTCCTCCTCATGTTCACTCGGTTCTCGTGCAGCCTCTCGAACCGCCTCGTCAGGAGCGCCAGCTCGTCTTCTCCAAGCACGTCAAACTCCTCATCTGGCATAGACATCAAAGAGGACAAAGAGAACATCTTGGTAGATGGGTTAGTGTTAGACTTTCCATTCAAACCACCAACAAGGGCAAGACTATGAGAGTCAGTCGGACCCTCGAGCTTGGCAGTCATGCCCCTATCCACCTCAGCCGACTTGAGCTTCAAGAATAGCTCGTTCACCGTCAGAGTGTCATACTTCTCCGACTCCACAATGGCCTCGAACTTTCCACCCCATATTGTACGATCCAAAGAGTGTAAGAGCTTGACAACTCTATCATGATCATCGTACGAGAGCACGTCCACATTGGCCCTCATGTTGTTTACAACCACCGTGAACCTATGAAACAAGGCATCGATGGACTCACCGGGAAGATGAGTGAAGTTCTCGTACTCTCTCCGGTAGGTCGCATACATCCGTGCCTGAACCTGGGCATTCCCAACATGAGCCTCCTTCAGCACCGCCAAAATTCTACCAGCCAAGTGCTCGGTGTGCACCCGATCGAACTCAGGCTGACACAGAGCACGAAACAAGTAGTCGACCGCCTTGTTGTTGGCGTCGAACGTGTCCCTCGATCCTGGAGCGAGAAAGTCCATCGGCTGGACATAGCCTGTGTCCACCGTGACATCCCAAAGGATCTGACCCTTTCCGCGGAGGAACGCACCCATCCGCTTACTCCACATCTGGTAGTTCTTGCCATCGAAGTGTGGAGGACCCGAACCCCATTCCTGGTACGCCATCCTTGGATCTTAGACTGGTTAGAGTCAACAAAGACCCGAACCGGCTCTGATACCACTTGAAGGACCGATTAGGCGACCAGAGAGGGGGAGTGAATGGGAGCCGATAAAAATTCTTCTCGAAGGAGATTGAAACTCCGACAAGATGAACTCGCTCGGTCGGACCCCCAAAATCACACACTCCGCACTTCTACCTTCCGTTTGCCAAAACCACGTAGCCACTGGAGTGCTACTGGTCCTAGGAACAAACACTACCAACAACCTCAACACACACGCACCCACGACAGCGGAAACAACTCGAAATCCGGCCGTTCAGAGGGGGCGGTTAGACCGTGTATAGGGGGCGGTTAGACCGGCTCCACCAAGTAACCAAGAAATCCTACGAAACACCTCTTCCGAGCACCAAAGCGCACCACGGTTTCACCAATAGAGACCTCTGGTCAGGGCCATGCTAGCTATCAGAAAATCTTGGCGAAAACCAAAACTCCACCTAGGGGCCTAGGGGCGGTTAGACCGGCTACCTGGGGCGGTCTAACCTCCTGTACCCATCAATGAACTCCAAACAAGAACTCCTAGCAAACGGCACGAGAACGACCCGAAATTTCACCTAGACGCTCCTCTGCTCAATGCGAACAAACTCACAGAGGAAAATCCGACGAAACAAAACTTTGACCTGGAAAAGCCTAGGGCAGTTAGACCGCCCCCTCTAGGCGGTTAGACTGCCTCTTCCAAAAAAACAGCCCGCGGGTTAAACCCTAACTTCCTCGCGCCCGATGTCCCGAATCACTCCACGGATTGCAATGAAACTTTGGGATTAGCTGGGTTACCTCCTGGGCAACCTCTACCTCAAAGGAATCGACCCGAATCGCTCACAATCAAGAGGAATAAAAGAAATAGATTCTCTAGGTCAAGAACTCGCCCAACTCGAAAAACCACCAAATCGAGTCTGATTCAAGAGAGATTTTGGGGTAAAGTCACCAGCCAAAGAGGCACAAGATCCTCATACGTGACACCCACCAAAGACCCCAAGAAATCGTCCTCAGAACACCGCCAACCAAGAGCTCCGAAAATCAACACAAAGAAGGACGGAAAAACCACCTTGAGGAACAACGCCGGACCATCTATACATACCATGAAGGTTCGTACAAGGTCTAGCTTGCCACCCAAACATCCATCCCTCTCTCTAGATCTCACATGAAGCTCTCAAGCTAGTCCTAGGAAAAACTAGGGAAAATAAGGACGAAAATGGAAAAAACAAATGAGCTAGGGTTCCAAGAGTTGGCTGCCATCCACCCACTCAATGAGTATATATGGAGGCACCCAAAAGACTAAACTACCCTTACTTGAAACTAGGGATACAAGCCCCTCGAGGGCGAATTCGGAAGTCTTCAGATTTTCTTCATCGGACGGATGCTCGGTGACCACAACCTGCTTAGCCTCGACGCAAGACTTGCAATCCCGACGCGTGTCCTCTGCTTCGAAGCATCTCGGCGCCGGCGGCCAGGGCGGTCAGACCGCCCCCTAGGCGGTTAGACCGGCCCGGGCAATCTGACCGACCCCAGGCGGTCTGACCGCCCCTCCTGGGTGCTTGAACCGGCCTGGGTGGCCGCACCTCCTCGTCGAGTCTTCGGCCTCGGTTTTGTGGCTCAACCGAGTAACCTAGTGGTTTTCTGGTGAACCACTGCAAACCCCGCGAACTCGGTGTAGCCTCCGCCAATCTCCACTCATGACTTGGCTCCCACGTAGTCCCGACTCGACCTTGGTTTTGAGGCTCTACCAAGAAACCGTCCACGACTTCATCTCGCTGTTCATGCCACCATGCGGCCCGCACTTGACCCCACTGGCCACCGCGTCCCTCGAACGAAGCCTACTTGTCTTCTCCACACCTGGAGGCCTCGCCAGCGACGACCTTTCGCGCTTGTTCTTCACCTGCACCAACACGAGTCAAGACGCAACCTGCACCTGCAATACTTAGCCAAGAATCAGTCCACACCACGTTGTCAATCACTCATCACACAAGGAAGCAACCATCCACCGGTCCTCGAACGACGCATGGTCCTCACTTGTTCTTTTCAATATTTTCCAGGGCTTTAAGACGAATCATATGCAAATCCTCTAACTCGTCCATAATTAAGCCACTGTAATCTTTGGAACTTAAATCCTTTTGCAAAACCACTCTCCTCGAATTTGATTGTATTTCCCAGGGCAAAACAGCATGATGCCCATAAACCAACTCATAAGGAGATGTTTTTGTCGCTCCATGAGGAGCCATTCGGTAAACCCACAAAGCCTCATTGAGTACTGAATGCCACCTCTTTGGCTTCTGATCAATTTTCTTTTGTATCAGCTTGATCATGATCTTATTAGAAGCCTCTGCTTGACCATTAGCTTGGGCATAATAAGGAGAAGAATCCAGTAGTTTGATACCCATGCTTTCAGCAAACTCTCTGAACTCCAAAGATACAAATTGAGCTCCTTGATCAGTTGTAATTGTTTGAGGAATTCCAAATCGGTAGATGATGTGTTCCTTAACAAATTGAACCATATTTTCTGATGTTACTTTCTTCAATGGAATTGCCTCAACCCATTTGGTGAAATAATCTGTTGCCAAAAGCACAAATTTATGCCCCTTGCTAGATGGAGGATTTATTTGGCCAATCAAATCTATACCCCATCCTCTGAATGCCACGGCTTGATAATAGAATTCAGAGCTGATGCTGGGACTCTTTGTATATTTCCAAACTTCTGACAATCTTGATAACCTTTGTAATACTCAAAGCAATCTTCCAGCATCGTCGGCCAAAAACACCCAGTGTGTCTGATAACCCATTTCATGCGGTAAGCCGATTGATGCGCTCCACATAGCCCATCATGCACTTCACTCATCATTTTCTTTACTTCTTCTAGACCCAGGCATTGCAGCAACACCACATCTAATGATTTGTAAAACAGACGTCCATCAAGAAGAACAAATTTTATAGCTTTATACCTAAGCTTCCTAGAAACCTTTCGGGATGGATTTTCCAGATAATCAACAATCTCCTTTCTCCAATCGTCCTCTGTTAGGTCACTCCCGAAAGCACACACTTCTGTGCCAAACACCTCTTGATTTTCTCTATAACCCGAAGCACTTTGAGCCAACCTATTTGCCTCTTCATTGTGTTCTCTAGGAATATGTTGTAAGATTACTAACTGAAAACTTTTCAAGATTTCATTGCACTCTTCATAGTAATTCCTCAGGATATCACTTCTACATTCATATTGGCCATTCAATTGTTTTATAACTAGCTCTGAATCTCCATAAATCTCAACTGAAACGGCCTTTACTTCTTTCAAATATTGAAGCCCTCTAAGCAGTGCTTCATATTCAGCTTGATTATTGGTGACAACAGGTTGAATAGGAATAGCAAACTCAAACATCTCACCCCTAGGTGAAATTAACAAAATTCCTACTCCACCCCCTTTGCCACATGAAGATCCATCAAAGAACAAAGCCCAGGGAGTAATTTCAAGCAAACTAATTGATGGATCACAATGTTCGGTAATAAAATCAGCAATAACCTGACCTTTAACAGCTTTTGCTGATTCAAACTTCAGCTCAAACTCAGATAAAGCTAAAATCCATTTGCCAATTCTTCCATTCAAAATTGGCATAGATAACATGTGTTTAATTACATCAAACTTTGAATATACAATGCATTCGGCATTCAACAAGTAGTGCCGAAACTTTGTACACGAGTAATAAACACACAGGCAAAGCTTCTCTGCAGTCGAATACCTGGTCTCGGGATCAAGCAATTTTCGGCTAAGGTACGCTACTATCCGTTCCTTTCCTTCAAATTCTTGTATAAGGGCCGATCCAATAGTTTGGGTATCGGCCGCCACGTACAACTTGAAAGGCTTGTTCAATTGTGGAGGCACCAACACTGGTGGTTCCTTCATGTACTGCTTGATCTCATCGAAAGCCTTTTGATGTTGGTCACCCCATACAAACTTCTGATCTTTCTTGATCCTCAGCAACGGAGAGAAAGGCAAAACCTTTTGTGACAAATTTGAAATGAATCTTCTCACAAAATTGATCTTGCCAAGCAGTGATTGCAACTCCTTGAGATTGGTTGGAGGAACAACTTCATCGATAGCTTTCATGCTTTTCTTGCCAACTTCTATTCCCCCTTCATGTACCAAAAATCCCAAGAATTCTCCAGCTGAAACTCCAAAGGCACACTTGTTTGGATTCATCTTCAAACCATGCTTTCGGGTGCACTCTAGAGTTCTCTTCACATCCTCCAAGTGTGAGTCATGATTCAAAGATTTGATCACGACATTATCAATGTAAATCTCAACAATTTTGCCGATCAACTCATGAAAGATATAGTTCATGGCCCTTTGATAAGTTGCACCGGCATTTTTCAACCCAAATGTCATGACAATCCACTCAAAAAGGCCTATATGTCCAGGACATCTGAAGGCTGTCTTCGATATGTCTTCTAGTGCCATAAAAATTTGATTGTACCCTACATTACCATCCATGAAACTAATAACTTTATGTCCAGCAGCGGCATCAACCAATAAATCAGAAACATGCATTGGGTATCCATCCATGGGAGTAGCTCTGTTTAGATCTCTAAAGTCTATGCAAACCCTCATCTTCCCATTTTTCTTGTAAACAGGGACGATGTTTGAGATCCACTCCGCATATCTGCATGGCCGAATGAAATTTGCATCGATTAATCTTTCAACTTCCTTTTTCACATCAGCCAATACTTCATCCTTGTAGATTTTTCAGGGAGGTTGCTTATAAGGTCTAAAACCAGGCTTAATTGGCAACCGATGCTCAACAATGGAACGATCCAAACCAGGCATCTCCGAATAATCGCAAGCGAAGCAATCTTTATATTCTTTCAGTAACTTGATCAATCCCACTCTGAAACTTGAATCTAAGTTAGCGCTGATAAATGTCGGCCTTGGCTTGTCACCATTTCCAATGTCAATTTCTTCCAATTTGTCAGTCGACATGAATCCACGCCCTAACTTCCCATCAGTTCCATCAATCGAATTATCCATTAAAAATTACTATAAGAGCCGACTGCTTGAATCGGTTGTTGATCACTGCTGACTGGTTCAACAAGACCTTCACCTCAGTCCTTTCCTGAGAAGCAATTTATGCCTTGATACTCCCAGAAGGCTGGTTCGACGTTAGCCACGCTCACTGAATCATCCTCTTGGACCACTTCTATATCATCATCTACCCATTGAACAAGCTGTTGGTGCATGGTAGATGGGATGCAGCAGTTCGCATGGATCCAGTTCTGTCCAAGCAGCAAGCTATAAGCCCATTTGCCCTCAATGACAAAGAAGGTCGTGAGTAGAGTTTTGGACCCGATCATCAAGTCCACGTGCACGCAGCCCTTGGTATCTGAAGGATTCCCAGCAAAGTCATTCAGAACTATGCTCGTTGGCGTTAAATCACCAGGGCCCATGCCAAGTTTCCTGAACGTGGTGTATGGCATCACGTTGACTGCAGCTCCACCATCAACAACATTTTGGTCAATGGCTTGCCATTGACGTATCCTCTCAAGTATAGCGGCCTCATGTGTCGATTCTTGGCCGGTTTGTCGAAGGTTGCATGCTTAGCCAACACCAGCTGTGCCATTAACCCAAGTTGTTCATCCTCATTGATATCTGGAGATGCTTCTTCCTGCACAACTTGGTTAGCTGGAGCCATGAACTCATTCGGCAAAAGGTATACCATGCATGCTGGAGTCGAACGACCCGATCCATCAGGCCTATCCTTTGGACGCCACACCTACTTTCTCTTGATTCCAGCTTGTTTCAACTCTTGGTTCCTCAAGCGCTGAACCCTTCTCTTTGGGCTTCTCCTCAAACCAGGTGGGCACCACTGTCCTTCTTGCCAGATGTATTCACTCTCCTGTTCTTCCTGATCAACCCATTTGTGATCAGCATATCTTTTCCTTGGGTGACCATTGACTTCATTTATTTTTACGCGCCGACCGTCACTAGGATGTATCCTTCCAATTCTTTCATGGACGGATCGGCGATTGACGGTGTCCTGCCTATACTCAGTGTACTTATCACTGCATTCAGGGCAGTTGTTCAATGTAGGAAGCTTCAAGCCCTCATTCCATCAATGCCTGAAGAACGCACATCCCCAATGTGCACGCTCCTGTTCTCGTGCATGTTCTTTTAGCTGTCTTCTGTGTGCTTCTTCCTCATACCTCCGTGCTTCCTCCTCGTATTTCTGTTTTTGGTAGCATTCCTTCTCTTATTGACGCTTGCACTTGTTAAGGATGATGCGTGTAGTCACCCTGGGTTTGGTTCTGGAAGATTCCCCTACTTCAATTTGGCTTTTCAGGATGCAAGGTGCTTCTTTGTGGACCTGTTCCACTGTCACTTGCCGAGCAGGATCAACTGATCCATCCTGCTTTGCTCTTGCTGAAGTTAAGACCTTTACTTTCCCCTTCTCCTCAGCGGTTACCATGTTAACAGAGAAACCAACCATGTTCTGAGGGAAAGGATTGCCATCCAGCTTCATCTTATTGTCAAATTTCAAGTGACCCTCCTGGATAACCTTCTGGATCCTCATCCTGAAAACCCTGCAATCATTGATGGAGTGAGAGTTCCTATCATGAAATCCACAGTATCGTTTCTCTTTAACTCCATCAGGCCGAAGCATAGAATGCCCCTCTGGCAACTTGATTCAGCCTTCCCTTACAAGGAACTCAAAGAGCTTATCAGCCTTGGTCACATCGAAATCATATGTGCCCTTAGCTTGTTTTATCCATCTTTGGTTCACAGTCACCGGCTCTTTGCCCCACATGATCTCAGCTGCTGCTACTTTCTCGTCATCATCAAACTCTTCCACTTGATCAGCTCTTTCGAGGAATTGGTTGTAGATATCAGCTATATCATTGTGCTTGGCAAACCTGGAGTCTTTCTTGAATCTGTAAGCTTGATTGCTCATTAATGACAACCTCTGGGACAACTGACCAAGATTGTCAAACTCCATGCGAACAGCTTCTCCCGAATAGCTGGCAACATACCCGCAACAGCCATGTCAGCCAATTGATCATCTGGCAGATTCAAAGAGAAGCACATGCCTTTGACTTCTCTGAACCTCTTGAGAAATTCCAAGGGTGCTTCATTGTGCCTCTGTCTCAGGGTAGCCAGATCAATTAGCTATTTCTCAGTACTGCCACTGAAGTAATGAGCATGCAACTTCTGTTCCAAATCTTTCCAGGTACTGATCGATTGAGCAGGCAAAGAAGCAAACCATGTAAAGGCCGGGCCTGTCAATGACAAAGGAAAGTATCTGACCCTGAACGCCTCATCTGCTGAAGCTTCCCCAAGCTGCATCAAATATCGTTCTATGTGTTCCACAGTACTTGTATCATCTTGCCCAGAGAACTTTGTGAAATCTGCAGGAGGTTTCACCCTTAGTGGCAAAACCACCCTGTGGTACCACTCTGGGAAAGGAGGCGTGTAAGTGAAGGATCAGATGGCGACTAGAGAGGGGGGGAGTGAATAGGAGCCGGTAAAAATTCTTTCCAAAGAACCCGGCCTATACCCTAGTCAAACCCCGGTCACACACGAGCGATGGATCGAATCACACACCAATCGCCAAGATTCCTTGAAGCACAATTCCTTGAAGCACACGCGGAAGCACTAGAAAGGGAAGGGAGGAATCGAACCAAGAAGCAAAGCGCACAGGCTCTGGCGGACCGTCCGGCCAGGAGGGGCGGACCGTCCGCGCAGCCTCGCGGACCGTCCGACCCGAAGCCGCGGACCGTCCGCGCCAACACCGCGGACCGTCCGTCCCAACACCGCGGACCGTCCGTTAAAGCACACAGAACCACCAGAAGCGACCCGAGAAAAACAGACCATCCGCCAAGGCCGGGCGGACCGTCCGCGCGGGTCACGGACCGTCCGCTACTCAAGCTCGGACCGTCCGCAAACCAGCTGCAACAAAAACCAAAAGCCAAACCAGATCGAAAGCAAGGACGCGCACAAACACGACGAACACGCGACGAACCCTAGCCGCGCGGACCGTCCGCCAGCACCCCGCGGACTGTCCGCCAGGTGTGGACAGAGCAGAAAACGCCCGACCCGAAAGTCAACTCCCCCAAATCATCATCGGATTTCCCAAACGGTTGAATCTATGGAGACAAGCGTTTGGGGACTTGAAAAGCGTCACACAAGGATGCTATAGCCCAAAAATCTTGCCTCCTAACTCCCTAAATCACCGGGAATCGCGAATCCTTTGAGCACCACCAAAAGCTAGAGCACCGAACGAAAAACTGTGAATCCAAGTGGTTTCTCGGCGTTTGAGGGCACAAGATCAATCACAAAGATGCACGAGACATCTATCCATGTTTTCCTCAAAGAAATCCGGGGAGAAACCCACTCAAATCCACGGAATCGCACCGGGAACAAAGGCACGAGAACAAGCACAAAAAGACCACGAAAAACACAACTCCAAATCTTCTATACAAACCAGGAAAGATTCACAAGGTCTAGCATGCCGCCCTAGCATCCATCCCTCTCAACAAATCTCTCATGAAGCTCTCATGCTAGCTTAAAGAAAATGGAAGAAAAATAGCTACGAAAAAGAGAAATGGGAGGGAGGAAATGAAACCCTAAGTCCGGAGAAGGAGAGCCATCCACACACCCTCATGGCTTATATATCGGGTCCCGCCGGAGTGGTAAATGACTCGACTACCCCTAACTTAACTACTAGCGATACAACCCACGCAGGGGCATTTAGGTAATGTTTGTGGGTCTTGCCATCGGACGGCCACGCCTTTGCAGCACCCCGCGTCCTCCCGACGCAAGCCATGCGATCCCGCCGTGTGTCCTCCGCCTCGAAGCTTCCCGACACGCCCGGATCCCGTTTCCGTCGTGTTGGGCCCTCGGACTTGGTTTTGAGGCCCAAACCAAGAAACCGTCCGCCGATGGTTTTGTGGGCAAACCACCAAACCCCTTGTGCTCGGTCCGGCCTCCCGCCAAACCACTTGACTTGACCGCCACCGTGCACCGGCTCACTTGTCCATGACTTTGTCTTGCTTGTGTCGCCACCATGTGACCCGCACCCAGTCCCGCTGTCCACCGGGTCCCTCGAACCGAGCCTACTTGTCTCTCCATCTCCCGGAGGCCCCTCAAGGCTGAAGACCTTTCGCGCCCGTTCTTCACCTGCAACAACACGAACTAGGCCACAGCCTACACCTGAGCACTAAGCCAAGAGTCAGTCCAACACCCGTTGTCAATCACTCATCACTGAGGAGCGGTCATCCATCGACCACTGGGACGCTCCTGGTCCTCAATCTCCCCCTTGATGAGTGCATTGACAACACACAACACGAAATGAAATTCAGAGAAAGAAAGAAAGGAAGAAGAAAGAAAAACAAACAAGCTCAACTCATGACCAAAACCAAAGAAAGGCGAAGAAAGGTCACAAGCCAAGCAAAGCACAAACTCCACATCGAAAACAGCTCGAAAGCTCCCCCTGAACAAATGCAAGCTCCCCCTGAACATATGGATGCAAACTCCCAAATTAGCTCACCTCTTCTGAATTTTCATTAAGCTCACCTCTTGTCCCCCCTTGTTGACAATGTATGAATCAAGGTGAAAATGCAGAAATGCAAAACAAAGCATATAAACATCTACAAGAGCTTCTCAAATAGGCCAAATCTAGTGTCAAAGGCTAAAAAATGAGACAAAGATCACACATATGAGTCATAGCATAGTCAAAGCATTGCCACAAGTAATATATGAAAATACAAGCATGTGACAAAGCAAAATTTTCAGATTTAAGCATTTTTACCAAAAGAAGGCTCGCTTCACATGTAAAAGCCTATCCATGTCACACTTGAGCCACAAACATGCATACCATTCAAAGATCATACAAGGAAATCAAATTCTCAGCAAAAGATCATGGCAAACACCCATAAAGCAAAGCATGTCATGTCAAAGCTCATGAGCCATGTGTCCACTTCGGGGAGACTTCTCCACTGGTGAACATCATGCAACATGTTTCGCACCCATATGTGAAAGATAAAACATTTTAAGCATAGACATGATGGATGGAGCATTTTTCAAGCATTATACACTTCTTTTCAAGATTAAATCATTTCATGGTACATGAAGTGCCTTTGCGGCAAAAAGAAGCTTATGCTCCCCCATGAATGCAACATAGGCTAAACATTCATAATGATATTCGGCCTTTGGCCCAAATGCAAGAACAAGGCATCCAAGCACAATCTAAGCATGAAAAGCACATTTAGACCAAACTGTGACATGGATACACAACTACACACGAGTGGAGCATATTTCATCAAAAATTAGTCAAGATTAGCATTTATTTCAAAAAGGGCTATCTCACCACACATATATCTCAAATATTCCAAGAGCATAGCCTCACATCACCATTTCTCCACACATATGACCAATATCTCACAAATAGCCAAAGAGACTCAAATATGGCATATGAAAGAAGCTCATCATCCTAAAAAGCAATATGATACAAATGCAACATGATATATGACAAGATGGCTATCCTACCATGGTTTATACATCAAGCAAAGCATGTATATACATCAAAGTAAAGATGGTATGATACATATAGTACAAAAAGCAACCCCCAAGAATCAACTAGAAAGGGCAACAAACCCCAAGTTCCCCCCGCAAGCGCACAAATGTAGCTTGGTCGAGTGGCTTTGTAAAGATGTCGGCTAGCTGATCTTGGGTAGGGACATGGCTCAACACAATGGTTCCTTTCTCCACATTGTCCCTCAAGAAATGATACCTCATTTCTATGTGTTTGGTTCTGGAGTGAAGCACTGGGTTTTTGGCTACGCTTATGGCACTGGTGCTATCACAAAGAAGTGAGATCTGGGTACACTCCTCACCAAAGTCTCTCAAAGTGTATGAAATCCACAACAGCTGAGAACAACAACTCGCGGCAGCAACATACTCCGCCTCGGTGGTAGACCGAGCTACACTAGACCGCTGCGGGAAGACCATGAGACCAACAAAGAACCAAGAAACCGGCAAGTACCGAAGTAGACTTCCTCTCGACTCGACATCCAAAGAAATCCGCATCGGAAAAACCATGAAGAGAAAGAGTCGAGGAGGACGAATACCAAAGGCCAAGACCAGGGGGCGGATCGTAGGTACCGAAAATCCTCTTGACGGCCTGTCGATGTGATGTCCTCGGCGAAGCCTGAAAACAAGCGCACAGACACACGCTGAACTGTATGTCTGGCCTCGTCGCCGTCAAGTAGAGAAGGGAGCCGATCATGCTCCTGTACTCCCGCTGGTCCACTGGTTCTCCATCCTCATCCGCATCCAAAGTGGCCGTACTCCCCATGGGAGTCGACATCGGCTTCACATCTTGCATCTGGAACTTCCTCAGCATGTCTTTTGTGTAGTTGGTCTGGTGCACAAATGTACCATCCTTCACTTGCTTGATCTGCAGTCCGAGAAAATACTGCAACTCGCCCATCATGCTCATCTCGAACTCCCTGCTCATCTCATCTGCAAACTTGGCAACAAGGTTATGTGACGAGCCACCAAAGACAATATCATCCACGTATATCTGAACAATCAACAAGTCATTCCCATGCTTGAGGAGAAACAAGGTTCTATCCACGGTACCCATCACAAACCCTCTCGCTCAACGAGAAAACCTCTCAATCTCCCATACCAAGCACGGGGCGCCCGTTTCAACCCATACGAGCCCTTTTCAACCCGTACACCCTGTGTGGGTACAACTCGCTCTCAAACCCAGGTGGCTGCTTCACATACACCTCCTCCTCTATGACTCCATTCAGAAAAGCACTCTTCACGTCCATCTGAAACAACTTGAACCCTTTAGCCATGACAAAGGCTAGAAGGATCCGAATTGCCTCAAGACGGGCCACAGGAGCAAAGGTCTCCTCGTAGTCGATCCCCTCTTTCTGACTAAACCCCTGAGCAACAAGTCTGGACTCGTTCCTCACAACCATCCCATTCTCTCCCTCTTTGTTCTTCCAAACCCACTTGGTTCCTATGGGATGGCAATTTGGAGGTGGTTCAACTAACTCCCACACCTGGTTCCTCTCAAAGTTTTCCAACTCCTCATGCATAGAATTGACCCAGCTTTGCATCGGATAAAGCATGTCCAATGTCCTTGGGCTCAAAAGTGGCAACAAAAGCGAAAGATGAGCAAAATGAGAGGAATTCCTAGACCTCGACCGTGTAGTGCGTTCGTCGATGTTCCCAATGATCTTCGACGGGGGATGCACTTCTTGAATCCGCCGGGGAGCCTCACGCCTCGAGACTACCTCCCCCTCAACTTCGGCCTTCTCTCGCCCGGTCCTCTTGTTGCACCGTCGTTGTCCATGAAGTAGACGGTCCACGCTCCGTAGTGGTCGTAGGGGAAGTAGTGGGTACACACTCGCCTTCGGTGCGCATGGTTCTCTCCATCATCATCTCCGGCCTTCATCCTTCTCCTCTTCAAAGAGGTCCTCGGCCATCTCCTCGTCACCTGCACATTCAAAGCCAAGAGAGGTACATGGCATTGTCTCGTCGAAGGTTACCTCGCAAGTCTCCATGATTTTGTTAGTCTCAAGGTTAAGCACCCTATAGGCTCTAGAGTGGTTAGCATATCCAAAGAAAATACCATCACTAGACCTAGCCTCAAACTTGTCGAGTTTTTCCTTCTTAAGAATAAAGCACTTGCAGCCAAAGACTCGGAAATGACTCACCTTGGGTGCCCGACCATGCATCAGCTCATAACAGGTCTTCTTCTTGAAAGCTCGCGAAGAAAATTCTCGTTGGAAACATGACAAGCTGTATTGACCGCCTCAGCCCAATACCTCCTAGGAGTCCTGTGCTCATCGAGCATCGTCCTAGCCATCTCACAAAGAGTCCGATTTTTCCTTTCCACAACTCCATTTTGAGGGGGCACATAAGGGGTCGAATACTGATGTTCAAGACCTAGATCACGACAAAAGGCATCAAAACGAGAGTTCTTGAACTCAGAGCCATTATCACTCGCGGATAGCTCGAATAGCATTCCCATGCCTCTCGTTTTTCAACCTCACGATCGGATCTCGAACAAAACCAAATGTCTCACTCTTATCTTCCAAGAAAAACACCCAAGCATAGCGAGAGTAATCGTCCACCACAACAAGGACATACCACTTCCCACCCACCGAGCGAACTCGAGCTGGCCCAACAAGGTCCATATGCAACGGCTATGTCGGACGCTTGGTCATGACATCGGTCAGGGGTGGATGGGGAGTGGCTACCATCTTGCCATGCCTACAAGGAGCACAAACCAAATCCTTCTCAAGCTTCAACCTCGGCAATCCTCGGACAAGGTCAAGACCACTCAAGCAGAAACCAAATCAAAGCTCAAGTGTCCCAACCGCCTATGCCATTTCCACAAATCAGAGAAGGACCGACCATCAAACAGCGAGCAGGACCCAAAGAACGAGAGAAATCAGCCCTGAAAATCTGACCCTCGGGGATGATCATACAGACAAGATCACCTCGAGAATCAAGCAAACGAGACTCGCCAGACTTGAAACACACCTCAAAACCCTCATCAAGCAACTGAGAAACCGAAAGCAAATTGAAACCCAAAGACTTCACAAGAGCCACTCTCTTCAACGTTACCTTGTCACTCACATGCACAACACCCTCCGAAAGCACCCTTCCTCGTCCATTGTCCCCAAATGTGATGTACATCTTTTCCTTCACCGGGGTGAGGGCCGGAGAACCACTTCTTATCTCCGGTCATGTGTCGTGAACACCGGAGTCGATCAACCAAATGTCCTCCAAGCCTCCCCGCCCGTAGTCGAAACAAGAACGAGAGTGAGCTAGCGACTCGACACCGGGGTTAGCACAAAGAAAGTTAAACCAGGTGTCGAGCCATCCGCTCAAAAGTGGGGTTAGCAAACATCATTCCCTTGCCACCAAACTTCCCATGTCCCATGGGAGGAGTACGAGCACCACGAGGGGGGAAAACGTGGTCCGTAGTTCCTCCGGAACCCAAAGCTGCGATCGTCTCCCCTAAACCCGTACTGAGGACGAGTAGGGGGACGTCCAGCAAAGCCACCACGAGCCCGACCAAACCTCTCACCAGCACGCACACCATCATCTCTCCTAGCAAACCTCTCACCACCACCTCTCTGTGGGAACCTGCCAACACTCCTCACACTTCCCACACCCCATGGAAGTGGCACTCTAGGCTCAGGAATACCATGAGACTGGCGATACCTGTCCTGGTTTGCTTGCTCCCTAGCAAGCCTCTCATCCCTCTTCCTCTTGTAGCAAAACTCTGCAAGGTGCCTCTCCTTGCCACAATACTCACACCTGAAGGGGATGGGTTTTGGTTTTGGCTCTGGCTTCTCACTAGGCTTCACACCCTTCTCACCCACAAACTTCACCGGTTTTTGGAAGTCATTTGTCTTAGGTGGAAATTTGGGTGGATCTTGGGTTGTGTCAAGCTTGTTGCAAAGGTGGTTGGGCTTTGGTGTGAAAGAGTTCTTGGGTGCTTTTGGAAGTGGGACTTGGATCTCTCCGATCACCTCAAACTCGGGGTTAGACTCAACACACTTCTCATACACACTCTCCCCAATTGTTCTCTCCCACTTTCTCACCCAACTTCTCAAACCCCAAACCACGACCATCGCCTCTCTTGAACTCCTCAATCATGATTTTCAATTGAGGTTCCCGCCCGACAACCAACCCAACACCTTCCTCAAATAGTCATTCTCCTCATAGATGACATCCAAACGGGAAGTAAGTTCAAGATTGCGCAAAGTAACTTCATCACAGCTAGTGCATGCATTGACAACAGGAGATTTCAAAGAAGCTTCCAAAGAACTAATGGTAGAACGAGCATCAACAAGCTTAGCATGCATCGTAGGACATGATTTACAAGCACCAAGCAAAGTGGGTCTAGCCTTAAGCTCATCATATTCAGTCCTAAGAGCATCTAGTTTAGCCAAAGTAGAAGCATTCTTCTCATTAAGCAACTTGATCTCATTCAACCATGCATCACACTCAACACATTCAACATCATCAGGAGTAGTAGGAGCAAGTTTCAAAGAGTCATTTTCAAGTTTCAATTCAAGCAATTTGGACTCTAACTCTCCTACTTTCTCACTAGCATTCTCAAGTTGTGCCCTAAGATCTTTCCTCATATTTTTGGCATCTCTAAGAACACTATCGCGGTTGTCAAGCAAGCCATTCAACCTAGCAATCTCGGCAAGCAAAGAGTCGGGGTCACGATTTACCTCATCCTCCGAGTCGGAGTCGCCGTCTTCCTTCTCGCTCTTCTTGTCGCTTGAGCTATGGGCCATGCCACAAAAGCCCTCAAGCGCCATACGGCTCAACCCGCCGAGGTTCGGCTTGCACTCTTCTTGCCCTTGCGCCTCCCGGCGTCTTCATCTTCGGCCGCTTGAGCTTGATCGCTCCTCGCTTGAGCTTGAGTCAACGTCACTCGCACCGCCACCATCGCTCTTGCCTTGTTCTTCTTGTAGTCGCTCTTGCTCGGTCGCCGCTTGTCCTTGTCCTTGCTCTTGGACTTGTTGAAGTGCTTGCCCTTGGAGGAGTACTTGTCTTCACGCCTCGGGTGCGCCTTGTACTCGTTCACTTTGTACTTGTTCTCCTCCGCTTCCGGGCACTCGGCGATGAAGTGGCCACGCTTGCCACACTTGTAGCACGTCCCTGAGCTCCGCCTTGCATTCCTCCGACTCTCGTGTAGTCGATCAAACCTCCTTGAGAGCAAGGCCAGCTCCTCCTCGCCTAGCACATCAAACTCCTCATCTAGAATGGACATAAGAGAAGACAAGGAAAAGCGTCGACGGGAAGGGTTAGATTTGCCCTTTGATCCGCCCACAAGAGCAAGAGTATGGTCGGCCGAGCCCTCATGCTTGGATTGCAACTTCCGTCAACCTCGGCCGACTTGAGCTTAGAAAAGAGGTCATCCAACTCAATAGTCAAGTACCGCCCGGACTCCTTGATGGCCTCAACCTTAGCACCCCAAACATTTGGGTCCAAGACATGCAAGAGCTTCAAAGCCCGATCATGCTCGGTGTAGGGAAAATCCTCAACATTAGCTTTCATGTTGTTCACGATGGCGGTGAACCTCGAAACATCGCATCAATGTCCTCACCGGGAAGTGGAGTGAAATTCTCATATTGCATCCGGTAAGAGACAAAGAGGCGAGCCTTCACATGGTTATCACCACCGTGAGCAACCAACAACTTCTCCCAAATTTGCCAAGCAAGATTCAAATGGCGAACACGCTCAAACTCCGGATCACACAAGCTCGGACCAAGTGATCAACGGCTTTTGCATTAGCCTCATACTTGGCCTTAGCACCGGCATCGGTCACCATAAGAGTATGGATGTTGACCGGAATAGCATAGGTCTTGTCAAGCACAATGAAATCCAACGACTTCCCACGAAGAAAGATCATCATACGAGCCGCCCACTTGTGGTAACCCTTGCCATCGAAGTGCGGCGGACCGCCCCGCTCAACGTACGCCATCTTAGGATTCGAGACTTGTCAAAGTCGCAAAGAATCCGGCACCGGGCTCTGATACCAATTGAAGGATCAGATGGCGACTAGAGAGGGGGGGGAGTGAATAGGAGCCGGTAAAAATTCTTTCCAAAGAACCCGGCCTATACCCTAGTCAAACCCCGGTCACACACGAGCGATGGATCGAATCACACACCAATCGCCAAGACCGCGAGGTTATGGATCAACCTCTAGTCCTAGGAACGATTCCTTGAAGCACACGCGGAAGCACTAGAAAGGGAAGGGAGGAATCGAACCAAGAAGCAAAGCGCACAGGCTCTGGCGGACCGTCCGGCCAGGAGGGGCGAACCGTCCGCGCAGGCCTCGCGGACTGTCCGACCTGAACCCGCGGACTGTCCGCGCCAACACCGCGGACCGTCCGGCCCAACACCGCGGACCATCCGTTAAAGCACACAGAACCACCAGAAGCGACCCGAGAAAAACGGACCGTCCGCCAAGGCCGGGCGGACCGTCCGCGCGGGTCACGGACCGTCCGCTACTCAAGCTCGGACCGTCCGCAAACCAGCTGCAACAAAAACCAAAAGCCAAACCGGATCGAAAGCAAGGACGTGCAAGAACACGACGAACATGCGACGAACCCTAGCCGCGCGGACCGTCCGCCAAGGCACCGCGGATCGTCCGCTAGGTGCGGACGGAGCGAGAAAACGCCCCGACCCCGAAAGTCAACTCCCCCAAATCATCATCGGATTTCCCAAACGGTTGAAGCTATGGAGACAAGCGTTTGGGGACTTGAAAAGCGTCACACAAGGATGCTATAGCCCAAAAATCTTGCCTCCTAACTCCCTAAATCACCGGGAATCGCGAATCCTTTGAGCACCACCAAAAGCTAGAGCACCGAACGAAAACCGTGAATCCAAGTGGTTTCCGGCGTTTGAGGGCACAAGATCAATCACAAAGATGCACGAGACATCTATCCATGTTTTCCTCAAAGAAATCCGGGGAGAAACCCACTCAAATCCACGGAATCGCACCGGGAACAAAGGCACGAGAACAAGCACAAAAAGACCACGAAAAACACAACTCCAAATCTTCTATACAAACCGAGAAAGATTCACAAGGTCTAGCATGCCGCCCTAGCATCCATCCCTCTCAACAAATCTCTCATGAAGCTCTCATGCTAGCTTAAAGAAAATAGAAGAAAAATAGCACCGAAAATGAGAAATGGGAGGGAGGAAATGAAACCCTAAGTTACAGAGAGGGAGAGCCATCCACACACCCTCATGGCTTATATATCGGGTCCCGCCGGAGTGGTAAATGACTCGACTACCCCTAACTTAACTACTAGCGATACAACCCACGCAGGGGCATTTAGGTAATGTTTGTGGGTCTTGCCATCGGACGGCCACGCCTTTGCCGCACCCCGCGTCCTCCCGACGCAAGCCATGCGATCCCGCCGTGTGTCCTCCGCCTCGAAGCTTCCCGACATGCCCGGATCCCGTTTCCGTCGTGTTGGGCCCTCGGACTTGGTTTTGAGGCCCAAACCAAGAAACCGTCCGCCGATGGTTTTGTGGGCAAACCACCAAACCCCTTCTGCTCGGTCCGGCCTCCCGCCAAACCACTTGACTTGACCGCCACCGTGCACCGGCTCACTTGTCCATGACTTCGTCTTGCTTGTGTCGCCACCATGTGACCCGCACCCAGTCCCGCTGTCCACCGGGTCCCTCGAACCGAGCCTACTTTTCTCTCCATCTCCCGGAGGCCCCTCAAGGCTGAAGACCTTTCGCGCCCGTTCTTCACCTGCAACAACACGAACTAGGCCGCAGCCTACACCTGAGCACTAAGCCAAGAGTCAGTCCAACACCTGTTGTCAATCACTCATCACTGAGGAGCGGTCATCCATCGACCACTGGGACGCTCCTGGTCCTCAGTAAGCTTGTCCCTCCATCTTAGGTTTAAGGCCGAATTGATTTTGCAAAACATCGGCCATTTTCTGCACCATGAGATCAACATTAGCATCTTGGTCCCCTGGTCTTCCAACAGGTCCATTAAGCGCCCCTGCAGCTGCACCATATCCACAGTTTGGGAAAGCATCAATGGCACCATAGTCCATGACTTCTGAATACCCCTCACCATACATATTCTTCTGCAGCCTGTTGTTGGATGGGGCTATCCTGTAAGTGGAGTTAGGTGGAACTCCAGAAGAACCGAACGCCAGATCTCCATATGTAGGCCTATTGGGCATTGCCTGATACGGGTTCGGTTGTTGGACTGGGCGACCTCCATTGCTTTGTAGAGGCGGCTGGATCGGTTGACTCCCCATGCTTTGCGGAGGTGGTTGGATTGGTTGGCCTCCCATACTCTGTAGAGGCGGCTGAGCACTCGCATCTCGAACTGGTTGAGCACTACTAGTTTCTCCAACCTCCACAGTAGATGTTTGAGGGGATACTCGACAAAGCATCCTTTCCATGCCTGGGCCAAAGACTCCAACCATCATCTGCTTGAACATATTCAAGAAAGCAGTATGATGTTTGATCATTACGGTTTCTATAGTTTCTCCTGTTTCTCTTGAGCAGACGTAGTATCAGGCTCCCCTGGTAACAGAACCCTTGTCATGTCAGATTTAAGATACGGCACACCACTTCTGTTCTTGCCAAATGACATCAAACATTTTTGTTGAAACTGGTCAATGGCATCCTTCAACTGCACTTGCTGTTCTGGAGACAGTCATTAATGGTGACATCCATGACGTCTTGAATATCAGGAATCTTGAATCAGCTAGATTTGTCCCACTAGGCGTGCCAAAAAGTGTGTTGACGCAAAACCAGCACCTCGCGCCAAGCACACAACAAGCCGAACGAAGCTAGCTTAAAACACATGCCGGATCCGAAGCGTGCCAGTCAATTTTCCTGAAACTGACAAAAGAATAAAATAGTTAGATAAAACATGGAACTTGCCGGGTAGTACCAGAAACTTCCGTATTTACGGCTAGAAAGCCAATTAAAATGACATATAGCTACAACAAGCTATCTGTCAGCAGTTTAAATATCATTCGGGAGCTTTAAAACATGAAAACAGGATATAGCCGAATGCATGACGTGAGCATGACGAAGGATCGGTCTTTGTTTAGATAACGTTGCTCGCACGTGATCATGACCGATTTTCGAGGATAAATAACAAATAAAATAGATAAGGTAAAAGCATAATTATAAATATGAAGTAAACAAGCATGCATAGGCCAAAAGCACTAGTCTACCACATGTCTAGGTAGTTTCAAACCCGTCAAGCATGATAACAAACAAGTTAATCCACCGCATGATACGACTTGTTTAAAACCACACCACCAACCATAAAGAGATTAATCCACTGCATGATACGATCTAAATATGGAAGGCTAAAAGCACGCGTTATTTAAAACAAACTTATAAACACGTTTTACTCATGGGAGCATTACCGAATACGGCTGTACAGCTGATCCGGGTTCCATGGAGAAGGAACAAACATTTGAAAAGTCAAAGTTTGAACCTGCAACACGTGACAATCTAGATTGATCTAAATTCGGCTATTGAGAGCACCCAATCCTTTATAATAAACAGACACTTGAGAGTACATCACACGGATCTCAAAGATGTTAAGCCGAAACCAATCGATCTAGATTGGGCAAAAGAGTGTTACATGAATTTAAACATAAAGCAAAAACTCAAAGCAACACGTGGTAACTTAATGAATCTATTAGATCTTGCCAAATCTAGTAGAGCCGATAACTAGCTTCAAGCTAGATCTTAGCCTACCGCATGACTCATGATCCAACAAGAAACCCTCTTGAACCGAGCTTAAATCCACCGCATGATACTAGACATGATACAAGGTTGCCGGTACTTACGGAGGTCGACGAATCGATGGCTCCTCTAGAAGAACTCGACAACTCGACTAAAGGACTCGATGTTTGGCACGGGGCCAGTTTTGTTGTGTAGATGTTCGATCCCTATTACAGACATCAAGGGTTTATATTTATACCCTTGTCCTAACACGACTCCTGGTCGACTACGAGCACAACATTTAATGTCTAAATTAATGCTCCGACGCCAATGTCCATCTCGTATACGCCATCAGCTCGTTCCTTCCTTATATCGGGCCACGCCACCACGTATTCCCAAAAACTTCCCCTTAAAAGCGCAAACAGTCCTTTTGCCGAATGATGGCGCACTGCCGACCTCAAGCATCCTTTACCGATTCCTCTAAGAAGATTTTTTCTAGCCGAATGGTAATTCGTCACCAAACTCGGCCCACAAGTCAGTCTCTCTCCTGTACCATTTTTTGGTGTTAACACACATGCCCTTGGTTTTTAGGTTTTAGATCGAAATGATTTTGTAACACATCGGTCATTTTCTGCACCATAAGATCAACGTTAGTGTCTTGATTCACTGGCCTTCTAGTAGGCCCAGTAGGCATCGTTGTGGCCGTACCATACCCAGGATTCGGGAAAGCATACATGTTCTTTTGTAGCCTATTATTTGCTGGGGCTATCCTGTAGGTAGAGCCAGGTGGAACTCCAGAAGAGCCGAATGCCAATTCTCCATAAGTAGGCCGATTGGGCACTGCCTGATAAGGGTTCTGCTGCTGGATTGGTTGACCTCCCGTACTTCGCAGAGGCGGCTGAGCACTTGCATCTTGAGCTAGTTGGCCATTAACAGCAACACTTGATTCTCCTGTCTCACCACTAGGCCCTTGGGGTGATACTCGATTAAGCACCTTTTCCATGCCTGGGCCAAAGACACTAACCATCATTTGTCAAAACATATTCAAGACAGCAGTATTGTGTTTGGCCATTATGCTTTCCATAGTTTGCTGAACCGCATTCATAACTTCCTGTTTCTCTTCGGCAGGTGTAGTATCAGGTTCTCCTGGTAGTAGAACTCTTGGCATGTCAGACTTAAGATATGGTATGCCACTTCTGTTTTTAGAAAATGACATGAGACACTTCTGCCGAAATTGATCAACAGCTTCCTTTAGTTGCAATTGCTGTTCTGGAGACAGCTCCTCTATGGTGACATCCATGACATCGTGAATATCAGGCATCTTGATCAACTAAATGCTCCCACCGGGCGTGCCAAAAAGTGTGTTGACGCAAAATCAGCACCTCACGCCAAGCACACAACAAGCCGAACAAAGCTGGCTTAACACACGTGCCAAATCCGAAGCATGCCAGTCAATTTTCCTGAAACTGACAAAGGATGAAATGTGACGCCCCAGGTTTTTAATTAACCCTAACAGCCAGTCAAAGCTAACAGTGGTCAAACCACGGTCAACCTGGGCCCTCGCCTCGAAAAACTCACTAACCCACCCTAGTGACCCCCTTTGACTAGTAAACACACTTGTGGGGCCAACCCATAGTCAAAGGCTTGGTCAAAACCCCTTGCCACCCTAGTGACCATGGATGTCTGCCGGAACTTTTGCCGCGTTCTCCAAAATTCACCTAAACACTTAAAATTCTACCTTTATGAAAGTTGTCCATCTTGATGAGGGACACAACTTTCATGTAGATTGGCATTTCAAATTTTGAGCGGAAAAGCTTGAAAATTTAGTTGCAAAGGCAGTGTTCACTGTTCAAAAAGACAGGCTGACATTCAAAGTTGGCATCGGTGTATTTCGAAATCCGTGAAGAAAAACCTTATATAGTCTTTTTAGAAGTTGTAGAGGGTGATTGGATCTACAACTTTCATGTTTAACGCTTGGTCAACTTTTATACAAAAATTTGGAGTAAATTTGATTCAAACAGAGCGCCAGCAAATTTCAGTCCAAGGGCCCGATTGCAAGGATTGCAATATTTCCAGGGTGTTGGGTGTAAATTTTAGGACCTGTTCGTGATGAATCCTATCTAAGTTTTCTTGCTAGTTGGTTTAGTGCAGTAGAAAATTCCTAGAAAATTGTAGAAAATTCATAAAAATGCTAAACCAATTTTGTTGGATTCATGGAGAGAAGTCCCACAACTTTTATTATTCTCACATGGCTTGATTCTAAATAGTTTTAATATGAAAAATAGGATTGTGAAATACCTAGATCTACCATAACTCAAAAACTACAACTCCTCTGTATCTAAATTTTGGATATGTTGTATGTACTGCCATGACTAGTTCCTGTGCCAAAATTTGCACAAAGTTATGAAGTGAATCTTGCTAAATAAATTGTTTTCCATTTCTGCAGAAACTGCATAGATGATTTTTGTAGCTAAAAATATTTATGTTTTTGTGCTCAACTTGTGCATACTGTCTTGTTATGTCAATACACACCTCTTGTGAATTAAGCAGAATTTTTGGCTTAACAGAAATATTTATTCTTAATTTGTGCATGTTTTCCTTTGTAAACTAATGAAGCAAGTTCAGTAGAGTTTCTAGGTATACATGCTGGTTCTTTAGGCTTTATTAGGACCATAGAGCATGCATGAGAAAGTTTGGATCATTTTGGTGCTTGTTTATTTTTGTATGCCTTTAATTTGAATCTCTAGCTAGCCTTTGTTATTTTCTATAGTATTTAATTTCCTAGCTTCCAAGCATTACATGTGGGTCCAGTGGGCCAGTATAGGTGCTGATATGCTTAAGGAACATCTTTAAATTTTTGTTAATTAATTGCTTAATAAAAAGCTTAAGAGCCCTTTTAAATATTAAAGAGCAATTTAATAAGGAAAATCCCTAGTTAATTCTTTTCTCTTTTGGGGAAGTATTACCTAACTTAATTAAAATTAATAAAACACCCTTGCTGATAAGGAATTGATTCATGAATAAAAATATTGTGCATACCCTTGCTAGTGAGAGGAAAAGGGTTGAACCTTCACATAAAATAATAAGTACAAGGAAACATTAATTTCAAATGTGCAATAAAAGAATAAATCACATATAAGTAATAACCTTCCTAAAAGAGATGTAATATCTAGTTACTTGTTAAGGTGAATATGACCAACAAGAATTGGATAAGATAACAAACTGTCACATTACCTGAACTTGCATTGCATTCTGTATAGATCTTCCAGACGGTGACTACTCCCTCGTCCCGGAATCCGAGGAAGGAGGAGCGGAAGCTTCGCTGCAGTACGTGGAAGTGCTTGACGACATCGAGGGTGCCCTGGCTAACCTAGCTGACCAAGGCAAGCTCCAGTGCATCTAACCTAGTTTTCAAATTCTGTATTCAGTTATCTATGGATGATTGTGCATTTAAGTTCAGGAGTTGAATGGAACCGTAGATGCATGATCCCTAGGTACCTTTGTCCTTACTAGCATGATAGGTCGATAGCTGCTAAGCTATAGGACCGTTACAAGTCGGGTGATGACCTCACTCGCGAGAACAGGTTCCTAGATAGGAATCACAATATATCCATAATTGGATTGCTCATGTGGTAAGAGCATGGGATTTGGGCTCCGGTCCAATGGCTATTGTGGGTTAAGTGTTTGAACGTACTAAACACTTGTCGGGAATGGGACCGGTAAGCCTAGTACCTTAATGAGGCGGCGAGGGATCCCACTATTACTACTCTTGGGATTCATCCCACGGCTAGCTACCGGTGGTGTACGGTGACTCCGGGTGCCTCGCGGGGTATGCCGGATAGCCTGCAGCAAAGACTGTAAGATTCGATCCCGACCCGAGGATTTTTGGGAACTACTTGGGAAGTTGTCCTTGCGGGGGCAGCCTACCGTGTGTTTAGGTCTACCTTGCAAGGTTTGAATCAATCGATTGTCAGCCTCTCACTGTTATCTGAGACTACTTACTCCACTAGCCATGAGATCCCTAATGATGGAAGTTGATGAATACTATGCTTGGTTAATTGTATTGTACAACTTTGTCTGTAATAGTTGGCTAACATAGTAAAGATTAAAACCACTAGAACTTGTGCTAAAATCTTGAAAGTAAGGACATGCTCTTTGTTACTTTTCAGCAAAAAGAATCCCAATAGCCAAAAAAGCCTTTCATGTCTAGAATTGGTGAAGTAGTTATCACCATCGAGTAAGTCTTGCTGAGTATTAGTATACTCAGCATTGCTATAATATGTTGATCCAGGTAATGCTTTCGGTGACGTGTGGCCCGGAGAGATCCCGCCCGGCTGGGAGCTGGAGTGGGTGGAGGACGACAACTGAAGGCATCATGGATGGCCTCCCGTGGTGTTTCCACTTTCCGCTAGTTTAAATTCCGCTGTTTCAAAACTCTGAACTACTTCTTTATGGCAAAAACTTTGGTTTGTAATAATTAAGCCCCTCGGGGTACAAATTTGGATGTTAATGATGATGTATCTCTGGACTCGCCTTCAAGTGAGTTTTAATGCATATATTTCGATCCTTGTTGCTATTCAAGTGATTTCCCGGGCGTTAACCCAACAACTAACGACAAGATGATACTTTATTATCACTTAATGACCAAAGTGGATTGGTTTAGGCGATAGTACGGTATTTTCCTGGGCGGGTTGTCACAGTTGGCATCAGAGCAATTATATGCACTAGAGATTAATTAATTACCTTAATCACTGATTTTTTGAATAAAATTTGCCAAGATTGTCTGATGTTGCAAAACACGTTGGTCCGTTAAGGATAAACTAGATCGAGAGGCCCTAGAGGGAATTTTTGGTTTCTTTCAGGTGGCTTATTTAACTTATGTTTTATTTTGCTAACTCCCAGCACATTACTTGATGTCAGACTTACTTTCTTGCACAACCAAACTAGATGAGCCACGTGTTTTATGCGTGTGCTGTTCCGCATCACGGGAATTGCGAGGGTTGATGGAGTGATCCATTCCACGGATGCCATCTTCGCGTCTATGAGTTGTGTGTCGCCACGTGTTTCATACGTGTGCATTCCGCATGTTGCTCATGCGAGGCAAGGATACACTCCATTCAAACGGAGGGTGTCCGAGGTTGGACGCTGTCCATGCAGCGGCTTAACGCATGGATACCGTTTCTATAGTGAACGGTAATGTATGTGGACGCTTTTGTGACGTGCTGGCACGAAAGGTTCGTTTTCTGCAGGTACATAACAGCGCTTCGTTAGTCGTTAAGCGAGTACCGTATAGCTCTCGACTAGATATTATAGGGAGAGACAAAAAAAGCCTTGCCACCAGCACTAACTTTGATTTTTTGCTTGATTGCCATGTGAGGTCGGATAGGACGTCTTGCATGCATATTAAAAATCGAAACAACTAAAATGGACCCAAAACTGAATTTCCATATGCTTTCTAAGGAAGATTGTGCTAGTGTGCGCTTTTTATAAATTAGAGTACCCCTCATGCTTAGCTGTCATGCTGCCGAAAATTTGAATAAGATTGTTCACCTTGTTGAACCTTGTGCTAGATTTAATTAAACCAAATTGTTAAAAACAGTGCTTCTCAACCAGTCTAGCTTGTAGTCGCAAGTTTCGATCCTAGTTTCTTTTGGTTTGGTTTACACTTTCCTAAGCACATCTAGGTCTTGTATCGTCCACTTGTTTTCCTTGTTTGAGGTCAAACTTAAAAATCAAATATGTGTTAAAGAACTTTTGTAGTAACCAGGAAACTTGGGAAAGATTTGAGGGTTCTGAATTTTTGGTTATGAATTTTATTCATAGCTGCCAGAACTTCACCATTTGACATGTCGTTCTCCTTGAGACCTGACATGTGTTACATTTTTGTACAGATGGCTTTCCCCGTGTTTCACGAGTTCGACGCTGACGGTACGATCCGTACCAACGGGTTGCACTGGGAAGGTTTTCCACGCCTTGCGTGGGAAGCACTCAGCGCCGCAGGCTACCTCACACCACCGACTTATGAGGTGTCCGAGTTCGAGCGCTATGGCGTTCCCCGTTGCAGAGTGATTGTCACTGTTCTACCACACCCGGACCACGCCGACTGGTTCGACTTGAGTTTTATCTACTGGGGATTTATTACCCACGAGGCTGTTGAGTCAGCAGCCCTCAGAGTGCTGACGGACTTCTGTGACCACAACCCCACTGTGGTAGCTCTCTCTCCGTTCGGGCTGTTCCCTGCTGTGAGTCCTCACGACCCGGCATGGTTGGACCGTATGGATCATCTATGGGAGCTGTTGTCGCTAGCAGAGCCACTGGATGTCACTCAGACATTGACTCGTTGTCTTAACGTGGTTTTCACACTTCAGGGGTTGCGCTATAATACCGCAGCGGTTATTGGGCAGCGTTTGGAGGCATCTAGGCGTGATTGGCAGCAGCTATCAGCAACACATCAGCAGCTGAACTTTGCACTGACGCAGATGCAGCAGGAGAATGACAGGCTGCATGCTAGGAGATTCCAGTTAGAGCTAGAGAGAGGCGACCGCTTGCAGAGGATTGTAGATCTGGAGGCGGAGAATCACACCTTAGAGGAGAATGCCGATGCGTATGAGAGTGAGAGGTTGACGCTACTTCAGAACATTGCTGATATGCAGCAGTAGGTGGAGGAGGCCGAGGTACAGGTGGAAGCCTTGCAGGCTATAGTGGCCTTACGGCCACCGCGCCCCATGACGAGGCACACCGGAGGAGCGAGCGGGATCCGTCCGGTCCGGATCGGACGAGCCGAGCGAGACCACCGTTGCCGACTCCCCCAGCTTCGCCTACGGACAGTGGTGCTTCGGTGGGCAACTAGGTTGCCGGCAACAAGAATAAGAAGGATGTTGATCCTATAGTGTTATCTTCGAGATTGTTTAGAGTAGTTAACTTTTAGCACGTCTTCGTGCAGAGTAACTGCTTGTAACCTTGTTGTGATGTGATGTTTCAAATTCGAGCCTTGTAATGTCCTTGGACCATGTTCCATAATGTTGTAATAGTGAATGCTTAAGCATGTGTGTTTTAATGGAATTTTGCTTGTTCACCCGGAAGTTGAAGTAGTATTGCGTATGATTGCCGTATTCTTGAATAAATCGTTGCAATGACCACGCTGGTCCAATCTTGCAATTCACAAAAGCATTAGTAAACTAAAGCATTTCTAGAGGCATCACTCGTTTGCCCAACGATTAAGTGCTCGTTTGTATACCACCTTCGTTGGTACCCGAAGTGACAGTAATTGTCCGAGAGCGAATGTTGGCTCATGTTATTCGAGTGATCGCATTCCTAACTGTATTGAAGAACGATTCCATGAATCCTTGCTGGCTATGTGATGCTTTTCGACTGTCGCTGTTATCATCATATGAATGCTAATGAGTTGTGGTTATGTATGATCATGCTTGTCATCATTTTGGAGTAAGCTTTTGATTATGTAACTAGTAAGACTCGCATTTCAGATGGTGGGAACCACGCACAGCTCACCCAACGGGTTCGGAGTGAACGGTAGCGGTGACTTGCCGCCACCACCGCCCATGACGCCGTCGGAGGCCTTCATGGCCACCCAAACTGAGGTGCTGCGCCAGATCCTGCAGACGTAGCAGCAGATTGCCTAGCAGATGAATCGAGGGCCGCCACACGGGGCCAACCACGAGGGGCCTAATCAGGTCACCACGTACGTCCAGTTCATCGCAATGAAGCCGCGGACTTTCGCTAAACTAGAAGACCCCCTGGAAGCTGAGGCCTGGATCAAGGCCATAGAGGCAAAATTCTCTGCCTTTGTGCTGCCTTGCTCCGAGGAGAACAAAGCTAACTTCGCAGCTCTGCAACTGCGGGGAGAAGCTTTGATGTGGTGGGACCATTTCAAGTTGATGCAGCGAGGGCACGCTGTAACTTGGGATGAGTTTAAGAAAGCCTTCAAGAGTCACCATATTCCCAAGGGACTTATGGATAGGAAGATGAGGGAGCTGTTGGCCCTCAGGCAGGGATCCGACACAGTCTACCGCTACGCCCAAAAGTTTAACAGCTTGTGCCAGTATGGTGGGCATCACGTTGACTCTGATGCGAAGAAGATGGAGAGGTTCTGTGACGGGCTAGATGGCAAGTTGTACGAGCGGCTGAACCTGCTCGAGCCTGAAAACTTCCATGAACTAGTAAACAAGGCTATCTCCCAATAGGATGCTATGAAGAAGGCCCACGAGGACAAAAAGAGGATATCTGGTTTTGCTCTGGCAGCGGAACAGGCAAAAAGTTTCGCTTTGTGAAGAAGAATGTTCCAAGCCCATCCCAGCCATCTTCAACTGGACGATGAAGCCATCCCAGAGCAAACCCACAGGGAACTTCCAGTTCCGCAATGCTCAGCAGCAGGCTCCAAAGCCTAATGCACCTCCTCGCAACGTTGGTGATCGTCGTTGCTACAACTGTGGTCAGCCGGGGAATTACATCAGCAAGTGTCCCAAGCCCAGGCAGATCAAGCCCAACCCGCAGAATCAAGGTGCAGGAAAAAAGCTTGCCACTCCAGCTAAGTAGCCTGTTGTGCAAGTACGCCAAGGCAAGCTGAACTTCACCGCCATGAGTGATATCCCAGAGGGAGCTTCAGTGCTCACGGGTACATTCTCTATCAACAACACTCCTGTTAAGATTTTATTCAATTCTGGAGCCACCCACAGTTTTATAAGTGAGAATCTACTAGACAAATTGGGTCTAAAAGGAATTCAAACCAAATCGGCTTATAAAATTACCACACCAGGTGGAAATATCACTTCTCACCTAGTAACTTTTGGAGTTCCTTTAAGGCTAGGGAGTAAGGTTATTCGATCTAACCTCATAACCATAAAATTGGGAACCATGGATGTTATCTTGGGTATGGAATGGATGACCCAGCATAAGGTGATTCTAGATATAGCAGATAGGGTAGTAGAACTCAATTCTCCTACGGTCGGGCACACTACCTTGTACCTACCTTTCAAGGACGGTACCGATTCTTATGCCTATGTGACCATTATCTCCCCTCTTGATGAAATTCCAGTAGTATGTGAGTATCCAGATGTTTTTCCTGATGAGTTGCCTGGTACGCCACCAGATAGGGATGTCGAGTTTGTGATCGAACTCCAACCGGGTACCGCACCCATTTCCAAAAGACCTTGTCGTATGCCACCCAGAGAATTAGCCGAGCTGAAAACTCAACTCCAGGAATTGTTAGATAAGGGTTATATTCGCCCAAGCTCTTCTCCTTTGGGTTGCCCCGCTCTTTTTGTCAAAAAGAAAGATGGTAGCTTGAGAATGTGTGTGGATTACCGACCGCTCAATGCAGTCATCATCAAGAACAAATACCCACTTCCCCGAATCGATGTTCACTTTGATCAATTGGCTGGAGCCAAAGTCTTCTCTAAGATTGACCTTCATTCTGGTTATCATCAAATCAAAATTCGACCTTGTGACATTCCTAAAACCGCTTTCTCCACTCATATGTTCTTTACGAGTTCTTGGTAATGTCCTTTGGTCTCACAAATGCCCCAGTCTACTTCATGTACCTCATGAACTCCGTGTTCATGACGGAGCTCGGTAAATTTTTCGTGGTCTTTATCGATGATATTCTCATCTATTCCAAAAGAGAGAAAGAACATGCTAAAGACCTCCGAGTTGTCCTTCAGCATTTGCGAGATCATAAGCTTTATGCTAAGTTCTCCAAATGTGAATTCTGGTTGACAAGTGTGAAATTCTTAGGGCACACCATTTCCCATGATGGTATCTCCGTAGATCCTAGCAAATTCCAAGAGCTGATGGATTGGAAACCACCCAAATCCGTACACCAAATCCGCAGTTTCCTAGGATTGGCAGGATACTACCATCGATTCATCCCTGACTTCTCTAGAATCGCAAAGCCTATGACTGAACTACTCAAGAAAGGAGTAAAGTTCGTGTAGAGAGAAGCATGTGAGAAAGCCTTCCACACCTTGAGGCAACATCTAACTTCAGCCCCAGTGCTAGTGCAACCGGATAATTCCAAACCGTTTGAAGTCTTCTGTGACGCATCAGGCACGGGTCTCGGCTGTGTCCTTATGCAAGAAGGCCGAGTCATTGCCTATGCTTCACGGGCACTTCGACCTCATGAGCTCAATTATCCTACCCACGATCTTGAGTTAGCTGCTATTGTCCACGCTCTCAAGATATGGAGGCATTACCTAATGGGTAATCGTTGCAACATCTTCATTGATCACAAGAGTCTCAAATACATATTTACTCAGTCAGAGTTGAATATGAGGCAGAGAAGATGGCTTGAGTTAATTAAGGATTATGATCTAGAAGTGCACTATCACCCCGGCAAGGCAAACGTTGTTGCGGATGCTCTTAGCCGCAAAGATCACTGCAACCACCTAGAGTTGGAGCCAGTTAGTGTGCCATTATGTGAAGAAATGAGAAGGCTCAACTTAGAAGTGGTACCACAAGGAAGTCTTTATGCCTTGACGGCAGAGTCCGATCTCTATGATAGAATTGTCACTGCTCAATGCAATGATGAAGATATACAAACCATCAAACAGAAACTAGCAGAGGGAGATCCTAAGTATACTTGTTTCCAGAAAGATCACCAGGGTGTGGTCTGGTTTGGAAAACGTCTTGTGGTCCCCGTTGACCCAAAAATTAAGAAGATCATTCTAGATGAGGCTCACAAGTCCAAATTCTCGATTCATCCCAGCAGTACCAAGATGTACCAAGATTTGAAACTGAACTTCTGGTGGTCCAATATGAAGGTGGATATAGCCAAGTATGTAGCCGAGTGTGATACTTGCCACCGGATGAAAGCAAGCCATTTGAAATCGGCAGGTGTACTCCAACCCCTATCGATACCCATGTGGAAGTGGGATGATATTAGTATGGATTTCATTGTGGGTTTACCCCTAACAGCTAGGAAGAAATATTCTATTTGGGTAATCGTAGACCGACTCACCAAGACCGCTCACTTCATCACCGTGCATACCACTTATTCAGTACAACAATATGCAGAGCTGTACATGGATCACATAGTTCGTTTGCATGGAATTCCGAAGACTATAATCTCTGACAGAGGAACTCAGTTTGTAGCTCATTTCTGGGAGCAATTGCATGAGTGTTTAGGAACCAAGCTAATTCACAGCTCCAGTTATCATCCGCAGACCGAAGGTTAGACGGAAAGAATAAATCAGATTTTGGAAGATATGCTCCGAGCCAGCATCTTGCATTTCGACAAGAGTTGGGACAAGTGTTTGTCTTTGGCAGAATTCTCTTACAACAATAGTTATCAAGCCAGCTTGAAGATGGCACCGTTCGATGCTCTTTACGGACGAAGATGCCGCACTCCGCTGAATTGGTCAGAGGCCGGAGAGAGAACACTCTTTGGTCCGGACTTAGTTAAAGATGCCGAAGAAAGAGTGCAAGTGTTAAGAGAGAATTTGAAGATGGCACAGATGAGGCAAAAGAGTTATCATGACAAGGGAACCGCACCTCGACACTTTGAAGTGGGAGATTATGTGTATTTGATGGTGTCCCCCACCAAAGGTGTGCAAAGGTTCGGAGTCAAGGGAAAGTTAGCTCCGCGTTACATTGGACCCTATGAAGTCATAGAAGTATGTGGGCCAGTGGCTTATTGTATCCAGTTGCCGAAACGGTTTTCCGCAGTCCACAATGTGTTTCTTGTAACTCAATTGAAGAAGGGAATGCCTGTGCCGGAGAATGAAGTTATCACAGAAGCTAATGCTTGGATTGAGCCGGATTTCTCGCTCATCGAGCACCCATGGAGAGTACTAGACCAAAAAGAGCGAAAGACCCGAAGACAGACCATACGGATGTACAAGATCTAATGGAGTCATCACACGGAAGAAGAAGCAACGTGGGAGACGGAGGACTATCTCAACACTAAGTATCCGGGCTTCCTGCAATCTCGAAACCGTGAGTTCTCCTCCCCATCTTTTCGTTATCTAATCGAATCTCGGGACGAGATTCCGTTTAAGGGGGGTAGGCTGTGACGCCCCAAGTTTTTAATTAACCCTAACAGCCGGTCAAAGCTAACAGTGGTCAAACCACGGTCAACCTGGGCCCTCACCTCGAAAAACTCCCTAACCCACCCTAGTGACCCCCTTTGACTAGTAAACACACTTGTGGGGCCAACCCATAGTCAAAGGCTTGGTCAAAACCCCTTGCCACCCTAGTGACCATGAATGTTTGCCGGAACTTTTGCCGCGTTCTCCAAAATTCACCTAAACACTTAAAATTCTACCTTTATGAAAATTGTCCATCTTGATGAGGGACACAACTTTCATGTAGATTGACATTTCAAATTTTGAGTGGAAAAGCTTGAAAATTTAGTTGCAAAGGCAGTGTTCAATGTTCAAAAAGACAGGCTGACATTCAAAGTTGGCATTGGTGTATTTAAAAATCTGTGAAGAAAAACCCTATATAGTCTTTTTAGAAGTTGTAGATGGTGATTGGATCTACAACTTTCATGTTCAACGCTTGGTCAACTTTTATACAAAAATTTGGAGTAAATTTGATTCAAACAGAGCGCCAGCAAATTTGAATCAGGGCAGAGCGCCCTGCGCCGCGACGTCGCGCCGGCCGTGCGCCGCGCGCGCGCGCGAGCACCGGACGCCCTCGGCGTCGCGCGCCCGCTTGCCGCCCGAGGCGTGCGCCGCCCGAGCCACACGCGCCCCGACGTGCCCCTGCTCGAGGCGCCTCGAGTCACCGCCGGCCACGCCGCCGTACGCGCGGGCACGCCACGGACCGCCGGTCCGACGGCGGTGTCGCCGCCGTACGCGCGCCGCCCGAGCCGCCGTAGCACGGCGGGAGCATCTCTTCACCGTCACCCGTCGTCACCAAGTGCATGAGCGCCTATAAAAGCCGGCCTTTCTCCCCTCCATGTGCCATCCCCGCCACGCCACCCGCCATTGCCGTTGTCGCCGTGAGCTCACATCCTCGCTCGCACTCGCCGCCGGCCAACCGCTCCAATAGCTTCACTAGCCCCCAGTACACCCCCAAGTTCGCGTGTTGCCCTGCACAACACCTTCCTCGCTGTTTTCCCTGAGCCGCCGCGGCCACCGCCGCCGGCCGCCGTCGATCCCCCTCGCTGGCAGCTTCTCTGCCCTAACTCCGGTCACCCCTAGCCCCTAGGTGAGCATCCCGTCGAGCCCCCCGCTTGCCGGCCGGGAGCGCCGCCGGCTCGCCAGAATTGGCCGGAGCCGCGCCGTCTCCCCCGGCCAAGGGCCTGATTGCAAGGATTGCAATCTTTCCAGGGTGTTGGGTGTAAATTTTAGGACCTGTTCGTGATGAATCCTATCTATGTTTTCTTGCTAGTTGGTCCAGTGCAGTAGAAAATTCCTAGAAAATTGTAGAAAATTCAGAAAAATGCTAAATTAATTTTTTTGGATTCATGGAGAGAAGTCCCACAACTTTTATTATTCTCACATGGCTTGATTCTAAATAGTTTTAATATGAAAAACAGGATTGTGAAATACCTAGATCTGTCATAACTCAAAAACTACAACTCCTCTGTATCTAAATTTTGGATATGTTGTATGTATTCCCATGACTAGTTCCTGTGACAAAATTTGCACAAAGTTATGAAGTGAATCTTGCTAAATAAATTGTTTTCCATTTCTGCAGAAACTGCCTAGATGATTTTTGTAGCTAAAAATATTTATGTTTTTGTGCCCAACTTGTGCATACTGTGTTGATATGTCAAGATACACCTCTTGTGAATTAATCTGAATTTTTCGCTCAACAGAAATAATTATTCTTAATTCATGCATGTTTTCCTTTGTAAATTAATGAAGCAAGTTCAGTGCAGTTTCTAGGTGTACATGTTGGTTCTTTAGGCTTGATTAGGACCATAGATCATGCATGAGAAAGTTTGGATCATTTTGGTGCTTGTTTATTTTTGTATGCATTTAATTTGAATCTCTAGCTAGCCTTTGTTATTTTCTATAGTATTTAATTTCCTAGCTTCCAAGCATTACATGTGGGTCCAGTGGGCCAGTATAGGTGCTGATATGCTTAAGGAACACTTCTTTAAATTTTTGGTAATTTATTGCTTAATAAAAAGCTTAAGAGCCCTTTTAAATATTAAAGAGCAATTTAATAAGGAAAATCCCTAGTTAATTCTTTTCCCTTTTGGGGAAAGTATTACCTAACTTAAGGGCTCGTTTGGCAGCAAGGGGGGGCAAGCCCCGTGCAGCAAATCCCTGGCAGGAAAAATGATGTGCCATCATATCCCTCCCCAGCGGAGGAAGAAAAGCCCCCCTCCCACCGTGGCTGTTTGGTAACTCAGGGATTTGCATACCTAGGATAATCAGATTGATAATAAAGTCAAGACAAAGCACATTACAATTTGAAAATTATCAAGCCAAAGCACATTACAATCTGAAAAACGTCCAAAAAAATAAAAAATAGTCATTTAACATCCTGACATATATGTATAAAAGAACAAAAGCAAAGATCAGTCACAGATGCTACATACACGTCCTCAAATCCATGAACAAATCCAAAATATGAAGAAAATGAGGCATGAGGGTAAAATAAGCCATAAATAATCTCACACCTCACAAATGAAATACATCCAGCTTCCTTAATTCAACATACATAAGGCATATTACATCCAACACATGCAATTGACAAAAAAAGTTACAAGCCTCCTTTGGTCGTTTTTTAATCTCCTCCACCGCATAATCTAATTATTGTATAAGATATTTAGCTAGTAAATAATGCAAGGACCTTTCCTCCAACATTTTTCACCTATTCATCTTCAACAGTTCACTGCTCACATATTCTGAAAAAAAAGTCGTCAGAAATAAATTAGCTTAAATTGTTTCGTTTATTGGAAAACAGAAAAACAAACACTAGATCAATGTACAAATGTTGTTCCAAGATCAACACAGGTAGATTTTGAGCTCATGTAGGCATAAATGCTTGCAAATTCACAAATTGAAAAGAAATGAGATTGTTTGTACCCACAGGCAGATCAAGCAATGAGATTGTCGGCCCAAAAGAAATAGTACCTGACTAGTTTTCATCTTTGGCGCACTAGAGGGGGTAGAAAGCCGAGCAATCTTTTTCTTCAACCAAATCGGCTCGACATTTGGATTTTTGGTACCCACAAACACTTTCCGTGTGTTTCATTTTCAAAAACTTCATTTGCATCGGCCTTTTCTTCATCGACTGACCCTTCCATGGCATCCACAATGTCAATACATTTCTCAATTGAGTAGTCTTCTTCACATTTCTTTTTGTCTTCTATTGCTTCTTGAGCCTTTTGAATCTGAGCCTTTCTAAAGCCAAGGTAGTCCCCAAGTTTTGCCGCCATTTGACTTTGCTTGCGTTTCTTTCCACTGGTAACATCTAGGTCCTCTAAATTGTGAGTACCTATATCGAGTCGAACTTCTAGGCCTTCTACACCACCAAGACCATTACTTGCTCCGAGATGGAGGTGGTACTAGGGGTGGCCGATTTGAGATAATACTTCGGGGATTGGGTTCGGGTTGCGGCTCACTTCTTTGTGGTGGATGTGGCACTAGTGGAGGTGGTACTTGGTTGAGCCGATGTGAAGTTTAGATCACCCGTGGCAATGCTGCCTATAAAACAATGTGGTTCGAGTTCAAAATAAACAATAACATCTGAAAAATCAAGACGCTGCTGAAAACAAAACAACACATGATAACTAGTTTTTCAGGCTTTGCAGATCATATTTTTCATGTTTAAACGAGCAATGACTTATAACCCATGATAAAAAAGGCTGAACAGGTCAAGTATTTGACATGCCATGACTGACATGAGCATGGTTAGTTAAGCAAGACAAACAAACAATCTGGTTAGTTAAGCAATTGGACATGCCATGACCTACATGAGTATCCAAATTAAAAGGTGGACACTTGCAGACATGTAAAGATCAGTGTGAAGTCATCTAGTTACAGAAGTGCAATCATCCAACATCTTTAGCTACCATATTCAATAGAGGGCTGAAACTATTGTCCAACATCCAACATCTTTACTTCAATGATCTTTACATGATGGATAATGCAATTATCTATTGACAAGGCCATAGTTCACTCAGTGAAAAACATAAAGCTAGCATACAAGCAGAACTTTGTTTACCGTATATAATGCGAGTCCACTAAAAAAAGAAGCATATACATAATGGATATGATCAGGAAGTTAAAAACTTGGATCAGACAAGATAATTGAATTGCTTCCAAGACAGTAGTGCTTATTGCAGTCAAGATACAAAGAAAACCTTGAAGGTAGCTGAATTCTGTCACATTATAAGGCAAAGTATACTACGGGTGTAGACGCCTAATAATTCGAGGCAAAGTATACTACAGGACAACCTGAAGCTTTCAGTTCAACTGTAAGCAGTCATTTATCCATGTTCAGTAAGATGCACATAACACAATGCAAGATCCAACAATCCACAAAATTTACTGACTAGAAAATTTAGATTATATATTACCTTCATATAGTGACTCCAAGCTGCTATATAGAGGAAATGGTTTCTTGTGAAATTTGCTAACTTTGGGATTGTCTTTTATCATTTTTCCCATCCTTGTGGTTCTGCAATGATCATGCCCAAAGTGTCATTCCAGCCCACACCACTTTTCCTAGCTTCTTTTATAACCTTGTAGTTGCCTTTCAGCTCCTTCTCCTTTTCTTGTACTTGCTTTTCTTGAAGTTTGCTCTTGGAAACATATCATTGAATTTGTTTGTAATACTCCTCCAACCTTCGGACCGTCCACCCATTCTCGCCCTTAAACATTGGTATGTTGCCCAACTCTTTCAAAATATCCACCAATCCCTTCTCATACGTGAAGTTCCGGGTGGCCCTTTCGATGACATTGCTGCAAGACATAAACAAGATAAGATTAAGGATACGAAATAACAATGAAACAAAAAAGTACGAAACAATAAATCGATGCATCCTAGTGCTTCACCTAATTATTATGGGCAGCCCACATCCGATGGGCAATTTGGTCTCGTAGGGCGTTTCCATCAATCGATTGAAGTTCATCCGGGTAATTGTCATCCCCCTCGGTAACTCAACAAAATTGGTTGGGTCGATATTATTTGGTTGGTGATCCGGCCACCCTTCATCCCCATTTAGACCTCTAATGAGATTGTGAAACACTTGCGGTACTGCGGCGGGAATTTTAATGCGATTGTCAATGGGATGAAAGGTTCCAACTTTTAGGATTGGAAACCGTTTCTTTAGCACACCAAAAGCCCTTTCAATATGATTGTGAAGCTGAGCATGCCTATGGTTGAACAATTCCTTGTAATTTGCATACCGATTGCCTTGCCTCCTAAACTCGCTAAGGTGATACCTAACGCCTCAGTATGGAGCAATAAATGAGGTTGTATTTGCATAACCACCGTCTACAAGGTAGAACTTTCCTTCAGACACATGAAAACCCTTGGCAAGTGCAGACCGTAGGACCCCTGCATCAGATGCCGATCCTTCCCAACCACATGAGATGAAAGTAAAATTCAAATCAAAGTTGCAAGCACACATCACATTCTGTGACAAGGTCCCTTTCCTATTTCTGAAGGGAGCAGCTCTTTCTTGTGCAATAGTGATAGGGACATGAGCGCCATCAATGTCCCCAATGCAGTTCTGGAAGAAAGGCATAAAACGGGGATCTGATGCAATCTTCACATGGGTATGGTCCACATTTGGGAGCTTCACAAATCTTTGTGTAAGTGTTGTAATTATATCGAGGACCTCCGTTATTTTCCTATGGATAGTCTCACCGCTGTGCTGAAATTCCTTCTTTAGCCTATCCGTGCTAGCATTGTAAGAAAGCATGAACATGAACATCCCCAGCTGTTCCTCAACTTTAACACCACGGGTGTCATGCAATAAATTCTGTGTCCTAAGATAATGTGCTTCAGCTCTAAATATCTCAGGCTCCATCCTAAACTCCACTCTGCACCAATTCGGATGGCCTTCTAATATTTCTTTGATCTTTTGTGCACCAGAAAGAGAAGAGGTGTGCTCTGGCATTTTCTCATCATAAAGGCACAATTGAAGTGCAGGGAGCAAAACAAAAAAATTCATCATCTTCCTCCTCTTGCTCTAACATAAATCTCCTAAGATCATCCTCCCAAGTTTCCATAGCAGTATCTAGACTTATTTGGCAGCTTGCACGCGTGTCTGTTAGGATCAATTTTCATGTCCATGCAAACAGAAAAAGGAAACAAATAAATTGTAAATTGCACAAACTATATGCTGCAGATCTTACCCATCAACTTCAATAATCAGAATATATATAAGTTGCATGCATCTATATATGCAAAATGCAATTAATGGGCAAGCGCAGAGTTTGGTTTGGGTGGCCAACATACATACACAGCAATGTCATTGCAATTAATGGGAATTTTTTCTGTTCTTTACTGAATATTGTTGATTGATGCTGCCCGGTTTGGTTCTTGCAATATATTTGTAGATCACAACAATGTCATTACTCCTACTGGCTGTACATTGTACCGTGGGGAATCAACAAGGCTGTCAACTATGTCAAGGAAACCTATAAAAATCCTACAATGATCCTTGCTGAAAATTGAAACAACATGCACATCATAAGAGCAGTAATGACCACCAGGAAATTGGATGACAGAAAACAAAATTGACGCACAGGGGACATGAGTTGATGCTGCTAAATGACAAGTTGGTATATCGATGCAGGGAATGTAAACACAGATCCATATGCAAGAGCTAGTGGGTGAAAAAATATCCAAAGAAGATAGCAATCGAGATTCACCATTGCAGAATCTCTTAAATAGTTAGCCATTTGTCGTGTTATTCGTTTTTGATGCTACACATAATGTCATTATGCATACTGAGAAATTACAAACCATGGTAATGATACCAGTGAATCGTCTGTGATGGAAGTGAGTAAAGCTTTCTGTGCAACAGAAATGCCATCGTGGAGTGCTAATCTCTCAGAAGCTATAAACTTCCAGATGCGCAGGTTGACACAATGAAATTTATTTTAACATGTGTTCTGCCCCATCTATTCAGCACGTAGGAAGACTAATTGTTTTGAAAGATCCCATTGGATCTATACTCTGAAGTGATAATGGATAACTTGTACATAGGCAGAAACACAACGAGGAAATCTAAAGCAGACAAGATAAGCAGAAGTCCCTCCCCCCCTACTTGGAACTCCTCATGTTTGTGAACTCAGCAGCATATAGGTGATCAATGAAATGAACACAGCGGGGGTTTGTAAGAAAGTAAAAAGGTAGCAGAGCCACAGAACACAAATCATCTCAGATCCACACATGCTATGACCAGATGAGCCTATTTCATACCTGGTGCCTGGTGGCTCTACTTAGGGCCTGCCAATTTCAGCTTAAATAGCTGCAGCTTTGGAAAATCAATTTTGGAGAATTAGATTCTGCAAGGCCACAATACAGAATCAGCTTATTAAAAAGTGTCACGAAAAATAAAAAAAAACATTTAATTATGTCCTTTTGTTGGTTGTTTCACATTTTGTCTTGACATTTGAAATATTAGACTTCGATAAGTACATCCCGAGATAAACCTTGTAAGTCATGTAGGAAGAACAGACAAATATTAACTCCAGAAATGAGAGACTATAATAAGCACAGTTTAAACTTGCTCTAGCAAATTACACACAGAAAAAGTTAAACAAGGGAAAATAACTGAAAAAATTTCAGCAATCTAACTATAATTGGCCATCTGTACAGACAAACGGGCACATGCATGATTAAAAAGAGATTATTTAGCATTAACACAAGCTATAATTTACATTTGTTTCAATAAAAGCTTGATTTGATCCGAGTACCAATACACTTCCAAATCAATATGAAGCACGACCGTGACTCTACTTTACACTTCAACTTAACCAAAAAAATAATGAAATGAATTCAATAATTAACCATTACACTATAAAAATCAGTAAAAAAGTGATGCTCTCGAATGCTGCGTACCATTTTCCGCAGCAGCTCCATCGTCTCCGGGACCCCTTCAATGAGCGTATCCCCCTTCCAGATCACACCTATAGAAGATATCATTTTCAAGTGAGAAAGCAAGAATCAACTGTCAGAATGAAACAGGGAGATAGATCTCCATGGAACACAAGGACCAGATAAGGAAACACAAGGAAACACAAGGACAAGTTTGTATCTGTGTATGACCAGATGAGCCTATTTCATACAAAATAAATGATTGTATTACCAAATAAGGAAGCACAAGGACAAGTTTGTATCTGTGTATGACCTAAGTCAAGAGTAGAGGAAAGCTTCCAAGATGCTCACTCACTCCTTACAGATAAGCTATGGCGCAACATGTATGTCTTATAAAATGCTAAACGCAACAAATTGAGGTAGGACACCACCACCCAACACAAAATCTACTGTTCCTGGCAAATTAGCACCACCCCTCGAAAGCCAAAGTGCATGATAGCTGAAAAAACCTTGAATGCAGAACCTAATATTAAACTTTATCCTACTACTACCCTACAATGAACTGCCTATATGAAAACAACACAAAAAAGATATAATTACCATGCATACACTTTACGTAAGAATTACTGAGTTCAAGGAAACGAGTTCATAAATACCATATACCTATCACTGGGTGCAGAGAGGTCACCCTTTTTTAAGAAACTACAGTAGTGAACAGGATAGCCAGCATTTTGATTAGACTACTTCAATCTCAAATTTCCTCTACTCATTGGTGAATTAGCAATGTTAATATCTACAAAATACACATAAATTCCAAAATAGCAGTGTCTAGTGCATATCATCGCAATCCACACAGTAACCTATATTCACCAACCGAACAAATTAGCATCCAACTATTCCTCCACGAGTCACCATTCCTCCACAACCCGGATCGGGAAGCAACCGACAAAGAACTCACCTAGCAATCGGGAAGCAAGCCGACAAATATCGAGCAACGACTTCTTGTTCTTGCAACCAAAGAGGGGCACTGACAAGGGAGATGAGGTGGTTGGCCCTCGTCGTCTCTGAAAAGTGCTGGTACAAGAACACCCTGCGCCGTAACAAGTGCCATGGCTCGCGCATCAGCCATCCCATCCGGTTTTCGATGAAATCCAGATGGCAAACAAGCGAAATCGATCGAGTGTGAGTGATGGTAGGGGGCACATACCTTGGATTCCAGGAGATCAGATGCGGGGCGCCGGGTACACGATGCCCTTGCCGCCTCCCCCCGAAGTGCCCATGCGGCCGGCAATGATGGTGAGGAGGAAGAGGAGGAGGGGCCGCGCGAGGGCAGGCGGGTTCAGGCTGACGGACGGAGCGCGCCGCGGAGGTAGAGAGCTGGTGGCGGCCGGCGAAGGCGGTGGATCGAGGAGACGCCGAGAGAGCGGAGGGAGAGGAGGAAGACGCGGGGCGGCGCCGTCACCAGTCTGGAGCACGGGAAGGATCGGCACGGGGAAATCGGGGGGATAGGGTTGCGGCGTCCCGGGCTTGTGGGCTGCCAAACGGCGGGAAGAGTTGGCCCGAGGCCGAATCCCACGCGGTGGGCCTATCCTGGGGAAACTCCGGGATCCCTGCGGGATTCTGGGCTCCCAAAGGGGGCCTAATTAAGATTAATAAAACACCCTTGCTGATAAGGAATTGATTCATGAATAAAAATATTGTGCATACCCTTGCTAGTGAGAGGAAAAGGGTTGAACCTTCACATAAAATAATAAGTACAAGGAAACATTAATTTCAAATGTGCAATAAAAGAATAAATCACATATAACTAATAACCTTCCTAAAAGAGATGTAATATCTAGATACTTGTTAAGGTGAATATGACCAACAAGAATTGGATAGGATAACAAACTGTCACATCACCTGAACTTGCATTGCATTCCGTGTAGATCTTCCGGACGGTGACAACTCCCTCGTCCCGGAATCCGAGGAAGGAGGAGCGGAAGCTTCGCTGCAGTACGTGGAAGTGCTTGACGACACCGAGGGTGCCCTGGCTAACCTAGCTGACCAAGGCAAGCTCCGGTGCATCTAACCTAGTTATCAAATTCTTTATTCAGTTATATATGGATGATTGTGCATTTAAGTTCAGGAGTTGAATGGAACCGTAGATGCATGATCCCTAGGTACCTTTGTCCTTACTAGCATGATAGGTCGATAGCTGCTAAGCTATAGGACCATTACAAGTCGGGTGATGACCTCACTCGCGAGAACAGGTTCCTAGATAGGAATCACAATATATCCTTAATTGGATTGCTCATGTGGTAAGAGCATGGGATTTGGCTCCGGTCCAATGGCTATTGTGGGTTAAGTGTTTGAACGTACTAAACACTTGTCGGGAATGGGACCGGTAAGCCTAGTACCTTAATGAGGAGGCGAGGGATCCCACTATTACTACTCTTGGGATTCGTCCCATGGCTAGCTACCGGTGGTGTACGGTGACTCCGGGTGCCTCGCGGGGTATGCCGGATAGCCTGCACCAAAGACTGTAAGATTCGATCCCGACCCGAGGATTTTTGAGAACTGCTTGGGAAGTTTTCCTTGCGGGGGTAGCCTACCGTGTGTTTCGGTCTACCTTGCAAGGTTTGAATCAATCGATTGTCGGCCTCTTACTGTTATCTGAGACTACTTACTCCACTAGCCATGAGATCCCTAATGATGGAAGTTGATGAATACTATGCTTGGTTAATAGTATTGTACAACTTTGTCTGTACTAGTTGGCTAACATAGTAAAGATTAAAACCACTAGAACTTGTGCTAAAATCTTGAAAGTAAGGACATACTCTTTGTTACTTATCAACAAAAAGAAACCCAGTAGCCAAAAAAGCCTTTCATGTCTAGAATTGGTGAAGTTGTTACCACCATCGGGTAAGTCTTGCTGAGTATTAGTATACTCAGCCTTGCTATAATATGTTGATCCAGGTAATGCTTTCGGTGACGTGTGGCCCGGAGAGATCCCGCCCGGTTGGGAGCTGGAGTGGGTGGAGGACGACAACTGAAGGCATCATGGATGGCCTCCCGTGGTGTTTCCGCTTTCCGCTAGTTTAAATTCCACTGTTTCAAAACTCTGAACTACTTCTTTATGGCAAAAACTTTGGTTTGTAATAATTAAGCCCCTCGAGGTACAAATTTGGATGTTAATGATGATGTATCTCTGGACTCGCCTTCGAGTGAGTTTTAATGCATATATTTCGATCCTTGTTGCTATTCAAGTGATTTACCGGGCGTTAACCCGGCAACTAACGACAGGATGATACTTTATTATCGCTTAATGACCAAAGTGGATTGGTTTAGGCGATAGTATGGTATTTTCCTGGGCGGGTTGTCACATGAAAGCAGTTAGATAAAACCTGGAACTTGCCGGGTGGTACCAGACAGTTCCATATTTACAGCTACAAAGCCAATTAAAATGACATATAGCTATAACAAGCTATCTGTCAGCAATTTGAATATCATTCGGGAACTTTAAAACATGAAACCAGGATATAGCCGAATGTATGACGTAAGCATGACGAAAGATCGGTCTTTGCTTAAACAGCATTGCACACACGTGATCATGATCGATTTTCGAGGATAAATTACAATAAAATAAATAAAGGTGAAGCATGATTATAAATTTGCAGTAAACATGCATGCATAGGCCAAAAGCACTTGTCTACCGCATGTCTAGGTACTTTCAAACCTGTCGAGTGTGAAAACAAAACAAGTTAATCCACCGCATGATACGACTTGTTTGAAACCACACCGCCAACCAAGAATAGATCAATCCACCACATGATACAATCTAAACATGGAAGGCTAAAAGCATACATTATTTAAAGCGAACTTATAAACACTTTCCACTCGTGGCAGGATTGCCGAGTACAGCTGTACAGCCGATTCGGGTTCCGTGGAGAAGGAACAAACTATGCTAGATCAACACGCTTGAACCCACAACACGTGAAAATTTAGATTGATTCAGATTCGGCTATTAAAGAGCACGTGATCCATGCACCACATCGAATTAAAGATTTGAGCACACATCATATGGATCAAAAAACAAGAAGCCGAATCTAATCAATCTAAATTGGGCAAAAGAGTGTTACATGAATTAAACATGAAGAAAAATTCAAAGCAACACAAGGTAACTTAATGAATCTATTAGATCTTGCCAAATCTAATAGAGCCGATAACTAGCTCCAAGCTAGATCTTAGCCCACTGCATGGCTCATGATTTAACGAGAAAGCCCTCTTGAACCAAGCTTAAATCCACCGCAACATACTAAGCATGGTAACAAGACTACTTGCATCACATGCTAAATCCACCGCATGATACTAGACATGATACAAGGTTGCCGGTACTTACGGAGGTCGACGGATCGATGGCTCCTCTCGAAGAACTCGACGACTCAACTAGAAGGACTCAAAAGTTGGCACGAGGCCGGTTTGTTGTGAAATTGTTCGATCCCTATTACAAACACTAAGGGTTTATATTTATACCCTTGTCCTAACACGACTCCTAGTCGACCAAGAGTACAACATTCATTGCCTAAACTAATGCCCCGGCGCCAATGTCCATCTCGCACCCGTCATCAATTTGTCCCTTCCTTATATTCAGGCCACGTCATCACGTATTCCCAAATGCTTCCTTTTCCAAACGCAAACAGCCCTTCTGCCGAATGATGGCGCGCTACCGACCGCAGGTATCTTTACCAAATCCTTTGAGGAGAATTTCGTGTCGAATGGTGTTTCTTTACCAAACTCGGCCCACAAGTCAGCCTCTTTCCTGTACCAATTTTTGGTGTTAACACTATGCCCGTTACCAAAGTGAGTTTTTCACGTAGTGTGGTTTAGATTTCTTAAACACAATGGTCAGCGAAATACCCAAACAATTGCAGTTACCATCAATGCATTTTACTCTTTGCTGAAAGGAATTGTCAGACGCCGGTTCATGTTTCTTTTTGCAGCAAGGGGATTCACTCCCTTTCCTACTCGGTTCCCCCCTTTTCCGCCTGTGTCCATAAATTTTGGTGCAGGAAAGGATTTGTTGATTCAATAATCAACAATGAAACCCACTATTCATCCCCCATGGATGTAGTCCAGAGGAAGGAGATGCCAACAACGAAGGGGGAGCGTTGGGCAGTGAATCTAGCGCGAGTGAACTGCATGGCCCAGAACAACCTTTGGCGCCATATACATGGATCTGAGGAACCACGAGACCATCCGTGACACCGTCGACATCAACACCTACTTTGGCTTCAAGCCTTCAAGTGATAATACCAATCGATAGTGTCCCCTACCTTTATTTGCCTGCCTGCTAACATTTCCAATTCCTTGATGTCATCCAATATATCGAAATAGGAGTATACAAGTGCTCTAGAAGTATTATTGCTTTCTTCCTGTTTAATTAATTTGGAGGAAAAGGGGGACTCTCATCTCCATTTTCTAGTGATGTCTCGTTCAGGAGAGATTTTAGATTGGGGAGTTTGAGGGATGACGACATGTGGTTGAGCCTGGGAAGGTTTGTAGGAATATATCACAATTCTAGGAAGAAAAACAAACTAAATGTGTATCTACATTGGTTTTGATTAGGGTTATTCGTTGGCGCTGCTTGTCTATTAGTATCATGTGTACAGTTTCACAGTATCGGTAAGAACTCTGATAATACTATGGGTGTGTTTGGCACGTACGAATTTGCGGGCGTGGCTATGGCGGCTTCAGTTTGTGTTTGTCTTTGGTGAAGCTGATTTCTTTGGTGAAGCTGAATCAGTTTTGAATATCATTTGGCAAAACAACTTCTCCTGTATTTGTTAGAATAGTGTATGAGGTGAATTGTCCTAGCTGCCCTTGGTCATGTGGGTTGTTTGAGATAACGTTGTAATGTCATGTATTACAAATTGAAGCTAACATCATAATTTAAATTAATTTAAGTTAATTAACAATAATAATTTCCACGAGCTTATTTAAGGCATAATATGTTCATAATAATTTAAGGCATAATATTTTCATTACATTGTCTCATGCAAGCTAACTCGCATGCTCAAGATGATCTAGAAATATGGATGGCTCTAGCAAGGTCATCTCGAAATCTATCCGTCATTTGATCATCATCTTCCACACCTAATGTATCCCCACGAGCTTGAGAAATACGATGCCTTTATAGTGGGTACATAATCAGGATTCTGGTCACATTCGAGGAAATGTTTATCCTCTGCATGATTCTTACGAATGAAACTATGGAGACACATGGTTGCGGTAACAATCATCATTTGCTTCTCTATTGGGTAACTCGGCATCCTGTAAAGTATTCTCCACTTCTGTTTCAACACACCAAAAGAGTGCTCTACCACATTGCGAATACTTGAATGCAAATGGTTGAAATGCTCTTGCTCACCATTTGGAACTGGCCCTCTCCTCCAATCTGGCACATGATACCGTTGACCCTTGCATGGTGACAAGTATCCAGGTCTATTTGTGTACCCAACATCAACCATATTATCTTTGCCTGCACACACATGTCAAAAATGAAGGTTGTATGAGCCACATGCACATAGGTATAAACATGAGAAAAAAGGAATTAAATGACCTGACATACCTAAAGGGGGGTGTGGAAATTTGTTGGCATCAAGTTGGAGGGCATGAAAGAGCACATTAGTGCCACGCATAGACCCGGGCTGCCCAACAGATGCATAAGTGAGCCTCATGTCGAAATCAACTATAGCAAGAACATTTTGTGTGGTAGTACCACTTCGACCAATGTATCTAACAAGGTCATTAGGACGTGGTGTCGCTAAAATGTGAGTACCATCTAAATCTCTAATGCAATCTTTAAAGTGTGGCATCATTCTTCGATTATTAGTAATCCTAGGATGAGTATTAGAGAAATTAGGGTTCACTGGTGTGACGCCCCAAGTTTTTAATTAGCATTATTAGTGCTAATGAGCTAGTCAACCCAGTCAAACATGTGACTTGGGTCAAACTTTGGTCAACCTGGGTCATCACCTCGAAAACCTAGCCAACAATCACTAATGATCATCTTAAGCAAGTCAACACACATTAGTGGTTAAACCCGAGTCCAATGTTGGTCAAAACCCCTAATGCCTTGAACCCTTCCTAGATCTTTTGCCACGTTCTCCGAATTTCACATAAAACACTTCAAGTTCTCCCAATATAAAAGTTGTCCAGTTTTTCGAGACACACAACTTTGCTTTTGGGTGGCATTTCAAATTTAGAGTGGAAAAAGGTGAAAAACTTGGTCAACTGCAGCTGAGTACTATTCACCAGTACCGAGAAACATTCAAAGTTTACCAGCAGTTTATGCAAAATCCGTTGTTCAAATCCCCTAGGAGCCTTTCTAGAAGTTGTAGAGGGTAGCTTGTTCTACAACTTTGCTATAAACACTTTAGTGAACTTTAGTTCAAGTATTTGGAGTTTTTCTTGGTCAAATCGGGCTAAAGCAAATGGTTTTAGCGCCGGCATGCGCGCGCACGACACCGTCGCCTAGAGCAACGTCGTTCGCCACCGTGTCGCCACCGTACCCGGGCTCAGCATGGGCACTGTGCGTGCCCGGCGCTGGTGTCAGCCGTGTGTGCGCGCCCCGAGCCCGCACCGCGGCCGGGGGAGTCGCCCGGGCCACGCGACGACCATACGCGCCGCGATGTCGGACCCCTGCCGCGCCGCTGGCGTGCCACGTCCCCGGGTGCCGCGCCTCCCGGTCCCCCACCACGCTACACTCCCTTTGTGGCGAAGGCAAGAACCCCCATCATCCGCTCGCTCATCTATAAAAGGGAACACCGCCTCCTCTCGCGCTCGAGCAGCTCCGCTGTGTGCCATTAGCGCTGCTGATGCCGAGCTACCGCCTCCGCTCACTCCCTCGGTTGTTCAACCACCCCTGCCCTCCTCTAGGACCTACTAGAGCTTACACCACCGCTTGTTGCCCCGGACGAGCTTTCCCTTCGCCGGAGTTCCAGCCGCAGCGGTTGCAACCGCTGGGTGCCACTGCCCAAGCTCGCCGGAGCTCCCTATGCTTATCCAACTACACAAATCGGTTGTAGGTGGACCCTAGCCCCTTCCCCGCCTTTTCCCCAGCTATCTCCGGTCGCGACCTCGTCGGAATCCACCCGTCCGCGCCACCACCCACTCCTAGGATCACATTGCAAGGTCCAAGTTCTCTCTAGGGTCTTTTATGCAAACCGAGGGCATATCTGTGAAAGAAAAATCTTAGCGGAGGACCTGTCTACATAATAGAATCTTAACTGTTAGTAGGTTTTGGCTGGATCTTGGTAAAATCAAATAAAATCATAGAAAAATCAGAAAAATGCCAAACCAATTTTGTTGATTCCCTGTGAGCAAATCTACAACTTTTGCAAAGCATGACCAAACTTTTGACTTATAGATTTTGCATGAAAAATTGAAATCAGTTTAGCCTAGATCTACTATAGTTCAAAATCTACTAGTGATCTCAAGCTGATTTTTGGATATGTTGTGAGTTTTGCCATGTGTAGGCTCTACACTATAATTTGCAGAAATTTACTAAGTAAATATTTTAATATGATATATTTTGTACTCATGATGAATCTGCTTAAACAAATTTTAGAGCTTGCAATAAATATATTTTTGTCCCAAGTTCTGGATATGATCTTTTTATGCCTAAATAAACCTCTTGTGAATTAATCATGATTGTTTAGCTACAAGAAATATTTATTCTTGAAATATACTTAGTTTAAAATGAAAATGCATTATTCAAGATCTAGAGTAGACCTTGCCATATTTGTTTGTTGCATAGCTTAGTTTTGGATCAGAGGTCATGTGTGATAAAGTTGGGATCCTTTTGTTGCTTAATTATTTTTATATGCATTTCTCATGTTTTGGTAGCTAAGTTTTGTCATTTTTGGTATAACTAATTTATAGCTCATATCAGTATGAACTTTGCTTAGTGGCTTTGATTAAGAGTTAGAGAGCTTATTAAATACCACCCACTACATTTTATGAATTTATTTATGAATAAGCTCTTGGAAGCCAATTTAAGCTTAATATTAAGTTAAATTGGAAAATCACCAACACCACACCTAATGACCTTATGGTTGTGAGGCGAATCATGATAAGAAGCTTAAGACCAGCCCCTTGTTGTTTTAGTGAGATTTAAGTTAATTAATTTGCATAAATGTGTACACAATCACTATAAAAAAGAATAAACAAAGAAGCACCACATGACATTACTTTAATAGAAAGAATATACCAAATATGTGTTTGTCAAGGTGAATATGGCCAACCATACACTTCATGGTTGTCATATGTTGTTTTGTAATTAATTAAATTAAAACTGCCAATTAAATCTTGCATATGCATCCTCGTGTAGATCTTCCCGACGGTAGCTATACACTCGTGCTGGAAGGAGGAGACAAGGGAGCTGATGGTGAGTTGCAGTACGTGTACGTAGCTCATGACCTAGACCAAAGTCTAGAAGGGCCCAAGGCCAACCTTGCCGACGAAGGCAAGCCCCGGATCATTAACTCTTGTTTTCAAAAATATGCAATTACCTTTGCTATGTTTGTGCATTTACGTTTCAGGAGTTGAATTGCAACCCTAGATGCATGATCCCTAGTTACCAATGCTCTTTTACTAGTATTCTAGGTCGATAGCTGCTATGCTATAGGACCGGTACAAGTCGAGTGATGTTCGTCACTCACGAGAATATGTTCTTATGTTGGAATCATAAGATCTTTATAAATGGATTGCTCATGTGGTAAGAGCATGGGATTTCGACTCTTGTCTAGTGGCTTTTGTGGGCTAAGCTTTTGAACGTACTAAGCACTTGTCGGGAATGGGACCAGTAAGCCTAGTACCTGATTGAGGCGGCAAGGGATTTGTTGTTACTAATCTTGAGTAGTCACCTACCTGACTTGCAACCGGGAGGTGGGTACATGTGTGAGGCTGGATGCACTGTGTGGGGGCGTACCAGATAGCCTTGTACCCAGGACTGTAATTCTTATCCCGATCCAAAGATTGATGGGAACCACCTGGTGGTGCCAACTTTGTGAGGGCATCGCTCCGTGTGTTTAAGTTTACTTGCAAGGATTTAATCAATCAATTGTCGGCCTCTAACCGTTATCTGAGATTGCTTAATCAACTGGCCATGATATCCCTTAATGATGGAACTATGTGAATATTACTGTGTGGACTAATTGTATTGTACAATTCTTGATTACAATAGATGGCTCATTTAGAAACCGTAATTAACTAGACTTTGAGCTAAAATATTGAAAGTAATGACCTACTCTTTGTTGCTTTTCAGCAAAAAACACCCACCTACCAAAAAGCCTCTCATGTCTAGAGTTTGGTGATGTAGTTATCACCCGATGGTTAAGTCTTTCTTAGTATTAGTATAGTCATCCTTGCTTTATAAAATGTGATTGCAGGTGTTGTTTGGCCTGGAGAGATTCCATCTGGCTGGGAGCTAGAATGGGTGGATGACTGTTGACGGTGCAAAACCGTGCTCAAGTTCACCGCAAGCCTACGGGTGACTTGGTGTCTTTTTCACCAAGGAGGGTCCTCCCTAGATTTGTCAATCCAAGGATCGGAAGCAAACTCCTAAGGCTATCCATCTAATCTAATGATCTAACCTATCATTAAGCTTTGATTGCATTAAAGTTAAACATACATGAAAGGATGTATGGATCACATCCACCTAGCCATAAAGGTGAGCATCCAAAAGGTAAGCCTAGCTTATCGTTTTCTCGATGCCATTTCGACCAATGTGACAAACTAACCTAAAGCTCATACCATGACAAGGAGATATCCATTACACATTCGTTTGGTGCTTTCCCAAAATCATACTGTCACTATGCAAGGTAATTGACACCAAATGACTACACGTAAGTCCGTGCACCACTTCGATGTATCCACAAGACATAGATTAGATCTAGTCCTACTAAGGTCACATGCTAGATATACACATGAATGAGAGAAGGCATGCATCGAAGTAGATCAAAAGTAAAGACAAGATTAGATTGATATCACCATGAAAAGTACATGTGCCTTGATGAATCCAAGGCATAGCTCCGGAACTCCACCATGGCTTCACCACGCAGGGCCAACCATGGCGGCTAGGGTCTAGCCTAAGCCATCTCCTTGGCAACTTGAGGACTTGCAGCGGCTGTCGGTTTCCTCCTAGTGCTTCTCCTTCGTGTTGGCGGCTCTCTGATGAATGGATGGATGTGGCGGCCGGAGAAGGCAGAGGCAATAAATAGACAAGCACCTAGGTCACAGAGCGGCGCGAACCGGGCCCGGAACAGGCCAGGACGGCCGGCCTAGGCCGACCAGTCCAGGCCCATTTCGGCCCAGTTCAGCCCCGTCTCACTCCCCGATGCTTCTCGATCAACTGTTGACTTGCTCCCTGATGCATGTGGGCCCTTGACGTCATCTTATCCACGGTTTAGATAGAGCTCCTTGTCGCGCAAGCTTCAGCACCTTCTGTCCAGGTCCCTGGAGTTTTCCGGCTTCATGTTTCGGTCCCTGGGCCCTTTCGAGTCATGTTCATGAGGTGTCTTGACTTGTGTCAGGCTTCATGATCTTCTCTTGAAGTGCTTGATGAACTTATCCCGAAAGTCTCCTCTTTAGTGTTAATTTCCTGCGTAAACAACAAACTCCAAAATCGACATGCGAGAGCGAACTTGATACCTCCGAGGGGTTAGTACCATTTGTCGGGGACAACCATAGGGATCCCCTAAATAACCATGGAAAACCCACTTTCTTTCGAAAATAACAAAACATAAACGGACTCACCAACGTAAAATACGCATAAACAATCATGGATCGCAAACAAGGGCCCACGACCCTAGAGGCCCCAACGGCCCACCAGAACAGTCGCCCCCAGCCACCCTCGGGAGAGACTCCACTTCGCTTGAGGGGCACGGCCCCGCGCTGACGGAACTCCGCCTCACTCGAGGACTGGACGCCCCCTCGAGCAAGGCTCCGCCTCGCTCTGGGGCGGGACGCCCTCTCGAGCGAGTCTCCGCCTCGCTCGAGGCTCTCACGGGCTTGCCGCCCCCGTACCTGCTCCCCCGACCAGGGTCTTTAATGTTCTAACACATGCAGGCACCCAAGTCAAAGACAAATCTGCGCCAAGCCTCTGACACGCCTGGGAATCATGCCCCGACGTTGTTCCGCCAACCCTCCCGGCGAGGCCGTCCCCGCCACTGTACGACACTGTGCGGTAAGGCCGGTGTCAGCTCCGTGATATTGTGCTACCCACTCTCGTACGGGTCGGGCGCCACACCATCGGAAGAGGACGGCGGAACCCTCGAAAGGGGGACGGACGTCTGTTCCACTCTCACCCAGGACAACACCGTGACGTCGGACCAGTGAGGCACGTCTCCTCCGTCACCATCGATCCTGTGCGGCCATCGCTGCCATCGCAACTCCATCCCGGGCACTGCAACGCCATCCCCGACGCTGTGGGAGTACGGGGCGACAAGACGCCGCCACGCCGACTACTGTGCGCCTTACGACCTCCCGTTAGCTACACCCTCGAGTCAGCGTACGGACAACGACTAAACGGGAGATTTCAACACCACCACCCTCGAAGCCGCTCCTGGACGGACACAGGGCATGCCACGACGCTCCGCCAGAAGCGAGATTCGCTAGGACGACCGTCTACTCTATGATACTGTGCGCCATACCTCCACACGTAGTTAGCACAGCGCGGCATGCCTGTAAACTGCCTCCCCTTGGCCTATAAAAGGAGGGGGCAGTCCCCCTGCCGGGGGGGGGGGGGGGGGGCGACGGTAGCAAGCACACTCGCACACTCACTGCGTTCACCACTGAAGGATCGGATGGCGACTAGAGAGGGGGGGAGTGAATAGGAGCCAGTAAAAATTCTTCTCAAAGAACCCGGTCACGCACAAGCGATGGAACGAATCACACACCAATCGCCAAAACAACGAGGTTATGGATCAACCTCAAGTCCTAGGAACAATTCCTTGAAGCACACACGGAAGCACGAAAGAAGGAGGGAGGAATCGAACCAAAGAGCAAAGCAACCAGGCTTTGGCAGACCGTCCGGCCGGGCAGGGCGGACTGTCCGCGATGGCCGCGCGGACCGTCCGGCGAGGTACCGCGGACTGTCCGCACCCTTGCCGCGGACTGTCCGGCCTGAGCCGCGGACCGTCCGTTAAAGCGACCAGAACCACCAGAACCGACCCAAGAAAAACGGACCGTCCGCGAAGACCGGGCGGACCGTCCGCGTGGGCCACGGACCGTCCGCTACTGGAGCTCGGACCGTCCGCAAAACGGCTGCAACGAAAAACCAAAACCAAATCGGATCGAAAGCAAAGCCGAGCAAGAACACGAAGAACACGCGAAAAACACTGTACACGCGGACCGTCCGCCTGGCCCTCGCGGACCATCCGCCAGGCACGAACAGAACTGAAAACTGCTTGACCCCGAAAGTCAACACTCCCAATCCATCACCGGATCTCCCTAACGATAGATGCTGTTTAGACAAGAGTTTGGGGACATGTAAAGCGTCAACCAAGGATGCTATACCCCAAAAATTTCGTCTCCTAACTCCCTAAATCATCGGGAATCGCGGATCCTTTGAACACCACCAAAAGCTAGAGCACCGAACGAAAATCCTTGAATCGAAGTGGTTTCCCGGCGTTTGAGGGCACAAGATCAATCACAAAGATGCACTAGACATCCATCCATGTTTCCCTCAAAGAAATCTGGGGAGAAACCCACTCAAATCCGCGGAATCACACCAAGAACAAAGGCACCAAAAACAAGCACGAAAATAGCACAAAAAGGCAATAAAAGAAATTCGGGAATAGAAAGATTGGCACAAGATTTAGAGGATGAAATCACTATGAATATCTTGTCCAATCGATTACAAGCCACTCCTAGAAACCAAATCTAAGATGGCAAAAAGCTCCAATCAAAGAGCCACTCTCCCCTCTCTCCCTCTCTCCCAAAGCACTCCAAAATGAAAGAGTACAACAGCCTCTAGCCCAAGAGTTGGCTGAAAATTCAGCCCCCTCCTCCTATATATAGGCCCTCCGGAAAAGACCGAAGTGCCCCTACACTAGGAGTACAACACAAGCCCTCACAGGGGCATTTTGGTCAACACATGAAGTTCACCATCGGACGGCCGCGCATCCATCAGGCCTTCACGTCCTCCCGACGTAAGCACCTCGATCATGCCGCGTGTCGCCCGCCTCGAAGCTTCCCGACGCACCCGGATATTTGTCTCCGTCACGTCAGGCCCTCGGGCTCGGTTTTGAGGCCCAAACCGAGAAACCCTCCTCCGATGGTTTTGTGGCCAAACCACCAAACCCCGCGTACACGGCCCGGCCTCAGCACGCCAAGCGTCGAGCCCGCCAAGCCTTTCACCTCAGGCGCCCGGACGGTCTACCCAGTCTTGCCTCGTTCCTTGACTTGGCCACCACCGATGCACCGGCTCCATGTCCACGACTTCGTCTTGCTCTTCTTGCACCATGCGGCTCGCACTTGATCCCGTCGGCCACCGGGTCCCTCGAACCAAGCCTACTTGTCTCTCCACTCCTCGGAGGCCCCGCAAGGCTAAGACCTTTCGCGCTCGTTCTTCACCCGCACCAACGCAAACCAAGCCGCAACCAACACCCGCAATACTAGGCCAAGAGTCGGTCCACACAACGTTGTCAACCACTCCTCACGAGTGCATTGACAACACACCACATAAACAATAAGGTAAATACACAAAATAAAACACACACAACACAACTCAACACTACACACACAAAGCTTCAAACCATCCGGTCAATCACTCATCACACACGGACCAAGGTACTTCTCAACTTGGTTCCTCAATCTCCCCCTTGATGAGTGCATTGACAAAAGAAGGTCAAAAAGCAAATAAGAACTCATTCAAGCGCCACAAAGCCTATAAAAAGCAAACAAAAGGCCACTTGAAGTGAGAAGGGATAAAAACATGCTCCGACAAATTCCTCTCGAAACCAAAGCAAGCATAAGGGCTAAGCGCAAACGAAGAGACACACTACCAACATGCAATCCCTAAAAGCCATCAAACCAAAATGCTCAACCCAAAGTGCCATAAAACTATTACCAAAACACTTGTCAACCGCTCATCACCATCAAATCAAGGTTCATATTAACTTGATTTTCCAAATTTCTCCCCCTTGAGGAGCGGATTGACAACATGTGAGCACAAAGAAATGGTTTGAGAGGGCAAAGACCGAACACCTCATCCAAGTGAAAGAAAACCACACAAGAGCAAAGAACAAGGTCACTTGGCATGAGAGAAACCACAAAGGCCAACTCAATGTCTCGGTCCCCAAAGACATGGGCAACGGCTCGACACAACCGAGACAAGAATGCATGATCCCTCAAGAAGAGGCACAAAGGGCTCAACACCAATCATGTGATAATCGAAAACATAAGTCAACCGTCGGCTCCTCAAGAAGAGGCAAAGGGGCTCAACACCACCGGCACAAGAGCACAAAACTCACAAGCTCCCCCTAAACACACGAGCTAGGACCAAAGAGCATACAAAGCTCACCCTAAACTCATGAGATAGAGAAAATAGCACACCAAGCTCACAAGCTCCCCCTAAACACATGCACTAGGGACAAAGAGCATACAAAGCTCACCCTAAACACACGTGATAGAGCAAAAAGCAACCACCAAAGCACAACTCAGGCAAACAAAGGAGACTCACCAAAGCTCCCCCTACACAAATGCAAGCTCCCCCTGAACATGTGGATGCAAACTTCCAAATTTTAGCTCACCTCTTCTGAATTTGCATTAAGCTCACCTCTTCTCCCCCTTTTTGACAATGTATGAAGGAAGGTGAAAATGCAGAAATGCAAAACAAAGCATATAAACATCTACATGAGCTTCTCAAATAGGCCAAATTTAGTGACAAAGGCTAGAAATGAGACAAAGAGCACATATATGGATCATAACATAGTCAAAGCATTGCCAGAAGTAATATATGGAAATATAGGCATGTGACAAAGCAAATTTTTAGATTTGAATAATTATATCAAAAGATGGCTCACTTCAAATGTAAAAGCCTATCCATGTCACACTTGAGCCACAAACATGCATACCATTCAAAGATCATACAAGGATATCCAATTCTCAACAAAAGATCATTGCAAACACCCATAAAGCAAAGCATGTCATGTTAAAGCTCATGAGCCATGTGTCCACTTCGGGGAGACTTCTCCACCGGTGAACATCATGCAACATGTTTTGCACCCATGTGTGAAAGATAAGACATTTTAAGCATAAACATGATGGAGGGAGCATTTTTCAAGCATACACACTTCTTTTCAAGATTAATTCATTTCATGGTACATGAAGTGCCTTTGCGGCAAAAAGAAGCTTATGCTCCTCCATGAATGCAACATAGGCTAAACATTCACAATGATATCGGCCTTTGGCCCAAATGCAAGAAAGAGACATCCAAGCACAATCTAAGCATGAAAGGCACATTTAGACCAAAAAGTGACATGGATATACTACTACACATGAGTGGAGCACATTTCATCAAATTTAGAAAAGATTAGCATTTGATTCAAAAAGGCTATCTCACAACACATATATCTCAAATATTCCAAGAGCATAGCCTCACATAGCCATTTCTCCACACACATGACCAATATCTCACAAGTAGCCAAAGAAACTCAAATGAGGCATATGGAAGAAGCTCATCATCCTAAAATGCAATATGATACAAATGCAACATAGGTAGATATGTACATCAAAAGGAACATGATATATGACAGAATGAGAGACACAAATGTCAAACCTACCAAAGTCTATACATCATGATATATGATACAAATGCAATGTAGAATGCATAGGGAGACAAGGAACTTGACTTAACACCAATAAAGCTCACGAGGGAACACACCAACCAAGAATCGCTCCAAGCGAGAGAAGAGCCACCAAAGGTCCCAATTGAGTACCATTGAAAAAGTACCAATTGCAAAACCGCAAAGATCCCAATTGAATACCATAGAAGGAATATCAATTTAAGGATCAGGATCACAAAGACTACCCAGAAAGCCACAACCCTTCTTGGAATCAAATTCCCTATCAAAAGAAGCCAAGCTCCCCCTCAACCAAGGGCAACTAACAAAGCCGAAGCTAGGAAAAGGAAGAGCAAGGAAAAACTCTAAAACCAACCAAAAAGAGGAACAACAACACAACTCGAAGACAAGACAAGCCCAAAACTCCAAGGAAAGCTCACAACATGCTGCAAAATGCATTGATAATATCAATTAACATAAATAGAGTATTGTAACATGATTCCACAAATATGAATAAGCATGGGCAAGCAAGTATGTCAACAAGGTACAACACTAAACCAACATGATACCAAAGAACAACATGCCAAACAATATATAAGAACTAAACAAAGGCATGATACAAGATCACATGGATCATCCACCAACATATATTACAAAGCTAGCATGACAAGAGATACATGGGGGACACATGCTAACAAGAAAGGTACCATCGAGCTAGACAAACATGATATGAATGAACAACATGGCATATCCGAGCAATCAACCATAAAGCATGACATGATGTTCATAAATAACATCCACCATAAAATCATACAAAGATAGCAAGATAGATATTCAAGATCACAAAGCTATCATGAACAAGGTGGCTAGCCTACCATGGTTTTCACACAAGCAAGACACAAGTATATACAAGAGAGGACAAGGGGAAAAGAAAACTCACTATACATGTGTACAAAGGCTTTCAAGAGCCATCCAAAACAGTGTGGAGAACCATCATGTCTCCATCATGTCTCCATTGAGCTCATGTTCTCCAACCGCGTCTCCATACCTACACACAAGGAGACGAGAAAGACCGAGCCTTGGATCCCAAAGGGTTAGCAAGCACGTACTTGGGAATCCAAGATTTGGTCACACGGGTAAGTGGTGCACACAACCTATCATGTGGGTTAGCATGATGCAAATGCCGGTTGGAATGAAAAGTCTTTCGAACACCCTTGGAACCATGCCTCAAAGAAGTCACTCGCGAAGAAAGTCGAGTGCTACCACAAGCAAAAAGGCAAAGATCCTTCGGGGTCGTAGGAGAAGAACCAACACAAGCACCACGGGAAGCATGTCGTGGACCAACACAAGAAACACTAGAAGCATGTCCACGAGCATGGCCTAACTCACTAGAAAGAGTGTCATAAAACCCGTACACAAATCGCGCCTTCTTAGGCTCACAAGTGTTCATGACATGAGAAGGGCTATGAACAACCAAAGGCCTAGAGGCACCTCCTCGCCGTATTCTCCTTGCCCGGCGGTAGCAAAAACTCTCTTGATGCCCATCCTTCCCACAGTGAGAGCAATGGTACAAAGGCCTATCGAGAGGCACGGTCTGAGTGGATGAATCACCATTCTCTTGTAAGTGGGAAGTCCCTTGGGACTTAGAGCATGAAGCATCAACCTCAACATCCAACTTTGTGCCCACATTAGAATCACACGTGCCATGAGAAAGGCTACGTGGCTTCTTAAAAGCTTTAGCACGCACACGTCGCTCGTGCTTGACACGGCGAAAGCAAAACTCAACGGTATGCCCATCCTTCTTGCAAAAGGTGCATTGGAACCTCGGCTTGGGAATATGAGTTCCAAATATGTGGGAAGCACCCTTTCCATTCAAATCACCTTGGGCAACACCGGAAGAAGCAACAAGCTTAGGAGTAGCTATGAGAGAGCTATCTAAAGCACTAGCACACTTACCACCATCCAAAGACTCACACTCAAGAGAAGAAGTCGACTCCGGTTTAGAAGAAGCAAATTTAGAAGCATCAACATCGGAGTGACACGAGAAGCATGAATCCAAACCCTTGGCACAAAGACTCTTGCACCTTCTGCGCAAAACCTCATTTTGAGACTTGAGGCGCTCACAAGTACCACATGTCATATTTCTCAAATTATTGATTTCTTCTTCAATGCATTTAGCATATGTGGTACGCAAGAGTTCATTTTCTTTCTCAAGGTTGGCACTCATCTCATCATGCTCAACCAACTTGGTGCTCATATCATCACGCATTTTCTTTAAAGCCAAAACTTCACTTTCCAAATCAATGCATGAAGTGCAAATGAGACCACATGAACAAGTATCATCATTTACACCCATCAAAGCATCATCATCATCATTATCACAAGAAGTATGGCAAGCATCCTCTACAAGAAACAAAGAGCACTTGCTACAAGGCATGGATTTTATATCACAAATTTCAGCCCTAGCATGCTCAAGATCATCTACACATGTGGTGTGAATCAATTTTAATTCATTAATTTCAGCATGCAAAGACTCACAAGAAACATATGGTAAAGAAGCACTTGTCTCTAACAAAGCAATCTTACTCCTAGCCATATCAAGCTCATCATTCAAAACAACACAAGAGTTGCAGGGCATAGAAGCATTGGATTTCAACAAGTCAATTTCAGATTGCAAGTTAGCAAGAGATGATCTCAATTCATCATTCTCAAAATCAAGATTGTCGCATGCTCTTCTAAAAGCTTCAACATGCATTTTGCGCCAATTAACTTCATCTTTTAATTTCTCATTTTCAGCACACAAGGCATCGCAAGATTTGCAAGGCAAAGAAGCTTTGAAATTTAACACCTTAATTTCAGGTTTCAAGCATGCAATGGAAGCAATCAAAGCATCATTTTTAGCATGCATGGTGTTACAAGAAGTGCAAGAATTCAAAGCACGAGACCTCCAATGAGCCATACCACATTTCAACCTAGTAAGAGAGCATTTCATCTTCTCATTCTTCCTACGCAAGGCATCACACAAATCTATGTTTCTCCTATGAAAGTCTCCACAATCACACTCACAATCATCCAACCTATTGCATAGGATCAAGATAACTTTGGCAAGTGTACCTTGGTTCATGCCTCCTAGCTTGTGGTAGAGCTCACCTTTCTTGATGTCACCATCTCGATAGTCCTCGATGAGAGATATCATCTCCTCCATTCCGGCTTCCGCCTCAACCGCCATACTCCTCCTGCTCAAAGAACCACAAGGAGAAGAACTTGGTGCCATAATCAAAGTACCGGTTAGGATTAGCCGAAAGCAAACTCGAGGAACAAGCAACGATGCAAAGAAAGCACTCAAAATGCCTCAATTCTCTAACAAGTACTCACGAGTTCAATAGCAAAGGATCTTATCTTTTTCCCAAAAATTTACCACTGAACAAGGAGCACCAAAGATAGAGGCACAAAAAAATTTGAGCTCAAAATAAGGTGAAATGAAGTCTAGAGAAAATCCAGAAGAAACAAGACAAAACCGTAAGAGACTTAAATGAGGATTTTTCAATTATCTTCTTGATTTTTTTCTGAATTTTTGAAGACCCCAAAATGATCTTTAGATGGTTTTGGATCACCTAAAAATGGAGTCACGAAACCGCTGTAAAAATTTGAGCCAAAACGGAGCAACGAGCGAAAAGTTATGCCCGTTTTACTGAAGGTATCTCAAGTTATCGTTTTCCAAGGGCACAACTCCAAATCGTCGGACTCAAAACGTGCGAACCAAGGTCGCAAGCAAAAGCACCTCTTTCCTCTAGTCACCCTATGGATTCAAGACTTGTTAGAGCCAAAAGAATCCACAACCGGCTCTGATACCAATTGAAGGATCGGATGGCGACTAGAGAGGGGGGGAGTGAATAGGAGCCAGTAAAAATTCTTCTCAAAGAACCCGGTCACGCACAAGCGATGGAACGAATCACACCAATCGCCAAAACAACGAGGTTATGGATCAACCTCAAGTCCTAGGAACAATTCCTTGAAGCACACGCGGAAGCACGAAAGAAGGAGGGAGGAATCGAACCAAACAGCAAAGCAACCACGCTTTGGCGGACCGTCCGGCCGGGCAGGGCGGACTGTCCGCGATGGCCGCTCGGACCGTCCGGTAGGGTACCGCGGACTGTCCGCACCCTTGCCGCGGACTGTCCGGCCTGAGCCGCGGACCGTCCGTTAAAGCGACCAGAACCACCAGAACCGACCCGAGAAAAACGGACCGTCCGCGAAGACCAGGCGGACCGTCCGCGTGGGCCACGGACCGTCCGCTACTGGAGCTCGGACCGTCCGCAAACTGGCTGCAACGAAAAACCAAAACCAAATCGGATCGAAAGCAAAGCCGAGCAAGAACACGAAGAACACGCGAAGAACACTGTACACGCGGACCGTCCGCCTGGCCCTCGCGGACCGTCCGCCAGGCACGAACAGAACTGAAAACTGCTCGACCCCGAAAGTCAACACTCCCAATCCATCACCGGATCTCCCTAACGATAGATGCTGTTGAGACAAGAGTTTGGGGACATGTAAAGCATCAACCAAGGATGCTATACCCCAAAAATTTCGTCTCCTAACTCCCTGAATCATCGGGAATCACGGATCCTTTGAACACCACCAAAAGCTAGAGCACCGAACGAAAATCCTTGAATCGAAGTGGTTTCCCGGCGTTTGAGGGCACAAGATCAATCACAAAGATGCACTAGACATCCATCCATGTTTCCCTCAAAGAAATCCGGGGAGAAACCCACTCAAATCCGCGGAATCACACCAAGAACAAAGGCACCAAAAACAAGCACAAAAATAGCACAAAAAGGCAATAAAAGAAATTCGGGAATAGAAAGATTGGCACAAGATTTAGAGGATGAAATCACTATGAATATCTTGTCCAATCGATTACAAGCCACTCCTAGAAAACAAATCTAAGATGGCAAAAAGCTCCAATCAAAGAGCCACTCTCCCCTCTCTCCCTCTCTCCCAAAGCACTCCAAAATGAAAGATTATAGCAGCCTCTAGCCCAAGAGTTGGCTGAAAATTCAGCCCCCTCCTCCTGTATATAGGCCCTCCGGAAAAGACCGAAGTGCCCCTACACTAGGAGTACAACACAAGCCCTCACAGGGGCGTTTTGGTCAACACATGAAGTTCACCATCGGACGGCCGCGCATCCATCAGGCCTTCACGTCCTCCCGACGTAAGCACCTCGATCATGCCGCGTGTCGCCCGCCTCGAAGCTTCCCGACGCACCCGGATACCGTCTCCGTCACGTCAGGCTCTCGGGCTCGGTTTTGAGGCTCAAACCGAGAAACCCTCCTCCGATGGTTTTGTGGCCAAACCACCAAACCCCGCGTACACGGCCCGGCCTCACCACGCCAAGCGTCGAGCCCGCCAAGCCTTTCACCTCCGGCGCCGGACGGTCTACTCGGGCCTTGCCTCGTTCCTTGACTTGGCCACCACCGATGCACCGGCTCCATGTCCACGACTTCGTCTTGCACTTCTTGCACCATGCGGCTCGCACTTGATCCCGTCGGCCACCGGTCCCTCGAACCAAGCCTACTTGTCTCTCCACTCCTCGGAGGCCCCGCAAGGCTAAGACCTTTCGCGCCTGTTCTTCACCTGCACCAACGCAAACCAAGCCGCAACCAACACCTGCAATACTAGGCCAAGAGTCAGTCCACACAACGTTGTCAACCACTCCTCACGAGTGCATTGACAACACACCACATAAACAATAATGTAGATACACAAAATAAAACACACACAACACAACTCAACACTACACACACAAAGCTTCAAACCATCCGGTCAATCACTCATCACACACGGACCAAGGTACTTCTCAACTTGGTTCCTCAACCACGATATTGGCACTTGCCTCAATCAAAAACCTCTGGGACCTGGAGGCCCGGCCTCCTCTCCCGCCTCGCTTGTAGCCCCCCTCTACAAGCACTACGGTGCAACGCAATATAGTTCCCCGAGCACACCACTACTGGACGTACGGCCCCGGCCGGAACCAGGATAAACCCCGTGTCACTAGTTGCTTAGCAACAGCCATCGAGAGATAGATCTCAGCGCTCTTACTAGTTAGTGTCAGGATTACTTTCCACATCGACAGTTGGCGCGCCAGGTAGGGGACTCACGCACCGAAGATCAGCTTTCCAGCAGCCATCTCGATGGTGATCTGCATCGAGTACCAGTCCCAGATGTACTCCATGGGCAGCTCGGACCCCCTCCCAGCTAGGTTCGAAATCCGGTTCGGGAGCCTGAAATTTCAGGCTATTGGGAACCACTACCTCATGCGCATCACCAACCGTGACGAGCTCCACCCGTGGCGGTCAGCCAGGCCAGGACTGGTCCCCATCACGCCCGCTGTTGATGCCCTGACGCCTGCCCAAGCGGACGTTGCGGGCCCCTCAGCATCGCGATGCCGATGACGCTTCGGCCAGTGCTCTCGACAAGCGCGGATGGAACAACGTCGGGCCGCGTGTGTCGCCTCACAACGCGACACGCCCGTCAGCGAGACGACATCCGCACCCGCGGGGGAGCGCGCAGTTTTCGAGCCGCAGTTCCCCCACGGGATGCGTAACGCCGCGACGGCGTACGCTTCGTCCACCAGCACCGATGTGGCGGCGTACGAGGATCTTCCCAGCCACCACCTCCTGGCGGTCAGGAACCTCATCGCCTCCACCAATGACGAGTTCTACCATGGCTCCGCCAGCGAGCTGCTAACCGCCACCTCGCATGGGTACGCGGAATGGGACTTCTTCGGCGTGCCGGACCCAGTAATGTTCCAGCGGTTCCTTGATGTCGCAGACTACTGGTTCGGCTACTCTGATGACTCCAGCGCCGGAAGCTACGACCCTGCGCACGAGTGCTTTGTGGTGGTCGTCGACGACCAAGCCAATGGCACGAACACTGCGGGGGCTGGCGACGGAGAAGCCCCCTAAAACCTGGGAACTGGAGTACCCCAGGGCTCGGGGCCGAGCGCGCCCTCACCTCACCAGCGAGGGGCGCTGACATCAATGCACAGCTGACTCAACCACGCGAGCTCGAGGCTAAGCTTGCGGAGGAATACCGCACGGTACGACTGCTTTGCGCCTCCATTGGAGAAGCTTCTGCGCGCAGAGAACGCGCGCGCGAGCTGCGCAGGCAGGCCCTCGAGTGCATCAACACCGACTTCGACGTCAACAACCCGAACACGCCCCCGCGAAAGAGCCAGAAGCTCATCACAGCCGCGACGCTGCTGCGAGCCATGCCCGCTCCCTCGACGCCCGAGGAGCAGGCGCTCATCGAGCAGGCGGCCGTGCAACAGACGGAGAGCTCGGCATCCCGCATTCCCAACAGGGCAGTGCGCGGAATGACGGCGGCGCGTAGGGCCCGGAGGCATCCGCTCACGCGGGCGGCGCGGAAGGACAACCGGCCAACCAGGGCCGAATGCCGGTCAGGGAGCGAACCCTCGACACACGCGAACAGGCCCAGGAGGCGCTTGACAAGCTCAAAGCGACGCTCGCCCACGCGCCAATCTTAACACCGCCCCAGGACGGTGAGCCTCTGTACCTCTACGTCACCGCAACCACTCAGGTGGTCAGCGCCATCATCGTGGTGGAACGTACAGAGGAGGGGCACGCCCTACCAGTCCAGAGGCCCGAGTACTACATGAGCGAAGTGCTGTCCGAGACCAAGGCGCGGTACCCGCAGATCCAGAAGCTGCTCTATGTGGTAGTGCTCGCGTGGCGCAAGCACTGGCACTACTTCGAGGCCCACCCAGTCACGGTGGTCTCCTCGTTCCCGTTGGGTGAGATCATTCGCAACCCGGACGCGGTAGCCAGAATCGCCAAGTGGTCTGTGGAACTGATGGGTGAGACGCTCTCTTATGCGCCGCGCAAGGCAATCAAGTCCCAAATACTGGCGGATTTCGTCGCCGAATGGACGGACACTCAACTGTCACCGCTGCAAATCCTGGCCGAGTGCTGGACCATCTACTTCGACAGGTCAGTGATGAAAATAGGGCCGGGTGTGGGCCTGCTCTTCATCTCACCCCTCGGGGAGCACATGAGGTACGCGATATGCCTTCATTTCCCCGCGTCGAACAACATGGTGGAGTATGAGGCCCTTCTTTGCGGCCTCTGAATCGCCGTCGAGACAGGCATCAAACGCCTCGACGTCAGGGGTGACTCGCAGCTCGTGATCGACCAAGTCATGAAGAATGCGGGTTGTCACGACGACAAGATGGAGGGATATTTAACTATTTGCCACTCTTAGCTAGGGTCAATTAATCCCTCTCACATTCACTCCTCTCTCATGAGTGGCAAATCTGTTTCCACTCACCCCCATATGATGGCAATAGGTTAAAATATTCCCAAGATGGAGGCCTACTGCAGCATCGTAAGGGCCCTCAAGGACAAATTGTACAGCGTCGAGCTCAATCATGTCCCCCGCCGGTACAACGAGGAGGCGGACGAACTCGCCAAAATTGCATCGGGGCGAATCACCGTTCCCTCGAACGTTTTTGTGCAGGACGTTGCCAGACCATCCGTCAACCTCGAGCTGACACCCCCGAGTCAAGAGGAACCCTCGGGGGCTCCCGCGAATCCAGCGGGCACGGAGCCCATGGATGAGGACCCCTCAACGAGGCATTTGTGCTTTCTTTGCTCAAGGGCTACGGTGCGGACGAGACTGACGCCATGGACACAGAGCCAGCCGCCCGCGCGGAGGACTAGTGGGCCAAGTACCTCGCTTGAATGGATCGAGGGGAGCTTCCCTCAGATCGGTCTGAGGCCAGACGCATCGCCAGGATGGCCAAGTCATTCACCCTCGTTGACGGCGAGCTGTACAAGCGCGCTACGTCATGCGTTTTGCAGTGGTGCATACCCATCCCCCAAGGGCGTGAGCTCCTCCGGGACATCCACACGGGCGTGTGTGGCCACCACGCGGCGCCACGCACCCTCATGGTCTACGTGTTTCGCCAGGGCTTCTACTGGCCTACCGCAGTTGCCGACGCTAGTGAGATCGTGCGCACCTGCGAAGGGTGCCAATTCTACGCCCGCAAAACCAACCCTCCAAACGATCCCCATCACGTGGCCTTTTGCCGTGTGGGGGCTGGACAATGTCAGGCCCCTGCGAAAGGCGCCCAGGGGCTACACCCACCTGCTGGTCGCCATTGACAAGTTCTCCAAGTGGGTCGAGGTGCGCCCAATCACGAATCTCAGGGCAAAGCAGGCCGTAGCGTTCTTCACTGACATCATCTACCGGTTCGGGGTGCCCAACTCCATCATCACCAATAATGGGTCCGAGTTCACCAATAGGAAATTCCTGGAATTCTACGACAAGCACTACATCCGCGTGGACTGGGCGGCCGTCGTGCACCCACGGACCAATGGTGAAGTGGAGCGGGCCAACGGCATGATCTTGCAAGGCCTAAAGGCCAGGATTTTCGACAGACTGAGCAAGTCTGGCCGAAAATGGCTCCAGGAGCTGCCGGCTGTCATGTGGAGCCTCAGAACCACTTCGAGCAGGGCCACGGGATTTACCCCGTTCTTTCTGGTCTATGGCGCAGAGGCCATCCTCCCCACAGACCTGGAATACAGGTCGCCCAGGGTCAAGAGCTACGACGAGGGCACCAACCAGCGGGCCACTGGACCAATTGGACGAGGCCCGCACTGTGGCCCTGATGCATTCAGCAAGATACCAGCAGGCTCTGAGGCGGTACCAGGCCCGGAAGATACGGCGCTGAGATTTCGACGAAGGGGACCTAGTCCTAAGGCTGCACCAAGACAATCGAGGCTGCCACAAGCTATCGCCCCCATGGGAGGGACCCTACATCACTGTTAAAGTGCTCAAGCCCGGCACCTATAAGCTGGCCAATGAGGACGGCTAGGAACTCACCAATGCTTGGAATATCCAACAGCTACGTCGCTTCTACCCTTAAAAAGGATTTTCGAGTTTCTTTTGTAATTTACATACCCAACACCCCACTTGGCAGTAAGAATGTAAACTTCCATCGAATTAATAAAGCTAAAGGGCGACTCGGCTTTCCCCCGAAAACTAAGTCCCCCTCGGGGGCTACTGCAGAGGGCACCCCCCCCCCCAAAAAAAAATGGTCCCATTTTTTCGCAAAAAAAATCGCTGCAAATGTGTTAAGTACGCCTCAACCTGAACTCCGGGCAAACCTACGCGGGACGCGAGTAGCTAGAGGGCAAAGAAGTGCGAGTCGGGGATAGCCTACGCCTCCAGCAGGATACGACCCGTCCCTCTCGCCGCTTTGCCTACAAGCTACTTGTGCAAACGAAACCTTCCCAGCTAAGGTTCGCCTAAGAAAGCTGGGGGGGCGGGGGTAGAACAACGCAATCACTGAAATAAACAACGAGTACTTCAATTTACAAACATCTAAATGTTTTAAACAGCAAAAGTTTATTACATGGCCACGTGGCTCGAACACTAACAAAAAAGCATAAAGGGCACAAACGCCCAATGGTCTTCAGGCTTGGGGGCCACCTGCTGGGGCCACCTGCTGGGGGCCACTTGGTCGGTGAGGATGTCGGCGGCAGGAGCAGCAAGCGCATCCGCACAGTTCATCACCACCTCGTTGTCGACGCCAACGGGAACGACATAGCCCATGGAAACGGCCTCAAGGTCGATCTGGTAGTGGGAGGCCACCACGCTGAGGGCCTTCTGGACGCCTAGGTGAAGGGCGAGGCGCATGCGCTGGGAGGCCACCACGCCTGGATGGGGCGTGACGCTCCCGAGGGCCTTCTGGACGCCGAGGTGATGGACCTTAGTGACTGCGGAGGCGTTTTTCACAGCCTGGGCGTCCTGCTCTAGGAGCTCGTCCTGCACAACCTGGAGCCGGTACTCTAGCCACCCGTTGTCGGTCCGCAGGGCCTCGACAAGGGCGTCGAGAGTGTCGTACTGGTCCCGGTACCAGTTGCGCTCAGAGCTCAGTCGGACGAGGCGGTCGTACTTCTCCCGGGCTTGACCCTCCAACTCCTGTCACCAATGGACAAGGCGAGGGAGAAACTGAATCAGGAAAAACACGAACGCGGGAGAGACGAGGGGGGAAGAAACTCCAAAATCCAACGAAAAGAACGCGTACCTGGAGAATCCACCACGCAGGAGCCCTGTGGATCCGCAACGCCTCGTTCACGAGTTGTTGAGCGAGGCGCCGTGGTCGTGGAACTCTTTCTACAGCGCCTGATCGGCCTGGGCCTCGTTGAAGTGGGACGGCGGCGCGCTGGCTTGCTTCCGCCCCCGCTCCGCGCCCGTTACGATGCCATCGGGGGCGGGAGGGCCGACACGTGACGACGAGGCCTCGGCACCATGCGCTGGGTGCCGCGGCATCACGCAACCATCCACACGCATCACCAACACCCCGCCGCAGGCTCGGGGGCTGGCGTGGGCCAGTTATCTCATTGGCCCCATCCAGGTGAAGGCGCATCACCCGCCGCTAGGACAGGCAAAGCTTGGACCGTCGGCGCGGCGGTTGCTGCTGCCGTAGCCGCCGCCGCGACCGTTGCCTCCTACTGCGACCCCGTGGCTACGACCGCGCCGCACGATGGCTCGCCTGTCGTCGCCGCGCTCCCGGCCGCCCGTGGCACCCTCGACGAGCGCCGCCTCATGGGTACGGACGCGTCCAACTTGAGCGCTTTAGCAGGCGCAAGGGCAAGGACGGTCAGCGCCACCCTGTGAACACAGAGACAAGAAACTGAGCTCCAGCCCCTCGAAACCGGAACGTCTGGGGAGCGACTGCTTACTTCAAGGTGGAGAAGCCTTGCTTCCTCTCCCTCGAGGGTTCGGCAGGCGCTGCTGTGGCGCCCTTCGCCACCGCCGCAGCGCTCCCAGGCGCTTCCGCGGTGCACGTCGGTGCCTCCGCAGCGTGCGCCGCCTCTTCCACGATCCGCCCGGCGGCGGGCGCTTCCGTGCCCACTGTCGGTGTTTTAGACCGGCAAACCTACCAAGGGGGTACCCGAGGTAGTAGATTGTGCGGTGAGGATCGTGATCGGGAGACTGAGAACTCGAAGGTATGTGCAAGGACACGAGACACAAGATTTATACAGGTTCGGGCCGCCACGGTGGTGAGCCCTACGTCCTGTTTGGGGGATCAAGTATGGCGCCCTGTGCTTGGTGTTGGTTGAGATCAGGTACCCGGCTAGGTACCCGGCCCTCCTTTATATAGTCCAGGGGGCGGGTTCCTAGTCGGTTATAAGGCAGGAGTACTAGTAGGATTACACGAAACGAGTCCTAGTAGAATTATAGAGGAATTCTAGTAGGAGTCTGTCTTCAGCCTTCCTTGCATGGGTACCCGGGGAGTATGCCCGACAAGCCCCCGAGCACATTGTAGTCGAGTGTAGTAGTTCGAGTAGTCTTGAAGCCTCTTCGAGTAGTTTTGTGCGTCCTCGAGTACTGCTTAGAGAAGTCCTCAATAGTACTTGAACTACCACGAGGTTGGAAGGTGGTCCAGCTCATCAGTCTTGAAGTCGAGATTATATGGAAGTGCGGTTGCAAAATCGCACTCCATATGGAGTAGCCCCCGAGCCTTAGGTTGGGTTGCAGACTCTGGCTGAGGGTCAATCTTGATTTTGAATCTTCCGTCATGAAAATTTTGAATGGTGAGTGTAGCATAGCAGCCCCCGAGCCTTGAAATGAATCAATCCAAGGGTCTTCAGTGTTCGCGAAAGCCATCATCCGAGTACTCTTGCAGCGTGCAGCCCCCGAGATAAGAGAGCCATATGAGCCACGTCGAGTAGTTGTTGGTACGGAGCCCTCGAACTTGAGAGCAAGCGAAGTCTACTGAAGTCATCCTCGAGTAGTAATTTGAATGCAGCCCCCGAGCTGGAGAGATTCCGAGTAGTAGTTTGGCGTCGAGCCATGTAGCTTAAAAAGTAGCCATGCCGTCAGAGCGGACTTTAGATGCGACCGAAGTCGACTTTAGATGCCGGCAGTGCGGACTTTAGAATGCAACTTAAAAACCGAAGTCGACTTTGTGATGCCACGTGGAGCGGACTTTGAGTTGCGACTGAAGAAGTTGACTTTAGATTTCCGCGTAAAGCGGACTTTAGATGCGACTGCAGTAGTCGACTTTGTGCCACGCGGGGTGGACTTAAGATGCAAAAACGAAAAGCACTTTTCGGAAAGCCAAAGCGAATGAAAAATCAGAGAAAACGAGTAGTTTTGCCGCCGGAGCGGGCTTAAGATTGCGACCGAAGTCGGCTTGTGCCACCGGAATGGGTTTGGATGCGACCATTAGCATCGACTTGTGCCACCGGAGTGGGCTTTGGTGCGACCGTTAGCGTCGACTTGTGCCACCGGAGTGGGCTTGAGTACTTGAGCCATGGATTTCAGACCCAAGGTACGATTGCCGTTAGAGCGGGCTTGAAGGTGCGACCAAAGTCGACTTGTGTATCTGGGCCATGGATTTCAGACCCAAGGTACAGGTGCCACCATAGTGGACATGAGGGTGCGACCAGAGTCGACTTGTGTACCTGGGCCATGGATTTCAGACCCAAGGTACGGAGCACGAGTACTTAGGGTACTTGAACCCATGGTACAGAGCGTGAAGACCACGTGCAACTAGTATCCATCGTCGCCAGGACCCGAGGGCCACTTACAGCTAGGTTCCATCGAAGCTTACACACGTAGTATGCCACCGAAGTAGGCGAAGATGTGACTGGAGTCGAATTTAAGTTGCCGCACGGAGCGGACTTTAGAATGCGACTTTAGATGTCGACTTTGGATTGCCGCGCGTAGCGGACTTTAGAAGCTGGCTCCTAGGGATAGCCCCCGAGTTGATGAAGTAGACTCATGGTGACTTGATTGAAATACCCCAAGAGTAGTCAGTAGAGTGTAGCTCCCGTGAAAACTCGCCAAGAAGCGTACACTAATGAGTAGTCGGCAAGTAGTCCTACATGATGAGGAGAACAAGCCAAGAAAAGAAAACAGTAATCATTTAAATAATTGACTTAGCTGTTACTGCCTGGGCAGACTGTTGATGAAGCTGTGGCGGTCGGCAATGGGGCCACGATGGTTGTTGCTGAAGTTGACTAGTCAGAGTTGATTCCCACTAGTTGTTGGGGGCATGACTGCCGTTCTTAACTAGTTTGGAAAACTAGTCGAGATGAATGGTCGACGCGATGCGACTGGAAGACGTCATCGCGGCAGCGCACAACGTACTCGAAGCAGAGCCAGTGTTGTCGCGAGGCAAGTAGTCGCGATGCACCTTGTGGCTAAAGTAGAGCCAGTGTGACCACAAGACGAAGTCGCGGCGCACTGAGTAGTCGACGATGAGCCACGTGACGAGCCGCGCGACATGCCGAGGCACCCGGACGCGCGGCGTAGTCAAAGTAGTCGACAACGAGCCGCGTGACGAGCCGCACGACGTGCCGAGGCACCCGGACGCGCGGCGTAGTCGAAGTAGTCGACGACGAGCACGCGTGACGAGCCGCACGATGTGCTGAGGAACCCGGACGCGCGGCGTAGTCGAAGTTGACGACAACACGCGGCAAGACGAGCCGCGTGGCGAGCGGCGCGACGTGCCGAGGGACCCCGACGCGCGGCGGAGGCGAAGTAGTCTACGATGAGCGGCGCGACGAGCCGCGTGACGAGCCGCGCGACGTGCCGAGGCACCGGGACGCACGGCGGAGGCGAAGTTGTCGACGATGAGCCCGCGCGACGCAGTAGTCGACAACGAGCGGCGCGACGAGCCGCGTGGACGAGCCGCACGACGTGCCGAGGCACCCGGACACACGGCGGAGGCCAAGTAGTCGACGATGAGCCTGCGCGATGCGCAGTAGTCGACGACGGGCGGCGCGACGAGCCGCGCGACGTGCCGAGGCACCCGGACGCGCGGTGTAGGCGAAGTATTCGACGACGAGCCTGCGCGAAGCAAAGTAGTCGACGATGAGCCTGCGAGATGCGGAGTAGTCGACCACGTGTGGCGCAACGAGCCGTGTGACAAGCCGCGCGACGTGCCAAGGTACCCGGACGCGCGGCGGAGGCGCAGTAGTCAACGACGAGCCCGCGCGGCGCAGTAGTCGACGACGAGCGCCGCGACGAGCCGCAGACGAGCCGCGCGACGTGCCGAGGCACCCGGACACGCGGCGGAGGCGAAGTAGTAGACGATGAGCCTGCACGAGGCGGAGTTGTCGACGACGAGCCTGCGCGATGCGGAGTAGTCGACGACGAGCCTGCGCGCCGCGGAGTAGTCGACGACGAGCCTGCGCAACGAGCCGCGTGACGTGCCGAGGGACCCGGACGTGCGGCTGAGGCGAAGTAGTCGACGACGAGCCTACTCTAGGCGGAGTAGTCCACGACGAGCAGCGCGACGAGCCGCGTGACATGCCGAGGTACCCGGATGCGCGGCGGAGGCAAAGTAGTCAACGACGAGCCTGCTCTAGGCGGAGTAGTCGACGATGAGCGGCGCGACGAGCCGGGCGACGTGCCGAGGAACCCAGACGTGCGATGGAGGCGGAGTAGTCGACGACAAGCGGCACGATGAGCCGCATGACGAGCCGCGCGACGTGCCGAGGCACCCGGACGAGCCGCGCAGGCAAGGTAGTCGATGACGAGCCTGCGTGAGGCGGAGTAGTCGACGACGAGCCTGCACGACGTGGAGTAGTCGACGACGAGCGGCGCGACGAGCCGCGCGACATACCGAGGCACCCGGACGCGCGGCAGAGGTGAAGGAGTCGACGACGATCCTGCGCGAGGCGGAGTAGTCGACGACGTGCGGTGCGACGAGCCGCGTGACGAGCTGCGCGACGTGCCGATGATCCCGGACGCATGGCGGATGCGAAGTAGTCGACGACAAGCCTGCGGTAGGTGGAGTAGTCGACGAGGAGCGGCGCGACGAGCCGCGCGACGTGCCGAGGCACCCGGACGCGCGGTGGAGGCGAAGTAGTCGACTACGAGCCTGTGCGAGGCGGAGTAATCGACGATGAGCCTGCGTGAGGCGGAGTAGTCAACAACAAGCGGCACGACGAGCCGCGTGACAAGCCGCGCGACGTGCCGAGGCACCCGGACGTGCGGCGGAGGCGAAGTTGTCGGCGACGAGCCCGCGCGAGGCGGAGTAGTCGACGACGAGCCATGCGACGACCCGCGTGACGAGCCGCGCGACATGCCGAGGCACCAAGACGCGCGGCGGAGGTGAAGTAGTCGACGACGAGCCTGCGCGAGGTGGAGTAGTCGACGACGAGCGACGCGACGAGCCGCGTGATGTGTCGCGCGACGTGCCGAAGCACCTGGACGCGCGGCGTAGTCGAAGTAGTCGACGACGAGCCGCGCGACGTGCCGAAGCAACCGGACGCGCGGCGTAGGAAAATTGATTCACTTTGACAGGAGCATGGCGACTTGCTTCAATGAATCTCGGCGAGTCGACGAGTAGATTGATCTTGATGACGAGGGTCCTTCGAATTCGCCCGGTGGTGATGATCACCCCTACCTAGCGCGCCAGTTGTCGGTGTTTTAGACTGGCAAACCTACCAAGGGGGTACCTGAGGTAGTAGATTATGCGGTGAGGATTGTGATCGGGAGACTGAGAACTTGAAGGTATGCGCAAGGACACAGGACACAAGATTTATACAGGTTCGGGCCGCCAAGGTGGCGAGCCCTACGTCCTGTTTGGGCGATCAAGTACGGCACCCTGCGCTTGGTGTTGGTTGAGATCAGGTACCCGGCTAGGTACCCGGCCCTCCTTTATATAGTCTAGGGGGTGGGTTCATAGTCGGTCACAAGGCAGGAGTCCTAGTAGGATTACACGAAACGAATCCTAGTAGGATTACAGGGGAATTCTAGTATGAGTCTGTCTTCATCCTTCCTTGCATGGGTACACGGGGAGTATGCCCGACACCCACCACGGGCGCCTGCTCCTCTGCCGCCTCTGCGACTCTCAGTGAGGGGGTGAGGGATTCTACCTCTCAAGGGGGGCCCGCCTGTTGGGGAAAATGGCCTTCATAAGTGTTATGCTACGCCAGGCCCAGTGACTGACTTCGGGGCACGGGTGACAATGGGTTTTTGTTGAAGTGTGCAGTGATGATTTAACGATAACACTGATGCTGCTCGAGTTACGTGAGCATTGTTTCACAGGAACAGCTCTCACACTCGGCGATCCCGAAGGAAGCGGACTTTCGGCGCCGAAGGTGTGAACGGGTCAGAAGCACCACATAGTGGGCACGTTCTGGCGCGTCCAGGCGGGATGCCTCGGAAGCCCAATACGGGCGGGACGAAGTCGTGGGCTGTTTTGGCGCCGAAGGTGCGGCGCGAATGGTGGCCTTGGCTTGGTCGAAGGGGCGCCGTAACACGTGGATGCGCCAGACGTGTAAAGGGGTGTCGTACGAAGCAGAGACAAGAGGCGCCACGTGTAAAGGAGAGAGCTCCGAAGGCTCCAGTTTAATTCTTGGATTTCGATTTTCTGAGTGCTTCGTTTCTCTTTCATAGTATTAGAAAGTAGTTATAAAAGTAGTTAGAAGGTAGTGGTAGCCAGATTAGCGAAGGTAGCAGAAGTAACAAAGCTCTACGCTCATCTCTGAGGGGGGCCTTCGGTCGTATCCCTTTCGGAGGAGGGTAGAGCTTTCAGGGGGCTGTTGTGTCGGCGTCCACCTTCGGGCCCGATTCCCACCAATAGTTTGGCACCCACCTCATGGAAGAATCCAAGGCCGCATGGCAAAGACACGGTCAGCAGGAGCCGAAGCCACCACGGCTCAGGCATCAACTCCACTTCTAGCACCGGAACCTGCCAACCCTTCGGCTTCGGCCGTCCAGCCTTCGGCGGGGACCGGTGCCGGGGCGAGCGTTCCCGAGGTTGAGCACACCGCTTCGGGGGTGTTCGAGGTCAGCCTTGAGGGGCTGGGGGCTTCGGCGCAAGACATCGAAGCGCTACGAAGGATACGGGCTCTCATCACGGGCAAGGCCGTGGTGGCCCAGCAAGAGTAGGAGGTGCGGCCGTCTTCGTCTTAAGCGCAGCCGTTCCAGCAGCAGGGCGCGGTGCCGATGCATGCCGCTCCAGACACCGTCGACTTCAACATCAGGCAAGCTGAGCGGTATCTCGCTCTGCTCCAGAGTCAAATTGCCTGCACGATGCCACAGCAGCAAGCCATCCCTACGTCGGTTGCTCCAGCACCAGCGGTCGCTGCGCAAGCCGCGCCGGCGTCTCAGCAGCACGTATGGCACACCTTGCAGGCCATGCAAGCTCAGCTGGATCAGTGGAGGCAGCAGAAGGATGCGTCCGAAGGGCAAAGCAGCGGTCATCGACAGGAACGCGGGCAGGCGCCGGAACACTTCGTGCCAGATGACGCTCCGTTCCTCAACATTGTCCCAGTATCCCCACTCTCGGTCGAGCAAAAAAGCGCGTCGTGGCCTCGTCTTTTCAACGCCAACACCCTGCCTCAGTACGATGGAGACTATGACCTTAAAGAGTTCATTATGAAGTTCGAAGCTGCGGTAGAATCCAACGGTGGCGACTCCACAACGAAGGAAAATGCGCTTGTGATGGCCCTCAAAGGCGAGGTTCGGTATTGGTATGCAAACATACCGAAAGGGCACGTAACCTCATGGTTTCAGCTGCGCAACAAGCTATTGTCCAGTTTCAAAGGCATGCAAGTCGAATGACCTCGTCAACATGTGCATCCAGGGGGATAGGGATTCAATGCAAGAGTATATGCACAGAGTGGTGAAGCTGACATCACGTGCGCCTGGGGTGTCCGAAAGGAGCACCATTGATGCCATCGTCGGGGATTTGAGGGTAGGAAACTGCCAGGACGTGCTTGACAGAATCAAACCGAAGTCCTTGCAGGAGCTGTTTGAGGTAATGCAAGAATACTGCAAGTCCGATAAAGGCTGTCCCCGAAGGTTGGACCGAGCTAACGCAGCCAAGAAGCAAAAGTAGCAGGGTCAGTGGGACCCACCAAGGGAATGGCAAAATCACCCACCGAAGTAGGCACACCATCAGGTCAACAATGTATCCACGCACCCCGATCAAAACCAGAATAGGAATGGCGGTGGGCACAAAGGAGGGCACAAGAATGGTAGAGGACCGAAGCCACAGTAGCCACATCCACCACCCCAAGGGGGCGGCGAAAAGTTTTTCTGTTGGCTCCATGGGATCAACACTTACAACCACACTCATCACTGCCCTTCAGTGATAAAGAAGAAAATGGAGTGGGAAGCTGAGGAGAAAGTGAAGGCAGCGGGCTTGGCTGTGAACCACGTCATGAAGTGCCAAAACCCGGGACAGTTCAGGGCTCTACCGCCACCATATCACCACCAGTCTTTCCAGCCTTCAGCGCCCACACAGGTGTTCCAACCAACGCAAGTATACACTCCTTGGGCGCCACAGCTGCCACCGCCCCCACCCATGCACACGCAGCAACCTTCAGTATTTGTGCCTTCGTGGCCGAACCCACCCATCCACCATCAAACGCCTTACAGCCAGCCGCCACCACCACCACCACCACCACCACCAAAGCAAGAGGCACCTGATTCTAGCGGCCCGGGAATGATGGGTATGGTCAACATCATCAATGCAATCTCGGGCGGCTCCAATGAGCCGGTGCACGCGATGAAGCGTCAGAGGCAGGAATATATATTACCGAAGCGTATCGTATATCTGCTCCGGAAAATATTTTCATTTGCCCTGGTCTCACATTCCAATAACTTTCACAGCCACTGACATTCGGCTGCAACACTACCCCCACAATGACCCACTCGTCAAAAGACCGAACATAGGCAAGAACACAAAGTACTATTTTGGTAACGACGTTGGAAGAGTCCTGGTGGATATGGCAGCTCGGCGGATATATTGACCTGGCAGTGTTTTTCTCGCATGGGTTCTAAAAGAGAAGACTTGCAAAAAGCGGAGCACCTGCTATATGGCTTCGGTAACAAAAGAATTGAGGCGTTGGGAAAGATTAATGTCAATGTGACCTTCGGTCAGGATGCCACCATGAGGACGGAAGTCATAACCTTTGATGTTGTTGACTTCGTATACCCATACAATGCCATCTTCGGCCGCAACACTATCAACAAGTTCGCGGCGGTCATTCACCAAGGGTACCTGCTGATGAAGATACCAACCGCTGCGGGGTGATTTTGGTGTACGGCAGCCGAGAGGAAGCTCGACGTGCCGAGCGGAACACTTCGGTGCATAACAGGCAGGTGCATGTTATTGATGAAGATGAGGGCGGCGAAGTTGTGCCAGAAGTAGAACAGAAGGCCGAGGCACAAATGAGGCAGTCAATGAAGGAAGCCGAAGCTGAGCACATGAAAGCAGTTGACGACACGAGGACAATCCCTTTGTGTGCAGATGTGCCAAGCAGGACCGTCATGATAGGCACCGAGGTCAGCAAGGAGGTGGAAGAAAAACTCCTGCAATTCCTTTGTCATAATCAGGATGTGTTTGCATGGTCCAAGTCAGATTTGACGGGGGTCCACCGCTCGGTCATAGAGCATGCTCTGAATACCGACCCGAAGGTCAAACCGAAGCTGCAGAGGCAGCGGCCAATGTCAGACGACAGGGTCAAATCTGCGGAAGCCGAAGTGCAGAAGCTGCTTGACACAAGAATTATAAGAGAAGTGTAGTACCCCGTGTGGATGGCCAATGTTGTGATGGTGCCGAAGAAGAATAGGAACATGCGCATGTGCATCGATTTCACAGAACTCAACAAAGCATGCCCGAAAGACCCCTACCCGCTCCCAAGGATCGACATTATCATTGATCAGGCAGTCGGATGTGAAATACTAAGTCTCTTGGATTGTTTCTCCGGATATCACCAGGTGTGGATGCGAAGGGAGGACGAGGCTATGACTGGGTTCACAACTCCCTTCGATATCTTCTGTTTCGTTAGAATGCCAGAAGGCCTTCATAACGCCAGGCCCACATTCAACCGCATGATGAAGCTGATCCTGGGTAGTCAGGTTGGGGTGCAACGCCCCAGGCTATGTCGACGACATTGTCATCATGAGCGAGAAGGAGACAGATCACATTGCAGACTTGACTGAAACCTTCGATAACATGAGGCGGAACGGCCTCAAGCCCATTCCAGAGAAGTGCATCTTCAGCATACGAAAGGGGCAGTTGTTAGGATGCATGGTGTCAAAACGGGGCATACAGGCAAACCCTTAGAAAATCGAAGCATTGCGCAGGATGCAGCCACCAAGTAATAGAAAGGAGGTGCAAAGGCTCACGGGCAGAATAGCATCACTAAACCAGTTCATCTCCAAGGCAGCTGAGCGAAGCCTACCTTTCTTTAAGGTGCTTCGCGCGAACTCAGTTTTCCAGTGGGGTGTGGAGCAGTAGCAAGCCTTCGAGGATCTGAAAAAATATCTAGAAGAGGCAGCGATCATGACCAAACCATCACCAAAGGCCGAGCTATTACTGTACATCGCAGCGACCGACACAGCAGTCAGCGCAGTTCTAGTCGAAGAGCGAATGGAGGCGGATACTTTAAAGCAGTTCCCCATCTATTACGTTTCCGAACCCTTGAGCGGCTCGAAACTTTTTTACTCGGAGATGGAGAAGATGGCATACGCAGTTGTGATGGCAAAGAAGAAGCTTCGGCATTATTTCCAAAGCCACAATATATCGGTCCCCACAGCTTTCCCTCTTCGTGACATGTTTGGAAACAAGGACTCGATAGGGAGAATGGGCAAGTGGGCCATAGAACTGGCAGAGCATGTTATAAACTTCGTTTCGTGCAGCACAATAAAATCTCAGGTCCTCACCGATTTTGTAGCTGATGGATGCCTTCGATCACGAAGGGGGACCCAATAGTTTCAGAGCCAGTCTGGGAGGTTCAGTGCGACAGAGCATATTGTCATTTGGGCTCGGCGGTAGCAGCAGTCCTCAAGTCTCCCTCTAGCATCAAGCTTCGCTACGCGCTGCGGCTAAACTGCGACAATTGCACAAATAACATGGCAGAGTACGAGGGATTACTGCTTGCGCTTCGGAAGGCTAGGGCGGTGGGAGCAAGGAGACTCGTCATCTTGACGGACTCCGAGCTCGTAGCCGGCCACATCGGGAAAACTTACAAGGCAAAGAAGCTAGACATGATGAAGTGTCTGCAAATTGTACGGAGCATGGAGAAATGTTTCATCGGCATTACAGTTAGGAGTTTTCCTAGGCACTATAATAAGGAAGCCGACGCCATAGCAAAAGCAATTGCTCTACTTGAACCCTTACCCCCAGATGTGTTTTATGAAACAACGACAGTGAGATCTGCTGCTGACGAAGCAACGCCCCCCAAGTTTGTGAACGCCATACAGTGTGAAGACTGGCGCGCCCCAATAGTAGCGGCAGTCAGGGGCTATTATGAGGCCGAAGATGGGGTTATCGACAAGAGAGTGGCCATCAAGGCGAGGAATTATCACATCATTGACGGTAACTTATACCGAAAGGGAGTGTGTGCCCCACTACTAAAGTGCATATCAGTAACTGAAGGAAAGCAACTACTCCATGAGATCCACAGTGGCATGTGCTCACATCACCTCGGCACGAGAGCCCTAGTGCAGAAGGCCTTTCGTCAAGGTTTCTATTGGCCTTCGGCAGTGGCAGATGCACATGACATCGTACGCCAGTGCCCAGAATGTCAGCGCCATGCGCCATACAGTAAGTTTGCCTCTAATGAGATATAGCTGATACCCCAGTGTGGCCCTTCACCCGGTGGGGCATGTACATCTTCGGTCCGCTACCGACAGCGCCCGGAAATTACACCCATGCTGTGGTGGAAGTAGAGTATTTTTCCAAGTGGGTAGAAGCAAAGCCACTGTTAAGCATTACTTCGGCAACAATACAGAAAATCTTCTGGCAGAACACTGTGTGCCGCTTCGGCGTGCCATACTGTCGGGCATACTCCCCGGGTACTCATACAAGAAAGGATGAAAACGGACTCTTACTAGAATTCCCCTTTAATCCTAATAGGACTCGTTCCGTGTAATCCTACTAGGACTCCTGCCTTGTAACTGACAAGGAACCCGCCCCTGGACTATATAAGGAGGGTCGGGTACCTAGCTGGGCACCTGATCTCAACCCAACACCAAGCGCAGGGTGCCATACTTGATACCCAAACAGGATGTAGGGCTCGCCACCTTGGCGGCCTGAACTTGTATAAATCTTGTGTCCCGTGTCCTTGCGCACACCTTCGAGTCCTCGGTCTCCCGATCAAGATTCTCACCGCACAATCTACTACCTTGGGTACCCCCTGGGTAGGTTTTCCGGGTTAAAACACGAACAGCTGGTGTGCCAGGTAGGGGTGATCATCACCACCAGGTGAATTCGAAGGACCCTCGTCAACAAGATCAATCTACTCGTCGACTCGCCGAGATCCATTGAGCAAGTCGCCTTGCTCCTGTCAAAGCGGAATCAATTTTCCTACGCCGAGCGTCCGGTTGCTTCGGCACGTTGCGTGTCTTGTCACGTGATTCATCGTCAACTACTTCGCCTCGCACAGGCTCGTCGTCGACTACTTCACCTCGCGCAGGCTCGTCATCGACTACTTCGCCTACGCCACGCGTCCGGGTGCCTCGGCATGTCGCATAGCTCATCACGCGGCTCGTCATTGACTACTTCGCCTCACGCGGGCTCGTCATTGACTACTTCACCTATGTCGCGCGTCCGGTTGCTTCGGCACGTCGCGCGGCTTGTCGCGTGACTCATCATTGACTACTTCGCCTCGCGCAGGCTCGTCGTCGACTACTTCGCCTACGCCGCACGTCCGGGTGACTCAGCACGTCGCGCGGCTCGTCACGCGGCCCGTCGTCGACTACTTAGCCTCCGCCGCGTGTCCGGGTGCCTCGGCACGTCGCGCGGCTTGTCATCGACTACTTTGACTACGCCGCGCGTCCGGTTGCTTCGGCTCGTCGCGGGCTCGTCACACGGCCCGTCGTCGACTACTTCGCCTCCGCTGCGCGTCCGGGTGCCTCGGCACATCGCGCGGCTCGTTGTCGACTACTTCGACTACGCCGCGTGTCCGGTTGCTTCGGCACGTCACACGGCTCGTCACTGCGCTCGTCGTCGAGTACTTCGCCTCGCGTAGGCTCGTCGTTGACTACTTCGCCTACGCCGTGCGTCCGGGTGCCTCAACACGTCGTGTGGCTCGTCTCGCCGCTCGCCGTCGACTACTTCGCCTACGCCGTGCGTCCGGGTTCCTCGGCACGTCGCGCGGCTTGTTACACGGCTCGTCGTCGACTACTCCTTGCGCCGCGACTTCGTCTTGCGGCAACACTGGCTCTACTTCGAGTACGCCGCACGCCGCCGCGACGTCGTCTTCCGGTCGCATCGCGTCGACCATTCATCTCGACTAGTTTTCCAAACTAGTCGAGAACGACAGTCACGCCCCCAACAACTAGTCGGAATCAACTCTGACTAGTTAACTTCAGCAACAACTGTCATGGCTCCATCGCCGACCACCACGACTTCATCAACAGTCTGCCCAGGCAGGAAAAGCTAAGTCATTTATTTAAATGAATACTGTTTTTCTTTTTCTTGGCTTGTTCTACTCATCATGTAGGACTACTTGCCGACTACTCATTTGTGTACGCTTCTCGGCGGGTTTTCACGGGAGCTACACTCTGCTGACTACTCTTGGGGTATATCAATCAAGTCACCACGAGTCTACTTCATCAACTCGGGGGGGCTATCCCAAGGAGGCAGCTTCTAAATTCCGCTCTCTGCGGCAACTTAAAGTCGACTCTGGTCGCATCTTCGCCTGCTTCGGTGGCATCTACGTGTGTAAGCTTCGATGGAACCTAGTTGTAAGTGGCCCTCGTGCCCTGTCAACGATGGTTCCTAACTGCACGTGATCTTCACACTCTGTACCATGGATCTAAGTACCCTAAGTACTCGCGCTTCGTACCTTGGCCCAGGTACACAATTCGACTCCGGTCACACCTTCAAGTCCACTACGGTGGCAACCGTACCTTGGGTCAGAAATCCATGGCCCAGGTACACAAGTCGACTTTGGTTGCACCTTCAAGCCCGCTCTGGCGGCAACCATACCTTGGGTCTGAAATCCATGGCTCAGGTACTCAAGGCCACTCCGGTGGCACAAGTCGACGCTAATGGTCGCACCCAAGCCCGCTCCGGCGGCAAAACTACTCGTTTTCTATGATTTTTCATTCGCTTTGGCTTTCCGGAAAGTGCTTTTCGTTTTTTGCATCTTAAGTCCACCCCCGTGTGGCGCAAAGTCGACTACTGTAGTCGCATCTAAAGTCCGTTTCACATGGCAATCTAAAGTCGACTTCCAAAGTCGCATATCAAAGTCCGCTTCGCGCGACAACTAAAGTCGACTTCGGTTTTCAAGTCGCATCTCAAAGTACGCTCCGCGCGGCACAAAGTCGACTTCGGTTCTCAAGTCGCATTCTAATGTTTGCTCTACCGGCATCTAAAGTCGACTTCGGTCGCATCTAAAGTCCGCTCTGACGGCACGACTACTCAGAATCTCTCTAGCTTGGGGGCTGCACTCAAATTACTACTTGAGGATAACTTCAGCAGGCTTCGCTCACTCTCAAGCTCGGGGGCTCCTCACAAACTACTACTCGACGTGGCTCATATGGCTCTCTTATCTCGAGGGATACACGTTGCAAGAATACTCGGATGATGGCTTTCGCGAACACTGAAGACCCTTGGATTGATTACCTAATCATTTCAAGGCTCGGGGGCTGCTATACAGCACCCATCATTCAATTTTCACAACGGAAGATTCAGAATCAAGATTGATCCTCAGCTAGAGTCCACGACTCAACCTAAGGCTCGGGGGCTACTCCATATGGAGTGCGATTTTGCAACCGCACTTCCATATAATCTCGACTTCAAGACTAATGAGCTGGACCACCTTGCAGCCTCGTGGTAGTTCAAGTACTATTGAAGACCTCTCCAAGCAGTACACGAGGACGATTAAGAACTACTTGAAGAGGCTTCAAAACTACTCGAACTACTACTCTCGACTACAATGTGCTCGGGGGCTTGTCGGGCATACTCCCCGGGTACTCATACAAGGAAGGATGAAGATGGAGTCTTACTAGAATTCCCCTGTAATCATACTAGGACTCGCTCCGTGTAATCCTACTAGGACTCCTGCCTTGTAACCGACTAGGAACCCGCCCCCAGACTATATAAAGGAGGGCCGGGTACCTAGCCGGGCACCTGATCTCAACCCAACACCAAGCGCAGGGCGCCATACTTGATCCCCATACAGGATGTAGGGCTCGCCACCTTGGCGGCCAGAACCTGTATAAATCTTGTGTCCCGTGTCCTTGCCCACACCTTCGAGTTCTCGGTCTCCCGATCACGATTCTCACCGCACAATCTACTACCTTGGGTACCCCCTGGGTAGGTTTGCCGGGTTAAAACACCGACACATACGAAGTCACCATGGACAATGGCAAGCAGTTCGACAGCACCGACTTCAAGGACTTTTGTACCTATCTGGGCACCAAGTTATGCTTCGCTTCGGTCTACCACCCGCAGTCCAATGGGGCGGTAGAATGGGCCAATGGGGTAATTTTTGCCGGCATCAAAAGGAACATCACCGACTTGCCCAAGAGAAAATGGGCCGAAGAGCTACTGAGGGTGATTTGGTCCCACAACACCACAACTTTCAGAACCACGCAGTTTTCACCGTTCAAGTTCCTTTATGGCGAGGAAGCCATGTTACCCGAGGAGTTGTGCTTGGGAACCTGGAGGGACATTCCTTCCAGCGACGAAGACCTCAAGGCTTTGGTCCAGAACATCGAGGAGGTGCATTTGCAGGCAGGGACAAACCTGTCATCCTACCAGGAAGAAACCAGAAGGTGAAAAAACAAAAAGATTCGACCGAAGTTCATACGGTCGGGAGACCTGGTACTACGCAAGATCCCGAAGGGAAAGCTGAAGGGTAAGATGCACAGGAAGTAGGAAGGTCCATTCATAGCAACCGCGACATCGAACGAAGCGGCCTTCAAGTTGCATCGGTTGACCGGCGGAGAAGAGCCCTACACATGGAATGTGGACATGCTCCAGAAGTACTTCGTCTGAGGTCGCCACGGAGCGGCAACCTTTTGTATTTTCGTTTTGTAGACTTTGTTTCTTTTATGTTGAGAAATTTGTATTATATGTACATTAAGTAGGGGGACATACTCTTTTCCTCACGGGGGAGGCTTCGCGGTTCCCTACTGGACCCGCGAAGTGTGAGGTTTTTAATGAGGCGGGCCCATGCACATTGTCTTTTGATGTGTAATATAAGTCAGTTTTCCACCAGCACTTGTCACCCAATTTCCTTCTTTTTGAATACATTTTCGCAGCTCCGACGAAGCTATGCTACCCTCGTACACTCCAGGGGGGCATAGTCTTCGAAGTGGCCTTCGGCGGGGTAAGTGACGGCGTGGGCGCGGACCGCATTGAGTGCGCACGAGCCACGCCTGTCACTTATCGTCGTGGCCGAAGGAAAAGTCCGCTAGACGTGACACAGAGGCCTCGTTATGGCCTAAGTGTTAGCGCGCCTGGTGCGATGTGTCGGTCCCGTTATGACCGAAGGAAAAGTCCTCTTGACGCGGCACAGTGACCTCGTCATGGCCTAAGTGCAAGCACGCTGGTGCGATGCATCTGTCCCGTCATGACCGAAGGAAAAGTCCGCTTGACGCGGCACAGAGGCCCCGTTATGGCCTAAGTGGAAGCACGCCTGGTGCGATGCGTCGGTCCTGTTATGACCGAAGGAAAAGTCCGCTTGACGCGGTGCAGGGGCCCCGTTATGGCCTAAGTGGAGGTGCACTTGATGCGACCTTTCGGTCCTATCATGACCGAAGGACAGGTCCGCTTGACGCGGTGCGAGGGTCCTGTTATGGCCTGAGTAGAAGCTCACTTCTGTCAAGAAAATGCTCAATGCGGTACAAGAACTGTTGTACTGGCTAAGGGGAGGCGGCAGCCGAAGGACAGAAACGCGCGCGAACAGCAGCGCTACCTTCCGGCAAGAATTCAACTAGGATATCTAAGAAGGATAAGACACACGTCCTTCTCAGATATTTTCGGTCATTAAGGGCTGAGACGAAAGGCGACGACAAAAACAAGCGCAGTAACAAAAGTTGCAGGCGATGAATACAGCTACCTTCGTTTTATTATCAAATTTCGAAATACAACAATTCAATACAACAATCCAATGCAACAATTCAATACAACAGTACGATTACAGCATGTCCTTCTTCCACACACACTTTACAATTTGGTTTGGGTCGCGTCGCCCCAGCATGCCGCGAACACTTCCGGGGGGAGTTCCGAAGCAGGTCACTTGAAGTCTTCGCGGCATTACTTGACGCGACGCAGAGCCGTGAGGGGAGGATACTTCAAAATGATTAATCCTCATTAAGTACAACTTCGCAGATCTCGTCGATCAAATGAAGAGCCGCTGTGTCAATTATGTCCAGAGCCATCTGGCGAAGCCCTTCATCAGTGGGCATGCGCCCTGCGCCGATGACAGGATTATAGTCAGGAGCGCGGACACTCACATTGGCTCGATCTTTGCAACCGCAGTGCCATCAGATGAGGCGTCAGGAATTAAATACACGATTCGAGTGGCCTGATGGCACCCTCTTCGATCGGCTCTGGCTTCGTAATGACCCCTTCGTTTACGAAGTGGCCTGTCAAATTATGCTTGGCCACCCGTCGGGCGGCGCGCTCTCTAAGAATGGCCTCTCGGAGTGAGGGGTCCTTTGAAAATTCCGCGAAAAAGCATTTAGCGGCCTCATTTCGGAGCTGATAACGTTTAGCACGATACGACAAGAACTCCGAGTACGACACGCCTGGATGGCGAATGCTAAACTTGGTCCACATGTTTGGTGCAACAAAAAAAGAGTTTAGGGGCAAGGGCGGGTCGTTCGCACCTTCGGCTCTCTGCGCAGGCACCACCGAGGGGACTTGCGCAGAGACACCATGTATTAGCATCTAGTACAACCACAACGCCAAAAAATATCATCTATTTACAAAACAACAGTTCAAGGCCCCTTAGACCTCGGCTTCGGTGGTGAGGAGCGGAGTTTCAGTCGGCTCGGTGGCCGCGGGCTTCGGGGGGGCTTCGCGCTCAGGAGAGCTGGCAGCGAGCAGCGTGGCTTCGAGCTCAGCTGCACGCGCCATCTCCGATGCGTCGCCTCCAGGGGCTTCTCCGGTGCGGGCCGCGGCGCGAACGTTCTCGTCTGGCGCGAGGACAGCGTCCCCTTCGGGAGCGGCGGTGGTTCCGGGGGAGGTGAAAGCAGGCACAATGGTATCCACGGTCGCCACGGTGCGCTTCGCATCGTCCGAAGGCCCCTCTGCACCGTCATCGTGTAAGGCTTCGGCTTTTGGCCTCGCCACCTCTTCGGTAACACGGGCGTCGTCGCACTGCACGTCGGCCCCATCGCCCCCCACATCGGCGGTGGCCCCTCTTTCGGCTGCGACGCCTTCAGCGGTGATCAAAGGAACCCCAGGCATGGCGATCCAGTCGCCTTCCTTCATGAACTGGGGCAGGGCGAGCACGCCACCGTGACGCGACCGAAGGCGCGCTACAACATGCGCCTGTAAGCGAGGCCCTATTTGCACAACATCAAAACAACATGATTGCATCATCACGGGTCGACACCAAAAGTGGGGTATTACTACAGAAATAAAAGCTGTTTCGACGAACCTGAGCACTCAGGCAAACCGACTCATCAAGGGTAAGACGGGACCCGCGCTCGGTGAAGAAAGTATTCATAAAGTTCTTGGCGAGATTCTTGGCGAGCACGGGGAGTTGCGCCACGTCCAGTTCCTCATCGGTGGGCCACTCGTAGTCGTCTTTGGTCAGTCACCAAAGATCACTCTTGCTGACGGTCTTCTCCGATGAGGGGCGATCCGCAGGGATCAAGGAGCACACAGAGTAGGCCAATGTGCGAACCCCCACCGCAGCTCCGAGCTCACCAAAGATCTTGGTATTCATGGTGATGAGGTCGAAGCAGGTGCTTACCCACTCGTAGAACGCCCCGACGGTGCACTGGGGGAACACGATCGGTGGCGCATCAAGGTTGCATTGCCCCAGTAGCTCCAAGACTTCCGAGCGAAGAGCCTCTGCACTTCGGATATGCTCTGTGCGATACCTCTCCAGCACACTATTCAGCCGGCTCGTTTCGTTCTGAGCTTCGGTCAGCATGGCATCCTTGTCGCGGAGTTGGGCGTCCAAGTCCTCTTTTGCGCTAGCAAGGTTCTCCATGTCGAGGTGCAATGTTTCCAAAGCAGCATGGGAGGCTTTCGCTTTGTCCTCTTTCACCCGCAGCAGCTGTTGGTTTCGTTCCTGCTCAGCGGCTAGCCGTCCCTCCAGCTCTACCACCCGACTCTGCAGCGAAGTGGCCGCGGCAACCGACAGCTCTTTCGCCTTTTTACTTACCTGCTCCAGCCTTCGGGCAAGACACCGAGACGCAATGAAGGCCTTCAGGGACAGATCCCCGCAAGCAGTGGTTAGGCCGGCGGACCTGGTATTCCCGAAGTATTCCTCTTCGTGGGGAATCGCGAAACTTGATCCAGCCTCCTCCAGAAACTTGCGCTCGTGGCCGCCGCTCATCAGGCCCAGGAAGCGGAACTGTTTTCCACCAATTAGCTTGGCTTCGGGGGGAACCCGAAGGCGAGCGGCGGGGGCTTGGGGCTCGTCCCGCGTCACGCGGTAGTTGCTGCTCTCGGGTTCTTCCTCTTCTTCATCTTCTTCCGCAGCAGCGACGAGGTCATCTTTTTCAGCACCTGTAGCTGATGGGGAGGCGAACTGTTCGGTATTCTCAGACGACGAGCTGGACGAGCTGGTGGAGGTGGAGCTGGATTTGCCTTCATCGCGGGGGGCTTCGGGACCGAGGGCTACGGGGCTGCGACCGCGAGAGGCTTCACCGACAGAAGATACGATGCGAACATCGCTGTCTTCGTCGCTGTCTTTCTCCTTCGGGCTCAGCGACACAAGTAGTGGCCCGCCGGCTTCCTCGCTAGCACCGCCCGGAGGTGCAGCCGAGCGCAAGGGCACGGTAGCGATCACAGTTCCGACGACGCCGGTCTCGACGTCCACGACCCGGGTTCTCTTGGCGGCTGGGGGTGAATTCGCTGGTCGGCCACCACTCTTCTTACAGGCTTTCCCCTCGGCGGCGGCGGTGGCTGCAGCTGCTGGTGCGTTCTTTCTACTGGTTTTCTTCGTTGGGGCAGCGCGCGGTGATGTTGCAGTTTCGCCCGCGTCCGCGTCGGCGGCGGCGAGCGCAGCAGCTTTCCTTTCGGTCGCTTCGCGATGCTTGGCGAAGCCAACGCGTTCGGGTGCGGCGACCTTGAAGAACTCGAACACTCGGTTTGTCCGAGATGCGTTCAGCTCTGCTACTGTGTCCTTGTACTCCTTCGGCGACACGGGGCCAAGGATGAAATCGCCGTGGTCCTCCACCTTCCTTTTCTTCAACACTGTGGGTCAACAAGTATGAATAGTCAACACGTGAAGCTTCATCAACAAGAGAAAAAGGTAAAAGATCACCGAAGGGCACAGAAGCACTCACAGGCGGAGATGAAGCCGAAGACCTTCGTCCAGTCAGGGCACTTGACCCCGCCGATGTCAGCCGCCCAAGCATCATCGACCACCGCCCATCCGTCGACCAGAGGGCACATGGGAATGCTGTGATACTCCACTATGTCGCGCGTGCTGTACTTGCGTGCGAACCAGCGGAGCATCATGACAAACTCGTCATCCTCAGGGCAGGAGGGGTTCTTTGTATACGACTCATGAAGGGGGCAGTTCCTTCGTAGCCAGCAGGTGAGACTCCCGGGGGCGGGTGGAGTTACGGTACGGTACAACCACTGTTGTTGCCATTCCGAAGGACATTTGTTGCGATATGCGGTTACGGAGCTCACGACGCCGGAATTTACGAGAAGTTCAAATAGCCAAACTGACAGTCTTTCTCTACAGTCTGGTCTTCCTCTTCTTCGAAGACAGTGCATCACTGGTGATGAACTTGGTGTGCCGAAGCAAGCCCTTCGGCGGAGGGCTTGATCTTCGTAGTACGGCATATCCACATATACACCGACAAGTGAAGAATCGCATTGGGGGTGAGCTGATGCAAGTATATGTGGAAATACCGGAGGATGTCGACGACGGCGGGATGAAGGGGAAACCGAAGCCCTGCAAACAGGAGATTGCGGAAGATGACAACCTCATTATAGCGGGGTTTCAGTACGGTCTCTCGGCCAGGGGCTCGCGCAGTCCCGATCATGCGGTTCTTTTGAAGTGAATTCACATCAGCTCCATCATTCTGGCTTCGACCGAAGGTGTACATCTTCGGGATTTCCTTTGCGATAGCGTCGCGCCTTCACTTCGGGGCCATGAATACGCTCTAATGTGAAGTAGAAGAAGAACGGAGGGACGAAGGAAACCTTACAGTGAAACCTTCGGAGTTCGAGCCTCTCGTCTGCGGATCGCGGCAGTGGGGTGCGGTAGCCCAAGGGTCAACCCCTTTTTATAGTGCGCTGCCGCCCGATAATCTCGCGAGTAACATGTAGATTTACCTTTTTACCCCGACGATCAACTCTCACAACGGTAAAATTTTCAAAGGGCAGCACACGTCTTTTACCCAAGCAAGTGTCAGCGTGGGCTGCCCGTGGGAGTTCTGAAGCCCGTTTTTCACCGTGTAAAGAGTTGGTCGTAAATTCGACCCATCTAGAGAGTAGGACGGCCCTCACTGACGAGGGGCTACTGTTGGGGAAAATGGCCTTCGGAAGCGTTATGCCACGTTCAGCACGGTGGCTGACTTCGGGACACAGGTGACAACGGGTTTTTGTTGAAGTGTACAGTGATGAATTTAACGATAACACTGATGCTGCTCGAGTTACGTGAGTGTTGTTTCGCAGGAACAACTCTCACCCTCGGCGATCCCGATGGATGCGGACCTTCGGCGTCGAAGGTGTGAACGGGTCAGAAGCACCACACAGCGGGCACGTTTCAGCGCGTCCAGGCGGGATGCCTCAGAAGCCCAATACGGGCAGGGCGGAGTCGTGGGCTATTTCGGTGCCGAAGGCGCGGCGCGAACGGTGGCCTTGGCTTGGTCGAAGGGACGCCGTAACACGTGGCTGCACCAGACGTGTAAAGGGGTGTCGTACGAAGCAGAGACAAGAGGTGCCGCGTGTAAAGGTGGCATGACCATACGAAGACACGCTGGAGGCCTGTATCGGGGCAGGGAGTTACTATTATACCCTTGTAAAATGTGTAAAGCCGCTTGTCGGGAACGGAAAAGGTGTAATTGCGGTAAATGATCATACCCAGGGGCCTCCTATAAATAGTGGCTCCCTTGTAATCGAACGGACACACATTAATGAGAGAGCTCCGAAGGCTCCAGTTTAATTCTTGGCTTTCGGTTTTGTGAGTGCTTCATTTTTCTTTCATAGTACTAGAAAGTAGTTATAGAAGTAGTTAGAAGGTAAGCTCTGCCCGTCTCCGAGGAGGGCCTTCGGCCGTATCCCTTTCGGAGGAGGGTAGAGCTTTCAAGGGGCTGTTGTGTTGGCATCCACCTTCGGGCCCGATTCCCACCAACACCGCCCCTCATCGCTCTCCTCTTCTTCCTCTTCTCCTGACGACGAGTTCTCTGGGGTCACTAGGGGAGAGAGTCCATGCTGCTCTCGCAGCCGGTACTCCTCATCCTGCTGCTCCCGGTGCTCCTGCCACCGGATTCTCCTCTCCTTATGCGACGCCTTTTCTTGCTCTCGTCTATACGCAGCGCGGGCGGCCGCCCGGGCACAGGGCATTGGTGGATCCGACTGTGAGGCGTCCACGGTCACCCTCTGCTAATGGCATCCGTCAAGATCACACCAGTACATTACGAGGAACCAAAAGGAAAGGGGAAGCCTACTTACCGGCGGGGTGTCGGGAAGCATGATGAATGACCAAAGGTCGTCATTGTCGGTCAGCATGGTCCTAAGGTTGACCACGCGCCTTGCCCTTGTCGACGCGTATTCCCGAGGAAAACGCTCGCGCAGTAGCCGCGAGCGTGCCAACGCTGTAGGGTCGGCCTCCTTTCCATGAGGGGGACGATCTGCCGGTGGTGTAGGTTGGCGAGAACCGAAGCCGCCCCTAGCTCGGCGTCCGCAAGACTCCTCAGTCCATTGAGGAGCGACTCCAGCTGATCCTAGTGCGAGGAAGGAGATAGGCCATGGTGCCAAGCATCGGTCTTCGCCTTCAGCACCTTGCCGGTGTAGGGGGGAAGGTCGGCGCCTTCGTTGCGGAGGTAGAACCACCCCTTCTCCCACTCCGCGTTGTTGGACGTCATCGTGCACGGGATGTACCACTCCTTGCACAAGTCCTGCACCGAGAACGTTAGGCCTCCGGCCTGCATCGCCCGGCACACTCGTGTCTCGGTCGTGGCGATGGTGTGCAGCTCCACGCGAAATAGGTGGACCCAGAGATCCCAATTCACTGGGATCCCTAGGAAGCCCTCGCAGACGCCGACGAAGGTAGCCGCCTGCGAGGTCACATTGGGGGCGAAGTTGTGGAGCTCCACCCCATAGTGGTAGCACAACCCACGCATAAAGCAGCTCATCGGTGCGGTGAAGCCACGCTCATGATGCCAGACAAAGCTGAAGACGTAGCTGAACAACGGGTTCGGCTCCTGATCCGTCACCGGTGGAGCAATCCACGCCGGGGGCGCTCCCTCCACATTCGGTGCCAGCAGCCGACCATTGACAAGCTCGAGCAAGGCAAACTCCATCACCGACGAACAACTCCACGACAACGGATCCAACACCACGATTGGCTGGGGCGGGGCCATTGTGGTCGACGGCAGCTTGCGAAGATGATGCGAGCAACGGGTGAGAGAAAGGGGACGAGCGGCCGGGAAACAAAGGCGAAAGAAGAGAAGCAGTGGATCCTAAGTGTTGAGGTAAGGGGTTCCCCCCTCCCTCTCCTATGATTTATAGATCCAGGAGAGCCGTGCTCCCCGAACCGCGCGCGCACGCCGCGCGCATTAACTGCAGGTAGCCGCATCTACCACTGACGAGCAGGCCCCACGTCGCTGAAACGGCCAGGCGCACGCGTACGCGCGATCATTATGGCGCGGCTACCGAGGGGCCGCGGCGGCCCGTCACGTCCGCCACACACATCACCCACTACGCGCGGTTGCCCCACTTGAAAAGGCGCGCTCGTCGCACACGACTGCAACCACGACTGTGGGCATTTAATGGCCCGGTCCCTTACCAAGTAAGCGTGACCCTCGCGCGGCCTGAGCCTAGGGCTCGAAAAATCAGACCCTCAAAGGGTGCTATTACTGACTAGTGGTCTCGAGACCCACTCGGTGAGAGTGGGCGCCACAGGTGCCCTCGATTCTAGGGGATTACTAATCAACAACTCGAGGGTCGGCTCGACCACGAACCCACGAGTCCTGCAGATGCAATCAAGACGGTGGCACCTAGCTGCCACTCCGCAACGGCCCTACTGATCAGGGGTTCGAAGCCTGACTCTCGAAAAGTTCGAACAGGCGCCCCAGATCAACAAAGTCAGGGACGACGAGGGCGCGCTCATTCGAGCCTATCCTCGAGCTCACCAGCTCGAGGGCGCCCCACATGTCGTGTTCAAGAGCCAACAAGGGCAACTAGTCGAGAGATCCCATCGAGAGAGAGCTTCCGCGCCCTCGGTCCCCAGCGAACGGGACCGAGCCCTGCCTAGCAAACCCATGTGAGTGCTTTCATGGATGAGTCTCCGGACCACGAGCCAACCCTTATCGAACGGGGCATGAGCATCCACTTGAATCACCCAATAACATCTCAATGAGGAATCCGCAATTCGCGACTCGCTCGATGGGAGTCGTGGAAACCTCACCCTCCGTCCCGCGGAGGGACGGCGAGGGGGCGTATAAACAAGACGAAGAACACCCCTCGATCTCCTCAACTGGGCCCAGGCTCGGGGGCTCGACGCACGGCTACACCTCCAAATAAGTGCGCATGGCACCGCCGAGGCCGGCTGAAATATTGCCGATGCCAGCTAAAACTAAACACCTCGCACACTAGCACACCCAGCGAAAAAACCTTGCAGGAGCACCTACGCTCGTGCAAGGCTTTGGGGGCTACACCCGCGGGTGCGCTAGCGCTCCTCCACGGAACAGCACAGCGTCCAGGAGGGAAGAATGTCCCATCAGCAAGCGCCAGCCTCTGCGGGATCCTACGGATATCACCACAGAGGCTCGGGGGCTACTGTTGGGGACAGCCATAGGGGTCCCCTAAATAACCAGGGAAAACCCACTTTTTCGCAAATAACAGAACATAAACGAACTCACCAACGTAAAATACGCCTAAACAATCACGGATCGCAAACAAGGGCCCACGGTCCTGGAGGCCCCAGCAGCCCACCAGAACAGTCGGCCCCAGCCACCCTCGGGCGAGACTCCGCTTCACTTGAGGGGCACGGCCCCGTGTTGACGGAACTCCGCCTCGCTCAAGGATTGGACGCCCCCTCGAGCAAGGCTCCGCCTCGCTCGAGGCTCTCACGGGCTCGCCGCCCCCGTACCTACTCCCCCGGCCGGTGTCTTTAATTTTATGACACATGCAAGCGCCCAAGTCAAAGACGAATCTGCGCCACGCCTCTGACACGCCTGGGAATCATGCCCCGACGCTGTTCCGCCAACCCTCCCGGTGAGGCCATCCCCGCCACTGTACGACACTATGCGGTAAGGCCAGTGTCAGCTCCATGACACTGTGCTACCCACTCTCGTCCAGGCCAGGCGCCGCACCCTCGAAAGAGGACGGCGGAACACCCGAAAGGGGGACAGACGTCTGTTCCACTCTCACCCAGGACAACACCGTGACGTCGGACCAGTGAGGCAAGTCTCCTCCGTCACCATCGATCCTGTGTGGCCATCCCCGCCATCGCGACTCCATCCCGGGCACTGCAACGCCATCCCCAACGTTGTGGGAGTACGGGGTGACAAGACGCCACCACGCTAGCTGCTGTGCGCCTTACGGCCTCCCGTCAGCTGCACCCTTGAGTCAGCGTACGGACAACAACTAAATGGGAGATTTCGACACCATCACCCTCGAAGCCGCCCCTGGACGGACACAGGGCATACCACGACGCTCCGCCAGAAGCGAGATTCGCCAGTACGGCCGTCTACTCTACAATACTGTGCGCCATACCACCACATGTAGTTAGCACAGCGTGGCATGCCTGTAAACTGCCTCCCTTGGCCTATAAGAGGAGGGGCAGTCCCCTTGCCGCGGGGGGACGACGGTAGCAAGCACACTCACACGCTCACTGCCTTCACCACGATCTTGGCACTTGCCTCAATCAAAAACCTCTGGGACCTGGAGGCCTAGCCTCCTCTCCTGCCTCGCTTGTAGCCCCCCTCTGCAAGCACTACAGTGCAACGCAATATAGTGCTTCGAGCACACCACTGCTAGACGTACGGCCCCGGCCAGAACCAGGATAAACCCCGTGTCACTAGTTGCTTAGCAACGACCATCGAGAGATAGATGTCAGCACTCTTACTAGTTAGTGTCAGGACTACTTTCCGCACCGACACCATTGGTTAGAATATCAAATACGTGCAAATGTTGACGGTAAACTTATAGCTAGGTGTACCAAAATCGACCGTCAACAATGACGACGAGTGATTGCATCATGGATGGCCTCATGTGATGTCTATAGTATCACTAGTTCATTTCCTGCTGTTTTCAAACTCTGAACCTTTACTTAGCATGTCATGAATCATGGTTTGTAATAATTAAACCCTTCAGGGTAAATTGGATTTAATTTATGTAATGTACTCTGGACTCGCCTTCGTGTGAGTTTTAATGTAGTTCGATCCTTTGTGTGTCAACCAAGTGATTTACCGAACTTTGACCCAGCGACTTACGACGAGACGATGCTTTATTGTCGCCTAATGACTAAAGTGGATTGGTTTAGGCGATAGTACGGTATTTTTCTCGGGCGGGTTGTCACAACTGGCCTTATGTAGTCTGCACTCATAGACACCATACAGATCAACAGTTCCTCAAATTTTATGCTAATTGTTTCTGAAGAATGCTTGAATATACCATCTATACCACTATTGGACATAGCTTGGCCATACACAAGAAAAAAAATAGCTAGTGATTCCATAGAACTCATATGAATAGTTGATTTCAGCCCATATTTATCAACTAATAGATCATGCAACATGTAAAATAATTGTGCATTCGTTCAGAATTGCTTATGACTTTCACCCGGAGTGTTTATTTTTTCCAAAGTCCATCTTTGTCCACTTTGGTAAGGAGTTCTAACAGGATGTTTATCATGGTATGTCATGAAGTACTGACCACAAAGAAGAGCAGTTGCAAATTGACAACTCTGAGCTGATCGCAACACAGATAAAGAGTTTGTAACCCATTCATCATCAGAGATCTCATCATCAGATCTGTACATCACACAAACATCACACATGAATTTATTAAAGTCATACAAATATTACATAGTTCAAAGCATACAAGGCATACAATAGTTCAAAGTTTGTAAGGGATAAAACATGGATTATTGCAGGCATTCAATAGTTCAAAGCATACAAGATTGATAAAAAAATGAAGCATAAATCAAAGGATACAAGATTGATGCATGGTACTACACAAACTACTTAGGCACATCATTTTTAGTCATCCATTCATACTTCCTCTTCAGCCAATCAAACCTCTCCTCAGGTGTATCCAAAGTCATAAACATATAATGTTTTGCTTTATTGGTAAAAACTAGAGTTGCAGCAAAATGCTCATTGGTTGATGGAACCACCCCACAATCCTTGACCAAAGCCATGACATCTTGGATGGAACAACCAGATAAATCCTCCCTCTTTGCAATAGACTCACAAGATGCAGTTGTCCTCTCATTCGTCTCCACAATCTTTCCCATTTGTTCATGAAACCAATTACCACCACTTGTCTTTGGTTTCTGTTGACGTAAAATCAGCACCTCACGCCAAGCACACAGCAAGCCGAACAAAGCTGGCTTAACACACGTGCCGAATCCGAAGCGTGCTAGTCAATTTTCCTGAAACTGACAAAGGATGAAAAGCACTTATATAAAACCTGGAAATTGCCGGTGGTACCAGACAGTTCTGTATTTACGGCTAGAAAGCCAATTAAAATGACATATAACTACGACAAGCTATCTGTCGGCGTTTTGAATATCATTCGGGAGCTCTAAAACATGAAATCGGGATATAGCCGAATGCATGACGTAAGCATGACAAAATATTGGTCTTTGTTTAAACAGCATTGCTCGCACGTGGTCATGACCGATTTTCGAGGATAAATTACAATAAAATAAATAAGTTGAAAGCATGATTATAAATTTGAAGTAAACAAGCATGCATATGCCAAAAGCACTAGTCTACCGCATGTCTAGGTACTTTCAAACCCGTCGAGCGTGACACCAAACAAGTTAATCCACTGCATGATACGACTTGCTTGAAACCACACCACCAACCAAGAATAGATCAATCCACCGCATGATACAATCTAAACATGGAAGGTTAAAAGCATACATTATTTAAAACAAACTTATGAACACGTTTCACTCGTGGCAGAATTGCCGAGTACAGCTGTACTGCCGATTCGGGTTCCGTGGAGAAGGAACAAACTATGCTAGATCAACACGCTTGAACTCGCAACACGTGGCAATCTAGATTAATTTGAGTTCGGCTATTAAATAGCATGTGATCCATGAACCACATTAAGTTTGAGGACCATGTGTGGTTCGAGGACCGGTGGATGGTCGCTTCCTTGTGTGATGAGGACCGGTGGACCATGCGCCCGCACTTGACCGCAAGCCTTGCGATCCCGACGCGTGTCCTCCGCTTCGAAGATTCTGGACTGCGTCGTCGCACACCGGTCAGACCTGTGCTCCTCACCGGTCAGACCGGTACCCACCGATCAGACCGGTCTGGCACTGCTGCAGCACCGTCTTCGGTTCTTCGGTCTTGGCTTTGTGGATCAACCAAGAAACCCAGTGGTTTTCTGGTGAACCACCGGAAACCCCGCGAACTCGGTGTAGCCTCCGCCAATCACCACTCATGACTCGGCTCCCACGTAGTCCCGGCTCGACCTTGGTTTTGAGGCTCTACCAAGAAACCGTCCACAACTTAATCTTGCTGTTCATGCCACCATGCGGCCTGCACTTGACCCCGCTGGCCACCGGGTCCCTCGAACGAAGCCTACTTGTCTTCTCCACACCTAGAGGCCTCACGGGTGATGACCTTTCGCGCTTGTTCTTCACTTGCACCAACACCAGTCAAGCTGCAACCTGCACCTGCAATACTTAGCCAAGAATCAGTCCACACAACGTTGTCAATCACTCATCACACAAGGAAGCGACCATCCACCGGTCCTCGAACCACACATGGTCCTCAATCTCCCCCTTGATGAGTGCATTGACAACACCCACACGAAAGTAACAAGAGAGAAAAGAAAACGAAAAGAAACAAACAAAAAGAAACTCCAACAAGCGATCGAAAGCCAAACAAAGGCAAAGAGCAAGATCACTTGAAGAAGACAAGTCTCGGACCCCTTAGGCAAGGGCAACGGCTCGACACATCCGAGACAAAACAAAGCTCAAGCAAAGAGCGCAAACCACCAAAGCAAAGCTCGAAAAACCACAAAGAGCTCCCCCTGCACACTTGCAAGCTCCCCCTGAACAAATGCACCTCCCCCTGGACGAATGCATGCAAACCACTTGAAAACCGGGCAGCTGCAACAACTTCAGCTCACACCGGTCAGACCAGTCACCACCACCGGTCAGACCGGTGCCCAACATGTGCACGAGACCGGAAGCACTCGGCCGGTCGGACCAGGGTGACCTCGACCGGTCAGACCGGTGCACACCAGAGCCCAGAAATGGCTCGAAACCACTTGAAAACTTTCTAAATGCATCCAGCAAGCCATTTCAAGATCAAACTTCTCCCCCTTGTTGGCAATGCATGAATCAAGCCAAAAAAGCAAAACTTTCAACCTAGAGCTTCTTAAATAGACAAAATTCAACAAAGAATGCTACACATGTCCAAATGAGCAAGTTAGATACTCTATAGCTTCGTATCGATCTCAACTACATGATCACCAAGTTTCACAACCATTGGACGAAGCTAAAATGGATTTGGGCAATTTTGCAAAAACTTGTCTCTCATGAGCGAAGTCCTAAACATGATCAAAACATATCAAAATGGCAAAGCCACACAAACTTCATGCTAGGAGAGCCATTCTAATCATACGACCATCACAAACACCCACAAGCACCTCATGTCATGTCAAAGCCACCGAGCCATGTGCCTACTTCTATGTATGAGGCTTCTAATTGGTAGGCATCATGCAACGGTTTAGCACCCAAAGCAAATTAAATTCAGCACATATGACATGGGAGCACATTTTCCAAGCATTTGACATTTCATTTTCAGATTCATATATGGTACATGAAATGTCTTTGCGACAAAAAGGAACTTATGCCCCTCCACAAGATGAAGCAAGAGGGCTAAACATTCATGATGGCAAATGAGCCTTTGGCCCCATATGATCAATAAACTAGCTATCCAACCACAAATTAAGCATAACCAAGCAACTAAAACATGTCAAGATCATATAAAGGCATTTACACATGAGAGAGCATACATGTGACTATTTTTCAAAAACATAGCCATCAACCATGGATTATTCATCAAGATCATCAAGAGCTAAGCCAAACTAACAATAGCGTACCAAACAAGATCACAAAGACATAAATAACATTCCATGGTGAACAATGTATATAGGAGAAGATTTTCCTATCCAATGCATATGATACAAAATGCATGCAATCTAAGATACAAGCATGCCTATACATCGTGTTACATATGCCATGCCAAATGCAAGAAATGCACAAAGGAAACTATACATATGCTACAAAGGAGCTCCCACACACCCAACTCAAGAAATAAAACACAAACCAAGCTCCCCCCGCAAACGAGTGAAAGTTGCTTGATCTAGGGGTTTGGTGAAAATGTCGGCTAGTTGGTCATGTGTGGGTACATGGATCAAAGCTATCTTTCCTTTCTCTATGTTGTCTCTCAGAAAATGATACCTCACTTCTATGTGCTTGGTTTTGGAATGGAGCACTGGGTTCTTTGCAACGCTTATGGCACTGGTACTATCACATTGAAGTGGGACATGGGTATACTCCTCACCAAAGTCACTCATGGTGTATGAAATCCAAAGGAGCTGAGAGCAACAACTAGCAGCGGCAACGTACTCGGCCTCGGTAGTGGATTGTGCAACACTAGACTATTTGCGAGAAGACCAAGACACCAAAGAGGAACCCAAAAACTGGCAATTCCCAGAAGTGTACTTCCTATCCAACCGACACCCGGCAAAATCCGCGTCTGAAAAACCATGAAGCACCAAAGAAGAGGACGCGGAGTACCAAAGGCCGAAGTCGGGAGTGTGACGCAAGTACCTGAAAATTCGCTTCACCGCTTGCCGATGCGAAGTCCTCGAAGACGCTTGAAAACGAGCACACAGACATACCGAGAACTGGATGTCCGGCGTCATCGCCGTCAAGTAGAGGAGTGACCCGATCTGGTCCACGTGTTCACCTTCCTCGTCCGCATCAAGAGCCGTAGTTGTACTCATCAGCGTCATCATAGCCTTGGAATCCTCCATCTTGAACTTCCGCACAATGTACTTGGTGTACTTAGCTTGGTGCACAAATGTTCCTTCCTTTGATTGCTTGATTTGTAGCCCAAGGAAGAACTGCAACTCGCCCATCGTGCTCATCTCAAATTCCCTGCTCATATCCTCTGCAAACCTTGCAACAAGAGAGTTAGACGAGCCACCAAAGACAATATCATCCACGTACACCTGCACAATCAGGATATCTCTGCCCCGCCTCAGTAAAAACAAGGTCTGATCGACCTTCCCCATCTCAAAACCTCTCTCAAACAAGAACCCCCTCAACCTGCCATACCAAGCTCTAGGCGCCTGCTTCAACCCATACAGCGCCTTCCTCAACTTGTACACCCGGTGGGAGTATTCTCACTCTCAAACCCCGGAGGTTGCCTCACATACACTTCTTCCTCCAACACACCATTCAGGAAAGCACTCTTCACATCCATTTGGTGCAACTTCAACCCTTTAGCCTCGGAAAAGGCTAGAAGGATCCTAATCGACTCCAAACGGGCTACGGGAGCAAAGGTCTCCTCGTAGTCGATCCCCTCCTTCTGACTGAACCCCTGAGCAACAAGCCTCGACTTGTTTCTCACAACCTCACCTTTCTCTCCCTCTTTGTTCTTCCACACCCACTTTGTGCCAATCGGCTTACACCCTGGGGGAGGGTCAACCAACTCCCAAACCTGATTTCTCTCAAAGTTCTCCAACTCCTCATGCATCGAATTAACCCAATTGTGATCAGATAGTGCGTGTCCAATGTCTTTGGGCTCAAAAGTAGCAACAAATGCAGCATGAGCGAAATGAGAATTGTTCCGAACCCTCGATCGTGTAGTGCGTTCATTCATGTCGCCGATGTTCCTCGAAGCTGGGTGATCTACTTGTACTCGCCAGGGAGGTTCTCGCCTCGATGACCTCCCCCTCAACAACACCTTCTCCTTGTTTTTGATTTGTCGTCGTAGGTGTAGGGGAGGGTCCGTCCACCACCGTAGACGAAGTAGTGGGTACATGTTCAGCCGGGGGCACCACAACGCCATCTTCTTCGTCTCCATGTTCATGCTCCTCCTCTTGAAAGATCTCCTCGCCAAGCTCATCATCACCTGCACACTCAAAGACAAGCTGACTACGTGGTTGTGTCTCGTCGAAGGTTACCTCGGAAGTCTCCACGATTTGGTTAGTTTCAAGATTGAGCGCACGATATGCTCTAAAATGAGATGCCTAACCAAAGAAAATACCATCGATAGACCTAGCCTCAAACTTATCCAACTTCTTGCCTTTCTTCAGAATAAAGCATTTGCAACCAAAGACATGGAAGTGACTCACCTTGGGTGTGCGACCATGCATCAACTCATAGCATGTTTTCTTCTTGTGCACTCTGAGGTAGATCCTGTTTGACACATAGCACGCGGTACTCACCGCCTCAGCCCAATACCTCCTCGGAGTCCTATGCTCATCAAGCATCATCCGAGCCATCTCGCACAAGGCCCTATTCTTCCTTTCCACAACACCATTCTGGGGAGGCGTATACGGACTCGAAAACTGGTGCTCAAGACCCAAGTCATGGCAAAAGGTTTCAAAATGAGAGTTTCTAAATTCTGAGCCATTATCACTGCGGATTGCTCGTATGGCATCTCCGTGCCTCTCGTTCCTCAACCTCAAGACTAGATCTCGAACAAAACCAAATGTCTCCCCCTTATCCTTGTCGGGGACAGCCCTAGGGGTCCCCTTAAACAACGGGGAAATCCTCACTTAAAACCCGCAACAAAGCCAAAACACAGTTTGCCTAACCATGCAGGACACGGCCCATGCCGCAGGGACCCCGACGGCCCATCAAGGCGGCCCTCTTGGAGATCCCCTCGAGCAGGCTCCGCCTCGCTCGAGGATGCGCGCCCCCCTCGGGCGGGCTCCGCCCCGTTCGAGGGGTAGCACTTCCCTCGAGCGGGCTCCGCCTCGCTCGAGGGCCCGCTCCCCCTCGAGCGAGTTCCGCCTCGCTCGAGGGTACGTCCCGCCCTCGATCGGGGTCCACCACGCTCGAGGGCCCCCTCACGCGTGCGCCGGCCCCCGTACACGGGCATTTAACGCCCGACACCGGCGGGACGGTGCCATCATGCGCCGGGGCTCACGCCGGTGCCGCCGCACCAACTCCCCAGGGAGGAGCCCATCCCCATCACTGTGGGGAGGGACTGTGCAGCGCGGCCGGTGTCAGTCCCGTGACGCCACGCGCCTGCTCCAGTACGGCTAACGCGCCGAGCCCTCGAAGGGGGGCCGGTTGCACCCTCGATTTGCTTTCTTGTGACCCTACAGGGTTAGGTGGAAGCGCTAGGCCGGTGGGACGCCATCCCTGCCACTGTAACGGCATGGCCGCCGTCCCCGCGCGTGCAGGCGCACGCCAGGCGCTGTAGCAACAACTCCAGCACTGTGGAGCGTGCGGGAACGGGACGCCGCCTTCCCTACTCCTGTGCTCCGTACGGGCCGACGTCAGCAGCTCCCTCGAAGCCTATCAGAAAACACCATCACCATCCGCCGCCCTTCAACCCTCGAACCGCCACTGTTCGGGTATAAGATAGGCCATGATGGCCAGATCGCCGCAAGGATCGTCCGGACGGCCGCCCACTCTACAGCGTAGCATGTCGCGTTTCCTCACGTAGCTAGATAGCGCGGCGCGCATGTGATTCGCCTCCTCCTTGATCTATAAAAGGAGGGCGAACCCCCCTGCCGCGGGGGACGAACAGACAGACAAGCAGAGAGCACGCAACACACCACGTACTCATCCTCCGATTCTCCCACAATATCTTCAGCCACTTCACCAGGGACTTGGAAGCCACGCTTCCTCTCTCGCCTTGCTTGTAGCAGCCCCACTACAGGCACCCCCAGTGCTGAGCAATATAGTGCCTTGAGCACCCCACTGCTGGACGTACGGCCCCCTCGGCCGGAACCAGGATAAATCCCGTGTCTTTTATTGCTTAGCATCGACCATTGAGGGATAGACCTCGGCGCTTTCTACTGGTTAGTGTCGGGACCATATTCCGCACCGACAGTTGGCGCCCACCGTGGGGCAGTCTGAGCACCTAAGGTCATTCCACCAATTCCCTCTATGATGATCCGCACTGAGTACCGTGGTACACGCTACTGCATGGGTAGCTCGGACCCCCTCCCAGCCGGGTTCGAAATTCGCTTCGGGGACTCGAACTTTCGGTGCCACGGGGGAACGGCTATCTCATGCGCCTCACCAACCGTGAGGAGCTCCGCGCGTGGCGCCAGGCCAGGTCCGCTCCGGTCCCCGCCGCACGCACCACCACGGCGCGGGCGCCCGCAGGCACGGATGCCGCGGGCCCGTCGACGCCACGACGCCGCCATCGCTCGCGGGCGGCGTTCGCGTCGGGGCGCGGTCCGAGCGGTGGCGGCCGAGCGAGCCGCCACTCGGCGCGGCGCGCCGGCCGCCACGACCGCCACCACCCCGGCGGGACGGCGCACGGTCTCGGACCGCGCATCCCCATCGGGCCGCGTGGCGCTACGTCGGCCTACAACGCCAACGTCAACACCACGATGCGCAGGGTTCCGCCTGGCCGCCACGTCTTCGTCGCCGGGGACCGGCGCCTCGGCGGGGACGAGTCGTCCCTGGGTTCCCTCAACGCGTTGCCACCCGCCAACCGCCACGGGTACGCGGAGTGGGACTTCTCCGGCGTGCCGGACCCAGTCATGTTCCGGCGTTTTCTCGACGCTACGGATTGCGGTTCGGCCGCTCCGACGACTCCGGCACGGGAGTTACGATCCCGCGCGGGAGTGCTACGCTCGTCATCACCAACGACCCGGCCAATGCCGCCGGTGCGGTGGGCGCGGAGACGAGGAAGTCACGCCCGCCCCCGGGGATCGCCACGCGCCGGCCGCGGGGCCAAGCGCTCTCGCCGGGGGGCCGACGCCGACGCGCGGCGGCCCAAGCCCGCGAGCTCGAGGCCAAGCCGGCGGAGGAATACGGACGGTGCGGCTACTCCCGCGCCTCAATGGCGGGGGGGAAGCCTCCGCGCGCGGCGAACGCGCGCGGGGAGGCCGGGCCGACGGTGTCCGCGACCGCATCAACACCGTCCCCGACATCGACAACGCGGACGCGCCCCGCGGGCGAGCCGAGAACTCATCGCCGCCGCGACGCCGCGCGCGGGCCATGCCGGCACCATCGACCCCCGAGGCTCGAGACACCGCACCGCGAGGTGCAAACTCTCATCGAGCGGGCGGCCGTCCGGCGGGCGAGAGCTCGGCCTCACGCATCCGCCAACAGGGGGATGCGCGGGACGATGAGGCTGCACCGGGAGGCGAACCCTCGGTGCACGTAGGGGGACCGGCGGGGCAACCCGCCGACCAAGGACGCACGCCGGCCAAGGAGCGACTCCTTGACGCACGCAGGGCACTGGATGGCGACGCCCGCAACGTCATCAACGCCAGGCGCACCAGCAGGGCGGACGCACGAGCAGCAGTGGGTTACCACCCTCGACGAGGTGGACGCTACGACAGCGGCGAGGACCGCTCCCCGACGTCGGAGCCCCCAGGGACCCGTGTGTTCAGCCGGGAGATTCGCGCGGCGGCGTTCCCCCAACGCTTCCGCCAACCCTCGACCATCGTCAAGTACAACGGGGAGACGGACCCCCGCGTGTGGCTCAACGACTACCGCTTGGCTTGCCACCGGGCGGGGCCACCGCCGACGAGGTCATCATCCGCAACTTGCCCCCTGCACCTCGGCGACGCGGCCCGGACATGGCTCGAGCACTTGCCCGCCAGCCAAATCCACAACTGGGATGATCTGGTCCGCACGTTCGTGGGCAACTTCCAGGGCACGTACGTGCGCCCGGAAATTCGTGGGACCGCGCTCCCCGCACACGAAGCCCGGCGAGTCGCCGCGGGACTTCATACGACGCTTCTCCAAGCGCCGCACGTAGCTCCCCCGGCGTGGCGCGAGTCCGAGATCGTGCACGCCTTCCTCGAGGGCACCACGTGCGGGACCTCGTGCGGGAGGCCGGGACGCGGCCCCGCCGCGGACTCCAACGAGCCGTTCGACATCGCCACCGCCTTCGCCTCGGAGAAGAGGCCGTGGGGGCGATCTTCGACGGCAAGAAGGGCAAGCGCTCGGAGGACGCGCCCGCGGAGGGCGTAAAGTCCAAGGAGCCCCACCGCAACGACAAGCGGGGCAAGAAGGGGAAGAAGCCGCGCCGCGAGGCGCGCGAGCAGGGGCGCGACGGCGGTAATGCCGAGGCCCTTGCTGTTGACTCGGCTCGACAGGGCCCTCGACCGGCCCCTCGAGGCCCGGGGGTATTTGACGACATGCTAAAAAAGCCATGTCCTTACCACAAGACCCCAGTGAACCACACCCTTGAGCAGTGCGATATGCTCAAGAAGTTCTATGGCCGCGCCGCCACGAAGGAGGCAGAGGCCAAGAAAGACGGAGGCGACGGCGACGCGGGCGGCTTCCCCGCCGTCGAAAACGTGTTCCTCATCTTTGGGGGGCCAACCGTCGACATGTCGACCCGCCAGCGCAAGAAGGAGCGGCACGAGGTCCTCGCCGCGGAGAGGGCACCTCCGTCCTTCCTCAATTGGTCAGAGGACGCCATCACCTTCAGCCGGGAAGACCACCCGAACCGCGTCCCCAACCCGAGTCAGTACCCGCTGATAGTCGACCCCATCATCGGGAACGCGCGGTTCTTGAAGGTCCTCATGGACGGAGGCAGTAGCCTCAACATCCTCTACGCGCATACGCTGCGCTTGATGGGGATCGGGTTGGACCAGCTGCGGCCCAGCACGAAGCCATTTTATGGCATCGTGCCTGGCAAGCAGGTCCGGCCCCTCGGCGCATCGACCGCCGTTTGGTTTGGCACCCCGAAGAATTTCCGCAAGGAGATCCTCACCTTCGAGGTGGTGGGGTTCAAGGGGGCCTACCACGCTATACTTGGGCGACCCTGTTATGCCAAATTCATGGCGGTCCCCAATTATACCTACTTGAAGATGAAGATGCCGGGACCAAACGGCGTCATCACCGTCGGCTCATCCATCGAGCACGCATTCGATTGTGACGTCGAGTGCGTAGAGCACGCAGAGGCACTGGAGCTGGATGAAGCGCTGGTGAACACGTTGGAGAAGATGGTCAACGAAGACCTCGACTCCGCCGCCAAGCACGCCGGCACCTTCGAGACCGCGGAGCAGACCAAGGAGGTCCCCCTCGACCCTTTAGCCCCCGAGGGCAAGGCGTTGAGGGTCAGCTCCGCCCTCGATCCCGAATAGGAAGTGGTGCTCGTCGACTTCCTCCGCGCCAACGCCGACATCTTCGCGTGGAGCCCCTCGGATATGCCAGGCATCCCGAGGGAAGTCGCCGAGCACTCCCTTGACATCCTGCCAAACGTTCGCGCCGTGCAACAACGGCTCCGCCGCTTCGACGAAGAACGGCGACGGGCAATCGGAGCGGAGCTGCGGAAGCTTCTCGAGGCCGGATTCATCAAGGAGGTGTTCCACCCAACGTGGCTAGCAAACCCCGTGCTTGTAAAGAAAAATAATGGGAAGTGGCGGATGTGTATAGACTACACCAGTCTTAATAAAGCATGTCCTAAAGTTCCTTTTCCTTTGCCACGCATTGATCAGATCGTTGATTCAACGGCTGGGTGTGAATTGCTTTGCTTCCTCGATGCTTACTCCGGGTATCACCAAATAAAGATGAAGGAGTCCGACCAGCTCGCGACTTCGTTCATCACACCGTTCGGGACGTTCTGTTACGTCACGATGCCGTTTGGCCTCAGAAACGCGGGTGCGACATACCAGCGTTGCATGCAGCACGTTTTCGGGGACCACATCGGGCGGACGGTCGAGGCGTACGTGGACGACATCGTCGTAAAAACCAGGAAGGCGGACGACCTGGTTGGCGACCTTGGCGTCGCGTTCGGCTGCCTACGAGCCAATGGGGTCAAGTTAAACCCCGAAAAGTGTGTCTTTGGAGTGCCGCGAGGCATGCTCCTGGGATACATTGTCTCCCAACGAGGGATCGAGGCCAACCCCGAAAAGGTTGCGGCCCTCGAACGGATGGGACCGATCCGGGACCTCAAGGGGGTGCAGAAGGTGCTGGGGTGCCTTGCCGCCTTGAGCCGCTTCATCTCGCGGCTAGGTGAGAAGGGCCTGCCCCTCTATCGCCTCCTCAAGAAGCACGAGCGCTTCTCCTGGACCGCCGAGGCCCAGGATGCGCTCGACAAGCTGAAGGCGTCTCTAACACACGCCCCGATCCTTACGCCGCCGCAAGATGGCGAACCCCTACAGCTCTACGTGGCCGCAACCACCCAGGTGGTCAGCGCCGTGATCGTCGTGGAGCGCACGGAGGAAGGGCACGCCTTGCCTGTACAGCGGCCGGTCTACTACATCAGCGAGGTCCTGTCAGACACGAAGACGCGCTACCCCCAGGTCCAGAAATTGCTGTACGCGGTAGTCCTTGCGCGGCGCAAGCTCCGCCACTACTTCGAGGCCCACCCCGTCACGGTGATTTCCTCCTTCCCACTGGGGGAGATCATCCGCAACCCCGACGCTGCGAGCAGGATCGCCAAGTGGTCCGTAGAGCTGATGGGCGAGACGCTCGCCTACGCCCCGCGCAAAGCCGTCAAATCCCAAATCTTGGCTGATTTCGTCGCCGAGTGGACGGATACGCAGCTACCGCCGCCGCAAATCCAAGCGGAGTGTTGGACTCTGTTCTTCGACGGCTCGGTGATGAAAACAGGGGCGGGCGCGGGCCTGCTCTTCGTGTCACCCCTCGGGGAACACATGCGGTACGCGGTGCGCCTCCACTTCCCCGCGTCTAACAATATGGCTGAATACGAGGCCCTCCTCTGCGGCCTCAAAATCGCCATTGAGTTAGGCATCAAGCGCCTAGACGTGCGGGGGGACTCGCAGCTCGTGATCGATCAAGTCATGAAGAACGCAAGCTGCCATGACGACAAGATGGAGGCCTACTGCAAAGCCGTGCGAGCCCTCGAGGACAAGTTCTACGGCATCGAGCTCAACCATGTGCGTCGCCGGTACAACGAGGAGGCGGACGAGCTCGCCAAGATTGCGTCCGGGCGGATCACCGTCCCCCCGAACATTTTCGCACGTGACGTCGCTCAACCCTCGGTCGTCTTCGAGCCCTACCCCTCGAGTCACGACGAACCCTCGGGGGCTCCCTCGAATCCAGCGGGTGCGGAACCCATGGACGAGGACCCCTCGAACGAGGCGTGCGTGCTCTCCCTCCTCGAGGGGTATGGCTCCCACGAGGCCGACGTGATGGACATCAAGCCGGCTCCTGTCCAAGCGGACTGGCGCGAAAAATACATCGCCTGGATCGCTCGAGGGGAACTCCCCGCGGACCGGGCCGCGGCCATGCGCATCGCCAGGATGGCCAAGTCTTTTGCCCTCGTTGACGGCGAGCTGTACAAGCGCGCCGCCTCCGGCATACTGCAGCGCTGCGTGCCCATCCCCGAGGGGCGCGAGCTCCTGCGGGACATCCATGCGGGGATCTGCGGCCACCACGCCGCGCCCCGCACCCTCGTCGGCAACGCGTTCTGCAAGGGCTTTTACTGGCCCACTGCGGTCGCGGACGCCAGCGAGATCGTGCGCACCTGCGAAGGGTGCCAGTTCTACGCCCGCAAGTCCAACTTGCCCGCCCATGCCCTGCAGACCATCCCCGTAACGTGGCCATTTGCCGTGTGGGGGCTGGACATCGTCGGGCCCCTGCGGAAGGCACCCGGGGGTTTCACCCACTTGTTGGTCGCGATCGACAAGTTCTCCAAGTGGGTGGAGGTGCGCCCCATCACGAATCTAAGGGCGAGCGAGGGCGGTAACATTCTTCACCGACATCGTCTACCGCTTTGGAGTGCCAAACTCCATCATCACCGACAATGGGTCCCAGTTCACGGGCCGGAAGTTCTTGGAGTTCTCGCGACAAGTTCCACATCCGTGTGGATTGGGCACCGTGGCGCATCCACAGACCAACGGCCAAGTAGAGCGTGCCAATGGCATGATCTTGCAAGGCCTAAAACCCAGAATTTTCGACCAGCTGAACAAATCTGGGTGAAAATGGCTCCAAGAGTTACCAGCGGTTGTGTGGAGCCTAAGGACCACCCCGAGCAGAGCCACTGGGTTCACCCCGTTTTTCCTAGTCCATGGCGCGGAGGCCGTCCTCCCCGCGGACTTAGAATACGGATCGCCCAGGGTTCGAGGCTATGACGAGGATGCAAACCAGCGAGCCCGCGAGGACTCGCTGGATCAGCTGGACGAGGCACGCCTCGTGGCCTTGATGCATTCCGCAAGGTACCAACAGTCCCTCAGGCGCTACCAAGCACGCAAGATACGCCGGCGGGATTTCAGCGAAGGGGATCTGGTCCTAAGGCTACGTCAAGACAACCGAGGGCGCCACAAGCTATCGCCCCCATGGGAGGGACCCAACGTCGTAGTGAAGGTACTCAAGCCCGGCACGTACAAGCTGGCCAACGAGGACGGCGAAGAGCTCACCAACGCTTGGAACATCCAACAGCTACGTCGTTTCTACCCCTAGTTAGGATTCCCAAGCATTCTCTGTTGTAAAAATCATATGGCCAACGCCCCAGTTGGTGACAACTATGTAAACGCCTCAAGTCTAATGGAAAGGGCAACTCGGCTTTCCCCTGAAACCCAAGTTACCCTCGGGGGCTACTGTGGGGGGCACCCCCCCCAAAATGGTCCCATTTTCGCGCAAAAATAAGGAAACTCACACGCGCTAAGTTTGTTTTCTACTTCAACCTCGAGCAACGGTTCGAACAGGGCGCTGGCGGCCTAGCGGAAGGAGCGCGCGAGTCAGAGATAGCCTACGCCGCGAGGATACGGCCCTTCTCTCTCGCCTCCAACCCAGCAGGCCCCCGCGAAAATCGAACTCCCCTAAGTAAAATCTACTCAGGAAGAAGGAGAAACAAAAAAGCGCAATAAGCAAAAGACTTCATTTCGTATCATCAAATGTTTACGACTAAGATAATGTGCTTATTTACAAGGCCGCATGGCCAGAATACTGATGCACGAACAAAAAACGGGCCTAGCGCCCAATTGTCTTCAGGCGGGTGAGGCGGCAACGTCAGCAGCGTCCGGGAAGAGGAACTCTTCGAAGGCTTCAGCGAGCGACCCGGCGGCGTCGGCGGCGAGCGCATCCACACGCTCCATCGCTACCTCGTCCTCGACGCCCTCGGGAACGATGTAGCCCTCCGCCAGCGCCTCGAAGTTGACCTCGTAGTGGGACCGCACCACTCCGAGGGCCTTCTGGACGCCCAGATGCAGCGCCCGGCGCATCCGCTCGGTGACGTGACCGCCAAGGGCGCGCGGTGGCCGGCCGCCGAGCCGCCGCCCGTGCTTCGCCCTCCTCCACGGCTCGGCGGGTCTCGAGGGCCGCACCGCGCGCCTCCCGCGGCCCTGCTCAGAGGAGTTATAGGAAGCCTGCAGCGCCTCGGCCCGCTCAGCCGCGTGCCTCAGGGCGGTACGCAAGCCTGGAATCGCCAAGACAAGAAAGAAATCAGAAAGGGGGATGCGAGCCCTCTAACAGAAAAACCAACAAGGCAAGAGTCAAATAGTGGCTCACCTTCGACTTGTTTCCTCTCCACCTCGAGAGCGCGGCGCTCGGCCTCGACCGCCAGCTCGAGACGCTTGATGGCCTCACCCTGCTCCTGGAGGGCCAGCTCTTGGTTTGCGCTCGCAATGCTGAGCACAATGAGCTCGCCCTCGATCTTGGAGAGCTTGTCGTCCCGCTCCGCCAATGACTTTTGCGCCGCCTCGCGAGCGACGCGCTCCTCGCTCCCGGCCGCCGTCCGGCGTCGACGAGGGCGGCTTGCTCCGCTAGAGCCGCCCCTCGGCCCCTTGGCGGGCGGTGCGCTCTGCCGGAGAGCGCTCCTCGGCCGACGACGAGCGCCGCGGCCTTGGCGTCGTGGGCGGCCTTCAAGTCGTCGGCCTCCTTGGCCCGCCGCTCCGGCCCGCGCGCCCGCTCCTCGGCCCGGCGCCGCCGCGCTCGCGCCCCCTCGAGCGACGAGCGGAGCTCTCGGTTCTCGCCGCGGACGGCGGCCACCTCCGCCTCCCAGTTGGTCGCCAGCGTCCGCATCTTCTCCAAGTCCGAGCGCGCCCGCCACAGCGCCTTATCACGATCGATGAGAGCCGTGCAGACCCGCTCAAGGCTAGAACGGCGCGTCGGGTCCTGCCTCGTGCTCTCGGGGAGCTCGTCGCGCAAGACCACGGCCCGGTACGCCAGCCAACCGTCCGGGGTCCTGAGGGCATCGGCGAGCGCGTCGAAAGCGCCGCATCGCTCCCGGAGCTGGTGGAGCTCGACGTTCACCCGATCGAAGGCGTTGTACTTGTCATGGGCGCGGTGCTCGAGCTCCTGTCACCCACAAATCGAAACCCGTAAGCGCTGCGACACAGAAACGGCGCACAAAAGCAAGAAAAAGAAGAAAACGAACAACAACATCCTACCTGGAAGACGCGCCATGCGGGGCCGCCATGGACCCTCAGCGCCTCGTTCAGCGCGCGGTCGAGCGTGGCGCCGTGGCTCCGGAGCTCTCCCCGCAGCCCCGCTCTCCCCGGCGTCGGCGAACGCGGGCGGATTGCCAACGGCCCCCTCTACACGGGCGGCGTGGCCGGGCGGGAGAACGAGGCCTCGGCGCCGTGTCCTCGGTCCCCCGCCACCATGTGGCCCTCGCGCCGCCTCACGAGGGCCCCCCTCCCGGGGCTCGGGGGGAGCGTGTGGGGAAGCTCGCCCACCGGTCCCACCCGAGCGGCGGGGAGTCGTCGTCCGGGACCTCCACCACCTCCGCCCCGGTACCGCCGGCCGGCGCCGCCCTTGCGCCGCCCCCGCCGGCGCTTCCACTTGCGCCTCCACGGCCACGGGCGCTTGACGTGGCGCCTCAACCGCCACCTCCGGCCGCGCCCCCACGGCGGTGGGCGCCGGCCGCCCTCCGCAGCGGCCCACCGCCTCCGGCCGTGCCTCGCGACCACGGGTGCCGCCGCGGGCTGCACCCCGCCCCCCGCTCCGCCGCGGTTGGCGCCACGAGCCGCGCCTCGGATGCAGCAGCCCACCATCGGCCGCACCTCCGCCACGACCGCCGCCGTGGGCCGCGCCTCGCCACGGCCGGCACCGGCCGCTCCTCGGCAACCACCGGCCGCGCCATGGCGTGCCGATCCGCCGGTCGAGGCCTCGGGGCCCCGCCCGCGCCTCGCGAGCTCTCGCCCGCCGCCGCCGTGCTAGCCCCCGCCCGCGACGCCCTTGACGAGCGCCGCCGAGTGGGGATGGACGCGTCCGTCCTCAGCACCTTGGCCGGTGCGAGGGGAGCCACAGTTGGCACCACCCTGCGCAGACACAAACAGAGGGTTAGAACGCCTGATCATCAAAAAATCAAACCAAGTAAAGGATCGAGCCCCTTACCTCGAGGAGGAAAAGGCGCGCTTCCTTTTCCTCGAAGCCTCAGCGGATGAGGCCGGCGCGGCCGGCGCGCCCGCCGCCGCGCCTCCTAACGTCGCCGCCGCGCGCGGGCCCCGCCCCGCCCCCGCGCGCGCGCGCCGCCGCGCGCACGGGCGCGCTTGCCACGCGCGCCCCCCGTGGTGCGCGCGGCGCCCCCCGCGGCGCGCGCGCGCCCTCGTTGTCGACCGGCCGGCGGCGGGCGCCGTTGCGCCCCGCCCCGGGCGTTGTCGCCCTTGCCGCCGGAGCCGGCTCCGGCGACGGGGGCGAGGGCTCCCACCTATAAGAGGGGCCCCGCCCCTCAGCCTCTTCCTCTTCGTCCTCCTCCGAAGACGAGTACTCCTCGGTCCCCGGGGAGGAGAGCCCCAGCTCCTCGCGCCGCCGGTACTCCGCGCTCTGTCGCTCACGGCGCTCGTTGTGCCGCCTTGCGCGCTCCCTCCCCGCGCGCCGCCCGCTCCTCGCTCCCGCCGGCTGCGCCGCCCGACCAAGCGCGCAGGAGTCGGGGGTGGGTGGGACGGACTTCGCGACGGTGAAGTTCACCAGCTGCATGCAGGAACATCAAAGACGCGTCAGAAGGCAGAGGCAACACCAAGAACTAAAACAGAATCAGGAATCACACTCACCAGCGGGCCGGTGGGGAGCATCTCGAGATCCCACGGGGTCCGGTCCGGATGCGTCGGCATCCGGGTGTCGACAGCGCTCCATGCCCGGGTGAGCGCGTACGGCCGCCCGAGGGGGGTCGGGAGCATCCGCGACCTCGCCAACGCGATGGGGTCCGCCTCCTCTGTCATCTCAAAGATGCAGAGCGGCCTCTCCATCAGAGGCACGACCCGCCGGTGATGGAGGAAGGCGAGGACGCCCATCGCGGTCAGCCCCTGCTGCGACAGGCTCCTCAGGGCGGCCAGGACCGAGTCCTGCTGCCTCCGATGCTGGGGCGTGGACACCCCGTAGCCCCAAGAGCTGGGCTTCTCCTTGAACACCCGACCGGTGTAGGGGGAGGCCGGGCTCGGCGTTGTGCAGGTAGAACCATCCCCGCTCCCAGCCGGCGTTGTTCGTCGTCATGGTGCAGGGGATGTAGTGATCCTTGAACTGCCCCCGCAGGGCGAGCGACATCCCGCCGACGCGCACCGCGCGGCGGGTCCTCGGCTTCGTCGTGGGCTGCGTGAAGAGCTCCGCGCGGAAGAGGTGTACCCAGAGCTCCCAGTTGACTGGGATCCCCAGGTACCCCTCGCAAACGCCCACGAACGTGGCCGCCTGCGATATCGTGTTGGGCGCGAAGTTGTGCAGCTCCACGCCATAGTAGTAGCACAACGCCCGCATGAAGCGGCTCGCCGGCGCGTTGAAGCCTCGCTCGTGGAAGCGAACGAAGCTCACCACGTAACCTTCCGGCGGATTGGGCGCGCGGTCCCCCGCCGGCGGCACTATCCACTCCGCCGGGCGCCCCTCCTCATTTGCCGCCAGCTGGCCGGCGGTGACCAACTCGTTGAGAGCCAGCGGGGTCACCGACGACCTCTCCCAGGCGTACGGGTCAAGAATCGTGACGGGTGGAGGCGGCGCCATGAGAAGAGGGCAAAGGAATGCGAGAGCGGGGGACGAGAAGAGGAAGAAGAACTCGAATGGCAAAGCCGCGCGGTGGCGAAGGCAAGGCGAAGACGAAAGCACAAGGGGCTGGAATGGCGGAGCGCTAAGGTAAAAAAACCGCCGTCTCCCCCTCCCCTCAGATTTATAAGCCGCGGGCGAGCTCTCCGGGGCGGATGTCCCGCGCGCATTAACTGCAGGGAATCTTCGCTTCACGCTGACGAACGGGCCCCGCCACGACCGCAGCGGCCACATCACCGCGAGCGGGCCATCATCACGGTGAAGACTAGCAGGGACCGAGGCAGGCGGTCACGTCCGCCTGCCACGCCGCCCACTACGCGCGAGCGCGCGCGGCCACGACGCCTAAAAAGGCGCGCCTGCATTGCAAAACCGCAGCCTCTACTGTGAGGCATTTAATGACCCGGTCCCTTGCCAAGCAAGGAGAACCCTCGAGCGGGGCGAGCCCCTGGCTCGGGGTAAATTCAACCCTCGAAGGGACATCGTCGTGAGAAGGTCGTCCGGGGCCTGCTTGAAGTAAAGCAGGCACCACGAGCACCCATGCCACGCAAAACCCTCGAGCGGCACGAGCCCCTGGCTCGAGACGAAGTCAGCCCTCGAAGGGACATCGGCGTGAGAAGGTCGCCCGGGGCCCGCTTGAAGTAAAGCGGGCACCACGGGCACCCATGCCACGCAAAACCCTCGAGCGGCACGAGCCCCTGGCTCAAGACGATGTCAGCCCTCGAAGGGACATCGGCGTGAGAAGGTCGCCCGGGGCCCGCTTGAAGTAAAGCGGGCACCACGGGCACCCATGCCACGCAAAACCCTCGAGCGGCACGAGCCCCTGGCTCGAGACAATATCAACTCTCTAAAAAGGGCACATGCGTGAGAAGGTCGCCCGGGGCCCGCTTGAAGTAAAGCAGGCACCGCGAGCACCCATGCCACGCTATGCTACCGACCAGCACCTCGGGGGCTGGCTCGCCCAGGCCTCTCGACGGCCGCAAACGCAAAAAGACGGGGCCGCCCAGGTGCCGCCCCGCACGGCCCTACTGATCAGAGGTTCGAAGCCTGACCCTCGACGGGTTCGAACAGGCGCCCCAGATCGCAGAGTCAGGGACGACGAGGGCACGCGCATTCGAGCCGTTCCTCGAGCCCGCCGGCTCGAGGGTGCCCCACATGTCGTGTTCGAGAGCCAGCGAGGGCAGCTAGCCGGGGGATCCCACCGAGGGAGAGCTTCCGCGCCCTCGGTCCCTATCGAACGGGACCGAGCCCCACCTAGCAAACCCACGCAAGCGCTTCAATGGACGTGTCTCCGGACCACGCAGCCTACCCTTATCGAACGGGGCATGGGCGTCCACTCGAACCACCCACTAGCAGCTCGAAGAGGAATCCGCAATTCGCGACCCGCTCGATGGGGGTTGCGGAAACCTCACCCTCCGTCCCGCGGAGGGACGGCAAGGGCGCGTTGAGAAACAAGTCGTAAAGCTTTACCCGATCGCCTCGAACGGGCCCAGGCTCGGGGGCTTAGCGCACGGCTACACCTCCTCGGTTTGCACCTGCCGGAGACAGCGCCAGCAGCGCGCGCGTCACCGAAGCCGGCTGAGACATTGCCGATGCCGGTTGAAACATGTGCCACGCCCTCTGACCCGTTCTTGTGGTTAACCCCTACAGGAGCATCCACACTCCTGCAGGGCTTCGGGGGCTAGATCCGCGGGTTCGCTGACGCGGCCCCACGGAAAGCGTTCGCAAAACAAGGAGGGAAGAACGTCCTATCAGTAGGTTCCAGCGTCTGCAGGAGCCTCAATGGCAAACCCGCAGACGCTCGGGGGCTACTGTCGGGGACAGCCCTAGGGGTCCCCTTAAACAACGGGGAAATCCTCACTTAAAACCCGCAACAAAGCCAAAACACAGTTTGCCTAACCATGCAGGACACGGCCCATGCCGCAGGGACCCCGACGGCCCATCAAGGCGGCCCTCTTGGAGATCCCCTCGAGCAGGCTCCGCCTCGCTCGAGGATGCGCGCCCCCCTCGGGCGGGCTCCGCCCCGTTCGAGGGGTAGCACTTCCCTCGAGCGGGCTCCGCCTCGCTCGAGGGCCCGCTCCCCCTCGAGCAGGTTCCGCCTCGCTCGAGGGTACGTCCCGCCCTCGACCAGGGTCCACCACGCTCGAGGGCGCCCCTCACGCATGCGCCGGCCCCCGTACACGGGCATTTAACGCCCGACACCGGCGGGACGGTGCCATCATGCGCCGGGGCTCGCGCCCCGGTGCCGCCGCACCAACTCCCCAGGGAGGAGCCCATCCCCATCACTGTGGGGAGGGACTGTGCAGCGCGGTCGGTGTCAGTCCCGTGACGCCGCGCGCCTGCTCCAGTACGGCTAACGCGCCGAGCCCTCGAAGGGGGGCCGGTTGCACCCTCGATTTGCTTTCTTGTGACCCTACAGGGTTAGGTGGAGGCGCTAGGCCGGTGGAACACCATCCCTGCCACTGTAACGGCATGGCCGCCGTCCCCGCGCGTGCAGGCGCACGCCAGGCGCTGTAACAACAACTCCAGCACTGTGGAGCATGCGGGAACGGGACGCCGCCTTCCCTACTCCTGTGCTCCGTACGGGCCGACGTCAGCAGCTCCCTCGAAGCCTATCAGAAGACACCATCACCATCCGCCGCCCTTCAACCCTCGAACTGCCACTGTTCGGGTACAAGATAGGCCATGATGGCCAGATCGCCGCAAGGATCGTCCGGACGGCCGCCCACTCTACAGCGTAGCACGTCGCGTTTCCTCACGTAGCTAGATAGCGCGGCGCGCATGTGATTCGCCTCCTCCTTGATCTATAAAAGGAGGGCGAACCCCCCTGCCGCGGGGGACGAACAGACAGACAAGCAGAGAGCACGCAGCACACCACGTAGTCATCCTCCAATTCTCCCACAATATCTTCAGCCACTTCACCAGGGACTTGGAAGCCACGCTTCCTCTCCCGCCTTGCTTGTAGCAGCCCCACTACAGGCACCCCCGGTGCTGAGCAATATTGTGCCTTGATCACCCCACTGCTGGACGTACGGCCCCCTCGGCCGGAACCAGGATAAATCCCGTGTCTTTTATTGCTTAGCATCGACCATTGAGGGATAGACCTCAGCGCTTTCTACTGGTTAGTGTCGGGACCATATTCCGCACCGACAATCCTCGAGAAAGAACACCCACGCATACCGAGAATAGTCGTCCACCACAACAAGGACATACCACTTCCCACTCGCAGATCGCACATGAGCTGGGCCAACAAGGTCCATATGGAGCAGCTCGCATGGACGCTCAGTCATCACATCGGTGAGAGGCGGGTGAGAAGAGGGTACCATCTTGGCATGCCTACACGGTGCACAAACCAACTCTTTCTCATGCCTCAGCCGTGGCAATCCTCGGACTAAATTGTGTTTACTCAAGCGAGACAAAAGGTCAAAGCTCAAGTGACCCAACTTCATATGCCATTTCCACAACTCACTCGAAGAACTAGCCAAGAAACAACACTCCACACCCGAAGACTAAGAAAAATCAGCACGAAACACCTGACCCTCGGGAACGACCATACAGACAAGGTCCCCCCGAGAGTCCAAAATCCGAGAACCACCTGGCTGAAACAACACCTCAAAACCCTCATCGAACAGCTGGGACACAGAAAGCAAATTGTACCCCAACGATTGAACAAGAGCAACACGCCTGAGAGTGAACTTGTCACTCACCTTAATCTCGCCTTCTGAAAGCACACGCCCACGCCCATTGTCCCCAAAAGTGATGTACCTTCTTGTCACCACCGGGACGAGACTTGAGAACCACCCCCTGTCTCCGGTCATATGCCTCGAGCAACCGGAGTCAATCAACCAAATGTTCTTCAAGTCTCCCACCTGAAATTCAAAAAACGAGCACGTGAGCGAACAAACGACTCAGCACTGGGGTTAGTACCAAAAGAGTAAAACCAGTGCCGAGCCATTTGCTCGAAAATGGGGTTAACACACACCAAACCATCTTTCCTACCAAAACTACCACCACGAACACCACCTCGGTAACCACTATGAGGAAACCACCCTTCTCTACCTGGAGGAGGACCAAAACCACGAAAGACAGCCCGTGTACCGTCCCTCCTCTCCTTCTCAAAGCTACGACTCCTCCCATCCCCGTAGTGAACTCGAGGGGTAGAATGCCTAGCCACCTGACCACCTGCAAACTCTCCAGCCCAACCACCAGAACCACGACCTCCAGAAACAACTCTCGCTCCTGCACGAGCACAAAACCCAAACTGCTGCCTGTCCAGTCCTGCACTAGTCTGACCGGTGTCCCATACCGATCTGACCAGTGTAGCCCGGGCAGCAGCACCTCCAGCAGCCTTCCGCTCTCCCCAAGCCCGAACTATCCTCACACTCGCCTTGGCCCTGGGCATCTGCACACGAGGCTCAAGTACACCATCGGAAGGGTGGTACTTGTCCTTGTTAGCCCACTCCTTCGCCATTCTCTCCTCTCGCTTCCTCTTGAAGCAAAACTCATCATTATGGCCATCTCTCCCACAATAGCCACAATGGAACCTCAGAAGCTTAGGCTTAGGCTTGGGTTGTGGCTGCTCACTTAGTTTCTCTCCACTCAACTTCTCCACCGGTTTCTCCTCACTAGCCTTCTCACCTTCCTTCCCAAAGAACACTTTCCCCGAAGTGCTCACAAACTTGATAGGCTTTTGGAGATCATTTGTGGGTGTAGGAAACACGGGTGGAGCTGGGGTTGTGTCTAGTCGGTTCCTAAGATGGTTAGGTTTTGGGGGGAAATCATTATTGTGGTGAGTTTTTGGTGGCTCTAGGATATTCTCTCCACTTCCTTCACCAACCTTGTTTGCCCCAAGTCCCTCACCATCCTGCCTCTTAAATGCCTTGATCATCATCCTCAACTAAGGCTCATGACCAGACAACCAACCCATCAACTTTCTCAGCTCATCATTCTCATCCTGCAAACGATCAACATAATGTGCAAGTTCCAAATTTTTCAAAGCATGCATTTCACAGGTAGAGCATGATGTAGGCATGGGTTCTTTCAGCTTCGCCTCAAGAGAACTAGTGTCAGCATGCATCTCATCAATCTTAGCATGCAAAACAGGGCAAGAAGTGCAAGCACCTAGCAAACCAGGTCTAGATTTAAGCTCAGCCACTTCAACCCTAAGCACATCTAGTTCCTCACACTTGGAGGCATGCTTCTCCTTGAACAAAGCAAGATCAGCAAGGAAAATGGAGCAATCAGCACAATCAACCTCATCCGAAACAACAGGGCTAGCCTTAAGAGATTCAGTCTCAAGCTTGCTATTAAGAATCTGTGTTTCTAGCTCAGCCACTCTAGTCCTAGCATCCTCGAGTGAAGCTCTAGGCTCTTTTCTCATTTTCTTAGCCTCTCTAAGCATGTCATCATGGTTATCAAGCAAGGAGCCAAGCCTCTCATTCTCCTGGCGCAAGAAGGGAAGTTCATCACGCACCTCGTCGTCGGACTCAGAGTCTGAGTCGCTCTGTGTGCTCTTCTTGCTGCCGGAGCTCAGCGCCATGGTGCAGAAGCCATCTCTCACGAAGCAGCTCAGCCCGCTCAGGTTCTTGGACGACTTCCTGCTCTTGCGACGATCACCTTCATCTTCACTGCTGCTCGAGCTCGAGGTGGAGTACGTGGAACTGGAGTCGACGTCGCTCGCTCCAACCATCGCTCGGGCCTTGCCTCGGCTCTCCTTCTTCCTCGATCGTCGCTCGTCCTTGTACTTGTTCTTGTGCTTGCTCTTGTGGTCACGCCTCGACCGGTACTTGCCATCCGTCCTCGACTTGTGCTTGTAGCCGTCCTTGTTCTCGACCTTCTCCGAGCAGTCAGTGACGAAGTGTCCCGGCTTGCCGCACTGGAAGCATGTCCTCGTGTTCCTCCTCATGTTCACCCGGTTCTCGTGCAGCCTCTCGAACCTCCTCGTCAACAGCGCCAGCTCGTCCTCTCCAAGAACATCGAACTCCTCATCTGGCATAGACATCAGAGAGGACAAAGAGAACATTCTGGTGGATGGGTTAGTGTTAGCCTTTCCTTTCGAACCACCAACGAGGGCAAGACTATGGGAATCAGTCAGACCCTCGAGCTTGGCAATCATGCCCCTATCCACCTCGGCCGACTTGAGCTTCGAGAACAGCTCGTTCACCGTCAGAATGTCATACTTCTCTGACTCCACAATGGCCTCGAACTTTCCGCCCCATATTGTACGATCCAAAGAGTGTAAGAGCTTGATGGCTCTATCATGATCATCGTACGGGAGCACGTCCACATTGGCCCTCATGTTGTTCACAACCACCGTGAACCTCTGAAACAAGGCATCGATGGACTCACCGGGGAGATGAGTGAAGTTCTCGTACTCTCTCCGGTAGGTCGCATACATCCGTGCCTGAACCTGGGCATTCCCAACATGAGCCTCCTTCAGCACTGTCCAAATTATTCAAGCCAAGTGCTCGGTGTGCACCCGATCGAACTCAGGCTGACACAAAGCACGAAACAAGTAGTCGACCGCCTTATTGTTGGCGTCGAACATGTCCCTCGATCTTGGAGCGAGGAAGTCCATCAGCTGGACATAGCCTGTGTCCACCGTGACATCCCAAAGGATCTGACCCTTTCCGCGGAGGAACGCACCCATACGCTTACTCCACATCTGGTAGTTCTTGCCATCGAAGTGTGGAGGACCCGAACCCCGTTCCTGGTACGCCATCCTTGGATCTTAGTCTGGTTAGAGTCAACAAAGACCTGAACTGGCTCTGATGCCACTTGAAGGACCGATACGGCGAACCAGAGAGGGGGGGAGTGAATGGGAGCCGATAAAAATTCTTCTCGAAGGAGATGGAAACTCCAACAAGATGAACACAGCTTCCAACACATGTCTCTGACTCACTACCCAAGTTGGTCAAGCCCACGTAGCCACTGAAGTGCCATTGGACCTAGGAACCAACACACAACCTTCCGACCCGAGAACGCAGCGGAACACCAAACCTCGAGTCAACTGACCAACACCGGTCAGACCGGTGAGCACCATCGGTCAGACCGGTCCCTGCTGGTGAGAGTTGATGACTTCCACTAAGTGGTTGCACACCGGTCAGGCCGGTGCAACACACCGGTCAGACCGGTCCAAGCCTGAAAGCCCCCAAATCACCAAACAGGCCTACCGACCTCCAAACTGACCCAAACTCGAAACAGATGCAACACAGAACAACATCGAACACACCTAGACGTTCACCCAAGCGAAAACCCACCAAGGGTTGCACCGGTCAGACCGGTGAAGAGCACCGGTCAGACCGGTGTAGCCTGGGCAGCTCGAGATGAACAGCACCCGTGGGTCAACTCCTCCAAATCCAGACCTCGGTCTCCCGAATCGCTCCACGGACTTGAACAAGACTTTGGGGATATTAGGAACACCTCATGAGGAGTCCATAGCCAAGTTTAATCCCACCGAAACTTGTCCAAAAAGGAGGAATCGATGAAATCCCGCCAAGAACACCTCTAACCCTAGAACTCGGAAAACCCCAAAATCGAGCCCCTTTACTCACGGATTTGGGAGGGGAATCACAGCCCAAAGAACCACGAAGGGTTCCCACAAATTTCCCCCATCAAATCCCCAAGAGAAAGGTCCCGAAAACCACCCAAGAAAAACACCAAGAAAGGGCTCCGAAAATCACCACCAAGAACAACAGGGAACAACACAACAAGGCCTTGAGGAACCACGCCGAATCATCTATACAAGCCACAAAAGTTCATATAAGGTCTAGCTTGCCACCCGATCATCCAACCCTCTCAACAAGATCTCACCATGAAGCTCTCAAGCTAGTCCTATGGAAATCCTAAGAAAATAGGAAGGGAAAATAGGAAAGCAAATGAACTAGGGTTCCAAAGCTTGGCTGCCATCCTCTCACCTCTTGGGTTATATGGAGGCAACTGAAAGTCTAAAATACCCTTCTCTAACAACTACAGATACAAGCCCCTCAAGGGCGGTTTTGGAAGACTTGAAGCTTTCTCCATCGGACGGATGCCCAGCGACCGCAACTTGCTTAGCCTCGACGCAAGCCTTGCGATCCCGACTTGTGTCCTCCGCTTCGAAGATTCCGGACTGCGTCGTCGCACACCGGTCAGACCGGTGCTCCTCACCGGTCAAACCGGTACCCACCGGTCAGACCGGTCAGACCCACCGGTCAGACCGGTCTGGCACTACTGCAGCACCGTCTTCGGTTCTTCGATTTTGGCTTTGTGGATCTACCAAGGAACCCAGTGGTTTTCTGGTGAACCACCAGAAACCCCGCGAACTCGGTGTAGCCTCCGCCAATCACCACTCATGACTCGGCACCCATGTAGTCCCGGCTCGACCTTGGTTTTGAGGCTCTACCAAGAAACCGTCCACGACTTAATCTTGTTGTTCATGCCACCATGCGGCCCGCACTTGACCCCGCTGGCCACCGGGTCCCTCGAACGAAGCCTACTTGTCTTCTCCACACCTGGAGGCCTCACGGGCGACGACCTTTCGTGCTTGTTCTTCACCTGCACCAACACCAGTCAAGCCGCAACCTGCACCTGCAATACTTAGCCAAGAATCAGTCCACACAATGATGTCAATCACTCATCACACAAGGAAGCGACCATCCACCGGTCATTGAACCACACATGGTCCTCACCACTGCATGATACTAAGCATGGTAACAAGACTACTTGCATCACGATCTAAATCCACTGCATTACTAGACATGATACAAGGTTGCCGGTACTTACGGAGGTCGACGGATCGATGGCTCCTCTCGAAGAACTCGACGACTCGACTAAAGGACTCGAAGGTTGGCATGGGGCCGATTTGTTGTAAAAGTGTTCGATCCCTATTACAAACGCTTAGGGTTTATATTTATACCCTTGTCCTAACACGACTCCGAGTCGATCACGAGTACAACATTAATGCCCCGGCGCCAATGTCCATCTTGCACCCGTCATCAATTCATCCCTTCCTTATATTCAGGCCACGTCATCACGTATTCCCGAATGTTCCTTTTCCAAGCACAAAACAGCCCTTCTGCTGAATGATGGCGTGCTACCGACCGCAGGTACCTTTACCGAATGCTTTGAAGAAAAGTTCCTGCCGAATGGCGTTTCTTTACCAAACTCAGCCCACAAATCAGTCTCTTTCCCGTACCAATTTTTGGTGTTAACATATGCCCCTTCAATTACGGGATAAAAAGTGATTTTATTCCGGAATTGACCATAAATGCTCAACATCTCCAGGTCAAATCTGTTCAACACCCGTTCTTTCCTCTGGAAAACCGTTGGAGTCTTCGCTCAGATCCAAACCCTAGTTCATCAATCCCTCGAGCTCAAATCTTCAAATGGCGGACCAAGACCAAGTTCTTCAGGTAAATCTCATCCCCCTAAGGCTCATTCGGTATTACTTTCTCGAATTCCATCTTAGATTTTTCTTTTGCCTTTTCTTGTTCTTGGTAGGCTCTAGCCGCCGAGATTTTGATCCCCGTCAAGGACCATTCACCATCCTATTTCCTCGGGCCCGTGGGAACCTCCGACCCTCTCGAGTTCATTGAAGCCGAATCTCAGAGAATCCCTTTCAAAGAAGCTTTGTCGAAACCCCATGAATGGCAAGATACCTTCAAAGACTGACCCCTGCCCCCAATTGCAGGTTGGAGAAATTCGTATAAGAGGATGCTTGATGATGACAGCGCTAAAACAAGCAATTGGGACAGCCTTCGCATTGCCCAGTGTTTGGAATTATCCTTGGCCGAAACACCCAAAAATGAGAATCTTCTGATTGCGGCCTGTCATTTTTGGTCGAACGGTGTCAATGCTTTTCTTTTTGGTCATGGACCAATGTCTCCCACCTTGGCCGATGTATATATGATAATCGGCCTTGATGTCACAGGATCCGTGTACCCCCACAAAAACAAAGGCTCCTCCAGGCAAAAAGGAGTAAAAACAGGAGTTGGATATAAGAGGTATATCCAAAAACATATGTTTGATGGCCCTTTGTCTGAAGTTGAGTACAGGGCCTTTCTGAACATGTGGCTATGCAGATTCATCTTCTGCGGCAAAGCCAATGAGCCAACCCTAAACCACATTGTAATGGCTGAAGACTTGGAAAGTACCTCCTAGGAAGTGTATACCACATGCTTCATCAGACCACCTACTTGATGCACACCAGCCAGAAGATTTCCTGCGTTAATGGCCCCTGGTGGTTTGTTCAAATGTGGCTGCAACTATACATGCACCAGATCGTTGGTATTGACCTTAACAACTGGCACTTTCCTTCAGCCAACTACAAGGAAGGGGAAGTCCAGATCACCAAAGGTTGCCAGACTTATGGAGAAGCTGCTTCAACCGTATCCATCAACCAAAACATTAGCCAACTTTTTGAGCTCTTCTTCAAAGGTTTTACCAATCCCCTTTGGCTTCCATATCTAAACAATGACAACTTGACTCTCCCTTATGAATTCAGTTTTGAGACCGGATGTAATGATGTAAAATCCATAGCAATTTTCAACATCTTCATTCATCCATGCATCCTGCTAGCAGAATTCAGTGGAGGAAGGCAAAATCAAAGCACCTTTGAATACTACCAGTCAAATATGATGGCCAGACAGCTAGGATGTGGCCAAGTGCCCCCCAAGGCTATTCCTTCATGAATTCCTCAAGCCCAGAGAGGATATTAAGGAATCCCTGCAAGCAAAAAGGGTCTTTGAGTATCAATGCAGCTCAACTGTTTATGCACCTAGGCCCTTTGTGCCAATAACAATAGCTCATCCCTCCTTTACTTCCTGGTGGCAAGAATTCCACGATCACACCTTCAATGTGCCAGTACATTATCTTTGTCTTGAGCTAATGCCTGATTTCTATCCAATTCAGTGGTAATATACTTACTTTTTCCCTCTTTCTCAATCATGTCCTTCTTTATTGATCAAGATCCTTTGCCATTTTCTGTAGGATACAGTGCCTGCCCCCGTGCTAGGACAATCTCTTACAACATTGCAGGCCCAATCTCCGCCTTGGGATTTAATTCCACCACCTTGGCTCAACTGATGTCCAGATATGCCACATCAGAAGTTCAGCCTCTGATAAAAGGAAAGCTCCATCCCTGGTTGCTCCTCCAGCTGCCAAAAAAGAAAAGAACATCTAAAAATTTCTTATTGAGGTTAACATATTTTCCTTCCTGAGCATAAAACCACTCTTCATCCTGATAATTTTATCTTGTGTAATTTCAGACCAGAGCTAAACAACCAACAATCACCACAAAATCTGCCAATGCCCCATCTACTGGTGAGGTCCTCACCATCTCCTTTTCTTTTAAAAACCATTTTCTTCATTGGCATTTACCCTCTACTTTTTATTTGCAGAGGAAACATTGGTGAACCAAACCGTGGGGAATTCTTCTCCTCAACATGCTTCAAACTCAACTTCACCTAGGATCCAGCCATCCCCTCTTCAAGCAGAAGTTCCAACTTCACCAAGAACCCAGCCATCCTCTTCTCAAGCAGAAGTTTCAGCTTTACCAGGGATGGATCCATCTTCTCCTCAGCTAGAAGGTTCAAACCTACCAAGGACTCCACTAGCTTCTCCTTAGTTAGAAGTTTCGGCTTTACCAGGGACCTCTCAAGATTCTCCTCGACTGATCATCTAGGAACTTCTTCTTGAACCTGAAAAAATCCCTTCTCCAACTCAGGAGGCCAGGAATAAGGTAAGCATGAATATTCATCTCTTTTATTTCCATTTAATAAATCATCCTTAATTCGGCAAGCCTTTCTTTTCAGGATCAGGCTGCATCACCACCAAGCTTTTCTTTTACTGTGGATGACTTAACTGCCGAAAAAGGAGATGAGGCATCTTCAAGCCAAGCTTTATCAGAGGAAAACCAAGCAAAGCTAAAAGAAATCCTCTCTTTGATGCAAAGGGACATCCAGGATCAAGTCAGAGACGTGGATCTTCTAGAAGAAGTGCTTGAATCCATCAACCAAGATCTTCCTGATGATATCAAAGCCTCCTTGGAGCCTATCTCACAATTGGATAATCACTTTGCAGCAGTGAGGCGAGCTTTGAAGAATAAATCCTCCCGACCAGCCCTGGAACAAAAGAGAGCCAAAGCTAAGCAACTCGTAAAAGACTCACAGGCTCAGATCCAAAACAATAAGGAATTGCTGGCTGAACTGCAGCCTGCACTTGAGTTGAAGATCATCAAAAAAGCTGCACTAGAAGCCGAACTGAAGAACTTGACAGCTGAAATCGAGGCTGACAAGAAAAAGATAGCCGAACTTCCTGGATTAACAGAGAAAATCCAAAAGGAAGCTACAGCAGCCTTGATTGAATCAAATCAGCTTAAGACAAAGCTCTCCGCTCTGTCTAACACCCAGGAAGCTGATCAGAGATTGCTGGAGAACATCAGCAAGATGATATCAGATGCCTCTAGTGTAATCTCAAAATACTTCCATGGTGGCGCGCCCGAGGATGTCGACGACATCGAGGTCATCCTGGAGCGCCTTGACGGCCACGGCGACGCCATTGCCGACTCCATTCATCCCCAGTCTGTGCTGAACAAGCTTTTTGATTAGTTTGTACTAGGGATGTTGGAATTTCGGCAATAAATAATGAAATTTTATCTCCTGCATTTGTGTTGTGATGATTTCCTTCGATTTGTCATGCGAACGTTACTGTTTTGAACGCATTCGGGAACTTTTATCCAAGCCGAATACGCACAAACTCTTGCCCCTTTGAAGGATCGGATGGCGACTAGAGAGGGGGGGAGTGAATAGGAGCCGGTAAAAATTCTTCTCAAAGAACCCGGCCTATACCCTAGTCAAAACCCGGTCACACACAAGCGTTGGAATGAATCACACACCAATCGCCAAAACAACGAGTTCTTGAAACACACGCGGAAGCACGAATGAAGGAGGGAGGAATCGAACCAAAGAGCAAAGCGCCCGGGCTCGCGGACCGTCCGGCCCGGGGCGGGCGGGATCGTCCGCGATGGCCGCGCGGACCGTCCGGCAGGTCCCGCGGACCGTCCGCACCCTTGCCGCGGATCGTCCGCCCGAGCCGCGGACCGTCCGTTAAAGCGAACAGAACCACCAGAACCAACCCGAGAAAAACGGACCGTCCGCGAAGACCGGGCGGACCGTCCGCGCGGGTCACGGACCGTCCGCTACTGAAGCTCGGACCGTCCGCAAACCGGCTGCAACGAAAAACCAAAACCAAATCGGATCGAAAGCAAAGCCGAGGAAGAACACGAAGAACACGCGAAGAACACTGTACACGCGGACCGTCCGCCTGGCCCTCGCGGACCGTCCGCGGTGCGGACAGAGCTGAAAACGCCCGACCCCGAAAGTCAACTCCCCCAAATCATCATCGGATTTCCCAAACGGTTGAAGCCGTAGAGACAAGGGTTTGGGTACTTGAAAAGCGTCACACAAGGATGCTATAGCCCAAAAATCTTGCCTCCTAACTCCCTAAATCACCGGGAATCGCGAATCCTTTGAGCACCACCAAAAGCTAGAGCACCGAACGAAAACTCACGAATCGAAGTGGTTTCCGGCGTTTGAGGGCACAAGATCAAGCACAAAGATGCACAAGACATCTATCCATGTTTCCCTCAAAGAAATCCGGGGAGAAACTCACTCAAATCCGCGGAATCACACCGGGAACAAAGGCACGAAAACAAGCACGAAAATAGCACAAAAAGAGCTCCGAAAAAGCAATAAAAGAAATTCGGGAATAGAAAGATTGGCACAAGATTTAGAGGATGAAATCACTATGAATATCTTGTCCAAACGATTACAAGCCACTCCTAGAAATCAAATCTAAGATGGCAAAAAGCTCCAATCAAAGAGCCACTCTCCCCTCTCTCCCTCTCTCCCAAAGCACTCCAAAATCAAAGAGTACTCACGCCTCTAGCCCAAGAGTTGGCTGAAAATTCAGCCCCCTCCTCCTATATATAGGCCCTCCGGAAAAGACCGAAGTGCCCCTACACTAGGAGTACAACACAAGCCCTCACAGGGGCGTTTTGGTCAACACATGAAGTTCACCATCGGACGGCCGCGCATCCATCAGGCCTTCACGTCCTCCCGACGCAAGCACCTAGATCATGCCGCGTGTCGCCCGCCTCGAAGCTTCCCGACGCACCCGGATACCGTCTCCGTCACGCCGGGCCCTCGGGCTCGGTTTTGAGGCCCAAACCGAGAAACCCTCCTCCGATGGTTTTGTGGCCAAACCACCAAACCCCGCGTACACGCCCGGCCTCATCACGCCAAGCGTCGAGCCCGCCAAGCCTTTCACCTCCGGCGCCGGACGGTCTACTCGGCCTTGCCTCGTTCCTTGACTTGGCCACCACCGATGCACCGGCTCCATGTCCATGACTTCGTCTTGCTCTTCTTGCACCATGCGGCTCGCACTTGATCCCGTCGGCCACCGGGTCCCTCGAACCAAGCCTACTTGTCTCTCCACTCCTCGGAGGCCCCGCAAGGCTAAGACCTTTCGCGCCTGTTCTTCACCCGCACCAACGCAAACCAAGCCGCAACCAACACCTGCAATACTAGGCCAAGAGTCAGTCCACACAACGTTGTCAACCACTCCTCACGAGTGCATTGACAACACACCACATAAACAATAAGGTAAATACACGAGAATAAAACACACACAACACAACTCAACACTACACACACAAAGCTTCAAACCATCCGGTCAATCACTCATCACACACGAACCAAGGTACTTCTCAACTTGGTTCCTCAATCTCCCCCTTGATGAGTGCATTGACAAAAGAAGGTCAAAAAGCAAATAAGAACTCATTCAAGCGCCACAAAGCCTATAAAAAGCAAACAAAAGGCCACTTGAAGTGAGAAGGGATAAAAGCATGCTCCGACAAATTCCTCTCGAAATCAAAGCAAGCACAAGGCTAAGCGCAATCGAAGAGACACACTACCAACATGCAATCCCTAAAAGCCACGAAACCAAAATGCTCAACCCAAAGTGCCATAAAACTCTTACCAAAACACTTGTCAACCGCTCATCACCATCAAATCAAGGTTCATATCAACTTGATTTTCCAAATTTCTCCCCCTTGAGGAGCGGATTGACAACAAGTGAGCACAAAGAAATGGTTTGAGAGGGCAAAGACCGAACACCTCATCCAAGTGAAAGAAAACCACACAAGAGCAAAGAACAAGGTCACTTGGCATGAGAGAAACCACAAAGGCCAACTCAATGTCTCGGTCCCCAAAGACATGGGCAACGGCTCGACACAACCGAGACAAGAATGCATGATCCCTCAAGAAGAGGCACAAAGGGCTCAACACCGATCATGGACAAGCGAAATCACACGATCCCTCAAGAAGAGGCACAAAGGGCTCAACACCAATCATGTGATAATCGAAAACATAAGTCAACCGCCGGCTCCTCAAGAAGAGGCAAAGGGGCTCAACACCACCGGCACAAGAGCATAAAACTCACAAGCTCCCCCTAAACACATGAACTAGGACAAAAGAGCATACAAAGCTCACCCTAAACTCATGAGATAGAGAAAAGAGCACATCAAGCTCACAAGCTCCCCCTAAACACATGCACTAGGGACAAAGAGCATACAAAGCTCACCCTAAACACACGTGATAGAGCAAAAAGCAACCACCAAAGCACAACTCGAGCAAACAAAGGAGACTCACCAAAGCTCCCCCTACACAAATGCAAGCTCCCCCCGAACAAGTGGAGCAAACTCCCAAATTTTAGATGCAGTTTTCGAATTTTTCATTAAGCTCACCTCTTCTCCCCCTTGTTGACAATGTATGAAGCAAGGTGAAAATGCAGAAATGCAAAACAAAGCATATAAACATCTACATGAGCTTCTCAAATAGGCCAAATTTAGTGACAAAGGCTAGAAATGAGACAAAAAGCACATATATGGATCATAACAAAGTCAAAGCATTGCCACAAGTAATATATGGAAATATAGGCATGTGACAAAGCAAATTTTCAGATTTGAGTAATTATATCAAAAGATGGCTCACTTCAAATGTAAAAGCCTATCCATGTCACACTTGAGCCACAAACATGCATACCATTCAAAGATCATACAAGGATATCAAATTCTCAAGCAAAAGATCATGGCAAACACCCATAAAGCAAAGCATGTCATGTCAAAGCTCATGAGCCATGTGTCCACTTCGGGGAGACTTCTCCACCGGTGAACATCATGCAACATGTTTAGCACCCATATGTGAAAGATAATACATTTTAAGCATAAACATGATGGATGGAGCATTTTTCAAGCATGCACACTTCTTTTCAAGATTAATTCATTTCATGGTACATGAAGTGCCTTTGCGGCAAAAAGAAGCTTATGCTCCTCCATGAATGCAACATAGGCTAAACATTCACAATGATATCGGCCTTTGGCCCAAATGCAAGAAAGAGACATCCAAGCACAATCTAAGCATGAAAGGCATATTTAGACCAAAAAGTGACATGGATATACTACTACACATGAGTGGAGCACATTTCATCAAATTTAGTCAAGATTAGCATTGGATTCAAAAAGGCTATCTCACAACACATATTTCTCAAATATTCCAAGAGCATAGCCTCACATAGCTATTTCTCCCCACACATGACCAATATCTCACAAGTAGCCAAAGAAACTCAAATGAGGCATATGGAAGAAGCTCATCATCCTAAAATGCAATATGATACAAATGCAACATAGGTAGATATGTACATCAAAAGGAACATGATATATGACAAAATGCGAGACACAAATGTCAAACCTACCAAAGTCTATACATCATGATATATGATACATATGCAATGCAGAATGCATAGGGAGACAAGGAACTTGACTTAACACCAATAAAGCTCACAAGGGAACACATCAACCAAGAATCGCTCCAAGCGAGAGAAGAGCCACCAAAGGTCCCAATTGAGTACCATAGAAAAAGTACCAATTGCAAAACCGCAAAGATCCCAATTGAATACCATAGAAGGAATACCAATTTAAGGATCACAAAGACCGCCCGTAAAGCCACAACCCTTCTTGGAATCAAATTCCTTATCAAAAGAAGCCAAGCTCCCCCTCAACCAAGGGCAGCTAACAAAGCAAAAACTAGGAAAAGGAAGAGCAAGGAAAAACTCTAAAACCAACCGAAAAGAGGAACAACAACACAACTCGAAGACAAGACAAGCCCAAAACTACAAGGAAAGCTCACAACATGCTACACAAAGCATTGATAATATCAATTAACATAAATAGAGCATTGTAACATGATTCCACAAATATGAATAAGCATGGGCAAGCAAGTATGTCAACAAGGTACAACACTAAACCAAAAAGATACCAAAGAACAACATGCCAAACAATATACAAGAACTAAACAAAGGCATGATACAAGATCACATGGATCATCCACCAACATATATTACAAAGCTAGCATGACAAGATAGATATGGGGGAAAACATGCTAACAAGAAAGGTACCATTGAGCTAGACAAAAAAGATATGGATGAACAACATGACATAACCGAGCAATCAACCATAAAGCATGACATGATGTTCATAAATATCACCCACCATAAAATCATACAAAGATAGCAAGATAGATATTCAAGATCACAAAGCTATCATGAACAAGGTGGCTAGCCTACCATGGTTTTCACACAAGCAAGACACAAGTATATACAAGGGAGGACAAGGGGAAAAGAAAACTCACTATACATGTGTACAAAGGCTTTCAAGAGCCATCCAAAGCGGTGTGGAGAACCATCATGTCTCCATTGAGCTCATGTTCTCCAACCGCGTCTCCATACCTACACACAAGGAGACAAGAAAGACCGAGCCTTGGATCCCAAAGGGTTAGCAAGCACGTACTTGGGAATCCAAGATTTGGTCACACGGGTAAGTGGTGCACACAAACTATCATGTGGGTTAGCATGATGCAAATGCCGGTTGGAATGAAAAGTCTTTCGAACACCCTTGGAACCATGCCTCAAAGAAGTCACTCGCGAAGACAAGCCGAGTGCTACCACAAGCAACAAGGCAAAGATCCTTCGGGGTCGTAGGAGAAGAACCAACACAAGAACCACGGGAAGCATGTCGCGGACCAACACAAGAAACACTAGAAGCATGTCCACGAGCATGGCCTAACTCACTAGACAGAGTGTCATATAACCCGTCCACAAATCGCGCCTTCTTAGGCTCACAAGTGTTCATGCCATGAGAAGGGCTATGAACAACCAAAGGCCTAGAGGCACCTCCACGCCGTATTCTCCTTGCCCGGTGGTAGCAAAAACTCTCTTGATGCCCATCCTTCCCACAGTGAGAGCAATGGTACAAAGGCCTATCGAGAGACACGGTCCGAGTGGATGAATCACCATTCTCTTGTAAGTGGGAAGTCCCTTGGGACTTAGAGCATGAAGCATCAACCCCAACATCCAACTTGGTGTCCACATTAGAATCACACGTGCCATGAGAAAGACTACGTGGCTTCTTAAAAGCTTTAGCACGCACACGTCGCTCGTGCTTGACACGGCGAAAGCAAAACTCAACGGTATGCCCATCCTTCTTGCAAAAGGTGCATTGGAACCTCGGCTTGGGAGTATGAGTTCCAAATATGTGGGAGGCACCCTTTCCATTCAAATCACCTTGGGAAACACCGGAAGAAGCAACAAGCTTAGGAGTAGCTATGGGAGAGCTATCCAAAGCATTAGCACACTTACTAGCATCCAAAGACTCACACTCAAGAGAAGAAGTCGACTCCGGTTTAGAAGAAGCAAATTTAGAAGCATCAACATCGGAGTGACAAGAGAAGTGAGAATCCAAACCCTTGGCACAAAGACTCTTGCACCTTGTGCGCAAAACCTCATTTTGAGACTTGAGGCGCTCACAAGTACCACATGTCATATTTCTCAAGTTATTGATTTCTTCTTCAATGCATTTAGCATATGTGGTACGCAAGAGTTCATTTTCTTTCTCAAGGTTGGCACTCATCTCATCATGCTCAACCAACTTAGCGCTCATATCCTCGCGCATCTTTTTCAAAGCCAAAACTTCATTTTCCAAATCAATGCATGAGGTGCAAACAAAATCACATGAACAAGCAACATCAATTACATCTCGCAAAGCATTATCATCATTGCAAGAGGTATGGCAAGCATCCTCAACCAGCAACAAAGAACACTTGCTACAAGGCATGGATTTTATATCACAAATTTCAGCCCTAGCATGCTCAAGATCATCTACACATGTGGTGTGAGTCAATTTTAATTCATTAATTTCAGCATGCAAAGACTCACAAGAAACACATGGTAAAGAAGCACTTGTCTCTAACAAAGCAATCTTACTCCTAGCCATATCAAGCTCATCATTCAAAACGACACAAGAGTTGCAAGGCATAGAAGCATTGGATTTCAACAAGTCAATTTCAGATTGCAAGTTAGCAAGAGATGATCTCAATTCATCATTCTCAAAATCAAGATTGTCGCATGCTCTTATAAAAACTTCAACATGCATTTTGGACCAATTAACTTCATCTTTTAATTTCTCATTTTCAAGCACACAAGGCATCGCAAGATTTGCAAGGCAAAGAAGCTTTGAAATTTAACACCTTAATTTCAGATTTCAAGCATGCAATGGAAGCAATCAAAGCATCATTTTTAGCATGCATGGTGTTACAAGAAGTGCAAGAATTCAAAGCACGAGACATCCAATGAGCCATACCACATTTCAACCTAGTAAGAGAGCATTTCATCTTCTCATTCTTCCTATGCAAGGCATCACACAAATCTATGTTTCACCTATGCAAGTCTCCACAATCACGCTCACCATCATCCAACCTATTGCATAGGATCAAGATAGCTTTGGCAAGTGTACCTTTGTTCATGCCGCCTAGCTTGTGGTAGAGCTCGCCTTTCTTGATGTCACCATCTCGATAGTCCTCGATGAGAGATATCATCTCCTCCACTTCGGCTTCCGCCTCAACCTCCATACTCCTCCTGCTCAAAGAACCACAAGGAGAAGAACTTGGTGCCATAAACAAAGTACCGGTTAGGATTAGCCGAAACCAAGCTCAAGGAACAAGCAATGATGCAAAGAAAGCGCTCAAAAAGCCTCAATTCTCTAACAACTACTGACGAGTTCAATAGCAAAGGATCTTATCTTTTTCCCAAAATTTTACCACTGAACAAGGAGCACCAAAGATAGAGGCACAAAAAATTTCAGCTCAAGATAAGGTGAAATGAAGCCTAGAGAAAATCCAGAAGAAACAAGACAAAGCCACAAGAGACATAAATGAGGATTTTTCAATTATCTTCTTGATTTTTTCTGAATTTTTGAAGACCCCAAAATGATCTTTAGATGGTTTTGGATCACCTACAAATGGAGTCACGAAACCGCTGTAAAAATTTGAGCCAAAACAGAGCATCGAGCGAAAAGTTATGCCCGTTTTACTGAAGGTATCTCAAGTTATGGTTTTCCAAGGACACAACTCCAAATCGTCGGACTCAAAGCGTGCAAACCAAGGTCGCAAGCAAAAGCACCTCTTTCCTCTAGTCACCCTATGGATTCAAGACTTGTTAGAGCCAAAAGAATCCACAACCGGCTCTGATACCAATTGAAGGATCGGATGGCGACTAGAGAGGGGGGGGAGTGAATAGGAGCCGGTAAAAATTCTTCTCAAAGAACCCGGCCTATACCCTAGTCAAAACCCGGTCACACACAAGCGTTGGAACGAATCACACACCAATCGCCAAAACAACGAGTTCTTGAAACACACGCGGAAGCACGAATGAAGGAGGGAGGAATCGAACCAAAGAGCAAAGCGACCGGGCTCGGCGGACCGTCCCGGGCGAGGGGCGGATCGTCCGCGATGGCCGCGCGGACCGTCCCCGAGGTCCCGCGGACCGTCCGCACCCTTGCCGCGGACCGTCCGCCCGAGCCGCGGACCGTCCGTTAAAGCGAACCGAACCACCGGAACCGACTCCGAGAAAAATGGACCGTCCGCGAAGACCGGCGGACCGTCCGCGCGGGTCACGGACCGTCCGCTACTGAAGCTCGGACCGTCCGCAAACCGGCTGCAACGAAAAACCAAAACCAAATCGGATCGAAAGCAAAGCCGAGGAAGAACACGAAGAACACGCGAAGAACACTGTACACGCGGACCGTCCGCCTGGCCCTCGCGGACCGTCCGCCAGGTGCGGACAGAGCTGAAAACGCCCGACCCCGAAAGTCAACTCCCCCAAATCATCATCGGATTTCCCAAACGGTTGAAGCCGTAGAGACAAGGGTTTGGGTACTTGAAAAGCGTCACACAAGGATGCTATAGCCCAAAAATCTTGCCTCCTAACTCCCTAAATCACCGGGAATCGCGAATCCTTTGAGCACCACCAAAAGCTAGAGCACCGAACGAAAACTCACGAATCGAAGTGGTTTCCGGCGTTTGAGGGCACAAGATCAAGCACAAAGATGCACAAGACATCTATCCATGTTTCCCTCAAAGAAATCCGGGGAGAAACTCACTCAAATCCGCGGAATCACACCGGGAACAAAGGCACGAAAACAAGCACGAAAATAGCACAAAAAGAGCTCCGAAAAAGCAATAAAAGAAATTCGGGAATAGAAAGATTGGCACAAGATTTAGAGGATGAAATCACTATGAATATCTTGTCCAAACGATTACAAGCCACTCCTAGAAATCAAATCTAAGATGGCAAAAAGCTCCAATCAAAGAGCCACTCTCCCCTCTCTCCCTCTCTCCCAAAGCACTCCAAAATCAAAGAGTACTCACGCCTCTAGCCCAAGAGTTGGCTGAAAATTCAGCCCCCTCCTCCTATATATAGGCCCTCCGGAAAAGACCGAAGTGCCCCTACACTAGGAGTACAACACAAGCCCTCACAGGGGCATTTTGGTCAACACATGAAGTTCACCATCGGACGGCCGCGCATCCATCAGGCCTTCACGTCCTCCCGACGCAAGCACCTAGATCATGCCGCGTGTCGCCCGCCTCGAAGCTTCCCGACGCACCCGGATACGCGTCTCCGTCACGCCGGGCCCTCGGGCTCGGTTTTGAGGCCCAAACCGAGAAACCCTCCTCCGATGGTTTTGTGGCCAAACCACCAAACCCCGCGTACACGGCCCGGCCTCATCACGCCAAGCGTCGAGCCCGCCAAGCCTTTCACCTCCGGCGCCGGACGGTCTACTCGGCCTTGCCTCGTTCCTTGACTTGGCCACCACCGATGCACCGGCTCCATGTCCATGACTTCGTCTTGCTCTTCTTGCACCATGCGGCTCGCACTTGATCCCGTCGGCCACCGGTCCCTCGAACCAAGCCTACTTGTCTCTCCACTCCTCGGAGGCCCCGCAAGGCTAAGACCTTTCGCGCATGTTCTTCACCTGCACCAACGCAAACCAAGCCGCAACCAACACCTGCAATACTAGGCCAAGAGTCAGTCCACACAACGTTGTCAACCACTCCTCACGAGTGCATTGACAACACACCACATAAACAATAAGGTAAATACACAGAATAAAACACACACAACACAACTCAACACTACACACACAAAGCTTCAAACCATCCGGTCAATCACTCATCACACACGAACCAAGGTACTTCTCAACTTGGTTCCTCACCCTTAGCATAGAATCCGCAGAAAATCCTCATTTAGGAACCATGAACACTGTTCAATGAAAAACCCTTCGCATTCGGGGAGAAAACCCTGCTGTTTGGTATTCCCATTAATGTACGCCAGCCAGTCATCACTCCCAATGCGCTCTCACAGCTAATAAAATAGCCCCCTTAGTGCTCTGCAAATCCACTCGCATACACTTCCATCACCTCATGTCTTCTCTCCCTGCTTCTCCGGAGGAAAAACTCCCAAGGCCATGGCTGACAAAGGGAAAAAAACCAATTGAGGAGAACAGCACCCCACCAAAAAAGCGAACCATCCGAGAGTAAGCTTTCCTTCTCAATCCTTTCTCTTGATCTCGACTGCAATCTCATGATTCACCTCCTTTTGTTTTCAGCCTTGACTTGCTCCCAGAGGAGATCTTTGGAACTGAAGAGGTTCCTGAGTACATCCCCTCTGATTCCTCTGCTGAAGAAGAAGACGCCACGCCGGAATAGAATACCAACCACCAACTACGCCGTCGCATTCAACATCTAGAACACAACCTGCGGGACATCACCGCCTGCTGCAGTGCCGAACGCGAATGCCGCATGAGCTTGGAAGCGTTGGTAGGGGGTAAGATCTCCATCCTCATTTGATTCTCATGTTTAAGTTTCAGATCTTCACTTTCAACAAGACCCTGTTCCTCTTCTTTAGATGTTTGTGACAGGTATAACAACTTTAAGGCTTCCTGTGATAGCCTGATGGAAGTTGCAAGTCACGGCAACCCCCGAAGCTTCTACATTGCTGTCACGGTGGTCCTGGAACAGCTGAAGAGGGAAGAGCTGAAGAGGAAAACACAGAATCAAAGAAATGAAGCATACTTTCGCTTCTTCCTCCAGGCCTTCTGCTTCCCACAGGCTTCCTTTTGTAATCTTAGGTAGTTGGGTTGCCAAATAGAGAACCTGCAACAAACGTCTATAATGCAGAACATTTTTTTGTGCTAAGGGCAATATACTTCAGTATTGGCCATCTCCTTTGTTAGGATTTTTGTTCTGAAGGCAGCTTCTTTCCCGAACACCGGTTGTTTCTATATTTCTGATGCTTGTAATCAATGATCAACTTCAATACTAGGATAATATTTCTTCAGGTATCTCCCATTTATAGCAGCGGTAAACTCTTCTCCTAGTAAAGTCTTCAAGATATACGCATTTCCAGGCATACGTCTAACTACCCGAAAAGGACCTTCCCAATTGGGGGACCATTTGCCGAACGTACTATACTTAGTCCCAATCGGCAGTAATGCTTTCCAAACTAAATCCCCTTCTGCAAATTGCTTGACTTTTACTTTCTTATTGTAATATTTAGCAACTCGCATCTTGTTCTTCTCAATATTTTCCAAGGCCCTAAGACGAATCATATGCAAATCCTCTAACTCATCCATCATTAAGCCACTGTAATCTTTGGAACTTAAATCCTTTTGCAAAACCACTCTCCTTGAGTCTGATTGCATTTCCCATGGCAAAATAGCATGATGCCCATAAAACAACTCATAAGGAGATGTTTTTGTAGCTCCATGAGGGGCCATTCGGTAAGGCCACAAGGCTTCATTGAGTACCGAATGCCACCTTCTTAGCTTCTGATCAATCTTCTTTTGTATAATCTTCATCATAATCTTGTTAGAAGCCTCTGCCTGACCATTAGCTTGGGCATAATAAGGAGAATAATTCAACAATTTGATCCCCATGGTTTCAGCAAATTCCTTGAACTCTAAAGATGTAAATTGAGTTCCTTGATCAGTCGTAATTGTTTGAGGAATTCCAAATCTGTACATGACGTGCTCTTTGACAAACTCAACCATGTTCTCTGATGTTACTTTCTTTAATGGAATTTCCTCAACCCATTTAGTGAAATAATCTGTTGCCAAAAGCACAAACTTATGCCCCTTGCTAGATGGAGTATTTGGCAAATCAAATCTATACCCCATCCTTTGAATGGCCATGGCTTGATAATAGGATTCAAAGCTGATGCTGGAACTCTTTGGATATTCCCAAACTTCTGACAATCTTGACACCCTTTGTAATACTCAAAGCAATCTTCCAGCATCGTCGGCCAATAACACCCAATGTGCCTGATAACCCACTTCATTCGGTAAGCCGATTGATGTGCTCCACACAACCCATCGTGCACTTCACTCATCATTTTCTTTGCTTCTTCTTGACCCAGGCATTGTAGCAACACCCCATCTAATGATTTGTAAAACAAACGTCCATCAAGAAGAACAAACTTTATAGCTTTATACCTGAGCTTCCTAGAGACCTTTCGGGATGGATTTTCCAGATAATCAACAATTTCTTTTCTCCAATCATCTTCTGCTAGATCACTCCCGAAAGCACACACATCGTTGGCAAACACTTCTTGGTTTTCTCTATAACCCGAAGCACTTTGAGCCAACCTGTTTGCCTCTTCATTGTGTTCCCTAGGAATATGTTGTAGAATCACTAACTGAAAACTTTTCAAGATTTCCTTGCACTCCTCGTAGTAATTCCTCAGGATATCATTTCTACATTCATATTGGCCATTCAATTGTTTTATAACTAATTCTGAATCTCCATAAATTTCAACTGAAATAGCCTTTGCTTCTTTCAAATATTGAAGCTCTCTAAGCAATGCTTCATATTCGGCTTGATTATTTGTGACAGTAGGTTGAATAGGGATAGCAAATTCAAACATCTCACCTCTGGGAGAAATTAATAAAATTCCTACTCCACCACCTTTGCCACATGAGGATCCATCAAAGAACAAAGCCCAAGGAGTAATTTCAAGCAAATCAATCGATGGATCGCGATGTTAAGTAATGAAATCAGCAATAATCTGACCTTTAATAGCCTTTGCCGATTCAAATTTCAATTCAAACTCAGACAAAGCTAAAATCCACTTGCCAATCCTTCCATTCAAAATTGGCATAGATAACATGTATTTAATTACATCAAACTTTGAATATACAACGCATTCGGCATTCAACAAATAGTGCCGGAACTTTGTAAATTAGTAATAAACACACAGGCAAAGCTTCTCCGCAGCCGAATATCTTGTTTCGGGATCAAGCAATTTTCGGCTAAGGTACGCAACTACTCATTCCTTTCCCTCAAATTCTTGTATAAGGGTCGATCCAATGGTTTGGGTATCGGCCGCCATGTACAACTTGAAAGGCTTGTTCAATTGTGGAGGCACCAACACTGGCTATTCCTTCATGTACACCTTGATCTCATCGAAAAGCCTTTTGTTATTCGTCACCCCATACGAACTTCTGATCCTTCTTGATCCTCAACAGTGGAGAGAAAGGTAACACCTTTTGTGACAAATTTGAAATAAATCTTCTCACAAAATTGATCTTGCCGAGCAGTGATTGCAATTCCTTGAGATTGGTTGGAGGAACAACTTCATCAATAGCTTTCATGCTTTTCTTTCCAACTTCTATTCCTCCCTCATGCACCAAAAATCCAAAGAACTCTCCAGCTGAAACCCCAAAGGCACACTTGTTCGGGTTCATCTTTAGCCCATGTTTTCGAGTGCACTCCAGAGTTTTCCTCACATCATTCAAGTGTGATTCATGATCCAAAGACTTGATCACGACATCATCAATGTATATCTCAACAATTTTGCTGATCAACTCATGAAAAATATAATTCATGGCTCTTTGATAAGTTGCACTGGAATTTTTCAGCCCAAATGTCATGACAATCCACTCAAAAAGGCCTATATGTCCAGGACATCTGAAGGCTGTCTTTGACATATCTTCTATTGCCATAAAAATTTGATTGTACCCTGCATTGCCATCCATGAAACTAATAACTTTATGTCCAGCAGCGGCATCAACCAACAAGTCAGCAACAGGCATTGGATATCCATCCATGGGTGTAGCTCTATTTAGATCTCTAAAGTCTATGCAAACCCTCATTTTCCCATTCTTCTTGTAAACAGGGACAATATTAGAGATCCACTCTGCATATCTACATGGCCGAATGAAATTTGCTTCGATCAATCTTTCAACTTCTTTTTTCACATCGGCCAATACTTCATCCTTGTAGATCTTTCGGGGAGGTTGCTTGTAAGGTTTAAAACCAGGCTTGATTGGCAACCGATGCTCAACAATGGAACGATCCAAACCAGGCATCTCCGAATAATCCCAAGTGAAGCAATCTTTGTACTCTTTCAGTAGCTTGATCAACTCTTTTCTGAAATTTGAATCCAAGTTAGCACTGATAAACATCAGCCTTGACTTATCACCATCTCCAATATCAATTTCTTCTAATTTGTCAGCCGACATGAATCCACGTCCTAACTTTCCATTAGATCCATCAATTGGATTATCCATTAAAAATTGCTATAAGAGCCGACTGCTTGAATCGGTTGTTGATCACTGCTGACTGGTTCAACAGGACCTTCACCCCAGTCCTTGCCTGAGAAGCAATATATACCTTGATACTCCTAGAAGGCTGGTTCCACGTTAGCCACGCTTACTGAATCATCTGCTTGGACCACTTCTATATCATCATCCACCCATTGAATAAGCTGTTGATGCATGGTAGATGGGATGCAGCAATTTGCATGGATCCAGTCCCATCCTAGCAGCAAGCTATATGCCCCCTTGCCTTCAATGACAAAGAAGGTCGTGAGCAAGGTTTTAGACCCGATCATCAGACCCACATGTACACAGCCCTTGGTGTCTGAAGGATTCCCAGCAAAATCATTCAGAACTATACTTGTTGGCGTCAAATCCCCGGGGCCCATGCCAAGCTTCCTGAACGTAGTATACGGCATCACATTGACCGCAGCTCCACCATCAACGAACATCTTGGTCAATGGCTTCCCATTGACATACCCCCTCAAGTACAGCGGTCTCATGTGTCGATTCTTGGCTGGCTTGTAAAAGGTTGCTTGCTTGGCCAACACCAGATGTGCCATCAGTCCAAGTTGCTCAGCCTCATCGATGTCTGGTGACGCCTCTTCCTGCACAACCTGATTAGCTGGAGCCATGAATTCATTCGGCAAAAAGCATACCATGCACGCTGGAGCCGAATGATCAAATCCATTAGGCTTATCTTTGGGATGCCACACCTGTTTCCTCTTGATCCTTGCCTGCTTCAACTCCTAGTTTCTCAAGCGCTGAACTCTTCTCTTTTGGCTTCTCCTCAAGCCAGGTGGGCACCACTGTCCTTTCTGCCAGACATATTCACGCTCTTGTTCTTCATGATCAACCCACCTATGATCAGCATATCTTTTTCTTGGGTGATCATCAACTTCATTTATTTTTATGCACCGACCATCACTAGGATGTATCCTTCCAATTCTTTCATGGACGGATCGGCGATTAACAGTATCCTGCATATACTCAGTATATTTGTCACTGCATTCAGGACAATTGTTTAATGTGGGGAGCTTCAAACCTTCATTCCAGCAGTGCCTGAAGAACGCACATCCCCAATGCGCGCGCTCTTGCTCTCGCACATGCTCTTCTCGTTCTTTCCTGTGCACTTCTTCATATCTTCGCTTTTCCTCCTCGTATTTTTGTTTCTGGTAGCGTTCTTTCTCTTGCTGACGTTGCCACTTGTTAAGGAGAATACGCGAAGTCACCCTGGGTTTAGAAGATTCCCCCACTTCAACTTGACTTTTCAGGATGCAAGGTACTTCCTTGTGGACATGTTCAACTGTCACTTGTTGAGCAGGGTCAACTGATCCATCCTGCTTTGCCCCCGCTGAAGTCAAGACTTTCACCTTTCCTTTTTCCTCAGCAGTCACCATGTTGACTGAAAACCCAATCATGTTTTGAGGAAAAGGATTGCCATCCAACCTCATCTTATTGTCAAATTTTAGATGACCTTCTTGGATATCCTTTTGAATTCTCATCCTGAAAACCCTGCACTCATTGATGGAGTGAGAATTCCTGTCGTGAAACCCACAGTATCTCTTTTCTTTGACTCCATCAGGCCGAAGCATAGAATGCCCCTCTGGCAACTTGATTCGGCCTTCCTTTACAAGGAACTCAAAGAGCTTATCAGCCTTGGTCACATCAAAATCATAGGTGCCCTTGGCTTGCTTGACCCATCTCTGGTTCACTGTTAATGGCTCTTTGCCCCACACCATTTCAGATGCAGCTATTTCCTCTTCATCATCAAATTCCTCTCCTTGATCAGCTCTTTCAAGGAATTGGTTGTAGATGTCAGCTATATCACTGTGTTTGGCAAACCTACAGTCTTTCTTGAAGCTATAAGCTTGGTTGCTCATTAATGACAGTCTATGTGACAATTGGCCAAGATTATCGAACTCCATGCAGAATAGCTGGCAACATACCTGCTACAGCCATATCAGCCAATTGATCATCTGGTAGATTCAAAGAGAAGCACGTGCTTTTAGTCTCTCTGAACCTCCTGAGGAACTCCATGGGTGTCTCATTATGCCTCTGTCTCAGGGTGGTTAGATCAATCAGTTTTTTCTCATTACTGCCAATGAAGTAATGAGCATGAAACTTTTGTTCCAAATACTTCTAGGAACAGATTGATTGAGCAGGCAAAGAAGAGAACCATGTAAAGGCCGGGCCTGTCAGTGATAAGGGAAAATATCTGATCCTGAATGCTTCATCAGCTGAAGCTTCCCCAAGCTGCATCAAATATCGGGCTATATGCTCCACAGTTCTAGTATCATCTTGCCCAGAAAACTTCGTGAAATCTGCAGGAGCTTTCACCCTGTGTGGCAAAGCCACCCTGTTATACCATTCTGGGAAACGAGGTGTATACACATGCCCTTGATTCTTGGGTTTCAGGCCGATTGATTTTGTAACACATCAACCATTTTCTGCACCATAAGATCAACGTTAGCGTCTTGATCGTCTGGCCTTCCAGCAGGCCCAGTAGGCATTCCTGTAGCCGTACCATATCCCAGATTCGAAAAAGCATCAATAGCACCGTAGTCCATGAATTCCGAATATCCACCCCCATACATGTTCTTCTATAGCCTATTATTTGCTGGGGCTATCCTATAAGTAGAGCCAGGTGGAACTCCAGAAGAGCCGAATGCCAATTCTCCATAAGTAGGCCTATTGGGCATTGCCTGATAAGGGTTTTGTTGCTGAATTGGCTGACCTCCCGTGCTTTGCAAAGGCGGCTGGATTGGCTGACCTCCCGTACTTTGCAGAGGTGGCTAAGCACTTGCATCTCAAGCTGGTTGGCTATTGACAACAGTACTTGATTCTCCTATCTCCACACTAGGCCCTTGGGGTGATACTCGACCAAGTACCTTTTCCATGCCTGGGCCAAAGACACCAACCATCATTTGTCGGAACATATTCAAGAAAAGCAGTATTGTGTTTGGCCATTATGCTTTCCATAGTTTGCTGAACCACATTCATAACTTCTTGTTTCTCTTCAGCAGATGTGGTGTCAGGTTCTCATGGTAGTTGAACTCTTGGCATGTTAGACTTAAGATATGGCACACCACTTCTGTTTTTAGTAAACAACATTAGGCACTTCTGCTGAAATTGATCAATAACATCCTTTAATTGCAATTGTTGCTCTGGAGACAGCTCCTCTATGGTGACATCCATGACATCATTAATATCGGGCATCTTGATCAGCTAGATTGTCCCACTGGGCGTGCCAAAAAGTGTGTTGACGTAAAATCAGCACCTCATGCCAAGCACACAGCAAGCCGAACAAAGCTGGCTTAACACACGTGCCGAATCCGAAGCGTGCCAGTCAATTTTCCTGAAACTGACAAAGGATGAAAAGCAGTTAGATAAAACCTAGAACTTGCCGGGTAGTACCAGACAGTTCCGTATTTACGGCTAGAAAGCCAATTAAAATGGCATATAGCAACAACAAGCTATCTGTCGGTGTTTTGAATATCATTCGGGAGCTCTAAAACATGAAATCAGGATATAGCCGAATGCATGACGTAAGCATGACAAAAGATTGGTCTTTGTTTAAACAGCATTGCTCGCACGTGGTCATGACCGATTTTCGAGGATAAATTACAATAAAATAAATAAGGTGAAAGCATGATTATAAATTTGAAGTAAACAAGCATGCATAGGCCAAAAGCACTAGTCTACCGCATGTCTAGGTACTTTCAAACCCGTCGAGCGTGACACCAAACAAGTTAATCCACCGCATGATATGACTTGCTTGAAACCACACCACCAACAAAGAATAGATCAATCCACCGCATGATACAATCTAAACGTGGAAGGTTAAAAGCATACATTATTTAAAACAAACTTATGAACACGTTTCACTCGTGGCAGAATTGCCGAGTAAAGTTGTACAGCCGATTCAGGTTCCGTGGAGAAGGAACAAACTATGCTAGATCAACACGCTTGAACCCTCAACACGTGGCAATCTAGATTAATTTGAGTTCGGCTATTAAATAGCACGTGATCCATGCACCACATTGAGTTGAAGATTTGAACACGCACCATATGGATCGTAAACAAGATAGAGCCGAATCTAATCAATCTAAATTGGGCAATGAGAGTATTACATGAATTAAACATAAAGCAAAATTCAAAGTAACACATGGTAACTTAATGAATCTATTAGATCTTGCCAAATCTAATAGAGCTGATAACTAGCTCCAAGCTAGATCTAAGCCTACCGCATGGCTCATGTTCTAACAAGAAACCCTCTTGAACCAAGCTTAAATCCACTGCATGATACTAAGCATGGTAACAAGACTACTTGCAACACGATCTAAATCCACCGCATGATACTAGACATGATACAAGGTTGCCGGTACCTACGGAGGTCGACGGATCGATGGCTCCTCTCGAAGAACTCGACGACTCGACTAAAGGACTCGAAGGTTCGCACGGGGCCGATTTGTTGTGAAATTGTTCGATCCCTATTACAAACACTAAGGGTTTATATTTATACCCTTGTCCTAACACGACTCCTAGTCGATCACGAGTACAACATTAATGCCCCGGCGCCAATGTCCATCTTGCAGCTGTTATCAATTCGTCCCTTCCTTATATTCAGGCCACGTCATCACGTATTCTCGAATGTTCCTTTTCCAAGCACAAAACAACCCTTCTCCCGAATGATGGCGTGCTACCTACCGCAGGTACCTTTACCGAATGCTTTGAGGAAAACTTCCTGCCGAATGGCATTTCTTTACCAAACTCGGTCCACAAATCAGTCTCTTTATTGTACCAATTTTTGGTGTTAACAATTTCTTACCATTCATGTTACTAGCCCCACCACCTCTCTTTAAGCCTTGCACATTTGTAGGAGTCACCTCCTCCACCTCACTCTCATCATCACTGTCTGCTTCATCTTCATCATCAAGAGAATTGGAGAAATGTGACAAGACAAGTTTGCTGGGAAGGTGCTATGCCACTCAAAGTAGACCAATGCTCATCACCGGTGTTCCTAATGTCTTCAAACATAATCTCTAATTGCTCTTCATGTTGTAGTCCTCTGTGCTTGAATCTAGTAGAGCCCTTTATATCCTGAAATTAGTTATTCAAATATCAGTAATTTGCTGTGGTGTACAATGAAAAAAATAGAAATAACTCCAGCAATAATCCACTTACTTTTGTTGTTTTTCCACCAATCTTCTGGCATTACAATATTCTTCCCAGATTCATCCCATCCTAGACCAGTCTCCTTTCGTTTTAATTTCTTCCAAATACCATAATCTTGCTTCAACTTGTCCCATATATTCTTGAATTGCATTCTAGTGTAAACAATCCCAACCCTCTCTTTAAATCTTGCTATCACATTATTGTACCAAGTTCTCTTCAAGTGAGTACTGGATCTATTTCCTTTTAGAACTTAATCAGCAAATATTTCACAAACTATTCTATTGTTGTCATCACCCCAATCAGCCAAACTGTTACCAGCAAGATCAGTTCATAAGCAAGAAACCAACCAAAATTCTAACATTCAACTGCCATACATACTACTGATAATCATTCAACTAGCAGCTATATTAGCAAATTTATTTCACAAACAAATTCATGGCACATGTAATCAAAACAAGCAATTCAATGGAGCAGGAGCAGTAGTTCATACCCAGAATCGGTGAAGTCAACATCCACTGATGCAGGAGCAGTAGCATTCCTAGTTGTCGGCGGCCTTGGTGTGTGGCCACCTCTACGGTGACCTGTCGAGGCCCGGGATGGAAGAGAGGCCGAAACCTCACACCGCTCCATGCGTCGCGCATCAAGTCGAACCTTATGTGAGGCTGTGTCATTGCTGACCGCTGGCACCGCTGCAGTACACGAGAGTTGACCAGCGCAGCTACTGCGACAGCCAAAAACTCCGGCCAACCACCATGGCCAGTGGCCTCCAGCCCCGTGGCAGTGCTTGCGCCTCCAGCGTCAACAGTGACTATGACTGTGCCTATGACGACTGCCCACGCCGTGGAACCGTGTGCAGCGCCGTCCGGACCCGCCGTGGTTGCACCTGTGGCCGCACCGGGGAGGCTCGGCCATGCGCCGGCCGCCACGCCGAGAGGCACGCCGGCGGCGCCGCGGCCGCACCGAGGAGGCCCGGCCATGCACCGGCCGTCACGCCGGGAGGCACGCTCGTCACTGCTAACAGGGTGCCCAGGGGGGGCAGCCGGCATTCCTCCCAGCCACGAGAGTGGCATGGTGCCTACCATTGCTGCGGCATGAATGGGCCATGACCAGTGCCACCGCCGGCTACATCTTGGAGAGCACCATTGGATCTACTGATTCCGTCGAATCTCCATCTCCACCGACAAATGCCAGATATTGGTATGCCGCCTGCTTCGGGAGTTCGTGGGGAAGAAACAGACACGAGTTTGTGGTGGAAGAAACGAATGCGATGCTTAAGAATCAATGCGTGGACCCATATGGCATTTTCGTTGTAAATTCAACAAACTCTGGGGGTAGTTTGGGAATGCAAATTGGCAGGTGCGCCAGGGAAGAAGGCGAAGCTGCCTTTTCCGCTACGTGACGCCACTTTCACTCCAGAGAACGTGAAACGCGGCAGCTTCACCCGCGAAGCTCTTTTGAGCACTCGTTTGGCACAGTTGTGCCAAAAACAGCTTCGTAAGTTGTTCCTTAAGTTGTGCTAAAGGGACCCTATGTGTTAGTGCATTCACACCATGTGACTTTTGTTTCAACAACACTAACTACTGAGGACCATGTGTGCTTCGAGGACCAGTGGATGGTCGCTTCCTGGTGTGATGAGTGATTGACAATGTTGTGTGGACTGATTCTTGGCTAAGTATTGCATGTGCAGGTTGCGGCTTGACTGATGTTGGTGCAGGTGAAGAACAAACACAAAAGGTCGTTGCCACTGAGGCCTCTAGGTGTGGAGAAGACAAGTAGTCTTCGTTCGAGGGACCCGGTGGCCAGCGGAGTCAAGTGCGGGCCGCATGGTGGCATGAACAGCAAGATGAAGTCATGGACGGTTTCTTAGTTGAGCCTCAAAACCAAGGTCGAGCCGGGACTACGTGGGAGCCGAGTCATGAGTGGCGATTGGCAGAGGCTACACCGAGTTCGCGAGGTTTCCGGTGCTTCACCAGAAAACCACTAGGTTCCTTGGTTGATCCACAAAGCCAAGACCAAAGAACCGAAGACAGAGATGCAGCAGCTCCAAACCGGTCTGACCAGTCTAACCAGTGGGTACCGGTCTGACCGGTGAGGAGCACCGGTCTGACCGGTGTGCGACGACGCAGTCCGGAGACTTCGAAGCGGATGACAAAGATTTCCGATTTTTCCCTCGAGGGGCATGTATCCCTAATTAGCTAGTAAGGGTATTTTAGACTTTCGGTTGCCTCCATATAACCCATGAGGTGAGAGGATGGCAGCCATCTCTTGGAACCCTAGCTCATTAGGTTTTCCTATTTTCCCTTCCTATGTTCTTAGGATTTCCATAGAACTAGCTTGAGAGCTTCATGGTGAGATCTTGTGAGAGGGTTGGATGATCGGGCGGCAAGCTAGACCCTGTATGAACCTCTTTGGTATGTATAGATGATTTGGCGTGGTTCCTCAAGGCTTGGTTTTGTTGTTCCCATTTGTTCTTGGTGGTGATTTTCGGAGCCCTCCCTTGGTGGATTTCTTGGTGTGTTTTCGGGACCTTGCTCTTGGGGATTTGGTGGGGGATGTATGTGTGAACCCTTCGTGGTTCTTTTCCCTTTGATTCCCCTCCCAAATCCATGAGTTAAGGGGCTCGATTTTGGGGTTTTTGGTGTTCTAGGGTTAGAGGAGTTCTTGGCAGGATTTCTTCGATTCCTCTTGATTTGGCAAGTTTTGGTGGACATAAACTTGGCTATGGACTCCCCATGAGGTGTTCCTACTATCCCCAAAGTCTTACACAAGTCCGTGGAGCGATTCGGGAGATCGGAGTTTGGATTTGGGGGTGTTGACCTGCGGGTGTTGTTCATCCCGAGAAGCCCAGGCCACACCGGTCTGACCGATGCCTCTCACCAGTCTAACCGGTGCCGACCCCTGTTGGGTTTTGCTCGGATGAACATTTGGGTGAGTTCTCTGTCGTTCTGTGTTGCTGCTGTTTCGAGTTTGGGTCAGTTTGGAGCTCGGTATGCCTGTTTGGTGTTTTGGGGCTTTCTGGCTGGGATCGGTCTGACCGGTGTGTTGCACCGGCCTGATCGGTGTAGAGCTGCTCTGTGGAAGTCACCAGGTTTCACAGTAGGGACCGATCTGACCGGTGGTGCTCACCAGCCTGACTGGTGTAGGTCAGTGAGGCTTGAGTTTTGTGTTCTGCTGCGTTTTCGGGTCTGTGAGGTTGGAAGTTGGTTCCTAGGTCTAGTAGCACTCCAGTGGCTGCGTGGGCTTGGCCAACTTGGGTAGTAAGTCGGAGACATGTGTTGGAAGTCGTGTTCATCTTGTTGGAGCCTCCTTCTCCTTCGAGAAGAATTTTTATCGGCTCCCATTCACTTCCCCCTCTCTGGTTCGCCGTATCGGTCCTTCAACTGCATCATGGCCATACTGTACACTTTTATGTCTTCTGGTTTCTCGATTAGCACACTCTCCTCACATAGTCTCGGCCTTTAGATGACGGGTTTGCCATTTACAAAGTTTAAAACAATGTCAGCTACAAGTTTCAGAAAATCTGCAAAAAAATAAAATTCAGAAATGTAGCACATCATTGCATTCCTTCTCATGGTGAGAGGATTTCTTCCTGACGAAATGTCATGGTAACTACCACTCCAAATCATCCCCAGTACCCAAATGATCATTGATCAGGTGAACATATATAGCCTAACTATTTTGCCATCCTTAGGATTAAAGTATCTATTTTCTCATGATGAAACATTTTTGAACAATAACTTAATGTTACAATATAATACTTTTGCAAAAAAATGCATTATAGTAGTGGCATAAATTGCCCTAGAGAAGGATTGCTAGTATTGTATTTGGTTCACTATAGGTTCTGCATCAATTTTATCTAGGTCTGCATGTTCTTTGCATTCCTTGACTAGGTGTAGGATCAATATTTATTCCATATGTAATTGATAGCTCAATTTTGACTATGTTTACTTTTGTGCATTTACTTTTTTAGCATCATTGATGTAATGATTTTATGTGATCTTCTATCATAGCATGCGCCTCAATGAGCACTTTTTCACAACTTTCCACCCTAAATGCACTATTTCATCATTGTTCATTTGTGCAAATTTGACGAACTAAACACCGCCTTAGAGTCATGGATAATGAGTAACTTGATATGGACAAAGGTATTTTCAAATGTGATTATCAATCATTGAAAAATTCAAAATATCATAAGAAAACTCGATGATGTTATATGTATTTTGTTTATTAATGCTTACTATTCCCATAGTTTGTAATGACTTATTTCTCTTCTTATTTTAGAGGCATGTATCCTATGGTTTTTTTAACACCACACATGATAATATTACAACCTTTTGGTTTAAAAGAGAGATTGCACTCACCCATGTTGTACGTTGATTTTGGTTGAGGTGAAGTGCAAAGTGGAATGCATGAAAGGGTTGAACTGATGTCATGAGTTGTATTACACTTGGTATAAATATAATCAACAAATTCTTATATCTGATAGCATTTAAAATATATTTCTACTAAATCTTTTTATGCTTTTGTGCCTATGACAACATCTGCTACAACTGTAAAGTGTGCCCTACTTCTAGGGATATTTTGCATCCATTAAGAGAGGGCTTAGAAAGTGAAGATGGACAAAAAGTCTTCTATTACACTATCTTGTTGGTGTTGATGTTAGGCTTAGATTTGTTGAGTAGACCTAGCTATCCTTGAAAATTTTGACTTTAAAATTTGACTTCCTTTCGGCACATGATTCTCTTTTTAGGGTGGGCCACTCTTCTGGTCTTGCTCAATACAAAGAAACTACACTATCTCCAATCAGACCAACTTTAATGGTGAAATCGACTACTTCCTTAGCAGCAACCAAATTTTCTCAAGTCAATTTGGACAAGTGTAGTGGAATCAAGTGGAAGAAATCTTCTGTGCTGCTCATAACAAACCAATTATGCTATCTCCAACTAGACCATCTGCATTGATGAAATCAACTACTTCTTCATTAGCAACAAACTTCTCTAAAATGAATTTGGACAACTGCAGTGGACTCAAGGGGAAGCAAGGTTTCAGGTTTAATGCATTAAAACCCACAAGTGTGTATCGTAATGTCATTAATAGCCAATTGATCAAGCGAAAGCAAGATCACAACATCAAGATAAAAGAGAGAGCATGGAAGCAACATATGTGCATCGGCCAATGAGTTTAGATGTTTCATCATAAGTTTATATCCCTTCAGGTAGAAATGGTGTATCTAAATTCTTATGGTGTCTCTAAATAGATAGGTCCATAGGCATTCCAAAGTTGGATATTTCCCAAAGAGAAGTCATGTCTAGTTGAAAGTTGGATATTTGCCCAAAAAACATGTAAGTTGGATATGTTTTACCCCGAAGTAGAACCAGTGTATCCCAAAAAAATCTAACATTAGTATTAACTAAAAATACTAGAGTCTTGCTATTCAACATAGTGCTAGATTTTTTTTGGAAAAATATCCAACTTTCAACTAGGCATGTCTATTTCTGGGGGGGGGTATTTAACTTTAGAATGCCTCTGGACATTGCCATCAACATCGTGCACGCATACGCAGTGGTCAGCTTCGAATTGGTGCAGCTAGGCATTACTTATCGTCACAAGCCCACATGTGGATGCAGGTGAAGGGCATAAACATGGTGTCCCTTACCAAACCTACATTTGCATGTTGCATCATTGTCATCTCTTTGTCTATGCACTTGGATATAGGACTATGGCATTGGGGAATCAAGGATACTGAGAACACTATTGCCTGCAAGTGTGCTATAAGAAAGTTTAATTAATAGTGATATGGACATAGGTACCGATATTTGCCTTAGTTTCATTGCCATTGATTCAAGCTAAAGGAAGAGAATAGGGGTGGAAAAAGAAGGTTGGGAAGAAGAGATGACTAAGCACAACATCTAAACATGATTGGTCCTAATGTGTTATGCTGAGACAGATCCATGATATGCCATGTTGCCAACATTTTTGTGGAACCACCTTGGAAAATCCACAATGGATTAGGTGAATCGGTTTTAAAAGTTGATGGCCCTAGTTTAGAAGTTGAGCGTTAGAAAACCAAATGTGAGGGTTGAAAGACAAATCATGGCACAAATTGATGGTTGAAATTGATTTTTCGTTAGCTTCCTTTTGAATATTCAGAATAACATTATACGATTGGTGACAAATTTGTTATATATTTATCTTAAAAATGTAATGATTTCACACATAAAAACTGTTTGTATTGTGCTAGTGACTTTTGTGCATATGAAAGACTGAATAGTTATGCGGTTCGTGATCCTCTTGTTTTCTGTGATTCTCGGTTGCCCTAACATGTACAAAAGTCCTTGCTGAGATGGCCAGAGATTTCAAAGTGTAAGTTTTGTTCATACTTTATACTTTGTGCTATGTTCCACCTGGATGTCAAGTTTTCTCACATGATAATTATTAGACATACAACCTGTTTTGCAGAAGTACGAGTCCTATTGCTATGTGTAACATTGCTGACATTCTTTTTTTTGTTTTAGTTGCTAATTTGTCGTCCTGAGAAGGTGGTGGTCCGTTCACAAGCTAACTTAACCATCTCTTCGACGATGGGAGTTCTAGTGGAAAGGAAAGGGGCACAAGCAAGCTAGTTGAGCTCTAATGGGAGTGGGCAGCTGAAAGTTAAGAATGCAGAATGAAAGATGATGCTAGTGATGTTGAAGCTTGTGCAACAAGCATTGTAATATTGTGTAGTCATTTTGTTTATATTCCTTTTTCATCTTCCTCACCATCCTTGAGTGGAGTAAAAATTGTGTTGTAAACGAATATTGATTGTTTTGAATGATCTTTGTTGTTAAGCAAGATTGGGGCTGTAGCCCTGTGATTCTAAAAAGGTGGTGGTTAGATTATTAGGTTGTCAGTGCTGCTCTTCTATTATGAACTATGTTTAGATTGAAAATGAAATAGTTGTATGAATGTTTGCCCTATAGTGCAAGAATAATGTAGATGCCACAAGCACTTTGGTGCTGGTGCTACTGGAGGTTTGTTTTGCCCGGTCTGATTTCTTTTTTGCTTACTCCCTGTCCATTTACTACTATGTGCTCAATTTCTAGTATGTGCTGAACTTAAACTGGTGTACATGTGTTGCACGCTGGTGCTTTGCTATAAAACAAGATAATAGATATATCAAGCTAAAAGAGCAATATGGTAGCAACCCTGTATTTGCATGATCTAGGATTGTAAAACACAGCTCTACAGTTCTGGATCGTTGAAAAAGAGAGATCGGAACATGCTGGAATGGAAACTCGAGCATTTCCAGGTTGATGGTATCCGCTTCATTCCTTTCAATGTGTCATTTTGAGTTTACCATTAAAATTATTACATGTGGCGGTAAAAGACTTAAACTGCTCTGAGACTCCGGGCCTGTGGGGTTAAGACCACCTCACATTTTTCATTAAGAGAAGGAAACCTAATCTCGGTTTAGAAAATTTCTGAACCCCTATTTCACCGATGAGAGGATTTTTTAAAAAACCAGTTTCGTAAATTCGCTCCAACAAGGAATCAAACTTGGATCTCCTGACTGAGACCAAACTTCAATCCCTTCTAACCAACTAAGATAGAGAACCTTTGCTGGTAAAATGGTCCACAGGTTACGGACTCCAGAAGTAAGTCCAGCAACAGCATGCTCTTGCGTCCATCAATCTGTCAGACCATCACCGATGGTTGGTCCGATTTGATGCCAAAGGCGACCATTGTGCCAAATTTGTTTTTGGGGATTGTCTTCAACCTGTTCAACTATGTTAGGTGCAGATCCTACATTCACCTTTTTTTTTTTGTAAATTAATTAAGCCAGGTTCAGTTCCTGAAAGCACGCGGTGACACTAGATATCCTCACTTGCGTCATATCTGTATCGTCCAGGAGAGAAATCTTTTCAGTTTCCGTCCTGAAATGTGGCAGATTTGCCCTGGACTTGCGTTGCTGCCTGCTGACCCTGCTGACAACGCAAACGAACCGATTCATGTGGTGCATCCTACTGACAGAGGAATTAACGTCAACCTGACCCAATGCAGCAATGCTGTTCCAGAGGGCAGAGGCTGCACCTGCACTGTGCACCATCAGTGTTGAATTTTCACTGCACATGCCTATCTTCGTTGGAAAAGGACTCGCCTCGGCATAAGATTGAGAAAAGATTCTGGCCATACGGAGTGGCACGGCACGTCGGCCCCTGCTTTTGGCTGGCCATGCGATCGTGCTGATTTGCTGCGCAGATTTCGGTTAGAGACTCCAGAGTACGGGGAGGGCCGGTGGGTTTGGAGTCCAACCAGGGGAAGGAGGAAATGCCTTGTTGCCGTCGTTGATGGATGATGATCAGTGCAAGCGAAAATGGAAGGGGGAGGCATAAGCACGAGCACGAACGGCCAGCATGTATTAATCTCGTGTGCTGATGCCGGACATGTGAAACAGGAACTCGCCACGGGACATTTGGCCATTTGAGGCGTGTTTGCAGGGTGGCCCGACTGCTCGGGAGCTCTGTTGCACTCCTTGGCGCAACACACGTGTTTGTGTCGTTGGTCCACACGGAAGCCTGGCCAAAATCCCTTTTCTCTCATGGATCTGGAGAAACACCCAGATCTAGTGTAGCTGGAGAGCTCGGTCGCGTGCGGCGCTGAAAGTGCATTTTGGCCCCTAATTGTTTCGACGATAATGACACAATTGTGGTATTTAATCGTTGAATAAGATGTGTGCAGGATTTACTAAAGAGATAAACTTGGTTTTGACCAAAAGAAGGCCCCAATTCCATTTCGACGTTTTCAACTCAATTCAAGGCTTTCATTTATTTTGATTTCGAATTTGAGTATAGGAAACTCCGTATTATAAAGGGGATGCGAATTGACCGCCAATAGATGCTAATAGTGATTAGAGAGATGACCCAAGTGAGTGAGAGGAACCCTGATCCAACACGGACATATTTGCTCCTCTTTCCTTAAACTCTCAACTATTGTCGGTAGTACCGATATGGGTTCACAGGCGAATTTTCACCAGGCCCTCGGTAGTATTGACCCTGGGTCAGTAGTACCGATATGGCTTTACTGGTTAGTTTTCCGGCACCCGTCGGTAGTACCGACCTAGGGTCGGAAGTGCTGAGGAATGCCGTGAATGCACAACAACGTCTAGTTTTTTGAGGGCTAGTATTTATACCCCACTTCATCTCCCTCATTTGTTGCTGACCTACCATTAGGCAAACACTCACTTGAGCATTCACTCCACTTCTCCCCTCCCTCCTAGAGCCAAGTCTTGATTCCTTTGAGCTAGGGTTTGGTTGGAGGAGTGATTCTAGTGTCAGATTGAGATGCTTTGAGAGCCCCTTCGATTCCCCTCATCTCAAGAGCACTTGAAGCATCTATGGGCTTCGATTCGTGGTTGTTACTCTTGAAGCTTGCATCTTGACGGTTAGACGTCTCCTATTGAGTGCTCTCTCGGTGTGGAGCACCCGGGATCGTTTGTATTACCCCTCTCCTTGGTGGAGATTTCTTAGTGAGCACCAATCTTACTTTGTGGGGATTGGGTGGGGCAAAGAGGCTCTTGGTGATAGCCCTCCATTTGTGGGATCCTCAACGGAGACGTAGCTTCCTTTGTGGGAGTGAACTTCAGATTAAATCTCGTCTCCTTTGCTTGTTTGAGTTCTTTAAATTTTGCTAACCCTAGAGCTTGTTTGTGGTCGATCTATATACCTGTTGCATTCCTAACTATATTTGTGGTTGCAGGAGGTTCTTAGCATCTAACTCATCTTTGCATTTCAAATTTCGTTTTAGCTATCTTTGTTTTGTCGGTAGTACCGCCCCTGTACCGGAAGTACTGAGCCCCCTCGATAGTTCCGGCACAGTGTCGGTAGTACCGACCTGAGTTTTAACTGTTGCATTTGTTTTAGAAATTTGAAATGATCCTATTCAACCCCCCCCCCCCCCCACTCTAGGCATCACAAGGTCCTTTCAGGTGCAACGAGTCGTGTGCGGTCATGTCCTCCCTCCTCTCCCTGATGATCCTTCTTCCATCTCTCCGGTGTAGCAAGCCCACCCCCACCCATCCCTCTGCTGGCTTGCGTCCCCCTCCGCATGGAACTAGTGATGGGGATGAAGCGGTTGGTGGCGGTGGCGGCGAAGACCGTCATGCCGTCTGCGCCTGCCGTGAGGGAGGCCGAGTCCACGGCGCAGACCACCACCCCCGCCACCCCTGCGAGTGTCGGTCGAGCGCTCCACCCCTTGTGTCAGTGCGGTAAGGCTTTACCGCCGCGGCGGGTCGTGGAGGAGGAGGAGGCGGAGGACTGCGGCGGTGTGACAACCCCATCCGAGATAATTCCGTACTATCGCTTAAACCACTCCATTTGGTCATTAAGCAATAATAAAGAATCATTCCGTTGAGTGTTGCCGGGTTTACGCCTGGTAAATCACTTGAAAACACAGAGAGGATCGAACGTATGCATTAAAACTCCCACGAAGGAGAGTCCAGAGTGCCTTATAAATTAACATCAAATTCCCCATAGGGTCCATTATTACAAACATAGTTCTTTGACATGAAAATAAATGGTTCAGAGTTTATTAAAACAGCAGAAGATAGCTAAACGGTACGATCACATCATAGGAGGCATGTCCATGATGCAATTACTCGTCGTCGTCCACCCATTCCAGCTCCCAGCCGGGTGGAAGTTCTCCGTGCCACACATCACATGCATTACCTGGAAGCAACATTTATAAAGCAAGGCTGGGTATACTAATACTCAGCAAGACTTACCTGTCTAAAAGAAAGACTTTACCTCTGATCATGCAAGGCTTTTGGCTAGTGGGTTTGTCTGCCAAAAAGCTACTAAGTTGTGCATCCTTACTTTCACATTTTAGCTCAAGTTCTAGTATGGTAATCATTACTAGATAAGCAACTATTGCAATCATAGTTGTCCAAACAATTAATCAAATAATAATCTTCACAAAGTTCCATCATAAAGGGATATCATGGCCAGTAGATTAAGTAGTCTCAGATAACGGTGAGAGGCCGACAATCGATTGATTTGAACCTTACAAGGTGGACCTAAACACACGGGAGGTGTCCTCACTAAGAGTTCACCAACTAGGTGGTTCCTGTCATTCCTCGGATTGGGATCAGATGCTACAGTCTCAAGTACAAGGTTTACTGGGCTACACCACCAAGGTCACCCAGCCTCACGCAAGTACTCGGGTAGCAAGCCCGGGGCCACAACCCTAAGTTTAGTAGTGCAAAGTTCCCGCACTGTCTCATTTAGGTACTAAGCTTACCGTACCCATTCCAACAAGTGCTTAGTACTTTGAAAAACTTAATCAACGAAGCCATTGGACCAGAGCCCAAATCCCATGCTCTTACCACATGAGCAATCCATTTATACATATGGTGATTCCATAAAAGGGGATCCTATTCTCGCGAGTGACGAACATCACTCGACTGGTACCGGATCCTTAGAGCATAGCAACTAGCGACCTAGCATGCTAGTAAAAGATCATAGGTACTTATGGATCATGCAACTAGGGTTTTATTTGAACTCCTGAACGTAAATGCACATAAAATAACAATGATAACTTAGAAGTTTAAAGAAACACATAGGTTAATGAATAAACCGGGGCTTGCCTTCGTTGGCACAAGTAGTTACACAAACTTCCGGACTTTGGTTCGGGCCTTGCTCTACGGTGACGTAGTGCACGTCTCCTCCCGCTCCCTCGTACATGTCAGCTGGCACGAGCGTGTAGCTGCCGTCGGGGACTTCTACACGGAGGATGCAAATGCAAGACTTAATTGGCGAGTGGATTTAATTACTCACAAAACCACACATGACAACCATGGGGGGCATGGTTGACCACATTCACCTTGATAATAATACATTCGGCATACTCTTCCTATAAAGGAACAATATGCGTTGCTTTATTATCTAGACTTTTAAATAGTGACTGTGTACATATATAAAGGAATAATTAGTCTAAATGCACAAACAGCAAGGACCTGAGTTCTCACTCCTTAATTTAAACTCCTATTTCATCTAAAGGGCTCAAGCATAACAAGGATGATTTTCCACATCTTTCCCTCACTAACCTATTATAGTTTTCCTACTTTTAATCAACCGACAAGCCTCAAAAATAGCCAAACCGTACCCACTGGTCCTACTGACCAGGGACAACCTATTTGGACAGCAAGCATCCAAGTTTGAACCACTGAAAATAATGCACACAAATACAAGCATTTCTAGCTAGCAATAAAAGGATAAAAGCACACAAAAATAAATATAGCATCTCTGGAGTCAAACTCTCTCCTACACATTCTCTGGTCTAAAACAAGCCTAGGAAACCAGCAAACACACCTAGAGCCACTAAAGATTTTGATCTACACAATTATGATTAAAATCAAGCATAAATAAAGGATAAATATGTCTAGTAGTCCAAAAATCATGATTAATTCAGTAAAGGTGTATCTAGGCATATTATGACCCATCCCAGAAGTATAGCTCAAAAATCGATTTACTTTTTGCTACAAAAATGATATAAGCAGGAAAAGGATAAATACAAGATAAATCATAACTAAAGATTCCTTCAGTAACTTTGTGCAAATTTTTGCACAAGACCTACACATACTAGTACTTACAACATATCCAAAAATCAGCTCATGATCATGTGTGGATTTGGCTACACAAGAGATCTAGGAAAAATGGATTTCTATTTTTCATGCAAAAACTAAAGCTCAAAAGTATATACATGCTTTGTAGAAGTTGTAGTCCTAGTCACACAGAGCACAGAAAAATTGGGTTTGCAATGTTTGAACTTTTCTATGATTTTATATGAATTTTTCAAGGTGCAGCTAAAACACACCAAAGAGTAAAGAAACTTTTTGCGAACAGGCCCTTGGAAAGATTCAAAGATTCGCAGATATACCCTTTGTTTGCACAAACAACCCTGGAAAGAACTCAAGCCATGCAATGTGGTCCTTGGGGTGCTTGGGGCGGCGTAGTTCGTTGGATTCCGGTGAGACCGGCGGCGGGGCTGGCTGGGGAAGGGTAGGGATGGGGCCTACGTTCGCCTATAGCTCGGTTCCTGTGGTTTGGATGGGTCGGAACAGTGGCCGGTGAGGGGCTCGGCGGCGCCAGGCTTTGGCGGCCGCGGGGAGCCCTGCTCCGGCGAGGAGCGCGGTGGTGCTCGACAACAAAAGAGCGGGAAAGCACCTACGAGGTCTAGGGAAGCTGATACAGGGGTTGGACGATTGTGGGAGTGAGCAAAAAGGGAGCTCGCTGAGGTGGCTTTAATGGCGGCCCGCGGCGGTGCTCTGTACTCACGCGCGAGGGGGTGTCTGGCCTTTTATAGGCGACCGAAGCTGGCTAAGGCGGTGCGCAGTCAACCCGACAGCATGGTCGCAACATGGCTCGGAGAACGGCGACGTCGGGAGTGGCTGGGCGGCAAGGGTCGGTGCGGTTGGCCAATGGCGAGCGGCGGCCGGCGTGAGGCGGTTTTGCCCGCCCGTGGGTGCACGGCGCGTGGCGACGAGGTATTGGGCGCGCGAACGTCGGTGCGAGGGCCGGGGGAACCGACGGTCGCAGGGGTGCCTCGGTGTCCGGGTCCAGAGGGTCTCACGGCGGGCGCGAGCGCGGCGTGGCGCGTTGGCGTCGTACGGCACGAGCTCTAGAGTGCTGGGTGCCAGAACATTTCGGACTGACCTACTTTGACTAAGTTTAACTCCAAATTTTGCAACATAAGTGCTCCAAACAATGTATAGGAAAGTTGTAGATCTTGCATTCCTCTACAACTTTTGTAAAGGGTGCTGGGTATTTTTCTCAACCACTTTTGCAAAATTCACATGCCAACTTGGCAGTTTTCTAGGCGCTGATGAATAGTGTCTAGGAGTGTTGACCGAGGTTTTTCACCTATTTAGGCTTCAAATCTCCAATGCCACTCAACATGAAAGTTGTGTCCCATGAAAAACTACACAACTTTCGTATTGGGAGAATTTGAAGTGTTTAGGTGAAATTTGGAGAACGCAGCAAAAGTTCCGTGTGACCAAAGGGAGGGTCAAGGGGTGTTCAAAGGGGTTTTGAGTAGGTTTTTGACCAAAGGTTGACCAAGGTTGACCAAAGGGGTCATTAGGGATTTTCGGTGATGTTTCCGAGGTGATGGCCCAGGTTGACTGTCGTTTGACCAAAGTCAACTCGGTTGACCGGATCTTTAGGGTTTATTAACCCGGTTGAAAACCTGGGGCGTCGCAACCTACCCCCCTTAATCAGAATCTCGTCCCGAGATTCGACAACAAGATTAGAGCAACACCTTCTAATGAAGCAAAGGTTACCAAGGTGGAATATATAATCGCTTACACTTCTTGGCAGCGAGAATTCAGATGGGGCAAAAGATACATGGTGCTCTCCTCACTGCCTCAACGTAGTTCATGAGGAAGCGGGCGATGGATGTGTACATGAAAAACTAAAAGAAGACAAATTCCGCCGGCGATGCAGAGGTACATCCCTACAAGCGTCTAGCGAAGGGACTCGAACATCTCCACTAACTGAGGCATGGTCGGCTATGCAGGCCGGGGTTCTTCTCTCGGTCTTCTTCCGGGCTTCTTCTGGAGGTTGTCGACGAAGACGGCAAAAACGGCTTGCTCGACGAGTGGGCGGAGCAGACGAGAGAGATGGGCTAGTGGCGGGTTGGCCAAAAACTAGCCGGAGGGAAACAAAGAACAATGGTGATGTCGAGCTCGGAAGGAGGCGAGACTTGGTAATGACAACACTGCGGAAGGGCTTTCCTTTTATACCTCAACGGAAATGCAACGGTCATCCCAACCGACTGAGGTAGGGACTAGCGAAGCGATCTGACAGAGGCAACACGGGGCTCGATAATGGTCGGCCCGTGAGGTCTCGGCGACGTGATCGTGGCCGCGGAAAAGAGATGGCAGAGCGACGCTACGGCGTCGTACCATTGTGGCACTGAAAAGGATGGGGTCCAACGGTCCGAAGAATCGATCGTGACGGTGAGATCGTAGCAAGGAGAAATTAGCAAAAGATTTTACCGATTCCTTGTTTGCTTGCTTCTTGATTCCTAGGATTTGGAAGGTATGATCAATGGATCATGGATTGATAAGCGATGCAGGACTCTCATGCCTTGACTTGTCGAGAACCTTGATTGCTCCTGAAAAACATTGCTCAAACTTCCTTAACTTCGTTGGTTGATTTGATTAGATGCTAAGATAACTTTGAGATTAGGCGGAAGGAGACCAAGTTGAAAAGTGATTACTAAAAGAGATTCCTATGAAGAAAAGGAAGGCTAGTAAACACAATTTTGCCAAAATTTGTTTACTAAGATTCTGAATTTATTTTTGAAAAGCAACAAAGGTATAATGACAGATCAAGGGTTCCACCACTAGAAGTCCAAGGTTAGTGGTCCATAAGGAGTGGTTGCACGGAGTTGTTTATGGATATCAATGAGAATGACTTGAAGGAAGGGTTGGTACAACAATGTCAAAAGGTACTTGCTCACATACTATTTAGTTGGTGAGTTTTGCTGACAACATTCCTTATGTTTATCGGTGCAACAATGGAGTGGTGCACATATTATTGCTCATGTTGTGGTGCATAGAGTGTAATGCCCATGCATATCAGCACATGATGCTTGTGCATATGAACATATGGTGCACATGCCATGATGCATAGTGAGGAATGCACATGTTCATGGGATATGATGCTCGTGATGCTTGTTAGCATGACTTGTTTACCCATGCAGTTAGCTGGCAACAAAGGAGATAACATAGAGTGGAGAACATGGATTTTTGGTGAGTTGCATGCTCCCAACCAAGATACCTAGCGCGCCCCTAGTGGTAATCACATGGCTGCAGCCCACATGATGCACTAGGTTCCGTCGCAGCACCTTTGGTCATGGAACAACAATCTCATCAGCCATAAGGAGGATATAGGAGGAAGGTTGAAAGCTTCAATGTGTATGCATGTTAGTCCATCCAAGGCTCCCAAATGCACATGCTATGCAATGCATTTCCATGCCCATGAACTATTAAATTAAGGGTGCAACCTACATGACCTGATGACGCTCAAAGCATGCCAACAAAATTTAACTCTTTCTATTCATGTTTTATGCGTTCATAAAATTGTGGGTGATCAAGATGAAGACGTTCAAGATTGCAAGGTCAAACACGATTGAGATAAGGATATCGCTAGCAAGGATAGCTTAGGGCATCAAGAGGCATAATCATTACCATCAAAAGTCCAAGGTGGGTTGTTCACAAACAACAAATGATGGCAAGTCATAAAGAGAGGTGTTCTCGAGTTGAAACAATACCCATGAAGTTACGCTGACCTTGCTTCGCTTGAATATTTGGCTTCTTGTTATGATGACTCTTATTTGCTTTAGAGCCGTGCCTCTGTGGATGGGGCTTGTTCCGCCTAGGGTTCGGGCATTTATTGGCATAGTGCCCGGGTTGTCTACAATTGTAGCAAATGCGGGGCGGAAGTTCTATAGGCTTGGAAGCTTGTTGATGGGGCTTCTTGCCGCTGTCGTCACTTTGTTTGCCCTTTCGAGGACAAAATTCCCTGCAGGTAATCCCGCACTCACTGAAGTCTATTTCGGGGAATTCTCGCTTGTGGCTCCGGTTTTTCCCTTCTTCCTTTGTAAGGCCATTGGTAGCTTCGATGGTGGTAGTAGAGAGTCAGAGGTGTTGAGTTGATTCTTCTTCATATGATCCACCAACAAATTGCATAAGCGATCTTGCTCAACCACAGACGTAAATAACGCCTGGGAGAGACCGTCAGTTAAACTAGTTTGAGATAACCCTTGATAAAGATCCTGGAGGATATTGTCCACGATATGACTCAACACTGAATTTTGTTCTTCCAACATCTCGATTGCACCAGCAATGGTGTCTATATCACCCTGAGTAGGTACTCGAGGTGAGCAAGACTCATAGGGTCGAGGTTTCTTTGGATCTTTTCCGGCGGAGTTCATTGTCGTAGTGACCAAATTTGGTCCATCTGGATTGGCACCATGGGGAGGTTGCTGCTGCATCCTCTGGGCGAGCTGTTGCGTCTGGAGGGTTTGGCACAGCACTCCTGTTTGAGCTACCATGAATGCCTCTTCCATCGTCCTGGGTGGTGGTGGCAGTAGGTCGTTACCACTACTCGACGCACCAAAACCACTCGGGGAAGTTGCATGTCGGTCCCATCATCTGAAAGAGTTGAGCTTTCATTAAATACACATTCATAAGCTCGTTCTCACAAGCAGAACATCTATGACGAAAACCCAACTGGAACAAAAGTTTGACTTAGGGCAATCTCAATATTCTAGAACTAAGAATTTCATGCGCTCAGCTCAAGACTACGAGGATTCATGACTCCAAGGTGCATTACAAGGCAAAGGTCGGGGTACGGCAGCGTCGGGAGTGGCTGGGCGGCAAGGGGCAAGGGTCGGCGCGGTTGGCCAATGGCGAGCGGCGGCGGCGCGAGGGCGTTTTGCCCGGCCCGTGGGTGCGCGGTGCGTGGCGACGGGGGTATTGGGCGCGCGGACGTCGGTGCGAGGGGGCGGGGGAACCGACGGTCGCGAGGGGTGCCTCGGCGTCCGGGCCCGAGAGGGTCCCACGGCGGGCGCGCGCGCGGCGTAGCGCGCCGGCGTCGTGCGGCACGAGCTCTAGAGCGTCGGGTGCCAGAACATTTCGGACTGACCTACTTTGACTAAGTTTAACTCCAAATTTTGCAACATAAGTGCTCCAAACAATGTATAGGAAAATTGTAGATCTTGCATTCCTCTACAACTTTTGTAAAGGGCGCTGGGTATTTTTCTCAACCATTTTTGCACAATTCGCATGCCAAGTTGGCAGTTTTCTGGGCGCCGATGAATAGTGTCTGGGAGCGGTGACCGAGGTTTTTCACCTATTTAGGCTTCAAATCTCAAATGCCACTCAATATGAAAGTTGTGTCCCATGAAAAACTACACAACTTTCGTATTGGGAGAATTTGAAGTGTTTATGTGAAATTTGGAGAACGCGGCACAAGTTCTGGGTGACCAAAGGGAGGGTCAAGGGGTGTTCAAAGGGGTTTTGAGTAGGGTTTTGACCAAAGGTTGACCAAGGTTGACCAAAGGGGTCATTAGGGATTGTCGGTGATGTTTCCGAGGTGATGGCCCAAGTTGACTGTCGTTTGACCGGATCTTTAGGGTTAATTAACCCGACTGAAAACTTGTGGCGTCACAGGCGGCCAGGAGCAAGATAGTGTCGACGTTACGGGGAAGAGCGTGGGGCGGGTGAGGCAGAGTGGGCTGGGTGGGCAGAGTGGTAATGCTACCCATTGCAGGCCACACTTCTTTGGTACAGACACACAAACACCAACTGGCTTGGGCCAAGCTCATTTGGTATATGGGCGCAGACACAGTGAGTTGCATCAATTGGGGTAGGCCAGCTTTGACCTGAGCCAGTCGGGTCCATTTGGTACAGAGTCGCAAACACGCTCTTGACCTTTTGCAGGCGGCGTTACACATCGGACGGGGCCGACCGGCGAGGTGTGTCCTGTGGGGAGTTGGGACATAAGTTTGGCCGGGAAATGCTAGCAGGACCAGGGGAAAGCGGCCAACATCGATCCCTCGACATTGGCTGCATGCTAGTCGGTTAGCCCCCTTGCCATCTCCAGTAGAATACTTAAATGAGTTTTTTTGCAAGAACATTTTTTATATATTAAAGCATAGGTCCTCGAAAGAGGACAAAATTACAACCAAGTCCTTCAACTCGATCTGGATCTGAATCTGGATCCAAAGACCACTAAAACTCTGGTGACGAAGAAGATTGATCTACCAGCGGTGAGTTTTAGGGGCGCCAGGGGCGCGTACAACAGGGCGGAGGAATCGCGCGAAGTGTCAGTTGTACTTGGGTTCCTTGAGCACGTCGAGGAGGTGCTCACGGATGACCGAATGATGTAGTTGAAGAAGTCGTCGCTGGAGGATGTAGGAAGAGCTCGATCCAGGATCCCAGGGGATGGCAGAGCAATCAAAGCGACACTAGTGAAGTAGCTGTTGAGATGAAGCGCGGTGTGTAGGAACCGGATGCTGCTGTTGGGAGAGGGAAACGAGTGGAGGTGGAGGCGTGGAGTAAGGCGGTGCAGATCCCGGCGATGTGGAGTGGAGGAGATGGTGGGGTTGGAAGAAAAGGGATCTACAGGGTGGGGGAGAGGAGGAGGCGAGGCGAAGTGGTCTCGTTGTGGTGTGGCGGAGGAAGAGAGAGTAGCATCCAGACCACTGAGGAGGGGAGCGAAGGGATGAGGGCAAGAGATTATTCTAACTTTGGCGACGATGCCGATGGTGATGAAGAAGCCGAGGAACTTGGTGAGGACGACGACGACGACGACACCGAGGTAGCGACTACCACAAAGGGCAAAAGCCATAGAGAGGCACTAAGGAAGAAAAAACTACTAGTATTAAGTAGAGGACTACCGGATCTATCGATCTGGGGCTCCCGACCTCGCTCGCCGCCGGCAAGGCCGCCGACGGGGAGGAGGAAGGGGCCCGAACTGATGTAGATGGTGAGGGGAGGTCGAGAGGAGGCTTCCTGAGTTGATATAGACCAAAAGCTTACATAAAAACAGTAAAAAAAAACTTGCTTCGACAGAAGAGTTATATGGATAGCTATTTTAGATTCCAACCAAAATTCAACCGTTGGGCCTGTCATATATACCAACCCAAATAGGTATGAAAATGATCGAAACCGTCGACCGGAAAACAAAACCAGGACGGTCGAGATTTTTCCATATTTGTGAAAAAAAATAGCTGTAAAAATCCTCCTGCAAGTTCAAAACCAAATCAGTTTGAGAAGCCAAATGGAGATACGTCAATGCTGCGTGACGTCCGTCATTCACAATTCAATTCTATCCAATTCGCACGTTCCCTCACACGGGGGTCGTTGAGTCCTCATCCAAACATAAAAAACACACATGGCCTCTACGTGGCGTCGACGTCCGGTCGCGTCCAACCACGCGACTTGGGTCTCTCCGCCCCGCCCGCGTGCCGACTCGCAGTCCAGCTCGTCCGCGTCAACAACACGTCGTTATCCGTGATCAGATTTACAGATATCCACACATATCCCATCCGCGCCAACTTCGCTTTTATAAGCCAGAGCCACAGCACCACCGGTCGTATCACTTTTGCATCTCTTCGTTCCGCACCTCTGGCTCTCTCATCCTCTCTGCTCGATCGACTGCTCCAATTCTCCAAGAAAGAGATCGACACCACCAATTAATGGACGGGGAGATGGACTGGATCGCCGCGCGGTACCTGCTGTCGACCATCCTCGGGGTGCATCCGCTCGTCGTGCTGAACAACGACGACGGGGACCGCCGCGACGACAACGACGAGCGGCGCTTCCCCGTCGACGACGACGGCGACGTCCGGCCGCGGCGTGTGACGGTGCCGGCGGCGGTGGAGGCGCCCGAGGGGGTCGCCGGCGTGTCGGTCTGCGCGGTGTGCACGGAGGAGGTGGCGGCGGTGCAGGACGTGGTGCGTCTGCCATGCGCGCACTGGTACCATGCCAGCTGCATCGCTCCCTGGCTGTGGATCAGGACCACCTGCCCGACGTGCCGTGCCGAATTGCCTCGGGAGGGCGGCGGGCCACCGGCGGAGAGGTCGTGCTCGTCAGCGGCTGTGCGTGCCGCGCGGTTGGCGGGGGCGGCGATGGAGACGGCCGGCGGCCGGCTGCGGCGCGAGGCGTCGTACACGATGCTGGCAGCAGGCACGTCGCATAGCTAGTAAAGGTGGACGTCACAACCAACCCGCCGTGCGTGACAGTAGCATTATTGTACAGCGATGAACTTTTTCTTTGCGTATAGTACTGATGAGTAATGTACATGATATATATATATATATATATATATATATATATATATATACACACGTGCTAATGTACACCCCGTGTGTGTAAGTAAAATCTACACCCAAAGAAGATGCCGGCCAAACCGATTAACAATTCGAACTAAGTCCCGGGATTACCGAACCATGCTCACCGGTCGGTAATCTCGCGATTTATTTCGGTAATTTTTACGCAGTTTGGTCAGTGATGACTGTTGGGTGTGGAATAGGATTCTACACCTAGTATATATATATATATATATATATATATATATATATATACATACACACACACGGTAGCGCACCTAAACCAATTCAACCCACCATCCTACATAACCAACCGGATCCCACCTCAGCTTCCTCCGACCCGTTATTATTCCCTGGATCTGCACCCTCCCCAGCCCCGGCATCTATTCCCGCACCAGCCCCCGACCCAACCCGGCTTCTATTCCCGAGCGCGAGGGGCGCGCGGCGCCACGAGGGCCGCGCGCGAGCATGCGCGGAGCGCGGCCCACGGCGAGCCGGGGCGCAGCGGCGCGCACGGGGTCTAGCGAGGTGCGTAGCTGCATTGCTTCAGGGGCGCGCGCGGCGGGAGAAGCAACTCGTGGGGAATAAGCAAGATGGCCCGAGCTGCGGCGGCGCGCACAAGTGTGGCGAGCAGGAGGCGTCCGCCGAGATGGGTTGGAGGCGTGCGCAGCTGGTGGGAGCTACAACGGCGCTCCCGGAGTCTGGTGAGAGCCACGCTCGAGCTGCGGAGGCGCGTCGAGCGCAAGGAGCTCCGGCGGCTCGCTGTCTCCGTCGCGCGAGTGGGCGAGCCCATAGGAGCAAGCGGAGGCGCAGTAGGCGAAGCGCGTGCGGGCGGCGGCCTTCAGCAGCAATTTTTTTCTGAGATAGCCTTGAGCAGCGACATTGTGGTGCGGTGGCGTGCATCAGACGAGAAATTTGGGGAGCAGGGTTCGTCCTTCTCTGCCTGCTGGAACTCCATTCAATCAACAGGCATTCAGTAATTGCAAAAATTTGGTAATCACGATTCAATCGTCAAGGATTCGTTGCTCCTTTTGTCTAGTACTGGTCGCTAATTGCTGAGTGTGTACCATTTCTAGTAATTACTTGTTGCTAATTGCTGAGTGTGTACGGTTCCTAGTAATTACTGAGGGTATTGCAAAATGGATTGCGATGTACCCCTTTTTGGGTATAATGCGCAGTTGCGAGTTCTGCGAGATACAAATTGTTATGGTTACTGAGTATAACCCTTTACTGAATGGCAGTTATGGTTACTGCAATACCCTCTCACCGTACAAGGTTACTGAATGGCTTTGACACTCTCACCGTACAAGGCTACAATGTAAAATATTATTATGGTTACTGCAGATTACTGAAAGGCAGTTATGGTTACTAAGTATAAACCCTTTACTGAATGGTAGTTATGGTTATTGAGTGTAAAAGGATTATTGAGATGTCTGGGTTACTGAATGGAAATTGTAGTTACTGAGTGTAAAAGGATTACTGAGATATTGAGTTACTGAATGTCACTTATGGTTACCGAGTATAAAGAGATTATTGAGATACTAGGTTCTTTGGATCGGTAATGAAGTGTCATGATTATTCGAAAAAAATGAATGAAAAATTGCGAGGAAATATTTTTCAAAAAAATTACCGAGGAAAAAGGACTACTGAACTACAAACTGAAAAATAGTAAGTAAAACAGCTCAGCTAAACATATGTTACTAAAAAAAGAAAGTACAGGTTTGACTAAGCACATACATGTATTACTGAGCATAAAAATGATGTATTACTGAATTATTACTGAACATATGTTGTTGTATTACCGGCTGAGTATATATTACTGAGCACGTATTGTTGTATTACCGAGCACATATATGTAACAATTCAGCGTATATTACTACTATCATGAATCTTATGTATTGTGGATGTCAGAGATGCTGCATTAATCAATGCTATTAGTAGATTACTGAAGGTTTACCGATCATTACTAGTGTGCATATGAATGCTAGGGAAATAACATTGCTGTTTCGATTACTGAATTGATGAGATATTATTTGTGTGTGTGTGCAATGGTTGTTGGTTATTTATTGTTCATGGATTACTGAGACATTGGCTTACTGCAAAGATGCTTACAAATTACTATGAGGCACGCACTAGTAAAACAATAAGGTAAGGTCCTAAATAAAATACCAAGTTACTGAAAGCAAAAAAAAACAGCATTAACACACACCATTATTCCAAATGTTGAAGTTGCAAACAGCAAGAATCCATTGATGTATCATGTAACATATTACTAACCTACTGAACCACCATCATACTGAACTACCAAGACTAATTAACTAGTGATCCGCAACATTACAAAAAGGATAGAGCTAGAGGTATAATTAACTAGTAAGCCGCAACATAAAAAAAATGATAGAGCTAGAGCTATATGCATGTAGTAACTAAACCTCAGTATGTACAACACGTCTCTACTAGTCACCTATCACTGAAAATTAGAAATTCTCAAACAAATTACTGAACTAAGTCGGCAGTGTCACAAACTAGCTTGCCGGGGTATTTAGAACAAGCTTGTTGGGGTCTACATTAGATTGTTGAATTTAATCACAGATTACCGAACTAAATCGGCAGTGATCATTTGCTATCGTCAACGTGAATTGACAAAAATAAATCTAACAGAAATTTGAAACCCTAGCACAACATCCAGATCAATATGTTAAAGAAATGTCCACAATTTATATATTATTGCATTACTGAACTTACGAGGTTACAAAAGTTACATGCAACGAAGTATACAAGTAGCCGAGAGGGTACAAAATTACATGCAAACAGAGTATACAAGTAGTCCTTGAAGAGGAGAGGTCTTTAGCATGCGCCTATAGATAAATGTTTGTCTCAATTAAAAATCACATAGCAACAACTGTACTATAGAAGAAATCAGCATGATCCGTGCATCCATATAAGGGTCTTGTTCTTTCACTCTTTGGGATGATCAACACCATCAATTCAAGTACATGCATCGTCATGTGCATTAGGCTAGGATTCATTGAAGACATCCATTTCCATAGGCTAAATCTGGCCCGGAGGGAGCTCTTCTATTTCCAAGATAAGGCTCTTTTGCTCCTTGTTTTGTGGAATATAAGCTTTGTACTAGGATCCAAGCCGTCAGATGTGCTTGACCAAAACAAGTGAAAACACATCTTTAGATTAAAAAATTACTGAATTAAAAAACACAGGTTACTGAGCCGAAAAACACAACTAAAATAGGTGTATTACTAAGCTGAAAACAAAATCACATACATATTATAAAACCTGCTACCACCATATTAAACTATTTGAACTCCAAGCCACTACAGTCACTAGATATTACTGAGCGTATATTACTAAGTGTATATTACTGAGCAAAAGACTACTAAACATATATTAATGTGAATGAGTGCACAAATTACTGAGCATATATTGAAAGTCTGCACATTGAGGGAAAAACATAACAAAAAAATTTAGGAGAGAAAATACTACCAAAATCTGTGATGTACAGAGTGACGTAGTTTAAAAAAGGGTCATCTACAATGAAAGAAGGGGACAAACTCTTGGTGATAATCACTAATCATGTGAGAGCGTTGCTGTCACATGTACTTGCGCAAAATGAAAAATGACTAACATATAATAAATATCTGAAGCCACTATCGAAGAATTCCAGCTTTGAATTATTGAACAAAGTATTTGAGGCCAAAATATTAGAATAGCGAAAAAATTACTGAATGGCCCAGTCATGATTACTTGACAAAAAAAGATGTGTAATGTATGTGCTTGAGGATTAATGCTACCGAGCAAGAGTATATTAAACAAGAAGGTCAACAGAACAAAAGACCTTTATGTTCTACTACTGAAAGGAGACAATTTGTCAATTTCTACTAGACTACTAATCGTCTCAATGCGACTGAACAAAAAAGAACTATTTCTCTGCCTAATAAAAAAAGATACAAAATGAAAAACATTTTACTGAATAATAAATTTTAAATGAATGGACTACTCTCGAAAGTGGCATTGAACAAATGAAGCTAATACTATGTTTAATTAGTAAAGTAATACTTGATTACTGAACATAATTGAAACAAATTTACTGAAACTTTGAAAAGGTATCCACTAGGAGGGGTTGCTACTACAAAATCGAACTACTAAAGCACAATATGTACACTTGCTTGGAAACAACTAAAATTGTATTGGTTCATCAATTATTTCAGAATTACATATCATGGATTGTTAGTAAACAAAAAGATTAATTACTGAACGGAATGGATTTACTACTTAATCAAATATGATAGATTTCTGAACTTAATTATAAAAAGGCATTGTACTAAATGTGCAATGTCAATAGTTGAAGAGTTGAACCCCCAGAATTGTATACTTTCAAACTAATAAAAAACGAGAATTACTGAACTATAGTCAATTTATGGTTCTTAAAGAAGACACGCTACTGCACCTTGCTCATGCAGGTATAGTGACATTATGGCTCCAGAATCACCAATCCTGACAAAAAGCATTGGTGCTAATCCATTACTAAAGACAAAAAATACTAACATATCTGCTATGCTAAACCTCTTAGTAAAATGTGTAGTGTTCAATAGTCACAATCCCGCTACAACTACATGAACTACCCCTAGGAATCTTCATGAAAAAACAACACCATCCATGAATTGTTTGTCATGAAGCAAACATTGCAGAGAACAAATTAATTGGGGCAAACGGGGAGGGGACGAGAAGGTGTGTGGAGGGTATGCAAGGTTCACTCTGATTCCATATTGCTGCTCCCGTTGGCCACTAGTTCATCAGCGTGCCACCATCTGCATGGATTGAACAAAAAATCCAACAAAAAAATCAAACCCTAACGCATCCATGGCCTCACTCTGTGAAAAACTATGCGAGTGTGGGGTACTTACCAATGTGGCAAGCTGGCAGCAGAGCATGTGCGAGACCCCGTCCTCCTCGGCTGACACTTCCCTCATGCGCACCACTGCAGCTTCCCCATCGTGGCCTCACCCCTGAGGCCCTCCCACCGATGAAAGCAGTAGGGAGCCTGCAAAGGCTCGGATAGGGGGAGAGGATGGAAAGCATGAGCACCGCTTGAGAGGCCCGGCCGCCGCCAAAGAGCCTCGCTGACGTTCCCACTGCCGCCCCTCACGAATCGTCGTCGCCGCCACCGCAGTCTCTGATCTGTCCCTCGGCGAAGGGGTAGGGAGCCTGAAGGGGCTCACGGAGGGGAGGGATAGAGAATCGTCACCGGAGAACCCCATGGCTGCCGTCGGAGACCCTTGCCGCCGTTCCCGATGCCACCCCCATCACGAATCGCCGCCACCACCTGTGAAGCTCAAGGGTGGGTGGGTGGAATTGAATCGGGGTTAGGTTTGGATGGGTGGGTGTTGGCTGGTGGGTCCAATTAGTGTGTCGGGTGCACAGAGCGGTTAACGGGCGCGCGGACGCACCGATGGGTTGGCTCGTTGGTTGATATAGTTGTCGGGTTGTTGGTTTGGTTTGGTGCTTGGGTGTAGAATGACATTCTACACCTAAGATGTAGAATAGCACATGTGTGTATATATATATATATATATATATATATATATATATATATATATATATATATCGGCCAGCGCTATTCCATACCCCAGCCAACCTGCATGCGCCACCTGCACCAGAGCCTGGCGCGGCTGCTGCTCCGCGCCTGCCTCATCCCGGTTTTTTTGGTTTTCTTGCACTTCGAATAGATCGTGGGTCCGTTCGCTAGATGCAGTTTCACCAGTTTTGGGTCTGTAGCCACCGTCCTCTTTGTGTCGCCGCCTCCCTTGTCGTCGACACACACCCGCGCCAACGCGTTACCACCGAAGCAACCGACGCCGCGCCGTTGCCAAACCTCCGTGCTGGCGGGACGATGCCGCCGCCCCTCGCCATTTTTCCCGTGCGTCGACACCGCAACAGCCTTGGAGGCTGCCTGATTTTATGGGCAACCACGCGGCCCTCACTTAATTGTGCCTGTAATCCCGGCTCGTCGGCAAGTCGTCCTTCAATTAATCCTTTCCCGGTTAGATGCGGGCAATCGAGAGGATGAGGTTTCGTGTTTTTTTGGTTGGAGATTAGATCTTGTATTACAAGGCTTAATTTCTCATATTTAATGATTTTTAGTCACAATAGCCACAACTTGCGGGAGGGTAGCGGCCGTAGGCTTGGAAGGAATGGCATAGCAGCGGCTAATTGTATTGAATGAATGTTATCTTCATCTTAACATTAGCACGGTATACTTGGAAGAAATATTAGGTCTAATGCCACCCTTTGCTAAGACATATCTTGTTCGATTTGCCAATCCAAATCCGCTAGCCTCGCCTAAAGCGCTAGCTTTGCTAGGTGCAGACCTGGTTGGTTTGACTATCTGATATTAATAAGTTTGATCAATATACTTTACTAATCATTCCAAATGCTTTGAAGCTTTGGTCTTCCACATTGTAGAAAATTTTGCGGGGAATAAGCTTTGGACTTCCATACATTGTTAAGTGTTAGAATTTCACTGTTTCTCATTTGAGTTTCTTAATATGCCACAGCTCTGATGCTAGCTCCATCATAGTGGAAATTGCTTCACATCGCCGGCATTTGGCCCCTCAAATCAGTCTGGTGTTTGAGGTTTGGTGTCAGTTAATCGTGTAATGAATCCATGCAAATCCGAGGATGTCTAATCCCCTCTTCCACTCATCTATGTTGATTTAAATTTTCGTTAGCTATCTAGTATAGTATCTATTATATATTCGTTGCTCTGAACTGTTTCCATCTTACTGCAGCTCCAAGGTAACATCCGAGCAGATTGCTTCGTCCAAACAAGCTGTTAGATAAGGTGAATGACGAAATAACTCTAGAGTGTAGAAAATTCATGTTAGTATGACGGTTCGTGTCCTTATGAGATGTCCATTTGTATGACCCTGCTTCATATATATATATACCTATATACATATGGCACAATTATGGATCCCAAAGAAACCATATGCCCATTTGTCATGTAGGTGGAGGCAGGAGTACACATGTAGTTTATTTGGTTTACTTGTTGTATGACAATCACATGTTAGATTGTAGGGTCGAGATCTGTAAATTAGTTCAATACTTTAGTTCTATAGATTTTGTGGATCCTAATCATTTTTTATTTCATTCAAATAATTAGCTTTCTTGATTTTTTTAGAGGTTTCTACTTTCTTAGTTTTTGTACCATTCATTTAATCTTGTCTTAGATTTTCTGTGTTATTTATCCTATAAGAATACATTCTACTTCGTCTACAATGTGTGTCAGATCTGCACACAACACAAATTGCGATAGTATACTGAGAAAGTTTGACGTGTATTTTTTTTCTAACTTGTACCTACCTATATGTTGAATAAAGCACTTGCAAATGTCATAATACATCCACCAAGCGTGAAAACTAGACACCGAATTTATACTAATTATGAGAAAAATAATGACAACCAAAGAGGTCATGGCTGCTCACTTAACTCCAAATGAGTCTTCTCTCTAATTGATATTGTCACCATTATAAATAGAAAGATTCTTCAGTTCAGCATACGGAGTAGGTGCATTGAGCACAAGTAGCAAGAATTGTAAATTTAGCCCTTGAAAGCAGACACGTTTACATAATAGTACCTATCTTTTTGTTAGTTGACATTCCGATCAACAAATTTGAGCTAATCTCAATAGTTTTTTTTGTCTGAAGTGTCATCTATTACAAAACGGAGAAAGTACAAATTTCAGGTAATCAAACTCTGGATTGGTAACCAAACGTCACCCAGAAATTACAAATTAGAACCATTAGAGGATGCAATGAATATTAGTGTCTAAAAGGAACCGGCAAGTGATGCACTTGAAAATGCTGCACCGCGCAAGACATCTCCACGAGGACAGGACAAACACATGCTTCAGATTCTTTCATACAAGATACACAATTGGACAGCAGAGAGCATCATCACTATTTTGAGGACAGGATAACTCCTGAACTCCTTATAACGTAGGCAACAATAGCCTTATAACGTAGGCAACAATATCGATCACTTGTGTTTGACAGAGCATGCTAGTGCTTGTGCTTGTAATTTTTCAGCAAGACTCCACTCACTATATTGTCACCTGTGAGATAAAACAAGGCACAATGATCAGGAAAACTAGTATCATGAACCAAAATGGTTAGAAGTTCAAAGCTTCAGAATATTTAAAATTACTTGCAAAGTATATCGCTCAAAATATATTCATACAAGGCAATCAACACAACGAAGTCTGCACCTAACCATGTTCCGGTCCAAGCACCAAAATAGTCATCAATCCAACATATTACTAGTATACATTCTTATTTTTCCAGATCACTATTTATTTATTCTTAGATTCCAAGGGCCAAAAAGCCATCGTTATTTCATCTATGCAATCAGGCTGACAATGTAGTGCCATCAAAATTAAACAAATTAAACAGAGATTACCGGATGCCATCTCACCTGCAAGGCGTCCTAAGCAAATTAGCAGTTAGAATGAAACAAAAATCATAAACTGCTATACACCCGATCAGGTCCAAGCACAAAACCACGCAGGTCACCGATCAGATTGCATATTCTATTTGTACCGATCATGGATGATCCAAGATTCCTAGGTGCTGGGCACTGGACAGCATCAATTCGACTACTGCAGTCAGCAAGCTAATATGCACTGATCATTATGTCATAGGCGAGGAACAGAAAATGTATCAGGATTTTATCACCAGCAAGGGACTTTATCTGAACTAGCAAAAAATATCAGCCCAACTAGATGTAGGAGCACATGCAGTAGTACTCAGTACTCCCTCTGCTTCACAATTGTAGTCGTTGTGGCCATCAATGAGGTGCATTATCAGTTAGGTGAATCTGGCCGTCTTTAGAATCTGCATACTTTATCTTCCTTGAGAATTTAGACCTTTACAAACAAGGATAGAACGACATCTATTAAGAATCAGAGGGATAATATTCTGCATTGATCAAATTATACCACCTCTGAACATTATATATCCCTTAGTACTGTAATGAAGCCATCCAAAATAGCATTCTTAATCTTCTTAGACAGCCTATGAACTGAAGATCCTAGTTTAGAATCTTAAGGCAATTGACATGGACTTGTGAACTGGACTAGAATAGTCTCAACAAGGTAACAGTTACTGAAGTAAATTGGAAGTTGCAGCGTTTAGATCAATTGTGCATCAGTTCAATCCACCCAAACATATACCTTATTGTTTAATGCTCGTTGGCTGCAACATTTGCCAACAGGAATTTGAATAAATCACTTACTAGTGTGAGCTACATATAGATGCCTTACAATGATGCATGGCAACTATGCCTTTATCACCAAGAGCATGTTGTCCTTCGTAAATGCAAAAAACATGGATACAAACAACTTTATCTATATATGAAATTCGTTTCAGAAATAGATGTCAGGGGTTATGGACATTTATGTTCAGAACAGGCAAAAATATTGGACCAACCCAAAAACCTATATTTGTAAAATATGAGCTCTTTCAGACTCACATGTGAGCCCAACACTCTACACGAAAATGACAGAAGATTGTAGGAATCACATGTTTCTGAGAGGATATGATCATGGAACATGAGAAATAAAAAAATTGTAGATAACTACTGCAAGGTGGCCAATATCAGTCAGCAAAGAAGAGGTCTTTGTAATTGTAAATTAAAGAAATCAACCAAAAGAATACTATCAAGCCCTAATCCTATGCATAGTATCACAAACCACAATATTTTAAAGTCGAAAGCTTCAGATTATTTGGAATGATGAGCAAAGTATATTGATCCAAAAATATTAACTCATATCACGCACCGAAATCAAACCAAGTCTGCACCTAGCACAAAATTTGGATTGACAAGCTCATCTGTGGTGAATGAATATATCAGGCAGTAATAAGAATCCATACTAGCTCTGAAAAGTTTGCTTAGAATAGCTTGCTACTGCTACAAAGATGGGCCCTATTGCTGGCAATAATTCTAATAGGCAAGCATATTCCATCCATTAATCTATATATGATTGTACAAATTACCACCATCATGATTCAAGATAGTCATAGTTGTGCATATAAAGAATCTGAATAAAGATAGTTTTTATATCAGAGTACTAAAACTATGCACATCTAAAGCTTTCTATCTCTAAACAAGAATATATTCCATATCTGAATTTCAGGTACTCATCTAAAAAGAAAACATGATAGTTGTATATGAACAGGGGATTAATCCATACCTTTGAATCTCATTAACCTCAGAAAAGAATTCAGCATACTACTTCATGCATGTCTGCAATCAAAAGAAATAATATAAAACTGATATATTTCATCTGTGCATTGCAATCAAACTAGTCGAAGATGCATACAGGGCTAAAAAAATATAAATAAACAACTAGTATATTGTATCAGTAGCAGCAGCATAGAACATCTATCTAGTTCTAATCAATTAATTCAGACAGAATAATAGTAGTTCAAACAAAATACTCTGTCTAGCATAATTGTCATTTGCAGGTTGTTGAAACAAGAATCCAATAAGGCAATCCAATAGAAGCTTTGGAACAACACAAATCGACAATGTACGGTATGGTTCTGACCAATCGATTCTCCACTGAACCACACACATGTATGCAGTCCCATAAAATATTGATCTGTGACACAGATGAAAATGGACGGGAACTGACTACTGAGCAGTTCAACAACCATGTGGAGATGGTAGCAGGGATCTTACGGACAAAGCATCACCGGATCCGCACAATATCTATCCATGGACCTATGGGGCCTCCTTAGATGCGAGATGACTAACCATCACGTACGAGGGAGCTCTGTCGTGGACCTATGGGCCTCCTCAGATGCGAGATGCAGAGCCTCCTCAGATGCGAGATGCAGAGCCAGCGCTGGAACCACATGTTGAGCTCGCGCAATCGAGAAGCCGGCAGATGCGAGCTCGGTTCCTCCTCCGGGGTATTTCGTAAATCTCAATCCGGCAGATGCGAGCTCTCCTGTTCTCTAATGTTGCACCGGGGGTGACTTTGGTTATTAGTCGACTCAGCAAACAGGAGAGCTATTGAGATTTACGTTTTTGTTGCAAAATAAGTGTTTTCTGAATTACAGTAGTAATCTGAACTCCGAATGTGGAGGACATGATGTCAATATCTTTGTCGCTGGCAGTGTGTTCAGTGAAAATCATTGCATATATATCTTTGTCGAGCAGATTTGATAAGCAGAGATTTAGGGTCAACAATTTGCCCACCCGCGCTTGGTTATTTCCTAATCCAATGTCAACATACACAATCTACCAATTGGCATGCAAGGGAATTCTGTATATGCATAATTTTGTCATCTACTTTTGGCTAAAGGTGGTTTTATTTTCTTACTGACAAGCTATTGATCACTTAAACTTGTTTCGGGGAGTTGTGCCTTTGTCCCGGGCACGCGGAGCTATAGCATTAAGTAGGACGGTGGGCATTTTGGAGATTGAGTGTAGACTTGCCAACGATTCTTTGTCGGAAATTGCTCCATCCTGCAACAACACGACCCACCATAAGGTATGCTAGATATATACCTCCTGTCGTCAGAGACTAAATATCTAAGGATTGGATTTTCCCACTTTTGTACCCTATATTTTTACCTGTGGTGATTTATGTAAAACCGATGAATGTCATCCTTCGGCTTTGGGTACTTTCAGATGTTCTTTGGGATAATGTGCTATATTTCGCATGAATAAACGAAACAACTGCTGGACACAGTGTTATTGTGGCTATAATTAAACATTTCTTAGAACTATTATCAGTCACCTGTTGGAAGAAGAGTTTGTTTTCGTACTCCTAATTTTCTTTGGCAAGTCTACAAATATTAGTTGGACTTTTTGTTTCTTTTTTGGACTCTTGGAGCTGCTCATACAAAGCTTATCCTAAAATCACTAACAAAATTTATCTGTTATAGCACTCATCGGTGTCACGACCTTTCGCCTTGCTGCTAACCTCTCACACCTCCGTGGTCTCATTCTGCTTTGGGTACTTTCAGATATTCTTTTTGGAATTAGTGTGGGCATGTATAATTAATTAATTTCATACACCTCCCATTTGGTCTTATTTTACTATAGTTATATGGTTCGTCGCAGGCTTGAAAAGCAGAGACTGAAGGTCAACAATTAGCCTACTGGCTCTTTGGCTCTTGCAGACGCTCAGTTCCTATCTTGCTACCGTCTGCCTGACTCACCTTCCCGGTGTCAAGGGTGTTACCAGTCGTCCTCTGATTTGCATGTCAGTTGTTTCACCTTTGGTTAGTTTTCTGAAATCCTGATGTCACCTCATCAAAATTTATATATATTGAACTTCAGGTTTAGGTATTATTTCCCGATGGATTGGTGCCACTAAATTAGTTATATGTTTTGACAGATTAATGATCCGGTCCACAATTGATCAGCTTCGACATTTAGTTATACAAAAGTACAACATTAGTTAAATAGTGTGTCCTTTACTTGGTTAAAGACTATTACTCTTCAGTTTGGTAGCAACAAAAGGAAATTAAACTGCAACTGTGGATGCATTTGTTCGGTAGGGGATTTTTCCAGGTGTAGATGTGCCTTGTCTGGCATCATATTCTTTTCTATCAAACTCCACTGGTAGATGTGTTCGGTAGGGGATTTTTTAATTGGCCTTTTAATTCCTTGTTCCTATTTCTCTTGGTAGTTGTAGGTCACATCCTCTTGCCAGAGTTACAACTTATAATTACCCACTTAGCTAGCAAATTACTGTGTACATTTTCCTTAATTGGTGGCTAGATAACTCATATTTCAATTTAGTTTTTACAGAAGACATTTGGCAAATTATAGAGTCAATGTGCTTTTGTGTTGCTACCTCCTTGCCCCTACTGATTGTGTGGTTCTGTCCGCTGTATTCAGTTCAGGCCTCGTGATGAAGACTAGGTGTTATGTGCATTCAAAATGTATATTTCTTATGGATTATTGTGATTTTAGGCGCCATACCATGTGCATGAGTTATTCGGGTACTTAGTTTACTATATATCTACTCAATATAATCCCCCATGGCACGAGACCTCCAAATGCATGCGCCTATTATTCTGTGTTCTTACTTTTGTATCCCTGTTCTTATTTTTCACATTCCGTAACAGGATGTCGTGATAACATAGTTAGTATCAGGTCCCATGACTGCCCTTGATACTATGTTACTAAAATATTATGTGTTTTTGGATTGATTCATGATACTAGTTTGCATGATCAATATAGCTTATTTTTTCTAGAATGCTTATGGCTAGGTAGATTTATTTGGTTCATTTCTTTTATAATAGCCTCATTCTGATCAATGTTTCTTAACAACAGCGGGCGATCCAGAGGAAGTGAAGGCTAGCTGCAAGAAGTGTGGGTGGATGATACACAAGTTGTGATTAATCCAGTTAGATGTACTGTTTGCTGCTTTGAGACAACAATTTTTGTAAGCAACCTTTGTATCTCTGGGTTGAGACGTATTTTTTTAACATGAAATGCACCTTTGTATACCGGGAAGCAAAGAATTCAATCCTACTGCTGCATGTTTCTTGAGTAGATTTTGGATGTGCTCGTCTTGTTTCAGGATGACTGTACCTATCAATACCTTGATCAATATAAATAAATAAGAAGAAATTCAATAGGGATCAATTAGCGGGACCTTACTACGTGTCTTGCACTTTTGTTGATCTGCAATGTAGCTAACCCAATGCTAAAGATTCGGAATAAACAAACAGATTAGCATGTCCTCAGCCCCAACCCAGCGACAACCCTCACGTAAAGAAATATATCCAGCTGCGCAGTGCACGTGGAGGAAAAAACGAAACAAATATCCAGTGCAGCAAACGTGGAGACGTAAAAAAATTAGCGAACTGGAGTCAGGCGAGCCGTTGCGCAACTGTGGACGGGAAAAAGGGATCGCAAAACGGTCCACCGGGGGAGGGCGTGGCTAGCCACACTGGTGGGCTACTCGGGTGCTGAATATTACTCGGTACCTGGGTACCAAATAGCGGAGTCATATATATATATATATATATATATATATATATATATATATATATATATATATATATATATATATATATATATATATATATATATATATATATATATATATATATATATATATAATCTGGTCGATGCGACAAACCAACATCATTCGTGTAAGTAATCTACTAGTAGTGATCGATTGTTTACCTGGTGATCGAACCTGCATCGCACCAGCTGCTGCGGCCGCCGCTGGGCGCTGGCTAGGCTGCGAGCATGCAATGTTCTTGTGATCGATTGTTTAATTTAATTTGCACTTATGCAGCATGGTCCGGTTGAGCAGTTGATTGTGATTGGTTACTGAGATGGCAGCCTTGGTGAGAGTCTGACTAGCAGGTTGAGAGTTTCCACGGTTGATTTGCACAAAAGTCTGACTAGCAGGTTGGAGCAGGCCACCAAACTATGACGCCCCGTGAGCGTGATCAGACATACTCCTATACAGTCAACAAATCTGGCCCTAGGGCCAGTCTCAGTGCTAGTTACATAGATAATTAATAAGCTGCCACATCAGCAATTTTGGTGACATGGCACTAAATTAAAGAATAGAGAGGAATTACCGTTTCATCTAGACGACACGGGCTGGCTCCGGTTACCAATACCTCGGGAACTGGACGACACTGCATTGACAGTGGGAGCGTTTCATCCCGGATCCCCACTGCGCCGGCGGACTTCTTGTGCGTCGCCATCCTCCTCCCGTTGATATCCTGCATGGTGCGCGCCGCGCATCGATCTCCCGTGCATACCAATCCTTTATGCTCTCCCCTTCCGTCTCTGATTCTTCAGCGCAAAATATATGCAAGGTCCTGCTAAGGTTTCGCATGCCAATGTCACATCCTCTCACTGGTGGAGAGGGAGGCTTTGGTTCGGGCCTTTAGTCCCGGTTCAACTTTAGAGCCGGGACTAAAGGTCTTTCGTCGACGTGGTCCGAAATGCTCGCTGGAGACACCCCCTTTAGTCCCGGTTGGTATAACCAACCGTGACAAAAGGGCTTCCTCCCAACAGCATTTCCCGCAATGATTGACGTGAGCTTTTAGCACCGGGTGGAATTACCAACCGAGACTAAAGGTGTACCCTTTAGTCTTGGTTGGTAATTCCACTTGGTGCTAATTCTTTAGTCCCAGGTTGAGTTACCAACCGGGACTAAAGTGTGCCCTTTAGCCTCGGTTGGTAACTCCAACCGGGACAAATAGTCGGCGCCTTATAAATCCAGCTTCTTCTTCCCCTTTCTCTTGCAGCCCGAGCCATTCTTCACCAAGAGCTCAAGCACCTCCTCCATGGCGCCTCAACCTTAGAGAGGTGTTGCTGAATTTTTTCTTCATGTATTTGTGAAGAATTCTCTCATCTCAAGTGTTTCCGAGGTTTGATTCTTCTTCCTCCCATCATTTGATTAATTGTTTTGATATATTTTAGAGATGAGAAAATAGAAATCTTAAATCCTAGGTGGGAGGAGGTAATGAGAGATGAGGTTATTATCTATATAATTTAGATTGAGAAAAATGTGGTTGGCTAAACACTAGCATTGTCTTGTTATCTTTTATATTGATGTAGAGAAAATTGAATTTTACATTTTGATATAACGAAACATAGAACTAATTATGATTTTACATTTAGCTAATTTTATAGAAGTTATTTTATAAAGAATGTAGGTAGGCCTCCAGTTCCCATCATCCAGTTCATAACGGAATACATCATCGAATTCACCCTTCTTCATCTTTCTCTTTGTTTACTTTATAATATTACGGAACATAGAACTAATATTAATTTTGCATTTAGCTAATTTTATAGAAGTTAGTTTATAAAAAGTATGGTCACTGATAATGAAGATCAAAATAGCCATCAAGAGACCTCTGTATGTCATTGTATCACAAGTCCTCAAGCTAAAAACTAGTCAGCTTCTAGCTTTTGAACCTCTGCTTCAAACACATTTATGAATTCACGTATTGTGTTGAGATGATCGACATGTTAAGGAAGAATGTGGGTAGGCCTCCAGTTCTCATCATTCAGTTCATAACGGAATACATCATCGAATTCACCCTTCTTCATCTTTCTCTTTGTTTACTTTTAAATATAATGGAACATAGAACTAATCTTAATTTTGCATTTAGCTAATATTATAGAAGTTAGTTTATAAAAAGTATGGTCCCTGATAATGGAGATCAAAATGGCCATCAAGTGACCTCTATATGTCATTGTATCACAAGTCCCCAAGCTAAAAACTAGTCAGCTTCTAGCTTTTGAACCTCTGCTTCAAACAAATTTATGAATTCACGTATTGTGTTGAGATGATCAACATGTTAAGGAAGAATGTAGGTAGGCCTCCAATTCTCATCATCTAGTTCATAATGGAAAACATCATCGAATTCACCCTTCTTCATCTTTCTCTTTGTTTACTTTTTAATATAACAGAACATAGAACTAATCTTAATTTTGAATTTAGCTAATTTTACAGAAGTTCGTTTATAAAAAGCATGGTCACTGATAATGGAGATCAAAATGGCCATCAAATGACCTATGTATGTCATTGTATCACAAGTCCTCAAGGTAAAAACTAGTCAGCTTCTAGCTTTTGAACCTCTGCTTGAAACACATTTATGAATTCACGTATTGTGTTGAGATGATCAACATGTTAAGGAAGAATGTAGGTAGGCCTACAGTTCTCATCATCCAGTTCATAACGGAATACATCATCGAATTAACCCTTCTTCATATTTCTCTTTGTTTACTTTTTAATATAACGGAACATAGAACTAATCTTAATTTTGCATTTAGCTAATTTTATAGAAGTTAGTTTATATAAAGTATGGTCACTGATAATGGAGATCAAAATGGCCATCAAGTGACCTCTGTACGTCATTGTATCACAAGTCCCCAAGCTAAAAGCTAGTCAGCTTCTAGCTTTTGAACCTCTACTTCAAACACATTTATGAATTCACGTATTGTGTTGAGATGATCAACATGTTAAGGAAGAATGTAGGTAGGCCTACAGTTCTCATCATCTAGTTCACAACGGAATACATCATCGAATTCAACCTTCATCTTTCTCTTTGTTTACTTTTTAATATAAAAATTAGACTTAATATGATGCAGATGAATCGGCAATGGATGAATGCCGACAGACGATTCCCGGAGTACCACTACAAAAAACCTTGTGATCTATGACGAAATTCTCATGACGTTTTTTGATTTCGTCATAGATCACACTGTATCCATGACAAACAGTCAGATTTCGTCATAGATTCGCAGTGCTGGATATGAAGCCCGATATGAAGTCCAAATACTATGACGTTGTGCCAATTTCGTCACAGATTTCGTCACAGATTACACTGCATCCATGGCAACAGTCAGATTTTGTCATAAATTACTAGTGTGGGATATGAAGCCCGATGTGAAGTCCAAATACTATGACGTTGCGTCAATTTTGTCGTAATCCGACCCATATTGCATTTCAATATTTCCTCATGCTCAATAAATTTTCAAAGAATCATATAATGTGTGAAAAGAATTAGAGATAATCACATTTAGTAATTTAAAAATCTAAATTTAAATTTTTTTCTAAAGCATATAATACTATGTACAGATATACTTGTATAAAGACAAACAAAATTGGATTTCCATTTTATGATTTATTATAATTCACTATGATTTTCTAAATATTCAGCCGAATTGAAAAAAATACAAAACCGTTTTTAAACCACGCTGAACCAACCTCGGGATGTAATCTGTACGATTTCAAAGGTTGAAGGATATGCTGTCGAAATCATTTTTCATTTGTTGAAGTTGTAGATCTTGGTAGAGAATGATTTTAGAAAATTTTAGAAAAAAGAATCATCCAATTTGGAGTTAGGATGAGGCAGAAAAACTAGTTACAAGTTTTAGTCAAAGATTAAAAAGATAAAACACACTTGTTCATCTCAGTTCATAGCAAGTGCAATTTCTCTTTTTAATCTTCGGATAAAACTTGTAAACTGTTTTTCTTCCTCATACAAACTCCAAATTGGTTGATTCTTTTTCCTATTTTTCTAAAATCGAGATGTTTTACTCCGTGCCATTTTTTATGTTAATATCCAGTCTATGACATGTACAAAATAAGTTTGTGTATACATGATAATTAGTTTTGTGTGTTACTTCATAATGATGTAACAAAATGAAAAAGAAAATGAAAAACATTCAACTGAACAAGAAATGAAATGAAGCCCATATTGGCCCAAATGGTCTAACTCAATCCAGCCGTCCGTAGACGATCAAACGTCTCGAATGGACCCCGAGATGAATAAAAGCTCCCGAACCCTAGCTCTCTCTCCCCAGACGCCTGCCTTCGCTCCCCTCTCTCCATCGGCCCGCCACAGCCCGCAGGCACCCTCCTCTCCAGATCCACGCGAAGCTCCTCCCCGCCACCACCGCCACTGCCCTCTCCACCCCTCTCCGCTGGCCAGGAGGCACGTGGCTTCTGCGTCGCACCCTCTCCCCCCGTCTGAACAGCGCCAGGACGGCGCCACCCCACAGACGCGATGGGGGGTAGCGGCGCGGGGGCGCGAGGGCGGACCGGCTCCAGGGGATCGGCGGCTTCGGTGGGGGGCGCCTCCCCTACTCTTGCCGGCAAGCAGCGTGGGACGAACCCCTTCCCTCGGCTGTCCTACAAGCCGTGCTACGCGAGACGCGGCTGCCTCCCTGGGCTTGCTGGTGACCAAGGCCGGACGACCCCCTCCCTCCGTCAGCGCGACGCTAGACGACCTTCTCCTCCCCGACTCGGTGCTACACCTTAAGTCCTCAATAAACTACATCTTTGTCTCCTCTGTCAATCAGATGCACGACCAACTGGAACGCCGCTAACTGGCCGGAGGCGAGGATGGCTGCTCGGCCGCAACGGGACGCTGAGACGACGACGCTCGTGATTCGGCAGCGCTAGAGCCTGTCCCATTCAGCCTCGGTTCGTCACCTCCTCCTAGAGTCTCATGTCCTGATCTCGCATTCGATTTTGATTGCTTAATCTTCTCTAGTTGAATTACAGTGTCTTGTAGTTTACTAGCTTGCTGAAAATCGATTGGATTTTATCTGAAATCAATATTTTCGTGCGAGATTGCAAACAACAAACCCCTAGCAAAGATAAGCCTGAAATCTTCTTATCTGTGTAGCCTAATCGATTTTATATTGCCGAAATAGCATATGCATGCTGAAAAACGAGTAGTGTATGTCCTTATGATAAACATCGATCCGCTTGTAATATAGCATATGCATGCTGCAACTGCATCGCCATACGCATGGAGCAAGTACTGGATACTAAACTATGCCTATTAGCAATATCTAAACCAAGATGAGTTTTATGGTGATCAGTACCCTGTAGTGGTTTCAAATAGTTTCTGAAATAAGCCCCGCCGCCCCGTCTGCATTTTCTGAGCATCAATTGTTAATGCTTCGCCTTTGCTTCCCATTTGCAGGATAAGAGCTATACATTCATCTTGAAGACACCTCTGGCCTCAGTCCTGCTCCTCAAGGCTGCAGGTGCGCACCCTGTACTAACACTAGTATCAATCTGTACATAACTATACAACACATTCATCAGATTTCCCAAATTATTTGCTTGGATGAAGGTGATTCACGTCGCAGGGACCAATGGGAAGGTAAGTTGCTTGGGAGTTTGGTGCCGTGTCGCTTCTTGTTTGGTCAGATATAGTTCAGAATTTGAATGTGCCCAGTTTCCAGCATCAAGCTTCACAAAAGGTCTGCTAGTTTAGAGCTTTTTGCATCTCTGGTACTAGGATGAAATGCAAGTGTGCAACCAAACCCATGTCTGTGTTGGCTACCAAAAAAAATGCAGAAATGTGAAATGCGGAATATTGTGAAGTTCCCGACTTCTTCATGACATATCATTTGATTAAGGCATTGATTGTGTCTACACTCTACAGGGATCGACTTGCACATTCACTGACTCAATCCTACGATCGTGTGGCTTCCACACCGGGCTCTTCACCTCACCACATTTGATGGATGTCAGGGAGCGATTCCGGCTAGATGGGTAATTCTTTTCCTATTGTTCTTTTTATTTTACATCCGCATCCAAGTTCCAGTGATAACAACAGTAGATCCTTTATGCTTATAAGGACAAGCTTTTTACGCAAGGCGATGTGCCGCATCACCTTCTTTATGTTGTTCCCGTAATTGGTATTATGATTGCACTGACCTAGCTCCTCCATTCCGAGAGCATCGGGGTGGATATTTACGAAGAGAAGTTTTTGAAGTACTTTTGGTGGTGCTTTGGAACAAGTTGAAGGTAAATGTTTTCTTTTGTCGTTTCGTATGAAATCACTTTGTGCTGGATGCCTACCATCTAGAATTGTCAGAGCACAAACAGTTGAACTAATTCCACGAAACAGTTGAAAGACAAGATACTTCTATAGTTAGATTTTTATTTATCAAGTACTTTGTAGGCTTTGTATTGTTTTGGATGAATCTGTGAAAGGAACAGAAAAGAAAATTATTTATTTGAAGCTCTTGTCCTGTTTCAATCAACAGACTTCGATACATAGATATTCATATTTAATTCTCAGATAGATAAACCAGTGATCAATCTGTTATGTTAATGTGTTTTCCTTCTCTAGAATACATTAAAAAGCTGCACTTTTAATAAATTATTACTTGAGAAAAATTTATTGGGGAAAAGTTTTTATTGAAGTGTTAGAAATACATCTTAAATGGTAGTTTGTATGCAATGGTTGCAAGTTTATTGCTCAAATATGCAAAAGACAGCATGCTACATATTTAGTTACAAGTACAACCAGAAACTTGGAAACCGTGACGAAGATGGATCTACGAGAATCTGATGCATTTTTGTTGATGTCTAAAGACGCTCTCATTTTCCTTTAACAAAAATGTTAATGGAAAATTGTTCACTGATATTAGTCTGTGCTTCAGTGATGTTAATGTGCTCATTGTCTGTGCTTCAAAAGCTATATAGTCATGTAATTTGCTAACTGGATTAGGAATCATTTGATTCTGCCCACTGACAAGTGTTTGGTAATGTTCCTCTTTCGGGTTGTTTAGAAGTTATCGATAGCAGTGGACCGATATGCTTTGTCGCTAGTGATACTACAAGGGCTGGACTGCTAGTGATGTTATAAGGACATTTGATCTGTTGTTTTGTGAGGCTTGTTGAGTTGAACTTTATATGGATTGTGTATTTATTGTTGAATGACTAGGTTTGAAAATTGGGCCTGTTGAGCTTTGTTGCCATAAATTATATTGTTTGCCATTGAGATGGTGTGAATGTATTGGAGATTTATTAATTTAAGAATTATTATTGAAAGAATTATTATTGAATTGTGATTTTATTGTTGTATTCCGGCCTGTACTGAATTAAGCGCCATGTGGCATCCACATCAGCACCACGTCATTGCCACGTGGCATCCACGCAATCGCCACGTGACAGCCACGTCAACGCCACTGGCAGCCACGTCAGCAACCAACTCATCTCTACAAACGACGTGGCGAGTCAATCCATGACGATCACTTTCGTCACAGATTTTGGGCTTCGGGCTGGGTTCAATGGGCTTTACACCAATCTATGACGACTTGAGAACGTCATGGATCACGCTAATCTATGACGAAAATTTAAGGACGTCACGAGAAGGGATTCGTGACGCTCAATACATGACGTTCTCAAATTTCGTCATAGATGTCATTTTATAACGAAATTTTGATGATCCATGACGAAAATTGACCGTCATAGACCACAAGATTTTTTGTAGTGTACATTGCTGGCATGCAAGCTTTTTTCGCAGTGGCCAAAACCAACAAGAACCCAAAGGGATTCATGTGTTGTCCATGCTCTTTGTGCAGAAACGACAAAGACTACTCTGACTGGGGGACTCTTCATGTCCACTCGATTAAAAACGGATTCATGGATAACTATGTGCTTTGGACCAGGCACGGTGAAAGAGGGGTTGTGATGAAAGAGAACGAAGATGAAGAATGATAATAACATTCCTGACTGGGCCGCGGGGCAAGATTTTGCAGATACTTTAATGGAAGATGCTGACGAAGAAGAGATACCAGAAGATGGCCATGTTGATGATCTTGGTCAAGTTCTAAAAGATGCACAAAGGGACTGTGAAAATGATAATGAAAAGACAAAGTTGTGTCGTATGATAGAAGATCATAGAAAACTAGTGTACCTAGATTGCAAACAGGGTCACAAAAAGCTTGGTACTACACTTGAAATGTTGCGATGGAAGACAAAATATGGTGTGTCTGATAAAGCATTTGAGGGGATGCTAAAAATTGTGAAGGACAAGCACCCCGAGAACAATGAATTATCGTCGACAACATATGAAGCGAAACAGACTGTGTGCCCTCTAGGGTTGGAGGTTCAGAAGATCCATGCCTACCTTAATGATTGCATCATCTATCGAGGCACACAACACGAAAATTTGGAAGCTTGTCCTGTGTGCAACGCGCTACATTATAAGATCCAGAGAGATGATGATCCTAGTGCTCTAGAGGGGACACCTCCCAAGATGACGAAAGTACCAGCGAAGGTTATGTGGTATTTTCCTATAATACCACGTTTGAAGTGTTTGTTCAGGAATAAATAAAATGCTAAGTTGATGGCATGGCACAAAAGCGATTGTAAGCAAGACCACATGCTGAGACATCCGGCAGATGGGTCTCAATGGAGAAAGATTGATAGAAAATACAAAGATTTTGTTGGGGAAGCAAGAAACATAAGATATGGTTTAAGCACAGATGGTTTCAATCCATTTGGTGAGTTTAGCAGTGGTCATAGAACTTGGCCTGTGACACTATGCATGTTCAACCTTCCTGGTTGGATGTGCATGAAGTGAAAGTTCATTATGATGCCGGTGCTAATCCAAGGTCCAAAACAACCTGGCAACGACGTTGATGTTTATCTAAGACCATTGTTTTATGAACTATTACTGCTATGGAAGAAAGAAGGTGTACGTGTGTGGGATGAGAATAAGCAAGAGAAATTTAACCTACGAGCATTGTTATTCATTACCATCAACGATTGGCCTGCTTCAAGTAACCTATCTGGGCACTCAAACAAGGGATATCGGGCCTGCACCCACTGTTTACATAAAATAGATGGTATTCATCTGAAAAAATTGTAAGAAGGTTGTGTATATGGGTCACTGTCGCTTTCTTCCTGAGAAGCATCCGTTAAGGAGGAAAGGTTTGCATTAGAAAGGAAAGGCTGATCATCGTACATAGCCCCCCCATTTTAAAGGTGAGAAGATATTTGAGATGGTAAAGGATCTAAGGGTTGTCTTTGGAAAGGGTGATGGTAGTGAACCTGTTCCACATGATGCTAATGGGTGTGCACCAATGTGGAAGAAGAAATCTATATTTTGGGAGTTACCTTATTGGGAAATTCTTGAGGTTCGAAATGCTATTGACATGATGCACTTGACGAACAATCTTTGTCTGAATGTCGTAGGCTTCTTGGCTTGTTACAAGAACTCTAAGGATAGATTGGAAACACGACGGGACCTGAAAAATATCCATAAGAATGAAGCACCTCCGATAGAGGTTGATGAGGAAGAAGCAGATCCTGAAGAGGTTGAGGAAGAACAATATTACTTAGTAGTTACACCCTGAGCAAGGAAGAGAAGGACATCATGTTTGATTGCCTAAACAGTATGAAGGTTCCATCTGGCTACTCATCGAATATAAAAGGGATAATAAGTATAAAAGATAAGAAGTTCACAAATCTAAAGGCCCACGACTGCCACATGTTGATGACACAGTTACTTCTAGTAGTGTTGAGGGGTGTTCTACTAGAGAAAGTACGATTAGCGCTCGTAAAGCTTTGTGCATTTCTCAATGCAATTTCACAGAAGGCAATCGATCCAAGGAACCTAGTGAAGCTACAAAATGATGTTGTGCAATGTCTTGTCAGCTTTGAGTTGGCATTTCCACCTTCATTCTTCGATATTATGACTCACCTCCTGGTGCACCTTGTGAAAGAGATTACTATTCTTGGACCAGTATACTTGCACAACATGTGACCTTTTGAGAGGTTCATGTCAGTCCTCAAGAAATATGTTCTTAACCGCGCACGTCCGAAAGGAAGGATCACCAATGGATATGTAACTTAGGAGGTCATTGAGTTTTGTTTGGACTTTGTCGACTCAATTGACTCGATTGGGGTTCCAGTATCACGACACGAGGGGAGGCTACTAGGAAAGGGAACCATTGGAAGGAAAGCATGTTTCAGCAATGATACTGATTTGTTCAATAAAGCACACCTAGCTGTTCTGCAACAATCAACCTTGGTGACTCCGTACGTTGAGGAACACAAGCAGATTATTTCTTCACAAAATCCAACTAAAACCGAAGCATGGGTTACACGCCATCACCTGGAAAATTTCCCCTCGTGGTTGAGTGAACAAGTTATTGGTGATTCCATAGTTCACCCACAACTCGCTTTGTTAGTTAGGGGACCTTCTAGCACAATTGTCAAATTCCAAGCTTACGATATAAATGATTATACTTTTTACACAAGAGACCAAGATCGGAAAACCACACACCAAAATAGTGGTGTCCGTATAGACGCCATGGACAACAACAATAACAAGAACTCATATTATGGTGTCATAGAAGAGATATGGGAGCTTGAGTACGGGCTACTTAACATCCCTTTGTTTCTTTGCCAATGGGTAAAACTAACTGGAGGTTGCATAAGGAAAGATCAATATGGAATGACAATAGTCGACCTGACCAAGATTGGTTTCAAAGATGAACCATTCGTCCTTGCCAAAAATGTGCATCAAGTTTTCTATGTCAAGGATATGACTAGCAAACCGAAGAATAAAAATCCCGAAGGACCACAAGAGCCAAAGCGACACATTGTTCTTCCAGGTAAAAGATTAATCGTGGGAGTCGAGGACAGAACAGACAAATCAGATGACTATGATCAGTTCGATGGCATGCCTCCATTCGCTGTCGAAGTTGACCCAAGCATACCGCTGGGAAATGAAGAGACACCGTACTTACGTCTCGACCATGACCAAGGAACTTTCGTCAAGAAAAGAAACTTCAATACTGTACTGTAATGAATAATGTTCAAATCATTTGTGTAATTTTCTATGAGTGTATTCCTTTAGTTATTTGAACTGAAACTTGTTATAGCCTTTCAGATGCCCTGTGAGAAGTAACCACGAAGTTTGACATTTTTCTTATGTTCTAGGAGACAAATATTGTCGAGTCCAAAAAGAAAGTAATTATTTCAACTATTAAATTATTTTTTATATTGGAAAGTTAAGGCTGTTAACACTTAACTAAATATAATTTTGCATGGTTCAAATATTAAACTTACCATTTTTAAAAATGTTGCAAAGATAAAGATTGAGAAAATGAGGAGGGAAAATGTGAAAATAATTAAAGTCCTGCTCCAAACAGAACTTTAGTCCGGGTAGTTATACGAACCGAGGCAAAAGGCCACCCTTTTGTCACGGTTCGTTACACGACCCTGAACTAAAGAGGGAAATTTTCCCTTTTGAGACTCCCGCGCGAAATCACCCTTTAGTCCCGGGTGGTATCACCAACCGTGACAAAAGGCACCCCTTTTGTCACGGTTCGTTACATGACCCGGGACTAAAGCTGTGTCCATATATAAAAGCAGCGACCCTCCCCCTCCAGCACTTAGCTACTTTTTTCATCACCGATCCGCCGCCATCGTCGACGTCGTGTCTGTCGTATGGACCTCCTTGGGCCCACTACCTCAGTGGGTACCAGGACCGACTACTTGGTGGGCCCCTGGGACTACTCGGCTTGTGCTACACGGCACCTGTTGGCGTGGAGCGCAAGGACCATGGAGGAGAAGTACTCGGATAGGAAGCTGTGCGTGTCCTGTACCATGTAGAGAACTCCTAGATGTACACGACTAGTACTCTCTCCCCAAACCAACTTGTAACCCTGCCTCCCGGGCTATATAAGGTGAGGCAGGGACCCTTACCTCTCTCATATGCATCATCTTGTAATCACACCCAATCAATCCAGAGCTACACAACATACAGGACGTAGGGTATTACGCACCTCGCGGCCCGAACCTGTCTAAATTGTGTGCCACGTGTCTCTTCCTTCGAGTTACCGATCTCGGTGAGGCCACATTCATCTACCTCGGGTACTCCCCTTGGTAGGTTGCCGGTCTAAAACACCGACAGCTGGCGCGCCAGGTAGGGGATCTCGCCGAAGATCTCATGGCGAACTCGACGGCTTCAATCTTCATCAAGCCAACTGTCGCCTTCAACCGCGGCGACACCTTCGTCTTCGGGTCCTGGGTCTGCACATCTGACGGCGCCAGATCCTTCCAACGCCGCCTTACCATGACACCCAACCCGAAGACCGGGCTCATGACACTTCCTGAGGTTATCACGGGCAATCTCGCCAGAAAATTCGGTGAAATTTCGCTCTACAACCAACACACCGACTTCGAGTCTGGATCCGCCTCCAACTCGAACTCGACGTCCCCATGGGTCATCGCATGCGAGCCGGCTACTGAGCTATCGTGTGTTGACGCCCCACTCCACGAGCACTTCCCATATGGCCTCTGCAATGCTAGCAGGGTCCATGCGGAAGCTCTCGCTGCACGCCGGGCCGACAAGGAGATCGTCTCCGACTACTCTTCGGACTCTAACCCCGTCTCCGGCTACTACTCGGACTCCTCCTACGAGTTCGATTTCGGGTCGGACCCTGACGAGCCCGAGTTCGAGAACTCCACGACTGAGCAATCGTTGTCAGGACCAGCCACCGACCTAGTTATAACATCTACACCCACCGACAGATTCGTCTACTGGCCAGACCGCAAGCCTGCAGACCTGACAGACGGGAACTCGCGCTGTGTCACCTACCTCGACTCACTTCCCTTCCAAGAGGGAACACCCCTAGCTCCAATTGAGGAGCATACTCCAACCGAGGTGGCGACTACTGACTCCGGTCTCGGTACCCGACCTAACCGCTACTTTGACGACATCTCAGTAGACGAGCTGTCTGCCAATGCACCCGCCGATGAAACCAGCGACGATAAGAATGCCCGACGTGAGCGCAACAGGAAGCGCAATGAACAGCGCAGACGTCTCCGAGAATCCCTCCCTATATGGAATCTCGCAGAGACCCTCGATCAAGTCACCAGCCGGGTACACACTAACCCCGAACGGTGCCTCATGTCAATCACTATGATAGCACGTCACGCTCAGGGGATACACGCAGGTGAAGTCATTGCCAAGCTCGCGGAGGACACCTACTTTATGAGAGTTGACAACAGAGTCACTCAAGTACCTCCCCTCAGAACTCGCGAACACGAGAACCATGAAGTCACAAGTCGCAGTCCAGCGGGTAATGGATGCAACCATACTCAATGAGAACAGCCACGTCACCGGTGTCTCACGTGGTGGCTACGATGCCCGCCGTAGAATTGAAGAAATACGACGCAAGAAGTCCTCCACGGCAGGCGACAACGACGGCTTCCCCGCCTTCTCTGCTTGACTTCGCAATCTGCTTCTCCCAGAGAAATTCAAACCTCTGGGAATCACCAAGTTCGATGCGAATAAAGACCCAGTCCAGTGGCTCAGATGCTATGCCCTATCCATCAAAAACGCTGGTGGCAACAACGACACAAAGTGCCTCTACTTTCCCTTCTGTCTGGACCAAGCACCACTCACTTGGCTCGAGTCGCTCGACAAGAACTCGATCGACAAGTGGGACCAGCTCAAGGATCAGTTCACCAGCAACTTTCGCGGGCGCCATGGGACGCTCGGGTACTCGCATGGACCTGACAATGGTGAAGCAGGAACAAGGGGAGACGCTATGCAAGTACATGAGGCACTTTTTCGACAAGTGTGCTACGGTAGTCGATGTCACCGAGAAGGAGGTCATCGACCTTTTTCAAGACGGTCTCTACCACCGCCGCACCTTCGAAGGCTTCGGTCTCCGCTGCTCGAGTTCCATCACTAAGCTCAAGGACATGATCACTTCATGGGCTGACGAAGAAGACAAGGCAAACGCCAAGTACGATGCCATTCGCGGCAAGAGCAAGAACAACCCAGGCGGCAGCAGCAGCAACAACAACAACAACAGGGATCAAGGGGGCGCAACAACAACAACTACTTAGGTCCTAACCGCAAGCACAAGCCAGACAACACAGTCGTGGCTATCCAGCGCCCCGCGAAAGACAACTCGAAGAAGACCTCCGGGGGCTTCAAATACTTGCTGAAAGAGAAGTGCCCGTGGCATCTGGAGGGTAACCACACCACGGAGCAGTGCTATCAACTCCGGCAAGCACTCAAGGATACTCCAGACCCACGGCCTCCTCACGACAAGAAGGGCAAGAAAAAAGCCGACGAGGGCAACGGCGACTTCCAAGAACCCGACAAGACGGCGAATGTCCTCTTTGGCGGACTACCCACCAGATGGTCTCAGAAGGCCACCAGACGGGAAGTCTTAAACATTGAACCAGCAGTCCCGACCCCTCTCAGGTGGTCAGAGGTACCCATCAACTTGTCCCACACGGATCAATGTACAAGCTTCTCTGAGCCAGGGTGTTTTCCACTCGTCCTGAAACCAGTAGTAGTGGGCTCCAGACTCAACAAGGTACTCAGTGACGGTGGAAGCGGACTCAACGTCCTTGTCACCAAGACCTTGAAGAAGATGAGTACTCTCACTGCAAGGGGACTTAAAGATATCCTTCGACTGCGATACAGAGGTCGGGGAATTCGCAGCTACCAATCAAGTACCTAATGCAATGATGGAAATCTATGCTTCATCCTTGAAGCTTGCTCCAACCAAACTCGAGATCCAGAGAAGTCTGACACAGCCAACAAGCCTCAACCCTCTGAGGAAGTGCAAGTCAATGTGATCAACCTTGGGACAGGCGACAGCAGCAAGACTACCATGATCGGGGCGGGCCTTGACCCGAAATAGGAATACGCGCTCGTCAACTTCCTCCGGGCTAACCGAGACATCTTCGCTTGGAAACTAGCAGACATGCCAGGGGTGCCCAGGAGGCTGATCGAGCACTCACTCAACGTCGACCCTAAAGCTACCCCCAAACGACAACATCTCTGCCGTTTCGCTGACGACCGACAGGACTCCATCAAGAAGGAACTTGCCAAACTACTCGCGGCCGGCTTCATCAGAGAAGTCTTCCATCCTGAGTGGCTTGCCAACCCCGTCCTCGTCTGCAAGAAGAGCACGAACGAGTGGAGGATGTGTGTCGACTACACTGATCTCAACAAACACTACCCCAAGGACCCCTTCAGGTTGCCGCGGATTGACCAAGTCATCAACTCCACGGCGGGCTGCGACCTGCTCTGCTTCCTCGACTGCCACTCCGGGTACCACCAGATCGCTATCAAGGAAGAAGACCAGGAGAAGACCGTGTTTGGCGCCTACTTCTACACAACGATGTCATTCGGGTTGAAGAACGCCGCCGCCACCTACCAGCGAGCTATCCAAGCCTGTTTCAAGAAACAACTCAACAAGAACGTCGAGGCTTATGTGGATGACATGGTCGTCAAGACCCGAAACTCCGACACGCTCATCGCCGATCTTGAAGAGACTTTCACATCTCTGTGGGAGTACCAGTGGAAGCTCAACCCGAACAAGTGCGTCTTCGGTGTACCTTCGGGAAAACTACTCGGCTTCATCATCAGCCATCATGGCATCGAAGCCAATCCCGAGAAGGTCTCCACCATTACCAAGATGAAAGCTCCCACCTGCATCAAAGACGTGCAGAAACTCACTGGGTGTATGGCGGCCTTGAATAGATTCATCTCGAAGCTTGGAGAACGGGGGCTACCCTTCTTCAAACTACTCAAGCACCAAGAGAAGTTCGTGTGGACCCCAGAGGCAGATCAAGCCTTGGCTCAGCTCAAGGATTTCCTGTCCAAGCCACTAGTCCTCATAGCTCCTTGCAAAAACGAGAAGCTACTGCTCTATCTCACTGCGACTGCTCATGTGGTCAGTACTGCCATCATAGTCGAGTGGCAAGAAGACGGCCACGCCTACCCAGTCCAGCGACCAGTCTACTTCGTCAGCGAGGTCTTGTCGAAATCTAAGCCACGCTACCAACCAGTACAGAAGCTACTGTATGCAGTGCTCATCACCTCGCGGAAGCTACGACACTACTTCCAGGAGTACTAAATCACCGTCGTCACCGACTACCCGCTCGGCGACATCTTACAAAACCAAGATGCTACTGGAAGAATCTCCAAATGGGAAGTCGAACTTGGCGCCCTCAACATCAACTTCAAGCCACGAACAGCCATCAAGTCGCAAGCACTAGTCATCTTCATGGCAGAGTGGCAGGAGAATCAGCTACCAACTCCAACCGAGCGACCAGAGCATTGGGTGATGTACTTCGACGGCTCGCTCAAGCTCGAGGGTGCGGGTGCAAGGGTACTCTTGATTTCTCCAAAGGGTTAACAACTCAAGTACGTCCTACAGATCTTCTGGAAGGTCTCAAACAACGAAGCCGAGTACGAAGCTTTGCTACATGGGCTCCGTCTCGCAATATCATTAGGCATCAAGCGACTACTAGTCTACGACGACTCCGCAGTAGTCATCAACCAAGTTAACAAATCTTGGGATCGCAATAAGGAGAATGGACACCAACTACCTAGAAGTCAGCAAGCTCGAGAACAAATTCTATGGTCTCGAGTTCCATCACGTCGTCCGCGACAACAACGTTGCAGCGGACATCCTGTCGAAGCTTGGTTCTACTCGCGCACAAGTACCAGCGGGAGTCTTCGTCCACGAGCTTCACGCGCCAACTATCCCAGAGCCGGCGACTACGACCACTGACCCAGCACCTCCTCAAGCTAGCCAGGAGGTCATTATGATAGATGTGGACTAGCGACATCCCTTCATCGAATACATCCGCGAGCAGAAGTTTCCCACTGACAAGAACTTGGCCGAGCAAATCATCCGCCAGGCCAAGTACTACGTACTAGTCGGAGACAAGCTCTACAGGCGGGGCGCCACCTCTGGAGTACTCATGAAGTGCGTTCCCTAGGAGAAAGGCAAGGACATCTTGGAGGAGATCCACAATGGCGTCTGTGGAAACCACGCGTCTTCTCGCACGCTGGTCAGCAAGGCTTTCCGACGAGCTTTCTACTGGCTCACATCTTTGGGCGAAGCTGAGGAACTTGTCAGAAGGTGCCAAGGGTGCCAGTACTTCACCAAGCAACAGCACGTCCCGGCCTACAAGCTGGTCACTATACCACCAACTTGGCCTTTCGCCTGCTGGGGGCTCGACATGATTGGGCCTCTCCTGACTGCGCCAGGAGGATACAACAGAGTTCTGGTGGCCATCGACAAGTTCACCAAGTGGATTCAAGTCAAGCCGGTCACCTACCCAAAGTCCGACAGAGTACTCGACTTCTTGGATGAACTCGTGCACCGATACGGACTACCCCACCGCATCATCACAGACCTGGGCTCCAACTTCAACAATCACCAGTTCTGGGAATACTACGAAGATAGTGGGATCAACGTCTGGTATGTCTCAGTCGCCCATCCACGGGGCAACGGACAAGTCGAGCACGCCAATGGGATGGTACTCGACGCTCTGAAGAAGCGACTACACGACACTGCTAACACAAAGGGGGGCAAGTGGATCAAGAACTACCCAATGCACTCTAGGGGCTTCGTACTCAACCTACCAAGCCGACAAGGCAGTCACCCTACTTCTTGGTCTACGGCTCCGAGGCTATCCTACCCGCCGATGTCATGTGGGAGTGTTGATGGATAAAAGACGTATCCCTCTACGATCTGCAAGTGTACGGACCCCACACCTTTTTCACCACGGGATTCCCTAGGTTCTTGTCAATCCACGGAGCAAGGGGATTACAAGCGTTCAATCTAACGTTCAATCTACTTCTACGCACTAGCTACTAAAACCCTAACTTACTATTATACTAGAAAACAACTAAACTACACTAGAGAGAACGATAAACGATCAAGGTAGGAGACACTCGCCCATGGATCTACGATCATGCAATCAATTAAAGACATTAAACCAATATAATCTATCGGGGGTTGTGACCACAGTTTTGCCCTTTCCCTCCTCTCGTACTGACACTACGCGAAGGTATTCATGACTAGACCTATGATGGACACGGCGTATTGAATGGATCCAAGGAAGCATCGGGGCCCTACTCCCTTTACGGCAAGATAGCTAACCTTAAGCATTAAAGTATATTCAACACAAGATGATAGATAGATAATCCGACAAAGTATGATTACATCTTAAGATCGATTACAACCCATGGATGAACAAGAAGATTACCCCATTAAGGTGCTGATCATGGCACCGTTGATCATGGTTTCCCTTCTGACGGTGTCTTCCTTCTTCTCCACGAGAGGGTGCTTCCTTCGAGGTGGTTGATCTCCCTCTAGAGATCCTCCTCCTCTCTCTCTAGCTTGTGGATGGCCTCCTGGTGCGAATGGCTCTCTCCCCTGTCGAATGGCGGCGCCCAGGCTTTTTAGGGTTCAAGATCCTTCGGGTGCAAGGAAAACGGGACCGAACCAGCCACCGAAGTGGGCTGGGCCGTCCGGCCTGGGCCGACCGGCCTGGGCCCACCTCGGCCTGGTTCGGTCGCACCTTCACTCCCGTGGGTCCTCATGTAATTATGCACTTTCCCCCCTCCACTTGCATGATTTTTACGATGTCATCCTCGCGTCCAAGATGGAGGTTCCCTTCGCATGAAGTTCGGTCTTTTACGCTTCAATCCCCAGAGGTGTTCCTCGTAGAACTTCGGTCCTTGCCACCATTGGAAGTGATTTCAACAAGCTCGTGAACACAAACAAGACTCCGTAAATGCTCATTTGAACTTGTTGCGAATCCGTCCTTTATGTCCATGTTTTCCTACATAAACACAACACTTCCAAATGCATGCACATAGATGAACTTGTTATATGATTAGTGTGCCTAGTGGTGGGTTAGTTCCATAATCAAATCCAAACCAAGGTGCAATGAACATGCTAGGTGTACCAAAATACACCGTCAACATCTCCCCCACGCTTAGCTCTTGCTCGTCCTCGAGCAAGTACTCGTAAAAGAACTTCAACCAAGGTGTTGTAATCATGTACCACTTATCCTTCTTCACAAGTTAGTCGATCCTTTCATCTTTAATACATAAACACAAAGTAATGATCATCGAACATAAACATGGGCGTTTAGAATTTTTACCACGTCAAGATTTACCCCACAACTCAAACTCTTCACTCAAAGTCTTCGATTTCAGCCATATTTACTTCTTTGCTTCCATCGGAGGGTTTTTATGATTTAAAAAAACAAAATTCGTGCAACAAGTATTAGACAAAAACCTTTCTCCAAACTCTCGCAAGTCACTCATATGAGGTGGCTATCCTAAACCAATTTTATAAAACTCTCACCTCCCATAAATCTCTCATACAACATGTAAAGTGGAGCTATAGGTAGGGCTAGTGCAACCAACACAAGTATTGTCAAACTAAAAACTTCCTCTAATGGTTGTTTACCTTTCAAAGCCAATGTTGACGGATAAAAGACGTATCCCTCTACGATCCGCAAGCGTACGGACCCCACACCTTTTTCACCACGGGATTCCCAAGGTTCTTGTCAATCCGCGGAGCAAGGGGATTACAAGCGTTCGATCAACAACGACACACTAGCTACTAAAACCCTAACTATATTATACTAGAAAACAACTAAACACACTAGAGAGAAAGATAAACGATCAAGATAGAAGACACTCGCCCACGGGTCTACGATACTAGAGCATGCAATCGCTTAAAGACATGAAAACCAATCTAATCTATCGGGGATGTGACCACAGTTTCGCCCTTTCCCTCCTCTCGTACTGTCACTACGCGAAGGTATTCATGACTAGACCTTTGATGGACACGGCGTATTGAATGGATCCAAGGAAGCATTGGAGCTCTACTCCCTCTACGGCACGGTTGCAAGCCTTAAGCATTAAAGTATATTCAACACAAGATGATAGATAGATAATCCGACAAAGTGCGATTACATCTCAAGATCGATTACAACCCATGGACGAATGAGAAGATTACCCCATCAAGGTGCTGATCATGGCACCGTTGATCATGGTTTCCCTTCCGCCGGTGTCTTCCTTCTTCTCCACGAGAGGGTGCTTCCTTCAAGGTGGTTGATCTCCCGCCGGAGATCCTCCTCCTCTCTCTCTAGCTTGTGGATGGCCTTCTGGTGCGAATGAATCCTCCCCTCGGTGTTGGCGGCGCGTCGGGGGGTTTTAGGGTTGAAGATCCTTCGAGGGCAAGGAAAACGGGACCGAACCGGCGCCGGAAGTGGGCCGGGCCGGCCGGCCGGGGCCGGCCGGCCCGGGCCCACCCGGCCCGGTTCGGTCGCCCCTTTTGCTCCGTGGGTCCTCGCGCATTTATGTACTTTGCCCCCTCCACTTACACGATTTTGATGCTGTTATCCTCGCGTCCAAGATGGAGGCTCTCTTTGCATGAAGTTTGATCTTTTACGCTTCAATCCCCGGGGGTGTTCCTCGTAGCACTTCGGTCCTCGCCACCATTGGAAGTGATTTCAGCAAGCTCATGAACACGAACAAGACTCCATGAATGCTCCTTTGAACTTGTTGCGAATCCGTCCTTTATGTCCATGTTTTCCTACATGAACACAACACTTCCAAATGCATGCACAAAGATGAACTTGTTATATGATTAGTGTGCCTAGTGGCGGGTTAGTTCCATAATCAAATCCAAACCAAAGTGTAATGAACATGCTAGGTGCACCAAAATACACCGTCAACATCTCCCCCACACTTAGCTCTTACTCATCCTCGAGCAAGTACTCGTAAAAGAATTTCGTCCAAGGTGTGTAATCGTGTATCATTAATCCTCCTTCACAAGTTAGTCAATCTTTTCATCTTTAATACATAAACACAAAGTAATGATAATCAAACATAAATGTGGGCGTTTAGAATTTTTACCACGTCAAGATTTACCCCACAACTCAAACTCTTCACTCGAAGTCTTCAATTTCAGCCATGCTTACTCCCTTGCTTCCATCGGAGGGTTTTTATAGTTTTCAAAACAAAAATTCCTGCAACAAGTATTAGACAAAAAACCTTTCTCCAAGCTCTCTCAAGTCACTCATATGAAGTGGCTATCCTAACCAAATTTTATAAAACTCTCACCTCCCATTAATCTCTCATATATCACGTAAAGTGGAGCTATAGGTAGGGCTAGCGCAATCAACACAAGTATTGTCAAACTAAGAACTTCCTCTAATGGTTGTCTACCTTTCAAAGCCAATGATCATGAGAATTAACCATATGTAGGGATATCAAGGATGAGAAGATTTAGAATGGTGGACATGTGCAAGGGCAAAAGAAAATTGTGACTTCAAGGCACCAATGATGTCCTCGTTGTCGGATTGCACATGGTTGGAAAAAGAGTAAAAGTTTCGTCTCACAATCAACGTGACATCCTTCCTTACACTTTATTTTTTTTCCTTCACTTGATCCATCCCTCTCATATCTTCATTGCTACCTCATCTTTTTCTCCTTTTCTTTTTCTTCTTTCATTCACATATGATTTTTCTTTCTTTCTTTCTTTCTTTCTTTCTTTTCCATACACATACTTTTTCTCTTTATTTTTCTCTCTCTTGACAACTTTTCAAAGCTTTCAATTCTCTCTTTCCTCGCATGCATACAATCTGAAATTTTAAATAAATCATGCTAGAGACGAGATGAAACTTTGAAAATAGGTTGTGTTCAAGGAATACGATGTACAAAAGAGATGTATAGGGTTGGGTATGGAATTCGGCGATATATGTGACTTCCGTTGTGAAAGTCACGTTACCGAATGTATGACGAGGCTAGCAACAAAAGATAAGCACAAGGACATGATCATTGCTCGAAATTAAAACTCACCTAGAGAGAAAGGTCCTAGCCTAACTCATTATGCTAATCACACTTATGGTGGAGCGAAAAAAATAAACTTGGCTTTGGATAGGAATTTTTTCTTACTCTCAACTTGGAAAAAGAGGTTTTGCTAACCTTTATTACAAGGGTTTTAAAATGATTTTCAGAACTGAAATCCTCCAATTTTTAGCATCGAACATAGCACAACTAGCATGTGAAGCTCAAGATCGAAGTGCGGTATGGGTACTTTAAGTAGTAGCGATTCCACTAAGCACCACGGTAAACGATTTGCAAACCATATACTTGTGTTCATATATCAAGAATCGAAGATTAAACAAACAAGTAAATAAAGATAAACAATACATAAAACACAAAGATATATATAAAAACTCTTTTTATTTGGTTTTCTTGACTCAACACTAATTTAAGACACTTGCAAAAATTTAAAAACAGACTCGAAAACTAAAGACTCATTAAAAACACTAAGACTCTCACACGAAGATTAAACCGAACCTAAACTTGAAGTTCAAAAGCTAAGGCTAGCGAGCTAGCTCTCCCCCACACTTAAAACATACGACGTCCTCGTCGTATCTTACAAAAATCCTAAGGGGAAAACTAGATCTAGTGGTACTTCAAGCAAGTTTTGCACCACTTGCCTCTCATGTTTCCAACCATGCCGAAAAGCTTGCGCACGTTGCGATAAGGAACTTGTAGTCATCTTCAACTACGCGCTCCAAGTCCTCCATACGCTGCTTCATCGCTTCCATGGCTTGAAGACATTCGTCGGCCGACGTGTAGAGATCCGCGATGGATTGACGGCAAACTCGACAGCACACCGGATGCAATCCGAAGGGGTCGTCGTCGCCATAATCTCCACCGTTGTCACCACCGTCGTCGCCACCTCCATTGTCGTTGCCTTCACCACCGTCGTTCTTTGTCGCCGTTGGGGCCTTCGGGAGTCCTTTCATAGGGCTGCTCATCCCAATCATCATCATCTCTACCGGCGGCCGCCCACGAGCTCGGGCTACGATCGTCGGAGTAGTCGCTATCCCCATAATCCTTAGGCTCCGGCGACACCTCCTTGTAATCTTTACGCTTGATGCCTTGGAGACGTGCCGACCTTCGAACGGGTGTAGGGACCTTCTCTCATTTGACGGGGTTGCGAGATGCAAGAGCTCCGGTCGGGACACGTCCTCCGCAACGGATACGTGCGGTCCTCTTGACGGGTAGCTTGAGCTCGCATCGCATCGCCTCCTCCATCGATGGCTTCTTGGCTTCTAGCTTCAACTCTAAGCTTTTTAGAGGCTCAATGGCTGCTACAAGGGTGCAACACATTGCTTAAAAGGTTTGATTCTCGAGCTCCCAATTCGCCAAATAAATAGTCCTGAGAGGAAAGCTCTGGAAACCTTATTTTCCTTTTTTACACTTCCCTTAAAATTTTCCGACCAAACAAGGAAGTCAAAAAGGAGCAATTCGGGCGAAATTCGGCGTCATCGGGCGTCGGGCCCCTGCGGGCCGGTCCGCACGGGCCGGCCGGCCCACCCCCGCCTCGGGGGCCGGCCGGTCCGGTTTTTTGCACACCGCCCTATTTTTTTCTTCCTTAGCCCATGGGAAAAAGTTGGCCCGGTAAATCTTCGCGAAGAACTCCGAGAAAACTAAAAGAAAAATTATTTACGAAGTTGATGCCTTGTTTTTCGTCCTAGGCGGGACGTTCGGGCTCTTCCTCCATGGTGAAAACGTCAACATGGTGAAGGGGCACGACATCGGGTTCGTAGTAAACCTTAAGCCGCTGTCCATTCACCACAAATTGATCGCCATTTATATCCATAATGGTTACCGCTCCGTTGGAGAACACCGAATGCACAACATAAGGTCCGTCCCACTTGCTATGCAATTTCCCCTTTCCGAAGGTTTTAAACCTCGAATTGTAGAGGAGGACCTTATCTCCTTCTTTGAATTCTTTTTTCTTCAATCTTGTATCATACCACCTTTTGATTCTCTCCTTGTATATGCTTGCGTTTTCATATGCTTTCAACCTCAACTCCTCTAGCTCGCTTATTTGAATTCTTCGTTTCACCACCGCGGCATCGAGATCAAGGTTCATCTCTTTTATCGCCCAATAGGCTTTATGTTCCAACTCAACCGGAAGGTGGCAAGCTTTTCCATAGACGAATTGATAAGGGGTCATACCTATCGGTGTTTTAAACGCCGTTCAATAAGCCCATAAAGCTCCGTCTAATTTCTTTGACCAATCCTTGCCTCCCTTCTCTATGGTTTTGTTGAGTATGCTTTTTAATTGCCTATTTGACGTCTCCGCTTGTCCGTTGGTTTGTGGGTGATAGGCCGTGGAGACTCTATGCTCAATTCCCAACTTGGACAAGCACCTTTTGAAGTTCTTCCCGGTGAAATGAGTTCCTCCATCACTTATCAAGATTCTCGGTGTACCGAAACGGGGAAAAATCACGTTCTTGATCATAGTGATGGACTCCTCCGTGGAAGCTTTACGACATGGTATAGCCTCTACCCACTTGGATACATAATCAACCATAACAAGTATATACTCGAATCCAAATGAGTTTTTAAAAGGCCCCATGAAGTCTATGCCCCATACATCGAATATGTCGATTTGCAAGTTGTATTTCAAAGGCATAGAATTTCTTTGAGAGATGTTTCCGGTTCTTTGACATTCGGGGCATGACGCAACATATCTTTTAGTATCTTCATGCATCTCCGGCCAATAGAATCCGCTCGACCATACTTTTGCTTCGGTTCGAAAATGGCTATAGTGCCCACCGTACTCCGCCGAGTGGCACTTCCTTAGAATCTCAACCCTCTCTTCTCTTGGCACACATCTTCTCATCACTCCATCATTGCCAAGTTTGAAGAGGTATGGTGCATTCCAAAAATATTTCTTACTTTCAGAGATTATCTTCCTTTGAGTGTTTTTATCTAGATGATCGAGGGGCATCTTTCGAATTGCTCGAATGATGTCGATCATCCAAGTGTCTTTGTCAAGCACTCTATAGAGGTGGTCATCTCTCATCTTATCTTCTATGGGCTCTTTATCATCTTGTCCACGATTCATCCTAGACAAATGATCGGCCACAACATTTTCCACCCCCTTTTTATCACGAATTTCAACATCAAACTCTTGGAGAAGAAGGATCCAACGAATCAAACGTGGTTTAGCTTCCTTCTTAGCCAAGAGATACTTGATGGCTGCGTGATCGGTGTAAACAATGACTTTCGAGTTCACGATGTAAGATCTGAATTTTTCGAAAGCGAATACCACCGCTAGCAACTCTTTTTCCGTAGTGGCGTAATTTAATTGTGCCCCACTAAGAGTTTTCTTCGGCGTAGTAAACGGCGTGAACTCGGCCTTCCTTTCTTTGTCCCAAGACAGCGCCTACGGCGTAGTCACTTGCGTCACACATGATCTCGAAAGGTTGGCTCCAATCCGGAGGTTGGATGATGGGAGCACTCACCAACGCATTTTTCAAGGTCCGGAATGCCGCTAGACACTTCTCATCAAAGTCGAAAGCCACATCCTTTTGAAGAAGGTGCGTTAAAGGCTTAGTGATCTTCGAGAAGTCCTTTATAAATCTTCTATAGAATCCGGCATGGCCTAGAAAGCTCCTTAAGGATTTGACATCCGTAGGAGGTGGGAGTTGCTCAACCGTCTCTACCTTAGCCTTGTCCACTTCAATTCCTCTCTCGGATATAACATGTCCGAGCACTATGCCTTGCTTAACCATGAAGTGGCACTTTTCCCAATTTAAAACCAAATCTACCTCCGCACACCTTGTAAGGACCTTTTCTAAGTTTGCTAAGCAATCCATGAACGTCTTCCCGTAAACGGAAAAATCATCCATAAACACTTCAACAATTTCTTCGATGAATTCCGAAAACACGGCCATCATGCAACGTTGAAAAGAGGCCGGAGCGTTGCATAGGCCGAAGGGCATCCTCCTATATGCAAACGTTCCGTAAGGACACGTAAACGTTGTCTTATGTTGATCTTCCGGTGAATAGGAATTTGCATGAACCCCGAGTATCCATCGAGAAAGCAAAAATAAGCATGGTTTGCTAACCTCTCGAGCATCTCGTCTATGAACGGTAGGGGGGAAGTGATCTTTCTTCGTCGCTTTGTTAAGCTTACGATAATCGATACACATCCGCCACCCGGTCACGGTTCTTTGCGGTATCAAATCGTTCTTCTCATTCTTCACCACGGTCAAACCTCCTTTCTTCGGTACACAATGTACGGCTCACCCATTCGCTATGCGGAACCGGGTAGATGATTCCGGCATCAAGTAACTTGATAACCTCTTTCTTTACTACCTCTCGCATGGCATGGGTTAGCCTCCTTTGATGGTCCACTACGGGCTTACATTGGTCTTCCATTGGTATACGATGAGTGCAAAAGGTGGGCTAATACCTTTGAGATCATTAATTGAATATCCAATCACTTTCCTATGTTTTTTTAATAAAATCAGCAACGCTTCATTTTCTTCGGGACTCAACTCGTCGCTCACAATGACTGGATAAGTTTTGTCTGGGCCCAAAAATTCATATTTTAATCCCTTGGGCAAAGGTTTAAGGTCTACCTCGGGCACTTGTGGCTCCTCGGGTTTGATTTCTCCTATGTCTTCGAATTTCTCTTCCTCCACACTACCATCATGCGGCTCTAAGCCTTTCGTTGCTTCTTCTAGCTCTTCATCTTGTTGATTACTAATTTGATTTTCCATCGCTCTTTGCAGCGGGTCTCTAAGGGTTTCAACAAAACAAAGACTATCTATCTCTTCTACTTCTTCATCTTCGGGAGGAAAGGGTGTAAGGTGTTTAGAAGCACGAAGAAAGTTATATGTGTACTTTGTTCCATTAAGGTTCATTGTTACTTTGCCTTCTCCGGCATCTAACACGGCATCAACCAACTTAAGAAAAGGCCTACCTAAGATTATATGATCAGAATTACTATGGTAAGCATCAATAACAAAGGAATCGGTTGGTATATAGTTTCTAGAGATTTTTACTTTCATGTTGCAAGCAATACCTAGAGGTTTGATAGTTCTACCATCTCCCATAATTAATTTCGTTGATGTTGGAGCTAAGTCTAGGTTGTGGTATTGAACTTTATCATAAATTTTAGAAGATAGAACACTTACTTGGGCTCCGATGTCGCATAAAGCTTTGCATTGAACTCCGTTGATCTCGCAACTCAAGTGCGGCGTCATCTTCTCTTCTTCTTCGGATCCTATCGAGTAAATTTCAGTGAGGCGAGCGTATGGTGATGCTTCGGGCTTGATCCCCATGATTCTCTTCACCTCGGCAATATGTTCCGGATCCACCACGTCATCTCCAAAGAGCTTTTCAAAAATTTCACCGGTGGTTTCGAGGTCGTATGAATTTTCAGCTTTCTTCTCACGGTGGGAAATCCACTTCCAATGCTCTTGCCATTCCCTTTTGATTAGGGAACGGTCTTCTCTTGTCGAATACTTCTCCGTAATCAATAGGAACCCAATCCATTGGCTCGAACTCCCTTAGTGGCTTCGCGCTTGACATGCTTCTCTTGTTCGACTCATTTGGTGCGGCGAAGTCGACGTTTGGTGTAGTTCTTGACTTGATGTGTTCTTGTTCAAGCTTTTCCATGATTGGCTCCTCTTTTGTGACTTCCGGGGTTGCCTCTTTAGAAAAATCAGCAAGCTTTTTCTTCCTTGAATTGAATTCGGCTCTTCCGCAAGTCTTGTTTCCCAATCTCTTCGCATGGCGACCGCTTTACTAACTTTTTGTAGAAGTTGTGCGGCTTCCGTGAGTGTTTTCTCCATGAGATCCCCACCGCACACATTTCGACGTGTCGCATGCAACTAGGGGTTAGGGAAAAGAAAAATGTATGCAAGAGTACGTCACCGGTGAAGCCGAGTTTTGGTCCTTGTTCGATTAATTCATTAAACCTATCCCGGGCTTGGTCTATCCCTTCCTCTTCTCCTTGCATGAAAGTGATCACTTGCCTCCTTAGATGTTGAACCTTGCTAATTGGAAAGAACTTTTCGCAAAACTTCTTTGTCAACTTGTTCCAATTGCCTTCAACTTCAAAGGACGCAACCGAATACCATGTCTTTGCTTTGCCGGCAAGTGAGTAGGGAAAGAGATTCCATTTGAACCATTCATCGGGAACTCCTTCTTGACGCACCGTGTTGCATATTGTCGTGAAATCTCTTATGTGTCTATATGGGTTCTCCGTAACCATCCCTTCAAATGGGTTTTCCGCCACCATCTTGATGATCTTGGATTTAATTTCATACTTGGTCGCTTCGAGCTTCGAATCCGACTCTTGTACCTTTATGTCTTCACATCGAGGGCTAGCGTAATCCCTTAATGATTTCTCCGGTTCTTCCACGGGTTGATTAACGAACTCCATCTAGACAATAAGATAAAAACAAAAACAAAAAAGAAACAAGTGTTTTTCGGATAATATATGTTAGATATAGCAAATAAAAGATAAACTAAAATATAAAACTAAGTTAGATGCAAATCAAACGATGTAAACTAACTTGCTCCCCGGCAACAGCGCCAGAAAAAGGGGCTTGTTGACGGATAAAAGACGTATCCCTCTACGATTCGCAAGCATACGGACCCCACACCTTTTTCACCACGGGATTCCCAAGGTTCTTGTCAATCCGCGGAGCAAGGGGATTACAAGCGTTCGATCAACAATGACACACTAGCTACTAAAACCCTAACTATATTATACTAGAAAACAACTAAACACACTAGAGAGAATGATAAACGATCAAGATAGAAGACACTCGCCGACGGGTCTACGATACTAGAGCATGCAATCGCTTAAAGACATGAAAACCAATCTAATCTATCGGGGATGTGACCACGGTTTCGCCCTTTCCCTCCTCTCGTACTGTCACTACGCGAAGGTATTCATGACTAGACCTTTGATGGACACGGCGTATTGAATGGATCCAAGGAAGCATTGGAGCTCTACTCCCTCTACGGCACGGTTGCAAGCCTTAAGCATTATAGTATATTCAACACAAGATGATAGATAGATAATCCGACAAAGTGCGATTACATCTCAAGATCGATTACAACCCATGGACGAATGAGAAGATTACCCCATCAAGGTGCTGATCATGGCACCGTTGATCATGGTTTCCCTTCCGCCGGTGTCTTCCTTCTTCTCCACGAGAGGGTGCTTCCTTCGAGGTGGTTGATCTCCCGCCGGAGATCCTCCTCCTCTCTCTCTAGCTTGTGGATGGCCTTCTGGTGCGAATCAATCCTCCCCTCGGTGTTGGCGGCGCGTCGGGGGTTTTAGGGTTGAAGATCCTTCGAGGGCAAGGAAAACGGGACCAAACCGGCGCCGGAAGTGGGCTGGGCCGGCCGGCTCGGGGCCGGCCGGCCCGAGCCCACCCGGCGGCCGGTTCGGTCGCCCCTTTTGCTCAGTGGGTCCTCGCGCATTTATGTACTTTGCCCCCTCCACTTACACGATTTTGATGCTGTTATCCTCGCGTCCAAGATGGAGGCTCTCTTTGCATGAAGTTTGATCTTTTACGCTTCAATCCCCGGGGGTGTTCCTCGTAGCACTTCGGTCCTCGCCACCATTGGAAGTGATTTCAGCAAGCTCATGAACACGAACAAGACTCCATGAATGCTCCTTTGAACTTGTTGCGAATCCGTCCTTTATGTCCATGTTTTCCTACATGAACACAACACTTCCAAATGCATGCACAAAGATGAACTTGTTATATGATTAGTGTGCCTAGTGGCGGGTTAGTTCCATAATCAAATCCAAACCAAAGTGTAATGAACATGCTAGGTGCACCAAAATACACCGTCAACAGCCAATGATCATGAGAATAAACCATAAGTAGGGATATCAATGACGAGAAGATTTAGAATGGTGGACATGTGCAAAGGCAAAGGAAAATTGTGACTACAAGGCACGGATGACGTCCTCGTTGTCGGATTGCACATGGTTGGAAAAGGAGTGAAAGTTCCGTCTCTCAACAACGTGACATCCTTCCTTACACTTTATTTTTCTTTTCTTTCACTTGACCCATCCCTCTCATATCTTTATTGCTACCTCATCTTTCTCTTTTTCTTTTTCTTCTTTCATTCTTTCATTCTCATATTTTTTCTTTCACATATTTTTTTCTTTCTTTCTTTCTTTCTTTCTTTCTTTTCTTTTCCATACTCATACTTTTTCTCTTTATTTTTCCTCTCTTGACGACTTTTCAAAGCTCTCTACTCCTCTCTTTCTCGCATGCATACAATCTGAAATTTTAAATAAATCATGCTAGAGACGAGACGAAACTTTTGAAAGTAGGTTGTGTTCAAGGAATGCGATGTACAAAAGAGATATATAGGGTTGGGTATGAAATTCAGCAATGCACGAGACTTCCAAGGTGAAAGTCTCATTACCGAATGTATGACGAGGCTAGCAATAAAAGATAAGCACAAGAACATGATCATTGCTCGAAATTAAAACTCCCAAGAGAGAAGGATCCTAGCCTAACTCATCGTGCTAATCACACTTATGGTGGAGCAAAAAAAAAATTGGCTTTGTATAGGATTTTTTTCTTACTCTCAACTTGGAAAAAGAGGTTTTGCTAACCTTTATTACAAGGGTTTTTAGATAATTTTCAGAACTGAAATCCTCCAACAGCATTGAACATAGCACAACTAACATGTGAAGCTCAAGATCGAAGTGCGGTATGGGTACTTTAAGTAGTAGCAACTCCACTAAGCACCACGGTAAACATTTTTCAAACCACACACTTGTGTTCATATATCAAGAATCAAAGATAAACAAACAAGTGAATAAAGATAAGCATCACACAAGACACAAAAATATATAAAGACTCTTTTTATTTGGTTTTCTTTGACTCAACACTAATTTAAGACACTTCAAACTTGCAAAAATTTAAAAACACACTCGAAAACTAAGACTCATTAAACTCTAAGACTCTCGCCCGAAGATTAAACCAAACCTAAACTTTGAAACTCAAAAGCTAAGGCTAGCTAGCTAGCTCTCCCCCACGCTAAAAACATACGACATCCTCGTCGTATCTTACAAAATTCCTAAGGGGAAAACTAAACCTAGTGGTAGTTTAAGCAAGTATTGCACCACTTGCCTCTCATGTTTCCAATCATACCAAAAAGTTTGCGCACGTTACGGTTAAGGAACTTGTAGTCGTCTTCGACTACGCGCTCCAAGTCCTCCATACGCTGCTTCATCGCTTCCATGGCTTGGAGACATTCATCGACCGACGCGTAGAGATCCGCAATGGATTGACGGCAAATTCGACAACACATCGGATGCAATCCGAAGGGGTCGTCGTCGCCATTGACTCCACCATCGTCCCCGCCGTCGTCGCCACCACCATTGTCGTCACCACCGTCGCCGTCGTTGCCATCGCCGTTGGGGCCTTCGGGAGTCCTCTCCTTGGGCTGCTCGTCCCAAATGTAGAGGTCGTTATCTTCGACGGGAATGCGAGATGCGATAGCTCCGGTCGGGACACGCCCTCCGCAACGGATGCGGGCGGTCCTCTAGACGGGTAGCTTGAGCTCGCATCGCATCGCCTCCTCCATCGATGGCTCCTTGGCTTCTTGCTTCAACTCTAAGCTCCTTGGGGACACAATGGCTGCTGCAAGGGTGCAAAATATTGCTTGAAGGGGTTGATTCCCGAGCTCCCAATTCGGCTAAATAAATAGTCCGAAGAGAAAAACCCTAGGAACCTCATTTTGCTTTTTTTAAACTTCCCTTAAAATTTTCTGACCGAAGTAGGAAGTCGAAAAGGAGCAATTCGGGCAAAAATCGGGGACGTCCGCCGCCGGGACCCAACTGGGCCGGTCGGACTGGGCCGGCCGGCCCACCCTACCTCGGGGGCCGGGCCGGTCCAGTTTTTCGTGTACCGCCCTTATTTCGCCTCCTTAGCCCATGGGAAAAAGTGGGCCCAATAAAGCTTCGTGAGAAACTCCAGAAAATTAGAAGAAAAACTATTTACAGAAATTCATGCCTTGTTTTTCGTCCTAGGCGGGACGTTCGGGCTCTTCTTCCATGGTGAAGACATCAACATGGTGAAGGGGCACAACGTCGGGTTCGTAGTAAACCTTATGCCGTTGACCATTCACCATAAATTGATCGCCTTTTATATCCATGATGGTTACCACTCCGTTGGAGAGCACCGAATGCACAACATAAGGTCCGTCCCACTTGCTTTGCAATTTCCCCTTTCCGAAGGTTTTAAACCTCGAATTGTAGAGGAGGACCTTATCTCCTTCTTTAAATTGTTTCTTTTTCAATCTTTTATCATACCACCTTTTGATTCTCTCTTTGTAAATGCTTGCATTTTCATATGCTTTCAACCTCAACTCCTCTAGCTCGCTTATTTGGATCCTTCGCTTCACCACCTCGGCATCGAGATCGAGGTTCATCTCTTTAATCGCCCAATAGGCTTTATGTTCCAACTCAACCGGAAGGTGGCAAGCTTTTCCATAGACGAATTGATAAGGGGTCATACCTATCGGTGTCTTGAACGCCGTTCGATAAGCCCATAAAGCTCCGTCTAATTTCCTTGACCAATCTTTGCCTCCCTTCTCTATGGTTTTGTTGAGGATGCTTTTTAATTGCCTATTTGATGTTTCCGCTTGTCCGTTGGTTTGTGGGTGATAGGCCGTAGAGACCCTATGCTCAATTCCCAACTTGGACAAGCACTTTTTGAAATTCTTCCCGGTGAAGTGAGTTCCTCCATCACTTATCAAGATTCTCGGTGTACTGAAACGAGGAAAAATCACGTTCTGATCATAGTAATGGACTCCTCCGTGGAAGCTTTACGACATGGCATAGCCTCTACCCATTTGGATACATAATCAACCATGACTAGAATATGTTCATATCCGCATGAGTTTTTGAAAGGCCCCATGAAGTCTATACCCCATACATCGAATATGTCGATTTGTAGGTTGTATTTCAAAGGCATAGAATTTCTTTGAGAGATGTTTCCTGTTCTTTGGCATTCGGGGCATTATGCAACATATCTTTTAGTATCTTCATGCATCTCCGGCCTAAAGAATCCGCTCGACCATACTTTTGCTTGGGTTCGAAAATGGCTATAGTGCCCACCGTACTCCGCCGAGTGACACTTCCTTAGAATTTCTACCCTCTCTTCTCTTGGCACACATCTTCTCATCACTCCATCATTGCCAAGTTTGAAGAGGTATGGTGCATCCCAAAAGTATTTCCTACTTTCGAAGATTATCTTCTTTTCAGAGTTTTTATCTAGATGATCGAGAGGCATCTTTCGAATTGCTCGAATGATATCGATCATCCAAGTATCTTTATCAAGCACTCTATAGAGGTGGTCATCTCTCATCTTATCTTCGATGGGCTCTTTATCATCTTGTCCACGATTCATCCTAGACAAATGATCGGCCACAACATTTTCCACCCCCTTTTATCACGAATTTCAACATCAAACTCTTGGAGAAGAAGGATCCAACGAATCAAATGTGGTTTAGCTTCCTTCTTAGCAAAGAGATACTTGATGGCTGCGTGATCGGTGTAAATAATGACCTTCGAGTTCACGATGTAAGATCTGAATTTTTCAAAAGTGAATACCACCGCTAGCAACTCTTTTTCCGTAGTGGCATAATTTAATTGCGCCCCACTAAGAGTTTTGCTAGCATAGTAAACGGCGTGAACTCGGCCTTCCTTTCCCTGACCCAAAACCGCGCCTACGGCGTAGTCACTTGCGTCACACATGATCTCGAAAGGTTGGCTCCAATCCGGGGGTTGGATGATAGGAGCACTCACCAACGCACTTTTCAAGGTCCAGAATGCCGCTAAGCACTTCTCGTCAAAGTCGAAAGCCACATCCTTTTGAAGAAGATGCGTTAAAGCTTGGTGATCTTTTAGAAGTCCTTAATAAATCTTCTATAGAATCCGGCATGGCCTAGAAAGCTCTTTAAGGACTTAACATCCGTAGGAGGTAGGAGTTGCTCAACCGTCTCTACCTTAGCCTTGTCCACTTCAATGCCTCTCTCGGATATGACATGTCCGAGCACTATGCCTTGCTTAACCATGAAGTGGCACTTTTCCCAATTTAATACCAAGTCTACCTCCGCACACCTCGTGAGGACCTTTTCCAAGTTTGCCAAGCAATCCATGAACGTCTTCCCATAAATGGAAAAATCATCCATGAACACCTCGACAATTTCTTCGATGAATTCCGAAAATACGGCCATCATGCAACGTTGAAAAGAGGCCGGAGCATTGCATAGACCGAAGGGCATCCTTCTATATGCAAACGTTCCGTAAGGGCACATAAACGTTGTCTTGTGTTGATCGTCCGGGTGAATGGGAATTTGCATGAACCCCGAGTACCCATCGAGAAAGCAAAAATAAGCGTGGTTTGCTAATCTCTCGAGCATCTCGTCGATGAACAGTAGGGGGAAGTGATCTTTCTTTGTCGCTTTGTTAAGCTTACGATAATTGATACACATCCGCCACCCGGTCACGGTTCTTTGCGGTATCAATTCGTTCTTCTCATTCTTCACCACGGTCAAACCCCTTTCTTTGGTACACAATGTACCGGGCTCACCCATTCGCTATGCGGAACCGGGTAGATGAATCTGGCATCAAGTAACTTGATAACCTCTTTCTTTACTACCTCTCGCATGGCATGGGTTAGCCTCCTTTGGTGGTCCACTACGGGCTTACATTGGTCTTCCATTGGTATACGATGAGTGCAAAAGGCTGGGCTAATACCTTTGAGATCATTAATCGAATATCCAATCACCTTCCTATGTTTTTTCAATAAAATCAGCAATGCCTCATTTTCTTCGGGACTCAACTCGTCGCTCACGATGACTGGATAAGTCTTTTCTGGGCCCAAAAATTCATACTTTAATCCTTTGGGCAAAGGTTTAAGGTCTACCTCGGGCGCTTGTGGCTCCTCGGGTATAATTTCTCCTATGTCTTCGAATTTTCCTTCCTCCATGCTTCCATCATGTGGCTCTAAGCCTTTTGTTGCTTCTTCTAGTTCTTCATCTTGTTGATTACTAATTTGATTTTCCATCACTCTTTGCAGCGGGTCTCTAAGGGTTTCAACAAAACAAAGGCTATCTATCTCCTCTACTTCTTCGTCTTCAGGAGGAAAGGGTGTAAAGTGTTTAGAAACGCGAAGAAAGTTATATGTGTACTTTGTTCCATTAAGGTTCATTGTTACTTTGCCTTCTCCGACATCTAACACGGCATCAACCAACTTAAGAAAAGGCCTACCTAAGATTATGTGATCGTGATTACTATGGTAAGCATCAATAACAAAGAAATCTAGAGATTTTTACTTTCATGTTGCAAGCAATACCTAGAGGTTTAATAGTTCTACCATCTCCCATAATTAATTTCGTTGATGTTGGAGCTAAGTCTAGGTTGTGGTCTTGAACTTTATCGTAAATTTTAGAAGATAGGACACTTACTTGTGCTCTGATGTCGCATAAAGCTTTGCATCGAACTCCGTTGATCTCGCAACTCAAGTGTGGTGTCATCTTCTCTTCTTCTTCGGATCCTATCGCGTAGACTTCGGCGAGGCTAGCGTATGGTGATGCTTCGGGCTTGATCCCCATGATTCTCTTCACCTCGGCTATGTGTTCCGGATCCACTTCATCATCTCCAAAGAGCTTTTGAAAGATCTCACCGGTGGTTTCAAGGTCGTATGAATTTTCCGCTTTCTTCTCCGGTGGGAAATCCACTTCCAATGCTCTCGCCATTCCCTTTTGATTAGGGAACGGTCTTCTCTTGTCGAATACTTCTCCGTAATCGATCAGAACCCAATCCATTGGTTCGAACTCCCTTAGTGGCTTCACACTTGACATGCTTCTCTTGTTCGTCTCATTTGGTACGGCGAAGTCGATGCTCGGGGTAGTTCTTGACTTGATGTGTTCTTCTCCAAGCTTTTCCGCGATTGGTTCCTCTTTTGTGACTTCCGGGGTTGCCTCTTTAGAAAATTCAGCACACTTCTTCTTCCTCGAATTATATTCCGGCTCTTCCGCAAGTCTTGTTTCCCAATCTCTTCGCATGGCAGCCGCTTTACTAATTTTTTGTAGAAGCTGAGCGGCTTCCGTGAGTGTTTTCTCCATGAGATCCCCGCCTGCACACATTTCGACGTGTTGCATGAAACTAGGGGTTAGGGAAAAGAAAAATGTATGCAAGAGTATGTCACCGGTGAAGCCGAGTTTTGGTCCTTGTTCGATTAACCCATTAAACCTATCCCAGGCTTGGTCTATCCCTTCCTCTTCTCCTTGCATGAAATTGATCACTTGCCTCCTTAGATGTTGAACCTTGCTAATTGGAAAGAACTTCTCGCAAAACTTCTTTATCAACTTGTTCCAATTGCCTTCAACTTCAAAGGACGCAAACGAGTACCATGTCTTTGCATTGCCGGCAAGTGAGTAGGGAAAGAGATTCCATTTGAACCATTCATCGGGAACTCCTTCTTGACGCACCGTGTTGCATATTGTCGTGAAATTCCTTATGTGTATATATGGGTTCTCCGTAACCATCCCTTCAAACGGGTTTGCCGCCACCATCTCGATGATCTTGGATTTAATCTCATACTTGGTCGCTTCGAGCTTCGAATCCGACTCTTGTACTTTTATGTCTTCACATCGAGGGCTAGCGTAATCCCTTAATGATTTCTCCGGTTCTTCCACGGATTGATTAACGAACGCCATCTAGACAATAAGATAAAAACAAAAACAAAAACAAAACAAGTGTTTTTCTAGATAATATATGCTAGATAAAGCAAATAAAAGATAAACTAAAGTATAAAACTAAGTTAAATGCAAATCAAACGATGTAAACTAGCTTGCTCCCCGGCAATGGCGCCAGAAAAAGGGGCTTGTTGACGGATAAAACACGTATCCCTCTACGATCCGCAAGGGTACGGACCCCACACCTTTTTCACCACGGGATTCCCTAGGTTCTTGTCAATCCGCGGAGCAAGGGGATTACAAGCGTTCAATCTACTTCTACGCACTAGCTACTAAAACCATAACTTACTATTATAATAGAAAACAACTAAACTACACTAGAGATAACGATAAACGATCAAGGTAGGAGACACTCGCCCATGGGTCTACGATCATGCAATCAATTAAAGACATTAAACCAATCTAATCTATCGGGGGTTGTGACCACGGTTTCGCCCTTTCCCTCCTCTCGTACTGTCACTACGCGAAGGTATTCATGACTAGACCTATGATGGACACGGCGTATTGAATGGATCCAAGGAAGTATCGGGGCCCTACTCCCTTTACGACAAGGTAGCTAACCTTAAGCATTAAAGTATATTCAACACAAGATGATAGATAGATAATCCGACAAAGTATGATTACATCTTAAGATCGATTACAACCCATGGATGAACAAGGAGATTACCCCATCAAGGTGTTGATCATGGCACCGTTGATCATGGTTTCCCTTCTGACGGTGTCTTCCTTCTTCTCCATGAGAGGGTGCTTCCTTCGAGGTGGTTGATCTCCCACCAGAGATCCTCCTCCTCTCTCTCTAGCTTGTGGATGGCCTCCTGGTGCGCATGGCTCTCTCCCCTGTCGAATGGCGGCGCCCAGGCTTTTTAGGGTTCAAGATCCTTCGGGTGCAAGGAAAACGGGACCGAACCGGCCACCGAAGTGGGCCTGGGCCGCCGGCTCGGGCCGACCGGCACGGGCCCACCTCAGCCCGGTTCGGTCGCCCCTTCGCTCCCGTGGGTCCTCATGTAATTATGCACTTTGCCCCCTCCACTTGCATGATTTTGATGATGTCATCCTCGTGTCTAAGATGGAGGTTCCCTTCGCGTGAAGTTCGGTCTTTTACGCTTCAATCCCCGAGGGTGTTCCTTGTAGCACTTCGGTCCTTGCCACCATTGGAAGTGATTTCAACAAGCTCATGAACACAAACAAGACTCCGTAAATGCTCCTTTGAACTTGTTGCAAATCCGTCCTTTATGTCCATGTTTTCCTACATAAACACAACACTTCCAAATGCATGCACATAGATGAACTTGTTATATGATTAGTGTGCCTAGTGGCGGGTTAGTTCCATAATCAAATCCAAACCAAAGTGTAATGAACATGCTAGGTGTACCAAAATACCCGTCAACAGGGAGTCACCAGCAGTAGAGCAGTACGACAAAGGCATCTCAGAAGACAACAAACGAGTTGATATCGATGGACTCGAAGAAGCTCGCTGTGCCGCCCTCGTCCAATCAGCAAGGTACCTTGAGGGTATCCGACGCTATCACGATCGCAATGTCAAGGAACGCTCCTTCAACATCAATGATCTAGTCCTCCGCCGCATCCAGAACACGGAAGGACTACACAAGCTCAGCTCGCCATGGGAAGGTCCCTTTTCAATCGCAAAGGTGACTGGACCAAGCTCATACCGCCTCCAAACACTTGAAGGCGACAACATCAGCAACTCGTGGAACATCGACCAGCTCTGTCGATTCTATGTGTAGTCTCTCGACTACTCTGGGGGTCCAAGTATACACGAACACTCCTGGGTTCTCCGCCGTAAGCAGTCTCCAGGTCCAGGCGCCAGTCTCCGGACTACTCTACTCCAAGATCCAGCGTCAACGGCTACTAACAGATCTCGGGCTGCTCAGAGCATCAAGGACTCTAGCGGCGGTCTACAAAGAGACCATGTACTCTCAGATCCATCCGATACAGCTACTGACGGATCTGCAGCTGTAAGCGGCCACGGGTCCTAGCACTACTTAAGCCGTAGGCGTCCTCTGGGTCCAGGCGATTACACTTGTAAACGGCCCTAGCCATCCAGGTGTATTTTTCCTCAATAATAAAGATTGATTCCCAGTCAACTCATTTACTGTGATTTCCTCCAATGGATCTACTGTCGAGCCCTGCTACTCACGACATCTCCATGATGAGTGCTCCGCGCACATATACAGTGACAACGAGTACTCATTTCAAACATATATCATGGAAGATTTTCATTCAAACTCAAAACTAGTTATTCATAATTCCGTTTATATTACATATGCTGCTATGAGCTAACCCTACAGGACAACTACTGAAGGTACAGCTTCTCCGCGACTTGTTCCGCGATGGGCGCCATCTGCTCCAGCAGCTCCTTGTACTGGTCGTCTGTGCAATTCGCGGCTAGTCCTCCTGCGACCACATCCATTGGAGCCTTAGGGAAGTATGGCTTCAAGACTTGGTTGGGGATGGACTTCGTCAGATGCTTCACATAAGTCGCCAGACGCCCGGGGGCTTCCTTTAGTCGTTCCACTAATGGAGCTATCTTGGGCCCGCCTGGGTGAGGCACCAGCAGTCTTGCAATGGGGAGCGCAACTTCTTCAAGCTCCTTCAGTTGTCCCCACAGCCTCTCGCAATCTTCATTGAGCTTCTGCAGAGATTTATAGCAGTTCACAAGGTCACGATCTGAGGCTTCATGAAGCTCCATGTGCTTGACGCACTCATGAGACAGCTGCTTATATTCATATTCAAGTACCTCTCGGGCATCCTTCTCTCGGTAGACAATGTTCTTCAGATCGGTCTCCGATGCCTTCAGCTGGTCTACCCAGGCGTCAAGATCTGCAAAGGCTCAAAGAACACATGTCAGACTACTGCAAGGTACCTTCAATAAGTACTCAACAGGCTGGCGACAGCATACCTTTGTTCTTCTAACGCAGCGACTTGTTCTTGCGAATCAAGTCATCGCTTTTCGCCTGCATTTCTTGTACCTCGTTGTGGTACTGGGCGAAAGCTCCATCCAACTTGGATTGCAACATGGCAGAGTGCTTCCTGGCCTTATTGAGGTCCTTCTCTAACGATTCTGCTCGGAGCACTGTGTCACCATATCCCTGGAGCATGTTTGATTTTTGTCGGGATCTCTCCACGACATCCTGCACAAGGCAACAATCATTATCGAGTACTCAGTTCTTGTGGAATTAGACTACTTAAGGGTATTGTCACGTACCTTCATCCACTACTCAGCCCGGCGCATCGACTCCAAGTTACGGGCCACCATCGCCGGGTAGATGAGGTCGTCTGCCAGAAGCTCCAGCTCGCCACAACTAGTCGCCGCCGCCTCTGACATCGGCGCCGAACGGATCGGCCCCGCATCTTGGATCTCCGGCGACCAGACGAAAACGTCCATGCTCGACTCCGGGAGTGCATCATCACGAATCTCCTCTAGGGTCTCGGGGGCTACTAGTGTCTCCAGTCCAGAAGCTGCTTCCTCCAGCACTTCGGCTTTGGGCACTACGCCCTCAATTGCCACAGCTTTCGGGATCGTGGTCCCCTCGACTTGTGCTTCTGTCATCACAGAGCACGCGACGTCAGTGCCTGGGGGCTACGACTACTACACGGAGCAGACGGCATCACCACATTCTACGTACCTTCCACTACGGTGGCTTCGGCGGCGTAGCCACTACGCCCTGCGCAACGGTCTTAGCCTGAGGAAGGGATGCGGACTCCTCAACAGCTGGCGACGGGTATTCTTAACCAACTGCTGCACTAGGTTCTTCTCCTTCCCAGGACAGATCGGTGGATTTCCTGCAAAGTACAAATTCAGGCAAGATTACCAACCTATATGTACTACTTGATGACGGATTTTACTCACAAGCTGGACCGGACAACAGTGACGGTCGGAGCGCCAAGTATGCTGGTGATGTCAACAAGCCCGGCTTCCGTGGGCGTCTCTTCTTCAGCTTGGGCTACTACTGGCTCTCCAGTTCCAGTAGTCGCGGAAGGCTCCGGCCTCTTCCCTTCTGTCGATGCTCACGGCTCGCCAGTGACGGTTGCCGGTTGTGTCGCCTCCGGCACGGCTTCTTCAACAGTGGGGGCTGGACTGAGGCTTCTCTCAGTTGCTCCTCCCACCGTGTCCTAGTTCTCTTCGCCCCCTTGATCTGCAGGGTCGGACGACGGAATATCCTGCGACCACTCCAAATTCAACTGTCAGTATGCAAGGCTCGATGACAAGTACTCGACTACTCTACTCGAGGAACTCACCTCATGGGCAGTTGTTTCTGTCACCTTCAGCTTCTTGGCAACGCGCTTTCGTGCCACATTGCGTGGTTTCCTTGGCAGCGCAGGAAGTCTAGCCTCCAGGCTAGTCGGCCTGTCATCAATGAGGGGGATATGGGGCAGTCCAGGTCGGCTGAATCTGGATCGTAGCTGAAATCGTTCTTGGAGTGTCTCCCCAACCTCCTCGTCAGATATATCTTCAATGGTGACGGTGTCATCACCCTCGCCGACTTCGCGGCGCTCCTTCAATTTGCTCTTGCCCTCCTCCGGTATATCTTCAAGTCAAGGAGGGGGATTTGGGTCCGAGACATACTTGGCAATATCATCCTACAGAACACAACTTGGGTGAGCGCGACTACTCCAGACCAATAAGTACTCAAGGGCAGAGGACTCAACTACGTACCTAGTTCGGCGGACGAGCCGCAGAGAACTCGGGGACTGGGCAAGGAGTGTAAGGTGGCATATCCTTGAATATTTTGCCCAGACTCTTGATAATGTCTTCATCGTCAACTTCTTGGCTGGGCATTCTTGATGTGTCTTTGTTGCCTGTGTATTGGTACCTGAGGGTGTCGCGGGCCATCAGCGGCTGCACTCTCCTCTTCATGAAGCTAAAGGCCACATGCTCGGCCCTCAGCCCGGCCTCCCTAAGGGCCTTGATTTTCTTCATCAACTCGGGTAGTTGGATACCCTCTTGCATGGTGGGTTCGGTGTTCCACCACACCCTGTGCTTGGGCTGCTTCCCGCTCGGATTCGACAGCTCCGGATGGTGGTTACATATGTAAAACCACTTCGACTTCTAGTCTTGGTTTGATTCAATCAACTTGTACGACAAGTATTGGTCGATCGCGTCTTCTCGCATCTGAATACCAGCTCCACGGACTACTCTCGGGTCGTTGGTGCTTGCTGCGGCTTCACTCGGAAAAACTTCCAAAACAAGATCCAGTGGGGTTTGATTCCCACGAATGCTTCATAGAAGTGCACTTCAGATTCAGGTAATCGATGCCATAGTACCTGAGCAGCCCCTTGAAGAAGTCGTTGGTTGGCACTGCAAGACCGCGCTCTACAAATCTGGCGAACATGGGGATTTCATTTGGATTTTTCTCCATCGGATATGGGTCTCCAGCATCTGGGTGCCACAAATCCATCTCCTTTTCCCGTAGGAACCCGCTGTTCACCAGGGCCAGCAGATCCTCTGTCTTCAGCTTGGACTTCTTCCATTCCTTGGTTGGATTGGGATGCAGGGGAGATGTTGGCGGCAACAACTCGTGGGCTGATCCTTCTAACTCGCTGCGAGATCTCTTCTTCCCCCCCACAAGCCTTCGAGCCCTTGGACGGAGAAGCCTTCATCCTCCAAGAGCAGGGGGTCTTCACTCACATCCGCTCGGGGGCTGTGCCGGCGGCGAGTGGTGGCGGCGCGTAGGGATTCTCTATCTCTCGTGCGGCAGCAGAGGTGACAGTGGATGGAGGCTTGAATAGATCTACTGCAGCGGCTGCTATTGCGGGGAATGAAAAACCCTAAGGGTTTTGCTGTCTATTTATAATCCAACCAGCGCCAACAGAACGGCTGAACAGATAAGTTCCAGTAGGTGTTTCAGCGGCGGCAGCCTGACCTTTCACCTTCAAGTACTCGATGCACTCCATCTCGGGGGCTCAGCTACATCTGCTAGATTTCCTAGGTGACGACAAGATTCAAGAACAACTCAGGACACATTCTACAATCAAGATGACCCTTCAATTCGAGAGGAAGCGCTCGACTCAAGGCTCGGGGGCTCCGTGCCACGTGTCCTTCGGTTTTTTCTCCGGATTTTACGGGATAATCTTGGAAGAACTTCAGATTAACCCTCAGCTTGAATCTATGATTCGACCTAAGGCTCGGGGGCTACATTTCATATGGAACGCGATTCTTCGAGTCACATTTTCCATATGGTTTCTTCTTCAAAATGACACGAGTATTATTGAAAACCTTCAAGAGGAGAACTCGAGGACGCTTGGGAACTACTCGAGAAGACTTCAAGACTACTCAAGGATCAGCTGGAGTACCTTCCAGCCTCGGGATGCTTCAAGTATTCATGAGGACTTTTTGGCATGTAGAGCTCGGGGACGCCTGAGGACTACTCGTCAAGGCCATCAACACTACTCTATCCTGCTCGACTACAAAGTACTGGGGGCTTGTCGTATGGACCTCCCTAGGCCCACTACCTCGGTGGGTACCAGGACCGACTACTCGGTGGGCCCCTGGGACTACTCGGCTTGTGCTACACGACACCTGTTGGCGTGGAGCGCGAGGACCATGGAGGAGAAGTACTCGGATAGGAAGTTGTGCGTGTCCTGTACCATGTAGAGAACTCATAGACGTACACGATTAGTACTCTCTCCCCAAACCGACTTGTAACCCTGCCTCCCGGGCTATATAAGGCAAGCCAGGGACCCTTACCTCTCTCATACGCATCATCTTGTAGTAACACCCAATCAATCTAGAGCTACACAGCATACAGAACGTAGGGTATTACACACCTCGCGGCCCGAACCTGTCTAAATTGTGTGCCACGTGTCTCTTCCTTTGAGTTACCGATCTCGGCGAGGCCACATTCATCTACCTCGGGTACTCCCCTTGGTAGGTTGCCGGTCTAAAACACCAACAGTGTCCTCCTCCTCCGCCGCCACCGTCATCCTCCCCGACCACTGCCTTCCGCCTCGCCCCCCGTCCTCTGCCCCCCGGGATTCTCTGCCGCCGCCGGCCCCCCGAAATCCGCCGACGCCCTCGCCCCCCGCCACGCCGCCGGTCCACCGCCATCGGCCCCCTAACACGGGAGGCTTCCTCCCCGACCCGCCCCGCCCTCTCGGTGCTCCGCCGCCGCCGCGCCGTCCTCCTCCTCCGCGCCGTCCCTCCCCGGCCTCCCGGGGCTCCGCGCGCCGCCGCGCCGTCAACCTCCTCCGCGCCGTCCTCCCCGCCTCCGGGGCTCCGCCGGCCGCCGCGCTATCCTCCCCCGGCCCTCGGGGGCTCCGCCGCCGCGCACCGCCGTCCTCTCCGGCCTCCGGGGCTCCACCGCCGCCGCCGCGCGCCGTGCGCGCTTGCCGCCGGCCGTCGTGAGCATCGTCGCCTCGTCCCCGCACGCTGTCCTCCCCAACGCCGCAGGGGCGCGCCCCCCCCCCCCCCCCCCCCCCCCGCGGACACCGACCCTGCCCCGGCTCACAGTTGTGCCCCCAAACTGGGTCTTGCTGACGCAAGCAAATTAATTGTTTGCATCAGCATTTTTTAATTTCTTTTAAAGAATTAATTTATGTATAAAATTGTACTAAATATGTCTATAATAATTCTAATTAAATTTGTTTCTCCCCAGCATCACCGACCACCATCTTGCCTCGGCTCCCCACTGCCTCCCTCGACGCACCCAAGATCCCGCCGCCGTCTCGCCCCGGCTCCCCACTGCCTCCCTCGACGCACCCAAGATCCCGCCGTCATCTCACCCCGGCTCCCCACTGCCTCCCTCGACGCACCCAAGATGCCACCGCCATCTCGCCCCGGCTCCCCACTGCCTCCCTCGACGCACCCAAGATCCCGCCGTCATCTCGCCCCGGCTCCCCACTGCCTCCCTCGACGCACCCAAGATGCCACCGCCATCTCGCCCCGGCTCCCCACTGCCTCCCTCGACGCACCCTAGGATCCCGACTCCCCTTCTCCTTACCGACTACGGTAGGCGACACTATTGTATATTCCCCTTCTCGTAGAAATACATAGAAATTATTGTTTATTCTCATAAATTTGTGTCGATTCATAGAAAATTAGTGTTTATTCTACATGGATACTATAAATACATAGAAAATTATTGTATATTCTCATAAATTCGTGTTGATTCATAAAAAATTAGTGTTTATTCTACATGGATACTAGAAATACATATAAAATTAGTGTTTATTCTACATGGATACTAGAAATATATAGAAATTATTATATATTCTCATAAATTCGTGTCGATTCATAGAAAATTTCTGTTAATTCTAGATGGATAACAATGACAATGATGAAAGGATTATGGAGGAGATTATTGCTGGCGGTGCAAATGCCTTTGCATCCCACACGGACGAGGAACTTATTCTAAATATGATTGGTCAAGGAGGCGTCGCCGCCGATGACTTTGCAAATAACAAGGAAGACAGAGCCGCCGACTCAGAAAATAATGACGACCTTGAGGATGCTAATGGAGAAGGTTCCAACGAGGTATACTGTATACATATCATGCATTAAGTTTATTAGTATTAATTCAATAACCCAATTTCTTGTATATTCTCATAAATTTATGTCGATTCATGGAAAATTACTGTTAATTCTTGTAGGTTTCTGGATCGACAACGAAAAAGTCCAAGAGAGGTCGTGCACAACTAATCGTCGGTGATGTGATGTATCGTATCACGGAGGTGTCAGAGCTTGGCCAGCCTGTAACTCCAAAAAAAGTCAAGGACAAGTTCGTGTCTCAATGCGGGGCAATTGTAAGGAACAACGTGCCCATCAAGTATAGAGAATGGAAGGAAAAACCAAGTAATCTATACGTGGTTCCAGACTCAGTAAAAGACCAACTGTGGAATGATGTGCTAAAACACTTCGCACTTCCTGAAGGCGTCGACCCAAACCTTGTTAAAGGTTGGACTCTCATGAAGATGGCAACTCAATTTCAGAATTTCAAGAAGAAGTTGACTAGAGATTTTATCAAGAACAACCGAACTCCAAATTAGGATGAATATCTAAAGATAAAAGATCACTGGAAGTCCTTTGTTGAATACAAGAAAAGTGAAACTTTTGCCCAAAAAAGTGCCCAAGCGAAGAACAGTGCTAGTAAGAAAGGGGAGTAAAACCATCGTCTTGGTCGAGGTGGTTACGTGGTAGCAATTCCCAAGTGGCGGAAGATGGAACAAGACCTTATCGCCAAAGGTATCATATCAGCAGTCTTTCACTGGCCCGAAAGATCGAAGAATTGGTATTATGCGCATGGAGGCAGAGTGAACCCGGATGATGGTACCCTTGAATTCCTGCCCACATTACGAGAGAAGGCACTTGAGTTAATGAACAAAATAGAAGATGTCAAAGCTGGTAGATGGAAGGTTGACAGAGAAATGGATGAGCTCACTATGGCACTCGGGAATGCAGAACACCCAGGATGTTGCAGGGGCTACGGGGTGGTGCCGTGGAAGTATGCCTTCAAGGGAAACCTCGATAGCTATTGAAGCCGCAAAAGAAGAAAAGAGCGCGAAGAGGATCATTGGCGCCAAATGATGGAGCAAAGACTTAAAGAACAAGACGAAAAGATGCAAGTAGAGATTGAACGGGACTGGCCGTAACGATATCTAAAATAGCCCAAACTGGAGCACTGCCTGAAGTACCTCTGGATCCCGTCATTAGCCCTTCCACTCGGAAAAGCAGTTATGCTTCTACCGAGGTTGCACCAGGTGCTTGCATAGAGGTCACACCGAGTGCTTGCATAGAAGGCCCTGAAGAGCCGAGGGCAATCGAAGGAGTTCTAGTGGATGACAACCAACAATACCCAGTGGATTTTCTCTGTCGGTGCACCCCATGTGAGTTGCACAAGCCATTCGGCAACATCACAATGCAGGTGGCGTACGGAAGTGCTTTTGCGCATTTTCCTGGACAGACTAGCCACGACATGTTGATTCCACCCGGCTACTGTCGGTGTTTTAGACCGGCAACCTACTAAGGGGAGTACCCGAAGTAGATGAATGTGGCCTCGCCGAGATCGGTAACTCGAAGGAAGAGACACGTGGCACACAATTTAGACAGGTTCGGGCCGCGAGGTGCGTAATACCCTACGTCCTATATGCTGCGTAGCTCTGGATTGATTGGGTACGATTACAAGATGGTGCAATTGTACGCCGTCAGATGAGATGATGAGAGAGGAGTCCCTGCCTCGCCTTATATAGTCCGGGAGGCAGGGTTACAAGTCGGTTTAGGGAGAGAGTACTAGTCGAGTACGTCTAGGAGTCCTCTATACAGTGCGGAACATGTACAGCTTCCCAACCGAGTACTTCTCCTCTGTAGTCCTTGTGCTTCACGCCATCAGGTACCGTGCAGCGCAAGTCGGGTAGTCCCAGGGGCCCACCGAGTAGTCGGTCCTGGTACCCACCGATGTAGTGGGCCCAGGGAGGTCCATACGACAAGCCCCCGAGTACTTTGTAGTCGAGAAGGATAGCTTCAAGTAGTCTTGACGGCCTTAACGAGTAGTCCTCAACCATCCCCGAGTACTACAAGTCAAAAGTCCTCAAGAGTAGTCGAAGCATCCCGAGGCTGGAATGTACTCCAGCTGATGTTCGAGCAATCCTGAAGTCTCCTCGAGTAGTCCCAAGCGTCCTCGAGTGCTGCCCTTGAAGGTCTTCAACAATGCCCGTGTTGTCTTGAAGACGAAGCTGATATGGAAGTGCGATTGCAAAATCGCACTCCATATGGAGTAGCCCCTGAGCCTTAGGTTGAGTTGTGGACTCTGGTTGAGGGTCCATCTGAAGTTTTGGCAAGAATATCCCGAAAAATCCGGAGAAAAAACCGAAGGACATGTGGCACAGAGCCCCCGAGCCTTGAGTCGAGTACTTCTTCTCGAATTGAAGGGTCATCTTGTAAAATGTGTCTTGAGATGCTCCTGGGTCTTGTCGCTTCCCAGGCAGTCGAATAGAGGTAGCCGAGCCCCCAAGATGAGGCGAGTCGACTAGTAGAATACGAAAGGTCACGCGCGGCCGCTGAGTCAGCCGAGCGCGAACTTATCCATCCGGCCGTTGGAAGGCCGTTTTGGCTTATAAATAGAAGCCGAAACCCTTCGGGTTTTTCACCCAACGCAGTTGTAGCCATTCCGAGCAGATCTTGGCCAAGAGTCACCATCAGCGCATGCCGCCGCCGCTGAGTGAAGTGTAGATCCAAGTGCGCCGCCGTAGAGATCCACCGCAGTAGCCTCCAAGCGAATGCGAGTGAAGACCCCGTGCACTTGGAGGATGAAGCCATCTCCGTCCAAGACCACGAAAGCCACCAGCGGGAAGAAGAGGGGCCGTGAAGAGGCCACCGGATCTGCCGCAGGGACATCGCCGCCGGTGTCCCCACCGCGGCCAGATTCGAACCACGAGTGGAAGAAGTCCAAGGCGAAGACCGAGGACTTGTTGGCCCTCCTCAACAGCGGATTCCTGCGCGAGAAGGAGGTAGATATGTGGAGGGCCGCCGCCGGGGATCCGTACCCGATGGAGAAGAATGAAGATGAGATCCCGATGTTCACTCGTTTCACGGAGCGCGGGCTTTCTCTCCCGGCGAGCGATTTCTTCAAAGGGCTCATGGGGTACTACAGCGTCGAGTACCTCAACCTCAACCCCAACGGTATCTTCCACACTGTTGTCTTCGTCCATTTCTGTGAAGCTTTTCTGGGGATCAAGCCCCATTGGATCTTGTTCCGGAAGTTCTTTCGGGTGAAGCCGCAACCCAGCTCCAGCAACCCGCGGGTAGTCGGAGGAGCGGGGATCCAGATGCGGGAGGACGCCGCCGAGCAGTACCTCTCGTACAAGCTCATAGAATCCAACCAAGACGGGAAGGCAAAGTGGTTCTATGTCACGAACCACCATTCAGGGCTGCCGAAGCCGAGCGGGAAGCAGCCCAAGCACCGCCCATGGTGGAACACGGAGCCGATGATGCAAGAAGGGATCCAGCTGCCCGAGCTGTTGCCGCGGATAAAGGCGCTGAGGGAAGCCGGGCTGAGGGCCGAGCACGTGGCCTTCAGCTTCATGAAGCACAGGGTGCAGCCGCTGATGGCTCGCGACACCCTGGGGTTCGAGTACACCGGCGACGACGACACGTCGCGGATGCCTGGAGACGAAGTCGACGACGACGACATTGTCGACAGGCTGGCACAGATATTCAAGGACATGCCGCCGTACACGGCGTGCCCCGTACTGGAGTACTCCACCGCGCGCCCGCCAAAGGAGGTAAGTAGCCGCACCTAGAGTCGAGTACCCATTCCATGTGAGTAGTCGCACTGATGAGTTGTTTCTTGCAAGATGACTTGAAGAAGTTTGTCTCCGAGCCGCCGCCCCCTCAGGAAGTCGAGATCCCAGAGGAGGGGAAGACCAAGGCCAAGGAGGGGCGTGAGGTCGGCGAAGGAGACGACACCGTAGTCGTGGAGGACACGTCCGACGAGGACGACAACGAGGAGACGCTGCAGGACCGCTTCCAACTGCAGTCGAGGTTCAGCCGTCCTGGCCTACCTCATGTTCCTCTCGTTCAGGATCAACTGGCTAGACTGGAGGCTAGTCTGGCTGCACCGCCGCGGAGGCCGCACAATCCGGCCAGCAAGCGCGTGGCGAAGAAGTTGAAGGTCACTGAGACCACACCCCAAGAGGTAAGCCGTCTTCACTGATGTGATCGAGTACTCGTGTCTCGAGTTGATGTGTTGACGACTGAGCTTCCTTGTTTGCAGGAGTTGCCGCCTACGGGGCCCATTGATCAGGGTGACGAAGGCGAGTGGGACAAAGTGGGGGAAGCCGCTGGGAGTCGCAGCCCAGCCCCTACTATCGAAGAACTCTTGGCGTAGATGGAGCGCCAGCCCCCTGCTGCGCAAGAGAGCACAGAACCCACTGCTGCTGCTGCGGAAGAGGTGGTGGTCGCAGAGGCGCAGGAGGAGGCACCCGCCGAGGCTGGACTGGTGGACATCGCCAGCATCCTCGGCGCCCCGACCGTGACGGTAGTCCGGTCAAGCCTGTAAGTGTTGAGTCTTCCCAAGTAGTATTTGGTGTGGTAGTCGTACTTGACTGACAACCGTCTTGTGTACTCTTTAGGAAATCGACGGATCTGTCCTGGGAGGGGGATGAACCCGCCGCAGCAGTGGCGGAAGAAGAAGCCGAGTCCGCTCCCGCCCCTCAGGTGGAGCTCGAGGTGCCGGCCGCTGAGGCTACGTTGCCTGAAGCCAGCGTAGTAGAAGGTAAATATTCTGCTGAGGTTGTAGTATCCCCCGAAGAGTAGTCGTAGTCGTCAGGTATGACTGATGCACTTGTCTTCTCGTTGACAGGCACTGAGGCCGAAAGGAGCGATATCCCAGCAGCGGTGCCCATGGAGAACTTGACACCAGAGACTCAGGAGGCTGCCGGAGGAGCCCCCGAGCCGATGGAGGTGGCCGCCGGAGAGGCTGCCGCGACGGTTGGAGGAGAGGAGGCTACCACGCTACCAGAACCCGCTCTGGAGGTGGTCGTTCACTCCCTGGAGATCCAAGACACGGAGCCCATCCGCTCTGCACCGATGACCGAAGCCGCCACGAGTAGTCGTGGCGGGGTCGAGTTGTTGACGGACGACTTGGTCGATCCGGCAACGGTGGCTTGGCATCTGGAGGCGGTCCGCCAAGCCGAGAAGTGGATGAAGGTGAGTAGTCGTAACTCTTGGAGTAGTCAATCCTTTAGCGTTGAGTACCTATCTGACATATGTTGTCTATGCAGGACGTCGCAGAGAGGTCCCGCAAGAAGTCCAGCATGCTTCAAGGCTTTGGCGATGCAGTGCTTCGGGCCGAGGCGCTGGAGGACCAACTCGTGAAGTCCCGGAAGCACGCCACCGCCATGCAGTCAAAGCTGGACGCCGCCTTCGCCAAGTACCATAACGACATCCAGGAGATGCAGGCGAAGGGCGACGACTTGGTGCGGAAGAACTAGTCGCTTCGTAACAAGAACAAAGGTACACCCGCTGACTTGTTGAGTACTTGTTGGAGGTCGAGAGGTAGTCTAACCCGCTGTGCCTTGTTGTTTGCAGAGCTTGAGACTCGGGTAGAGCAGTTGAAGACTTCAGAGACGGATCTGAAGAATCTCTTCTACCGGGAGCAGGAGGCCCGCCAGGTACTCGAGTTAGATTATAAGGAGCTTGCCTACGAGTGCGACAAGCACATGGAGCTCCGTATTGCATCCGATCGTGACCTCGTCAACTGCTACAAATCATTGCAGAAGCTGAACGAGGATTGCGAGAAGCTGCGGGCCCAGCTGAAGGAGCTTGAAGAAGCCGCACTCCCCATCGCGAGGCTGCTGGTGCCTCATCCTGGCGGTCCCAAGATAGCGTCGCTGGTGGATCGGTTGAAGGAAGCCCCCAGCCGGCTGGCGGCCTACGTGAAGCATCTGGCGAAGTCGATCCCGAACCAGGTGCTGGCCTTCATGAAGTCGTACTTCCCGAAGGCACCCGTAGATGTAGTCACTGGTGGACTAGCCGCCAACTGTACCGACGAGCAGTATGCGGAGCTGCTGGAGCGGATGGCGCCCATTACAGAACAATTCGCCGACAAGCTTAATCTCCAGTAGTCCTGTAATAGTTAGCTCGTAGCAGTAGATGTACATAAACAATTGTAATTGTTTAAGTATTAATGAAGAAGGGTTCCATCAATGAGTACTCGTTGTCGCGATCTTGGAGTGCGGAGTCCCATCGTGGAGTTGTTGCGAGTAGTTGTACTCGGCAGTAGTCCCGTTGAGGGAAGTAGACAGTAAAGCAGTTGATGATCAATCAAACTTTATTACTGTAGGAGTACACCTGGATGGCCAGGGCCGTATTTACAGAGTAGTCGCCAGGACCCGGAGGCCGCCTACGGCTAAGTGGCGCTAGGGCGAGTAGCCGCTTACAGTAGTAGATCCGTAAGTAGCCGTATAGGCTGGATCTAGAAGTACATGGTCTCTCAGTAGACCGCTGCTAGAGTCCTTTATCGCTCGTCGCAGCCCAGGATCCGTAGGTAGCCGTGTGGGGATTCTGGAGAAGAGTAGTTGCCTGGACCCGGAGGCCGCTTACAGCGAAGAGGTAGTCCGGAGACTAGGGCCCGGACCCGGAAGCCGCTTACGGCGGAGGGGTCTTGGTGTAGTCGCGTAGACTTGAGCCCCCAAGGTAGTCGTGTAGACTAGGCGTAGAACCGACAGAGCTGGTCGACGTTCCACGAGTTGTTGACGTCTTCGCCTTCAAGTGTCTGGAGGCGGTAGGAGCCCGGCCCGGTCACCTTTGCAACTGTGAAGGGACCTTCCCAGGGGGAGCTGAGCTTGTGTAGTCCTTCCGTGTTTTGGATGCGACGGAGGACGAGATCGCCAACGTTGAAGGAGCGTTCCTTGACGTTGCAGTCGTGGTAGCGTCGGATACCCTCCAGGTACCTTGCTGATTGGACGAGGGCGGCGCAGCGAGCTTCTTCGAGCCCGTCGATGTCAACTCGTCTGCTGTCTTCCGAGACGCCTTCGTCGTAGTGCTCTACTACTGGTGAATCCCATATGACATCAGCAGGGAGGATTTCTTCGGAGCCGTAGACCAGGAAGTAAGGGGATTGCCCCGTTGGCTTGGAGGGCTGAGTACGTAGCCCCCAGAGTGCATTGGGTAGTTCCTTGATCCACTTGCCTCCTTTAGAGTTAGCAGCGTCGTGTAGCCGCTTTTTGAGAGCGTCGAGCACCATCCCGTTGGCGCGCTCGACTTGTCCGTTGGCCCGAGGATGGGCAACTGAGACATATCAGACGTCGATCCCGCTGTTCTCGCCCAAAATTGGTGGTTGTTGAAGTTGGAGCCCAAGTCTGTGATGATGCGGTGGGGTAGTCCGTAACGATGCACGAGTTCATCCAAGAAGTCGAGTACTCTATTACCCTTGGGGCATGTGACCGGCTTGACCTCGATCCACTTGGTGAACTTGTCGATGGCCACCAATACTCTGTTGAATCCACCTGGCACAGTTGGCAGTGGCCCAATCATGTCGAGCCCCCAGCAAGCAAAGGGCCAGGTTGGCGGTATGGTGACTAGCTTGTAGGCTGGGACGTGTTGCTGCTTGGCGAAGTATTGACATCCTTGGCACCTTCTGACGAGTTCTTCAGCATCGCCCAGGGATGTGGGCCAGTAGAAGGCTCGCCGAAAGGCCTTGCTGACCAGCGTACGAGAAGACGCGTGGTTGCCGCAGACGCCCTTGTGGATCTCCTCCAAAATGTCCTTGCCTTCTTGCCTGGGGACGCACTTCATGAGTACTCCAGAAGATGCACCCCGCTTGTAAAGCTTGTCTCCGACGAGGACGTAGGACTTGGCGCGGCGGATGAGTTGCTCGGCCAAGTTCTTGTCCGAGGGAACCTTCTCGCTCGCCGAGGTAGTCGATGAAGGGTTGCCTCCCGGTCCGCATCGATCATCATGACCTCCGGCCAGCCGGCGGATGCGCCGGGACGAGTGGTCGGTGGCGCCGCTCCAGGATGGATGGCGCGTGAAGCTCGTGGACGAAGACACCCGCTGGTACTTGAGCGCGAGTAGAACCAAGCTTCGACAAGACGTCCGCTGCAACGTTGTTGTCGCGGACGATGTGGTGAAACTCGAGACCGTAGAACTTGTTCTCGAGCTTGCGGACTTCTAGGCAGTAGGCGTCCATGTTCTCCTTGTTGCGGTCCCAGGACTTGTTGACTTGGTTGATGACCACTGCGGAGTCGCCGTAGACTAGTAGCCCCTTGATGCCCAGTGAAGCCGCGAGGCGGAGCCCGTGTAGGAGAGCTTCGTACTCGGCTTTGTTGCTTGAGACCTTCCAGAAGATCTGCAGGATGTACTTGAGTTGTTCGCCCGTTGGAGAGATCAGGAGTACCCCTGCATTTGCGCCCTCGAGGTTGAGTGAGTCGTCGAAGTACATCACCCAATGCTCTGGTCGCACGGTTGGAGTAGGTAGCTAATTCTCCCGCCACTCCGTCATGAAGTCGACTAGCGCCTGCGACTTGATGGCTGTGCGTGGCTTGAAGTCGATGGTGAGGGCGCCGAGTTCGACTGCCCACTTGGAGATTCTTCCAGTAGCATCTTGGTTCCGCAGAATGTCGCCGAGTGGGTAGTCGGTGACGACGGAGATCGAGTACTCCTGGAAGTAGTGTCGTAGCTTCCGCGAGGTGATGAGTACAACGTACAGAAGCTTCTGTACAGGCTGATAGCGTGCCTTGGACTCTGACAGGACCTCGCTGATGAAGTAGACTGGGCGCTGGACTGGATAAGCGTGGCCGTCTTCCTGCCGCTCGACGACAATGGCAGTACTGACCACATGGGTAGTCGCAGCGAGGTAGAGCAGTAGCTGCTCGCCTTTGCGAGGAGCCGTGAGGACTGGTGGCTTCGATAGGAAGTCCTTGAGCTAGGCAAGGGCTTGGTCCGCCTCTGGGGTCCACACAAACTTCTCTTGGTGCTTGAGTAGTTTAAAGAAGGGGAGTCCCCGTTCTCCAAGCTTCGAGATGAACCTGTTCAAGGCCGCCATGCATCCGGTCAGCTTCTGGACGTCTTTGATGCACGTGGGAGCTTCCATGCTGGTGATGGCGGAGATCTTCTCGGGGTTGGCTTCGATGCCGCGTTGGCTGATGATGAAGCCGAGTAGTTTGCCCGAAGGTACGCCGAAGACGCACTTGTTCGGGTTGAGCTTCCAGCGGTACTCGCGTAGGGATGCGAAAGTCTCTTCAAGGTCGTCGATTAGGGTACTGGAGTCTCTGGTCTTCACGACCACGTCATCCACGTAGGCTTCGACGTTCTTGTTGAGCTGCCTCTTGAAGCAGGCCTGGATAGCTCGCTGGTAGGTGGCGCCGGTGTTCTTCAACCCGAAGGACATGGTCGTGTAGCAGTACGCACCAAACGGGGTGATGAACGCGGTCTTCTCCTGGTCTTCTTCCTTGATCGCGATCTGGTGGTACCCGGAGTAGCAGTCGAGGAAGCGAGAGCGAGTCACGGACCGCCGTGGAGTCGATGACTTGGTCAATCCGCGGCAACCCGAAGGGGTCCTTAAGGCAGTGCTTTTTGAGATCGGTGTAGTCGACGCACATCCTCCACTCGTTCGTGTTCTTCTTGCGGACGAGGACGGGGTTGGCGAGCCACTCAGGGTGGAAGACTTCTCTGATGAAGCCAGCCGCGAGTAGTTTGGCGAGCTCCTTCTTGATGGCATCCCGTCTGTCGTCGGCGAAACGGCGGAGGTGTTGTCGCTTGGGGGTGGCCTTAGGATCGATGTTGAGGCAGTGCTCAATCAACTCCCTGGGCACTCCGGCATGTCCGTCGGCTTCCACGCGAAGATGTCGCGGTTAGCCCGAGAGGAAGTTGATGAGCGCGTCTTCCTATTTGGGGTCGAGGCCGGCCCACGATGGTTGTGGTCTTGCTTCGTCGTCGCTTTGTCCCGAGGTCGATCGTCTTGACCAGAACCTCCTCAACTGGCTGAGGCTTGTTGGCTTTGTCAGACTTCTCAGGGATGTCGAGTTCACTTGTGGCAAGCTTCTTCGACGCGGCGTAGACCTCCATCATAGCGTTGGTTACTTGATTTGTGGAGGCGATCTCTACAGCTTCCGTGTCGCAGTCGTGCGAGATCTTCAAGTCCCCTTGGAGGGAGAGTACACCTGCTGGGCTTGGCATCTTGAGTACCAAGTAGGTGTAGTGGAGCACCGCCATGAACTTGGCGATGGCCGGTCCGCCGAGGATGGCATGGTAGGATGTCTCGAAGTCCGCGACCTCGAACTTGACGTACTCGGTATGATAGTTGTCCCGAGATTCCCCGAAGGTAACTGGCAGGACCACTGAGCCCAGCGGGATAGCCGTGTTACCAGGGATGATGCCGTAGAAAGGCGTGTTGCTCTTGGTGAGCATGTGAGTGATGTCGAGCTTCATCTTCTTCAAAGTCTTGGTAAAAAGGACATTGAGCCCGCTTCCACCGTCAATGAGGACCTTGTTGAGCCTGGAGCCCGCGACCACCGGCTTTAGGACGAGAGAGAACCGCCCTGGTTTGGAGAAGCTGGTCCATTGATCCGCGCGGGAGAAGGTGATGGGTACCTCCGACCACCTGAGAGGGGTTGGAACCGCTGGTTCAATGCTCATGACTTCTCGACGAGTAGCTTTTTGCTCCCGTCTGCTGGGTAGTCCGCCGAAGAGGACGTTGACAGTCTTGTCAGGTTCCTGGAAGTCGCCGTTGTCTCCGTCGTTCTTTTTCTTGCCTTTCTTGTCGCGAGGGTGTGGTGGCTCTGGAGTACTCTTGAGTGCTCGCCTGAGTTGGTAGCACTGCTCGGTGGTGTGGTTGCCGTCCAGATGCCACGGGCACTTCTCCTTCAGCAAGTCTTTGAAGCCGCCGGAGTTCTTCTTCGAGTTCTCCTTCGCAGGGTGCTGGATAGCCGCGACAGTGTTGTCTGGCTTGCGCTTGTGGTTGGGACCCGAGTAGTTGTTGTTGTTGTTGCGACCGCCTTGGTTCCCGTTGTTGCCGCTACCGTCGCCCGCGTTCTGCTTGCTTTTGCCACGGATGGCGTCGTACTTGGCGTTGGCCTTGTCTTCTTCATCCGCCCAGGACGTGATCATGTCCTTGAGGTGGGGGATGGACTTGGGGCGGCGGCGACCGAAGTCTTCAAAGGTGCGGCGTTTGTAGAGGCCGTCTTGGAAGAGGTCGATGACCTCCTTGTCGGTGACGTCGACTACCGTGGCGCGCTTGTCGAAGAAGCGGCGCATGTACTTGCAGAGGGTCTCGTCTTGTTCCTGCTTGACCATGGCCAGGTCCATGCGAGTACCCGAGTGGCCCATGGCGCCCGCGAAGTTGCTGGTGAATTGCTCCTTCAGCTGGTCCCACTTGTCGATCGAGTGCTTGTCCAGCGACTCGAGCCATGTGAGTGGGGCTTGGTCCAGGCAGAGGGGGAAGTAGAGGCACTTGGTGTTGTTGTTGCCGCCAGCGTTCTTGATGGAGAGGGCTTAGCACCTGAGCCACTGGATGGGGTCCTGCTTCGTGTCGTACTTGGTGATCCCCAAAGGCTTGAACTTGTCGGGGAGGAGAAAGTTGTGAAGTCGAGGTGAGAAGGCGGGGAAGCCGTCGTTGTCGCCTGCAGTGGCTGACTTCTTCCACCGCAGCTCTTCAATCTTCTGGCGGGCGTCGTAGCCACCCTGTGAGGCTCCGGAGGCGTGGCTGTTCGCGTGGTCTCGACCGCCACGACGGCCGCCGCCGCCGCCCTCCTGTTGGCTCCGTGGTTGGAGCTTCCGTCGTCGCTGCCGCCGCCGCCAGGGTCACGGCTGTCGCCGCCGGGGGGGGGTGGTGAGGGACGACCTCATGGTTGCTGTTGCCACCCTGTGAGGGTCCGCCGGCGTTTGCACGAGTACGGTTGGGCTGAGCCAGGAGCTCGGCTCGAGAACGGTTGCGGCCAAGGTCAGCGCTGCGACTTGTAGCTTCGTTGTCGCGGTTCCTGGCGGGGGGAGGCTGGTTGACCCTGTTGTCGACTCGCATGAAGTAAGCGTCTTCGGCGAGCTTGGCGATGACTTCTCCAGCGCGTAATCCCTGAGCCTGGCGTGCGATCGCTGTGATCGACATGAGGCATTGCTCGGGAGTAGTGTGTACTCTGCTCTCGACCGCCTCGAGAGCTTCCGCAAGGTTGCGGATGGGGAGGTTGTCTCTGAGACGCCGGCGCCGTTCGTTGCGCTTCCTGTTACGCTCACGTCGAGCATCTCTGTTGGCGGCGGTCTCGTCTGCAGGTGCATCAGCAGACAATTCGTCTGCGGAGATGTCTTCGAGGTACCTGTCCTGAGCTGTCCTTGAGGGTCCTGGTGTTTCGCCGGCAGCCATGAAGACTTGGCGATCAGGGTTGCCAAGACTGGATTCAGAACTCGCCACCTCAGTTGGGGTGTACGAATCAGCTCGGGCAAAGTGGTGTTCCTTCCTGGAACGTGAGCGAGTCGAGGTAGGCGACATGCGTGAGTCTGCACTTATCAGGTCCGCGGGCTTGCGATCTGGCCAGTAGACGAATCTCCCGACAGGTGTGGACGTTATGACCAGCCCAGAGGCCGGCCCTGATAAGGGGTGCTCTGTAGTGTTGTCCTTGGACTCGGGATCCAGTGGGTCCGACCCGAAGTCGAACTCGTACGCGTAGTCCGAGTAGAAGCCGGAGAGGGGGTTGGAGTTCGAAGCGTGGCCGGGGGCGGTGTCGGAGTCCGAGTTGTACTCGGGTACGGGCTCCTTGCCAGCCCGGCGCGAAGAGGGAGCCTCCGTGCGGGCCTTGCTGACGATGCGGGGACCACGCGTGGAGTGCTGACGGGGTGGTGAGACCACATGCGATGGCGGAGTAGCCGGCTCGCATGCGATAGCCCACGGAGACGTCAAGTTCGAGTTGGAAGCGGACCCGAGCTCGAAGTCAGCGTGATGGTCGAAGAGCGAAATTTCGCCGAACTTGCCGGTGAGTTCGCCTGTGACAACTTCAGGAAGCGTCAAGAAGCCGGTCTCCGGGTTGGGCGGCATGGTGAGGCGGCGCTGGAAGGATCCCGCGCCATCAGCAGTGCAGACCCAAGCGCCGAAAATGAAGGTGTCGCCGTGGTTGAAGGCGACGGTTGGCTTGAAGTAGACAGGAGCCGTCAAGTTCGCCATGTGATCTCGGGCGAGAGCCCCTACCGGCGCGCGCCGGTGTCGGTGTTTTAGACCGGCAACCTACTAAGGGGAGTACCCGAAGTAGATGAATGTGGCCTCGCCGAGATCGGTAACTCGAAGGAAGAGACACGTGGCACACAATTTAGACAGGTTCGGGCCGCGAGGTGCGTAATACCCTACGTCCTGTATGCTGTGTAGCTCTGGATTGATTGGGTACGATTACAAGATGGTGCAATTGTACGCTGTCAGATGAGATGATGAGAGAGGAGTCCCTACCTCGCCTTATATAGTCCGGGAGGCAGGGTTACAAGTCGGTTTAGGGAGAGAGTACTAGTCGAGTACGTCTAGGAGTCCTCTATACAGTGCGGAACATGTACTGCTTCCCAACCGAGTACTTCTCCTCTGTAGTCCTTGTGCTTCACGCCATCGGTACCGTGCAGCGCAAGTCGGGTAGTCCCAGGGGCCCACCGAGTAGTCGGTCCTGGTACCCACCGAGGTAGTGGGCCCAGGGAGGTCCATACGATAGCTACGCCCCGGTTTCTATGGAGGAGATTTGTCAGCCACAATTTGAAGATTTAGAGCTAGACATCCCAGGAGGTGACGGGGAAAGGACACTCAAGGATGCAGTTCACGGTATCATATTGTGGCCGAAACGTTACATTATAATCCCCCAGACGGAGGGATCAATCCCTCCTACAGATCCCCCGCAGTCGCGACCATCATCATCTCCTAGGTTGTCCTCACGACCTTCAATATCACCTCGCTCACCGTCTACACAAGAACCATTATTCAATTTCGGAGGTGCGAGCTCCAGCCATGATATTGACATCAATCCCAAATCACCTCCAAAAAAGCAGAAAAAACTAATGGCGGCAAAGCAAGCACCATCAAAAGCACAAAAAACACTGCAGCGCCACAGAAAAAACCGCCCAGCCATGAAAGCACATCAGAAAAACCGCCCAACCACCAAAGCATATCTGGAAAAACTGCGAAACCATCGCAGAAGAAACTACCGCAGAAGAAACCACTGCAGAAAAAACCACCTAGCCACAAAAGCAGAACTGAAAAAACCGTCGGAGCACAATCTTCTAACCCAGTGCAACCACCAAAACCACCAACGATAAAGAAAATGGTTGAGCCCATCAGCAAAAGGAAGCTAGCATGGGAGACGACAGAAGAAGAAGGAAAAACAATGATCGGTGCCTAACATTTGCATGAATTTTTCAGCAATCTGAATACAAAACAGCAACGGAGGGAGCAAGAGAAGACCAAACAACTAGATCCGTCAAAACTTGGGTTTTTCAAACTAATGAGTGAAAACAGCAAGAAACTGATGATGCCCATACTAGCGTTGATGTCGTCTAAAGAAGATGCGTCGATGAGGAAACAAACTTACGTTCCTTCCAGCCTCAATGCACAGGAACGAGCTGTAGCAGAAATGCCTACACAAGAAGTAGTGAAGCTCCTTGGTTTCATGGAAGAAACAAGTATGCCTTTAGTTGTTGCACTCGGCCATGAAGAACCACCACGGGATCCAAGTTTCGAATATAGATGGCCCTTTCAGCTAGGAAAACCTCTTGTCAAGCCAGAACTAGTACTTAAGCTCTCACCTAAGATGTACAAATTTCATGAGTGGTACATGCGGCAATCACTGAAAGGCGTACATAACATAGCTATGCTTGCTGCACCCGAAGATTTTGCCAGTAAAGGCAACAAGGTGGTCTGGCTGGATCTGAAAGATATTTATGAAGTTTACCATCAAGACGCCTTGAATACCGATCTTATCGTCACTTGGTGTCTGTAAGTGGCGTATTTTTTATGTTTATTAATTAAATTATTACATATGTGGATTTACTAATTAAATTTGTATTTCCTTTTTGGTAGCCTGCAAAAATGTGAGATGCAAAAAAAGAATATTGCCAGTATTGGTTTCATGGACCCATCAAAAGTCAACGAGCTTGAGGTCAAGCATCAACCAGACACAACAATCGCGACAATCTATAGGACCTTGTCTAGGTTTCATGACAAGGATCTCATACTACCACCTTACAGTTGCGAGTATGTGCAATTGCCATCTAATTGTCTTTGCTAATTCTATTTAGTTCTAATTTGTATGACTTTTATGAGCATGTATGTACAGTTTCCACTAGATTCTTATGATCATTCAAGTCGATAATAGCAGCATCATGGTGTGGGATTCATTGAGAAAAAACCCCGCAAGTTACCAAAAACTTCAAGATATGTTTCAAGTGTAATAATTCTACCTAAGACATTCTTTTAAATGCAATATTTATTTATATATATATATATTCTTTTACCCACAAGTTACCAAAACCTTCAATATTTGTTTCAAGATATGCTTTTACTAACGCATCATCTCTCATTAATTTTTCTCAGAGCTTGGCAAAAATTCATTGTAGAGAAAGAAGGTGAATTTAACCCAACAATTACATTCGATACCGATTATCCGGTACGTAATCCAAATAACAACTTCAGACTTGAGAAAATTTAAATTTATCACACTTATATTTCATAACATTTTCTCCTATCCACTTTAGTGATTGAGATGGGAACAGGGAAATAATTTATGTGGATACTATGTCTGTGAGCACATATGATGTTTGGCAAGTGCAAAGTCCGGAAATTATGATGTAAGTTAATTAAATAAACCTATTAATAATACATCACTTCCTAATATATTAACATATTTGCACATTATACAAATGCTTCTATATTTAATTGTTGGGTGTAATATATTAACATATTTGCACATTATACAAATGGATATGGTTAAGGAGGAGGTCATTCAGAAGGATCGTATTTCGGCAATTCAAGAAAGTCTCTTGGGATTCATCCATGAGGAGGTGGTTATGCGAACAGGAAAACATTATTATGATGCATCCAAAAAATCTAATAGAGCCTAGAAATTCAAAGTGAACAATATTTTGATATATAAATACTATCTATTTTGATGTGTATATTTCTAAGTTTATGTAAGTTTATATATAAGTCTAACTTCAAAAACTTTATATATAAGTCTAACTGCGTATATGGTATATATAGACAGGTATATACCTATATATATGTTCAAATACGTATACGTGCATATACAGGTTAGACAACAATTAGAATAAACGCTCAAATTGAAAACCAAAAAAAGAGAAACGAGACCTTTAGTCTCTGTTGCTATTACCAACCGAGACTAAAGGGGCTGGGCGCAGGTGCTGGTGTGCCCCCCTTTAGTCCCGGTTCGGGATGCCACCCGGGACTAAAGGAGCCTTTAGTCCCGGTTGGTTCACCTAGGACTAAAGGGGGGGCCTTTTGTCTCAGAACTTTAGTCCCGGTTGGACTTGAGAGACCTAAACTCCTCTCCAACCGGGACTCAAGCCCTTCTCTCTACGAGTGTCTCCTTCCAATCTCTCCTCTGGCCCCTTCCATTCTCCAACGGGTAAAGCAGGGAGGCAAGCTGCTGGGGCAGAGTAGGGAAGGCGCCCGCTTGGGCGGAGCATTGGAGCTGTTGCCTCGCGGTGGCCGGCGAGATTGAGGAGGGAGGGAGCCCTGACCTGACGGCGTTGGCGTCCTCCTCTTCAACGCGTTGGGCTCCAATGGCGAGCAGACTGCGGAAGGGCGGCGCAAGGAAGAGGTCTGGTTTCTTAATTCTGAACTTACTGCATTCACTTAAGAGCCTATGCTTATGACTGCAATTCATCATCTGCATGAATAAAGGCAAAGCCATGCTTATGACAACATGACAATACCTAATTGGATTGTTCTTTTTTGCAAAATAAATTAGTAACTTCTTCTTTGTTCTCGTCTCACCTAGAAGTTGCAGCTTCAGTTGCTCAATTAGCACTGGATCAGTTTTTAGAGCTTCGATTCAGTATTTCAGTTTAGTTCATTTGTCCATCTGTGCAAAATTGGTTTTGTAAGTTTATGTTAGTTCCTGTAGATGATTCATTTTCTGAAACATCTGATAGCATTTGAGTAGTTACTCAGGTACCGGAGTATATGAAACATATAAAAATATTGTCAATTACTCAAGTTTGTAGAGGATTTTTTCTGAAATATAGCAATGGCGTATGATATTATAACACATTCCGAAATGGTTACTGATGTTGACATGGTTTGATTTCAGGGTTACCAAGATGTCCACTGGAGCAATTGGAAGGTTGTATGCAGACCGAAGTTGTCTGCAAATTTTGTGGGATGCTTGCATTTCTGAATGTGAAACTGTTCCATTTTTTGGCCATGTGAATGTGAAACTATTGAATATCTGAATTTTGTGAAAGCTTCACTTCACGGCTGGTCCATTCTGACTGTTGCAGAATATGTATGCACATTGCATCTCTCTGTTTTTTAAAACACAACATAGATCTCATGCCACATTTGATCACAACACATGTAAGTCATAAATGCTACATCATGTCTATGAAATTGTGCTTATGAAACTGTGCATTGAGAGTAAAAGTGTCATTATGTTGAAAACAGACTTGGTAACTGTATCCATGAAATTGCAACTGAGACTGGCCTAACGGTGATCAACTTGTAGCCAATCCGCTAATCTTGATATTGCATTGATACATAACCGTCTAGACAACTATATATATTACTAGTTTTTTTCCAAATTACTTGTAGTTTTGGCTTTATACACTTTAAAACCAGGACTAAAGGGGTTGCGTCAACATGGCTAGTAAGAGCAACTCCAACAGTTTGGCAAACCAACTTAGCATCCATCTAATTTTAGCAAAACAAGAAAAATGGGCCTCAATAGTTTGGCAAACCAACTTGGCAAAAATAGAAAATTGGCAAAACACCCGCGCGCTATATGCGCACGCGAATCGTGGTTGCCATCATCGTTTCCTTGTAGGTGGGAGGGTGAAGAAAAAGAATAGAGAAGGATTCCTGATATAAGTTTTCAAGAGGTGGAAGGGCGTAAACATAATTTTGTTTCTCTTAGGATTCCTGATGTAAGTTAGATCGGGGTTTGGCAACTGAATTATGCCAAACAGTTGGAGATGAATTTTTTTACTTAGCATATCTTTTTAGAAGTTGGCAAAACACAAGATTTGCTTAGTAAAATTTGGCAAATTCTTGGAGATGCTCTAATGCCGGTAGTGCTCCGTCCCTTTAGTTTGGGTTGGTGTTACCAACCGAGACTAAAAGGAGTTTTTTGTCTGGTTGGTGTTACGAACTGAGACTAAATGGTCTCCTACGAGTTACTATAAGAGGATTGCATCCTCTACTTAGTTAGATGTGATTTGTACGTAAGATGGTAAGGAATGTAGGCACGAGGCTAGAGGTCATGAGTGTTAGTCCCCGTTCCGTGTGTGCACATATTTCGCGTGAACACACCACGTGAATTATGAATTGTGAGGGCCTTCTAGGGATTTTCAAATACTTTTTTATGCTAGTGTACCCCTTTAGTCCCGGGACTAAAATGATTTTTTTCTCCTACATTAGTCCCAATTGGTCCCGTATGGACTTAAATCCCTTACCAAGTGGGCTAAAGCCCTCTTCACCACTAGTGTTAGATACATTATTTTTCATATGCACCTCGATATATATTTATGTCTGAATACATAACAAAACAAAACAACAAGGAGTTTGAAAAGTACTAGCGTGTACTATATAGAACATACCTAAATAAACTATATAGAACATACCTAAATATATGTGCGGATGATGTTATGTACGATGAGAGTTCATTTGGATTTGATGGAGCCTCCTTAGGGGGTGTTTGGGACTGCTCTACTCCCGTTTTTCCAGCTCCGCTCCACGAACTCCACCATGGAGCAGCTCTACCGTGGAGTTTATGGAGCAGGCGCTACTCCATAAAAAACGTGGAGTTGGTGGAGTACCCCTTGAGGTACTCCAGGAAAAACGTTGAGTATACCTCAAGGAAAAACGTTGAGTTGGCCTCCAGCTCCACGTTTTTCTTGTAGCGGAGTTCGTGAAGCTAGATGTGTTTGGCACCGTGGAGCTGGAGCGGAGCTGCAAAAACAGGAGCAGAGCAGTCCCAAACACCCCCTTAATGAAGTATTGTATTGTAGTGTAGCTTGCTATTTTTGTTATGGGGTAGCCCGAGCCCTATCCATCAAACCGAAAATGGATAAGCATTAGAACTTTCGGCCCATTTACAAGCCCATCGTCTCTTCATCTTCTTCCTTGCGTCACTCACTCCGCCACTGCCTCCGCCGTCCCATCGATTCCGTCCTTCCTAATCTCTTCATTCATTGCTCCCGCTCACCAGCTCACGATCACTGTCCGTTGCTCTTCTAGCCAGTAGCCCAGACCCAGAACACTGCTCGTATGCACTGTGAGTCCGTCCGGCCACGCATCATCCTCTTCTGAAGGGGACAAATCGATGGATGCATTCATCGATGCCCAACAAACCTATGCTATATTTGCAGATAATGGTGCCTGTGGGTAGGCTTTACTCGTTCCGTCTCTCTTTGTTGGTCGTAAAAATTAGTGATTCCCCTCACAAACACGCTTTCCAGACGACCATCAATAAGGGACGGAGGGGTAGATCTTCGGAAAAAAGTGGCTAGGCTTTAGATAATGGCCATTACGACTGTGTCTGCCTTTCCACTTGCACACCTCATCACTCTCAATTAGCAGCCGGCCGGCCAGCCGCTCTCGCCATGCATGCGCCGTTGACGGTGGTTGTCGGCCATTGTGCTTGCATGGTACCCTCCGTCCCGAAGTGATAGTCGCGGAAGCTATAAGCGTCCATCCCAGATTAAGTGTCGCCGCTAGGCCAGCTGTAGCTGCTACTCCCTCCGTCCCATTATAAATGGACGTGTAGAGTTTGAATGAACAAATTAGTGTTGATGAGAAATTACATTTCTACCCCTAGGTGAAGGTAGCAGCAAGGCAGAGGGCAGCAGAAACGAGGAGGCTGGAAGAAGCTAGAAGGACCGAGAGCACGAAAGATTGGTGAGCTGCTGGGGTGCTTCAAGCTTTTTAAGCAAATGGGATCAGAGGTGGGCCCACATTCTTTAGCCTTTTAACACTTGTGCATAGCGTGATAGGGATCAGCGCAGGCTGAAATGTGGAAACAATAGCGTTTAATTTGGAACTTTTTTTAATGCTACAAGAGGAGATATACTGGGACGGAGGGAGTACATCACATCAAAACGATTCCCGAAACTGTCCCGCCTTTATCCCCTCGCTGCCAGATGTCCAGGTGTCCTCACACCGTCCACACAAATAGCACGAGCTGAGGTTTTCAAAAAAAATCGCAAGCAGACAGGCTCTGCAGCGGGATGAGAAACCAATTTCTCTCTCTAGTCACTTTTGTCTGTCAGTGTGGTAGAGGGGCATGCCAAGTGCGTTGGGCAACAAAACCTTTTGGCAAGTGTGTTGGGCACCTAATTTTTTGTCTCGCGGCCGTCAATTCGGGACGGATGGAAGTTTAGAGAGTTAGTCTCAAATTTGAAGAATAAAAACATAAATCAGCAAATAGTAAGAACATGCGAGCCATGCAGCCATTTAGATGATCTGCGAGCTTGAAAATATCGGCAGAGAAGAAGAAACATAGGGTGTGATTGGTAAGCTGCACAACCTATGTCCAAACTTGTGTAATGCAGCTTACACTTTCCCGTGATCGGTAGCCTGCATATGGTCTTAACCAGGCTTATGATATGCAAAAGGGGAGGCAAAACCTGCATAGTGGGAAACACAATTCATTTGTGTTTCCGGTTGTGCAGGCTTGCACAATTCATCGTGTCGCTTCCGCTCACCCTCGCGCGCGTCTTTGAGGTCGCGGCTCCACGCACCGCCGTCGTGGTTGTGGCGACTGGGAGCACCATCTGCCGCGCCACCGCCGTGGGCGCGTCGACTAGGAGTGCTGTCGGTTGCGCCGCCACCGGTCTAGATGTCAATTCGACACTGGATTCAACCTCCATGGTCGATCTCACGGCATGCAGAGCGGAGGTCGTGGTGGCGTGCAAGCCCATAGGTGCTCACAGCGGATCTCGTGGCGGCAGGGCGTAGTGGAGGGGGCGGCATGCGCACTGATGGGGGCGAGTCTGTAATTGTGCTCTGCTCCGGCAGAGATGTGCGGGTCTGCAATGGTGCTCTGCTCCGGCGGAGCTAGATAGGCTCAAGCAAAGATGTTGTGCAGTGTGGGCCTCGATTCGGTAGCGGTAAGTGGACTGCAAGCACCGGGCACCGCTGGTGGAGGATAGGAAGGGAGGAGAGGGAGCAATCTCGATTCTGCTCGAGGTGGAGGCAAGGAAGACGAAGGGGGTGGGGAGAAGCTCGAGAAGGGTACCCTCACCTAGGCTATGCAATGGGTTAACCCACTCGACAGATACACTCTACCAATCACAGTTTAACCGGGCCAAAAATTCCAATGCATGCTGCCAAACACAGGTGAAATTGGTGGAGATAGCCTGGGTTGTACTGGTCTGGGCTACCTTTTAGCCAGGCCAGGACTTATAGGCTGCCAATCACCCCCGTACTCGAGCTAGCGTAGATCTAGCAGAGGCTGCTGCCCATCCTGCCCCCAATGTGGCTATGACATTGATAGGATCATTGTTGCTTACTGAGAGGAGTACGTGACCTGAGAGATAGCTTAGGCTTTAGTTTAGTTCATTGTGAAAAAATTTGCGATGTCACATCGAATACGTCTCGCAAAGCTATGACAGTTATTTTTTCATTGACATTTTATACTTCATGTATGTGTCCAAAGTCCAAACATCTTATGTGACAGGTGAATAGTACTTTTCAACGAAACTAAATAAGATCAGGTTGTGTTTAGTTGTAATGTGTCTTTTGTAAAAGCTACTATGGGTTGTGACTTCTGAAAAAATTGATGTGGCAAATCTGTTGTGGTAAAAATAGAAGTCCATTTTGTGCAATGGAACACATGTTGAACGGACCCCACATGTCATCCATAGCCCACATCTCTCACTCTTTCCCCTCTCACTGACATGTGGACCCTGCTCATCGGCTTCTTCCCTCCTCTTCTTCCGGTGCATGCACAGGGAGGAGGCTTCCTCTACCATTTGACGAATCAAGGGCACTCGTTGTATGCGCGGATGGGAGGGAGGGACTCAATGACCTAGGCCCGTGGCCTACTGACAATGGCCGAATGACGGCTGGAGCACAACGACGGCGACCGGCGGTGCTTCGCTCATGGTGGTGGTGTCGTGGTCGGATTTTCAGCGGTGGCAATGCTACAGCCGGATTTTCAGTGGTGGTGCGTGCGGTTGAGGTGAGTAGGTGAGCGTGGGAGCTTATGTGGACCATAAGAGGGCTACATGGCACGCTTGTTGTCGAGGGGAGTAGAAAAGTGACGCTCGACGACAAGGTTGAGCTTCAGACGGTTTAGTCACCGAAGAATATTAAGGATTGGATAAAGATGTTGCACAATGAGTGTGGGTGGTGTGGCTGGTGGCTATTGAATGGGGAATGAGGACGGGCGTCATATTGACCAGCAACCCGAGGTGCAACTCGAGCTCGAGCACGGCAAAGGCAATCGCAGAGGCACTAATTTTCGGCCTCGGGTGACCAGAATTCGTAGGGGAATAGCTCGGTAGGGATGCTAGGGAGATTGCTAAGCTGCGGATGTTGGATATTGAGCGGATGACACACAGTTAGAATTCTTAGCCAGCGGATAGAGGGGAGGGATTCGTCGGCTAAGGCCCACGACGGAGCTTCCTTCCAACAAGGCTCACCCTCCGGCAACCCTCTTGCGGTGGACACTGGTGGAGAGGGAGGCTTTGGTTCGGGCCTTTAGTCCCGATTCAACTTTGGAGCCGGGACTAAAGGCCTTTCGTCGACGTGGCCCGAAATGCACGCTGGAGACGCCCCCCTTTAGTCTTGGTTGGTATAACCAACTGGGACTAAAGGGGGTGTCCCAACTACATTTTCCCGCAATGATTGACGCGGGCTTTTAGCACCGGGTGGAATTGCCAACCGAGACTAAAGGTGTACCTTTAGTCTCGGTTGGTAATTCCACCCGGTGCTAATTCTTTAGTCCTGGGTAGAGTTACCAACCGGGATTAAAGTGTTCCCTTTAGTCTCGGTTGGTAACTCCAACCGGGACTAACAGTCGCCCCCTATAAATCCAGTTTCTTCTTCCCCTTTCTCTTGCCCGAGCCATTCTTCACCAAGAGCTCAAGCTCCTCCTCCATGGTGCCTCAACCTTAGAGAGGCGCTGCTGAATTTTTTCTTTATGTATTTGTGAAGATTTCTCTCCTCTAAAGTGTTTCCGAGGTTTGATTCTTCTTCCTCCCATCATTTGTTGTGATTAATTGTTTTGATATATTTTAGAGATGGAGAAAATAGAAATCTTAAATCCTGGGTGGGAGGAGGTAATGAGAGATGAGGTTATTATTTATATACTTTTGATTGAGAAAAATGTGGTTGGCTAAACACTAGCATTGTCTTGTTATCTTTTATATTGATGTAGAGAAAATTGAATTTTACTTTTTGACATAATGAAACATATAACTAATTATGATTTTACATTTAGCTAATTTTATAGAAGTTAGTTTATAAAAAATATGGTCATTAATAATGGAGATCAAAATGGCCATCAGGTGACCTCTGTATGTCATTGTATCACATTTATGAATTCACGTATTGTGTTGAGATGATCAACATGTTAAGGAAGAATGTAGGTAGGCCTCCAGTTCTCATCATCTAGTTCATAACGGAATACATCATCGAATTCACCCTTCTTCATCTTTCTCTTTGTTTACTTTTTAATATAATGAAACATAGAACTAATCTTAATTTTACATTTAGCTAATTTTATAGAAGTTAGTTTATAAAAAGTATGGTCATTGATAATGGAGATCAAAATGGCCATCAAGTGACCTCTGTATGTCATTGTATCACAAGTCCCCAAGCTAAAAACTAGTCAGCTTCTAGCTTTTAAACCTCTACTTCAAACACATTTATGAATCCACGTATTGTGTTGAGATGATCAACATGTTAAGGAAGAATGTGGGTAGGCCTCCAGTTCTCATCATCTAGTTCATAACGGAATACATCATCGAATTCACCCTTCTTCTTCTTTCTCTTTGTTTACTTTTTAATATAAGACTTAATATGATGTAGATGAATCAACAATGGATGAATGTCGACAGACGATCCCCGGAGTACATTGCTGGCATGCAAGCTTTTCTCGAAGTGGCCAAAGCCAACAAGAACCCAAGGGATTCATGTGTTGTCCATGCTCTTTGTGCAGAAACGACAAAGACTACTCTGACTGCGGGACTCTTCACCTCCACTTGATTAAAAACGGATTCATGGTGAACTATGTGCTTTGGACCAGGCACGGTGAAAGAGGGGTTGTGATGGAAGAGAATGAAGATGAGGAGGATGATAATAACATTCTTAACTAGGCCGCGGGGCAAGATTTTGCGGATACTTTAATGGAAGATGCTGACGAAGAAGAGATACCGGAAGACGGCCATGTTGATGATCTTGGTCAAGTTCTAAAAGATGCACAAAGGGACTGTGAAAATGATAATGAAAAGGCAAAGTTGCGTTGTATGATAGAAGATCATAGAAAACTATTGTACCCAGATTGCAAATAGGGTCACAAAAAGCTTGGTACTACAATTGAAATGCTATAATGGAAGGCAAAATATGGTGTGTCTTATAAAGCATTTGAGGGGATGCTAAAAATTGTGAAGGACAAGCTTCCCGAGAACAATGAATTGCCGTTGACAACATATGGAGCGAGACAACATATGGAGCGAAACAGACTGTGTGCCCTCTGGGGTTGGAGGTTCAGAAGATCCATGCCTGCTCTAATGATTGCATCCTCTATCGAGGCACGCAACACGAAAATTTGGAAGCTTGTCCTGTGTGCAACGCGCTACGTTATAAGATCCGGAGAGATGATGATCGTGGTGCTCCCGAGGGGACACCTCCCAAGATGACGAAAGTACCAGCGAAGGTTATGTGGTATTTTCCTATAATACCACATTTTAAGCATTTGTTCAGGAACAAAGAAAATGCTAAGTTGATGACATGGTACAAAAGCGATCGTAAGCAAGACCACATGCTGAGACATCCGACAGATGAGTCTCAATGGAGAAAGATTGATAAAAAATACAAAGATTTTGCTAGGGAAGTAAGAAACATAAGATTTGGTTTAAGCATAGATGGTTTCAATCCATTTGGTGAGTTTAGCAGTGGTCATAGCTCTTGGCCTGTGACACTATGCATGTTCAACCTTCCTGGTTGGATGTGCATGAAGCGAAAGTTCATTATCATGTCGGTGCTAATCCAAGGTCCAAAACAATCTGGCAACGACATTGATGTGTATCTAAGACCATTGGTTGATGAACTATTACTGCTATGGAAGAAAGAAGGTGTACATGTGTGGGATGAGAATAAGCAAGAGAACTTCAACCTATGAGCATTGTTATTCGTTACCATCAACGATTGGCCTGCTTTAAGTAACCTATCTGGGCACTCAAACAAGGGATATCGAGCCTGCACCCACTGTTTACTTAAAATAGACATTATTCATCTGAAAAATTGTAAGAAGGTTGTGTATATGGGTCACCGTCGCTTTCTTCCTGAGAAGCATCCCTTAAGGAAGAAAGGTTTGCATTGGAAAGGAAAGGCTGATCATCATACAAAGCCCCCCCCATTTTAAAGGTGAGGAGATATTTGAGATGGTAAAGGATCTAAGGGTTGTCTTTGGAAAGGGTGACGGTAGTGAACCTGTTCCACATGATGCTAATGGGTGTGCACCAGAAGAAGAAATCTATATTTTGGGAGTTACCTTATTGGGAAATTCTTGAGGTCCGGAATGCTATTGACGTGATTCACTTGACGAAGAATCTTTGTCTGAATGTCCTAGGCTTCTTGCGTTGTTACAAGAACTCTAAAGATACATTGGAAGCACGACGGGACCTAAAAATATCCATAGGAATGAAGCACCTCCGATAGAGGTTGATGAGGAAGAAGCAGATCCTGAAGAGGTTGAGGAGGAAGAACAAGATTACTTAGGTTCTGCTAGTTACACCCTTAGCAAGAAAGAGAAGGACATCATGTTTGATTGCCTAAACAGTATGATGGTTCCATTTGGCTACTCATCGAATATAAAAGGGATAATAAGTATGAAAGATAAGAAGTTCACAAATCTAAAGGCCCACGACTGCCACATGTTGATGACACAGTTACTTCCAGTTGCGTTGAGGGGTGTTCTACCGGAGAAAGTACGATTAGCTCTCGTAAAGCTTTGTGCATTTCTCAATGCAATTTCACAGAAGGCAATCGATCCAAGGAACCTAGTGAAGCTACAGAATGATGTTGTGCAATGTCTTGTCAGCTTTGAGTTGGCATTTCCACATTCATTCTTCGATATTATGACTCACCTCTTGGTGCACCTTGTGAAAGAGATTACTATTCTTTGACCAATATTCTTGCACAACATGTGGCCTTTTGAGAGGTTCATGTCAGTCCTCAAGAAATATGTTCTTAACCGCGCACGTCCGGAAGGAAGTGTTGACGGTGAATTTCCGTCAACCAAAAGTACTTGTTATACATTGGTTTCAATTATGATTTGCAACTAACCCGCCACTAGGCATACTAATGATGTAACAAGTTCACACTTGCATATCGATTTTGGAGTTTGTTGTTTACGCAGAAAATTAACGTCAAAGAGGAGACTTTCGGGATAAGTTCATCAAGCACTTCAAGCGAAGATCATGAAGCCCGTCACAAGTCAAGACACGAAGTGAACATGAATCCAAAAACCCAAGGACCGAGGCATCAACATGCAAAACACCGGGGACTTGGATGTTTACCAACGAGATCAACTCAGCCCGAGAGATATTCTCACAGCGCAGGACAACATGATCTTTCGGTGCAGATTCGGAGGCGTAAACAGCCTTTAATGCAAAAGTTTGACTACCAAAGTTGTGGGCCTCAACGATACCTTCGATTTGAACATGTGGAAGGCCCAATTCGGATAAGGGAGCTTGGAGATAAGGCCCCCGAAATCCCTGCTGTGCAGTCAGTCCGAAATCAGAACAGATTATCCTCCAAGGCCGATTTGGAGATCTTATCTTCATTTCCAAGGAAAGCAATGAATACCAAAGTTGAAGATAATTTTGTGGCACACAACCTGGACACCGAATTTGCATTATTTGGAGTCCGGACGTGGGACATATGGTGCCGGCAAGGAAGGGCTGCGAATCAGGAAAATCTGGACGAGGCTGATTTTATGGAAACCAAGTTCCCTTCTCTCTCAAGGAAGATCTCGTGGAAGGCAAGGTGGAGCACGCCCCAAGACTCCCCAAAGTCATAAATATAACCCCCTAGGCACCCAAGGAGAGGGTACCATTTAGATCCAATCATTCTACCGACCTCTATTCATCATCCGCCGCCACAAGACCGAGAACAAGAAGTAGATTGGATCGCGAAGGGAGCGCTCGTGGCTTTCATCTACTTCGGGGGATTCTACACCATGATCAGTGCTACAATGAGTAACATTATGGGGTAAGGTCCCTGTTTGTCCTAGGGGTTGAAGGGGGGTCTTGAGTTGTAATCACCGAACCTATGTTTTGAATCTTTTGCTATCATATTCATGTTCATGTTGATGGTGCTTTAATCATATTGGTCGGCCGTCTTGCTTTGGGGATGCATCGCTCGTAGCTTCGCTATCGAGTTCCTTTTGTTCTTTATGCGATTACCGTCGTGTAGTGACAGTGCGCGGGACGGAAAACATAATGAACTTAGTTCACACCTTTGATCATGCATGCCTAGAACACATCAACGTCTTGTGCACTTGGTGTTCGATCACGGATTACCCTCGTGTAATGACTAGTATGCGAGAGGGAAAGGATTGGACTCCATGCACTTTTACCTTTGATAGATTAGATCGGGTTGTTCTTGCTAGGTGGTTACATCTTCAAGTGATCCTAGATCCCTTGGACAAGCATTCTACGTTCTTGAGATCTCCTTTCCATCACTCTCTACTTTGTCTTCTTTAACCTAGGTTAAATTAGATTAAGTTCCTTACTTACACATATTTGATAAGGAGCTTTAAATCAATAACATTAGTTCTTAGTTGAGCATAGCAATCCACTTGTTCCACAGATTGATTAACCTTGGGGCAATACTCTAAGGGAAAAGCTACAACCGACTCGTGCGCTTGCGGATCGTAACTTGACGCGTTATTTAACCATCAACAAGCTTTTCTGGCGCCGCTGCCGGAGAACAAGCTAGTTTGCTACGTTTAACTTTGTATTAGTTTTGTTGGTTACTAACACCTAACCTTTTATCTAGAAATCCTTGTTTTTTTGTTTTGTTTTTGTTGTCTAGATGGCTTTTGTCAATCACCCCATGGAGGAAGAATAAAAACCACTATGGTACTATGCTAGCCCGCAATTGGAGGATATTAAAGTCTAAAAATCAGATTTGATGCTCGAGGCTACTGAGTACAAAATCAAGCCTCGAATGATTGAGATGGTGGCAGCAAACCCATTTAGAGGGGTGAAGACGGACAATCCATATAGACACGTCGAGCGTTTCACGATGCTATGCAACACGGTTCCCGTCGATTGGTACAAATGGAATCTTTTTCCATACTCACTTGCGGATAAAGCAAAACGATGGCACTCACTTGCATCCTTCGAGGTGTTAGGAAATTGGAATCGATTGGTGAAGAAATTTTGTGAATAATTCTTTCCGATAAGTAGGGTTCAAAATGTGAGGAAGCAAGTGATAAATTTTGTGCGAGGAGAAGAAGAAGGAATAGATCAAGCTTGGGAAAGATTTAATGGATTAATCAAACAAGGACCAAGGCTAGGATTCTCCGGTGATGTACTCTTGCATACTTTTTATTTTTCCCTAACCCCCGAATGCATGCGGTATGTTCAAATGTGTGTAGGCGGAAATATCATGGAGAAAACACTCACCGAGGCCACCCAATTACTACAAAGAATAAGCGAGGGGGTGGTGATGCAAAGAGATTAGGAAGAACATATTTCGGGAAGCGTTGAGCAAGAAACTTGTGTGGAGGTACTTGCTGGAATTTCAAGAAAAGAAGCCCCGAAAGTGAAGAAAGAAGAAGCAAGGCAAGAGAAGATTGAACGGGCAACCCACAATGAAGGAGGACCAATCCAAGGCATTAAAATTCTCAAGCTCGAAGAGTTATAAGGAAGAAGTTTGGCGAACGCAAATCCGTTAAAGGAGTTCGAACAAATGGATTGGATCCCAATTATCGAAGAAATATTCAACAAGAGGAGACCATACCCGAACCAAAAAGAGTTGGCGAGAGCTATAGAATTCAACTTTCCAAAGGAGAGGCACTCGGGGTATGAGTTGGACAAAGAATCGACCGGAGAGATTATTCGAAGGCTTTTCAATGAGGAAGAAGAGGTAGATCCGGATCACATTGCCGAAGTAAAGAGGATTATGGGAGTGAAGCTGGAGGCCTCGCCATATGCACACCTAGCCGAGGTGTACACGATAGGAGCCGACCATGTCGAAGGTACCTCTCTTCCGACACCTCACATAAGTTGCAACATTAATGGAGAGAAAATTTGTAAAGCCTTATGTGACATAGGAGCTCATGTTAGTGTCATGACTTCCAAGATTTATTATGAGCTTTTTAGTAAAACTTTAAATCTTGCTTTAACACAAATAAAATTAATCATGAAAGATGGTAGAACAACAAGACCTTTGGGTGTGCTTAGAGATTTAGATCTTTCTATCTCAGGTAAAATTATTCCAACTGACTTTTTCGTAATTGATGCTTGCCATAATGAACATGATGATATAATTCTTGGTAGGCCTTTTCTTAGTTGGTCAATGTCGTTCTTAATGCCGGAAAGGGTAGAGTTACTATTGATCTAGATGGAACTAAATCCACATATGATTTCCTACCCTCTTCTCGTATTGCTCTACCTCTACCTCTTGATAACGAAGAGGTGGGGGATCTTCGTTTTGTTGATACTTTCAAAGACCTTCTCAAAAGAGCAATGGAGAGTGATGCTATGTATGGTGATCAAGACCAAGAACTAGCGGAAGCAATCGAGGGGTTGAAAGCACAAGATGAAAGCTTGGATGAAGAAAATTACGAAGATATTGAAGATTTGCAACAACAAGAACCCGAAATGCCTGATATTGAGTTAAAGCCACTTCCTAAATGATTAAAGTATGAATTTTTAGGAGCCGATAAGACGTACTCGGTCATAGTAAGTGATAAATTAAGTCCGGGGAAGATGGATAAGTTGCTGAATTTATTGAGGAAACAGAAGAAGGTGATCGGGTACTCGATAAGTGACTCGAAGGGAATTAGTCCAGCCTTTTGCACCCACCGCATACCACTTGAAGAACAATGCAAGCCCATTGTTGAGCCTCAAAGAAGATTGAGTCATGCCATGCGCAAGGTGGTGAAGAATGAGGTGATCAAATTGTTGGATGCCGGAATAATATACCCTGTGCCACATAGTGAATGGGTGAGCCCGGTGCATTGTGTACCAAAGAAGGGAGGAATAACGGTTGTAAAGAATGAGAAGGATGAGTTGATACCACAACAGATCGTGACCGGATGGAGAACGTGCATCGACTATAGGAAGTTGAACAAGGCAACAAGGAATGATCACTTTCCGCTACCCTTTATCGACGAGATGCTTGAAAGGTTAGCTAAACATTCTTACTTTTGTCTCCTTGATGGATACTCGGGGTTCATGCAAGTTCCCATTCATCCGGATGATCAACAAAAGACAACCTTCACATGTCCGTATGGAACTTTCGCATATAGAAGAATGCCATTTGGTTTATGTAATGCACCGACCACTTTTCAAAGATGCATGACGGCTATATTCTCGGATTTTATTGAAGAAATTATGGAGGTATTCATGGATGACTTCTCGGTGCATGGTACATGTTTTGAAAGTTGCTTGAAAAATTTGGAAAAAGGTTCTTGAAAGGTGTGGAGAAATTCTCCTAGTGCTTAATTGGGAGAAGTGTCACTTTATGGTAAAACAAGGGATAGTCTTGGGACATGTAATCTCCGAGAGAGGAGTAGAGGTGGACAAAGCTAAGATTGAAACAGTTGAAAAGTTGCCGCCTTCGACAAATATCAAATCGTTAAGAAGCTTTCTCGGGCATGCCGGGTTTTATAGAAGATTTATAAAGGATTTCTCAAAGATCACCAAGCCATTGACACGACTTCTCCAAAAAGATGTGGAATACGATTTTGATGAAGAATGCTTGCATGCTTTCCGGACGTTGAAGCGATCTCTCATAAGTGCACCAAATATGCAACCCCCCGATTGGAATCTACCATTTGAGATAATGTGCGACGCAAGTGATTATGTCATTTGAGCCGTTCTTGGACAATGGAAGGAAGGGAAGGTACACACAATTTATTATGCAAGTAAAACTTTAAATAATTCTCAAGTGAATTATGCAACTACAGAGAAGGAATTGCTTGCCGTAGTGTTCGCATTCGAAAAATTCAGATCTTATATTGTGAACTCGAAGGTGATCGTGTACACCGACCACGCTGCAATCAAGTACCTTTTGTCCAAGAAAGATGTCAAGCCACGTTTGATTAGATGGATTCTATTATTACAAGAGTTTGATATGGAAATTAGAGACAAGAAAGGGTCGGACAATGTCGTAGCTGACCACCTATCAAGGATGCATCATGGAGATGATGGGATGGAGCTAATTGAAGATAGAATGAGAGATGACCATCTATATCGAATACTTGATAAGGGAGGATGGATGCATGATATAATAAGATGCCTATGGAAGATGCCATTAGACCACTTGGACAAAAATGCTAAAAGAAGGGTAATTGCCAAGAGCAAAAAATTTTATTGGGATGCACCATACCTATATAGATGTGGAGATGATGGAGTGCTAAGAAGACATGTGCCGCGGGAAGAAAGAGAAGAAATTCTAAGAAAATGCCACTCATCGGAATATGGAGGACACTATGGACATTTTACAAGACAAGCAAAGGTATGGGCAAGTGGATTCTATTGGCCTGAGATGCACGAGGATGCTAAAAGGTTTGTTGCAACTTACCTAGAGTGCCTAAGGAGTGGAAATATATCACAAAGGAATGCAATGCCGCTGAATTATAATTTGCAAATTGATCTATTTGATGTTTGGGGCATCGACTTTATGGGACCATTCGTGAACTCGAATGGATATGAACACATCTTGGTCGTAGTTGATTATGTATCGAAATGGGTTGAAGCAATTCCATGTCGAAAAGCATCTACGGAAGAGGCTATTCAAATGATCAAGACGGTGATATTCCCTCGATACGGTGTTCCTAGAATTTTAATAAGTGATGGTGGATCACACTTTATTGGCAAGGATTTTTAAAAATATTTGGCAAAGTTGGGAATCGAGCATAGGGTGTCTACGGCCTATCATCCACAAACAAATGGCCAAGCGGAAACATTGAACAAGCAACTCAAAGGAATCCTCATGAAGACGGTGACTAAAGGAGGAAAAGATTGGTCAAAGAAGCTAGATGTAGCATTGTGGGCATACCGGACCGCACATAAAACACCGATAGGTATGACCCCTTATCAATTTGTTTATGGAAAAACATGTCATTTACCGGTAGAACTAGAGCACAAGGCTTATTGGGCAATAAAGGAGATGAATCTTGATATTGATGCGGCACGTATAAAGCGGAGGATTCAAATAAGTGAACTTGAAGAGCTAATATTCAAGGCATATCACAACGCTAGCATCTATAAAGAAATGATGAAGAGATGGTATGACAAAAGATTGCATAAGAAGGTAGGAGAAATGGTCCTACTATACAATTCTCGATACAAGGTCTTCGGCAAAGGAAAACTACAGAGCAAATGGGATGGATCGTACGTCGTACATTCAGTGACACCATCAGGAGCGGTAACAATCATGGACGCCAAAGGAGATCAATATGTTTTGAATGGACAATGGCTCAAGGTATTCCTGGAGCCTGACGTTGTGCCTATTAAATACATTGATGTCTACACCTTGGATGGTGACCCAGATCATCAAGGCTAAGCGACGAAAACAAGGTAAGTTGTAAATAGCCTTCTACTTTATTTAATTTTCAGCATGTGTGTTAGTGTTAAAGATCATCATGAATAAAGTTTCCCACCTTGATCAACCTTTGGTAAAAATATTAAGTTGATGCCATGATAATATATGATGAAAAGTTGCCACTTGCTAAACTTTTGTACTTGTTTCATGCATGATTAAGCTAATGCTCTCTTTAATATGAATCTGAAATTAATTAAATGCTATCTTAATCTTTGTGGATGTTATGATAAAAATAAAACCCATAGTGTTATTTTCATGCTCTCAATTTCAGATGAGTTAAAGATGATATATATATATATATATATATATACCTATCCAAAGCCATATATATGTTGAGTACATAAACCTTAGTGTACAAGAATTATTTTGGAGTGAGTTATTTCAGGCCTTCATTTCTCTGGCCCGAGACTAAGAAGCCGGTCATTCCGTTTTTGCATATCTCTCTTTTTGCTAGCCTTCCTATCTGTGTATTGTGTATCCCCACATCGGAGATTTCACAAACCTCGCCGGATATCCACCCTTAAAACTAAAAATAGCATCTTTTGTGTTTACCTCCTTGACCACAATCTATCATTGAGTATGGATCGTCAATTCAAGGAAGATTGCAAGATGGTGCCAAGGTTGAAGATTTCAAGTATCTCTCCAAAGGAAAAATATTTCGAGTACCTACCTTATCTCTATCACCTCTTTGCCCGAGGACGAGCAAACGTCTAAGCATGGGGGAGGAGGTAGGTACAATGCAATTTAGAGTTCAAGGGGAGCAAATAAAAAATATAATAATGAAAAAAAGAAAAAAAGAAAAACTGAGTATAAAGAAAAAAAGAGAGATAAAGAAAAATATGTATGAGAAAAGAAAAAATTAAAGTGAACTCCCCAGTTCTCTAAAGTGCATTAGGAATTTCAAAAGTTTCAAGATTTAAGATCCAAACTCATTTTTCCAACCATGTGCAATCCGATAATGAGGACTTCCTTTGTGCCTCGGAATCACTCTTTGCCATTTGCACATGTCCACCTATCTCAAAGTGTGTGTATTTTTCTCTCCCCCTCCGTGACATAACATTATTTTCCAATGACCTTATTGACGAGTCTCGGTAAGACCATGAGAAGCTTGTCTTGTTTTGACAACATCTCATTTATAATATCTTGGTAGGACTAAACTTTCCCATATAGCTCCACATAAAGCCTTCCACTATATATATTGAGAGGGGAAAGGAATAGAATAAATAGCTTTGAGAGACAAGATGAGATGAGAGTTCATGAGCAAGATGCAAGAGGTTTATTTTTGAATTTGGTTTAGCTCTTTTTCTTCATCTCGCTCTTAACTTCAAAATTTCTAAGATTTATTTGAAATTTGGGAGCATGAGGTAATTACTTGTGGGAAGTGCTTAAATTAATATCTACCCTCCATAACGAGGAAGGCTAGTACATTATAGAACTTTAATAATTAAATCCTTGAGAGCATTATGTTTTCTCGTGTATGATCAAGTGCAGGGTATAAAGCAATGAAACGCAACACTGATATTCATTAAAGGATTACTCGAGGACGAGCAAGGTTTAAGCATGGGGGAGTTGTTGACGGTGAATTTCCGTCAACCTAGAGTACTTGTTATACATTGGTTTCAATTATGATTTGCAACTAACCCGCCACTAGGCACACTAATGATGTAACAACTTCACACTTGCATGTCGATTTTGGAGTTTGTTGTTTACGCAGGAAATTAACGTCAAATAGGAGACTTTCGGGATAAGTTCATCAAGCATTTCAAGAGAAGATCATGAAGGCCGTCACAAGTCAAGACACAAAGTAAACATGATTCCAAACAACCCAAGGACCGAGGCATCAACGCGCAAAATACCGGGGACTTGGATGTTTACCAACGAGATCAACTCAGCCCGAGAGATATTCTCGCAGACCAGGACAGCATGATCTTTCGGTGCAGATTCGGAGACTTACGCCGCCTTTAATGGCAAAAGTTTGACTACCAAAGTTGTGGGCCTCGACGATACCTTCGATTTGGACATGTGGAAGGCCCAATTCAGATAAGGGAGCTAGTAGATAAGGCCCCCAAAATCTCTACTGCGTAGTAAGTCAGTCCGAAATCAGAACAAATTATCTTCCAAGGCCGATTTGAAGATTTTATCTTCGTTTCCAAGGAAAGAAAAGCATACAAAAGTTGAAGATAATTTCGTGGCACACAACCTGGACACCAAATTTGCATTATTTGGAGTTCGGACATGGGAGATATGGCGCCGGCAAGGAAGGGCTGCGAATCAGGAAAATCTGGACGAGGCTGATTTTATGGAAACCAAGTTCCCTTCTCTCCCAAGGAAGATCTCGTGAAAGGCAAGGTGGAGCACGCCCCAAGACTCCCCAAAGGCATAAATATAATCCCCTAGGCACCCAAGGAGAGGGTACCATTGAGATCCAATCATTCTACCGACCTCTATTCATCATCCGCCGCCACAAGACCGAGAACAAGAAGCAGATTGGATCACGAAGGGAGCGCTCATGGCTTTCATCTACTTCGGGGGATCTACACCATGATCAGCGCTACAATGAGTAACATTATGGGAGTCCTTGTTTATCCTAGGGGTTGAAGGGGGATCTTGAGTTGTAATCACCGAACCTATGTTTTGAATCTTTTGCTATCATATTCATGTTCATTTTGATGGTGCTTTAATCATATTGGTTGGCCATCATGCTTTGGGGATGCATCGCTCGTAGCTTCTCTATCGTGTTCCTTTTGTTCTTTATGCGATTACTGTCGTGTAGTGATAGTGCGTGGGAGGGAAAACATAATGAACTTGGTTCACACGTTTGATCACGCATGCCTAGAACACATCAACGTCTTGTGCACTTGGTGTTCGATCACGGATTACCCTCGTGTAGTGACTAGTATGCGAGAGGGAAAGGGTTGGACTCCGTGCACTTTTACCTTTGATAGATTAGATCAGGTTGTTTTTGCTAGGTGGTTACATCTTCAAGTGATCCTAGATCCCTTGGACAAGCTTGCTACGTTCTTGAGATCTCCTTTCCATCACCCTCTACTTTGTCTTCTTTAACATAGATTAAATTAGATTAAGTTCCTTACTTACACATATTTGATAAAGAGCTTTAAATCAACAACATTAGTGCTTAGTTGAGCATAGCAATCCACTTGTTCTACGGATTGATTAACCTTGGGGGAATACTCTAAGGGAAAAGCTACAATTGACCCGTGCGCTTGCGGATCGTAACTTGACGCGTTATTTAACCGTCAACAGGAAGCATCGCCAAAGGATATATAACCGAGGAGGTCATTGAGTTTTGTGTGGACTTTGCACTCGTGAAAAACTGGCTTTGGTAACGGGCGTAGATCACCTTTGGCAACGGGCAATGCGCCTGTTACCGATCAAGTGTTACAAATAAGCCAAGAAAGGTAACGGGCAGATGCCCGTTACTGATAAGACATATGCGTAACGGGCATTAAACAACGGCCGTTACCACAACTAGCCACCGGTCACGTGAAATGGCTGTTTTTCTGGGCCCACAGGGAACTTTCATAATGGGCACCAAAGCAAAGCCCGTTACAGAAGCTCAATATCAGAGATGCCTGATGTGCACCTGTGTCTCCACTATCTTGTCGAACTGAGACGCGTCTATTTCATGCGCTTCTCAGTACATATAGGATTCGTAACGGGCATCAAACAACGACCGTTACCACAACTAGTCACCGGTCACGTGAAATGGCTGTTTCTCTGGGCCCACAGGGAACTTTGGTAACGGGCATGAAATATAGCCCGTTACTGTGAAATTAACTTTAGAGACGCGTTCCGTGAACCTGCGTCTCCACTGTCTCGACGAAATGAGACGTATCTGTTTCCACGCGCGCCTGCTGTCTCTCTATTAAAGGAGACGCTTGCTTTCAGCCTGCGTCTTCTATATCTCGATGAATGTGCCAGGTCCTGGGGCCCACCGGTCAGGACTGGTAACAGACTTTTACACTGCCTGTTACATTGTGGGCATTTTTGTAACGGGCTTTTTGAATGAAGCCTGTTACTCACTGATCAATGTTTGTAACGAGCTTTAATTAACGCCTGTTATAGATACGGCGGCTACCCTACAGTAACAAGCCCGGTTGCTCGCAGCATCCTGGAACCAGCTAGGATTTGGCAGCCACCACAGCAAGGAGACATCAAAAGTACATTCTCACATCACAGATATAGGCAAAGCAAGATCACATATATGGACAAGCTAGGATCACATCAGGTTTCAAGTTACTCTCATCAGGGCTTTGTTTGGATGGAGTCATGAGAAAATTGCCTGAACCAGGCAGTATCTGACCCTAACCAAGCAAGTCAAGCAGGTTTCTCACGCAACAGCACCTGACTAAAGAAGACTGAATGAGTTTCAAGTTTCTGGTCACAATAAACTCACGGTGCACCACTATAGAAGTGGTCCTTTCGTTCGATGGTCTCCTTAAGAATGTACCCGCACAACATCTCTCGGACACGCTTTACATCTTCTGTGGAAACATCTACAGGAGGTTTGAAATCCTGCAAAATACAATCATTTATGAGAATACAAGTAGAAATCATTTTCTAAAATCAGATGGATAATATGAGCAGAGACAAGGTTGAGCATTATTATCTACTTACAGCAGCCTTCTTGATGTTAGGTATGGCATCGAGTAGTCTTAACTTATGGAATGCCACATGGAATCCACAGAAAGAGGACCCCCGTGGCGGCTGAGCACACTGCATCGAGGTACCAAAATGACAAATTAATGCAGTACCAAATAGGTAGGAAGGGACCATAAAAAAACCTCGGTCTTACAACAAGATTTGTTTTGTGCTTGAGTGTGGCTTTTGGCTTTTTTTTCTTTCCTTTAGTCACTGTCCTGTGCATCACCAAAGGTCCTGCATGATCAGCAATACCAATTAGAAACACTGAGGGATTGATTTTTTGTGAACAAAAAATATTGTACCAAAGGCCCTGCACGGTCGGCAATACCAATTAGAAACACTAAGAGATTGAATTTTTGTGAACAAAAGCTACAAGAAACTGACTAGTTCAAAACATTTTGGAGGTCTGGAAACTTTAGCGAGGGATGTTGTTTAGCAGAATCTAGATACCAAACCTCTTTGAACTTCATACAGATGATCACTGTTACCCAGTGGCTAGTGTAGTAGGCACCCACTACGTAGTAGTTGTTCATCATTTCATTTGAGATTGCTTTGCCAACTTGCTGAGAACGCTGAGAAATATTTGTTGAAGTAAACAAATCTGGATCTAAAAACCCAACACTAATCTGCATCCTCACTGCTTTGTCCATCATTTTCCTACAAAAAACAATTTGTTAGCATGCATGAACTTTGCGGTCAAAATTAAAGAAATATCTTTTTAGGTTTTAAAGGAATTACAATGTCCACAACCTCATGAAGGTAACATTCAGATAAGCCAGGGTTATAAGGTTATACACGCTACCGAATTTAATGTTTAACATTAAAGCACCACAACCACCTTTAAAGTAGTCTTGATCCACCTTTGTTGGAAAGACAAGTTTATCCTTACTGTGTTCCATGACATAAGCATGAAACTTGGCACAATTTGGTCCAGCAGCCTTTACATTTGCTTCTGACAACATAGGTGCACCAGACTTGTATTTTGGTTGGTCCTGTTCTGTCCCATTAACACAGTTAAGAATCTCATCTTTAGACAGAGGTTTCCTGGCCTGGTTCCCCTTCTACAGTGGAGATTGCCTGGGTTCCTCCTGTTGCAGAGGCTGTTGTACTTGTTGCATATGCTGCTTAGGGGGAGATTGCATACGCTCCTCCTCTTGCTATTGGAGAGGCTGTTGTTTCGTCTGTTGCTTATCCTCATGTTGCAGCTGCTGATTAGGCGTAGTTTCCCTGGGCTCCTCCTGCTGTTGTCAACGCTCCTACTGTTGGAGAGGCTGTTGTTTCGTCTGTTGATTATCCTCAAGTTGCAGCTGCTGCTTAGGCGGAGTTTGCCTGGGCTCCTCCTCCGGTTGTTGTCGACGCTCCTACTGTGTAGTTTTGCTGATCTGCTGCTGCTGCTGTTGAGCCTTCTCTTGCTGACACTGATCTGCAGCACCTCCATCTGATGTTGTACCCCTGCTACCTGTTGCGGCTTCAGGGTTGGGATGTCTCATCATGGGTGGTATAATGATCCTGTCCTTTGGCCATTGGATCCTTTGACCGAGAGCCTCAGCCAGGGTTGCTACGTCACCCCCATCAATTGATACAAGCAGAGGGTATTGACTCGCATTGGCCCACACATAAGTAGGTTGCACCACAACATACCCATCCTGCACCGGTACTGAATGGCAAACCTTTTGAGATGGAAAGACTTTCGCTAGTGCGAGCTCCACGGTGCCATCCAAAAGGCTACACGTGGTTGGCTCTGTCAGCTTATCTATTGTGTCCACCATAGGTGATCGACTATCACTGTGCACTTCATTCGCTTCGTCACCGTTGGCATTCCAATGATATTGCTCTCTGCCATCTTCCTCACTGTCATGCGCATGTTCTTCCTCGCGGTAATGCCCATCTTCTTCCTCAATGCCATCCATATCTTTTTCCTCGCTGCTATTGACAGGCGCTGCTAATTGGGAAGGAAGAAGTGCATTTTCCGTATGTTGATGCCTAATAGTCTTAGAGCATGGACAATTGATTTAAATGTTTTGTCCGCCATCACATCATGAGCATCAGACCTCTTGTTCCTCTTCTTCCTGTACATTCCAGTGAACTCTTCACCAAACCGTTTACCCCAGCAAAGTGAACTAGACATGCCTCAGACCTGACCTCGATGCTCTGGAGTCTCAAGTGCTGCGGTGAGGATATCATCCCCCCTAACCACAGAGAAAGAACCATCTCTACCCTGAGCTGCAAGTGTTTTAACCCTATCTGCTACCCCCAACACCGTAGGGTTACTTAATGTTATGCCCCTGCTTCCTTCAGTAGTATTCTTCTTCTTCTTCTTCTTCCCTACCCTTGCCGCAGATAAGGTCTCGGACGTCCAGGAAATTGGTCCCAAGGGTTCTGTTTTCCTTCTGCAGCTAGCTTTGCATCCTCCTCCTCCCACTCTTTCCTTTTACCACGATAACCTTTTCTGCTCGTCTTGTGTGGCTTATTATGCAATGCTCTCTTTTGTTTCATCTCCTGGCTCAATTACTGAAATGAAGGAGAATTGATTTCCTGCACAAACATGTCCCAGTCTTGTTGCTGCAAAAAGGCATGCGTCACAAAGGGAGTCTCCTCTTCACTAACATATTTTTTTCTTAAATGGGCCTTGAACTGCCGTTGCAAGGTTCCAATCTGTGATATAGCTGCCTTAACTGCCTTCTTGCGAACAGATTCTTCAAGATTGGCTTGGTAATCTAGATTTTCCTCTAAAACTGTGAACAGATGGTCCTTCTCAATTAGTGAGAGATCATCAACCACCTTGTTGATTGACACCCTCTCCCGAGCAATGAGACCACAGACCAATACAAATCTATCCCTCGCAGCATCTAGGGTAGGCCAAAAATTGGCATCAAGTCCAGTTGCAGTCAACTTGTCTTCTGACCATTTGGTTTGTGTCCTTGACCCGCGGGATCGAGTACTACTCACTGCAGTCTGTGCTGAGTGACCCTGTGAAGAAGGTTCATAATGATGGGATGTGATGATGCATTGGAGCTAGAGGAGTTTGTTGTTGTGGGAGACTGCATAGATGATATGTCAGGTTAGTCAGTAGAGCAACATAAGCAAGACTGAAAATCTATAAAAAATTCTTATTAGATAAATTCATTTTCTCTGACAGGAAAAATAGCTGATACAGTCGTAAATAAAATCATCATAGACATACACAGTTCATATTTTACTTAACTAGCATACAGGGATAGGTGCTAACCATTTTGACAGGGACACAACAATATGCTTATATATCAAAGCAGAGAATAAATTCCTTCAACTGCTTCCTTGTCCAACATGAGCAGCGATGGATTGTGTGTTCCATATGTACATGCAACAAGAGGATAAAGCAATGGTCATGACATTATATATGACAATAGTGAAACAACACTCACAACACATCATGACACCAACAATAACAATATATATGACAGTAGTGAAACAATTAACACTCACAACAAAGCATAAGGCAGTCTAGTTATCACTACCTTACAAACCACTGCGATGCAATTCCCACTGACATTATGTGGCCATCAGAATTAAAGTATGCTGACAGGTCCAAAGCATAACTATCGATCTGGTACATTCAAAGCACAGTAGAATTAAAGTATGCTAACATCTTCAATGCTTTTCATGAATTTACAGTGCAGAAATAAGAGCACCAGGAACATGAAAATGAATTTCAACATTTCATATAACTTCATTTGCTAGCAACAATTTATTCAAAATAGACTTGGAGCAACAAAATCCATCTACCAAATCCACAGTCAATTAATTGAAGATGAACTATTAAGGCATGTCTCCCTAATCATCCTTGACATGAATATATAGCAGATTGGGTGGACTACAATATAAACCACTACGATGCAATTCCCAATGACATTATGTGTGAAACGACCCGGATTTCCGCGAACGGATCCCCGAATCTTAGCACCTCGGTGGTAGTCCCAGGAGGCTACCACGTGCAATCCCTGTCTCAGCGATTCCAAAATCCATACAGAAAAGTAAAACAAAGAAGTAGAGTACAACATTTATTTTATTACATTAATCAGAGTACATCTCTTCGGCACATGCCGGGTACAAGTCCATCAGGACTGAATCAAACAGAAACAAATCGTCTAGCAGCGGCTCCATGCAAGCGCGGGAAACTCCATATCCGCAGGCAGCTCAAGTGTAGGAAGAGCTCAGTCCACCCAGCCGTCGTTGTCGAAGTCGTAGTCTGGCTCTGCGTCAGAGTCACCAGGGTCTACCCGATAAGCGGGTAGGTCATGTCAGCTTCCCAACAAAGAGGCAAAAGCGGTGTATAATCTACTATGCATGAGGTAACCCTAATCTGGCTGTAGAGGGCTTAAGCAAAGCAGCAGTGCAACATTCAAGGTAAGCAGAGTAGCAAGGAGGTCCACACCTCGGGAAAGCCTTCGCTTCCGAGGTCCACACCTCAGGGGTCCACACCCCGCTCAAGGAACACCACACCAAAGCACCGGATCTCAACCACGATCCCGAACCCATCTCTCATCCGCGATGTGGGGCCCACCGGCTCCTATCCCCACATCTCAACGGCCGAAGCCGGGCTCACACGCTCGGGGGGAGAGAAGAAGCACAAGAAAAGTGTATCTAGTCAGGTGAGAGATCGAAAGACTGTCCATAACCAGTGGACACGGACTATAGCTATAGGTTTAACACTGCGAGAGGTTGTACAACCGTACCCGCCCGAATAGGTCCGGAACCGGCCGTCACCGGTGTCCGACCCTACCATACGGCTGAAGCCCAAGTAAGTGGATAGTACCCTTCGCATCTCCGAGCCCGGCCCGGCCCTCGCGGCAGAGCTCATACTACCCACGAGAGGTCCCTCGAAGGCGTGGAACCCTTCCCCGGCCTCGCCGGGGCAAAGTCTACTAAGGAGGGACGGAGCCACTCCCGACACGATCACACCGATCCTCCTACGGGAGGGTGCTATCCACTACAAGTCTCACCCCGCACCCCCGCCCAATACAAGGCGGGCGGTCCGTACGAAAGTAGTCATTCGAAACAAGGTCGGTCACCGACGATCGGTCCTTAAGGGGCCGAGAGCGAGCACTCAACATCTCCGTCCCACACGACACGACCCTCGGGTAAGAGGCCGGATCGCATCTTCCCTCGGCAGCCGTTCACAAGTAACCAGCGGCTCGCTCCCGCCAAAACACAGCAAGGGGGTACACAACCCAGAACACACGCTAGAATCACACCGAGATGCCCACATCTCAGCTCAAACCCAGAGCACCATCCATAATCAAGCAACAAAAGTATGGATAGTTGAAGTAAGGGACTAGCTAGGGGTCTGTAGCTAGTCCCGCAGGTAGAAGAACAAGGAACAGGATATAATAAACATCAAGGCATGGCTAGTAAACAGGTTATGCAATTCATCAGAGCAATGCATTAAAGTAAAGCACTAGCAGCTAGATATCAACATGGGATCTATATGGTTGGGAGTGACATGACACCTTCTGTGCCGTTGAAGCAGTCGCTGTCCGGTGCAGTGTACTCGGGGTCCTCCGCGTCCTCCTGGTCGAAGCTCGGGTCTGCGGCACGAGATTCGACGCGAAAATATAAATACGGTGCACATCTAAGCAATAACTCCAAATAAAATCCAACTTAGAAAATCCAAAAGAGCCCGAACTACCTACAATCAGCAAGGTTTTGCAAATACGGATTTTTAGAAATTAGTTTTGTATTTTTCGGAGCTCCCTAGAATTTATTACTAATTTTTAAAGGTCAAAAACATTTTCCGGAATTCAAAACGAGAGAAAAAGGAAAGGGATTTTCTGCTCTATGGGCCGCAAACGGGGCTGGATGGTTATATGGGTCGATAGCGGCCCTTTTGGGCTCGGTTCAACGGCCCGGGCGGGGCGAAGTCTAGAGGACCTCCCCGGGTCTTCGGCCGCGGTCCAACTCTACTAGGTGGGCTTCTTCTAAATAACCGGCCTACTAATGCGGCCCGACGGCCGACGGCTCGACCGGCCCCGGCCCGGCGCGGATGGCCCATTGGCCCGGCCCGGCCTTTCCTCCTCCCGCGGCCCGGGTACACGGGGTCACGCCCCCCCTCTTCCTCTGCGGTCGCCGTGCCCCGGCGACGCCCTCGCCGGCGCGCGCATCGGCGGCGCTTCGAACCGGGAGCCCGGACTCGGCGGCGGGGTGCGCCTCGACTTCTCCACTTCCCTTCGGTGCTCACACATGCCCGCGCGGCACGAAGGCCGGCCGGCGGACCACCCGTCACGGCGCGCGCGCGCGCGCGGCCGCCGCCGCCGCGCGCGCGTCCCCCCGGCACGGCGGAACCCCGGGCGCGGCGGGGTGCGGCCGGTAGGGTTCCCGGTGCTCGCTCACCCGCAAGACCCACTCCCTCACACGGGCTAGACGTGGAACGCTCACACACGGTGACCCACGGGCGGCGGGGCCACGGCCACGGCGCGGCGGGGTGCGGCCGGCCGGCGCCCGCGCCCCGCCTTCTCCTGCACCCCGAACGTCCTACGGCACGAAGGCCGGATTCACGGCGATACATGACACGGCACAAAGAACACGCTTGAATTCCCTCCGGGGGCGGCGGCGCGTCACGCGCTCGACGCGGCGCACGACGGCGCGGCGCGCATCGACGCGGCGCGGCACGGGGTGATCCCCCGGCCCACCGCAAAAACTCCAAGAAACACCACAGAGACGACAACGGCTCGGGGTCTTCACGGCTTGGGGTAGCCCCGTGCCCAGGCCGCCGCCGCACGGCACGACACGGCGCGACGCGACGTCACCCATGGGGAGGCGGCGGCGCGCGCGCACGAGCGAGAGGGCGGCTCGAAAGCACGCACACGGGCATCACGGCTAGGGCGAACGGCGCACGGGGAAGAGACGGGTGACCACGGTGCTCACCGTGGGTCGACGGTGAAGGCGTAGCGAGGCTTGACGGTGCGGCGTCGGCGTCGGTGTCCACGGCGTGCTCGGTCCGGCTTCACCTCGAACACGAACGGCGTTCCCCCTTGAACACGAACGGCGCCTCCCCTCGTCCGGCTCCGCGCGCCGCGCGCGGCGGCGGCGCTTCGCACTCCCCGCCTTGCCTCCTCCTCCCGGCTCCCCCCTTCTTCTTTCCCCCCTCCGATGGGTGCTCCGAGTTGGGGCAAAACCCCAATGCGGGTGGTTGCGAGGCCACTTTGCTCCCCGCCCTCCCTTTTGAACTAGCGCCGCGAATCTCGTGGGGGAAAGGTCCGGGCGCCCCTGGTCCGCCGCCGTCCGGGCCGGATGGCGGCCGCGGCAACGCGCCCGCCCGCCTCGGATGCCAAGGGGATGAGGGCGGCGGGGTCTTTTCTCTTTTCCCCGCGGTCGCTCCCGGGTCCGCGTGCACACGTCGGCCTTGGCGTGCGCGCCGGCCGGTCGGCCCGGCCGCGCGCGCCTCCCCGCGCGGGCGGCGCGGTCGAGCCGGCGGCGCGGCCGCCGGCTCGTCGCGGCGCGGCGGGTCAAGGGGAAAAAGGGTTGGGGATGAAAGGGCTCGACGAGCGGGGTCCACGTGACGGGGAGTTGAGGGAAGGGACGGTTTGGGCCGCGCGGGCCGATGGGCCGAAAGCGGCTACGGGTTGGGGCTGTCCACGAAGCTGCGAAGGGAAAACGGCCCACTACTCCTAACTATACTTTGGTTTTTAAACTATTAGGTTTGAATATAGGTTTGAATAGGAGTTTGAATTTGAATCCCTATCAAATTCAAACTTCACACAAAAGAACTCCAAATAAACCAAGGAAAATCCAACTCACTAGTTATACCATATTTTGAATATAATTTTTATAAATAGGACAAATTAGTGGAGAATTGGGTGAGTGGCTAGCAATTTAGTTCAAAAATTGATAGCACTCCAAAGCAAGCAAAAAGTTTTAAATTTTTCGCAAAATTCACTCACCTAGATTCCTGGGTTGTTACATTCTCCCCCACCACCGAGAATCTCGTCCTCGAGATTTAGTCCTCGACCTCCTCCGCGAACAAGTGAGGGTACTCCTTCCTGAGATCGGCTTCCTTCTCCCATGTTGCCTCTCGCTCGGTATGGTTGCTCCACAACACTTTACAGAAGGGAATGGTAGTTCTCCTTGTTTCCTTGACAGCCTCGTCCAAGATCTTCTCGGGATATTCGTATACTCTAGGTTGTCTTGCAAGTCAAGCAACTCCATGGGCACTTGCTTTGCCTCCACGGCCTTCTCACTCTTCCTCGGTGTGACACGTGAAACACCGGGTGAACTCCTGCCATTGTCTCGGGTAGTGCAAGGCCGGTAGGCCAAACTCCCAATCCTTCGGGTGATAGGGTACGGTCCCACGTACCTCGGTGCAAGCTTCCCTTTCACCAAGAACCTCTTAGTTCCACGGAGCGGTGAGACTTTCAAGTACACTCTGTCGCCAACTGCAAAGGTCAACTCCCTCCTTCTCTTGTCGGCATAGCTCTTCTGACGACTTTGAGCGATTCTCAGGTTCTCTCGAACTTTCTCAACCTTCTCCTCTGCTTCCTTAATGATTGCTGGTCCGAACAGAGCTCGCTCTCCAACTTCTGACCAAGCTAGCGGGGTCCTGCACTTCCGACCGTAAAGTGCCTCAAAGGGTGCCATCCGGAGACTTGCCTGAAAGCTGTTGTTGTACGAGAACTGCGCAAACGGCAAAGCTGCTCTCCCAATCGGTACCATAGGTGAGTGCACAAGCTCGTAACATGTCCTCCGGGACCTGGTTGACTCTCTCTGTCCGCCCGTCGGTCCGTGGGTGGAAAGGCAGTCTTTGTAGCCGAGAGTGGTGCCCATAAGCTTGTGGAAACTTCGCCAAAACTTGGAGACAAGCGTGGCCCTCGATCGGACACGATACTTCGGGTGCCCCGTGTAGCCCGAGTATGTGTTCTACGAACGGCTACGCCAACTTCTCGGTTGCATACACTCGGTCTTCACCGGCACAAAGTGAGCCACTTTAGTCGGCTTTGTCCACTATGACCCAAAGCGAGTCGTTTCCTTTTGGTGTTTTAGGGAGTCCCACCACAAAGTCCATGGAAATGTCTTCCCACTTCCACACCGGGATATCCAACGGCTTTAACAAACCGGCGGGTTTCGATGTTCAATCTTTACTCTTGCTACGGGTGTCACAACGAGGCCACGTAGTGTGCTATGTCCTTTTTCATGTCCTTCCACCGGTACTCGACCTTCGGATCTCTGTACATCTTGGTCTTTGCTCGGGTGAATCGAGTACCTCGAGTCGTGAGCTTCTCTCATGATGCGTTCTCGGAGTGCCCTGTCTTGTGGTACACGGATCCGTTCTTTTAACCACCACCGTGCCTTTGTTCATCAACCCGATAGTCCTCTCGCTTTGCCCTGCTTCATTAGTTCTCGCGGCACTTTGATTTCGCACACTCTTTACGGGGCATGTACGGATTCGCTCCTCCGGGTCATAGGTCACTTGCATCACGTTGACTTGGCCTTGATCCACAATCTCGATCCTCGGCTTCTCTAGCTCTTCATGCAAAGCGAGTTGTTCTTCCTTTATCATGAGGTTGTTGCGGTATGTTTTCCGGCTCGGTGCATCCGCCACGACGTTAGCTTTGCACGGGTGGTAGTTGATCTCGACGTCGTAGTCCTTGATCAGCTCTAACCACCGTCTCTGCCTCATGTTCAGCTCGGTCTGTGTAAAGAAGTACTTCAGGCTCTTGTGGTCGGAAAACAGCTCACACTTGTTCCCTATCAGGTAGTGTCTCCAGATTTTGAGCGCATGCACAACAGCTGCCAACTCCAAGTCGTGTGTCGGGTAGTTCTCCTCGTGTTTCTTCAGCTGTCTGGAAGCATAAGCCACAACTTTCCCTTCCTGCATCAGCACACAACCGAGTCCTTGCTTCGAAGCGTCACAGTAGACCACAAAGTCTTTCTTGATGTCTGGCAAGGTAAGCACTGGGGCTGTGGTGAGTCTCTTTTTCAGCTCTTGAAAGCTCTTCTCACACGCTTCTGACCACTCGAACTTTGTGTTGTTCTTGAGCAATTCTGTCATTGGCTTTGCGATCTTGGAAAAGTTCTCAATGAACCTCCGGTAGTAACCTGCCAACCCAAGGAAACTCCTGACATCTGTCACGTTTAAAGGCTGCTCCCACTTGGTCACCGACTCAACTTTGGACGGATCCACGGCTATCCCCTCTGCTGACAACACGTGTCCCAAGAACGCGACCTTCTCCATCCAGAACTCGCACTTGCTGAACTTGGCGTACAGTTTCTGCTGCCTCAGCCTCTCTAGCACAACTCTCAGGTGCTCCTCGTGCTCCTCAGTGGTTTCAGAGTAGATCAAGATATCATCGATAAACACCACTACAAACCGGTCCAACTCTTCCATGAAGACCTTGTTCATCAAGTTCATGAAGTAGGCGGGGGCGTTGGTCGGCCAAAGGAAACCACCACAAACTCGTACAAACCGTAGCGTGTGGTGAAGGCCGTCTTGGGTATGTCCTGCTCTCGGATTTTCATGCGGTGGTAGCCCGACCTCAAGTCGATCTTGGAGAAGAACCTTGCCTTTTTGAGTCTATCCGGCGGATCCTCGATTCGGGGCGGTGGGTACTTGTTCTTGATTGTCATCGAGTTGAGCGTGCGGTAGTCAATGCACATCCTCTTTGTACCGTCTTTCTTCTCCACGAAGAGCACCGGTGAACCCCACGGTGAGGCACTCGGCCGAACAAACCCTTGCTCGAGCAACTTCTTGAGTTGTTTCTTCAACTCGTCCGGCTCATCGGACGACATCTGTACGGACTCTTTGCAACGGGCCCCGCCCACGGCATCGGCTCAATCACGAACTCCACGTCTCGGTGCGGGGGTAACTCCGTAAGCTCCTGCGGAAACACGTCCGGAAACTCACGGACCACTTGGAATCTCTTCAATTTCTTTCCCACTCATGTTGCACATCATTGTAGCAACCTTCGGACTACGCGGCTCGATCCGTCTTGTAGTCCCGCCGGGGTGTTCAAGCTGTATCACTGCGGGGTTGCAAGAAACTATCCCGTTGTGCTTTGCCAACCAATCCATCCCTAAGATCACATCTATCCCGGAAGACTCCAAAACTGTCAAGTCTGCCGTGAACGGTAGCCCCTCAAACACCATCCTCACTCCCCTGCACTCTAACGTACTCCTCTTCTCTCCTAGCGGAGAGCTAGTCAAGATAGGCCTTGGTCGAGGCTTAGTTGGTAACGACCTTTCTTTAGCAAACTTGGTAGAAATATACGAAAACTGAGCTCCAGTATCAAACAAAACAGTAGCCAAAACTGAGTCAACAAGGAACTCACCGAGGGTGACGTCGGGTGCAGCTGCTGCATCCTCAGCGGTGAGGTGGTTCGGACGGCCTCGAGTAGGCGGCGGGCCGAGCCGACCTCTCGCCGTGTACGAGGTGGCTGTCCTCCTGGTGCTTTGGTGGCTTAGGCGGGGTGCGGAACCGAGTCTTTGCGGCTCGACTCCCACGGTGGTACTGCCGGGGACACTCAAACGACTTATGCCCCACCGACGGCGGTTGAAGCACGTCACCTTGGATGCGTCCCGCCCCGCTGCGGTGGCGGCCTCGGCTTCCGGCTGTTCGACCTCCACTCCCACCGAGTGGGTCTCGCTCTGTGGGCCGGGGCGAGAGGCGTGGTGCCTCTCGCCGAGTACGGTGGCCCCGTGCGTAGCTTCGTCCTCTGCCTGCGGGGTGGACACGAGCGTCTGCTGGTCGGAGCGCTTGGTCTTGCTCCCTCGTACCTCCAAGTACTCCAACACGGACCTCTCCACTATCGAGCCTTGTCGATTATGGAGCGAAGTGTCGGGCGGTCGTGCGCGGACAAGTGGTGTGCCATACCCTTGTGCGGCCCCTTCCCGAACCGGTACACCTTCTTCTTATCCGTGTCGGTGTCGTCGGGCGCGTACCTCATCGGCTCACGGTAACGGTTGGCGTACTCCCGAGCCGACATGTTTCCCATCTTGAGGTGCACGAACTCGTCGGCCTTTCGTCCATCCTTTGCGTGCGGGATGTGGTGGCTCGGAAGGCCTCCACAAACTCGTCCCACCCGATGTGTAACGGGTCCGTGCGAGTCACGGTAGCTGTCCCACCACGCACCGGCCGTGCCAACCGGGCGGTGCGCGGCCACGATCACACACTCCTCCTCTCGTAAGCTCGGTCGGCTCCGGCTTCTTCTCGATCTCACGCAACCGGTTATCCGCATCCATCGGGTCCGGCGAGTGGTCAAAGGTAGGCGGGCGCGGCTTGTTGAAGTTTTCAACCTTCTTGCGGAATCCCTGCGGTGCGTTGCGGTTCGGCCCCTAGGGTTGTTGTGGTTGTTGTTACGGGCCGGCATCCGAGTGATCGTCCGCATCGGGTGAGTCCTGCGCCATCACTTCGGCCAAGTTCGGGGGGGAGGTGGCGGTGGTGGCACCTCGTGTCCACGAGCACGGCTTTGCTCCTCCCTGCGGGCCGGGGTACCTGCTCGGGCTCGAGCTCCTCGCTCCCGAGCTCCCTCGTCGTCGCGCGCGGCTCCTCGACCGCCGACTCGGCCTCCTCGGCCTCCGCGGAGCCCGCCTCGCGGCGCGAGACCTCCACGACGTCCACGGCCTCTCGCTCCCGGCCCGGGTTAGGGGCATCCTCCCCCCTGTCGTCCCCAGCGACCTCCTCGAAACGGGCTAGGAGTCGCCCGGACCTCCTTGACCCCGACATCCGTTCCCGATTGCAAGAGTTAGTAGCGGTAAGGAGAATGTATTTAATCAGGTTGTAAACTATAAAGGAGTAATCCTGCTAACAATCACGAAATTTCAGACAGACATTAAGAAGCATGAAATCCGAAAGAGACCATGAAGATCCATGTCACTCAATCAATGCCACCATACAAAAGGGGTGCACCTCGAGGTTTACTCCTACAACCTTCGAGGGTACACAGCAACACATCTCGCTAGCGCATGGTACATCATGGGGTAGCTACTACGGGCATGTCACATGAACGGTAGCATTACATCTAACTCATTACATCTACTGCGAAGTGCTACATGATCTCTACTCCCATCACCGAATACTCGGAGGTGCCTCGGAGCGGTGTCTGTGGAACGAGTAGAACGGTGGTGAGTTGACTCTGGGTATCCCGGCACCACGATCGCCGGTCCCCGTAGTAGTCACAAGTGTCCTGCAGAGCACGATCCATCTCCGCTGTGTCCTGCGAACCACTCGGGTACGGCCGCACTCGTGGAAGGAGTGTCGGGGGAAGCTCGAAGGTCTCCATCCTCAGCCTGGGTCTCTTCTTAGGTGGTAGGCGTGCGGAGAGCGCCTCCCGGCTCGGCCGGCCTCTGGCGGGTCGGAACGCTCCCGAGGCCGCGCGGGTCCTGTGCTGCCGGTCCCTCTCCTCGTAGACCGGTCCTCCCCGGGTAACACATGTGGTGGTAGTTGTGTCGGCTCGCCTCCCGTAAGTCCCACACCTTGACACGGTAGTCGGCTCGCTGCGGCTCCGATCGACTCTACCTCGGTCTCGAGCCTCTGCCCGGCCCTCACTCGATCCTCTCGCGCGGCCTCCACCGAAGCCGGTGAGCCTCCCCGCTCGGCCCTCAACCGTGCCTCCAACGTAGCGATCCACCGAGTCTCTCTCGGAGGCCGGCTGCGGCCGCTGCTAGCCCAAGCGCACTAGCTCTCCGTTCCTCACGTGCGCCGCCTCCCGGCTCGTCCGCAAGTCCTCTCTCGTCCTCCTCCAAGTCCCGAACCGCCGCGGGGGCAACGTCACACCTCCACCGAAGGTACGGTGTCTCTCCGTCCGCCCCGAACGGTGCACGGTCCGGGCCGGGATGCACCGCCCGGCCGCGAGCATCGCCTCGGTCCTCCCCGTCCACGCGGAGTCACCTCCCCGGTACCGTGCTCGGTCACTCGAGTCCCGGCGGACCGTGGTCGAAGATCTCCGCCGGAAGTACCCCGAACGGTGTGTCCTTCGGCCTCTCTGCGAGCGGATCACAAGCCTTCTTGAGAGCCCTGCGTGCCCGGTGCGGTGCGCCTCCGTGACCGAGCTCTCGAAGCGATACACCACTACCTCCTCAAACTGCGGCACCCGCGGGTCCGCCGGTACCGTGACGGTCGGTACGTGGGAGTCCGCTCCAAGTGCCCCATGGCCCTCCCCCCGTAGGCGACACCGTCGGTCCCCACTCCTGCGCCTCCGGGCACTCCCTCAACGGGTGGCGAGAAGCCTCCGTAGCTCTTGCCGTCCGACTCCAAGGTAACCCACGTCGGTTCCGCCATCCGCACAACGTTGTTAGAGCGTAGTTAGTAAGGCGGTTAGTAAAAGTTAATCAAGGTAATGCATATATATAAGTATAGTTATATACATACGGAAGCCAAGGAGTTTGTATAAAGTTTCAAGGTTCAGAAACGGCTTCCTATGCTATCGACCATTCCTGGGGCTCGTCCTACAGTCAAGCATGGCTGCGGTACCAAGGCGAAACGACCCGGATTTCCGCGAACGGATCCCCGAATCTTAGCACCTCGGTGGTAGTCCCAGGAGGCTACCACGTGCAATCCCTGTCTCAGCGATTCCAAAATCCATACAGAAAAGTAAAACAAAGAAGTAGAGTACAACATTTATTTTATTACATTAATCGAGTACATCTCTTCGGCACATGCCGGTACAAGTCCATCGGACTGAATCAAACGAGAAACAAATCGTCTAGCGGCGGCTCCATGCAAGCGCGGGAAACTCCATATCCGCGGGCGGCTCAAGTGTAGGAAGAGCTCGGTCCACCCGGCCGTCGTTGTCGAAGTCGTAGTCCGGCTCGCGTCGAGTCACCGGGGGTCTACCCGATAAGCGGGTAGGTCATGTCGACTTCCCAACAAAGAGGCAAAAGCGGTGTATAATCTACTATGCATGAGGTAACCCTAATGCGGCCGTAGAAGGCTTAAGCAAAGCGACGGTGCAACATTCAAGGTAAGCGAGTAGCAAGGAGGTCCACACCTCGGGGAAGCCTTCGCTTCCGAGGTCCACACCTCAGGGGTCCACACCCCGCTCAAGGAACACCACACCAAAGCACCGGATCTCAACCACGATCCAGAACCCATCTCTCATCTGCGATGTGGGGCCCACCGGCTCCTATCCCCACATCTCAACGGCCGAAGCCGGGCTCACACACTCGGGGGAGAGAAGAAGCACAAGAGAAGTGTATCTAGTCGGGTGAGAGATCGAAAGACTGTCCATAACCAGTGGACACGGACTATAGCTATAGGTTTAACACTGCGAGAGGTTGTACAAGCGTACCCGCCCGAATAGGTCGGAACCGGCCGTCACCGGTGTCCGACCCTACCATACGGGCCGAAGCCCAAGTAAGTGGATAGTACCCTTCGCATCTCCGAGCACGGCCCGGCCTCCGCGGCGAGCTCATACTACCCACGAGAGGTCCCTCGAAGGCCGTGGAACCCTTCCCCGGCCTCGCCGAGGGCAAAGTCTACTAAGGAGGGACGAGGCCACTCCCGACACGATCACACCGATCCTCCTACGGGGGAGGGTGCTATCCACTACAAGTCTCACCCCGCACCCCCGCCCAATACAAGGCGGGCGGTCCGTACGAAAGTAGTCATTCGAAACAAGGTCGGGTGACGATCGGTCCTTAAGGGGCCGAGAGCGAGCACTCAACATCTCCGTCCCACACGACACGACCCTCGGGTAAGAGGCCGGATCGCATCTTCCCTCGGCGGCCGTTCACAAGTAACCGGCGGCTCGCTCCCGCCAAAACACGGCAAGGGGGTACACAACCCCGAACACACGCTAGAATCACACCGAGATGCCCACATCTCGGCTCAAACCCGAGCACCATCCATAATCAAGCAACAAAAGTATGGATAGTTGAAGTAAGGGACTAGCTAGGGGTCCGTAGCTAGTCCCGCGGGTAGAAGAACAAGGAACGAGGATATAATAAACATCAAGGCATGGCTAGTAAACGGGTTATGCATTTCATCGGATCAATGCATTAAAGTAAAGCACTAGCGACTAGATATTAACATGGGATCTATATGGTTGGGAGTGACATGACACCTTCGTGCCGTTGAAGCGATCGGTCCGTCGGTGCGGTGTACTCGGGGTCCTCCGCGTCCTCCGGTCGAAGCTCGGGTGCGCGGCACGAGATTCGACGCGAAAATATAAATACGGTGCACATCTAAGCAATAACTCCAAATAAAATCCAACTTAGAAAATCCAAAAGAGCCCGAACTACCTACAATCGGCAAGGTTTTGCAAATACGGATTTTTAGAAATTAGTTTTGTATTTTTCGGAGCTCCCTAGAATTTATTACTAATTTTTAAAGGTCAAAAACATTTTACGGAATTCAAAACGAGAAAAAGGAAAGGGATTTTTCTGCTCTATGGGCCGCAAACGGGGCTGGATGGTTATATGGGGCTGATAGCGACCCTTTTGGGCTCGGTTCAACGGCCCGGGCGGGGGCGAAGTCTAGAGGACCTCCCCCGGGTCTTCGGGCCGCGGTCCAACTCTACTAGGTGGGCTTCTTCTAAATAAACCGGCCTACTAATGCGGCCGACGGCACGACGGCTCGGCGGCCCGGCCCGGCGCGGATGGCCCATTGGCCCGGCCGGCCTTTCCTCCTCCCGCGGCCCGGTACACGGGGTCACGCCCCCTCTTCCTCTCGCGGTCGCGCGTGCCCGGCGACGCCCTCGCCGCGCGCGCATCGGCGGCGCTTCGAACCGGGGAGCTCGGACTCGGCGCGGGGTGCGCCTCGACTTCTCCACTTCCCTTCGGTGCTCACACATGCCCGCGCGGCACGAAGGCCGGCCGGCGGACCACCCGTCACGGCGCGCGCGCGCGCGGCGTCGCCGCCGGCGCGCGCGTCCCCCCGGCACGGCGGAACCCCGGGCGCGGCGGGGTGCGGCCGGTAGGGTTCCCGGTGCTCGCTCACCGCAAGACCCACTCCCTCACACGGGCTAGACGTGGAACGCTCACACACGGTGACCCACGGGCGGCGGGGCCACGGCCACGGCGCGGCGGGGTGCGGCCGGCCGGCGCCCGCGCCCGCCTTCTCCCCGCACCGAACGTCCTACGGCACGAAGGCCGGATTCACGGCGATACATGACACGGCACAAAGAACACGCTTGAATTCCCTCCGGGGGCGGCGGCGCGTCACGCGCTCGACGCGGCGCACGACGGCGCGGCGCGCATCGACGCGGCGCGGCACGGGGTGATCCCCCGGCCCACCTCGCAAAAACTCCAAGAAACACCACGGAGACGACAACGGCTCGGGGTCTTCACGGCTTGGGGTAGCCCCGTGCCCGGCCGCCGCCGCACGGCACGACACGGCGCGACGCGGCGTCACCCATGGGGAGGCGGCGGCGCGCGCGCGCACGAACGAGAGGGCGGCTCGAAGGCACGCACACAGGCATCACGGCTAGGGCGAACAGCGCACGGGGAAGAGACAGGTGACCACGGTGCTCACCGTGGGTCGACGGTGAAGGCGTAGCGAGCTTGACGGTGCGGCGTCGGCGTCGGTGTCCACGGCGTGCTCCGGTCCGGCTTCACCTCGAACACGAACGGCGTTCCCCCTTGAACACGAACGGCGCCTCCCCTCGTCCCGGCTCCGCGCCGACGCGCGCGGCGCGCGCTTCGCACTCCCCGCCTTGCCTCCTCCTCCCGGCTCCCCCCTTCTTCTTTCCCCCCTCCGATGGTCGCTGCGAGTTGGGGCAAAACCCCAATGCGGGTGGTTGCGAGGCCACCGCTCCCTGCCCTCCCTTTTGAACTAGCGCCGCGAATCTCGTGGGGGGAAAGGTCCGGGCTGCCCCCGGTCCGCCGCCGTCCGGGCCGGATGGCGGCCGCGGCAACGCGCCGCCCGCCTCGGATGCCAAGGGGATGAGGGCGGCGGGGTCTTTTCTCTTTTCCCCGCGGTCGCTCCCGGGTCCGCGTGCACACGTCGGCCTTGGCGTGCGCGCCGGCCGGTCGGCCGGCCGCGCGCGCCTCCCCCGCGCGGCCGGCGCGGTCGAGCCGGCGGCGCGGCCGCCGGCTCGTACGCGCGCGCGGCGGGTCAAGGGGAAAAAGGGTTGGGGATGAAAGGGCTGCGACGAGCGGGGTCCACGTGACGGGAGTTGAGGGAAGGGACGGTTTGGGCCGCGCGGGCCGATGGGCCGAAAGCGGCTACGGGTTGGGGCGTCCACGAAGCTACCGAAGGGAAAAAACGGCCCACTACTCCTAACTATACTTTGGTTTTTAAACTATTAGGTTTGAATATAGGTTTGAATAGGAGTTTGAATTTGAATCCCTATCAAATTCAAACTTCACACAAAAGAACTCCAAAAAAACCAAGGAAAATCCAACTCACTAGTTATACCATATTTTGAATATAATTTTTATAAATAGGACAAATTAGTGGAGAATTGGGTGAGTGGCTAGCAATTTAGTTCAAAAATTGATAGCACTCCAAAGCAAGCAAAAAGTTTTAAATTTTTCGCAAAATTCACTCACCTAGATTCCTGGGTTGTTACAATGTGGCCATTAGAATTAAAATATGCTAACAGGTCCAAAGCATAACTGTCGATCTAAGCATAGCAGAATTAACGTCTATGCTAACAGGTCCAAAGCATAAATGTCGATCTGGTACATTCAAAGCATAGCAGAATTAAAGTATGCTAACATCCTCAATGCTTTTCATGAATTTACAGTGCAAAAATTGTAGCACTAGGAACATGAAAATGAATTTCAACAGTTCATATAACTACATCTGTTAGCAACAATTTATTCACACAGACTTGGGGCAACAAAATTCATCCATCAAATCCACAATCAATCAATTAAAAATGAACTATCAAGGTATATCTCCCTAATTAATCCACATTGACACGAATATATAGCAGACTGATTTTGGTGGCCGATGAGATTTAGGGCGTTGGGAGTTCAAGCAGGACTAACCTCTGTCGCGAATGAAGTAGTTGTTCTCTTGATGGTCGGAGGGGCCGGATCCACGGCGGCTCGTGGCTTGAGGCGGCCGGCTCGTCGTCGTGGCCGGGGATGACGCCGACGGATTCGCGTCAACCGTCTTTAGGTTGGCCGAACGTACGTCCGCACGCCAGTAACCGCGTCCTCGTCACCGTCGTCACACAAGGAGCGGTGGGGCTGGAGAGGAGCAGGGCTGAGGCGGGGAGAGAGCGGCGAAGGCGAGCGGGGCGAGTGGCGGTGGCGGTAGAGAGAATGCACGCGTTGTGGATCTGTCTAGCGAGGAGCCGAATATGAACGTCGTGCATAACTGTGTTTAATGAAACTACTGGTGTGCCCTTGACAGCTCTGTGCAACAATTGGAATTTCATGGGCACTATAGTAAATATTGGTAGGAAATTTTGAGCAGCCCGCGCACGGTTCGACTGCTAACGTTGACGAGTGGGCCAGTGTCATGGGCGACGATGGTTAGTGAATCCGGACTGCCTTTGTTGGGAGTTGGGTTAGCAGTTATCTTTTTATTTTGGCTACTGACGCTGACGCATGGGCCAGCCACTATTTTCTTTCGAATGAAACGTGCCTCCCAAAAAAATTAGAGCCCATAAAACAGCACCTAAAAATCATAAAAATATGAACAATTCGTATTTGGACATTCAGTATTTGAATAAAATATCAACAGTCACACTTGTGTGCCCAAAATTCATATATTTCGTTTTACACCCCATGGTAATTATATAATAATTTTGATAACATCAAATTTGCTCTAAAAAATCTACAAATATTCTTGGCAACATAATTTGGGTACTTAAACTTGTTTCAAAATTTGAAGTGGTATCGATGAAGGAATAATATACTTGTGTACAAATGTCTTCATCTCTCACATAGTTTCCTAGAATGTTTTCTTGAAAATTGAAGTATTCCACACTTTGCAACATGTTCGAACTCATATGCATTTGAAAACTTAACAAAACCTTGTGTTCACCTTAAGCTTACAAAATGTAAAGTTCCATCACTAATGGTTGTGTAAAACTAATATTATTTGTATGTTGTACTTACAAAGAACAAAATAAGGCATATAAACATCACTCAACAAACGGAATGTACACTGAACAATGAAATTAATGAATAGATGGTGATTTTAGAAAAATTTAGAAAAAAATTACCAAATTTGGACTAATAACGACGAAGAAATACTTGTTACAACATTTGATAGCAGATTAAAAGGAGAAATGGGAACTGTTCTTCATTTGAATAGAACTAGGCCCCACAGTCATTAGCAACACGGGGCTGATAACCCGCATCGGATTTGCTGCTCTCGCAAAATTTTACACAGATAATTAGAGCATCATACAAAAGCTAATCTACTACTGATTTCAATTTCCAATACTCTGTGCGAACTTCACCATTTCGCAGCGTAGCCTACAATCTTCGCTGCAAAACAGATAAATTCGAAGCCATCCTTTTTCCACGATGCAGCTGCCGCCGTTGCCCCGTGCACGGCTGATCGCCGCGCACCTGTGCCGAAGGCGGCAGTGGTTCACCCCGAATGCGCCAAGTCGAGTAGTGGAGCACACGCGCGGCCTTCTCGCGCAAAGGCAGACACCCCTCGTTGCTCAGCCATCTCGACGTCGTACTGCCGCCGCCCGCGACCTGCCTCATGTACCCCTTCGCGGTGTCGTCGGCGGCAGCACTGCCATTGTCTCCGTAGAGAAAGATGGCGTATAGATACGCCGCCGCATCATGCCCACCCTCGGCGGCGCGTCGGAGATCATCGTATCCCCTGTGTTCGATGAAGAAGGCTTTGATTCCGAAGAGGAAGCAAGCCTCAGGATTCGCGAGACCGCTCAGCATAACAAGGAATGCTTTGTAAGCGGTGGGGTTCCACACCCAAGAAATCTCATCTCGTCTCCCCTCTATCGACAAACGTCGACCGACGTCGCTGTGGCCGCGCACGCGGCGCATGATCGAGCAAGTACCGCGTAGGCTGCGGAGGTCAGCCAAGGGCCGCTCCGAGGTCGCACCGACGCGTGCTGTAATCTCAATGCGGAGGTCTTGAGGGAGGCCCAGCAGCAACGATGACGGCTGGTGCCGAGTGCTTCTTCCCGGCATGCTATCCATCTCCGGCCGAGAATGGTGACGATGACGAGTAGGCAGTTGCTGTTTTTCGCAGGTAGAGATGAAGGGGCAGGGGGATCTAATTGTTTTGGAAGAAGAAGATACAGGAGATTTGTTTCCAAACACGTTTAAGTATGCAATGGAGACAATGTTTCATTACTCCGCCTATCATTTAATTCTACTCCCTCCGTCCGAAAATATTTGCACCTTTTGACTTCTGTGCTTCACGTTTGACCATTCGTCTTATTAAAAAATTATGAAATATTATTTATTTTGTTATGACATGTTGTTCCATCATATATATTTTAAGTATATCATATTGTTTTTATATTTTAACAAATTTTTTAAATAAGACGAATGGTCAAATATAATACGTACAAGTCCAAAGGTGCAAATATTTTGGGACGGAGTAGTACATTGGAATCACTACCTCTGCAGCGGTTGAAAGCATCTAGGCCCCTAATTTGTGTTTTGGTAATTAATGACAATCATTATGGACTAACAATTTCATTTGAGTTATAAGAATAGATTAGTCCGGTGAAATGATGAGATCATGTGAGGAACATGAGAAGGTCTTGGTTGACTTATGTTGGAAAGGGCTCAAGGCAAAGGTAAAAGATAGGGTTTTGCTTTTACCGGTCATAAGGTGATTAGAGGATGTTATATGACCGGGTTAATAGGATAGATAGCCGTACTATCAAGAGGGATCAATTTCATTGGCTTGACTTTCCATAGTGCCACTTAGATCAAAAGTTTGCATGCATTGCATTTAGATGAGTGGTGGTTTCTCTTGGTAAAAGGTTTTCATTGAAAATCAAAAGAAAAACAAGTTTTACGGCATCGGCGGACGATCGGGCCCTTCGGGCGGACGGTCCGTGGGTGGCTGGTTTTTATTTAATAAGCGAGTTTTTGGCAAAAGATTTCGAGAAAATGCGCTTCGGGGCGGACGGTCCCGCGGGGACCGGGCGGACGGTCCGCCGGACCCGGGCGGACGGTCCGCGAGGTACCGCGGACGGTCCGTTATTTGCAACGAACGAGGTGCGCTCGGGGTCCGGGGGCGGACGGTCCGCGGCCGGCCCGCGGACGATCCGCGTGGGCCGGGCGGACGGTCGCGTAGCCCTGGCGGACGGTCCGCCCGGCCCAACGCTCAGCCGCCTCAGCCGTTGACCTAGCGATTTTACCGTTGGAATTCAAACGCGGACCGTCCGCGAGGGCGTCGCGGACAGTCCGCGAGGCACGTGTTTTGTGTCTAACGGCTAGTAGCGGAAAGGGGGAGTATTTATACTCCAAGCCTGGGGTTGGAGAGCCTCTCTTGGCACTTTTAAAGGTTCATACTCCCTTGTAGAGCTCTCCCACCCCTCTCTCTCACTCACTTGACTTAGTGGTGGTATTCTTTGTGAGATTGAGAGTTTCTAGTGCATTGCATCAAGATTTTGATCTTTGTGGCACTAGGGAATCATCAAGCAAGTGGTTGATTTGTTACTCTTGGAAGTTGCCGCTTCCTAGACGGCTTGGTGGTGGAAGAATCCGTTGAAGCTCGCAAGAAGATTGTGCGTGGCTCCGGATTTCATGTTGTGAGAGGTATTGTGCTCACCTCACCGGAGCGGTAAAGAGCAACTCTAGTGGAATCGAGGTGTGGAGTGGTTCTCTTGTTCTAACCGGCTCAAGATCAAGTGGTGCCTTGATAGAGGAGCGGTTGAACATTGAATCCACCTCAACATGGATTAGGGGTGACCAGGCAAGTCATCGATACCACGGGATAAAATTCGTCTCTTGTGCTCGGTTATCTCTTTCCTCAATTTCCCTTCAAGCACTTTACTTTGAGCATTCTATTTCTAGAGGTTGTTGTTTATCTTGTCACCCTAGGCCGCAAAACCCCAACATAGGAATAGAGTAGGTAGAGATTTATTTCTCCTTGTGGTTCTAATTAAATTTCTCTAGTGTTGTGGTTTTAGTTTTTAAACCGCCTATTCACCCCCCTCTAGTCGGTATCCTAGATCCTACAAGTGGTATCGAGCCGAGGACTCCTTGTTTGAGAGATTTAACCATCTCGGAGTAGGATAAATGGGTGAGGAGGATAAGTTTCATGTTGGGAAGCCACTAGGTCTTTGATGGGAACAATTATGACTATTGGAAGAAAAGAATGGAAGTTCACTTTAAGGCCTTGGGAAGAGAATTATGGAAGATAGTAATGGAAGGATATGTCATTTTGGATTCTAAGAATAAGACGGATCAAGATGATAAAAATGAAAAACTCAATGATAGAGCTTTGAGTGTTCTTTACAATGCTCTTGCACTTAGTGAATTCAATAGAGTGAAGGGACTTGAGAAAGCAAATGAGATATGGGAGAAGCTTATGGAAATTTACGAGGGAACATCTACGGTAAAGGAGGCAAAACTTTATGTGTACAAGGGAAAGTTCAATGAGTTCACCATGAAGAAGGATGAAGATGTTTCAACTATGTTCAACCGGTTGAATGATATAGTGAATGAACTCAAGTGTCTTGATTTTGATGTATCAAACAAAGATTTCTCTCACAAGTTCCTTAGGTGCCTTCCGGCAAAATATGAGACAATTGTGACCTTGCTTGTGAGGAGTGATTTGAGTAAGATGACTCCTACGGAGGTGCTTGGTGAAGTGCAAACTCATGATTTATTCAAGCAATCACAAAAGGAAGTTCAAGGCCAATCAATTAATGAAGAGAAGAAAAATATTGCTCTCAAGGCCAAGGCTACTCAAGAGGAAAATGATGATGAGAATCAAGATATTGACTCCGATGAAGAAATGACTCTTATTGTAAAGGGACTAAGAAGAATCATGAAGAAGAAGAAGTTTGGGAAGATGGGGCAATCTTCAAAGAAGAATCCTTTTGAAGGAAAAGATTGTTTCAATTGTGGTGAAATTGGGCATATATCAATTAATTGTCCAAACAAGAAAGAAGATAAATATGGCAAGAAGAAAGACAAGAAGAGTATACCTAAGAGGAAGAAATATTACAAGAAGGAGAAGAATGGTCAAGCATATTTTGTTGAGTGGGATTCCGATGCAAGCTCCGATGAAGAAGATGATGACAAGCCTTCAAGAGGACTTGCCGGGGTTGCTATCAAGGAAGCGCCTTCACTCTTCTCTAAGCCATATTGTCTCATGGCTAAAGGTGAATCTAAGGTAATAATCGACGATGACGATGATGATTGTGATAGTAATAATGATGATAATGCTTTATCTTATGATGATCTTGTCGCCATGATTATTAAGTCCGATGACAAATTGCGCTTGGAGAGATCAAAGTTGAAGGATTTGGAGTTGAAAAATATTTCACTTCAAAATTCTTTTGAGGAGCTAAAGACTACTCATGAAAATCTAAAGATTTCCCATGAAACACTTAACATTTCTTGGGAAACTCTAAAAGATGAGCATGAGAAGCTTAAGGAAGCTCACAACTCTCTCCTTGCACAAGATGTCAAAGGAAAAATGAGTATGGGTGTTGAATGTAATATATTGAATGCTCCTCTTTGTTCATCTAACCCATCTTGTAGCACAAGCACTAGCTCTTGCATTAGTGAGGATATGTCTTATGAATCTCTATTATTGGAGAATGAATCTTTGAAAAAGGAGATTGAGTGCTTATCTAATGATCTTGCACGATATTTTGGAAGTCATGTTCGGTTTAATCATATTTGGACAAATCAAAAATTCACCTTAAATAAAGATGCACTTGGTTACTTGCCCAAGAAAGGAAAGGAGGCTTTCATTCCTAAGGAAAGTATCTTTGTAAATTCAAATGTTTCCTTTGAGGAAGAAGAAAAGATTAAGATGTGCCATAAGTGCAAGACAAGGGTTGGTGTGGATCACCAATGCAAGAGCAAGAAGACCATATCCTTGGATCCCTCATATATTCTTAAGAAAGATTCTAAGGGAGTTGTTTGTGCTCATTATGTTGGTCGCTCTCTCGGTAGTAGTAAAAAGAAATCTATTTGGGTGCCTAAAATTTTGGTCACTAACATTGAAGGACCCAAGAAGATTTGGGTACCTAAAACAAAGTAATCTCTTTTGTAGGTGAACTATAAAGCCGGAGGAAGACATTGGGTAATTGATAGTGGTTGTACAAACCACATGACCGGTGAAAGGAAAATATTCTCTCATCTTGATGAAGACATTTCCGATTTTGATAACATCACTTTTGGAGATGATAGCAAAGGAGGCGTAAAAGGCATTGGTGAAATACCTATCTCTAAAGATTATAATCTCTCTAATGTCTTGTTAGTTGATTCTCTTAATTTCAATTTGCTATCTATTGCTCAACTTTGTGACAATGGCTATAAATGTACTTTCACTAGTAATGATTTTGAGGTAACCTCACTAGATGGGAAAGATTCTATTTTTAAGGGCTTTCGTCATGAGAGCTTATATCTAGTGGATTTCTCATCTAAAAAGGCAAATTTGACTACTTGCTTATTCTCAAAGGCCTCTATGGGATGGTTATGGCATAGAAGACTTGGCCATGTTGGTATGAAACAACTCAACCGTTTGGTGAAACATGACTTAGTTCTTGGCTTGAAAGATGTAAAATTTGAGAAAGATAAACTATGTAGTGCTTGTCAAGACGGAAAGCAAGTTGCCAACTCACATCCTAGCAAGAGTACTATGTCAACCTCAAGACCATTGGAATTACTACATATGGATTTATTTGGTCCTACTACCTATAGAAGCATTGGTGGCAATACCTATTGTCTTGTAATTGTGGATGATTATTCAAGATACACATGGGTATTCTTTCTTCATGACAAAGCTATTACATGTGATATTTTCAAGTCATTTGTGAGAAGAGCCGAAAATGAATTTGAGCTAAAATTGAAGAAAGTTAGAAGTGACAATGGTAGTGAGTTCAAAAATACCAATGTTGAAGAGTTTTGTGATGAGAAAGGAATCAAGCATGAGTTTTCAACTACATATACACCGGAACAAAATGGTGTTGTTGAGAGGAAGAATAGAACCTTAATTGAGATGGCAAGATCAATGCTAGATGAGTACAAAGTTTCGGATTCCTTTTGGGCCGAAGCTATCAACACCGCTTGCCATGCCTCTAATAGGCTATATTGTCATAGATTCTTCAATAAAACACCTTATGAACTTCTAAATGGAAGAAAGCCAAATATTTCATATTTCCGGGTTTTTGGTTGCAAGTGCTATATCTTGAGGAAAGGATCTCGGTTGTCTAAATTTCAAAGAAAATGTGATGAGGGATTTCTTCTTGGATATTCTTCAAATTCCAAAGCCTATAGAGTATACAACAAGTCTAAAGGATTTGTTGAGGAAGCATATGATGTGCAATTTGATGAAACCTTGGGCTCTCAAAATGAAAAAGAGAATTTAGATGATGTGAGAGGAGAAGAATTAAGCAAAGCAATGAAGACTATGGCAATTGGGGATATCATGCCTAGAGAAGAAGATGACGATGAAGATCCATCGGTATCTATTGAAGTTAACCCATCCACTTCCACGACAAATGATCATGTTCGACAAGATGGTAACTCAAGCAATAATGACTCACCTCAAGAAGATAATCAAATAGCCCATATAACCACACCTTTTCCATCAACTCAAGAACCAATTGATCAACCAAGAATTCATCATCAAGTCGCCAAAGATCACCCCATTGATCAAATCATGGGTGACATTAGTAAGGGTGTTCAAACTCGATCTCGTGTTGCTTCTTTTTGTCAACATTACTCTTTTGTCTCTTTCCATGAGCCTAAGCGTGTAGATGAAGCACTTAATGATCCGGATTGGGTTATCTCCATGCAAGAAGAATTAAATAATTTCACTAGAAATGAAGTTTGGGAGTTAGTTGAAAGACCCAAGAATCATAATGTTATTGGTACTAAATGGGTCTTCCGTAACAAAGAAAATGAAGATGGTATTGTTGTAAAGAACAAGTCAAGATTAGTTGCTCAAGGTTATACTCAAGTAGAGGGATTGGATTTTGATGAAACTTTTGCTCCCGTAGCTAGACTTGAGGCCATAAGAATCTTGCTTGCTTATGCTTGTTCCCGCAACATCAAGTTATATCAAATGGATGTCAAAAGTGCTTTCTTAAATGGGAAAATTAGTGAACTAGTATATGTTGAGCAACCTCCCGGTTTTGAAGATCCTACAAAGCCTAATCATGTGTACAAGCTCTCTAAGGCATTATATGGGTTGAAACAAGCCCCTCGTGCTTGGTATGAAAGACTTCGGGACTTTCTTCTTTCAAATGGCTTTAAAATTGGAAAGGTTGACACTACATTGTTCACCAAGAAAATTGGAAATGACATCTTTATTTGTCAAATTTATGTTGATGATATCATCTTCGGTTCAACTAATGAAGATTTTTGTAAAGAATTTGGAGAAATGATGTCTAGGGAATTTGAAATGTCTATGATTGGTGAATTGAGTTTCTTCCTTGGTCTCCAAATCAAACAATTGAAGGAAGGCACTTTTGTTTGCCAATCTAAATATGTGAGGGACATCTTAAAGAAATTTGGCATGGAAGATGCAAAACCCATCAAAACTCCTATGGCTACTAATGGACATCTTGATCTTGATGAGGGAGGTAAACCGGTTGATCTTAAGCTTTATAGGTCCATGATTGGTAGTTTGCTTTATCTTACCGCATCTAGGCCCGATATCATGTTTAGTGTGTGCATGTGTGCTAGATTTCAAGCCGCTCCTAAAGAATGTCATTTGACCGCCGTAAAGCGTATCTTGAGATATTTGAAGTATTCTCCTAACATTGGTCTTTGGTATCCAAAGGGTGCTCAATTTGAGTTAGTAGGGTTTTCGGACTCGGATTATGCCGGTTGCAAGATTGATAGGAAGAGCACTTCCGGAGGTTGCCAATTTCTTGGAAGGTCACTTGTTTCTTGGTCATCTAAGAAGCAAAATTCAGTGGCTCTTTCAACCGCCGAAGCGGAATATATCTCGGCGGGGAGTTGTTGTGCTCAATTGTTATGGATGAAGCAAACTCTTCTTGACTATGGTGTGAAATTCAAGGAAATTCCTCTCTTATGTGACAATGAAAGTGCTATCAAGATTGCAAACAATCCGGTTCAACATTCTAGAACCAAGCATATTGACATCTGGCACCATTTTCTTAGAGATCATGTAGGTAAAGGGGATATCAAGATTGATGGAGTAAGCACGGACAATCAATTGGCGGATATATTTACCAAGCCTTTGGATGAATCTCGGTTTTGCAAGTTGAGAAATGAGCTAAATGTGATTGACATCTCAAATGTGGCTTGAGAACTAGCACATGTGTTTTTCCATATGCTTTTGTCTATCTATCTTATTAATTTCTATCGTATCTCTTGTCTTTTAGTTTCGTAAAGCTTGCTTTTGCATATTTTTCTTAGCATTACTCAGCTCATTGCATCTTTAAATAAATTTCTTGTATTATTCTTGAGCAATGATCCCAAAGGAAATCCTTGAAAAATCTCTTTTTAAAGTTGATTCACGCTGAAAATAAAAAGGAGGTCGGACCGTCCGTCTCAACTTGGCGGACCGTCCGGCTGCTCCTGGCGGACTGTCCGCCAGGGCAGCGCGGACCGTCCGCGTGGTTCGTGGGGCAAGGGTGCGGCTGCGGACGTTCTGGAAGCTTTAACGGACCGTCCGCGCACGGGGGCCCGGACGTCCGCGCGCCTCGCGGATCGTCCGCGGGGGTGTTGCGGACCGTCCGCGCGCGCCGCGCACTGCCGTAGGGACCCAGGTCGCGACTGAGTTTTGTTGGCTGCCTCCCTTCTCGCTCCCAAACCGCATGAAGGCCTCTCCTCTCTATCTTTCTTGCCCTCTCTCTAAGAAAAGGCTCCCTCCTTGGGGATTTTGATTCGAGCTCTCCCCGGACCGTCCGAGCACCTCCCCGGACTCTCCGCGAGATTCTCCACCATGTCATCCGGGTATTTTTTCGAATCTCTCTGTCTATCTCTTGGTTTTTGAGCAATGAGGTGGTTAGGGTTTGGAGGTGTGATCTAAAATTCGTCCATGATTTCAAGATTTTGGCTCGGTGAATGTGTTTGGGGTATCAATGTAGTGTTGTGGCAAAATTTTGGTAAAGAAATTTTGGTTTTTGATGAAGATATGAGGTTGGAAAGGATCGGTGTCACTGTTCATGGGCGCCGCCGTCGTGCACGGCGGACCGTCCGTCGCCTCCTCGCAGACGGTCCGCGCGGCCCCCGGCTGCAGCTCCCATGCACAGTGCCCTCTCGAATGGGGTTCATTATCAATTCAAATTGCTTCCTAAAGTTAATACTCATTGAAATGTATGGTTTTGACAGGCTATAGCTTCTCTCACTAAAAAGGTGACCAAAAAGGTCACCTCAAAGAAGAAGGGCAAGGATGTTGGGACATCGAAGAGGCGGAGAAAAGATGATACCTCTGAGGAAGAAGAGGAACCTGACAATCAAAATGACAGCGACTTCAATCCGGCCGATGAAGCGGCAAGTGCCTCTTTCATGATGGATGAAGATGAGATAAGCCAAGGGGGAGGTAACAATGTTGAAATCATTGATGTGGTTAATTACACAGCTCCTAGAAGGCAGTGGACCCAAAGAGAGTTTGCTATTGCTAGAAATGAAAATGCTTATAATCAACCCCGTGACACCCACAATTTATTCTTCCACACTCTTGTGCAAGAACAAGCATTTTTCGTAGTTTGATGGAGTGCACGGTTTTCTCTCATCAAAGGGTTGATTTTGATTATCTTGAGTCTAAAAGCTGTCCTTCTGTCGGGGTGGCAACAAAATTTGAGAATTTGCGGTTAAAACCATTTCTTCGACATAGATGTGATTTGGAATGATACAATAGTTAGACAATTCTATGCAACTTATGAAATGGATTTCATAGGGAAGAAAATGAAATGGATGACTGGTAAAAGTGAATATGAAGCCACATTTGCGGATTTTGCAAGTTTGCTAATCATCTTAACTATGAGTATTTTAGTGAGGGTATTGATGTTTATAACGAGGATATTCTTGAAGATACAGCTGTATTTTATGAGCCTGGCACTCTTAATGCAACCATAATGAACTGCCTGTCATCAGGACTTAGACACCATCCAGCAGCCATCAACAACATCATTAGGCACACTTTTATGCCTAAAAGTGGTAATAAGGATAAAGTCCGGGAACATTATTGGAATGTGATTGATTATGTTATGAATGGTACTAGATTTGATGTTGTGAAGCTTATTCTTGATCAAATGATTTGCAAGAAATGCCTTGTTCGAGATAGTATTTATTTTGCCCCCTATATTATGTCATTGATCAAGATAAAGACAGGATTCAATGGGTTATGTGATGTGAAGCATGAACTTTATCGCCCATTTTACAATGCTAAAGCCTTTTTGAACAAGCCATTGACACCCTATGGACGGGAAGCGAGAGGCTCACAATATTGCAGAAAACATTAAGGCTCATGGTGGTGATGCGAAAATGCAAATGTTGGAAACTTGGGAAATGTTAATGTTGATGAGGGTACTTATGCTATGCCTCCTCCTCCTCCAGTTCCTCCTATGCGGCCACGGTGGGAGCCTCTGCCGGATACTTTGATCCCTATTTTGCTAATATTCAACGATCAATGAATTCTCGGTTTCAGGCAAATGCGGTCGGGGTTTCAATCTCACTTTGAGGCATATGGACAAGCAGATGACCGACACCTTTCGACTATGCGGCGAATTTTCGGCATCGATTGATACTAGTCTAGACACCTTTGGTCATCATGTCTATAATACTATGCATGATCCCATGATGCGGCGGTTGGGTGAAATGCATCGATCTTCGAATGATCTCGGTGCCCTCAATGATAGATTCTCTCGGATGTCCACCTCCGAGCAAGATCGGCAGTTACATGATCGCAGACACGGCAAAGACGATGTCCATGCCCCGAACACGGCTTTTGGAGATTTCGGAGATCATTTTTATCATTACTATCCGGCTCTGCTCCACCACCGAGTTCCGTCCCCCTCCGCCATTCTATCCTCCTCCCGCCGCCACGGGATGACTAGGCCCTTTTGGTATTTGATGCCAAAGGGGGAGAGAGATTTGGAGGAGTGTGTGTTTTCTAGGGGGAGCTCACCTTGCTTGCATGAATTTGGAACTCTTTGCATTGCATTTACATGTTTAATTTCGGTCTTGCATGAACTTCATGTGGCTTGTAATAATTTTTGTGAAACTTACGTTTTGTTGTGTGATGTGTTTGAGAACTAGAACTTGTGGCTATCTTGTGATGTTCTACGATTATGTTCTTGCTTTGTTTATCTTATGATTTGTTCTAGTTCCTATAATAGTTCTTGATGCTAACCCTTAATCCCTTTGGATATATATTTGTGGTTGTTGCCTTGATCTCAATTTTGTAGGGAAACTCCGTCAAAATTTATCATATTTAGGCATATGTGTGAAAATCAAATGGAAATTATATGCACATATGTAGGGGGAGTTATCTCTATATTCTTGTTTTTGGAGACAATTACTCTATATATTTATTGAATTTATTTGAGAAGAGTAAGTGATTCCAAAACACAAAACCTTTATTATATCACTCCTTTAAATGGTTGTCATCAATTACCAAAAAGGGGGAGATTGAAAGCATCTAGGCCCCTAATTTGTGTTTTGGTAATTAATGACAATCATTATGGACTAACAATTTCATTTGAGTTATAAGAATAGATTAGTCCGGTGAAATGATGAGATCATGTGAGGAACATGAGAAGGTCTTGGTTGACTTATGTTGGAAAGGGCTCAACGCAAAGGTAAAAGATAGGGTTTTGCTTTTACCGGTCATAAGGTGATTAGAGGATGTTATATGACCGGGTTAATAGGATAGATAGCCGTACTATCAAGAGGGATCAATTTCATTGGCTTGACTTTCCATAGTGCCACTTAGATCAAAAGTTTGCATGCATTGCATTTAGATGAGTGGTGGTTTCTCTTGGTAAAAGGTTTTCATTGAAAATCAAAAGAAAAACAAGTTTTTACGGCATACGGCGGACAGTCCGGGCCCTTCGGGCGGACAATCCGTGGGTGGCTGGTTTTTATTTAATAACTGAGTTTTTGGCAAAAGATTTCGAGAAAATGCGCTTCAGGGCGGACGGTCCGCAGGGACCAGGCGGACGGTCCGCCGGACCGGGCGGACGGTCCGCGAGGTACCGCGGACGGTCCGTTATTTGCAACGCAACGAGGTCTTGCTCGGGGTCCGGGCGGACGGTCCGCGGCCGGCCCGCGGACGGTCCGCGTGGGCCAGGCGGACAGTCCGCGTAGCCCTGGCGGACGGTCCGCCCGGCCCAACGCTCAGCCGCCTCAGCCGTTGACCTAGCGATTTTACCGTTGGAATTCAAACGCGGACCGTCCGCGAGGGCGTCGCGGACAGTCCGCGAGGCACGTGTTTTGTGTCTAACGGCTAGTAGCGGAAAGGGGGAGTATTTATACTCCAAGCCCGGGGTTGGAGAGCCTCTCTTGGCACTTTTAAAGGTTCATACTCCCTTGTAGAGCTCTCCCACCCCTCTCTCTCACTCACTTGACTTAGTGGTGGTATTCTTTGTGAGATTGAGAGTTTCTAGTGCATTGCATCAAGATTTTGATCTTTGTGGCACTAGGGAATCATCAAGCAAGTGGTTGATTTGTTACTCTTGGAAGTTGCCGCTTCCTAGACGGCTTGGTGGTGGAAGAATCCGTTGAAGCTCGCAAGAAGATTGTGCGTGGCTCGGATTTCATGTTGTGAGAGGTATTGTGCTCACCTCACCGGAGCGGTAAAGAGCAACTCTAGTGGAATCGAGGTGTGGAGTGGTTCTCTTGTTCTAACCGGCTCAAGATCAAGTGGTGCCTTAATAGAGGAGCGGTTGAACATTGAATCCACCTCAACGTGGATTAGGGGTGACCGGCAAGTCATCGATACCACGGGATAAAATTCGTCTCTTGTGCTCGGTTATCTCTTTCCTCAATTTCCCTTCAAGCACTTTACTTTGAGCATTCTATTTCTAGAGGTTGTTGTTTATCTTGTCACCCTAGGCCGCAAAACCCCAACATAGGAATAGAGTAGGTAGAGATTTATTTCTCCTTGTGGTTCTAATTAAATTTCTCTAGTGTTGTGGTTTTAGTTTTTAAACCGCCTATTCACCCCCCCTCTAGTCGGTATCCTAGATCCTACAGCGGTGCTCTCAGCCATTGACTGGCAAAAGTTTCGCCATTGACCGTCTTGGGAACCTCTTCCCGTTTCCTGTGCTCTTGATCTTATCCCTTCCTCTCCTTTTTTGGAGATGATGGCTACATTATGGTCATGTTTGGATGGAGGTGTTAGTGTTAGTTTGTAGCAAACTAACACCAAAACAAACACTTTGGAGCCAAACACATGTGTTAGTTTGGTGTTAGTTGGAACTAACACCCCCAAAAAAACTACACAACAAAAAATGTTGTAGTCTATGACGTGCCACTTTCATCATGGATCATCGAAAATTCGTCATAAAACAGCATCTATGACGAAAATTGAGAAGGTCATGTATTGAGCGTCACGGATCCCTTCTCGTGACGTCCTTAAGTTCTCATCATAGATTAACGTGATCCATGACGTTATGAAGCCATCATAGAATTGGCCCACTGAACCCGGCCCAAAGCTCAAAAACTATGACGAAAATGAACGTCATGGATTAGATTGCTACATCACTCATGGATGACTTGGACGATGAGTTGACTGCTGACGTGGATGATTACATAGCAATTGATGACATGGCAACTTGATGACGTGGCAACCACATGGCAGCTAATGTGGCAGATGCTGACATCATCATTTTCCAGAAAAATGACGTTAGCACATTCCATTTGTTAACAGGTTGAATTCAAGATTGGGCCCAAACTGGACAGCTATTTTGGCCCATATAAATTTCAGGTAAGCCCATTTACATTTCATCCACAGCCCATATACATTTCAGCCACAGCCCATATACATTTCAACACAACAAAGTTTTCCCAAAAGATCCAAAATAAAAATCCCAGAAAACACAAATCAATTCTGGCCAAAAAATACTTCCATGAATCATGTTTACAACTATGTTGCTAGCCACCATCTATAGATTGTACAACTAGAACTCATGATTATAGACCACATTACTGATGCTAGAACCTTGTCACTTGCTGCAGATCTACTTGAGCACTTTACTGTGATGAGCTTGCCTTGAAACAGAGGAAATGTCAATATTTATAAATTATTTAATATCAGAAACCACAGTGATGCAGCTACTACCTGTTGTAGTGTTCGTGGGCAATGCTTAGTTTGGAACAAGACTGAAAAGTACATCAACACATAACTGATAGAAGCCAACATACCACCATTCTGCTTATCTTGGTCGATTTTGATATAGCAAATGCTCAAATTGCTCCTCCAACACAGCTTGATTCTTCATCTTTGATCTAGTAGAAATTGGCATGTAGGATTGACGCCCATCTCATTCATATCCACAACCATGTTGTACCTGCACATATACCTTGTAAAGTTCAGATGCACATATACCTGGTAAATTTCAGATGCACAAATACACAAATTTGAGATGCACATGTACCTGGTAAATTACTACTGCACAGGCTGAACAACTATTACGATGTTTAAAAAAGTGATTATTGCAATTTTGAGGAGATGATAGTTCTAAAATTTCAAGTAGCTAACAATGGGAGCACAAGTATTTGTCATATTTGTTCTAGTTGTTCTAGTATCAGTAAACAAGTATCTATCAAATTTGTTCTAGTTGTTCTAGTCATTGAAAGCTATCTTAATTACTGTGAAATAAGAAACTTAGAAGAGTAACTCAAGATCAGTGAAATACAGAAGATGGTGTGGGATAATATTTAACACACAAAGGTTCAAGAGGGATGGTGCGGGATAATATTTACCACTGTAATGGATCATGGAGACCTTTTGGTGATTCACTGCCAAATAGTTATGAGCAACATTTCATCAGTAAAAAGTAAAGGATTGTCTAGCACATCAGTTTCTAGAAAGGCCTAACGGGTAAGCAACAAAGCTAAATGTGAAATAATTGTAACTCAATTGTGCATACATCAACTCCTACTGCTATCTTCCGACAAGTACTCACAAAGAAATGCAAGCACTAGTGTTTGATACTGAAACATCACTAGCTAGCAATGGGATAGAATCCAGAACACTAGAAATCTAAGCACAACAATGACTGACCACGTACACTTGTCACAGTGAACTCTGCTGCGTCTCCATCCAGCAGGGCGGCAGGCTTGCACTGGAACGCAGCGCAGTCAACGGGCGGAAGCGAGTAGAACCCCGTGCACTGCTGCGGCGGGCGCTGCGCAGGGCAGTTGGGCAGGCAGTTCCGCCTGTCGCCATTGAGCGGGACAACAAGTGGCACGACGGCGGCTCGCTGGTGAAGTAGTTATTGGAGACGGTGAGGTTCTTGAGCTGCGGGGGCACGCAGATGGCCTCCGGGACGACCCCAGAGAGGTGGTTGTGCGCGACGTCGAGCTGCTCCACCTTTCGCATCCTGGCCACCTGCTGCAGCGGGTCGACGAGCGCGTTGAAGCTGACGTCGAAGACGGTCACCTCCCGGAGCAGGCCGACCTCGGGGGCAGGCAGGCGCCGAAGCTATTGTCGGCGAGCACGATGACAGAGGCCAGCGAGTTTGACCCACGCGTGCACCACCACACCCCGGACTCGGTCTGCCTCCTCGCCGCCAGCGGCCTCGACCTCACCGCACACCGCACTAGGGGCATCAGCGCGCCTGGGTCAATGCGTTGCAGGTGGATCTGCGGGAGAGAGTGAGAGTAGGGGCGGCGGATCTAAGGGAGGGGGATGGGTGCTGCGGATCTGAGGGAGGGGGGAGGGGGCGGCGCGTGAGAGTAGGCAGATAGGGTTTCAGTAAGAAGGGATGGTGCCTTGATTTATTGATTTGGGAGTACATCTGGGCTGTTAAAACTTGATCCAATGGCATAGGATCAGATGTGATGCAGTTTGGGCTAGTCAGGCCCAATACGATGTTGCGTTCGGCCCAAGACTGTAGCACTTGTTGTTTTTTCTTTTGCATTTATTATAGATCACTCTTGTAGAGTAACTTGCCAAAACAAAAACTTATATCCCCTAATACACTTTTAAAATATAATATAATATGTATAAGTTATTGTGTAGGAGTTTCGAGAATTTTCAAGTAGATTTACTATTTTCTATCATTTAAATGAATTTCTACATGTTTATCGAAAGTAATTCCAAATTGATCTATATGTATCTCTAATACGATTCAAATAAATTTCAAAAAAAACTATATTTAGGCACCTATGGTCCATTATAGCCCACATCTAGGATATTCACGAAAAATTCATTTGACTTAGTAAAATTCAAACTTCTACTAGTCAACTTATTATAAAATAATGATTATAATACCTAAAACTTCTTAAAAATTATGTAAATTGGCATATAATAATTTTATGAATGTACAAGCTTGATAAGAAAGTTTCATAAGATTTTGTGAAAATTGGAGTATACATTGTTCATAAAATAGCTAGTCTCTCACATTGTTTCATACAGCTCAACTTAAACTTTGAAGTTTGTATAACCTAAATTATTTTCTTGATCATATACACCTCAATTATGGACATAACCTTACATTTACTCTTATATTAACATATGGGGATTCAAATTTCCATTTGTTGTGCAAAAAAATTATTTTTCTATTTTTTCAATCGGTAATGAGTACACCATTGTGAAGAAAGTTACAAAATTGTTATCTTATATGCTCCAAATATATTTTTCACAGGTTACAAAAAACATATAAGTTGTCACCTAGGAGTTTCAAGAATTTTCAAGTAGATTTGTTATTTTCTATCATTTAATTGAATTTTTGCGTGTTTATCAAAAGTAATTCTGTAACCTGTAATAAGATTAAAAAAATTCAAAAAATATATATTTAGACTCATATGCTCCATTCTAGCCCATGTATTGAAGCGTGATGAAAAATCTAATTGTCTTCTAGAGGCAATTCAAATTTTTATGTCGAAATTACCTCATAGTAAAAAGAATAATATTCAAATTTGGTCAAAAAATTTTAAGAATCGATTTGGAAATATATTTTAGACTAACAAGTATATGATAAAAAAATAAGGCGAAGTGGGGTTTTGTATTTCGATTCAAATAGAATATATGGAACTGCTTTCACAATACAATCACAAACTAACTTATGGTTTAGTGGTAAAGAGTCTTATATCTATGGCTGAGGTCCCGGTTCGAATCCCTTTGGCCTCGAATTTTTGGATGTGGGAGGGAGGTGATGGGGCTGACGGGCGGGAGGGGGAGCGAGGTGACGGGGCTGGGCTGGTCGGAGGTAAAAAGGGTACAAATAATTAAACACATGCAAAAGATTGAAATTCTTGTGTAGTGTGGTGGTAATAGTGCCTTCTCTTGATTCAAGGTTCGAACCCTTGATCCCACTAATTTTTTCCCTTTTTTATTTTCCTATTTTTTTATACATCACCAACTTTTTAAAAAAATTTCTATTTTTTCCATACATCATTCTTTTTCCCATGTTTTTTCTAGTGATTTTTTTAATTTATTGATCGTGGTGATCTCTAATTCTTTTCACACGTTATATGAAAGTTTTTTTTAAAAATTTATTGATCATGAGAAAATGTAGTGTTTGGACTTCATATCGGGCTTCATATCCAACACTACTAATCCATGAAGAAATTCGACTGTTGTCATGGATGAAGTGTGATCTGTGACAAAATCTATGATGAAATTGGCACACCGTCATAGTGTTTGGACTTCATATCGGGTTTCAGATCCAACACTGCCAATCTGTGACGAAATCTGACTATTTGTCATGGATCCAGTGTGATCTATGACGAAATTAAAAAACGTCATGTGAATTTCATCATAGATCAAAGGATTTCTTGTAGTGCTAACACCTCCAAGAGGTGGTAATTGGTAATAGTTTGGTGGACCCCACCCCTTTTCTCTCTCCCTCTCCTTTTTCAAATGTTTGGAAAAGTTAATTCAAATGCAAACTAACACCTCCATCCAGACATCCAAGATGTTAGTTTTTTATGTGTTAATTTAGAGGTGTTAAAAACTACCACTAACAGTAACACTAACATCTGTCATCCAAACGGCCATTGGAGACGATGTTTGCTTACTCCGCGTATCATTTAATTCTACATTGGTATCACTACCTCTGCAGCTCTGCTCTCAGCCATTGACTAGCAACAGTTTCGCCATTGACCATCTTGGGAACATTGTCGGCCGTTCCTGTGCTCTTGATCTTATCCCTTCCTTGTTTTTTCTATAAAAAGGCACTGACGCCTATCGGTCCTCCTCACTTCAAGTTGCTTCCTTCTTCTCTAGATCTAGATCTAGCTATATGGTTCCTTCTTCTGATACAATAAAGTGAGTCACTTGCTTCCTTCTTCTCTAGATCTAGATCTAGCTATGGCGCAAAGAATAGATCTTGTAGGGCATAAGCTTTTGCTTTTTTCTCTTCTTCCTCCTCCTCGATCTTTCAGTTTCTAGAAGAATTCTTGTGATAGGGGTGATTGGGTTGATCATCCCTCGAACACAGCTGTGAGAAGAATCGTTGTGACATTCCCCTTGCTCGCAGCCGTGTCCGGGGAAGGTAGCCCAGAACCTCCTGGCATCAGGATGAACAATTTCATCCTGTGTCCAATGATCATTGTTTTAAGGATGAACAATCCTTCATCCTGTGTCCAATGATCATTATTTTTCCTATGCTTTATCCCTCCACTCGCGGAATGATCTTGCAAACCGAAAGTGCAGGTTCAGAAAGCTTTGTGGTCTCATTGCAAGCTATGAATCAATTCTCTAAGCCATCAACAGAGATGGAGCTTATTCCATGACCACGTGCAGCAAGATTGACGACCTGCGAGCAAGAGAGATGTGTGTGTGTGATTTTGCATATCTCGTCATGAAGATATGGCCACATTGTAACCTTGTTCTGATGTATCAATGATGATTGTAATCTGTGTGTGTGTGATTTTGCATATCGCGTCATGAAGATATGGCCGCGTTGTAACCTTGTTCTGATGTATCAATGATGACTGTAATCTGTGTGGGTGATTTTGCATCTCAAGAGACATGCTTTTGTGATTATCTCTGTGTAGTACAATTTTTTGTATGATTTACCTACTCACTTACAAAGCTTGAAGAACAAGTCGACGGGGGCTGGCTAAGAGCAACTCCAATAGTTTGGCAAATCAACCTATTTCTCTCAGGATTCCTACTGTAAGTTAGATCTGGATTTGGCAAGTGAAATTATGCCAGATTGTTGGAGATGAACTCTTTTTTTACTTGGCATATCTTTTTAGAAGTTGGAAAAGAACAAGATTCGCCAAGTAAAATTTGGCAAACTCTTGGATGTAATCTGTTCGTGATTTCGCATATCTTGCCCATAACAAAGGCGACACTAGTTCGTTAGTCCTCGTCTCTTGCCCGTAACAATGGCGACGCGAGTTCGTTAATCCTCGTCTCTTGCCCGTTACTAACTGAAGCAATATCTATATAAACAGAATATATATAGTATCTTTGGCAGAATATATTACAAGCAGGATTCAAATTCCACCACATCCCATATATTACAAAAAGGATTGAAATTCCACCAATACATTGCATCCTTTATATTACAAAACGGATTCCATTTCCACCAATAGACACATCCTCCGACATTACAAAAAGGATTCAGCAGAAATAAGGCTTGCTTTTTCTTCCTTGATTTCTGTATATGGACTTTTTCACTATGGTCGCTTCGCAACTACGGTGTTTTGTTAGTTCCCAAGAGCTGGGGCTTGTATGAATTGTCAAAGAATGGAGTTTCGTCAAACTGGTTGTATTCCTCCTCAACAACATTTTCAATCCCCACAATCCTTTTTTTCCAGACGTAATCATAGACCAGTTCTTTTTTGCAAGGTCAGGTACATAGAACACTTGCTCAACATCGTTGGCGAAGACAAACGGTTCATTTTTGTAACCAAAGACCCGGAGATCAACACTAACATAACCATATATGTCCTTGCTCACAGCTCTCTTCCCATTGGTGACACATGGCCACCTTCAATCCTACATATCGGTAACGGACTTTATAGCCTGTTACCAATACAACAGCGATCAGTAACAGACTTAAGCAGTCCGTTACTGATAGGCATTGATCGGTAACGGACTTTACAAGCCTGTTATCGATAGGTTTGACATTTGTAACGGGCTCTTTTAACATCCGTTACAAAGAATTTATGTAACAGGCATTTAAGAAGCCCGTTACCAGAAGTCCACATTGGTAACGGGCGTTGTGGAGGCCAACCCCGGGGTCGTCCTAGTGCGCTTATAGGTAACGGGCGCCAAACAACAACTGTTACAGATGTGGATGGATGTAACGGGCGTTAAGGGCCCGTTACAAGTGTTGCGTGACCTATTTGAGGTTTTCACGTAGTGTTGCCGACTCAATTGACTCGATTGGGGTTCCAGTATCACGACGTGAGGGGATGCTACTAGGAAAGGGCACCATTGGAAGGAAAGCATGTTTCAGCAATGATAATGATTTTTTCAATAAAGCACACCTACCTGTTTTGCAACAATCAACCTTGGTGACTCCGTACATTGAGGAACACAAGCAGATTATTTCTTCACAAAATCCAACCAAAACCGAAGCATGGGTTACACGCCATCACATGGAAAATTTCCCCTCATGGTTGAGTGAACAAGTTATTGGTGAATCCACAATTCACCCACAACTCGCTTTGTTAGCCAGGGGATGTTCTAGCACAATTGTCAAATTCCAAGCTTACGATATAAATGGTTATACATTTTACACAAGAGACCAAGATCGGAAAACCACACACCAAAATAGTGGTGTCCGTATAGACACCATGGACAACAACAATAACAAGAACTCGTATTATGGTGTCATAGAAGAGATATGGGAGCTTGAGTATGGGCCACTTAACATCCCTCTGTTTCTTTGCCAATGGGTAAAACTAACTAGAGGTGGCATAAGGAAAGATCAATATGGAATGACAATAGTGGACCTGACCAAGATTGGTTTCAAAGATGAACCATTCGTCCTTGCCAAAAATGTGCATCAAGTTTTCTATGTCAAGGATATGACTAGCAAACTGAAGAATAAAAATCCCGAAGGATCACAAGAGCCAAAGCGACACATTGTTCTTCCAGGTAAAAGAGTAATCCTGGGAGTCGAGGACAGAACAGACAAATCAGATGACTATGATCAGTTCGATGGCATGCCTCCATTTATTGTCGAAGTTGACCCAAGCATACCGCTTGGAAATGAAGAGACACCATACTTACGTCACGACCATGACCAAGGAACTTTCATCAAGAAAAGAAACTTCAATACTTAACTGTAATGATTAATGTTCAAATCATTTGTGTAATGTTCTATGAGTGTATTCCTTTAGTTATTTGAACTAAAACTTGTTAAAGCCTTTCAGATGCCCTGTGAGAAGTAACCACAAAGTTTTACATTTTTCTGAATTAGTTGAGAATTTTTCTTATGTCTTAGGAGACAAATATTGTCGAGTCTGAAAAGAAAGTAATTATTTCAACTATCAAATTATTTTTTATATTGGAAAGTTAAGGCTGTTAACACTTAACGAGATATAATTTTGCATGGTTCAAATGTTAAACTTACCATTTTTAAAAAATGTTGCAATGAGAAAGATTGAGAAAATGAGGAGGGAAAATGGGAAAAGAATTAAAGTCCCGCTCAAAATAGACCTTTAGTCCTGGGTGGTTTTACGACCCGAGACAAAAGGCCCCCCTTTTGTCACGGTTAGCAAAGCGACCCGGGACTAAAGAGGGAAATTTTACCTTTTGAGACTCCCGCGCGAAATCACCCTTTAGTCCTGGGTAGTATCACGAACCGTGACAAAAGACCTCCCCTTTTGTCACGGTTCGTTACACGACCCGGGACTAAAGGTGTGTCTATATACAAAAGAAGCGACCCTCCCCCTCCACCACTTAGCCACTTTTTCGTCCCCGATCTGCCGCCATCGTCGTCATCGTGTCCTCCTCCTCCACCGTTGCTGTCATCCTCCCCGACCGCCGCCTTCCATGACGCCCCCCGTCCTCTTCCTCACAAGATTCTCCGCCGCCGCCGGCCTCCCGAAATCCGTCGACGCCCTCACCCCCCGCCACGCCACCGATCCGCCGTCGTCGGCACCGGAACGAGGGCAACTTCCTCCCCGACCTCCTCCTCCGCGACGTCCTCCACCCCATCCTCCTCCTTCACGCCGTCCTCCCCGGCCTCCGGGGCTCTGCCACCGCCGTCGTGCGCCTTGCTGCCTGGCCGTCCTGAGCGTTGTCGCCTCGTCCTGCTGGTAGGGGCGCCTCACAATTGTCCTCCCCAACACCGGTAGGGGCACCCCCAGGCCGCAGGTGTACATTGACACTGTGCCCCCAAATTGGGTCTTGCTGACGCAAGAAAATTAATTGTTTGTGTCAGTATTTTTTTAAATTTCTTTTGAAGAATAAATTTATGTATAAAATTGTTCTAAATATGTCTATAATAATTCTAATTAAATATGTTCCTCCCCAGCATCGTCGACCGCCATCTCGCCTCAGCTCCCCACTGCCTCCTGGACACACCCAAGATCTCGCGTTGTCTCGCCCCGGCTCCCCACTGTAACACCCTGTGTTTTTAATCTAGTGTTAATGATGTGATTAATCTTTTTTGACCACAATTAAGTGTGTCACACCCTAATTACCCTCCTAGACCCATTGGGTACACACATGGATGCAAACCCTAACCCATAAACCCTAGAGCACCCCTTGAACCTTGGAGCCAGTGAGAACTTTGCCGTGTTCCACAAAATTTTACTTAAACACTTCCAAATCTCCAAATACCAAAGTTGTGCATTTTCTCAAGGCAAACAACTTTGCTGTTGATTGGAATTTGTAATTCGAAGTAAATCTTGGTGAAAAATGCGTTGGAACGGGCACCGTCCCTGTTCATCGGTGCCGAGAAAAGTGCCAAGTTGGCATGCAGATTTTGCCCAATCCTTTGAATAAAACACCTATCAGCCTTTGTGAATCTTGAAGAGGGATACTTGATCTGCATCTTTGCTATTTGGTGAAAGGTGTAGTTTAGTTTCAAAATTTAAAATAAATCACGTTTGAAAACCGTTTAGCAAATTGAATTTGCCCCGGGAACGCTGGAGCGCGCTCTACCGCGACGTCGCGCGCGACCATGTCGGCGCACCACCGTACGCGCCGTACCCGCATCGGGCGCGCACGCCGAGGCGCCGGGGTGACCGTCGGTCGCCGCGCCGCGCCGCCGTGAACTCCCCCGTGACGTCCGTGGCAAGTAGACGGCGCCGGGGTGGCGCCAATCAACCGGACCGCGCACCGCCCACGGCGCGCCATTGGCCGCCGAGGCGACGCACGTCGCCAACCATACCGCGGCCTCCCCACGCGTGCTTATGTCACCGGCGTGACCTCACCGACCGCACACCGACCTTCCCCAACTATAAGTATACCTCCCCGGCCTCCGCATCGCGTGTGCACACCCGCCGCCGAGCTCCGCCGTCGCCATTGCCGTCGCCGCAGTACGTTTGCCCCGCGCCTCCTCCTCCTTCACCCCTGAGCACTCACGGTTGTTGGTTAGGTACTAGTGGAGCTGCCTAGCCCGCACGCACGCGTGCTTTCGCACTCAGTTCACCAGAGCAAGCACGGCCGCGGACCACCAAGCCTCACGTCGCCGCCGGCCATCGCCGGAGCCCTATCCACGTCCACACATTCCACGGCTCGACTCCAGGTGAGTCACTGATCACGACCGAGCCTTGCCCCGTCCCCCTCCGGCCGCCGTTCGCTGGAATTGCGCCGGCGAACCCCGCGGTGGAGCCCAGGGGCTCAATTGCTTGCCCTCATTTAGTTCCAGGGTCTTTTCTGCTAACTAGGGGCTGGTCCGTAATAGTTTTGAAAGTTCCAGGGGGTTTCATGCATATTGATTCTTCAACCCCTAGTTGATTTTGCCTGCAACTTGTAAAATCCATAACAAATCACAGAAAAATCCAAAAATTGCAAACCCAATTTTGTTGTGTTGTGCGTAACTAGAACTACAACTTTACCAAAGAATGTATATACTTTTGAGTTTTAGTTTTTGCTTGAAAAATTGAAATGTGAAATCCCTAGATCTATGTTTCTGCAAAATCCATACACGATCTTGAGCTGGATTTCGGATATGTTTTGGGAACTAGACTGTTTAGGTTCTGTGCCAAACTTTGCACAAAGTTACTGAAGGAATCTTTTTATGTAAATTATCTTGTGATATTGATAAATCTGTCTAGATGATTTTTCTAGCTTAAATTATAATTATTCTTGAGCCCAACTTCTGGCTATTGTCATGTTATGCCAAAATGCACCTCTGGCGAATTTATCCTAATTTTATCTCTGTTAGAAATATTATTTCATAATTTATGCTTTTTTTTAATCATAAATGTATATGTCAAGATCTATAATAGCTATAGGTGTATTTGTTGGTTCCTTGGGATTGTTTTAGGCAAAAGCATGTGTAGGAGAAAGTTTGGTCTCATTGTTGTTGTATTTATTTTTATATGTATTGATCCTTTGAATGCTAGCTAGAAATGCCTTTATTTATGTGCATTTAAATTTCAGTGGTGCAAACTAATTGCTTGCTGTCCAAAGGAGTGTTCCTGGTCATTAGGACCAGTGGGCACTGTTGGGAAAGTTTGAAGTGTGATTGGTTGATTAAAAGGGTGCAAACTAGATTAATCTAAGGGAAGAAAAAATAGGAAAAACAAATCCCTTCATGCATGAGTTAAGTAAATGAGTTAGGAAAGTAAATTGTGGCATAAAAGTAACTTTTCCTTACTATTTGTATTTAAAGTAAATATTCTTTTACAGATGTGCACACAATCACCTTAAAGAGAAGACTAAATAAGCTTTTTGATTATCTTTTAAAAGGCAAAATGTTTAATTACTTTTGTTAAGGTGAATATGGCCAACCATGTACTCCTAGTGGCGGTTTGGTACTGTTTTTGGATTAAATTAAATTAATCACCCTCCTAATCACTGCATTGCATTCTGTAACGCCTGCATTTTTAGCTCCTAATAAATCACCTAATAAATCACGTGTGTTTTCAAAACTTCCCCGCTGAGCTCATTTACCCCCTTTCGAAACCCCAGCCGTTCTCTCTCTCACCCTCGGGGCGCGTGCCGCGACTCCCGCCAGCACCGCCTGCACCCGGGCCATCGCCCACGCGTGCTGCCCCAGCGTCGCTGTCGGCCACCACGACGGGAATTATGCACCGCCGCGGTCTCGCCGGCCGGTCCACCTCGCCATCACCGCCGTCCCGGAAATTAGCGCCGAAAACCCAGGAAAACCCGCAAAAATCCTTCTTCACCTCCCTCCTAATTTTCCTAGAAATTTCTTTTAATTCTCTAAATATCTTTTCTATTTTTCTTCCCTTATTTTCCTTTTTCCTATTTCCTTTTTTTCTCTTTTCTCCTTTTCTTTTTCTTTTCTCCTTTTTCTTTTCCCCTACTTCTTTCCCCCCTTTCTTCTTCCTTCGGTTGGCCTCCAGGCCGACGACACCCTCGCGCGCCCCTGGTCTCTAGGACCGGCGCCCCCCCTTCCCTCTCCTCTGGCTGCGCCCGGCCGGCAGCCCGCCGGCGCGCACGCCAAAGCCGGCCCCGAAGGCCGCCGAGCTGCGTCGCCCCCCTCCCTTGCTCTGACAGGCGACGACCGGTCTGTCACCTCCACCATTACTCCCCCCCGCTCGGCCCCTCCCCTGTCTGGATCGGGAGGGAGGGGAGGAAGAAGAAAGGGCATTTTGCCCATACCCCCTGCCTTTCTCACTATCCAACCAAACTCCCCCTTCTCTATTCCCTCTCTTCTTCTTTTTAAATCAGACCCTATACCTTAAAACTAATCAACAAAATAACCCTGCACCCTTACAATTATACCCCTAGGATATTAAATTAAACCCTCACTATATGTAAATATTATAATTAGGTCCTTTTCTTTGAAAATGAAATACTAATAGGCCCCTAATTAACCCTAAACTACTCCTTTAAACCATCATTTCATGCGCGATTTTTATCCAAATCGTGCCCAAACTTCCTCACACCCGTACCGGGTATACCGCTACCAATCCGCCACCCAAAACCCCTGCATAATATTTATTCTTCTATTTTTATCTAATTACCTTCCTCGAGCTCGGCCGGAGAAATTGTGTATACCTATATTGATTGCATGCTTGCTTGTGTGCGCGCTATAGCCGACGGAGTGAACGAAGGAGGGTACCCCGAGCCGAAACTTGGAACCGAGTACTATGAGCAGGAGCGCGAGATCCCGAACACCGAGCCGGAACTTCCCGAAGACTTCGAAGACGGCAAGTTCAATCTCATCCTTTGATGCATGCTTTGGTCCTAGTTTTATAAACACAACCCTATACCCGTTTTACAAATTGCATATTGTTTTACTGCAAAACATGGTAGGATTGCCACCCTTGATTGCTATGATTGAACCTTGTTTGGCCAAAATGATTGCTTTAAAAATGTGTGAGTGCTTTAAAAATGGGACCGGGGTATTTCGGAAAATGAGTAAAGAACTGGGTAGACGGGATGGACGTGTGTGTCAGAAGTATGGGTGAGCTCGTACCTATGTGGTTGAGCATGTTGGGAGTTGTCCATCTTGTCGTTAAGGACCGGGTTGCGTGACATCACACCTGACGCAAATCATCGTACAACCACTCGACCATTGTATGTGGCAACGGCTTATCATAAACCCCACTAGTTAATCTACTTGCCATCTAGTGTGTGGGTGAGCGGCGGGAGACCAAGGAGTAGGGGTACGCTCTGTGTGAGGTACGCCCTGGTTATGTGGGATAACCCCTTGGTTGCTTCCGTGGTGGCTCGTAGGGTTAGCTAAGGTGGGTAATGGCTTTGATAGGATCCGCGCCGGCACTAAGGTGATCGGGTGGCGGTACCCTACTTGTGGGTAAAGATGTACAACCTGCAGAGTGTCAAACCTATTCGAATAGCCGTGTCCACGGTATTGGATGAGTCACGATGTGGTCACAAAACTAGTGTTTGGGGTTGGGATATTATCTTGGTGCGTGTTGTTTCAAGGTAAGGTGTGTGGCTGTGTGCCCAGGGCTACTGCGGACGGGGAGTCTGGTAGTTCCACAATGGTTTTCTTAAAACAACTGAGTCACGTTGGTTATAAAATTGATTTGTGAAAACTTTTTTTTTTGAAAATGAACCCCCACATGAGTAAATGAGTTTGCAAATAAACCTTAACCTGTTCCTTGTTATATATATCATGTGCATGATCTGCTTATAAGCCCCTCCGTGGGTGGGGTTGAACTTGTTGAGTACATTTGTGCTCACCCTTGTTTAACTAACCATTTTTAGAGGAGGATCCCGATTTCATTCCCAAAGATGTCGAGTAGGTCACTTCCCTACACCCAACCGTGCCTGTGTACCCAGGGCCTCCATAGAGAGCTTCCATGGTGTGGTACTCTGTTGAGGCTTTGGAAGCCTTTGCTATCGTAGTGTGGTCGTTAGCACTTGTGTTGTTCCTTGTGGCGTTGGCACTTCCGTGCCCTCTGTGTCGCCGTGATGTAAAAGACTGATCCACATGTTGTAATAAATGTGTTACCAGCCACCTGGGACTGGTATTTGTGTCACATTTAGTCACCTCTGATGAGGGGATGCTTCAGGTGGTATCAAAGCCGTAGGTTGGCCGTAGGACGCAACCCCTAGGATACGAGACCTCTTCTGGCCCCTCTCTCACCTTTTCTTTGCTGAGCTCATCTTTTCCTAAATCCTTACCTTGATCCTTGCCTGATTCCAGATGGCTAACCCGGAATGGAACGGAGGAGTCTGCCCTGTCTAGCCTGGCCTCCCTAACCTGCTGCTACTCAGCTTAGAGCGCGTCGGAGTAAGGGACCCACCGGAGTTTGTCTATCGGGGGTACAAACACTACGGCACCCTTCGGTGTAAAGTGCTGATCTTCGTGGGGAGAAGCACGCTCTACCCCGACAGAGAACCCTGGTTTGTCTCCGCCACTAGGTTTCGCTTCGCCGACACCTACCTAAAGGCTGCTCGGAAGGCCCTGCGACGTCTACGAGTGGTTTATAGGCAGCATCTCAGAAGGACTCCAATGGGATTTTTCCCACTCTCCAAAGGTAGAGGACGCTCATGGATTGACCGCATGAGAGGACTAGAACGAGAGGAAGAAGACCTAGAAGATGCAGTTTCCCACTTGTCTATCTACCTCAATGGTCGAGACCACCTCTACCAGGAACAAGCCCAACAACTGAAGCAACAGATTGACAGGGCGGAAAGAGTCGAGCATAGGATAGAATTTGAAAGGATAAAGACAACGATGGCAGAAGTTGCCCTAGAAAACATGGAGCAAGATTACCTTAGGGAAAGGGAACGTTCTGAGATGTTCCACAAAAACCTATGGGATGAGCTCCATAGGGAACATAGAAGGAGAGGAGAAGAAGCTGAATTGGATGAAGAAGAGCCCGAAGAAACTCATTGGGACAAAGGGACCCAGACCGAGGACATGATACCGGAGCAAGACCTCCCATCGAAGAAGCGTCGCATTCAGATGGAGGAAGAGTCTCTGTGAGGATAGAATAGAATGTCCAGGTTAGAGCTGTGTTCTAGTAATAATAAGTGTACCCCGAGGAGTGTACCCCAACCTTGTTGCTAAATAAAGCTATCTATCTTTTGTACCCTACCACAACTGGTTCAACTCTACCCTTGTTTTCAGATGGCGGAAGATGGATGGACCCAAGGCATGTGCCAGGAGGAGCCTGGTTTTGCTCGCCTTCTTATCAACTCCCTGGAGCGCCTCGGTATCACTGAGTGCCCTAGGTACTACAGCAGAGAGTACGAGCAACTCGGCACTCTTCGCTATAGGGTGGTCCTCTCCGTCGTTGTAGGGTAATCTCCCGATTCGCTCCATGGATTCGTACAATACTTTGGGGATACTAGGAGTACCTCATGGGCAACCCATAGCTATGATTTGGTCCACCAAAACTTGCTAAATCAAGAGGAATCGAAAGTCAACCCTCAAGAACACCTTCCCATGGAAACCACCGAAAACACCCAAATCGAAGCCGTTTCGGAGGGTTTGATGGATCAAGGTCACCAAGCAAAGAGGCACAAGGTCCTCATACATGACATCCAACAAGAATCTCTCAAAGAAACACCCTCAAATCCTCTCCACGGAAAATCCACGAAAAAGCTCCGAAAATCACCAAAAAGGAAAAACGGGAGGAACACAAACAAGCCTTGAGGAACCACGCCGAATCATCTATACATACCAAGAAAGGTTCATACAAGGTCTAGCTTCCGCCCGATCATCCTTCCCTCTCACAAGATCTCACCATGAAGCTCTCAAGCTAGTCCTAGAAATCCTAAGTAAAATAGGAGAAGGAAAATAGCAAAACGAAATGAGCTAGGGTTCCAAGAGATTGCTGCCATCCTCTCACCTCTTGGGTTATATAGGAGGCAACCGAAAGTCTAAAATACCCTTACTTAATAACTAGGGATACAAGCCCCTCAAGGGTGGTTTTGGAATTCTTCAGATTTTCTCCATCGGACGGATGCCCGGCGATACCCTGCTTAGCCTCGATGCAAGCCTTACGATCCCGACGCGTGTCTTTCGCCTCAAAGCTTCTCGCACCCAGCGACGCTAAACCAGTCAGACCGGTTCTCCAAGCCGGTCAGGCCGGTTTCGGCAAGACAACCACGCCCGGTCTTCGGCCTCGGCTTTGTGGCTCAGCCGAGTAACCCGATGATTTTATGGTGAACCACCGCAAACCCCGCGAACTAGATGTAGCCTCCGCCAATCACCACTCATGACTTGGCTCCCACGAAGTCCCGGCTCAACCTTGGTTTTGTGGCTCAACCAAGAAACCGTCCATGACTTCATCTTACTGTTCATGCCACCATGCGGCTCGCACTTGACCCCGCTCGCCACCGGGTCCCTTGAACGAAGCCTACTTGTCTTCTCCACACCTGGAGGCCTCACCGGCGACGACCTTTCGCGCTTGTTCTTCACCTGCACCAACACCAGTCAAGCCGCAACCTGCACCTGCATTACTTAGCCAAGAATCAGTCCACACAACGTTGTCAATCACTAATCACACAAGGAAGCGGCCATCCACCGGTCCTCGAACCACACATGGTCCTCAATCTCTCCCTTGATGAGTGCATTGACAACACACACATTTGGTAATCGAAGAGAAAAGGAAAAAAAGAAAAGAAACGAACAAAAGAAACTCCAACAAGCGATCGAAAGCCGAAGAAAGGCAAAGAGCAAGATCACTTGAAGAAGACAAGTCTCAGACCCCTTAGGCAAGGGCAACGGCTCGACACATCCGAGACAAAACCATGCTCAAGCAAAGAGCACAAACCACCAAAGCATACAAGAGCTCCCCCTGCACATATGCAACTCCCCGTGAGCCAAAACACACTTCCCCTGGACTTGTGCATGCTCAGCAGCCAAAACCGGTCACACCGGTTTCCAAGACCGGTCCAACCGGTTTTCCTCAATAGCGCACTCCAAAAGCCAAAAAATGTAAAACAAATGCACAAGCTCCCCCTTGACTCTTGGGATAGGTTCTAGGAATGCAATGCAACTTATTTCACCTTTCTTTCTCCCCCTTGTTGCCAATGCATGAATCAAGGCACAAATTTGGAAAAATGCAACCTAGAGCTTCTCAAGTATACAAAATTCATCACGAGATGCTACACATGTCCAAATGAGCAAGTTAGATACTTTACAGCTTCGTGATGACATCAACTTCATGATTACCAAGTTTCACAACCATTGAATGAAGCTAAGATGGATTTGGGCAATTTTGCGAAAAATTTACCTCTCATGAGCAAAGTCCTAAACATGATCAAAACACATCAAAATGGCAAAGCCACACAAACTTCATGCTAGGACAGCCATTCTAATCATAAGACCATCACAAACACCCACAAGCATCTCATGTCATGTCAAAGCCACCAAGCCATGTGTCTACTTCTATATATGAGACTTCTCATTGGTAGACATCATGCAGCGGTTTAGCACCCAAAGCAAATTAAATTTAGCACATATGACATGGGAGCACATTTTCCAAGCATTTTACATTTCATTTTCAGATTCAAATTTGGTACATGAAATGTCTTTGCGACAAAAAGTAACTTATGCCCCTCCACAAGATAAAATAAGAGGGCTAAACATTCATGATGGCAAATGAGCCTTTGGCCCCATATGATCAATAAACTAGCTATCCAACCACAAATTAAGCATAACCAAGCCACTAAAACATGTCAAGATCATATAAAGGGATTTACACATTAGAGAGCATATATGTGACATTTTTCAAAAGCATAGCCATCAACCATGGATATAAATCAAGATCATCAAGAGCTAAGCCAAACTAACCATAGCATACCAAACTAGCTCAGAAGATCATATATAGCATATTATGGTGAACAATGTATATGATATAAGCTTTTCCTATAAAATGCATATGATATAAAATGCATGTAACCTAAGATACAAGGATGCTTATACATCATGTTACATATGCCATGCCAAGTGCAAGAAATGCACAAATGAAACTATACATATGCTACAAAGGAGCTCCCACACACAAAGCTCACAAACGACCGGCTCCTCGAGGGGAGACAAAAAGGGCTCGACACCACCGGCAAAAGAGCAAAGGAGCGCAAAACTCACAAGCTCCCCCTGAACACATGCACTAGGGCCAAAGAGCATACAAAGCTCACCCTACACACATGAGATAGGCAAAGAGCAAAAAGAACCAAGTGGCTTGACCAAGGCCACACACTTGAAGGTTACAAATTCACTTACCTTTATCATTTCTTCAGAGAGTGATGTACCACCATGTCACCACCGGGGTATGAGGCCAGATGAAGGACCGATTAGGCGACCAGAGATGGGGGAGTGAATGGGAGCCGACAAAAATTCTTCTCCTAAGAGAGAACTGAGTCTAGACCCCAAATTCACAACCAAGGATTCCCACACGAGTTTGCCAAGGTCACGTAGTCACGACGGACGTACCAACCCTAGGAACAAACACCCAAACGATCCCAAAGCGGAAGCACGAACCAAGAAGCAAAGGACTTAGCTGTTCTGCAGCAGTCCAGGCGGATGGTCCGCGGCCCTGGGGCGGACTTTCCGCGACCACCACGCGGACGGTCCGCACCACACGGCGGGCGGTCCGTTAAATACTAACAGAACGACCCAACTGGCACCTCCACGCGCAGACGATCCGTACCATGTCCTCGGACGGTCCGCGAGCAACTCGTGCCACGCGGACTGTCCGCGACGTCCCTACGGAGTGTCCGCCAAACCACTTTCCACCAAAAGCCACTAGCCAACCGGATCAAAACGACGGCGCTCAAGAACACACGAAGAACGCGAAGAACACCTGGGCAAAGCCCTGCACGCGGACGGTCCGCACCCACCACGCGGACGGTCCGCGAGGTGCGAACAGGCGCGGGAACAGCAGCCCGAAAGCCAACTCGAGAGCACCCTACCACCTATCCTTCCAAGGATCTCCCAAACGGTTGAAGCTCTTGAGAAAAGATTTGGCGAAGATGTGAAGCGTCCCTAGGGGATGCTATGCCCCAAAACTTGGGTCCTCAAACAACCTAAATCACCGGGAATCGAAACGCCACCGAAACCAACCGAAAACCTAGGACCCAACCGAAATCCTTCAATCGGAGGCCGAACTCGAACTTTGGGGGATCAAGATCAAGCACAAAGATGCACGAGGAAACTATCCCTGATTCCCACCAACAAATTCGAGCCCAAACACCTCAGAATCAAAGGAACAAGCTGCGCACGAAAAACCGACGAAAATAGCTCGAAAAGACACGAAAATCCAACAAGCTACAAACCGGGAATCGACGCAACCATGAAAGCTTCCATTCACTCGGAGGTCAGATTCTTTATAAACTGAGGAAAAATCTAACCCTAGAGAGCAAGGAAATGAGAAGCAGTCCAGATGGATAGTTTGCCTGGAAAACCTAGAGCTAATATATATGAGTCCCCTCTGGGCCAGGCAAAAGACCACACTACCCCTGGCACTTAAGTTGAGATACAACCCCTCAGGGGCAAATAGGTCATGTAGCACTCCTCTTCATCGCACGGCCACGCCGTTGCCGCAGACTGCGTCCTCCCGACGCATGCCCTGCGATCCCGCCACGCGTCCGCCGGCATCGAAGCTTCTTGGCGCGCCCGGATCCCGCCTCCGCCCGCCAAGCCTCCGGTCTTGGTTTTGTGGCTCAACCAAGTAACCTAACGGTTTTATGGTGAACCGCCACAAACTCCGCGTGCAGACTCCAGTCGTGAGCCGCTACCCTGCACCGGCTCCGGTCGACGACTTCGTCTTGCTTTTCTTGCCATCATGCGGCCCACACTTGACCCCGCTGGCCACCGGGTCCCTCGAGTCAGGCCTACTTGTCTCTCCACTCCTTGGAGGCCCCGCAAGGCATAGACCTTTTGCGCCCACTCTTCACCTGCACCAACGCAAATCAAGCCGCAACCTGCACCCGCAATACTCAGCCAAGAGTTAGTCCACACCACGTTGTCAATCACTCATCACAACCAGGAGCGACCATCCACCGGTCCTCGGACGCTCCGGTCCTCAATCCCCCCTTGATGAGTGCATTGACAACACACACAAGTAACTAATTCAGAGAAAAAGGAAAAGAAAAGAAAGGAAGAAAAACTCATGCAAGTGATCAAAAGCCAAACAAAAGCCAAGAAAAGATCACTTGAGTGAGAGAAATCTCGGTCCCCTAAAGCAAGGGCAACGGCTCGACACTACCGAGATAAAATGCTCCAAAATAGCCAACTCCTCAAGGTGAGGCAAAAAGGGCTCGGCACCATCGGCAAAAGAGCACGACTAAAAAATCAGGTGAAAAAGAGCTCCCAAATGCATGAATGCAAGCTCCCCCTGAACAAATGCATTTTCCCCCAAATTTTCTTTCCTCGATGCAAACTCCTCCTGGAAACACGAATTGGGTACTTTTCTCCCCCTTGTTGGTAATGCATGAATCAAGTCTACAAGTGCAAGCATGTGCTTCTCAAATATACAAAGAGCACTACAACATGCTAAAACTGAGACATAGACAAGCAAGATAGCCACAATCGAAGTACAAGCATCGCCAACAAGATACACAGGGACATATATGCAAGAGATATAGCCATGATGAAGATGAAGCATTTTCATGAAAATTTCCCTCTCATGGGCATAGAACCTAATCATGAGCAAAATGAGCACCCACAACAAATAACCCGCAAACTTCATGCAAGGTCACACATTCTCATCACAAGATCATTACAAACACCTACACGCGATCTCATGTCATGTCAAAGCCACCGAGCCATGTGTCCACTTCTAGATATGAGACTTCTCATTGGTGAACATCATGCAACGGTTTAGCACCCAAGGTAAGAGAATTAAAGCATTTTTAGACATGGAAGCACAGTTTTCAAGCTTAGGCATTTCACATACCATTTTATGATTTATAAATACAAGCATGGTACATGAAGTGCCTTTGCGGCAAAAAGAAGCTTATGCTTCTCAACAAGGTAGCATGTAGGCTAAACATTCATGATGATAAATGGATCTTTGATCCCAAATGAAAAGAACAGGTTTCCAAAAAAAATTAAGCAAGGTATAGCCATGAGCACCCAAAATGAACATGAAAGGCATTCTACCCACAAGAGAGGATCATAAAGCATTTTTAACAAAGTAAAGCCGTCCACAAGCATATATATCCCCAAGGATACCAAGAGCATAGCTATACATCTCATGAGCATCACAAGCAAGATCATAATATCATCTCTAGCATATCATGGTGATCAAAGCATATGAGAGAAGCACATCTCCGTGACATATATTACAAATGCAGTCTATGATACAAAGATGCAAGCATGATATGAAACACATGGAAATGCAACATGCATATGTACATCAACCCTCCCAACCGAAGCTCAAAAAGGAAAAACAACTCCAAGCTCTCCTCGCAAACGAGCAAATGTAGCTTGGTCCAAAGGCTTGGTTAGGATATCTGCGAGCTGCTTTTCTGTGGGTACATGGATGAGGTCTACGTTTCCCTTCTCAACATTGTCTCTCAGAAAGTGGTACCTCACTTCTATATGTTTGGTTCTGTAGTGAAGCATGGGGTTTTTGGCAACACTAATGGCACTCGTGCTATCACACATGAGAGGCACGTGGGAACACTCCTCACCAAAGTCACTCAACGTGTATGTGATCCAAAGCGGCTGGGAGCAACAACTAGCGGCAGCAACATACTCGGCTTCTGTGGTAGACTGAGCTACACTAGACTGTTTGCGAGAAGACCAAGAAACAAGTGAGGAACCCAAAAACTGACAAGTCCCCGAAGTCGATTTCCTATCGACTCGACACCCCGAAAAATCGGCATCCAAAAAAACCAAGAAGAGAAAGAGAGGAGGACGCCGAGTACCAAAGACCAAGCTCAGGAGTGTATCCAAGATACCTGAAGATCAGCTTGACGGCCTTTCGATGTGAAGTCCTCGGTGACACCTGAAAACGAGCGCACAGACACACAGAAAATTGGATGTCCGGCCTCGTCACCGTCAAGTACAAGAGGGAGTCGATCATGCTCCGGTACTCCTTCTGGTCCACGGGCTCTCCGTCCTCGTCCGCGTCAAGCGCTGTAGTCGTACTCATCGGTGTCGACAGGGGCTTCGAATCGTCCATCTTGAACTTCTTGAGGATGTCCTTCGTGTACTTGGCTTGATGTACAAAGGTTCCTTCCTTGGCCTGCTTGATCTGAAGCCCGAGAAAGAACTGCAATTCTCCCATCATAGACATCTCGAATTCTTTGCTCATATCCTCTGCAAACCTTGCAACCAAAGAGTGAGACGAGCCGCCAAAGACAATATCATCCACATATACCTGAACAATTAGGATATCATTACCCTGCCTGAGGAGAAAATTAGTCTTATCTACCTTGCCCATCTCAAACCCCTTGCTGAACACGAACCCCCTCAAACGGCCATACCAAGCACGGGGAGCTTGTTTCAGCCCATACAATGCTTTTCTCAACCTATACACCTTGTGTGGAAACTAAACACTCTCAAAGCCCGGTGGTTGCCTCAGATACACTTCCTCCTCTAAAAATCCGTTCAAGAAGGCACTCTTCACATCCATTTGGTACAACTTGAACCCTTTAGCCACAGAAAAAGCTAGGAGGATCCTAATTGCCGCCAAACGGGCTACAGGAGCAAATGCCTCCTCATAATCTATCCCCTCCTTCTGACTAAAGCCCTGAGCAACCAACCTCGACTTGTTCCTCACCACCTCACCATTCTCTCCCTCTTTGTTTTTCCATACCCATTTTGTCCCAATAGGTTTGCAATTTGGTGGTAGCTCCACTAACTCCCACACTTGGTTTCTCTCAAAATTCTCTAACTCCTCATGCATGGCATTCACCCAATTAGGATCAGATAGAGCGTGTCCAATGTCTTTCGGCTCAAAGGTAGCAACAAAAGTTGAATGAGCAAAGTGAGAAGCATTTCTGGACCTCGACCGTGTCGTACGCTCATTGATGTCGCCGATGATTACTGAGGGAGGATGATCAACTTGAACTTGCCTCGGTGCCTCTCGCCTTGAGGCAACCTCCCCCTCAGCAGTTGCTTCCACTTGATCTTCCTGAATCGTAGGCGGTGTAGGGGATGGACCATCTTGCACCGTAGTCGTTGTATTGGAAGTAGAGGGTACGTGTGTGGCTGGAGCTTCACCATCATCACCATCGTCCTCTCCAGCATCATCCTCCTCGTCCTCAAAGATCTTCTTGCCAACTTCATCATCACCTGCACACTCAAAGACAAACGAATTGCATGGTTGTGTCTCGTCGAAGGTCACCTCGCAAGTCTCCATGACTAGGTTAGTATCAAGGTTGAGCACACGAAATGCTCTAGAATGACTAGCATAACCTAAGAAAATCCCATCTGAAGACCTTGACTCAAACTTATCTATCCTACCCTTCTTGAGAATGAAGCACCTACAACCAAAATCCCTGAAATGGCTCACTCTAGGTGCTCGTCCGTGCATAAGCTCATAGCACGTTTTGTTCAAGAAGGCCCTCAAAATAATCTGATTCCCAACATGGCAAGAGGTGTTCACCGCCTCAGCCCAATATCTCCTCGGAGTCCTATGCTCATCAAGCATCGTCCGAGCCATCTCAAAAAGGGAACGATTTTTCCTCTCAACCACACCATTCTGACAAGCCACATAGGGAGAAGAAAACTGATGTTCGAGACCCAAATCACGACAAAAGGTTTTGAAACGAGAGTTTTTAAATTCATTGCCATTGTCGCTATGAATAGCTCGAACAGCATCTCCATGTGTCTCGTTTTTCAATCTCAAGATCAAATCTCTCACAAAACCAAACGTCTCCCCCTTGTCAGCCAAAAAGAAGACCCAAGCATAGTGAGAATAGTCGTCCACAATCACAAGGACATACCACTTCCCACCTGCAGAGCACACACGAGCTGGACCAACCAATTCCATATGGAACAACTCGCATGGTCTCTCTGTCATAACGGATGTCAGAGGCGGATGAGAAGAGGCGACCATCTTGCCATGCCTACACGGAGCACATACCAAATCATTTTGGTATTTCAACTTAGGTAGTCCTCGGACTAATCCTAGCCCACTCAAGCGTGACAACAAGTCAAAACTCAAGTGACCTAGTCTCCTATGCCATTTCCAAAGCTCCGCCGAAACACCAGCAACCAAACAACGAGGAGAGCCGACACACTGAGAAAAATTGGCTCTGAAAATTTGACCCTCGGGGACGATCGTACACACAAGATCGCCTCGAGAATCCAAAACACGAGAACAGCCCGTTTTGAACCGGACTTCAAAACCGTCATCAAGAAGTTGGGAGACAGAGAGAAGATTGTACCCCAACGACTTGACAAGAGAAACACGTCTAAGAGTCACAGACTCACTCACCTTCACCGTGCCCACTGAAAGCACTCTGCCTCTCCTGTTATCCCCAAAAGTGATGTACTCCTTGGTCATCACCGGGGTGAGGCTGGAGAACCACCGTCGATCTCCGGTCATGTGTCGAGAGCAACCGGAGTCGATCAACCAAAAGCCCTCCAAGCCTCCCACCTGCAAAATCAAAAACGAGAGCAAGAGTGAGCAAAGGACTCAACACTAGGGTTAGTACAAAACGAATCAAACCAGTGCCTCGCCATTTGCTCAAACGTGGGGTTAGCAAAATCCATCCTATCTCTCCTAGGTGCAACACCCACATGTCCCCTTGGAGGACTACGCGTACCACGAAGGGGAGACCGTGGTCCGTAGCTCTTCTGGGACCTAAAATTGCGATCGTTCCCCCCATACTCGTATTGGCCACGAGCAAAGGAACGTCCAGCAAACTCACCACACCCAAACCCAACATGCCTACCACCTTCTCTATGTGGTGGCTCACTTCGAGGCACATACTCACGCCTCCCATGAGGGTAGATGGTACACACCATTCACTCACCTCTTGGAACCAACCTAGACTCAGGCACACCACGAGAAGGGCGGTACCTGTCCTTGTTGGCCAACTCTCAAGCCAACCTCTCCTCACGCTTCTTCCTGAAGCAAAACTCAGCAAGATGCCCATCCCTCCCACAATGCTCACAATGGAAGGGTTTCGGTTTTGGCTTTGTCTTTGGGTTCTTTTTGGGCTCTAGCTTCTCCTCACTTAGTTTCTCTCCCTTCTTCCCAAAGAATTCATTCCCAAGACACTCTTGAACTTGATGGGTTCCTGGAAGTTGTTGGTTTGTGGAGGAAACACGGGTGGATTTGGGGTTGTGTCTAGTCGATTCCTAAGATGGTTTGGCTTAGGAACAAAAGCATTTTTGTGGTGGGTTTTTGGTGGTTCTGGAACATCACTCTCACCACCTCCCTCACCCACTTTCTTTGCCCCAAGCGCTTCCTCATCCTGGCGCTTAAATGCCTCGATCATCATCCTCAACTGAGGCTCATGACCAGACAACCAACCCATCAACTGTCTCAACTCATCATTCTCATCCTGCAAACGATCAACATAGTGTGCAAGCTCCATATTCTTCACAGCATTCAATTCACAAGTAGAACAGATTGTAGGAATAGGAGCTTTCAGCTAAGCCTCTAGTCATCTAGCATAAGCAAGCGAAACATCTAGCTTCTCATGCAAAACAGGACAAGAAGTACAAGTACCAAGTAAGGAGGGCCTAGATTTCATCTCATCTAGCTCGACCCTAAGCACATCTAGTTCCTCAACTTTGGAGGCATACTTATCCTTAAGCACAGTCAATTCACCAAGAAAAGTGGAACAATCAGTGCATTCAGGTTCACTGGTCACAATGGGAGCAGACTTAAGGGAATCTATTTGAGCCCTAGCATCAACAAGCAAAGACTCTAGCTCAATCACCTTCTCCTTAGCCTCTCCAAGCAAAGACCTATACTCCCTCTTGTCCTTGTTGGTCTTTCTAAGCACGTCATCATGATTGTCGAGCAAGTCATTAAACCTAGCATTCTCCGCTATCAAGAAGGATGGGTCATTGTTTACCTCTTCCTCGGAGTTGGAGCCCGAGTCATCCTTGTTGCTCTTCTTGCTTGTGGTGCTATGTGCCATGCCGCAGAAGCCTTGGGTGGCGAAGCACAAGCCGTTGATGTTCTTGCCCGAACGCTTGCCCTTGTGTCGGTTCTCTTCTTCATCCCTTGAGCTCGATGAAGAGTAGCAAGAGCTTGAGTCGATGTCGCTCGCACCGGCCACCATCGCTCGCTCCTTCTTCTTGTGGCAACCATTCTTCCTTGGCCTCCGCTCGGACTTGTTCTTTCCCTTGTAGTCGTCCCTCGAGCGGTGCTTGTGGTCGGTCCTCGAACGATGCTTGTGCTCAGGTTTGACCTCCATGGCTTCCAGATACTCGGCGATGAAGTGTCCATGCTTCCCGCACCGGTAGCACATGCCCGAACTCCTCCGAGCGTTCTTCCGGTTCGTGTACATGCGCTCGAACCACCTGCTCAACAACGCGAGATCCTCCTCGCCCAGCACATCGAACTCCTCATCTGGCAAGGACACAAGGCAAGACAAAGAAAATTGTCTCGAAGACATGTTAGCATTAGTCCTTGAACCAGACATGAGAGCCAGACTATGGGGATCAGTCGGGTTCTCGATCTTTGCATGCACCCCACGGTCCACCTCGGACGACTTGAGCTTGGAAAATAGCTCGTCCACCATGAGGGTCTCATACTTCTCTGACTCTAGAATGGCCTCGACCTTCCCACTCCACACGGTACGATCCAGAGAATGCAGGAGCTTGACAGCCCTGTCATGGTCATCATACGGGAGTACGGCCACATTAGCCCTCATGTTGTTCACGATCACCGTGAAACACTGAAACATGGCATCTATGGACTCACCGGGGAGATGAGTGAAGTTCTCGTACTCTCTCCGATAGGTCTCAAAGAGCCGAGCCTGAACCTGAGCGTTCCCGGCATGAGCGTTCTTCAGCTGCTCTCAAATCCTGCACGCCAAGTCCTCTGTACGAACCCGTTCCAATTCCGATTCACACAGAGAACGGTACAGGTAGTCGACCGCCTTGTTGTTGGCGTCAAACATGTCCCTCGATCCTGGAGCAAGGAAGTTCACGAGATGAACATAAGTTGTGTTCACCGTGACATCCCACAGGATCTGACCCTTGCCACGGAGGAAAGCGGCCATCCGCCTTTGCCACATATGGTAGTTCTTACCATCAAAGTGTGGAGGACCCGAACCCCGTTCCTGGTACGCCATCTTTGGATCTTAGACTGGTTAGAATCACGAAGATCCGTAACAGGCTCTGATACCAATTGAAGGACCGATTAGGCGACCAGAGAGGGGGGGAGTGAATGGGAGCCGATAAAAATTCTTCTCCTAAGAGAGAACTCAGCCTAGACCCCAAATTCACAACCAAGGATTCCCACACGAGTTTGCCAAGGTCACGTAGTCACGACGGACGTACCAACCCTAGGAACAAACCCCCAAACGATCCCAAAGCGGAAGCACAAACCAAGAAGCAATGGACTTAGCTGTTCTGCAGCAGTCTAGGCGGACGGTCCGTGGCTCTGGGGCGGATTGTCTGCGAGCACCACGCGGACGGTCCGCACCACACGGCGGACGGTCCGTTAAATACTAACAGAATGACCCAACCGGCACCTCCACGCGCGGACGATCCGTACCACGTCCTCGAACGGTCTGCGAGCAACTCGTGCCGCGCGGACTGTCCGCGACGTCCCTGCGGACTGTCCGCCAAACCACTTTCCACCAAAAGCCACTGGCCAACTGGATCAAAACGACGGCGCTCAAGAACACGCGAAGAACGCGAAGAACTCCTGGGCAAAGCCCTCCACGCGGACGGTCTGCACCCACCACGCGGACGGTCCGCGAGGTGCGAACAGGCGCGGGAACAGCAGCCCGAAAACCAACTCGAGAGCACCCTACCACCTATCCTTCCAAGGATCTCCCAAATGGTTGAAGCTCTTGAGGAAAGATTTGGGGAAGATGTGAAGCGTCCCTAGGGGATGCTATGCCCCAAAACTTGGGTCCTCAAACAACCTAAATCACCGGGAATCGAAACGCCACCGAAACCAACCGAAATCCTTCAATCGGAGGCCGAACTCGAAGTTTGGGGGATCAAGATCAAGTACAAAGATGCACGAGGCAACTATCCATGATTCCCACCAAGAAATTCGAGCCCAAACACATCAGAATCAAAAGAACAAGTTGCGCACGAAAAACCCAAGAAAATAGCTCGAAAAAGACACGAAAATCCAACGAGCTACAAACCGGGAATTGACGCAACCATGAAAGCTTCCATTCACTCGGAGGTCAGATTCTTTACAAACTTAGGAAAAATCTAACCCTAGAGAGCAAGGAAATGAGAAGCAGTCCGGATGGATAGTTTGCCTGGAAAACCTAGAGCTAATATATATGAGTCCCCTCTGGGCCAGGAAAAAGACCACACTACCCCTAGCACTTAAATTGATATACAACCCCTCAGGGGCAACTAGGTCATGTAGCACTCCTCTTCATCGCACGGCCACGCCGTTGCCGCAGACTGCGTCCTCCCGACGCAAGCCCTGCGATCCCGCCACGCGTCCGCCGGCATCGAAGCTTCTTGGCGCGCCCGGATCCCGCCTCCGCCCGCCAAGCCTCCGGTCTTGGTTTTGTGACTCAACCAAGTAACCTGACGGTTTTATGGTGAACCGCCGCAAACCCCGCGTGCAGACTCCGGTCGTGAGCCGCTACCCTGCATCGGCTCTGGTCGACGACTTCGTCTTGCTTTTCTTGCCATCATGCGTCCCGCACTTGACCCCGCTGGCCACCGGGTCCCTCGAGTCAGGCCTACTTGTCTCTCCACTCCTCGGAGGCCCCACAAGGCATAGACCTTTCGCGCCCACTCTTTACCTGCACCAACGCAAATCAAGCCGCAACCTGCACCCGCAATACTCGGCCAAGAGTTAGTCCACACCACGTTGTCAATCACTCATCACAGCCAGGAGCCACCATCCACCGGTCCTCGGACGCTCCGGTCCTCACCGGAGAACCACCCCCGATATCAACCAAATGTTCTCCGGGCCTCCCATCTGCAACTCAAAACCAAGAGCGAGAACGAGCAAATGACTCAACACTTGGGTTAGTCCCAAAGGTGTGAAACCAGTGTCGGGTCATTTCCTCAAAAGTAGGGTTAGCAACATCTATCCTACCGCACCTATCAAAACTGCGATCCATCCTATCAAACCAATCAAACCTGGATCCACCATGGGAAAACCACTCCCGTCTCATTGGAGGAGTACGACTACCATGATAGGAAAAGCATGGTCCGTAGACCCACTGAGACTCAAAGCTGCGACCTCTCCCAAACTCGTATTGATCACGAGGTGGAGAACGTCCAGCAAACTCACCACCTGCAAGCTCTCTAGACCAGCCACCAGAACCACAACCTCCTCCAACAAACTGAGACTCATCACGAGCACGAAAACCAAACTGGTCCCCTGCTGCCTCCAAACTGGTCTGACCGATTTCAAAACCGGTCTGACCAGTTTCACTCCTCCAGTAGAACCTCTTCCTCCCACAACACTGTTTTCTCCCCAAGCCGGAACCTTACACACAAAACCCTTTCCCTTAGGCAGTGACATACGAGGCTAAGGCACACCATGAGAAGGGTGGTACCTGTCCTTGTTTGCCCACTCCTTAGCCATTCTCGCCTCTCTCCTTCTCTTGTAGCAAAACTCTCTCTTGTGACCATCCTTTCCACAAAACTCACAATAGAAACGGATTGGTTTGGGCTTAGGCTTGGGGTGAGGCTCTTCACACGGCTTCTCACTAGGTTTCTCACTAGGCTTTTCACTTGCCTTCTCACTCGGTTTTTCTCTCAGTTGGTTTGGCTTGGATGCAAACTTGTCTTTGGGTGTGGGTTGTGGTGGAACTGAAACATTCTCAAATTTCCCTTCTCTCTCACCACTGCACTCACCAAACTTATCAGATCCCAAAGCCCAACCATCAAAGCGCTTACAACTAGCAATCATCATACCAAGCTGAGGTTTCTGACTAGACAACCAACTCAGCACTTCACGCAACTTATCATTCTCATCTTGCAAGCAACCAATACATTTAGCAAGATCCAAATTCTTTACAGCATGCAATTCACAGGTACAGCAAGAGGTAGGAATAGGCACTTTCAAATCAGCCTCAAGCGAAACAATGCAAGATCGAAGCTCAACAATTTTTTCATGCAAACCAGGGCAAGAAGTACATGCACCAAGCAAAGTGGGCCTAGATTGTAGCTCAGCTAACTCAACCCTAAGCACATCTAGTTCCTCACACTTGGAGCATGCTTTTCCCTGAGAGTAGTCAAATCAGCTAGGAAAATAGAGCAATCAGCACAATCAACCTCATCAAAAACCACGGGACTAGCCTTAAGAGAATCAATTTCAAGCTTGCCATCAAGAACCTGTGTTTCTAGCTCAGCCACTCTAGTCCTAGCATCTTCAAGCAAAGCTCTAAGCTCCTTCTTAAGCTTCTTAGCCTCTCTAAGCATGTGATCGCGATTATCAAGCAAGTCAACCAGCTCCTTATTCTCCTTGCGCAAAGAAGAGAGCTCATCACATACCTCATCCTCGGAGTCTAAGTCCGAGTCGTCCTTCTGACTTCTCTTGCTGATGGAACTTGAATTGCTTGTAATTCGCCATGTGTTTGAGAATTGTCCTCACTTCCTTGCCTTTGTTTCTCATTTTTCCCTCAACTTTTTCTTATCATCATCAAGCCATGGTTCCAATCCTTCGTCATATCGTCATCACCGACTTCAATGTCGTCCTTTGTCGCTGCCTCATCTTACACATTTTTTTATTTTTCCTCCAGAACAGAAAATGTACTGAAACACCCCTCCACGTTGAATTTTATGAAATTATCTTTCCAACGAGCCATCATATGCATGAAACGGGTTCCAAACAAGAGAGTTGTGCCAATTTTACTCCGGCGATGCAATCTGTCCAAGGCTGATTTCAGACTGCACAGCGCTCAATGGTTTTGCCATATCTCATTGTACGGGTCTTCAAAATTGATGATTCTTGATGCGTTGGAAACAAGGTTTCAAGTAGCTTCTGAAAATTAAATTTTCTTCCATTGTACATCTCTGAACATGTGCTCAAATCTTGATGGAAACAGCAACTTCCCTCTTAAGCCTTGTAGATGACTAACGATCTTGATTGCAATTGGTCAAGAACTCATGGGAACACTTCTCCATGCCTACAAAACAAATCTAATGCACATTCTACCCCCGGGGTTATGGTTGGGAGTAGAAACAATTTCCAACAAACCAAATGCATCCCTAAGATCTTAGCTTGTGGCATAGCTCACCTAGTAAAGAGAAAAGTAAGAACCTAATGAGTGTACGTGCGTGTAGGTGAAAATGCAAATGAAAGGGAGGGATATAAACAAAACAATGTTTACATCAAATTCTAAGCTCCATGCTTACAAAGTGGTTGCCAAACTTCTCCACCGCCATAAAGATTTATCAACCAAGGTCAAAACACCATGTTTATCCCAAGATTAACAATTCTTAATAGTGTAAGAGAGGTAGGGCGCATTGTGAAGTTTATAAACCAACCAATGAAATATAAATTAACAAGGCTAAAAAAACTCAAATGATGATTGTCCGTAATCAAATCTAAACACCATGTTTACACAAGATTACAAAAGCAAATATCTCGTGCGCGCGAAGCACCATTATGGAAATAAAGCATTCATCAAAAAGTTTTGCGAAGAAGCCAAGCTAACCTATGCATGATAGAACAAAAAGGGGGGTTGATGCAAAATGCAAATGCGAAAAGGAATTAGTGAAAAGGGTCAGCAATGTTTGAAAAAGCCTTTCAAAGTTGTTCCTTATAATGACAAGCAAGTCACTTTATAGTCTTGTCAACAAAGCATTTTATCAAAAGACCTTAAAACATGCTAACAAGGTTTTAAGGTAAGGCTTATGGGTATCCTATATTTTTGGCTTAAGACAAGAATTTTGAAAAGATAAGTCGGGTGTAGAAATTCTATCTAAGGTGGTTTTGAAAAAAAGATGAAAAGCGAGGGTTAGATTTTCGGATGAAAAACAAACCTATGGTTTTAGGATTACTGAAGGTATGAGGGGTTTTTTCTAAGGGTTTAGGATGAGGCTAGTCAAAACTTTAATTAGAAAGGGGTAGAGATAGACTTTGTCGACTTGACATAAGTCGATCCCTCCCTTTGTTGGCCTAGGTTCTAGGTGTGGTTTGATAGGAAGGTTTAGGTAAAGATGAGATTTTTTTAAGGGTTATAAAAGATGAGATGCAACATGCAACATAATGCAAAGGTGGAGAACAAAGTGGAATGAAGTGCAACATGATTATGAATGAACAAAATGATATGACATGATATGGTGGTGATCTAAGCCAAAAGAAAAATTTAGCCTAAGATAACTAGCCACAAGTTTAGAATCAAAAGGGATCATGCTTCATATTTCTCTCTAAAGACACAAATAAAAAGACTCTAAACACTACACAAAAAAGGGGTCTACAAGTTTCCCAAAGTTCAAGTAGCAAAGTGCTCACTCAATGTGTGTGTGTGTGTGTATTAAAGCATACAACATGTGGTTGTGACATTTATTAGAGCAATGGTACGATGTTACTTGAAGTTTTCAAATAAAGAACACAATGTAGACTTGTCATATTTTATATAGATATATAAAAAGATCGGGTTGCCTCCCGCAAAGCGCTTCATTTAAAGTCATAGAGCTCGACTTTCTCACTTACCTTTTTATTGTCGTGAAGCCATGGTTACTTGTGCGAGAATCCAAAGTAGCCATGCAGCTTGACGTTGCCTTTAGGAAATCCGTCGTGGTTCGCTTCCAACATCATCATGTGTTGAGTGGTGCCTCTTGTGTCATCATTCACCCCTGCTCCGGAGGGTTTGTTTTAGTGCTTAGCTTCTGAATTTCATTATGTATGTGTTGTGGAACCGTTGCCCCATCTTCTATTTATTATCATTGTGTCCATCTCCTCTATCTTGTCGTCATCGCCTTGTTTCTGCCTCTTCTTCGTGGATTTACCCCTGCATCCAGAACAGAACATATACCAAAATATAGTTCTATTGAAAAATTTATAAAATTACCTTTCCAACATGTACTCATTCGCCTTAATCGGAGTCCGAATGAGGGAGCTATGGCTGTTTCACTTCAGCACTGCTTGCTGTCCAGAATTTCAGCATGTGCAACCATGACGGCCATATCCGCTTGTAGGAACCTCCGATTGCCTTGCCGCTTGATTTGTTGGAGCGTAGACTTCATGCAGCTTCTGAAAATCCAAATATATCTAATTGTTTTCTGCTGAGGCTCATGCAAATATCGCGATGATATCGTCATCCTTTCGTCCATAGATCCGGAGATGTAAGTGTGGTCTTCATCTTGAAGTCTTTTAGGGCACCATGTCATGCATCTTTGGCTTCAAAAATCATAACCATCGCTGCATGAGCATGATGGTAATGGAATCCTTCTCCATCATGCTTGACATGGTCGTTTCCGAAACCTATAGCTTGGACAAACAATCCTCCAAAAGACATTAGTCTAAAAACTTAATCGACACATAGGCATACCTTGTTCATCTTCGTTTGCTTTGAATGTTGCAAACTTTTCTCGATCGCTTTGTGTCTAGTTTTCCACCTACTTTCAAGGACACAAATAACAAAGCAAGCGTATATGCAATGATAAAAATTAGGGTTAGTTAAAAGAAAGATAGATCGCCCTAGGGTTCGAGTTGTCGATCCCCAGCAACGGCGCCAGAAAAAGGGGCTTGTTGATGGTGTAAAACCGTGCTCAAGTTCACCGCAAGCCTACGGGTGACTTGGTGCCTTTTTCACCAAGGAGGGTCCTCCTTAGATTTGTCCATCCAAGGATCGGAAGCAAACCACTAAGGTTCTCTATCTAACCTACCGGTCTAACCCTGTGTGAAGCATTGATTGCATAAAGGTAACATACAAACACGAATGGATGTATGGATCACATCCACCTAGCCATAATGGTAAGCAAACCAAAGGTAAACCTAGCCTATCGTCTTCTCGTTGCTGTACCGGCCAAGGTGATACACCAATCTAAACGTATACTATGATAAGAATTACACTCGATATGGAGTAACCCGATATGGAGTGGTCAGATGCACGTTCACTCGCCGCTTTCTCCCCTCTCGTACTGTCACTACGCGAGGATAATCATCACCAAGCGATAAACCTCGGTCCGTGCACTACTATGGTGTATCCGCAAGACAAGACTAATCACCATGATTCGATCTAGTCCTACTAAAGGCATATGGTAGCTACACATATGAATAAGTATAACTCGTAGTAGATCAAAGTATGACAAGATATAGTTACATCACCGAATGTTGAAGGTACAAATGACTTAACGAATTCAAGTCGCGGCTCCGGAACACCACCATGGCTTTACCACGTAGGGTCAACCATGGCGGCTAGGGCATGGCCTAAGCCATCTCCTAGGCAACTCGAGGACTCGCGGCAGTCGTCGGCTTCCTCCCGGTGCTTCTCCTTCGTCTTGGCGGCTCTCTGATGATTGGATGGATGTGGCGGCCGGCGGAGGCAGAGGCAATAAATAGACAAGCACCTAGGGCAAAAGGGGGACGCGAACCGGGCCCGGAGTGGGCTTGGACAGTCGGCCCAGGCCGGCCGGCCCAGGCCCGGTTCGGCCCCGGTTTCCTCCCCGGTTGCTTCTCGCGTGATCCCTTATTTGTGTGCACTTGCATGTGGGCATTTGACGTCATTTCCTTCACGGTTAAGGCTTGAATCCTTGCTATCCAAGCTTCGCTGTTTTCTGGTTGAGTCCCTGAAGACTTGCACGTTGACACTTCAGTCCTCGGGTCATTTGGAGTCATGTTCATCGCGTGTCTTGACTTGTGACGGGCTTCATGATCTTCTCTTGAAGTGCTTGATGAACTTATCCCGAAAGTCTCCTCTTTAACGTTAATTTCCTGCGTAAACAACAAACTCCAAAATCGACATGCGAGAGTGAACTTGATACCTCTAGGGGTTAGTACCATTGGTTAGAATATCAAATATGTGCAAATGTTGATGGTAAACTTATAGCTAGGTGTACCAAAATCGACCGTCAACAGACCCTAAACCAGTCCGACCGGTTCTCCAAGCCGGTCAGGCCGGTTTCGGCCAGACATCCATGCCCGGTCTTTGGCCACGGCTTTGTGGCTCAGCCGAGTAACCCGATGATTTTCTGGTGAACCACCGCAAACCCCACGAACTTGATGTAGCCTCTGCCAATCACCACTCATGACTTGGCTCCCAAGAAGTCCCGGCTCGACCTTGGTTTTGTGGCTCAACGAAGAAACCGTCCATGACTTCATCTTACTGTTCATGCCACCATGCGGCTCGCACTTGACCCCGCTGGCCACCGGGTCCCTCGAACGAAGCCTACTTGTCTTCTCCACACCTAGAGGCCTCACCGGCGACGACCTTTCGCGCTTGTTCTTCAACTGCACCAACACCAGTCAAGCCGCAACCTGCACCTGCATTACTTAGCCAAGAATCAGTCCACACAACGTTGTCAATCACTCATCACACAAGGAAGCGACCATCCACTGGTCCTCGAACCACACATGGTCCTCAAAAAGAAGGATAAGAGCATGAGAATGTGTGTAGACTATCGCTCACTGAACGAAGTTACCATCAAGAACAAGTATCCCCTCCCCAGAATAGATGATTTATTCGACCAACTGAAAGGAGCCAAGTATTTTTCGAAGGTGGATCTAAGGTCAGGATACCACCAACTCAAGATTAGAGAAAGCGACATCCCCAAGACCGCCTTTGTCACCCGTTACGGGCAGTATGTGTTCACAGTGATGTCCTTTGGACTCACCAACGCACTAGCGTATTTTATGAACCTCATGAACAAGGTGTTTATGGAAGAGCTGGACAAGTTTGTCGTAGTCTTCATTGACGACATACTTGTTTACTCCAAGAGTGTGGAGGAACATGAGTAGCATCTTCGAGTAGTGCTGGGGAAACTAAGGGCACACAGGTTGTATGCTAAGTTCAGCAAGTGTGAGTTCTGGCTGGAGAAAATATCCTTCCTTGGGCATATTCTGACTGCGGAAGGAGTAGCAGTAGACCCCGGGAAAGTCGAAACAGTCTCCAACTGGCAACAACCGACCAATGTGAGCAAAATCAAAAGCTTTCTTGGTTTAGCAGGGTACTATCGGAGGTTCATTGAAGGATTTTCCAAGATTGTCCGACCCATGACAGAGTTGCTTAAGAAAGAGAAGAAGTTCAACTGGACCGAGTCAAGCGAAAGAAGTTTCCAGGAGTTGAAGAGAAGATTGACCACAGCCCCAGTGCTGACCCTGCCAGACATTCAACGGGATTTTGTCGTATATTGCGACGCGTCCCGACAAGGGTTGGGATGTGTTCTCATGCAAGATGGGAAAGTAGTGGCATATGCTTCCCGCCAGCTCAAACCCCACGAGCAGAATTATCCCACCCATGATTTGGAGTTTGCAGCCGTAGTGCATGCCCTTAAGATTTGGAGACACTACCTGATTGGGAATAAGTGTGAGATCTATACCGACCACAAGAGCCTAAAGTACATCTTCACCCAGCCCGAGCTGAACCTAAGGCAAACAAGGTGGCTAGAGTTAGTCAAAGATTATAACCTAGCGATTCACTACCACCCAGGGAAAGCCAATGTAGTAGCAGATGCCCTAAGCCGAAAATCCTACGAGAAGGCAGCACCCAAGAGTACCCAGTTGCAAGAGGAAATGGCACGACTCAACGTATCACCCACAGACAGATGGACAGACCGAGAGGATAAACCAAATTCTAGAAGACATGTTGAGAGCATGCGTCCTCACCTATGGCAAAGACTGGGAACAGAGCCTACCATATGCAGAGTTCTCCTACAACAACGGCTATCAAGCAAGCCTAGGAATGTCACTGTTTGAAGCCTTATATGGGAGGAAATGTAGGACACCCCTGATGTGGTCAGAAGTGGGAGAATGTGCCTTAGTTGTGAAGACCATGTGTGGTTCGAGGACCGGTGAATGGTCGCTTCCTTGTGTGATAAGTGATTGACAACGTTGTGTGGACTGATTCTTCGCTAAGTATTGCAGGTGCAGGTTGTGGCTTGACTCGTGTTGGTGCAGGTGAAGAACAAGCGCGAAAGGTCGTTGCCGGTGAGGCCTCCAGGAGTGGAGAAGACAAGTAGGCTTCGTTCGAGGGACCCGGTGGCCAGTGGGGTCAAGTGCGGGCCACATGGTTGCATGAACAGCAAGATGAAGTCGTGGACGGTTTCTTGGTAGGGCCTCAAAACAAAGGGAGAGCCTGGACTACGTGGGAGCCGAGTCATGAGTGGAGATTGGCGGAGGCTACACCGAGTTCGCGGGGTTTGCAGTGGTTCACCAGAAAACCACTGGGTTACTCGGTTGAGCCACAAAACCGAGGCGGAAGACTCGACGAGGAGGTGCGGCCACCCAGGTCGGTTCAACCGCCTAGGAGGGGCGGTCAGACCGCCTGGGGCCGGTCAAATCTCCCGGGCCAGTCTAACCGCCCAGGGGGCGGTCTGACCGCCCTGGCCGCCGGTGCCGAGATGCTTCAAAGTGGAGGACACGCGTCGGGATCGCAAGGCTTGCGTCGAGGCTATGCAGGTTGCGGTCGTCGGGCATCCGTCCGATGAAGATATTCCGAAGACTTCCAAATCCGCCCTTGAGGGGCATGTTTCCCTAGTTATTAGTGAAGGGTAGTTTAGTCTTTTGGGTGCCTCCATATATACTCATTGAGTGGGTGGATGGCAATCAACTCTTGGAACCCTAGCTCATTTATTTTTCCATTTTTCGTTCTCCATTTTCCCTAGTTTTTCCTAGGACTAGCTTGAGAGCTTCATGTGAGATCTAGAGAGAGGGATGGATGTTTGGGCGGCAAGCTAGACCTTCTACGAACCTTCATGGTATGTATAGATGGTTCGGCGTTGTTCCTCAAGGTGGTTTTCCCGCTCTCTTTTGTGTTGACATTCGGAGCTCTTTGTTGGCGGTGTTTTGAGGACGATTTCTTGGGGTTTTTGGTGGGTGTCACGTATGAGGATCTTGTGCCTCTTTGGCTGGTGACTTTGCCCCCAAATCTCCTTTGAATCGGACTCGATTTGGTGGTTTTTCGAGTTGGGCGAGTTCTTGACCTAGAGAGGCGATTTCATCGATTTCTCTTGATTGTGAGCGTTTCGGGTCGATTCCTTTGAGGTAGAGGTTGCCCAGGAGGTAACCCAGCTAATCCCGAAGTTTCGCTGCAATCCGTGGAGTGATTTGGGAGATCGGGCGCGAGGAAGTTAGGGTTTGTCCCGCGGGCTATTTTTCTTGGAGAGGTCTAACCGCCTAGAGGGGGCCGTCTAAACGCCCTGGGTGTTTCTAGGTCAAAGTTTTGTTTCGCCGGATTTTCCTCTGTGAGTTTGTTCGCTTTGATCAGAGGAGCGTCTGGGTGAAATTTCGGGTCGTTCTCATGTTGTTAGCTAGGTGTTCTTGGTTGGGGTTCGTTGCTGGGTACAGGAGGTTAGACCGCCCCAGGTAGCTGGTCTAACCGCCCCTAGGCCCCTGGGTGTAGTTTTGGTTTTCGCCAAGATTTTCTAGTAGCTAGCATGGCCTTGACCAGAGATCTTTGTTGGTGAAACCGTGGTGCGTTTTGGTGCTCGGAAGAGGTGTTTCGGAGGATTTCTTGGTTACCAGGTGGAGGTGGTCTAACCGCCCCCTATACCCGGTCTAACCGCCCCCCTCTGGACAGCCGGCTTTCGAGTTGTTTCCGCTGTCGTGGGTGCGTGTGTGTTGAGGTTGCTGGTAGTGTTTGTTCCTAGGACCAGTAGCACTCCAGTGGCTACGTGGTTTTGGCAAACGGAAGGTACAAGTGCGGAGCGTGTGATTTTGGGGGTTCGACCGAGCAAGTTCATCTTGTCGGAGTTTCAATCTCCCTCGAGAAGAATTTTTATCGGCTCCCATTAACTCCCCCCTCTCTGGTCGCCTAATCGGTCCTTCAAGTGGTATCAGAGCTGGTTCGGGTATTTGTTGACTCTAACCAGTCTAAGATCCAAGGATGGCGTACCAGGAACGAGGCTCGGGTCCTCCACACTTCGATGGCAAGAATTACCAGATGTGGAGTAAGCGAATGGGTGCGTTCCTCCGCGGAAAGGGTCAGATTCTTTGGAATGTCACGGTGGACACAGGCTACGTCCAGCCGATGGACTTCCTTGCTCTAGGATCGAGGGACAGATTCGACGCCAACAATAAGGCGGTCGACTACTTGTTTCGTGCTTTGTGTCAGCCTGAGTTCGATCGGGTGCACACCGAGCACTTGGCTTGTAGAATTTGGTCGGTCTTTGAAGGAGTCTCATGTTGGGAATGCCCGGGTTCGAGCACGGATGTATGCGACCTACGGAGAGAGTATGAGAACTTCACTCATCTCCCCGGTGAGTCCATCGATGCCTTGTTTCGAGAGGTTCACGGTGGTTGTGAACAACATGAGGGCCAATGTGGACGTGCTCCCGTACGATGATCATGATAGGGCGTACAAGCTCTTACACTCTTTGGATCGTACAATATGGGGCGGAAAGTTCGAGGCCATTGTGGAGTCGGGAGAAGTATGACACTCTGACGGTGAATGAGCTGTTCTCGAAGCTCAAGTCGGCTGAGGTGGATAGGGGCATGACTGCCAAGCTCGAGGGTCCGACTGATTCCCATAGTCTCGCCCTCGTTGGTGGTTCGAAAGGAAAGGCTAACACTAACCCATCCACCAGGATGTTTTCTTTGTCCTCGTTGATGTCTATGCCAGATGAGGAGTTTGACGTGCTTGGAGAGGACGAGCTGGCGCTCCTGACGAGGCGGTTCGAGAGGCTGCACGAGAACCGAGTGAACATGAGGAGGAACACGAGGACATGCTTCCAGTGCGGCAAGCCAGGACACTTCGTCGCCGACTGCCCGGAGAAGGTTGAGAACAAGGACGGCTACAAGCACAAGCCGAGGAACGATGGCAAGTACTGGTCGAGGCGCGACCACAAGAGCAAGCACAAGAACAAGTACAAGGACGAGCGAAGATCGAGGAAGAAGGAGAGCCGAGGCAAGGCCCGAGCGATGGTTGGAGCGAGCGACGTCGACTCCAGTTCCGCGTACTCCACCTCGAGCTTGAGCAGCAGTGAGGATGAAGGTGATCGTCGCAAGAACAAGAAGTCATCCAAGAACCTGAGCGGGCTGAGCTGCTTCGCGAGAGACGGCTTATGCACCATGGCGCTGAGCTCCGGCAGCAAGAAGAGCACACAGAGCGACTCGGACTCTGAGTCCGATGACGAGGTGTGTGATGAGCTTCCCTTCTTGCACCAGGAGAATGAACGGCTTGGTACTCTGCTTGATAATCATGATGACATGCTTAGAGAGGCAAAGAAAATGAGAAAAGATCTTAGGGCTTCACTCGAGGATGCTAGGACTAGAGTGGCTGAGCTAGAGACACAGGTGCTTGATAGCAAACTTGAGATTGATTCCCTTAAGGCTAGCCCTGTTGTTTCGGATGAGGTTGATTGTGCTGATTGCTCCATCTTTTTTGCTGATCTTTCTTTGTTTAAGGAGAAGCATGCCTTTTAGTGTGAGGAACTAGATGTGCTTAGGGTTGAAGTGGCTGAGCTTAAGTCTAGACCTGCTTTGCTAGGTGCTTGCACTTCTTGCCCTGTTTTGCATGCTAAGATTGACGAGATGCATGCCTACACTAGTTCTTTTGAGGCTAAATTGAAGGAACCCATGCCTACATCATGCTCTACCTGTGAAATGCATGCTTTGAAAAATTTGGAACTTGCACATTATGTTGATCGTTTGCAGGATGAGAATGATGACTTGAGAAAGTTGATGGGTTGGTTGTTTGGTCATGAGCCTCAGTTGAGGATGATGATCGAGGCATTTAAGAGGCAGGATGGTGAGGGACTTGGGGCAAATAAGGTTGGTGAGGGAAGTGGAGACAATATCACAGAGCCACCAAAAACCCACCACGAGAATGATTTCCCCCAAAACCTAACTATCTTAGGAACCGACTAGACACAACCCCAGCTCCACCCATATTTTCTACACCCACAAAAGATCTCCAAAAGCCTATCAAGTTTGTGAGCACTTCCGGGAAAGTGTTCTTTGGGAAAGTGAGTGAGAAGGCTAGTGAGGAGAAATCGGTGGAGGAGTTGAGTGGAGAGAAACCAAGCGAGCAGCCCCAATCCAAGCCTAAACCTAAGCTTGTGAGGTTCCGTTGTGGCCATTGTGGGAAAGAGGGTCACAAGGATGAGTTTTGCTTCAAGAGGAAGCGGGAAGAGAGGATGGCAAAGGAGTGGGCGAACAAGGATAGGTACAACCCTTCCCATGGTGTACCTAAGCCTCGTATGCCACTTCCCAGGGGTAAAGTTGTGGTGAGAAGTGTTCCAGCATGGGGAGATGCGAGTTCCCGCAGTCGAGGAGCAGTTCTGGAGGGGGCGGTCAGACCGGCCTGGCTAGGCGGTCAGACCGGCCCTGCCTAGAGGGGGCGGTTAGACAGGCCTGGCTAGGCGGTTCAACCGCCCCCCCCCCCCGAGTGCGGGCGGAGTGGTTTTCGAGGTGGTGAGTCGAGAGGTTTCAGGTCTGGAGGTGGAGTTACTAGTGGTTGGTCTGGAGAGACAGCAGGAGGTCAGTTTGCTAGGCATTCTCCCCCTCGAGTTCACTACGGGGATGGGAGGAGTCGTAGCTTTGAGAAGGAGAGGAGGGACGGTCCACGGGTTGTCTTCCGTGGCTTTGGTCCTCCTCTAGGCAGTGAGGGGTGGTTTCCTCGGAGTGGTTACCGAGGTGGTGTTCGTGGTGGTAGCTATGGTAGGAAAGATGGCTTGATGTGTGCTAACCCAACTTTCGAGCAAATGGCTCGGCACTGGTTTTACTCTTTTGGTACTAACCCCAGTGCTGAGTCGTTTGTTCGCTCATGTGCTCAGTTTTGAATTTCAGGTGGGAGACTTGAAGAACATTTGGTTGATTGACTCCGGTTGCTCGAGGCATATGACCGGAGACAGGGGGTGGTTCTCAAGTCTCGTCCCGGTGGTGATGAAGAGGTACATCACGTTTGGGGACAATGGGCGTGGGCGTGGGCGTGTGCTTTCAGAAGGTGAGATAAAAGTGAGTGACAAGATCACTCTTAGGTGTGTTGCTCTTGTTCAATCGCTGGGGTACAATTTGCTTTCTGTGTCCCATTTGTTGGAAGAGGGCTTTGAGGTGTTGTTTCGGCCAGGTGGTTCTCGTATTTTGGACTCTCGAGGGAACTTGTTTGTATGGTCGTTCCCGAGGGTCAGGTGTTTCATGCTGATTTTTCTCAGTCTTCGGGTGTGGAGCGTTGTTTCTTGGCTGGTTCTTCGAGTGAGTTGTGGAAGTGGCATAGGAAGTTCGGTCACTTGAGCTTTGACCTTCTGTCTCGCTTGAGTAAACTCAATTTGGTCCGAGGATTGCCACGTTTGAGGCTTGAGAAAGAGTTGGTTTGTGCGTCGTGTAGGCATGCCAAGATGGTAGCCTCTTCTCACCCGCCTCTCACCGATGTGATGACTGAGCGTCCATGCGAGCTGCTCCATATGGACCTTGTTGGCCCAGCTCGTGGGCGATCTGCGGGTGGGAAGTGGTATGTCCTTGTTGTGGTGGACGACTATTCTTGGTATGCGTGGGTGTTCTTTCTTGAGGATAAGGGGGAGACGTTTGGTTTTGTTCGAGATCTAGTCTTGAGGTAGAGGAACGAGAGGCACAGAGATGCCATACGAGCTATCCGCAGTGATAATGGCTCGGAATTCAGAAACTCTCGTTTTGAAACCTTTTGCCATGACTTGGGTCTTGAGCACCAGTTTTCGAGTCCGTATACGCCTCCCTAGAATGGTGTTGTGGAAAGGAAGAACGGAACCTTGTGCGAGATGGCTCAGACGATGCTTGATGAGCATATGACTCCGAGGAGGTATTGGGTTGAGGCGGTGAATACCGCGTGCTATGTGTCAAACAGGATCTACCTCAGAGTGCACAAGAAAAAGACATGCTATGAGTTGATGCATGGTCGCACACCCAAGGTGAGTCACTTCCATGTCTTTGGTTGCAAGTGTTTCATTTTGAAGAAAGGCAGGAAGTTGGATAAGTTTGAGGCTAGGTCTGTCGATGGTATTTTCTTTGGTTATGCATCTCACTATAGAGCATATCGTGTGCTCAATCTTGAAACTAACCAAATCGTGGAGACTTGCGAGGTAACCTTCGACGAGACAGAGCCACGTAGTCAGCTTGTCTTTGAGTGTGCAGGTGATGATGGGCTTGGCGAGGAGATCTTTCAGGACGAGGAGCATGAACATGGAGATGATGAAGATGGCGGTGCGGTGCCCCCGGCTGAACATGTACCCACTACTTCGACTAGGGTGATGAACGGACCCTCAACTACACCTACAATGACAAATCAAGAACAAGGAGAAGCTAATGTTGAGGGGGAGGTAGCATCGAGGCGAGAACCTCCCCGGCGAATACAAGTGGATCACCCAGCTTCGAGGATCATTGGCGACATGAATGAACGCACTACACGGTCGAGGGTTCGAAACAATTCCCATTTCGCTCATGCTGCGTTTGTTGCTACTTTTGAGCCCAAAGACATTAGACACGCACTATCTGATCACAATTGGGTTAATTCGATGCATGAGGAGTTGGAGAACTTTGAGAGGAATCAGGTGTGGGAGCTGGTTGACCCTCCCCCAGGGTGCAAGCCGATTGGTACAAAGTGGGTGTGGAAGAACAAAGAGGGAGAGAAAGGTGAGGTTGTGAGGAACAAGTCGAGGCTTGTTGCTCAGGGGTTCAGTCAGAAGGAGGGGATCGACTACGAGGAGACCTTTGCTCCCGTAGCCCGTTTGGAGGCGATTAGGATCCTTCTAGCCTTTTCCGTGGCTAAAGGGTTCAAGTTGCACCAAATGGATGTGAAGAGTGCTTTTCTGAATGGTGTGTTGGAGGAAGAAGTGTATGTGAGGCAACCTCCAGGGTTCGAGAGTGAGAAGTACCCGCACCGGGTGTACAAGTTGAGGAAGGCGCTGTATGGGTTGAAGCAGGCGCCTAGAGCTTGGTATGGTAGGTTGAGGGGGTTCTTGTTTGAGAGAGGTTTTGAGATGGGGAAGGTCGATCAGACCTTGTTTTTGCTGAGGCATGGCAGAGATATCCTGATTGTGCAGGTGTACGTGGATGATATTGTCTTTGGTGGCTCGTCTAACTCTCTTGTTGCAAGGTTTGCAGATGATATGAGCATGGAATTTGAGATGAGCATGATGGACGAGTTGCAGTTCTTCCTCGGGCTACAAATCAAACAATCAAAGGAAGGAACATTTGTGCACCAGGCTAAGTACACCAAGGACATTGTGCGGAAGTTCAAGATGGAGGACTCCAAGGCTATGACGACACCGATGAGTACGACTACAGCTCTTGATGCGGACGAGGAAGGTGAACACGTGAACCAGAAGGAGTACCGGAGCATGATCGGGTCACTCCTCTACTTGACGGCGACGAGGCCGGACATACTGTTCTCGGTGTGTCTGTGCGCTCGTTTTCAAGCGTCTCCGAGGACTTCGCATCGGCAAGCGGTGAAGCGAATTTTCAGGTACTTGCGTCACACTCCCGACTTCGGCCTTTGGTACTCCACGTCCTCTTCTTTGGCGCTTCATGGTTTTTCAGACGCGGATTTTGCCGGGTGTCGGTTGGATAGGAAATCCACTTCTGGGACTTGCCAGTTTTTGGGTTCTTCTTTGGTGTCTTGGTCTTCCCGCAAACAATCGAGTGTTGCTCAATCCACTACCGAGCCCGAGTACGTTGCCGCTGCTAGTTGTTGCTCTCAGCTCCTTTGGATTTCATACACCATGAGTGACTTTGGTGAGGAGTATACCCATGTCCCACTTCAATGTGATAGCACCAGTGCCATAAGCGTTGCAAAGAACCTAGTGCTCCATTCCAAAACCAAGAACATAGAAGTGAGGTATCATTTTCTGAGAGACAATGTAGAGAAAGGGAAGATAGCTTTGATCCATGTTCCCACACATGACCAACTAGCCGATATTTTCACCAAACCCATAGATCAAGCAACTTTCACTCGTTTGCGGGGGGAGCTTGGTGTGTGTTTGATTTCTTGAGTTGGGTGTGTGGGAGCTCCTTTGTAGCATATGTATAGTTTACTTTGTGCATTTCTTGCATTTGGCATGGCATATGTAACATGATGTATATGCATCCTTGTATCTTAGATTGCATGCATTTTGTATCATATGCATTGGATAGGAAAAGCTTCTCCTATATACATTGTTCACCATGGGATGCTATATATGTTTTTGTGAGCTTGTTTGGTAGGCTATGGTTAGTTTGGCTTAGCTCTTGATGATCTTGTTGAATGATCCATGGTTGATGGCTATGTTTTTGAAAAATGTCACATATATGCTCTCTCATGTGTAAACGCCTTTATATGATCTTGACATGTTTTAGTGGCTTTGCTATGCTTAATTTGTGGTTGGATAGCTAGTTTATTGATCATATGGGGCCAAAGGCTCATTTGCCATCATGAATGTTTAGCCCTCTTGCTTTATGTTATGGAGGGGCATAAGGTCCTTTTTGTCGCAAAGACATTTCATGTACCATTTATAAATCTGAAAATGAAATGGAAACTGCTTGGAAAATATGTTCCCATGTCATATGTGCTGAAATTAATTTGCTTTGGGTGCTAAACCGTTGCATGATGCCTACCAATGAGAAGTCTCATACATAGAAGTATGCACATGGCTCGGTGGCTTTGACATGACATGAGGTGCTTGTGGGTGTTTGTGATGGTCTTATGATTAGAATGGCTGTCCTAGTATGAAGTTTGTGTGGCTTTGCCATTTTGAAATGTTTTGCTCTTGTTTAGGTTTTTGCTTGTGAGAGAGTAACTTTTCACAAAATTACTCAAATCCTCTTTAGCCTTGTCCAATGGTTGTGAAACTTGGTGATCACGTAGTTAAGGTCATTACGAACATGTAGAGTATCTAACTTGCTCATTTGGACTTGTGTAGCTCCTTGTGATGAATTTTGTATATTTGAGAAGCTATATGTGGAAAGTTTTCGCATTTTGCCTTGATTCATGCATTGTCAACAAGGGGGAGAAGTTTGTGCATGCTTTGGGCACCTGGGAGTGTTTGGAAGGTGTTCCAATTGGTTCTGGCAAATTTTGAGCAGTTTGGTGCAGGGCCGGTCACATGGGGCGGTCTAACCGCCCCCAAGCGGTCAGATGAGTGGTAGGCGGTCTAACCGCATGGGGTGGGCGGTCTAACCTCCCTGGGCAGAGTGAGCAGGTTTTTGCTCTTTGTTGCATTCCCATGTTGCATTGCTGCATTTGTTCAGAGGGAGTGTGCTTTGGCTTAGGGGGAGCTCTTTGTGGTGTTCGAGCTTCGCTTTGGTGGTTTTCGCTCTTTGCTTGAGCTTTGCTTTGTCTCGGATGTGTCGAGCCATTGCCCTTGCCTAAGGGGTCCGAGACATGTCTTCTTCAAGTGATCTTGCTCTTTGCCTTTCTTTGGCTTTCGATCGCTTGTTGAGGTTTCTTTTTATTTGTTCTTTTCTTTTCCTTTTCTCTTTGGTTACAAATCAAGTGTGTTGTCAATGCACTCATCAAGGGGGAGATTGAGAACCATGTGTGGTTCGAGGACCGGTAGATGGTCGCTTCCTTGTGTGATGAGTGATTGACAACGTTGTGTGGACTGATTCTTGGCTAAGTATTGCAGGTGCAGGTTGCGGCTTGACTCGTGTTGGTGCAGGTGAAGAACAAGCGCGAAAGGTCGTTGCCGATGAGGCCTCGAGGTGTGGAGAAGACAAGTAGGCTTTGTTCGAGGGACCCGGTGGCCAGTGGGGTCAAGTGCGGGTCGCATGGTGGCATGAACAGCAAGATGAAGTCGTGGACGGTTTCTTGATAGAGCCTCAAAACCAAGGGCGAGCCGGGACTACGTGGGAGCCGAGTCATGAGTGGAGATTGGCGGAGGCTACACCGAGTTCGCGGGGTTTGCAGTGGTTCACCAGAAAACCACTGAGTTACTCAGTTGAGCCACAAAACCGAGGCCGAAGACTCGACGAGGAGGTGCGGCCACCCAGGCCGGTTCAACCGCCCAGGAGGGGCGGTCAGACCACCTGGGGCCGGTCAGATCTCCCGGGCCGGTCTAACCGCCCAGGGGAGGCGGTCTGACCGCCCTGGCCGCCGGCGCCGAGATGCTTCAAAGCGGAGGACACGCGTCGGGATCGCAAGGCTTGCGTCGAGGCTAAGCAGGTTGCGGTCACCGGGCATCCGTCCGATGAAGATATTCCGAAGACTTCCAAATCCGCCCTTGAGGGGCATGTATCCCTAGTTATTAGTGAAGGGTAGTTTAGTCATTTGGGTGCCTCCATATATACTCATTGAGTGGGTGGATGGCAGCCAACTCTTGGAACCCTAGCTCATTTGTTTTTCTATTTTTCGTTCTCCATTTTCCCTAGTTTTTCCTAGGACTAGCTTTTTGGGCGGCAAGCTAGACCTTGTACGAACCTTCATGGTATGTATAGATGGTTCGGCGTTGTTCCTCAAGGTGGTTTTCCCGCTCTCTTTTGTGTTGACTTTCGTAGCTCTTTGTTGGCGGTGTTTTGAGGACGATTTCTTGGGGTTTTTGGTGGGTGTCACGTATGAGGATCTTGTGCCTCTTTGGCTGGTGACTTTGCCCCCAAATCTCCTTTGAATCGGACTCGATTTGGTGGTTTTTTGAGTTGGGCGAGTTCTTGACCTAGAGAGGCGATTTCGTCGATTTCTCTTGATTGTGAGCATTTCGGGTCGATTCCTTTGAGGTAGAGGTTGCCCAGGAGGTAACCCAGCTAATCCCGAAGTTTCGCTGCAATCCGTGGAGTGATTCGGGAGATCGGGCGCGAGGAAGTTAGGGTTTGACCCGCGGGCTGTTTTTCTGGAAGAGGCGGTCTAACCGCCTGGGGGGCGGTCTAACCGCCCTGGGTGTTTCCAGGTCGAAGTTTTGTTTCGCCAGATTTTCCTCTGTGAGTTTGTTCGCCTTGATCAGAGGAGCGTCTGGGTGAAATTTCGGGTCGTTCTCGTGCTGTTTGCTAGGTGTTCTTGGTTGGAGTTCGTTGCTGGGTACAGGAGGTTAGACCGCCCCTGGTAGCCGGTCTAACCGCCCCTAGGCCCCTGGGTGGAGTTTTGGTTTTCGCCAAGATTTTTTGGTAGCTAGCATGGCCTTGACCAGAGATCTTTGTTGGTGAAACCGTGGTGCGTTTTGGTGCTCGGAAGAGGTGTTTCGGAGGATTTCTTGGTTACCAGGTGGAGGCGGTCTAACCGCCCCCTATAACAGGTCTAACCGCCCCCCTCTGGACAGTCGGCTTTCGAGTTGTTTCCGCTGTCATAGGTGCGTGTGTGTTGAGGTTGCTGGTAGTGTTTGTTCCGAGGACCAGTAGCACTCCAGTGGCTACGTGGTTTTGGCAAACAGAAGGTAGAAGTGCGGAGCGTGTGATTTTGGGGGTTCGACCGAGCGAGTTCATCTTGTCGGAGTTTCAATCTCCCTCAAGAAGAATTTTTATCGGCTCCCATTCACTCCCCCCCCCCTCTGGTCGCCTAATCGGTCCTTCAAGTTGGGCCCACTCTTATAAAGGATGCCGAAGAGCGAGTAGCCGACATCCGAGAATAGTTGAAAGCCGCCCAATCTCGACAGAAGAGCTATGCAGACAAGAAGAGGCGAGAAGCAAGCTTCAATCCTGGAGATTTCGTTTACCTCAAGGTTTCACCTATCCGAGGGACTCGGAGATTTCAGGTGCACGGAAAGTTGGCCCCTCGGTACATTGGACCGTATAAAGTACTGAAGAAAGTCGGAGTAGTAGCATACCGATTTGAGCTACCGAAGAGATGTCAGACATACACCTAGTGTTTCATGTCTCCCAGTTACGCAGATGTTTGAAGGTCCTCGAAGAAAAGTGAGTACCAGTAGAGACCATCGATCTACAGCCAGACCTTAGGTACCAGGAAGTGCCTGTCAAGATTTTGGACACAGTGATCAAAAGAACAAGAACATCAGAAGTACGGGTGTGCAGAGTTCAATGGAGCAGACACGGAGTAGAAGAAGCCACGTGGGAACGAGAGGACGCGTTGAAGAAAGAATTTCCCCACCTGTTCAAAAACTAGCCGAATCTCGAGGGTGAGATTCATTTTAAGTGGGGTAGGTCTATAACGCCTGCATTTTGAGCTCCTAATAAATCACCTAATAAATCACGCATGTTTTCAAAACTTTCCCGCTGAGCTCATTTACCCCCTTTCGAAACCCCGGTCGTTCTCTCTCACCCTCGGAGCGTGTGCCGTGAATCCCACCGGCACCGCCCGCACCCGGGCCATCGCTCACGCGTGCCGCCCCCGCCGCTGTCGGCCACCACGACGGGAATCCCGCACCGCCGCGGTCCCGCCGGCCGGTCCGCCTCGCCATCACCGCCGTCCCGGAAATTAGCGCCGAAAACCCAGGAAAACCCGCAAAAATCCTTCTTCACCTCCCTCCTAATTTTCCTAGAAATTTCTCCTAATTTTCTAAATCTCTTTTCTATTTTTCTTCCCTTATTTTCCTTTTTCCTATTTCCTTTTTTCTCTTTTCTCCTTTTCTTTTTCTTTTCTCCTTTTTCTTTTTCCCTCCTTTCCCCCCTTTCTTCTTCCTTCGGTTGGCCTCCAGGCCGACAACCCCCCTCGCGTGCCCCTGTTCTCCAGGATCGGAGCCCCCCCTTCCCTCTCCTCTGGCTGCGCCTACCCGGCAGGCTCGCCGGCGCGACACGCCAAAACCGGCCCCCGCGGCCCGCCGAGCCGCGTCGCCCCCCTCCCTTGCTCGACGGGCGACGGCCGGCCGTCACCTCCACCATTACTCCCCCCCCCCCCCCCCCCGCTCGACCCCTCCCCTGTCTGGATCGGGAGGGAGGGGAGGAAGAAGAAAGGGCACTTTGCCCATACTCCCCTGCCTTTCTCACTATCCAACTGACCGCCCCCCCTTCTCTATTCCCTCTCTTCTTCTTTTTAAATCAGACCCTATACCTTAAAACTAATCACCAAAATAACCCTACCCCCTTACAATTATACCCCTAGGATATTTAATTAAATCCTCACTATATCTAAATATTATAATTAGGTCCTTTTCTTTGAAAATAAAATACTAACAGGCCCCTAATTAACCCAAAACAACTCCTTTAACCCACCATTTCATGCGCGATTTTTATCCAAATCGTGCCCAAACTTCCTCACACCCGTACCGGGTATACCACTACCAATCCGCCACCCAAAACCCCTGCATAATATTTATTCTTCTATTTTTATCTAATTACCTTCCTCGAGCTCGGCCGGAGAAATTGTGTATGCCTATATTGATTGCATGCTTGCTTGTGTGTGCGCTATAGCCGATGGAGTGAACGAAGGAGGGTACCCCGAGCCGAAACTTGGAACCGAGTACTACGAGCAGGAGCCCGAGATCCCGAACACCGAGCCGGAACTTCCCGAAGACTTCGAAGACGGCAAGTTCAATCTCATCCTTTGATGCATGCTTTGGTCCTAGTTTTATAAACACAACCCTATACCCGTTTTACAAATTGCATATTGTTTTACTGCAAAACATGGTAGGATAGCCACCCTTGATTGCTATGATTGAACCTTGTTTGGCCAAAATGGTTGCTTTAAAAATGTGTGAGTGCTTTAAAAACGGGGCCGGGGTATTTCGGAAAATGAGTAAAGAACTGGGTAGACGGGATGGACGTGTGTGTCAGGAGTATGGGTGAGCTCGTACCTGTGTGGTTGAGCATGTTGGGAGTTGTCCATCTTGTTGTTAAGGACCGGTTGCGTGACATCTCACCTGACCCAAATCATCATACAACCACTCGAACGTTGTATGTGGCAACGGCTTAGCATAAACCCCACTAGTTAATCTACTTGCCATCTGGTGTGCGGGTGAGCGGCGGGAGACCAAGGAGTAGGGGTACGCTCTGTGTGAGGTACACCCTAGTTATGTGGGATAACCCCTTGGTTGCTTCCGTGGTGGCTCGTAGGGTTAGCAAAGGTGGGTAATGGCTTTGATAGGATCCGCGCCGGCACTAAGGTGATCGGGTGGCGGTACCCTACTTGTGGGTAAAGATGTACAACCTCTGCAGAGTGTCAAACCTATTCGAATAGTCGTGTCCACGGTATTGGACGAGTCACGGTGTGGTCACAAAACTAATGTTTGGGGTTGGGATGTTATCTTGGTCTGAGTTGTTTTCGGGTAAGGTGTGTGGCTATGTGCCCGGGGCTACTGCGGACGGGGAGTCCGGTAGTTCCACAGTGGTTTTCTTAAAACAACTGAGTCACATTGGTCATAAAATTGATTTGCAAAAACGTTTTTTTGAAAATGAACCCCTACATGAGTAAATGAGTTTGCAAATAAACCTTAACCTGTTCCTTGTTATATATATCATGTGCATGATCTGCTTATAAGCCCCTCCGTGGGTGGGGTTGAACTTGTTGAGTACATTTGTGCTCACCCTTGTTTAACTAACTATTTTTCAGAGGAGGATCTCGATTTCGTTCCCAAGGACGTCGAGTAGGTCGCTACCCTACACCCAACCGTTCCTGTGTACCCAGGGCCTCCACAGAGAGCTTCCATGGTGTGGTACTCTGATGAGGCTTTGGAAGCCTTTGCTATTGTAGTGTGGTCGTTAGCACTTGTGTTGTTCCTTGTGGCGTTGGCACTTCCGTGCCCTCTGTGTCGCCGTGATGTAAAAGACTGATCCACTTGTTGTAATAAATGTGTTACCAGCCTCATGGGACTGGTATTTGTGTCACATTTAGTCACCTCTGATGAGGGGATGCTTCACATTCCCCGTGTAGAAGTCCCCGACGGTAGCTACACGCTCGTGCCGGCTGACGAGGACGAGGGAGCAGGAAGAGACGTGCACTACGTGACCGTAGAGCAAGACCCGGACCAAAGTTCAGAAGGTTGTCTGTCAGCTTGTGCTGACGAGGCAAGCCCTGGTTTAATCATTAACCTATGTGTTTCATTTAAAACTTCTGAATTTATCTTTGTTATCTCATGTGCATTTACGTTCAGGAGTTGAATGAAACCCTAGTTGCATGATCCATAAGTACCTATGATCTTTTACTAGCATGTTAGGTCGCTAGTGGCTATGCTCTAAGGATCCGGTACAAGTCGAGTGATGTTCATCACTCGCGAGAATAGGATCTCCTTTATGGAATCACCATGCTGATTAAATGGATTGCTCATGTGGTAAGAGCATGGGATTTGGGCTCTGGTCCAATGGCTTCGTTGGATAAGTGTTTGAAAGTACTAAACACTTGTCGGAAATGGGTACGGTAGGCCTAGTACCTAAATGAGGCGGTATGGGGTTTTACTATCACTACTCTTAGGGTTGCGGCCCCAAGCTCGCCACCGAGTGCATGCGTGAGGCTGGGTGGCCTTAGTGGCATAGCCCAGATAAACCTTGTACTTAAGACTGTGAGCTATTATCCCCAAACCGAATAATGGCGGGAACCACCTGGTTGGTGAACTCTTAGTGAGGGCACCTCCCGTGTGTTTAGGTCCACCTTGCAAGGTTTTAAATCAATCGATTGTCGGCCTCTCACCGTCATCTGAGACTACTTACCCGACTGGCCATGATATCCCTTTATGATGGAACTTTGTGAAGATTATTACTTTGAGTAATTGTTTGTACAACTTGGTTGCAATAATTGCTTATCTAGTAATGATTACTTCTACGAGAACTTGAGCTAAAATGTGAAAGTAAGGATTCACTACTTAGTAGCTTTTTGGCAAACAAACCCACAAGCCAAATGCCATGCATGATTAGAGGTAAAGTCTTTCTTTTAGACGGGTAAGTCTTGCTGAGTATTAGTATACTCAGCCTTGCTTTATAAATGTTGTTCCAGGTAAAGCATGTGATGTGTGGCCCGGAGAACTGCCACCTGACTGGGAGCTGGAATGGGTGGATGACGAGGAGTGATTACATCATGGACAGGCCTCCAATGATGTGATTGTATCATTTAGTTATCTTCCGTTGTTTTCAATAAACTCTGAACTATTTACTTTCATGTCAAAGAACTATGTTTGTAATAAGGGACCCTACGGGGATTTGATATCAATTTGTAAGGCACTCTGGACTCTCCTTCGTGGAAGTTTAATGCATACGTTTGATCCTCTCTGTGTTGTCAAGTGATTTACCGGGTGTAAAACCGGCAACACTTAACGGGATGATTCTTTATTATCACTTAATGGACAAATGGAGTGGTTAGGCGATAGTACGGAATTATCTCGGATGGGGTTGTCACAGTTGGTACTAGAGCATCCGTATGCACCGGAGTGATTAGATTAATACTAATCACATGACTTTACAATAAAACTTTCCAAGATTGATTGGATTTTGAAAATCCGTTGGATCGTTAAGGAACGATCTAGATCGAGAGGCCCTAGAGGGAATTTTGGGTTCTTTAAGGTGGCATAAGAATCTATGGTTTATTTTACTAACCTCCAGGACCTTACTTTATGTCAGACTTACTTTCTTGCACAACCAAACTAGATGAGCCACGTGTTTCATACGTGTGCTGTTCCGCATCACGGGAATTGCGAGGGTTGATGGAGTGATCCATTCCATGGATCTCATCTTCGAATCTAGTTCTGAGTTGGGGTGTCGCCACGTTTATCATACATGTGCCTTCCGCATGTCGATCATGCGAGGCAAGGATACACTCCATTCAAACGGAGGGTGTCCGAGGTTGGACGCTGTCCATGCAGCGGCTTGACGTATGGATACCATTTCTATAGTGAACGGTACTGTATGTGGACGCTTTCGTGATGTACTGGCACGAAAGGTTCGTTTTCTGCAGGTACACTAACAAAGTTCGTAAGTCGTTAAGTGCGAACCGAGTAGCTCCGACTAGTTATTATAAGGAGAGCCGATTATAAGCTTGCCACCGGCACTAACTACGTCTTTTTGGATCCATTTGTGTAAGGACATTTAAGACGTGTGCATTCATGATTAAAATCTTGTTGAACCTAAAATTGATTATTGCATGTTTGAGTAATCTTTCCTAGGGTGATTGCTTGATCCTAGATAAGGTTTTCCTCTCTTGTGAATCTTAGGAAATTCTGGCACATTCTGTTACTGTCATTTCTCAATTTTTGTAGCCCAATATGTAAGGAATCTGACTAGGCAACTTGTAGAAAAGTTGTTCCTTATCAAATTGAGCATCTACTGTGAATTTCTCAGGATTTTAGGAAATTTCTGCACAGAGTTATGCTCAGTTTAGCGAGCCTCTGTTCTGCTGTTTTCAGAGCAGTATCCCTCTGCAAATGAAATTTTTCGAGCATGTTCCAATCCAATCTAGATACACCCATGAATACCAAAAGTGTGCATAATTATGTCTTTAAGTTGCTGCGAAAATTTGGGGATTTTTGGGGCCCCGGTTTTTATGTTATGAATTTTTGTTCATACCTACCAGATTTTACCCTTTTGCTCGTGTTGATGTCGATTGATGTCTAACATGTAGTCCCTAATTTTTGTACAGATGGCGCAGCCACCGATCTACGAGATCGACACGAACGGTACCATTCGTACCGATGCCCTTCACTAGGAGGGTTTTCCCCACATCTTGTGGGAGACCCTCAGTGAGGTGGGCTACACTACGCCGCCGTTGTACGAGGTGGTCTCTTTTTGGGACCAGGGTGTTCCCTACGCCCGCACGACCGCTATCGTGCTCCCCCACCCCGAGCACCCGGAGTGGGCAGACTTGAGCATGATGTTCTTTGCTCACCGCGGTGTCGAGTCGGTTGAGTCCGCGGCTATGCGGATCCTTCACACCTTCTGCGAGCAGCACCCGGACGAGGTGATGCTTACCACGCTGGGGTTATTCCCAGCCATGGACCCACTCGACCCGGTTTGGCGTGAGCGTATCTCGCTCACCGATGTGTTGCTCACGACGGACCCTCCAGAGGTCGTTGTGCGCCCGCTTCTGAGGTTGTTGGAGGCGGTGTACAACATGCAGGTGTTTCGTCTTTCCACTCAAGGTATGCTCTCAGTTGTGTTGATGGAGTCCACAGCGATGAGGGATATCCTCGCCCTCGACCTTCAGTACGGGCAGCAGATCGTTGCTCACCTCCAGCAGGAGCTTGTTGCGCTGTAGGACGAGCGTATCCAGTGGCACCAGGAGCGTGCTGAGTTCACCGAGCAGCTGCACGCCCGAGACCACGCTCTCGAGATGACCCAGGTGCAGCTAGCTCACACTGAGGCCCAGCGTTTTGACTTGGTGCAGAACGTGGTGGAGATGCAGAACCAGGTAGCTGAGATGGAGATAGAGGTGGAGGTGTGGCAGGCGATGGCCCACCAGGGGCAGCAGCCGCCGATTGCACCACCAGCTGCGCCTGCCACTCCGGACGAGCTACAGGGAGTTTCCGGCTTGAGCGAGGACAGTGTGGGTGGTCCACCACCCGATTCTCCGGATACTAGCGTTGGCTCCGCTGCGGGCTATTAGTGGTTTAGCAGTCGTCTTTTGGAGGACAATCATGTACTCTTAGTTTAGCCTCCTCAGCTAGCTTTTGTGTAAGGGTAGAGGCTGCTCGGAGAGTACGGATGATGACCTTTTGTTGTACATAAATGTGTAGTCGGTCCAAAGACTCCGCATCATGTAATGCTTGGATGAACACCTTGATGTTGTCAGGATTCAATGAATGAATTAGGGTTGTTGTAATCAAAGTTTCGCCTTGTGTTGAACACCAATCTTGTGTGTTATGTTGTGGAGATTATGCTCACCAAAATTCACCACCATTGCATAAGCGGACCGAGAATTATAGCGGAAATTGTGCAGTTCGGCCTCCAGTTAAAACAGCTAGGCAGAACCTCGGTGTTGGAATTTTTCGGGAATGATAACGTTGGAATTGGACCTCGGGTTGAATACCAACGTTGGAGCTTACTAAATTTTGCACTTGTTGACCAAAAATGGGAATTTTTACTCATAGGGGCAGAGAGTTATGGAAATTCTAATAACTCAGCTGTGCTGTCCGGTTTTCACCAAATTGATGCTATGAGTTTTCGTTTGCATATTCTTCTTGTGGATGTTGTAAACAAGCTTGTGAATATGTGACTAACGAAAACCTCATGAATTGCAGATGGTGAGACAAACCTGTGCTTCTCCCAATGGCTTTGGTGCAAGTGGGAGTGACGCTCCGCCACCACCTCCCAACATGACCATTCAAGAGCAATTCATGGTCACCCAAACTGAGGTGATGCGGCAGCTCTTGCAAACGCAACAGCAGCTGGCTCAGCAGCTGCAGAACAATCCCCGTGGGGAGAGTATGGATGGCCAGCCTCGAGTCACCAAGTATGAGCATTTTTATGCCATGAAGCCCCTGACCTTCAAGGAGGCCAAGGAGCCACTGGCTGCTGATGCGTGGATCAGGGCCATTGAGGACAAGTTCTCTGTGTTCACCTTGCCCTGCTCAGAAGAGCGCAAGGCCAGCTTTGCTGCCCTCCAACTCCGTGGTGCAGCATTTATTTGGTGGGAGAATTTTAAGACCATGATTCCCGCAGGACATCAAATCACGTGGGCTGAATTCAAGCAGGCCTTCAAGGAACATCACATTCCTAAAGGTCTCATGGATAGAAAGATGAAGGAGTTGCTTGCTCTAAAGTAAGGTTCTGACACGGTGTATGAGTATGCTAAGAAGTTCAATGCCTTGTGTCAGCATGGTGGGCATCACGTTGACAACGATGCCAAGAAGATAGAGCGTTTCCGTGACGGGCTACATGGGGATCTCTATGAGAGGCTTAATCTTTATGAGCCTAACAGTTACAGGACCTTGTGAACAAGGCCATTTCTCAAGAGGATGCCATGTTAAAAGCCCAGAAGGATAGGAAGAGGCAGGCCGGATTCACTGCTACTGGTGGGTCGGGTAAGAAATTCCGCTTTGTCAAGAAGGGTACTCAGGGTCCTCCCCAGTCATCTTCAACTGGACACTGGAGGGTGACCCCGTCTCAGAACAAGCCGTCTGGGAATTTCTAGTTCCGTAAGGCACAGCAGCAGCCATACAAGCCCAGTGCACCCCCAGCCAACAACAATAACAACAGTGCTACCAAGGATCGTCGCTGCTATAATTGTGGGCAGCCGGGGCATTATATCAATGAGTGTCCCAAACCCAAGCCAAACAAACAAGGTGAAGGCTCAGGATTCCGTCAGGGGAACCAAGGCAAGAAACCCGTGGTGCAAGTCAAGTAGGGCAAACTCATCTTCACCACCATGGTTGACGTTCCAGAGGGAGCAGCAGTGCTAACGGGTACATTCTCTATCCGTGATCACCCCGTTAAAATTTTGTTTGATTCTGGAGCAACCCATAGTTTCATAAGTGAAGGTCTAGTGAGCAAGCTGGGGTTACATTCTTGTCATACCAAGGAATCTTTCGTAGTAGCCACGGCAGGAGGAAGAATCCCCTCCAACACTTTAACTAAAGTTGTACCTTTGCAGCTTGGTAGCAAAACCTTCTTAACCAACCTAATTCATTTGGGATTGGGAGGTCTAGATGTAATTCTAGGGATGAATTGGTTGACCCAACATCAAGTTGTCTTGGACATTGCCACAAGGATGGTAGAAATCCATTCCCCTACCAGTGGTCACACCACCTTGTACTTGCCCAAGGCAGAAGGCATAAATCCTTGTTCCTATACTGCCGTAACTGTCCAACTAGAAAACATTCCAGTAGTATGTGAGTATCCAGATGTCTTTCCCGATGACTTGCCTGGTATGCCACCAGACAAGGACGTCGAATTTGTCATAGAGCTTCAGCCAGGCACCGCACCTATATCTAAAAGGCCTTACCGAATGCCACCCAAAGAGCTAGCCGAGTTGAAGAATCAAGTGCAAGAATTGCTTGATAAAGGGTATATCCGCCCAAGTTCTTCTCCTTGGGGGAGTCCCGCTCTTTTTCTGCAAAAGAAAGATGGTAGTTTGCGGATGTGTGTTGACTATCGTCCACTCAATGCAGTGACAATCAAGAATAAATATCCGTTGCCCCGCATTGATGTTCTCTTTGATCAATTGGCTGGTGCCAAAGTTTTTTCCAAGATCGATCTTCGATCGGGCTATCATCAAATCAAGATTTTTCGAGCAAGTGACGTTCCAAAGACAGCCTTTTCACCAGATACGGCCTTTATGAGTTTCTGGTGATGTCTTTTGGTCTCACGAATGCACCTGCCTGTTTCATGTACCTTATGAACTCAGTCTTCATGAATGAATTGGATAAGTTCGTAGTGGTCTTCATCGATGATATTCTCATTTATTCCAAGAGTGAAGCCGAGCATGCGAAGCATCTTCGTATTGTCTTGCAGTGATTGAGAGATCACAAACTCTATGCCAAATTCTCTAAATGTGAATTCTGGCTGGATAGTGTGAAATTCTTGGGTCACACTATTTCCCGGGATGGTATCTCCGTGGATCCTAGCAAAGTGCAGGAGGTCATGTATTGGAAGCCACCCAATTCGGTACATCAAATCCGTAGTTTTCTGGGTCTAGCAGGCTATTACCGTCGGTTTATTCCAGATTTCTCCAGAATAGCTAAACCCATGACCGAACTATTGAAGAAAGGTGTCAAGTTTGTGTGGAGTGAGGAGTGTGATAAAGCCTTTCATACCTTGAGAGAACACTTAACTTCAGCTCCCGTATTGACACAGCCAGATATGTCCAAATCGTCTGAGGTGTTTTGTGATGCTTCGGGCACTGGTCTTGGTTGCGTGCTTATGCAAGAAAACCGAGTCATTGCCTATGCCTCACGGGCACTTCGACCCCATGAGAAGAATTATCCTACTCATGATCTTGAGCTAGCAGCAGTTGTGCATGCCTTAAAGCTTTGGCGGCATTACTTAATGGGTAATCACTGCAATATCTACACCGACCACAAGAGTCTCAAGTATATTTTCACACAAACCGATCTGAATATGAGGCAAAGAAGATGGTTGGAATTGATCAAGGATTATGATTTGGAAGTCCAATATCATCCCGGCAAAGCTAACGTGGTTGCAGATGCGATTAGCCGCAAGCATTGCAACTATGCGACGTTAGAGCCAAATAATGAAACTTTATGTGAAGAAATGAGGAAGCTTAACTTGGAATTGGTCGAGCATGGCAACCTTTATGCTGTCTCGATTGAATCTCCTCTCCATGAAAGAATTGCTACGGCTCAACTCATCGATGAAGAGGTTCAGAAAATCAAACAAAGGTTAGAAGAAAGAGATCCCAAGTTTGATTGTTTCCGGAGGGATGACAAAGGAATTGTTTGGTTCGGGCAAAGATTAGTGATACCCAGGGATCGGGACTTAAAGAAGGAGATTTTGGATGAGGCCCTTCTCTCTAAATTCACCATTCATCCAGGAAGTACTAAAATATACCGAGACCTTAGGGAAAACTTTTGGTGGTCAAATATGAAGGGTGAAATAGTCGAGTATGTGTCCGGTTGTGATACATGTCAAAGGATCAAGGCTAGTCACCTAAAGACCGCAGGCCAAATGCAACCATTGTCCATTCCCGCATGGAAGTGGGATGATATAAGCATGGATTTCATTGTTGGGTTACCTCTCCCGCCCCGGAAGCATGATTCCATTTGGGTAATAGTGAACCGACTTACCAAGACCGCTCACTTCATTCCCGTTCACACTACCTATTCAGCCGAGCGCTATGCGGAAATTTATGTTGATCTCGTAGTGCACTTGCACAGTGTTCCAAAGACTATTTTGTCAGATCGAGGTACTCAATTTGTTGCTCTCTTCTGGGCACAAGTGCATGAATCTTTGGGAACCAAGCTAATCCATAGCTCCAGCTATCACCCCCAGACCGATGGTCAGACGGAAAGAGTGAACCAAATAGTGGAAGACATGTTGAGAGCTTGCGTCATTCATTTTGACAAGTCTTGGGACAAAGGCCTAGCCCTAGCAGAGTTTGCTTATAACAATAGTTACCAAGCTAGCTTGAAGATGGCCCCGTTTGAAGCCTTGTACGGAAGAAGGTGTCGTACCCCGTTAAACTTGTCACAAGCGGGAGAGCGAACCTTATTTGGCCCCAAGCTAGTACAAGAAGCCGAAGAAAAAGTGGGTGTGATTAGAGAAAATTTGAGAGCAGCTCAGATGAGACAAAAGAGTTATCATGACAAAGTTAAAGCTCCCCGAGAGTTTGAAGTTGGTAATTATGTATACCTAAAGGTATCTCCAACCAGAGGTGTACAACGCTTTGGAGTAAAAGGGAAATTAGCTCCACGCTAAATTGGCCCTTATGAAGTCACCGAAAAGTTTGGTACGGTTGCCTACCGTATTCGACTCCAGGACCGACTATCCTCAGTGCACGACGTGTTTCACGTCTCACAACTAAAGAAGTGTGAGCAGATTCCGGAGGCACAAATAATTGAGGAGACCAATGAAGAAATAGAACCAGAACTATCCCTAGCAGAGTATCCAATGAGAGTATTGGATCAAAAAGAAAGACAAACCAGGAGACAAAGGGTGAAGATGTACAAGATACAATGGAGTCACCACACCGAAGAAGAAGCTACATGGGAGACCGAGCAATTTTTAAACACCAAGCACCCCGACTTTCTTCCGAGTCAAACTCGTAAGTGAACTTTCCTCACTTACTCTTGACTTCGAATCTCGGGACGGGATTCCTGTTAAGGGGGGTAGGATGTAACACCCTGTGTTTTTAATCTAGTGTTAATGATGTGATTAATTTTTTCTTGACCACAATTAAGTGTGTCAAACCCTAATTACCCTCCTAGACCCATTGGGTACACACATGGATGCAAACCCTAACCCATAAACCCTAGAGCACCCCTTGAACCTTGGAGCCAGTGAGAACTTTGCCGCGTTCCACAAAATTTTCCTTAAACACTTCCAAATCTCCAAATACCAAAGTTGTGCATTTTCTCAAGCTAGGCAAACAACTTTGTTGTTGATTGGCATTTGAAATTCGAAGTAAATCTTGGTGAAAATGCGTTGGAACGGGCACCGTCCCTATTCATCAGCCCGAGAAAAGTGCCAAGTTGGCATGCAGATTTTGCGCAATCCTTTAAATAAAACACCTATCGGCCTTTGTGAATCTTGAAGAGGGATACTTGATCTGCATCTTTGCTATTTGGTGAAAGGTGTAGTTTAGTTTAAAAATTTAAAATAAATCGTGTTTGAAAACCATTCAGCAAATTAAATTTGCCCCGGGAACGCCGGAGTGCGCTCTGCCGCGACGTCGTGCGCGGCCACGTCGGCGCACCTCCATACGCGCCGTACCGCGTCGGGTGTGCACGCCGAGGTGCCGGGGTGACCGCCGGTCGCTGCGGCGCACCGGCGTGAACTCCTCCGTGACGTTCGTGGCGGGTGGACGGCGCCGGGTGGCGCCAATCCGCCGGACCGGCGCACCGCCCACGGCGCGCCATTGGCCGCCGAGGCGACGCACGTCGCCAACCATGCCCCGGCCTCCCCACGCGTGCTTATGTCACCGGTGTGACCTCACCAACCGCACACCGACCTTCCCCGACTATAAGTAGACCTCCCCGGCCTCGGCATCGCGCGCACGCACCCGCAGCCGAGCCCCGGCTGTCGCCATTGCCGCCGCCGCAGTGCTTTTGCCCCGCGCGTCCTCCTCTTTCACCCCTGAGCACTCACGGCTGTTGGTTAGGTGCTAGTGGAGCTGCCCAGTCTGCACGCACGCGTGCTTTCACACTCAGTTCACCGGAGCAAGCACGGCCGCGGACCACCGAGCCTCGCGTCAGCGCCGGCCATCGCCAGAGCCCCGTCCACATCCACACGTTCCACGGCTCAACTCCAGGTGAGTCACTGATCACGACCGAGCCTTGCCCCGTCCCCCTCCGGCTGCCGTTCGCCGGAATTGCGCCGGCGAACCCCGCGGTGGAGCCCAAGGGCTCAATTGCTTGCCCTCATTTAGTTCCAGGGTCTTTTCTGCTAACTAGGGGCTGATCCGTAATAGTTTTGAAAGTTCCAGGGGGTTTCGTGCATATTGATTCTTCAACCCCTAGTTGATTTTGCCTGCAACTTGTAAAATCCATAACAAATCACAAAACAATCGAAAAATTGCAAACCCAATTTTGTTGTGCTCTGCGTAACTACAACTACAACTTTACCAAAGCATGTATATACTTTTGAGTTTTAGTTTTTGCTTGAAAAATTGAAATGTGAAATCCCTAGATCTATGTTTCTGCAAAATCCATACATGATTTTGAGTTGGATTTTGGATACGTTTTGGGAACTACCATGTTTAAGTTCTGTGCCAAACTTTGCACAAAGTTACTGAAGGAATCTTTTTATATAAATTGTCTTGTGATATTGATAAATCTGCCTAGATGATTATAGCTTAAAATATAATAATTCTTGAGCCCAACTTCTGGCTATTGTCATGTTATGCCAAAATGCACCTCTGGCGAATTTATCCTGATTTATCTCTGTTAGAAATATTATTTCATAATTTATGCTTGTTTTTAATCATAAATGTATATGTCAAGATCTATAATAGCTATAGGTGTATCTGTTGGTTCCTTTGGATTGTTTTAGGCCAACACATGTGTAGGAGAAAGTTTGGTCTCATTGCTGTTGTATTTATTTTTATATGTATTAATCCTTTAAATGCTAGCTAGAAATGCCTTTATTTATGTGCATTTAAATTTTAGTGGTGCAAACTAATTGCTTGCCGTCCAAAGGAGTGTTCCTGGTCATTAGGACTAGTGGGCACTATTGGGCAAGTTTGAAGTGTGATTGGTTGATTAAAAGGGTGCAAACTAGATTAATCTAGTGAAGGAAAAATAGCAAAGACAAATCCCTTCATGCATGAGTTAAGTAAATGAGTTAGGAAAGTAAATTGTGGCATAAAAGTAACTTTTCCTTGCTGTTTGTATTTAAAGTAAATATTCTTTTATAGATGTCCACACAATCACCTTAAAGAGAAGACTAAATAAGCTTTTTGATTATCTTTTAAAAGGTAAAATGTTTAAATACTTTTGTTAAGGTGAATATGGCCAACCATGTACTCCTAGTGGCTGTTTAGTACTGTTTTTGAATAATATTAAATTAATCACCCTCCTAATCACTGCATTGCATTCCCCGTGTAGAAGTCCTCGACGGTAGCTACACGCTCGTGCCGGCTGACGAGGACGAGGGAGCAAGAGGAGACGTGCACTACGTGACCGTAGAGCAAGACACGGACAAATGTCCGGAAGGTTGTCTGTCTGCTTGTGCTGACGAAGGCAAGCCCCGGTTTAATAATTAACCTAAGTGTTTCATTTAAAACTTCTGAATTTATCTTGGTTATCTTATGTGCATTTACGTTCAAGAGTTGAATGAAACCCTAGTTGCATGATCCATAAGTACCTATGATCTTTTACTAGCATGTTAGGTCGCTAGTGTCTATACTCTAAGGATCTGATACAAGTCGAGTGATGTTCGTCACTCGCGAGAATAGGATCTCCTTTATGGAATCACCATGCTGATTAAATGGATTGCTCATGTGGTAAGAGCATGGGATTTGGGCTCCGGTCCAATAGCTTCGTTGGTTAAGTGTTTGAAAGTACTAAACACTTGTCGGAAATGGGTATGATAAGCCTAGTACCTAAATGAGGTGGTACAGGGTTTTACTATCACTACTCTTAGGGTTGTGGCCCCGGGCTCGCCACCCGAGTGCATGCGTGAGGCTGGGTGACCTTAGTGGCGTAGCCCAGATAAACCTTGTACTTAAGATTGTGAGCTATTATCCCCAAACCGAAGAATGACAGGAACCGCGTGGTTGGTCAACTCTTAGTGAGGGCACCTCCCGTGTGTTTAGGTCCACCTTGCAAGGTTTTAAATCAATCGATTGTCGGCCTCCGTCATCTGAGACTACTTACCCGACTGGCCATGATATCCCTCTATGATGGAACTTTCTGAAGATTATTACTTTGAGTAATTGTTTGTACAACTTAATTGCAATAATTGCTTATCTAGTAATGATTACTTCTACTAGAACTTGAGCTAAAATGTGAAAGTAAGGATTCACTACTTAGTAGCTTTATGGCAAACAAACCCACAAGCCAAAAGCCATGCATGATTAGAGGTAAAGTCTTTCTTTTAGACGGGTAAGTCTTGCTGAGTGTTAGTATACTCAGCCTTCCTTTATAAATGTTGTTCCAGGTAAAGCATGTGATGTGTGGCCCGGAGATCTGCCACCCGGCTGGGAGCTGGAATGGGTGGATGACGAGGAGTGATTCAATTGGATAGGCCTCCTATGATGTGATCATATCGTTTAGTTATCTTCCGCTGTTTTCAATAAACTCTGAACTATTTACTTTCATGTCAAAGAACTATGTTTGTAATAAGGAACCCTACGGGGATTTGATATTAATTTGTAAGGCACTCTGGACTCTCCTTCGTGGAAGTTTAATGTATACGTTCGATCCTCTCTGTGTTGTCAAGTGATTTACCGGGTGTAAACCCGACAACACTCAACAGGATGATTCTTTATTATCGGTTAATGGCTAAATGGAGTGGTTAGGCGATAGTACGGAATTATCTCGGATGGGGTTATCACACCCACTGCCTCCCTCGACGCACCCTCAGATCCCAGCTCCCCTTCTCCTCGCCGACTGCGGTAGGAGACACTATTGTATATTCCCCTTATCCTAGAAATACATAGAAATTATTGTATATTCTCATAAATTTGTGTCGATTCATAGAAAATTAGTGTTTATTCTACATGGATACTAGAAATACATAAACTTATTGTATATTCTCATAAATTCGTGTCGATTCATAGAAAATTAGTGTTTATTCTACATGGATACTTGAAATACATAGAAATTATTGTATACTCTCATAAATTCGTGTCGATTTATAGAAAATTAGTGTTTATTCTACATGGATACTAGAAATACATAGAAATTATTGTATATTCTCATAAATTCGTGTCGATTCATAGAAAATTTCTGTTAATTCTAGATGGATAACAATGACAACGATGAAAGAATTATGGAGGAGATTATTGCTGGCGGTGCAAATGCCTTTGCATCCTACACGGACGAGGAAATTATTCTAAACATGATTAGTCAAGGTGGCGTCGCCGCCGATGACTTTGCAAATAACGAGGAAGACATAGCCACTGACTCAGAAAATAATGACGACCTTGAGGATGCTAATGCAGAAGGTTCCAACGAGGTATACATATCATGCATTAAGTTCATTAGTATTAATTCGATAACCCCATTTCTTGTATACTCTCATAAAGTTATGTCGATTCATGGAAAATTACTGTTAATTCTTGTAGGCTTCTGGATCGACAACGAAAAAGTCCAAGAGAGGTCATGCACAACTAATCGTCGGTGATGATCGTATCACGGAGGTGTCAGAGCTTGGCCAGCCTGTTGCTCCAAAAAAAGTCAAGGACAAGTTCGTGTCTCAATGCGGGGCATTTGTAAGGGACAACATGCCCATCAAGTATAGAGAATGGAAGGGAAAACCAAGTAATCCATACGTGGTTCCAGACTCAGTAAAAGACCAGCTATGGAATGATGTGCTAAAACGCTTTGCACTTCCTGAAGGCATCGACCCAAACCTTGTTAAAGGTTGCACTCTAGTGAAGATGGCAACTCAATTTTAGAATTTCAAGAAGAAGTTGACTAAAGATTTTATCAAGAACAACCGAACTCCAAATTGTGATGAATATCCGAAGATAAAAGATAATTGAAAGTCCTTTGTTGAATACAAGAAAAGTGAAATTTTTGCCCAAAAAAGTGCCCGAGCGAAGAATAGTGCCAGTAAGAAAGGGGAGTACAACCATCGTCTTGGTCGAGGTGGTTACGCGGTAGCAATTCCCAAGTGGCAGAAGATGGAACAAGACCTTATCGCCAAAGGTATCATATCTGCAGTCTTTCACTGGCCCGAAAGATCGCAGAATTGGTATTATGCGCATGGAGGCAAATTGAACCCGGGTGATGGTACCCTTGAATTCCCGCCATGTTACGAGAGAAGGCACTTGAGTTAATGAACAAAATAGAAGATGTCAAAGCTGGTAGATTGAAGGTTGACAGAGAAATGGATAAGCTCACTATGGCACTCGGGAATCCAGAACACCCAGGACATTGCAGGGGCTACGGGGTGGTGCCGTGGAAGTATGCCTTCAAGGGAAACCTCGATAGCTATAAAAGCCGCAAAAGAAGAAAAGAGCGCGAAGAGGAACATTGGCGCCAAATGGAGGAGCAAAGACTTAAAGAACAAGAAGAAAAGATGCAGGTAGAGATTGAACGACGACTGGTCGTAACGATATCTCAAATAGCCAGAACTAGAGCACTTCTCGAAGTACCTCTAGATCCCGTCATTAGCCCTTCCGCTCGGAAAAGCAGTTGTCATTCTACTGAGGTTGCACCAGGTGCTTGCATAGAGGACACACCGGGTGCTTGCACAGAAGGCCCTGAAGAGCCGAGGGCAATCGAAGGAGTTCCAGTGGATGATAACCAACAATACCCGGTGGATTTTCTCTGTCGATGCACCCCATGTGAGCTACACAAGCCACTCGGCAACATCACAATGCAGATGGCGTGCGGAAGTGCTTTTGCGCATTTTCCTGGACAGACTAGCCACGACATGTTGATTCCACCCGGTACGCCTCGGTTTCTGTGGAGGAGATTTGTCTGCCACAATTTGAAGATTTAGAGCTAGACATCCCAGGAGGTGACGGGGAAAGGACACTCAAGGATGCGGTTCACAGTATCATATTGTGGCCCAAACGTTACATTATAATCCCTCCTACAGATCCACCGCAGTCGCGACCATCATCATCTCCTAGGTCGTCCTCACGACCTTCAATATCACCTCGCTCACCGTTTACACAAGAACCATTATTCAATTCGGGAGGTGCGAGCTCCAGCCATGATATTGACATCAATCCCGAATCACCTCAAAAAAGCAGAAAAAACTAATGGTGGCAAAGCAAGCACCATCAAAAGTAGAAAAAAACACCGCAACACCACAGAAAAAATCGTCCAACCACGAAAGCACACTAGAAAAACCGCCCAGCCACCAAAGCACAACCGAAAAAACTGTCGGAGCACAATCTTCCAACCTAGTGAACCACCGAAACCACCAACAGTAGAGAAAGTGGTTGAGCCCATCAGCAAAAGGAAGCTAGCATGGGAGACGACAGCAGAAGAAGGAAAAACAACGATCGGTGCCCAACATGTGCATGAATTTTTCAACAATCTGAATACAAAATAGCAACGGAGGGAGCTAGAGAAGACCAAACAAGTAGATCCGTCCAATCTTGGGGTTTTCAAACTAATGAGTGAAAACAACAAGAAATTGAAGCTCCTTGGTTTCATGGAAGAAACAAGGATGCCTTTAGGTGTTGCAATCGGCCATGAAGAACCACCCCGGGATCCAAGTTTCGAGTATAGATGGCCCTTTCAGCTAGAAAAAACTCTTATCAGGCCAGAACTAGTACTTAAGCTCTCACCTAAGATGTACAAATTTCATGAGTGGTACATGCGGCAATCACTGAAAGGCGTACATAGCATAGCTATGCTTGCTGCACCCGAAGATTTTGCCACTGAAGGCAACAAGGTGGTCTGGCTGGAATTCAAAGATATTTATGAAGTTTACCATCAAGACGCCTTGAATACCGATCTTATCGTCGCTTGGTGTCTGTAAGTGGCGTCTTTTTTATTTTTATTAATTAAATTATTACGTATGTGAATTTACTAATTAAATTTGTATTTCATTTTTGGTAGTCTGCAAAAACATGAGATGCAAAAAAAAAAGAATATTGCCAGTATTCGTTTCATGGACCCATCAAAAGTCAACGAGTTTGAGGTCAAGCATCAACTAGACACAACAATCGCGACAATCTATAGGACCTTGTCTAAGTTTCAAGACAAGGATCTCATACTACTACCTTACAACTGCGAGTATGTGCAATTGCCATTTAATATCTTTGCTAATGCTATTTAGTTCTAATTTGTATGACTATTATGACCATGTATGTATAGTTTCTACTGGATTCTTATGATCATTCAAGTTGACAATAGCAGCGTCATGGCATGGAATTCATTGAGAAAAAACCCCGAAAGTTACCAAAACCTTCAAGATATGTTTCAAGTGTAATAATTCTACCTAAGACATTCTTTTAAATGCAATATTTATATATTTATTTATTTATATATATATTCTTTTACCCGCAAGTTACCAAAACCTTCAATATTTGTTTCAAGATATGCTTTTATTAACACATTATCTCTCATTAATTTTCCTCAAAGCTTGGCAAAAATTCATTGCAGACAAAGAAGGTGAATTTAACCCAACAATTACATTCTATAATGATTATCCGGTACGTAATCCAAATAACAACTTCAGATTTGAGAAAATTTAAATTTATCACACTTATATTTTATAACATTTTCTCCTATCCACTTTAGTGTTTGAGACAGGAACAAGGAAATAATTTATGTTGATACTATGTCTGTGAGCGCATACGATGTTTGGCAAGTGCAAAGTCCGGAAATTATGATGTAAGTTAATCAAATAAACCTATTAATAATACATCATTTCCTAATATATTCACATATTTGAACATTATACAAATGCTTCTATATTTAATTGTTGGGTGTAATATACTGACATATTTGCACATAATACAGATGAATATGGTTAAGGATGAGGTCACTAAGAACGATCGTCTTTCGGCGATTCAAGAAAGTCTCTTGGGATTCATCCATGAGGAAGTGGCTATGCCAACAGGAAAACATCATTATGATGCATCCAAAACATCCAATAGAGACTAGAAATTTGAAGTGAATAATATTTTGATGTATAAATACTACCTATTTTGATGTGTATATTCCTAAGTTTATGTAAGTTTATATATAAGTCTAACTTCAAAAACTTTATATATAAGTCTAACTATGTATATGGTATATATAGACAGGTATATACCTATATACATGTTCAAATACGTATACGTGTATATACGGGTTAGACAACAATTATAACATACGCTCAAATTGGGAAAAAAAAGAGAAACGGGACCCTTTAGTCTCGGTTGGTAAGGGGTGGGCGCAGGTGCTGGCGTGCCCCCTAGTCTCGGTTCGTAATACCACCCGGGACTAAAGGGGGGCCTTTTGTCTCTGAACTTTAGTCCCGATTGGACTTAAGAGACCTATACCCCTCTTCAACCGGTACTAAAGCCCCTCTCCTTACTAGTGGGAGGAGCTTGCGGCCGGAGGAGGTGCCCTTGATGGAGCTCGCCCACGAGAGGGTGAGTAGATAGCAGCAAAGGAGGACGGGAACAGATGTGTAATAAGTGGCTGTGGGTAATTTTTTGCTCCAAAAGCTAGTGAAAGCAGGAGTTACTTTTGAATTTGTATTAAGGCGAAATCTCAGCTTTTAAACAAAAGCTTTACTGGTTTGAAACTCTTTGGTTAAGCTTTTGGCTTTTTGTAAGCAAAAGACACATATAAAAGACCAACCGAAAGCACCCGTATAACATGAACCATCGTCGTCGGCTAAGGTTTTTATTGATCTGCCACGAATACTTTGGCTGTTCGGACTCGTGGAGCGTTGGGGAATTCAGGAAAACACGTCACCCTCGAAACGTTAAGTTTGACAAAGTTCTTGAGACATATTTTTCAGGGGCAGGAAACTCATGATTTTCGGAAGCCCGGAACCTGCGAAGCCCCAAATTCATGAATGTATGAAGTTCGGGAATCTTGATTCGGTGGAGTAATAGGGTCACGGACATGCGGAGGCCCGGAACCTCAAGCTGGCGGTGGCGCGAACTTCGAAGGAAGGACAATTCGGGAACTTGTCAAGGACTCAGTTCGGGAGTTTCGTGTGAAGACATTCACGAACCGGTGAAGAAGCGAAGGCCAGTTCGGGAATCTGTCGAGGACTCTATTCGGGAGTTTCACGTGAAGACATTCACGAACAGGCGGAGAAGCAAAGTCAAAGTTGTTGTCCCAAAAAGTCCGGGTTTAGAGTGTGAACTAGTGGCAGATTTGTAAATATGTTGGACGAAAAAGACATTCTTGTATGCGTCCACACTAGGAATATTCTCTGAGGCTGAGGGTGTTTTCGATATGAAAAGTCCCTTCGTCTCCCTATAAAAGGGGGCGCGAGGGCACGTGTAAACGGATTCAGACTTTTTGGAACTTGTGCTATTCGCAGGGGGAATCACAGTCGCTTTGCGCTCTCACTTTGTACTTGAACGTGTTAAGAACTCTCTCTCGTGTTAGGGTAGTCATCCGAATTTTTCGGGTAACCCCCCAACATTGGCGCCCACCGTGTTCCAGCCGAAAAGAAACTTACGATGCCACCTCAGAAGAAATCCAAGAAGAACGTTCCGGCACAGGCAAATCGAGATGATCACCATCCTACCCAAGGAAATGAAACCTCTTTCGTTCCTGAATCTTCTAACACAATAGACCAAGAACGGAGACAAAAGCTTGAAGCTCTCATGAAGGCAAGAGCAGAAAAGACAGCTCACACCCAAGAGCAACCTGCTGAACCACAAGAGTTTGAGAATGTGGATGATGATGATGACACCATAGACAGGGAGCTACAAATGGTTCGAAGAAAAGATACGGCGGTACTTGCAGAAAGACAAAGAAAAGTTCGCAGCTCAGTTGCAAGCAAAGAGAAAAATCTCAGAAAAGCTAGAGCAGCTGAACAAGGCAAAAGAGCAAATTGAGGCAATACAAAGAGAAATTGATGAAATGAAAGAACAAGAAAACGGTTCCCTGTGGCAGGAGTCACCACAACAGAACGCTGGGCCGGCAAGAGAACCCCCGAAAGAAAACTTCTTCGCGGGAAATCGAGTCTCACACTTCGTGGATTCTGAATCGCCGCTGTCAATTGGGCTGCAAACAGCACCTTGGCCGCCGAAGTTTAAGCCTGTCTCTCTCCCCAAATACAACGGCTTCGGAAACTCTAGGCAGTTTCTCATGAGATACGAATCAGCTGTGAATTCGGCAGGAGGGGATGATGTTGCACTGGCCAAATCCTTCATCATAGCTTGCGAAGGACCGATCGAATTGGTACTCACTGCTGCCTCCACATTCAGTCTACAGCTAGGTAGATCTCAAGACAAAGTTCATGCAAGCATTTCGGATGTTCCACGACACAACGTACCGAAGCCTCGTATTTGTATAATCGTAAGCGAAGGACGAGAGAACCCACTGCGGAACTTCGTGAGAAGGTTCATGCAACAAAGGTCTCAAATCCCCGAAGCTGATGACAAAACAACGATCAACGCACTGATCAAGGGTCTCACCCCAGGGCCTACAGCTTCGCATGTCACAAGAAAGAAACCCAAAACAGTTGAGGAACTCTTTCACGAATTGGAGGAGTACATTTTGTCAGATGATGACCATCGTAGAAGAGTGGCCGAGCGGAACGAGGCAAGACAAGGCAACAGAGAGATGACGTCACCCCAACATCCGCGAAATGTCAATAACGTCGGAAACTCGCAACCTGAACAGGGCTGCAGGCCAAGCACTAGGGAAGGGTTCAACCCCAGAGGAAGGGGGAGAGGCAGAGGACCCCCAGCACTCACGAATCACAACCCGAAAGATCCTTACTTCTATTGCCAGTATCATGGAAGGGGCCACAGCACCGAAGGGTGCCCAGAAACAAAGAAGAACATGGCAAGAATTCAGCAAGAGAAAGCACTGATGAGCATCGCATCCTCAATGCCGGGCCAGTTTCGCCCGAATTTTTGGCGACCTCAATTCGCGAACCCACGGTCATGTTCTATCCCGGTTCAACAATTCCAGCAACCACAGTCAGCGTGGCAGCCATCGCAGCAGTTTTTTCCTCAGTCACAAGCGATCCAGGCAATCCAGCAACCGCAACCCATTCGGGAAATCCTGCCGCCACCTCCAGAAAGTTCATCAAGGCCTCAGTCAAGTTCGGGACCCCAGAACTCTAAAGCCTTACCATCGTTCGGAACTATCATGCCAATTACGGGCGGGTCAGCCATGGAATTCGAGACCAAGAAGCAAAGAAGCAATTACTTCAGGTCTGTGAATACTATCATCAACGATGGCCCAACTGCACGGCCGGAGTGGGCAAAAGTGCCAATCACCTTTACAGAAGAAGATTTCAGGCTGAAATCCGCGATTTACAATGACGCCATGGTCATTGAAGTGAACATAGCTGGATGGGTCATAGGAAAAGTCCTAGCTGACAATGGGAGCTCGACGGATATCATGTTCTTGAAAACTTTCGAAAAGATGAATCTGAGCCAGCACATGTTAGACCCACCAGAGTACCCGCTTCAGGGGTTCGGAGGAAAGCCCATCAAGCCGGTTGGAAAATATCACTCCTAGTTTCTTTCGGAGATCTTGAAAATGCCAGAATGGAGAGTCTCACCTTCGATGTAGTTGACATTTACCACCCATACCTCGCGATTTTCGGCAGAGGTTTCATGAACAAGTTTGATGTTGTCATAAGGCAGCAGTTCTTATGCATGAAGATGCCTGCGCCCAAAGGGGTCATCACGGTGTTCGGCAATCAGCAAGAGGCCACAAACATAGAAAAAGGCCACACGCCCGGCCAAACGAACGTGTACCAACTGAAAGCAGCCGACGAGAGGAAGGAAACCTACGAAGAGCCCAAACGAGACAAGGAAAAAAATGAGATAGCCGCCGAGGGTGAAACAAAAAAAGTGTATCTGGATGACATGCCCGATAGAGCAGTCACAATAGGGGCCAATCTCAGCGCCGAAGAGGACAAGGAACTTGTACAATTTCTGAACAGAAATAAGGATGTTTTCGCATGGTCGCCTAAGGACCCGCAAGGTGTTGACAGGGATATCATCGAACATGCCCCGGAAACGGATGAAAAAATACCTCCCAAGAAGCAAAAACTTCGGAAAATGTCCGAGGAAAAGGTCAAAGCAGTCGAAGCAGAAGTTCAGAGATTACAGGATGCACAGGTAATCAGAGAAGTCAAGTACCCAGTCTGGCTAGCCAACACTGTGCCAGTCAAGAAAAAAAATGGAAAGTGGAGAATGTGTGTGGACTTCACCGATTTGAACAAGGCATGCAAGAAAGACGATTTTCCCTTGGAAAGGGTAGACAAAATCGTGGATGATGCAGCCAATAGTGAGATGCTCTCGCTCCTGGACATGTTTTCTGGGTATCATCAGATTAGGGTTCGTAGAGAGGACGAGGAGAAAACAAGTTTCATCACTCCCTTCAGAACATTTGGCTTCATAAGAATGCCAGAGGGGCTGAAGAACGCGGGATGTACATTTTCGAGAATGATAGCAATAGTACTGCACCAGCAGATTCGGAGAAACATCTTGGCATATGTGGATGACATAGTTGTCAAAAGTGTTCAGAGGAAAGACCACATCAGTGACCTTGCGGAAACATTCGCGAACATGAGGGCAGCGAATCTGAAGCTGAATCCGGAGAAATGTGTATTTGGCATTCACAAGGGCAAAGTTCTTGGATGTCTAGTATCAACAAAAGGCATAGAAGCAAATCCCGACAAAATCAAGGCCCTAGTGGAAATGCAAGATCCAGTCTCACTAAAAGATGTGCAGAAACTGACAGGGAGAGTAGCTGCCCTTAACAGATTCATTCCCAGAGCCGCGGAAAGAAGCTTGCCGTTCTTCCAAGTCCTCAGAAGTGCTAAGAACTTCCAGTGGTCCGAACCTCAGAAGCAAGCCTTCCAAGAATTGAAGGACTACTTGTCCACCATGACCAAACTATGTCCTCCCGAACCCAAATCACCACTTCTGCTATATGTGTCTGCATCAAATTCGGCAGTAAGTGCGGTGCTAGTGCAAGAAAAAGAGGAAGAACGAAAGCTCAGGCAAATTCCCGTATACTTCGCCTCTGAAGCACTGTCTGGTTCCAAGATCTTTTATTCCGAGCTGGAAAAAATCGCATATGCGGTCATCATGGCAGCAAGGAAGCTAAGGCATTACTTCGAGGGTCACAGAATAAGAGTCATCACCAACCAGCCACTGAATGACTTGTTCGCAAATAGAGAGGCATTCACCCGAATTATCAAGTGGGGCGCTGAGCTTTCTGAGTATGTAGTAGACTTCGAGAGAAGAAGTGCAATAAAATCGAAAGTTCTGGCAGATTTTGTCGTGGACTGGACTTCACCTACTCAGAACCTCGAGGAAGATGCACCCGAACCTTGGATAGTACAGTGTGACGGGGCTTGGTATTACAAGGGGGTTGGAATTTCGGCTGTTGTGACATCCCCAACGGGAGTGGTCATAAGATACGCAGCTCGGCTCGTATTCGCGAACAATGAGCATTCCACGAACAACACAACGGAATACGAAGCTCTTCTGTTGGCATTAAGGAAAATGAGAGCCTTGGGGCAGCAGACCTTTATAATCAGAACGGACTCGAAAGTGATCCAAGAGCACATCGAGAAAGAAAGCGAGGCAAGGAATCCTGTTCTCATGAAATATCTCGAAAAAGTTAGAGAAATGGAAAAACACTTCAAAGGATACTCAGTCCAGCATATCCCAAGGGATGACAACAATGAGGCAGACAAACTGGCGAAAGCGGCAGCTAGAAATCAAGAGCTACCCCCAGATGTGTTCCTCGAAATCATAAGAGAACCGTCCATCAAGGATTCGAGAGCCAAAATCATGAATGTAGTGGAAACTCCCGACTGGAGAGCAGAAATCATGGCTTACCTAAGAGGACACTACGAACCACAAGATGAGCTAGAGGAAAAAAGACTGAAACAAAGAGTTCGGGGATACACAGTGGTCAATGGAGAACTGTACAAGTCAGGAGTCACCGAACCATGGTTGCGGTGTATTACCTCTGAAAAAGGTCAAGAGCTCCTGAAGGAAATCCACAGCGGATTCTGCGGAGCGCATATAGGCACTAGGGCTTTGGCCGGGAAGGCGATAAAGCAGGGATTCTATTGGCCTACCATAAACATTGATGCCAAGGCGTTAGTTCGGCAGTGTGAAGCATGCCAGAAAACGGCAAATCAACAGAATCTGCCTTCAATGCCAGTTCACTTGATTCCACCGACTTGGCCTCTGCAAAGGTGGGGAATGGATCTAGTGGGCCCGTTGCCAACAGCTCAGGGCAATTGTCGATTCGCAGCTGTGGCAGTCGACTATTTCACAAAGTGGGTAGAGGCAAAACCACTTGCAAACATCAAAGCAACAACAATTCAGAAATTCTTTTGGCAGAACATAGTATGCAGGTTCGGGGTTCCTAGAGAACTAACGGTTGACAATGGCAAACAGTTCGACTGTTACACCTTCAAAGAATATTGCAAAACCTTGGGCACGCAGGCGAAATTTTCGTCAGTGTATCACCCACAGTCTAATGGGGCAGTTGAAAGAGCCAATGGCTTGATTTTTTCGGGAATCAAGAAATGCCTGTTCGACCAGAAAAAGGGAAAGTGGGTGGATGAACTTCCGAAGGTGATCTGGTCTCATAACACCACAATATCAAGGGCAACAGGTTTCACGCCTTTTCGCCTACTTTTCGGAACTGAGGCTATGACACCGGAGGAAATCAAGAATTAAAGCATGAGGGTCCTGAAAGGAAAAGAGATAGAGGAAATTGATGAAAAGGTGGAAAAGGACATGATCGAGCTGACAATCCTTGAAGCTGCAGAAAACATTGAGAAATACCAGAGAGAAACAAGGGCATGGAGAGACAAGAAGGTGGTCCGAAAGGACATCAAAACTGGTGATCTTGTCTTTAAAAGAAAGAAAAATTGGGAGAACCCAGGAAAAATTCTTGAGTCATGGGAAGGGCCTTACATTGCCAAGGAAATAGACATGCCAGGGGCTTTTCGCTTAATGGAGCAAACTGGCGAAGAGTTGCCGTATTCGTGGAATGCCGACAGCCTAAAAAGGTATTATCCATGAAAACCCTAGTTGTAGCTAGATGTAACATTTAGTAGTTTTTCAATTTTCGTAAGTTTGTATTCTAGAAAACTAAAAATCCGAATCACGTGTCTATAAGTGATTTCGGGAGAAAAAATTAGCTTTCCTTTTTCATAGTTATGTTAGAATAAGAAGGACCGTACTATTTTCCTTGCAAAGGGGGCTCTAAATCAAGAGACAAGGTTTTTAATGAGGCGGATCCTATGTAAATACTCTTTGTGATATATGTATAAAAAGTGTCTTCCCCCAAATCGCGTATTTTCATAATTCCATCGTGAAAAAAGAAAAAAGTTCGTGAGAAAGGCTTCGTGATAGCCAGAATTCCATCGTGAAAAAAGAAAAAAGTTCGTGAGAAAGGCTTCGTGATAGCCAGAATTCCATCGTGAAAAAAGAAGAAAAGTTCGTGAGAAAGGCTTCGTGATAGCCGAAATTCCATCGTGAAAAAGAAAAAAGTTCGTGAGAAAGGCTTCATGATAGCCAGAGTTCCATCATAAAAAAAGAAAAAAGAAAAAAAATCTTGAGAAAGGCCTCGTGATAGCCTGAATTCCACCGTGAAGAAAAGAGGCCTGAGACAACAACAAGTTGTGGCCTAGAAAAATCCCATCCACGAAGGGATTCCCACCAAAAAGGCATGAGACAACAACAAGTTGTGGCCTAGAAAAATCCCATCCACGAAGGGATTCCCACCAAAAAGGTCTGAGACAACAACAAGTTGTGGCCTAGAAAAATCCCATCCACGAAGGGATTCCCACCAAAAAGGCCTGAGACAACAACAAGTTGTGGCCTAGAAAAATCCCATCCACGAAGGGATTCCCACCAAAAAAGTTTGCATAATGATTTCGAGAAAGTGAATGCCTAAGAGGTTGCCTAAGGATTTTTATTTCGTGTAGACTATTGAAATTTTATTTTTGAGATAACATCATTGTAAGAAAAGGGCAAGGGGCTCATGCGGAGAATTGTAGAAAATCTTGGTTGAAGCAACTGAGGGTTGCAGTATCAACCAAGGCAAGTCTGCCAGTCGGATCAAGTCCACAAAATTCGAAAACAAATTTTGTCAACTTGCGCAATGATGGTTGAAGTTTTCAAAAACTAACAAAGAATTCTCCTAAAAATATGCTCGAAATTCGCGAATAGTAAGCTTCGTCAACCTGCCTTCAAGTTTTCATGCAAAACGGCAAGGTGGGGGAGCGTGACGTTTTTTTTCAAGAAAAAAACGTATTCATTGCCTTATTCGCATAAAAACTTCGGAATAGTTTATCAAGATTACAGCAGTTCATACAAAAATTTAGAAGGAAAGCTCCACAACATGTCCTGGTTTACAAACATTGTCTTCGGCAATATCGCTAGCATAAGCGAAGCCAGACGCGCCTGCTAAGGGGCTAAGGGGCTCCGTCTTCGGGATAGTCGCGGAGCGCGAAGTAGTGGAGGCAGAGCGTTCCTTCTTACGAAACAAGAAAAAGGAAGAGAGATCAAAACAACCCACAGAAAATTTAAGTGAGGCTTCGAGCCAAAAATCTGAGAAATCTTGTTCGGAGCTCGCTTAAACAAGCGCCACGCTTCGCCGCTAACAAACATCCTATCTCGATGAATTCGTAGTGGCATCACGTCCTGCGTAGGCCCAGCTTGCAGGACCTACGCAGGTTAAAAGTTCACAAAACATTTGTTCAGAAAAGCTAAGTAAATTTACAAAGTGTACAAACAGCCTCTGAGGGTGTGCAAAGTTTAGACAAAACATCTAATTCGTGACATCCACCTTCGGAGAACTGTCATCGCGCCCGGAAGCTTGTCTGTCGCTGCCGCCCTCGTCGCTGCCGCCCTCGTCGCTGCTACTGCTGCTATTGCTGTTGCCGCTTCCCGAATCCCTTTCGCCTGAGTCACTCCAATCTTCGCCGGAGGTTGACCCTTCGGGGGACGCAGCGGTGTCCTCGCGGTTCTCTTCCAAGTTCAGCTGAGAAGAAAAAGAAAATGTAAGGAAAACTCGAGAAACTGAAACATCGACAGCCGCGGAAAGTGACGAAATCGTGCAAAAATTTACCTCAGCAAGTTTAGCACGCGCGATGACCTTGACGGTCTCCTTCCCACTGGTCAACCAGAATTCCCTTGCGAACTTGTTCTTGATGGCCTGAACGTCGGCATTAGCACGAAGTATCGCAGTGCTTGTGGCGCTGGGGAATTGGGAGATCTTCGCGCGGAACTTCTCTAAGTCAGCACAGTCGAAGTCATGGAGAATCTTCAAAATTCTCTCCACGGAGAAGGCAGCCGCGAAGTCACTGGCACCGGAGATCACCTCAGAGAGGGCCTTGAATTCAGTCTCCATCCAATCCATGAATTCGGGGATTTCGATATTATCTGGGAGAGGAGCTGGACGAACGTCGAACTCGTTCAATGACTTTTTGTATTCTTCGTAAAGAAGTTTCAGCTTCTCCAGAGTCTCGGAAGTGTTTTTCTTCGAGGCTGCATCTTGCTCCGCCAGCGCCTTTTCAAGATCAACGATTTTACGATCTTTCGCGCTCAGAGACTTGGCGAGACTGGCATTGTTAGTACGAAGACCTTCGGCAGTTTTCGTAGCCCTTTAATGTTTCTCCCGAAGATTTTCGATCAAGCTGAGATCATCTTCGTGGGCCTTCCGAACCTTCTCCAGCTCCTTCTTAGATTGCTCAAGCGCTGCCTCCGCGACCTTCTTCTCGTCTTGGCTGGTCTTCAAGGCATCCGCCAATTCAGTCACCTTCCTCTCGAGCTCAATATTCGCGGACTGTGCGAGGGCGAAGCTGCGCTCGAGTTCCTTGGATTTCTGGGAAAGTTGCTTGTTCGCCTTCTCTTGTTTAGCAAGCCGCTCCACGGCAACTTTCCCGAGCATGGAATGCTTGAGTGCGTAGTCTTCTTGAAAGCGCGCCAGCTTCGTCGGAGCGTAAGAGTGTAGAAGATCCTTGAATTCTGAAAAGTCCAAGATCAAAGTCTCAGGTCGAGATTCGGGAATAGGAAAAAGCACAAAAAGCAATGAAAAGGAATAAACCTTACTTGCTGAAGTGCTGCATAGTGACTTGCTTCGCCGAACCGGAAGAAGTTTTCCCCCGAGATGAAGGGGTGGTTTCGGAGGTAGGGTGAGGCCCTTTCTCGGAGTCCTCAGCAGCTCCTTCGGGTCGTTCTGAGGCCTCCCCTCCTATTTCATCAACAATTGCGGACGATTTCCACAGAGTTAAAAACTTGGACACCTTGCTCCCAACGCCGGTTGTCTCGAAACCAACACGAAATAGCTTGCCGCGATGAGACGTACCAAAGCTTTTGTTGAAAGCGGCCAAAGAAGGTGAGGGAGCCTGATCTTCGGGAACAACCTCCCGAACTTCGACCAAGGAAGCATGTTCGGTAGGGTCCTCCCCCCTTTGAATGGTGAGCTCAAGTTCCTTGGTAAATTCGGAGGCTTGGTCGGCGGCAGGGGCTTCTGCAGCAGGGGCTTCAGCAGCAGGGGCTTCAACAGCAGGGGCTTCGGCAGCAGGGACCTCAGCGGGGGCAGTAACACCAGCAGCGATAGTGGACTCATCAGCAGCAGCAGGAACAGTCTCCTTGCGAACTTCGAGAGTAGCATCTGAAAAGGAATCAACATCTACGAATTCATTCTCGGAACCCGACGGACAGTCGTCTCGAAAGTTAAACATAGGCTAGAGGCAAACACCTTTCCGGCTGTCTGCTTCCACGAAGGTGTCGTCGTCGAAGGCGGATGGAACTCGCCAAACCCCGATGGAAGAGACCTTCTTTACATCCTTCTTCAACTTCTTGCGACTCATCTAGGCTAGGCCCGAAGCCGCCTGGAGTTCTGCATCCGAAGTGCATTCAGAAGTCTTGCGCTTGCGCTTCGACGATTCCAGGGATCTTGTTCTGGAAGGCTTAACCCCAGAGGAAGTGCCTTCGCCGACAGATGATGAGCCTCGCTTCGAAGACCTTATTCGTGGGGCGTTGATGGGGGCAGCCGAACAACTGGCCACTGTGACTGCGGGAACCTTCAGTTTGGGACCCGGACCTCGAGAATTGAAAGATTTGTCGCCACAAACTTCAGAGAACACGCGATCGATCCTTCTCTTGTGCTTCACAAGAGCCTTGTATGCCTTGTACTCGTTCATGGTGTATTCGCCAATCATGACATTCACCCTCTTCTCTATTTCAACCATGAAGGCGTCCGCGCTCTGATCCTCACGAAGCTTAATCCCGAATTTCGGGAAAGGCACCTCTTGAGTTGCCCAATTGACCTTGAAGTATATGATCTCAGTGGAAGACCATCCACTCGAAATAGGCCAAACCCGCGCAGCCACGAATTCTTCGATAATGTCGCGGCCACCAACTATAGTGCTAGCAAGATGAAAGGCACTTTCGCAGTTCCTGATCCCCAGCGCCCGCTGATTGAATTCGGCTGTGTTCACCGCTTTCAGGGGCGAAATCAGGCAAGACAAGGGATGAGCCGGGCCGGTGTAGCCGGGAACTTCTGACATGTTAACCTTCAAATAAAACCAATGAGAGTTCCAGTCCTCCGTGAGGTTAGACTTGCAACAGGGAGCGATCTGGATTCGGGTGATTCCCTTTCGGGTATTTTGGCGACGGGTGTTGAAGGTACAACATGCGTGCTGGGTGTGATAGAATTGCCCATCGCTGCCCTTGATAACTTCGGGGATAATCACCAGTTCTTAGAATCTGGCAAAGGCATGGACACTAAGATTGCAGCCGAAGGTCTTCATGATCCAGATGAATTTTGGTATCTCAAGAAAAGAAGTCAGCGAAAGCTGATGGATCTTCACCGAAAAGGCATCCAGAATAGCCGGCAGAATGGGATCGCAGGGGAACCTGAGCCCACAGATGAAGAAGTCGCGAAAGACAACAAATTCTCCGTCCCTAGGAGTAGGGATTTGCTCATCAAACGGGGCCCGCCCGGCACCCGGAGGAAAGAACCCGGCTCTCTCATACTCTCGAATCATGTTGGTTGTCACCTTAGATTCCCCGAAGACAAGTGAGGGTGGCAGCGGGCCGGAACTCTTCGCTCTAACCAGGTCACTGACGCCGGCATCCATGTCCCCGATATCTTCGCCGTCGTCAGATTGGACCTCCCCATCTTCGCGACTCCTGGAGCCGCTAGGAGAGCCAGAATCTTCGGTTGGTGTAGCATGTTCACCACCTTCGACAACAGGGTCAACTGGAAGACCAGCTGCAATGAACTCTTCGGTAGTCATGGGTCTGGCTGTACTCTTAACTCGAGCCACCTAACCAACAGAGACAAACATACGAACCAATAAGAACAACATTCGAGAATAAAGCTTGTACAATAAAGATGCCACTGCACCAAAGTATGACAAGTAAGAATAGAGAAGAGAAAAATAAAATTGTACCTTAGAGAGATGCGAAGACAGCCGGAAGTTCGCGAACTTTTTAGCGGAAGACCAAATTCCGCGAGCAAGAAAATCCACGAATTGCAAGAAAGCAAGAAGGCCGTAAAAATTTTTTAACAGCGGCAGCCCGCTATTTATAGGGGCGGGGAGGGGTAGTTCCGCGAAACCTGCCTCGATCCAACCGATCTAGTGTTTCCGGGCGACGCGTGTCCCCTCCGACGTTCCGAGGGTGACGTTTTTTACTAAATTTCCGAAGGATTCGTGGAATCGGATCGTCGGAGTCAACCCGCTTCCTCGAGGGGCTAGTGTTGGGGAATTCAGGAAAACACGTCACCCTCGAAACGTTAAGTTTGACAAAGTTCTTGAGACATATTTTTCAGGGGCAGGAAACTCACGATTTTCGGAAGCCCGGAACCTGTGAAGCCCCGAATTCGCGAATGTACGAAGTTCGGGAATCTTGATTCGGTGGAGTAATAGGGTCACGGACATGCGGAGGCCCGGAACCTCAAGCTGGCGGTGGCGCGAACTTCAGAGGAAGGACAATTCGGGAATCTGTCGAGGACTCAGTTCGGGAGTTTCGTGTGAAGACATTCACGAACCGGTGAAGAAGCGAAGGCCAGTTCGGGAATCTGTCGAGGACTCTATTCGGGAGTTTCACGTGAAGACATTCACGAACCGGCGGAGAAGCAAAGTCAAAGTTGTTGTCCCAAAAAGTCCGGGTTTAGAGTGTGAACTAGTGGCAGATTTGTAAATATGTTGGACGAAAAAGACATTTTTGTATGCGTCCACACTAGGAATATTCTCTGAGGCTGAGGGTGTTTTTGGTATGTAAAGTCCTTTCGTCTCCCTATAAAAGGGGGCGCGAGGGCACGTGTAAACGGATTCAGACTTTTTGGAACTTGTGCTATTCGCAGGGGGAATCACAGTCGCTTTGCGCTCTCACTTTGTACTTGAACGTGTTAAGAACTCTCTCTCGTGTTAGGGTAGTCATCCGAATTTTTCGGGTAACCCCCAACATGGAGAAACGAGAGAATTCGATTCAGTTCGTTCCTTTGTTGAGCCTGGACTTGCGCTGATGACCCTGCTGACAACGTGTATCCTACTGACAGAGGAATTAATAACATCAACTTCTTTTTCTTTGTTTTCTTTTCTTCCTTTTTGCGAGAGGAAGGAATTAACATCAAGTTTACCTGGCTGTTCCAGTGGCTGCACCTGCACTGTGCAGTGTGCACGATTAGGGTCGAATTTTCACTGCACATGCCTATCTTCGCTGAATCACGAGCAGCAGGTAAGGTAGTATAGCTATAACCTCATGATGCTTGCGGGTTGGAAAGGGTGAGTAGCTCTGACTGGCTGACTCACCGGTAGCTAGTCTGTGGTTCACGATCATGGGGGGTGAATGTGATGGATAGCACGGGAATCACGCTGTCCCGAGCTCTGGAGGCGCATGAGATTGCGAGGAGAGCTTTGGCCTTTAAGCAAAGATGATGGCCATACGGTGTAGCACGGCACGGGCCCTGCTTTTTGGCTCGCCATGCTCGCACTGCTGCTCGGCAGGTCTGGGTCAGAGTACGGGGAGGGCGGCGGGTGTGGAGTCCAACTGGGGATGGCTGCGTTGGATGTATCTCGTGTGCAGTGTGCTTTGTAATATGTATATATATATATATATACACACCGTGGAGTCCAAGACGACTTCATGTGTGTAAACTAAGCGGTCGTTCGGCTTATCTCAGCTTGGCTTATCTCGGTTTATCCCGACTTATCTCCTCTCACATAACACTATTCATTCTACCAGCCGAGCACTATTCCTCGAATCAGCCGAACAAGCAGCCTGTTCGTTTGGCTGGTGGCCGATGACCTGTGCCTGATTTGTCTTGAGAAAAAAGATCGCCGGCCGATTGCCGGTGGCTGGTTTGTTACGAGAGAAAAGCTTCGCCGGGCCGGTGGCTGATAAGCCGAACGAACAGGTTGAAGCTCTAAATCGGAGGATCCGTGCTGGACATGACCTCGGGTAGGCGAAGAACGAGGTTCAGGGCAGTGGGCCGCGATAGTTGGTTAGAACTTAGAAGTAGACCGACTGTCGCTGGCCGACTGTGTGGATGAAAACTCCATCGATGGATGCCTGAATTTGCCACGGGACATTCAGCCTGCGGTGAGCGGCGTTACACACTGACACCAGACGGGACGGTGTCGTATGGACCTCCCTGGGCCCACTACCTCGGTGGGTACCAGGACCGACTACTCGGTGGGCCCCTGGACTACTCGACTTGCGCTGCACGGTACCTGATGGCGTGAAGTACAAGGACTACAGAGGAGAAGTACTCGGTTAGGAAGTTGTACATGTCCCGCACTGTATAGAGAACTCCTAGACGTACTCGACTAGTACTCTCTCCCTAAACCGACTTGTAACCCTGCCTCCCCGGCTATATAAGGCGAGGCAGGGACCCCTCTCTCATCATCTCATCTCACGGCGTAAGATTGCATCATCTTGTAATCATACCCAATCAATCCAGAGCTACGCAGCATACAGTACGTAGGGTATTACGCACCTCGCGGCCCGAACCTGTCTAAATTGTGTGGCACGTGTCTCTTCCTTCGAGTTACGAATCTCGGCGAGGCCACATTCATCTACTTCGGGTACTCCCCTTAGTAGGTTGCCGGTCTAAAACGCCGACAGCTGGCGCGCCAGGTAGGGGATCTCGCTCGAGATCACATGGCGAACTCGACGGCTCCTGTCTACATCAAGCCAACCGTCGCCTTCAACCGCGGCGACACCTTCGTCTTCGGCGCCTGGGTCTGCACCGCTGACGGCGCTGGATCTTTCCAACACCGCCTCACCATGCCACCCAACCCGGAGACTGGCTTCGTGACGCTTCCCGAAGTAGTCACGGGCGAACTCGCCGGTAAGTTCAGCGAAATTTCGCTTTTCGATCAACACGCCGACTTCGAGCTCGGATCCGTTTCCAACTCGAACTCGACGTCCCCGTGGTCTACCGTGTGCGAGTCGGCTGCTCAGCCATCGCATGTGGTCCCCCACCCCGCGAGCACTCCACGCGTGGCCCCCGCAACCCCCGCAGGGCCCGCACGGAGGCTCCCTCCGCGCGCCGGGCCGGCAAGGAGCCTGTACCCGAGTACAACTCGGACTCCGACAGCGCCCCTGGCCACACCTCGGACTCCAACCCCCTCTCCGGCTTCTACTAGGACTCCGCGTACGAGTTCGACTTCAGGTCGGACCCTGAGGATCCCGAGTCCGAAGACAACACTACTGAGCAACCCTTATCGGGGCCGACTTCCGGGCTGGTTATAACGTCCACACCGGCTGGGAGATTCGTCTACTGGCCAGACCGCAAGCCCGCCGACCTCATAAGTGGGGACTCACGCTACGTCGCCTACCTCGACTCGCTCCCGTTCCAAGAGGGAACACCACTCGCACGAGCTGACTCGTATACTCCAACTGAGGTGGCGAGCTCCGACTCCAGTCTTGGCAACCCCGACCGCCAAGTCTTCATGGCTGCCGGTGGCACGCCGAGACCTTCGTGACTCGCACAAGACAAGTACCTTGAAGGCATCTCCGCGGACGAGCCGTCCGTCAAGCACCTGCGGATGAGACCGACGCCAACAGGGACGCTCGACCTGAGCGTAACAGAAAGCGCAACGAACGGCGTCGGCGTCTCCGGGACAACCTCCCCATCCGCAACCTCGCAGAAGCTCTCGAGGCCGTCGAGAGCAGGGTACACACCACCCCCGAGCAATGCCTCATGTCGGTCATAGAGATCGCACGCGAAGCTCAGGGGATACGCGTTGGAGATTTCATCGCCAAGCTCACTGAAGACGCTTACTTCATGCGAGTCGACAACAGGGTCACCCAGCCTCCCCCGCCAGGAACCGCGACAACGAAGCTACAAGTCGTAGCGCTGACCTCGGCCGCAACCGTACTCGAGCCGAGCTGCCGGCTCAGCCCAACTGTACTTGCGCAAACGCCGGCGGACCCTCACAGGGTGGCAACAGTAATCGTGAGATCATCCCTCACTACGGCCCTGACGGCGGCAGCCGTGACCCCGGCGGCGGCGGCGGCGACGGCGGAAGCTCCAACCACGGGGCCAACAGAGGGCCGGCGGCGGCCGCGGCGGTCGAGACCACGCGAACGGCCCACGCCTCCCGAGGGCCTCGCAGGGCGGCTACGACGCCCGTCAGAAGATTGAAGAGCTGCGGCGGAAGAAGTCCGCCACCGCAGGCGACAACAACGGCTTCCCCGCCTTATCTCCTCGGCTTCGCAACTTGCTCCTCCCCGACAAGTTCAAACCTTTGGGGATCACCAAGTACGACGCGAAGCAGGATCCCATCCAGTGGCTCAGGTGCTACGCCCTCTCCATCGAGAACGCTGGTGGCAACAACGACACCAAGTGCCTCTACTTCCCCTTCGCCCGGACCAAGCCCCCGCTCACATGGCTCGAGTCGCCGGACAAGCACTCGATCGACAAGTGGGACCAGCTGAAGGAGCAGTTCACCAGCAACTTTGCGGGCGCCATGGGCCGATCTGGTACTCACATGGACCTGGCTATGGTGAAGCAGGAACAAGGCGAGACCCTCCGCAAGTACATGCGCCGTTTCTTCGACAAGCGCGCCACCGTAGTCGACATCACCGACAAGGAGGTCATCGACCTCTTCCAAGACGGCCTCTACCACCGCCACACCTTCGAAGACTTCGGCCGCCGTCGCCCCAAGTCCATCCCCCACCTCAAGGACATGGTCACGTCCTGGGCGGATGAAGAAGACAAAGCTAACGCCAAGTACGATGCCATCCGCGGCAAAGGCAAGCAGAACATGGGCGGTGGCAGCAGCAGCAACGGGAACCAAGGCGGTCGCAACAACAACAACTACTCGGGCCCCAACCGCAAGCACAAGCCAGACAACACTGTCACGGCTATCCAGCGCTCTGCGAAGGAGAACTCGAAGAAGACCTCTGGCGGCTTCAAAGACTTGTTGAAAGAGAAGTGCCTGTGGCATCTGGATGGCAACCACACCACCGAGCAGTGCTACCAACTCAGGCGAGCACTCAAGAGTACTCCAGAGCCACCGCACCCTCATGACAAGAAAGGCAAGAAGAAGAACGACGGAGGCAACGATGTCTTCCAAGAACCCGACAAGACTGTCAACGTCCTCTTCGGTGGACTACCCAGCAGACGGGAACAAAAGGCTACCCGTCGAGAAGTCATGAGCATTGAACCAGCGGTTCCGACCCGCGCAGATCAATGGACCAGCTTCTCCGAACCAAGGCGTTTCCCTCTCGTCCTGAAGCCGGTGGTTGCGGGCTCCAAGCTCAACAAGGTCCTCATCGACTGTGGGAGCGGGCTCAACGTCCTTTTCACCAAGACCTTGAAGAAGATGGGCCTCGACATCACACACATGCTCACCAAGGGCTTCTCGCCCTTCTACGGCATCGTCCCCGGGAACGCGGCCATCCCACTGGGCTCAGTGGTCCTGCCAGTTACCTTTGGGGAATCTCGGGACAACTACCGTACCGAGTACGTAAAGTTCGAAGTCACGGACTTCGAGACGTCCTACCATGCCATCCTCGGAAGACCGGCTATCGCCAAGTTCATGGCGGTACCCCACTACACCAACTTGGTACTCAAGATGCCAAGCCCGGCAGGTGTGCTCTCACTCCAAGGGGACTTGAAGATCTCGCACGACTGCGAAACGGAAGCTGTGGAGATCGCCTCCACAAATCAAGTACCCAATGCTATGATGGAGGTCTACGCTGCGTCGAAGAAGCTTGCCCCAAGTGAACTCGACATCCCTGAGAAGTCAGACAAAGCCAACAAGCCTCAGCCAACTGAGGAGGTTCTGGTCAAGACGATCGACCTCGGGACAGGCAACAGCAGCAAGACCACCACCATCGGGGCCGGCCTTGACCCCAAATAGGCAGACGCGCTCATCAACTTCCTCCAGGCTAACCGCGACATCTTGGCGTGGAAGCCAGCGAACATGCCAGGAGTGCCCAGGGAGTTGATCGAGCACTGCCTCAACGTCGATCCTAAAGCTACCCCCAAGCGACAGCACCTCCGTCGTTTCGCCGACGACAGACGGGATGCCATCAAGAAGGAACTCGCCAAACTACTCGCGGCTGGCTTCATCAGAGAAGTCTTCCATCCTGAGTGGCTCGCCAACCCCGTCCTCGTCCGCAAGAAGAACTCGAACGAGTGGAGGATGTGCGTCGACTACACCGATCTCAACAAGCACTGCCCCAAGGACCCCATCGGGTTGCCGCGGATTGACCAAGTCATCGGCTCTACGGCGGGCTGCGACCTGCTCTGCTTCCTCGACTGCTACTCCGGGTACTACCAGATCGCGATCAAGGAAGAAGACCAGGAGAAGACTGCGTTCATCACCCCGTTTGGCGCGTACTGCTACACGACCATGTCCTTCGGGTTGAAGAACGCCGGCGCCACATGTCAACGAGCTATCCAGGCCTGCTTCAAGAGGCAACTCAACAAGAACGTCGAAGCCTACGTGGATGAAGTGGTCGTCAAGACCGAAACTCCGCAGCCCTCATCGACGATCTTGAAGAGACTTTCGCGTCCCTGCGCGAGTACCACTGGAAGCTCAACCCGAACAAGTGCGTCTTTTGCGTCCCTTCGGGCAAACTACTCGGCTTCATCATCAGCCAGCGTGATATCGAAGCCAATCCCGAGAAGATCTCCGCCATCACCAGCATGAAAGCTCCCACGTCCATCAAAGACGTCCAGAAGCTGACCGAGTGCATGGCGGCCTTGAACAGATTTATCTCGAAGCTTGGAGAACGGGGGCTCCCCTTTTTCAAACTACTCAAGCACCAAGAGAAGTTCGTGTGGACTCCAGAGGCGGACCAAGCCCTTGCCCAGCTCAAGGACTTCCTATCGAAGCCACCAGTCCTCACGGTTCCTCGCAAAGGCGAGCAACCATCGCTCTACCTCGCCGCGACTACTCATGTGGTCGATCGCCATCGTCGTCGAGCGGCGAGAAGACGGCCACACCTATCCGGGGCCCGGGCGCCCGGTCTCGCCGTCGCGAGGTCCTCGTCGAGTCCAAGGCACGCTATCGACCGTGCGAAACTCTCGTACGCGTACTCATCACCTCGTGGAAGCTACGACACTACTTCTAGGAGTACTCGATCTCCGTCGTCACCGACTACCCGCTCGGCGACATCCTGCGGAACCAAGATGCTACTGGAAGAATCTCCAAGTGGGCAGTCGAACTCGGTGCCCTCACCATCGACTTCAAGCCACGTACAGCCATCAAGTCGCAAGCACTAGTCTACTTCATGGCGGAGTGGCTGGAGAATCAGCTACCTACTCCAACCGAGCGACCAGAGCATTGGGTGATGCACTTCGACGGCTCACTCAACCTCGAGGGTGCAGGTGTAGGGGAACTCTTGATCTCTCCAACGGGCGAACAACTCAAGTACGTCCTGCAGATCTTCTGGAAGGTCTCAAACAACGAAGCCGAGTACGAAGCTCTACTACACGGGCTCCGCCTCACGGCTTCACTAGGCATCAAGCGGCTACTAGTCTACGGCGACTCCGCAGTGGTCATCAACCAAGTCAACAAGTCCTGGGACCGCAACAAGGAGAACATGGACGCCTACTGCCTAGAAGTCCGCAAGCTCGAGAACAAATTCTATGGTCTCGAGTTCCACCACATCGTCCGCGACAACAATGTCGCAGCGGACGTTCTGTCGAAGCTTGGCTCTACTCGCACTCAAGTACCAGCAGGTGTCTTCGTCACGAGCTTCACACGCCATCCATCTCGGAGCTGGCGCCACCGACCACTGTCCTAGCGCATCCCCCGGCTGGCCAGGAGGTCATGATGATCGACGTGGACTGGAGGCAACCCTTCATTGACTACCTCAGTGAGCAGAAGGTTCCCTCGGACAAAAACTTTGCCGAGCAGCTCATCCGCCGCGCCAAGTCCTATGTCCTCGTCGGAGACAAGCTCTACAGGCGGGGCGCATCTTCCGGAGTACTCATGAAGTGCGTCCCCAGACAAGAAGGCAAGGACATCTTGGAGGAGACCCATAAGGGCGTCTGCGGCAACCACGCGTCCTCTCGTACGCTAGTCAGCAAGGCCTTCCGACGAGCTTTCTAGTGATCCACAGCCTTGGGCGACGCCGAAGAACTCGTCAGAAGGTGCCAAGGGTTCCAGTACTTCGCCAAGCAGCAACACATCCCAGCCTACAAGCTAGTCACCATACCGCCAACCTGGCCTTTCGCCTGCTGGGGGCTCGACATGATTGGGCCACTGCCAACTGCGCCAGGTGGATTCAACAGAGTATTGGTGGCCATCGACATGTTCACCAAGTGGATCGAGGTCAAACCGGTCACATGCCCCAAAGCTGACAGAGTACTCGACTTCCTCGATGAACTCGTGCATCGCTACGGACTACCCCATCGCATCATCACAGACCTAGGCTCCAACTTCAACAACCACCAGTTCTGGGAGTACTGCGAGAACAGCGGGATTGACGCCCGATACGTCTCAGTTGCCCATCCTCGGGCCAACGGACAAGTCGAGCGCGCCAACGGGATGGTGCTCGACACTCTCAAGAAGCGGCTACACGACGTTGCTAACTCTAAAGGAGGCAAGTGGATCAAGGAACTACCCAATGCACTCTGGGGGCTACGTACTCAGCCCTCCAAGCCAACGGGGCAATCCCCTTACTTCCTGGTCTACGGCTCCGAAGCAATTCTCCCTGCTGATGTCATATGGGATTCACCAGCAGTGGAGCACTACGACGAAGGCGTCTCTGAAGACAGCAGACGAGTTGACATCGACAGGCTCGAAGAAGCTCGCTGCGCCGCCCTCGTCCAATTAGCAAGGTACCTGGAGGGTATCCGACGCTACCACGATCGCAACATCAAGGAACGCTCCTTCAACGTTGGTGATCTCGTCCTCCATCGCATCCAGAACACGGAAGGACTACATAAGCTCAGCTCGCCCTGGGAAGGTCCCTTCACAGTTGCAAAGGTGACCTGACCGGGCTCCTACCGCCTCCAAACACTTGAAGGCGAAGACGTCAACAACTCGTGGAACGTCGACCAACTCTGTCGGTTCTACGCCTAGTCTACACGACTACCCTGGGGGCTCAAGTCTACACGACTACCCCTCTGCCGTAAGCGGCCTCCGGGTCCAGGCGCCAGTCTCCAGACTACTACTCTCCATAATCCAGCCCATGCGGCTAACTACGGATCCTGGGCTGCGATGAGCGACAAAGGACTCTAGCAGCGGTCTACTGAGAGACCATGTACTCCTAGATCCAACCTATACGGCTACCCACGGATCTACTGCTGTAAGCGGCTACACGCCCTATCACTACTTAGCTGTAAGCGGCCTACGGGTCCTGGCGACTACTATGTAACTACGGCCCTGGCCATCCAGGTGTACTTCTTTAGTAATAAAGTTTGATTGTTCATCAAACTGCTTTACTGTCTTCCTCCCTCAACAGGACTACTACCGAGTACGACTACTCGCGACAACTCCACGATGGGACTCCGCACTCCAAGATCGCGACAACGAGTACTCATTGATGGAAGCTTTTCTTCATTCATACTTAAACAATTACAATGGTTTTTGTACAACTACTGCTACGAGCTAACTATTACAGGGCTACTTGAGATTAAGTTTTTCGGCGACTTGATCTGCAATAGGCGCCATCTGCTCCAGCAGCTCCGCGTACTGCTTGTCGGTGAAGTTGGCGGCTAGCCCGCCAGCGACTACATCTACGGGAGCCTTCGGGAAGTACGACTTCATGAAGGCTAGCACTTGGTTCGGGATCGACTTCGCCAGATGCTTCACGTAGGTCGCCAGCCGGCTGGGGGCTTCCTTCAACCGGTCCACCAGGGGCGCTATCTTGGGACCGCCAGGATGAGGCACCAGCAGCCTCGCGATGGGGAGCGCGGCTTCTTCAAGTTCCTTGAGCTGGGCCTGCAGCTTCTCGCAATCCTCGTTCAGCTTCTACAATGATTTGTAGCAGTTGATGAGGTCACGGTCTGATGCAATACGGAGCTCCATGTGCTTGTCGCACTCGTAAGCAAGCTCCTTATAATCTAACTCCAGTACCTGGCGGGCCTCCTTCTCCCGGTAGAAAAGATTCTTCAGATCAGTCTCTGAAGTCTTCAGCTGATCTACCCAAGTCTCAAGTTCTGCAACCAGCAAGGCACAGCGGGCTAGACTACCTCTCGACCTCCAATAAGTACTCAATAAGACCAAGGTATACCTTTGTTCTTGTTGCGAAGAGACTTGTTCTTCCGCACCAAGTCGTCGCTCTTCGCCTGCACCTCCTGGATGTCATTGTGGTACTTGGCGAAGGCGGTGTCCAGCTTCGACTGCATGGCGACAGTTTGCTTCCGGGACTTTGCGAGTTCCTCTTCCAAAGCCTCCGCCCGGAGCACGGCGTCGCCGAAGCCTTGAAGCATACTGGACTTCTTCCTGGACCTCTCAGCGACGTCCTGCACAGACAACTCGCATCAGATGGGTACTCAATGCTAAAGGATTGACTACTCAAGGGTCATGACTACTGACCTTCATCCATTGTTCGTCTTGGCGCACTGCTTCCAGGTGCCGAGCCACCATTGTTGGGTCGACCAGATCGTCCGCCAACAACTCGATCCCGCCACGACTACTCGTAGCAGCTTCGGTCATCGGCGTCGAGCGGATTGGCTCCGCGTCCTGGATCTCCAGTGAGCGGACGACCACCTCCAGAGCGGGTTCTCGCAGTGCGTCGTCCCCTCCTCCTCCTGTCGTCGCGGCAGCTTCTTCGGCGGCCACCTCCATCAGCTCGGGGGCTTCTATGGCAGCCTCCTGAGTTCCCGGTGCCACGTCTTCTACGGGCACCGCCGACGGGATCTCTCTTCCTTCGGCCTCAGCACCTGTCGACAGGAAGACAAGTGTATCAGTCAACATGGCGACTACGACTACTCTACGAAGGCACTTCGACTTCAGCAGAGTACTCACCTTCAACCACGCTGGCCTCGGGCAACATAGCCTCAGCAGCCGACGCCTTGGGGGCGGGAGCGGACTCCTCAGCGGGCGGCGCGGCTTCTTCTTCTGCCACCGCTGAGGCGGGTTCATCCTCCTCCCAGGTCAAGTCTGTCGATTTCCTGCAGAGTACACAAGCCGGTTGTCAATCAAGTACGACTACCACATCAAGTACTACTCGGGAAGATTCAACACTTACAAGCTCGACCGGACCACCGTCACGGTGGGGGCACCGAGGATGCTGGCGATGTCGACCAGTCCAGCCTCGGCGGGCGCCTCCTCCTGCGCCTCTACGGCCGTTGCCTCTTCTGCAGCAGTAGCAGCGGGTTCCGTGCTCCCCTGAGCAGCAGGGGGCTGGCGCTCCATCTGCGCCAAGAGCTCTTCGACAGTGGGGCCTGGGCTGCGACTACCAGCTGCCTCCCCCACCGTGTCCCACTCGCCTTCGTCGCCCTGCTCAATGGGCTCGGTAGGCGGCATCTCTTGCAAGCAAGGAAACTTCATCGTCAACACATGAACTCGAGACATCAGAACTCGACTACACTACTCAAGACGGCTTACCTCTTGAGACGTGGTCTTCGTGACCTTCAACTTCTTGGCCACGCGCTTACGGGACGCATTGCGCGGCCTCCTCGGCGGTGCGGGCAGACTAGCCTCCAAGCTAGCCGCTTGATCCTGAACGAGAGGGGTGCGAGGTAGGCCAGGACGGCTGAACCTCGACCGCAGCTGGAAGTGGTCCTGCAACGTCTCCTCGTCGTCGTCCTCCTCGGACATGTCTTCCACGACAACGGTGTCGTCTCCCTCGCCCACCTCGCGCTGCTCCTTGGCCTTGGCTTTCCCCTCCTCCGGGACCTCGACTAGCTGAGGGGGCAGCGGCGGCTCAGAGACGAACTTCTTCAAGTCATCCTGCAAGCACAATTCATCAGTGCGACTACTCTCATGCAATGAGTACTCGACAACGGACGCGGCTACTAACCTCCTTTGGTGGGTGCGCGGCGGAGTACTCCGGTATGGGGCACGACGTGTACGCTGACATATCTTTTAAGATCCGGGCCAGCCTGTCAACAATGTCGTCATCGTCGACTTCGTCTTCAGGCATCCGCGACGTGTCGTCGTCGCCGGTGTACTCGTACCCCAGGGTGTCCCGAGCCATCAGCGGCTGCACCCTGCGCTTCATGAAGCTGAAGGCCACGTGCTCGGCCCTCAGCCCGGCTTCCCTCAGCGCCTTGATCCACGCCAACAACTCGGGCAGCTGGATCCCTTCTTGCATCGTCGGCTCCGAGTTCCACCACGGACGATGCTTGGCCTGTTTTCCGCTGGGCTTCGGCAGCTCCGTGTGGTGGTTCGTGACGTAGAACCACTTGGCCTTCCAGTCCTGATTGGAGTCTATCAGCTTGTACGAGAGGTACTGCTCGGCGGCGTCCTCCCTCATCTGGATCCCCGCTCCTCCGACTACTCGCGGGTTGCTGGCGCTGGGTTGCGGCTTCACCCGGAAGAACTTCCGGAACAAGTTCCAATGGGGCTTGATCCCCAGAAAGGCTTCGCAGAAATGTACGAAGACAGCGGTGTGGAAGATACCGTTGGGGTTGAGGTTGAGGTACTCGATGCCGTAGTACCCAATGAGCCCCTTGAAGAAGTCGCTCGCCGGGAGAGACAATCCGCGCTCCGCGAACCGCGCGAACATCGGGATCTCGTCCGGATTCTTCTCCATGGGATACGGATCCCCGACGGCGGCCCTCCACATGTCCACCTCCTTCTCCCTCAGGAATCCACTGTTGAGGAGGGCCAGCAAGTTTTCGGTCTTCGCCTTGGACTTCTTCCACTCACGGTTTGGATCTGGCCGCGGCGGGGACACCGGCGGTGATGTCCCTGCGGCAGATCCGGCGGCCTCTTCACGGCTCCTCTTCTTCCTGCCGGCGGCCTTCGTGATCTTCGACGGGGGCGGCTTCATCCTCCAGGTGCACGGTGTCTTCACGCGCATTCGCTCGGGGGCTACTGTGGTGGCTTCCTACGGCGGCGCACTCAGATCTGCGCTCTACTCAACGGCGGCGGTGTGCACCAGTGGCTATTCTTGGCTAGATCTGCTGGCAATGACTGCAACTGCGTGGGGTGAAAAACCCTAAGGGTTTTGGCTTCTATTTATAAGTCAACGCGGCCCCTCAACGGCCGGATGGATAAGTCTGTGCTCGGCTGACTCAGCGGCCGCGCGTGACCCTTTAACTTCAACCAGTCGACGCGCTTCACCTCGGGGGCTCGACTACTTCAACACGACTTCCTGAGAAGCGGCAAGACTCAAGAGCATCTCAGGACACATTCTACAAGATGACCCTTCAATTCGAGAGGAAGTACTCGACTCAAGGCTCGGGGGCTCCGTGCCACGTGTCCTTCGGTTTTTTCTCCGGATTTTTCGGGATATTCTTGCCAAAACTTCAGATGGACCCTCAGCCAGAGTCTACAACTCAACCTAAGGCTCGGGGGCTACTCCATATGGAGTGCAATTTTGCAATCGCACTTCCATATCAGTTTCAGCTTCAAGGCAACACGGGCATTGTTGAAGACCTTCAAGGGCAGCACTCGAGGACGCTTGGGACTACTCGAGAAGACTTCAGGATTGCTCAAACATCAGCTGGAGTACATTCCAGCCTCGGGATGCTTCGATTACTCTTGAGGACTTTTGACTTGTACTACTCGGGGACGCTTAGGGACTACTCGTTGAGGCCGTCAAGACTACTTGAAGCTATCCTTCTCGACTACAAAGTACTCGGGGGCTTGTCGTATGGACCTCCCTGGGCCCACTACCTCGGTGGGTACCAGGACCGACTACTCGGTGGGCCCCTGGGACTACTCGACTTGCGCTGCACGGTACCTAATGGCGTGAAGCACAAGGACTACAGAGGAGAAGTACTCGGTTAGGAAGCTGTACATGTCCCGCACTGTATAGAGAACTCCTAGACGTACTCGACTAGTACTCTCTCCCTAAACCGACTTGTAACCCTGCCTCCCGGGCTATATAAGGCGAGGCAGGGACCCCTCTCTCATCATCTTATCTCACGGCGTAAGATTGCATCATCTTGTAATCATACCCAGAGCTACGCAGCATACAGGACGTAGGGTATTACGCACCTCGCGGCCCGAACCTGTCTAAATTGTGTGCCACGTGTCTCTTCCTTCGAGTTACCGATCTCGGCGAGGCCACATTCATCTACTTCGGGTACTCCCCTTAGTAGGTTGCCGGTCTAAAACACCGACAAACGGGGCCGACGATACGGGGTGTTTGGATGAAGGGGTAAATGAAGTAAATTGGGTAAATTTACCTCAAATTTACCCCAAAGGTGACAAATATGTGCGGTAAATGTGGTGGGGCAAATGTTTTGCCCCCTTAATTCCATTTACCCCTAAAAGGTAGCAAATTGAAGCAAAATTGTGGTGGACCCCAGCCCTCTCTCTCCTATCCACATCCACTTTTTCCCCTCAATCCAAACACCTCAAGGAGCAAATATTTTTTAGAGTCAAATGGAAGGGACGAAATATTTGTCTTGAGTAAAACCTTTACCCTTTGCATCAAACATGCCCATAGTATGTTCGGGCGGGTGACTTCCTCCGCCGCGAGCGAGCGAAGAGTAGCAGGGTAAAAAAAGCGGACACCGATCCCTCGTCGTCGGCTGCATGCTAGTCTGTCAGCGCCTTTTCGCAGTTTCCCCTGTAGTATGCAGAATTGTTAGATTACTTCATGTGCTCTGGATGGTGGTGTTGGTCACTCGGTGCTTTTCCTTGCCTTCTTTTGGGAGGAAAGAATATAATCGACCGCATGCAAGGACCCAACAGCCGGTGGCGAATCTAGGATTTTAGCTTAGGGTATGCCGCTCAAAAAATTTCATATACAATTCGGTAAATCCATTTTATCAATTCGGTATATATTGTATAACGTAATTTGGTATATATCCACTAAATAACACAATAATACTTAAATTCATGAATAAGTAAAACCATCAAATATAAATAGTTTCAAAAGACACTGATAAATGTATATAGGCACAATAGAGTACCAATGACTTACGATGTTATTTTGCGGACGAATTTATTCGACACTTTCGAATGGACATAAATGTATTGATTATATCATCTTCATCAAATTTAAAGAACACATGATTTTTTTAAAGCCAAAGAATAATTGAATCTCACCTTAACAATTGTGATCACAAATTCAACTAGATGTCGCCTGCCGGTGCACTCAAAGGACTGGCATGCAACAGGGATGGCAGGGCAGGGACGTTTGGTGATCTGGTGACCTGTGAGCGATGCCTCGATCTGGATCGTAACGGCGGCTCGACACACGGCGAGACGACGACGCATGAATGGCGTGTTGAAGATGTGATCCGAGTCTCTCGTAATTCCGTCCGTGTGTGAGTCCTTCCGTCCGCCGTCGCACATCGCATAGGTAGCGTGCCCCTCGTGGCCGCATGGGCCTGACGTACACTCGGCCTGCTTGCTCTAGTACGTTGTTGCTGCTTGGTTGGGCTTTGACAGTTTGACGTGTATGTTTATTTTTTTTTACCCCTAAATACGTATACATATACTTGAAGTTGCCAGAATCATAGGGTATGCCGGTGCATACCCGGCATACCCTCTGGATCCGCCAGCCATAGATTCTCGCAGATTGTGCGCGCAAGCATCGCCGGATTATGTCATGCAGCAGCAGCCATCAGATTGCATCGGTGTTCTTGCTTTCACAATGCAAGGCCACCGTCCAAATGTGCTCTGCCTCTGCTCTTGGTCGTCATGGCAGAGTTCCGCCCGATGAGTGAGCACGTACCACACACGGGGCAGAGGTGTCGCCGTGCGGTGGAGAACGCGACAGGAAAGTGCGCATGTGTTCGATTCTGTAGAGCGATAATTTGCCCCTGCAGGAGAGAAATGCGTGCAATTTCTTCGATTCGGTGGGTCGGCGTGGACTGGACACGGCAATGCGTATCGCGTTGCACAAGGACGGCCCGGACCGACAGTGCCGGCCGCCAGTGCGCGTCGAAAAGGAATCGGGGTCGGAGACGGACGTGCAGTGTCTGGACGACGGCTGCCTTGGCTTGGCTCGGTTGGCCTGGGGTCCGCACTCAGCAGCAGACACACATGGTCAGCAGCGGTACGGTTACTTATCAAAGTAGGAGTAGATCGATGTAGATCGAGTTACTCACTATACTATACGTTCCCGAAGTCATATGCAATTTGCAGTGCATGGTAAGAGAGAGAGAAAAAAAATCGTCTGTCCTAATGTGACAGTGACGCTGATCGATAAGATGACGTGCGCGCGCGGCCGGGGCTCATGATGATTCCTTGCTTAACGCACGTTCACCGTCACTGCCGAATTATTAGCCAGTGGGAGAAGCAAGAAGCAACATGCTGGATGATCACTGTTGCTTACGGAGAGGAGGAACGTGACCTGAGAGGTAGTACGCGCACTAGTAGGATGAGAGATCTACCACACAACATTAACTGTCATCATCAGCCAAAGGGTTTTTATCGATCCGCCACGAAGACTTTGGCCGCCCGGCCTCGTGGAAAAACGAGACTATCGATGTTCAGGTGCGCGCGCGCATGGTCTCAACCGTCTGGTTTCCGACGAAATTTCGGGCTACTTGTTGGTATAAGTCAACCTGGCAGTGGCGTGTCCTGCGCAAAACCAAAACTACGACCGGTCGCTCCGTGTGACTGGGGGGGGGGGGGGGGGGGGGGGGGGCGGGGGCGTGGCTCAGTTTTTTTTTCCTTTTTTTCTTTAATCAATAAAATGTTTTTCTGCATAAGTTATATGCACAACTCTATCATTTATCGAAAAGTTATGTGCACAACTTATCGTTAGAGAAAAAACTATACACACAAGTTATTCTTTTAAATAGTTGTGTATATAAGTTGTATGTATAACTTCTACGCGCCATCAAACTTATATTTAAAAATTATCTTGACACAATTTTTACAACTCAAAATTATACATCAAAGCTACGTGCATAAGTTATGATATTTCAAAAATAAAAACATATGGAAGAAAAACTTTTAGAAAAAAAATGTTTGGAATGGGAGTAGAAACGCCCCCAGCGACCGGTCGCTAATTAGTCCGCCCGTCGGCCTGGGCTGCTGCACTTTGCTGGCCCTACTCGATCACCTCGTTTTCTTCTGCCACGGCCTAACCGGCCGCAGCTGCGTCTCCCCGGCCGTCGGCCAATGAGAGGACGCCGGCCGGCCGGCCTCCGGAGTCAAATCCCATGCCGATCGCGATGAGCTTCGTCTTCGGCCTCTCACCACGTACGTGTACGTGTCTTGTCACATCACATCACGTCAGATCCTCCTCTGGATCGGCCTTCGTCCACTACAAACAAGTGTACAACTGTACGGGCAAGGAGGAAGCACCAAGGCAGATGCTCGGATAATTTTTTAATATTAACTTTTTTTAAAAAATTATTTTTATAAATAACCCCTGGGGAACTTTTTTTTGCACCGGGTAACCTTTTTGGCCGCGCCCGGCGGCGTGGCGCGGCAGCAGCGCCCCGCCGCCGCGCCACATGCGGCGCGCGCGGCCCCGCCACGGCCGGCCGCGCGCGCGCGCGCGGCGTGGGCCGGTCCCCGCCGCGCCACATGCGGCGCGCGCGCGGGGCCGCCGCGCCACCGCTCCCCGGCGCGGCGCCGCCGAGTCAAGAGGGCCCGCGCGGCTCCTTTCTTCTTCCTCCCTCCCTCTCTTCTCTCCCGGCCCGAGCTCGCGCCGGTGCGCGCCTCCGCCGCCGCCGCCCCCCTTGTATCCGGCGATTTGTGGCGGGGTTTGTGTGGGAAATCGATCCCCGTATCCTTGGAAGGTATTGCCCTTATTTAATCTCGGCTTTAGCACGTAATTTTGCCGTATTTTGCATGTATAGGTGAGCTAGGGTTTGACAATAATTTGAAATTGTGATGTGTTAGATGTTGGGTGTGTTGAAAGTTATGCTTTGGGAAGTTTCATTAGACAATGTGCCATCTATTGATATGTTGAAAATACGTTTCTTTACTACATGCTTTAGTGTAGGTTTGCTTTACTACATGCTTAATACAATGTTGCAAATATGTTGAAAGTGATTGTTCATTTTGATATCATTGGTTGCAGGATTAGTAGACATGAGCCACCAAAACCCACGTTACTGTGCCATTATTAGGGGTAAAGGAAGTTTTCCCGAAGAGTGGGATGAAAACGGTCCTGTGCCTCGAGCTCTCCCTGTACCCAATTGTTTATGTGGTGTGCCGGCTTATGTGAAACAATCTAGGTGTGCCGGGACCGGCGGGTAGAGCATTCTACCGTTGTTGGATTAGGGAAGCACCACCCCGGCAGCTCTCCTTGTTATTTTTTGCGGTGGATAGACGGCCCGACAAGTTTGATCCTAGGATACGTCTCTTCCCGTATGCGAGTCATGTCTTGAAGCCATATCATGAGTTTCAACGATGGGTTCCTCCTCCACCTAATCCTCCACCGATGACTTATGAGGAGAAGCAGTTGGCCACCATTGAGCGAGTTAACAACCCTCCAGTGTGTGATTGTGGAGTGCGTGCTTATCTTCAACGACCAAACATTGAGGCCCCAAATAAGTTTACACCATTCTTTCGTTGCTCCCTAAAGAATGTTGTAAGTAAAAAGCATATCCTTGTTATCATTTAAGTTTTATAAATGTCCATGACTCATTGCTATTAATGGTTGTTCTGCATTTCAGAGTGGGTGGCCTAGGTGTGACTTCAATGAATACATACATGGACCAAGATCGGAGTGGCCAACTGAATCTGAAGTGAAAGAGTTCGAGTCCGGACGAAGGCTTGGCCTTGCCTTAGCTATCCACCTTCACGGTGCAAGTGTGGCATAGTAGCCACGGAAGGTGTTGTGCCATCTGAGCTCGGTTTTGGAATGTTTTGTGGCAATGCATATGGAGACTTTTGGGTGAGCATGATGTGAACTTCTTTGATTTAGGTAGCACTACCATTGTGGTTGTCCTCATTTTGATTTAACTTTGTATGATACGCTCTTATATTTTGCAGGAGGGGCGGACTTGTGATTGGGAGCAATTTCTTGGTCGTCGTGAGTTAATGTTAGAGTTGGGACGAACTTCGAACACGGGAGGAGGTTTAAAACTCGAATCTATTAAAAACAAGATAAGAGCAAAATATGGTGTGCCCTTACCGGAAGAGGAGGATCTAAGTGGTCCAATTTGTGATGAGATGGTTCGTGAAACTGGAGTGGAGCTAGAATTTGTAGTTGGTTACGCCAACTACGAGAAAGTTGTGGCATATTGGCGTTGTAATAGGGAGAAGTTCTTAGAACGGGGGATACGTCCGTTGACTGCAGAGGAGAAGAGTGAGAAGAAGAGGAAAAAGGAAGAGGAGTGGAAGGCATTGATGGAGAGGTCCAGGGATAGGTCGAGTGATGAAGCGGCTAGAAAGGCAGGAGCCGACAGAAAAGGTAAGAGGATTGTGGGAGGATGATGAATGGTGCTCAAGTGTCAGTTGCATGTGTTGCAGTGTAATATTTTTTCAATGAACTAGTGTGTTTGGTAGTTTTGTGTTAAGTGAACACTTTGTTATGTGATGTAGTTGATGATGAATGGTCCTTAAGAATCAGTTGTATGTGTTGTAGTGAACAATTTTTTCAATGAAAAAATGTGTTTGGTTGTGTTGCATGCAGATTTATTAATGGAGCAGGAGATTAGAAAAATTAAAAATTTAGGAATAATAGTTCCATTATTACAACACATTCAGGATGTAGTTTTCTTAGAACAATATTACACTACCATGATGTAAACGAAATAGTAGCTCAAATATTACAACACCGCATGGTCGAAGACAACGACCTCATACAAAGTTCCAATATTTAGCCATCCTTGTGATGTGATGACGAAGGTTTATCCTTCTTGGTACCTTTTTTAGTTGGTGGATTAGGAGCAGACGGGTTTGCTGCAGGACCGTAAAGACCACCCGGAGCATAAAGACCATTCCAAGGGGGGTCCTCTCCTCTTGCAATGGCATCTGCAGTTTTTCCTTGCATATAACGAAGCATGGCTCTTTTAAAAGTGTTCATTTTCTTTGGATCAGGTGTTGTATTTGTGTTTTTGCCCTTCGGATCACCACCACCATTACCATCCACACCCCCTCCGGCAGCAGCCGTAGACATCTCTAGTTATTGTTAAAAAATGAACATTATTTTGAAGTAGTTAAACAAATTACATTAAATTAACAAAGAGAGGAACCGTACCTAAGATAGAAGATGAGCCCATGAGGAGAGGGAGGAGCCTGCAAGGTGTGGCAGTGGTAGTACTGCGGTCGCCTTCCCTCTTTATATAGCCGTGGCAGGGTGTAGGGTGTGTTTTCTTGTACTCACATCACATGTAGTAGGGTAGGGGTAGGGTGTGTTTTCTCCCACGGATTGAATGGCCCACCACTTCTTTTCTTTCCCTATATATGTCACCCTTGAGGTAAGTTGTTCACAATAACCAGCAATGGATGACTTGTCAGGTGAGGATAATTCTCTCGGTCCCGACTTGTGGACAGAACAGGATCACGAATGTAAGGAGTACTTCCCACCAAGAGAGAAGAGTTATTTCCGATCTTTGCGGGATGTTAGACCGTACAATTCGAAGAAATCAGTAAAGTGGCCAAGATGCATGCACAATGAGTTGTGTGTAATGCAAGTTTATGAGGGAGTTGGACTTTACTACTCCGGTCGTCGCTTTTGGCACCGTCCACGTGCACGGGTAAGGAACACTACCACGAGTATTTCCATCGGTTTATTTAGGTAACTAACATACTATTGTTGCTTGCGTACTCGTATGACCCTAACAACTGTGGTTTCTCGCAATGGATCGATCCGCCAGCTATTCATCCATATGAAGAGTACATCACGTACCTAGAAGGACGCATCGAGAAGCTGAAGCATGAGCTCGCGGAGGCACTTACTCCTCCAGATCCACCATCTAGCGACGACGCGCTATGCACCTGCAGATGTCACATGAAGAACAGTCCACCGTCAAGTCCATCCCCGCCACCTCCACCCCCGTTTGGGAACTACTACATGCCTTCCCAGGAATCGAGTGGTTTTGGCTCTATGTTATCCGGACAGTTCTCGTACAAGTAGATTATTAGTGTTGTAATTGTTGTGTAAACTACCTTATGCCATTTGCAGCTTTCAATTCAGAACCCCATCGTGATGGACCTGATATGTCATGTATGTGTGCGAAGAAGTTGGTCTGAGTCCTGAATCACAGCCTGCTGTTAGAAGTCATCCTAAACAAAAGAATCCTTGTGTGTTCAACACTCCAAGCAATTATGTGCCTGAACCTAGAACACCAGTCGATGTACGTGTGCTTTAAAATTTGAATTGACAACACTCGAAAAAGCCTTTGCGGTCATGAAACGATAGCCTACTTGGATTCCCTAGCCTTTTCGGTGAGCCATGTTGTCCCGTACAACAATTGATTTCACAACACCCCGAAAAAATCTATGCACTCCCGAAACCCTAGGGTCCTTGGAATCCCTAGCCTTTTCGATGAGCCATGTTGTCCAAGTACAACATTTGATTTGACAACACCCCGAAAAAATCTATGCACCCCGAAACTCTAGGGTCCTTGGAATCTCTAGCCTTTTCGGTGAGGCATCATTTCAACCGTAAAAACTGAAAAGTCTAAAGGACTACAAATTGTTTTGTCAACACTGTGGCCATTGCTATTTCATTAGACATTTCTCTTACATAACAAGTTTGCAGTGGCATGCATGGCACATGTGCCACAACTAATCCTACCATGCCTTAGGGAATTTAAGTCACATAAGTTTGCAGTGGCATGCATGGCACATGTGCCAATACTAATCCTAGCACGCCTTAGGTAATTTAAATCACACGAGTTTCCAATGACATGCATGGCACATGTGTCAATACTAATCCTAGCACGTCTTAGGAAATTTAAATCACACAAGCAATGGCACGTGTTACACATAACAACAATCATGCACCACTGATGAAGTCATCGCTCCACTTCTTGAAGTCCTCAAGTTCCTTCTTCACAAGAGCTTCAGTGCTGGGGTCTCCATCGATTTTCTTCCCCCTCGCCAGAAACGCGGTATCTGGACCACTAATGAAGTCGTCGATCCACTGCTCGAAGTGGCACGCCCTCGTCACCTTTGGAGCAACAGATCTACTGCTTCCCTTCAATATATGCCACGTAGATACAAAGTCAGAAATGAACACCACGAAGTAGGTACAATGCTACTTAACAGTATCACTTACTGCCAATGCCGCAAGCTCCTTTTTAGCTTGATCGATGTTTTGACAACACCAAAACCGCCTGCCAAACGTTTCATCTTCACATGAGACCTTGCATCCCGCATTCATGCCACAATGGCACTCTAGGGGGATCTCGCCTTTTGGCCTCTTGTTCAAACTGAGTATGGATCTATTGGGATCATTTAGGTATGCCCCCTCCATGGCTTCCATGGCCCTCCTCACATCCATAAACCCCCACCCTGAGCCCATCTCGGACAACCAACACTCTCAAACGACTGGAGGAATGGAGGTGAGGTACGAGTGGAGGTTGCCTGTGAGGATTGGAGGTGAGTGATGAGTGGAGGCTACCCCCCTTTATATAGAGAAGGTGGGTGTGGTGGACCCCATTTCTCTAAATCGGTGTGGGATTGGATTCTCGGACCCCGACATTCGATTAGGCAACTAGGACGGAAGAGACGGACATTTGCAGTTGCAAGAAAGTCATGGAATCGTATTGACAAGGTCCTCGTGGTTTAAATCTGCCGCGCCACAGGGCTTGGTGCGGCAGCTTAACGTTGCCGCGCCATGGTGCCTGGCGCGGCAAGACTGCGTTGCCGCGCTTAACTTTTACGAAATCCAGTACGCTCCCTCGGCCAAAATTCAAGTTTAGCCGGTGGCGCGGCAACACGAGCCTGCCGCGCCATGGGCGACGGCGCGGCAAAGGCGCCCGCCGCGCCATGCGGTGTGGCGCGGCAGAGCCGGTCACGCGTAGATGCACAGGTGACGTCGACAGAGGAGCTCTGCCGCGCCACACCGCATGGCGCGGCGGCGCGCCTTGCCGCGCCGCGCGTATGGCGCGGCAGGCTCGTGTTGTCGCGCCACCGGGTAAACTTGAACCTTGGCCGAGGGAGCGTACTGGATTTCGTAAAACTTAAGCGCGGCAACGCAGTCTTGCCGCGCCATGCGCGTTGGTGCGGCAACATGGCTTTGCCGCGCCAAGCCCTGTGGCGCGGCAGCGCTGGGTGCAGGTTGCCATCGGTGGCACCCAAGTTGCCAGGACTGCCGCGCCGTAGGGGATGGCGCGACAGGCACATGTTGCCGCGCCGGCACGCATGGCGCGGCAAACCTGTTGCCAGCCAGAGACAGAAGATTCTTCTGGTTTCTGCTGCCCTCTCAACTCGACGCACCTGCAGGAAATCAACAGAACTCATCCACTCATCCAGAAGCCAATATGGGGACACTTCCCATGCAGGAAACATAGTTTCATACAAAGTGTGTACATTCAAACATAGTTCGACACACAAACATCACACAAAGTGCTTGAGTTCAACATCCTAAGGCCAACACATGCTCCTACAAAGTCCGGCACACACAGTTCAACATCCTAAGGCGTAGACATGCCTCCGACATAGTCCGGCACACACAAACATCACATATCGTCCATACGATCAACGACGGCGGCGGATTTGGTCGTCGGGGCTGAAAATTTGTTTAGGTCGGCGTTCCCTCCCCGGCTCGTGTCCAAGACGTTGGCACTCCCAACTTCGGCGGGCCCACGTGGACGACGGCCGCGGGCTTTCTTCGCGAGAGGTGGGCGAGGCCGCAAAAATTGGACAAAACACTATAGAAGAGCAAGGTATTATCAAATGGCCGACTTGGAAGGAAATTTTTGGATTCATTACCCGACTCGTAGACTCTCCTTGTGTTTGAGTTGCGGGTGGGGCATCAAACGACGTCCATCGGAATCTCCGAGACGTACGTGGGGTCTCCACGCTCACTACCGGTGCGTGAGGTGAGGAGGAGGAGGGTCTCCATCGTCCTCATCCGGGCTTAGGGGTGGCGATTTCCTTACCACGACCACGGCCGCCACTAGCAACAACACGACCCTGCCGATGCCGACGCGGTGCGAGCGGTGCTTCGAGATGGGGTCCTTGTCGAGCTTCTAGCCCCGTGGTGAACGCGGAGTACGGCGGGATCCCGAAGAAGTGGCCTCGAACATTGCCGCCGTGGACAACATCCGGGAGCCGCTATGCAAGTTCAACTTCATTGCCATACGCCCGCAGCTCCTCCGACCCTCCGCAACATGCAATTGGTACAAATTGAAGACATATTCAAAATATGGATAAACTTAAGCATTCAGTTTTTGAAAAGTAATACTACCTCTGCAAAGTTGCATAGGGCTCCACCTTCGGAAGCACTTGCATGTTCCATGGCCACCCTGCCTCATTTGCAAGCCTTGCAAGTTGTTGTCCCTACAAAAAAAAATCTTATTATAGATACAAATTATTAGAAACCGAAGTGATCAAACAACATTGGCTTGGGATAATTTTACCAAGTAATCGTGCAAAGGTGCTCGCTCCGGGCCGTGTGCCCACACGTGTCGTGGTGTCGTACTCATCCGCTATGTCGTCGTCGGAGTCCGAGGGGGCATCTTCAATGTGCTCATCCGTCAAAGGCGGCTTGATCTTGGTTCTTGTAGAGGTATGGTACCACCTCATGTACTCTCTATGTGGTCCAGGACGCCAACCGGCACCATCTTCATGATCCATCCTCTGGCGATTGTTCCAAAGGTCCAGGTACCTAGCATGCTTCACCGTCCAATCATTCTCCTTGTATCTTTTTTGCCTGTTCACCCTGAAATACCAAAATTGCTTATCACATTATTTACAAAGCAACTTATGCCATATGAGAGTCATGGAAAATGTATCGAGTTGGTTTCTTACTTGTGCAAGGCTGGAACGGTGGACACACGCTCTGGAGGCGAAGGCTGAAGCCTCCCAAACTGGCGTAGCACCCTGTTTGGCAAATGCCACTCGACAACATAGTAGATGATGAGTGGCACGCGTCGACCTCACGGCTTTTGTCTCCGTAACACATGGGTGAGAACGCGGACGTGTTGAGGAAAGTCGCGGTCGTACGGTAGCCACTCAACCTACAAACTCGCCAACACCAAAATTTGGTAAGGAGTATGACATGTGGGTCCGATTCGGAAACCATGTTGCCAATCTTAACGAGTTGATGACTTACTGCTTCTCTCGGTTAAGGTTTGAATATGATACTTGAAGACCCCACGGATGTAGACCTTCACCCTGGCAAAACGCTTATGGCGACAGCTACGGCCCCCAATTGTAGTCCCTCACCTGACATCTCGGTTGATCTCTTCATCCTTATCCAATCCACCCAACGTTCCACTTTGCTTCACACGCAAATAACCTTCATTTGAAAATCCCGCTTCAAATGCTTGATCTTGATTGACAGGCGATATACGAAGCAATTTTTAGAACCATAAAATGTATACTCATCATCTTGTTCTCTTTCCAATAAACTCATAAAGTCTTGCACCATATACTTGTCTTTGTAGATGTGAGCCATAAAAATACATCATATAATTAAAACACTTCAAAAGTAGCTCATGAATATATAATGAAAACCTTGCTCACAATCTTAGACAAAAGCATTAGTCCTTTAATCGCCTTGTCATTCAATTCACCCAAAATCCACTTAGGGGCCTAGATGCACTTTCAATCTCCCCCTTTTTTGGTGATTGATGACAACTCGATTAAAGCTTACAAATAAAACATTAAAGCGCGTTTAGATTCTTGGATATAAAAAATTTAGAGCTCCCCCCTTAATTTGTGCTTTGAGTTAGATTTCAAAAGAAATAGCCTTATCTTCTGTTAGCACAAATTTGGAAGAAAAGACGTGTGAGCTCCCCCTATATCTTAGAATCGGTGGAGTGCAACATTGTGAGCGACAAAATAAGATCCGTGATGCGTGTGACAAGATATGCACCAAAGCAAAGAAAATGAGTTTGCTAGGCGACACAGTCACTTAGTGCCCACGGCCCAATTCGGGAGCCGGTCGGGTCCAGCCGGCCGCTCGGCTGGCCGAGCCGGTCGACAGCCGGTGCCCCTCCGTCGAATCCCGAACGGGTCGAGTCCCGTCGGCGCCCGGCCCAGCGAAGTGTGTGCTATTTGGTCCAAGGTGATCATCCCCGGGTTGCAAGTGGTTTTAGATCACCTTGCTCCATTAAGCCAACACAAACAAACACCATTAAACATGCATCACAATCTAACAAATAAGTCGCTTAAATATTACAATAAGGTTTAAAACACACGGTGGCACTCATACAAAAGTTCTCAAGTCCACTTAGATGGAGTTCTAACTTATTACATAGCTTCTCTCAATAGCCCGGCGACCCTCTAGGTCGGACGGGGTGCAACACGAACGACAACCCGGAGCGCCACAAACTTGTGGCTTTAGTCTTGATTCTTCTCCCCTTTGTCATCGAAGCAGCCAAGAAGGGCTTTGGAGAAGAAAGCAGGTTGTGATCCTTGTCCACGAGCCCGTCTCGGGGTGAGAGCTCCCTCCTATCTTGAGAGTTTGTCAAGTAGCCAGTGCAGGGGAGCGTTTAGATAAATAGATTCCGGGGACGGTGATTTGAGATGGATGAGCTATGGGTGCGGCGTGTTTCTCGTGGTAATACGGAGTGTAGCCGAAAGATCTCGGCGAGGAGAAGAACGGCGCCCCCAATCTTGCCTTGCTCGGGAGGTGGAGGAGGTGGGGGTGCTTGCTCTTCTTCCATGAAGTGAGACGATCCGGCCACATCCGGAGGAGGAGGTACAAAGGGTGGAGGTGGAGGAGGACAGGTAGAGAGACGATCCTTGTCCTTGCTCGGACTCAGAAGAACATGGGCCCATATTGGTTAAGCAAGTCCGAGGTTGGCCCATCCTCTCATCCCTCTCCTCAAAGGAAGGTATCAGCTTGTGGAGATTCCGGAGATGGTGGAGAGCGAGGTGGTTAAGAAAACCTTGGGCATTGTGCATTAGCTTCATCATATCCCTCATTTGCTTGTTTGCTCGTCTTGACCTTTTTTTGCTCAACTTGGATGTCATCGGCTCCTGCCCACATCCCAAAATGGGGTTGAGAAACTTCTTCAAAGGGGAGGTGGATCGCGTGGCTGTCGGCTGCCCGGCCACCCCCACGGTCGGTGGGTGCTCGGCCTGTCGGGGGCGATGCCGATCTGAGCCCCTACTTTTGAGCGGATCGAGGTCGAGAGCTGCTCCCTCCTGAGGTTTCTTCCACTTGGCTTGGTGCGTGCTCAACTCTAGGTGATGGAGCCCAGAGGATTCTTGCTTGGGTTGAGCTTCGAGGCTTGTGGTCACGATTCTTCGGAAACTCCCTTTGCAACCTTTTCGATCATATACATGATGTAAGGGCTATAGCCGCAAATCTTCTTGGGGTCCTCGGATAGATGCTTAATCTCTTGCCAAATGAAGTCCCCAACTCTTTGAACTCCCGGGAGCTCTGGAACCTCAAAGCCACCACAAGTTTTTCCGGAACTTAGTGATTTTACGAGGGGTTTCCATCTCTAGGTGTGATAGAGCACCCTGGAGCACCTATTTGGGGCCGGTGTAGTAGGTATAGAGGTTCTTCACCTTCCCAAAGTTGGCATACTCATCGCGAGGGGTACATCACGTGCAAAGCATCCTTCTCAGCTCCCCCTCATCATGGGCTTCCTCGGCCCCCCATCTCCTACCATGATCCCAAAGCATCTCAAAAATCCGTGGAATGTAATGGAGTACTTTTGGCCGTTAGTCATCCAAGTCATACCACTGTCGGCCTCGGTGTGACCAAAGTGCCACTTTGGCAAAGAAGCTGGCGTGATCTCTTTGTTCCCGTCTTGTCGGAACCCCATAAGTGTCTTGACCCTTTGCCTCTCACAATTGCTGCGTACTTCATCAAAAATAGGGTCTCCTTTCCATGCCATGTGCTCCCAATCCACATATTTGCCTTGTGAGTGATCTTGGGCTTCTTTATAATCACTATAGCATAGTAATCTTTCTTTGAAATTTAGCCCAAAACCTCGGATCGACGTGGTCTTGCCCTCCTCATAAGGGGTTCTTTGTCCCTCAACTTCTTAGGGACCTTGGTCATGCCCGGCCAGTGATACTTCATCGGCTGTCAGGGAGTAATATAAGTAGGTGGCATGATCCTCAACCTACACGATCGTCGTCATCCTCTTCCTAGCATCTACATCCTCTCCTCCTCCTCCTCCTCATCCTCATCCTCATCCTCGGCTCCATCGCCACGTCGGCCCGCCTCTGGTGCCTCCTCAACTCAAGCCGACCGACGGATAAGTCTCATCTTCAACATTGTCATCTTTGCTCATTCGGTGTCACCTCCACACGTCGGGATCCTCGGCACTTGCTTGAGTTGAGCGAGCGTCTCAATCTCTTGCCGGCGATGTTGATGATCTTGCCCCCCTTCCCCAAAAACAGGGGATAGCTCCTCGGCGAGTGAGGACTTCTTCTCTTCTTTTTCTTTGCCCCTTCCTTTTTCACTTTCCTCGGCTGTATGCGAGTCACACATAGGATGACAAGAGTGTATAAGACTCTAGGAAAAAGATTGAATTGAATTGGAATTGATTCTTGAAGTTCGGAACAATTGGTGTGTTACTAGCCACATCGGTCGGAGCTGGTGAGGGGGCACGTCCCGGCCGGTGCCACCCAACGAGCAGAACAAGTGCTCCCACATTCAATACGACGTAGTTAATTCTAAGATTTGATCTAGATGAACAAAAGACATCCTAGAATAGATATGTGTTGAAAAACAAGAAGAAAACACAATTTGGAGTTGGACATGTGCCATCGGTCGGGCCTGTGACACCCGTCCGCCCCGGTAGGGCGTCGGCCCAAATTCGTGATTTCTCACAATATGTTCAGCAAAACGCTATGGATCTATAGGAATGTCTTCTAGGTGATCTCGAAGATGTTCTACGAAGGGGAATTCAAAACTTTGCACCATGAGAGGAGATCGGGCAAAAGAAAGGTTTGAATACCTTTGGAGAGATGAACTCGAGTTGGTCAAGAAACTCGAAGGGGAAGAAAGTGAAGAGAGGCCTTGGGAGATCCTTTTTTCGAATCTTGAGGCTTTTCCTTGGTTGGATCTTCAAATCTCCATGGGGGTTGATAGAGTTGAAAGAGAGGAGAAGGGGGAAGGCTTCACGGTTTTGGCGGGGAAGAGGGCGGGTGAAAGATAGAGGGGAGAGAAGGAAGGAAAGATAAAAGGGGATTCCTTTTCTTGTGCCCCACAGCCCTGCCTTAGGGCGTCCGCGTCGGCCGTGACGGTAGCCGTCGGGCGTGGCCGGCCTTGGTCAAACGAGAGAGGCCTTATCGGTTTTTCAGGCCCCCCTCGGTGGGGGCAGGGATCTGATAAAATTCAATTGAGAGAGTCCTTATCGGTAGAGGCGGGCCCGCCCTCGGTAGTGCGGAGCCCTTTTCCTCCTTTTTTTGAGATTTTGCTCCTTGAAACTTCTCCCAAATATGTTACCGAGGACAATTTTAATCCACTTAGGTTGCATAAACGCGATTATGTGACTTCAAGGTCACTACGGTCAAGCTGGTGGCTTGCCCGATCGGACGGTGCGCCCTTCGGCATAGATTTAAGCCACACCAAATAATTTCCATTTCAATCTTTTAGAGATCTTTCGGATATGAGATAGAAAGATGATATTGATCCAAAAACCATCAATTCTTAGAAGAAGGAAGGATTAGTGAGTTTAAGCGAGTATCTTAGATCCTTGAGAGAGAGAGATAAAAAAACGGATTTTAGGGACTTGAGAAAATCCTCTTAATTGTGACTAGCCAACAATCAAACAAGTAGAACTATAGTCACAACTAAGTTGATTGGGTCACTAAGACCAAGAACTAAATATTCTCAAAGTAAGCACACTTCCTATACATGCTAGTTGATTTTCGAAAAATCTATCTATATCACAAAGTGCATGCATCAACTTCAGAATGAATGCCCTAACAAAAGCATATTTAGCTCATATCTTCATCCTCGAGACACAAAAGACGAGTGGAAGTAAGGATATCAACCAAATATCTAGAGGAAGAGAACACGAGAGATTCACTTGAAACAATCACATGCTAAGGAAAGCACACTAGCATGATATTATGGCCCCTAGGAGTCAATACGGTATTTCGATGAGTTTCGTAAAACATACCTTTGCCTTAAGACCATTTCATTTGTGCATAAATTAAATTTTGATCGGTGTTATCTCTTACTTTGTTCCTTTGGAAGTTCACGCTTATCAGAGCTTCACTTTTGAGATGCACAAACAAATGAGACTACAAGATCACTTAGAAAAATTGTTAGTCCCACAAGTGACACAAGTGTTGTAGTGGGCTCCCCTTTAAAAGTAGTCCTAGAGAATTTGAGTTTCTCGACCAAGGCACTTTGTTCAGTAAGAACTTGTTGAGTCTCATTCCAAAACTTGGTCACAATCATGAATGATTTGATAATTGATATGTGTTTAGCTTCTCATAACCTTTGATGCCAAATCACCCTTTTTCTTGAGGTTTGGACAACCCCAGGTCACCGCTTTCGTCTTCTGGTCACCTCCGACTGCGAGGCGTCTTAAGGTCACCGGAGCACTCGTCTTGGGTACACAGCCAAGTTACTTGCATTTACGTTAGCCTTAGGTCGGTGGTTCCGTTATCTTAGTCAGACCGGTGACCACCACCCCAACCCATTTTGGTGGATTTTTCCTTCCCTTTTCCTTGAGTGAGTGAATGTTACTAATTTCGGTCGAGAGATGACATCGATTCCACGAAATATATGAGTTTACTGCTCTTCACATGGTCAATTGGATCCTTAAGATTTCCAAGTCCTCCAAACCATGTGCTCGATGCATCTCTTTCAACCTGTAAGCTCGGTAAGCATTTCTTGGTACCCAACACTTGTTGGGTCCTATTGGGGTTAGTTCCAAGGTGCTTAGGAACCCAAATAGCTCTCGTGCTACAATGAGGGTGAACTAATCTCCCTCACGGCTAAGTTCTTTCTTGTCGTTCCTAAGCTTATGGAAAGAAGCTCATAATGAACAAGGTTTGATCTTAGGAATGTTACCATTTGGACAATCCTTGCCCAAGTGACCCCTTTTGACGGCATTCATAGCAAATGCGACTTTTGTTCTTGTTGATCACACCATTCCTTGCAATTTCTTTTCTACACTTGTTGAGTCTTGTTCTTGGAGAAGGTGGCTTCCTTGCCTTGTTTGCTTGGAGGTCGGGGCGCACAGGCGGCCACCAGGTCCGATTCGGTGGCATGCCAGTCTGACCGGCCCGGTCACGGCTCCTCCCAGTTGTAGCTTTTGGCACGAGTCGGCAAGGTGTCCCTTCTCTACGCACTTGTAGCACACCCTCCCAGTTGTTTGGACCTTCTAGGCTTCTTGGGGAGTGACTCTTGTGCCTTGTGCTTGATCGGGCGATATTGGGGTTTCCCGATTTGCCCAATCTCGCTCTTTTCTTGAATCTTTGTTCTTGTGGGACCTTGTATGTTGTTGGGGGTTGAACTAGTGGCGGTTGATCCCCTTCCCAAGCTTCTTCACCATGCTTTCACGGTTATCTTGAGAAGGTTGCACTTTGCTCTTCTCCTTCGACACAGCTAAAGTCCTTTTGGAGCTTTCGACCTCTTGCTTTGGTTATCATTTTCTTCGGCAATGAGGTCATCACAAGATTCTATAAGTACATGCTTTCCAAATGCTAGATTGGCTTGCTTGAGACAAACAATCATTAGCGCTAGATAAAACAATTTGAACTTGTGAGCATGTGCCTGTGTGAGATAGAGGGTTGTAGAGATTTTACGAGGAAAGCACAACCTCTGGGCTATCTCTAGTGTTGCATAAGAATCAACAAGCTTCTCAAGGAAAGTTCAAGTTCATTGTGATTGGCTTGTAGGACCATATGCTCGCAGTGAGCTTCGCTAGTTTGGCTTCTAGATCATCATTGGCATCTTCTTCTAATTTAGCTCTACAAGCAAAGGATTTGATGTCATGATCATATTTGTTAGCCAATGTTTCATACTTACAAACCAAGGATGCAAGTTCGGATTTGAGAAGCTCAAGTTCTCTTGACGAAGAGCTTGAAGCTTCAATCTTTTGGTCCTTAGCCCCTTTGGCTTGTCTCTTCTTCTTGCTTCTCTTCTCTTTTCTTGGCCATCAAGCAAGTTGGTGTGCCCTGGCGGCCAGTCGGCCCAGGTGGATGTCCTTCGATCCCCGGCCGGTCCCTACGGGGAAGGGACGGCGTCTTCGCTTCTTTGCTCCTCTTCTTGCTTGAGATTTGATGCTTTTTTATGATCGGGGGATGTTGTAGAGGTAGGGCACATCTCCCGCGACTCATCTTCATCATCGCTCTGAGTTCATCCCATTTGGTGTTTACCAACTCAAGTAGTAATTTCCAAATGAGATGAGCATCTTCGGAAATCTTTTTGCTTTTCAAGATAATATACTTTAGTTCTCTACATACACGGCTACACAAGGTTAGTAATAACGGTATTGGGTTGCTTCTTCTCCAAGTCCATTGGCGAGACCATGTCTCATCCTTTGGAGAGGATACTGTAACCATAATGCTCTCGGCAGTAGGGCCTAAAAACCTTAAGTGCAATGAGAACATTAGAGCACCAAGAAGAATAGTTTGAGCCATCTAGAGCTATAGGCTCAAACGGTACCTCACAAGTTGTCGACATCGGAGAACTCCAAGTGGTTAAGCTTGAATCGGAGCACCAAGCTCGTCCAATTGAGAAAGGACCTTGATGTCGCCTAGAGAGGTGGTTGGCGTGGCGACCAAATTAAACTTTTCTCCCCGAGCACGAAAGTTGACCATTGCTCCCTTGGTCGGGCCGGTGGCGGTGGCCGATCGAGCCCGGGTCAAGCTTCTTGGTCTTCACGGGTGACACCGGTCGAGCCCGGTGCGCCTCCCGATCGGCCGGTGTAGCACGAAGAACCCGCAAAAACAACTTCAAGCACCTCTTGGCTTCTAGCACGAACCAAACTCCGGTGTAGCTTTTGTAGATGATCCATGCGAGTAATGAATACTGCCACACAAGTAACACACCAAGTAGATCGAGGCGGAAGCAATTCAAGTATGATAGAAAAACAACTTAGAAAAGACGAACCCACGAAGAAGCAAGGATTTGTTTCCGAGAAGTTCACCACCCAGCTGACGAATAGCTACGTCTCGGTTGAGGAAGCTAGTAGGGACAATTCCCTGACCAAGCGGTCTCTTTCAACCACTTTCCTCCTTTCCACTAAGGTGATCTTTTCCACGAAGAGCCAAATCGCGGCCCTCACAAACTTCCCGCTTTGCTCACCACAACCTTTAGGAGGCTGGCGGCGGCCCCTAGCCGTCTAGGAGGCAAACCTCCAGAGAAACAAATGCACGAAAGTTTGTAGACTGAAACCAAAGTGCTCGAAGCTATGGAACTGCTCTTGTTGGCTCACAAAAGTCACTCCTAGGCTCACTTCCTCAACCCAACACAAAGATGATGGCTTGAATCCACAAATCTCACAAAGAGATGGTTGGGGAGAGCACTAAAACTTAGAGCTGGTTAGAAATGGCTTGGGACCTCGGCAAACACTGCCCAGAACCCGCTGTACCTCTCACTTTGAAGAGGGCTTGAGTCAGCCCCATACCCCTCAAAGGAAAACTAGCCGTTAGTCAAAGACGCGTGCCGGTGTACGAAAAACTAGCGGGTGGGCCGGCAGCATCGGTCGGAAGCGGTGCCTCGGCGGTGTCGGACTGGTCGAGGCCCAAGTTACCCCAAAAACCTCTTTTAAGGAAACTAGCACTTCACCACCAAGATGGAAATGACCCGAGGGTTAGGTTAGGAGGGTTTGTTAGCACACTCGAAAGGCTAGATCTCACTTGGGTCAACTAAAGAGCACTTTGACTTGGTCAACTCGCTAAGTTGCATCCCTCTTGATAGTACGGCATACTTTATACTCAAGAAAAGAATAAAGGAGCTTCGATGACCTCTTGAGCTTGAACAATCTTCAATTCTTGCCATACTTGATCAATAACCACTTGAGGGCTTTCAACATAGCCTTTGACACGAGCACGTCCATGCCCAGGCTAGTGACTTAGGATCTTTCCATATCGCATAAGAATGCACACTTGGATCCATGGTCACTCCATGTTGCCAGTCTTAACGAGTTGATGACTTGCAAAGCTTCTCTCGGTTAAAGGTTTGAATATGATACTTGAAGATTTTTTGGGTGGGAGCCCTTCCCCCCAGCAAAACACTTATGGCGGCAAAGTTACGGCCCCAAAGATTGCTTAGTCCCTCACCCTAGACATCTCGGTTGATCTCTTCATCCCTTATCCCGATCCACTTTGAGTTTAACAATGCTTCACACGCAAATAACCTTCATTTGAAAATCCCGCTTCAAATGCTTGATCTTGATCCCCATTGTTGATATGCAAGCTTCTAATTTTAGAACTTAAAAATGTATACTCATCATCTTGTTCTCTTTCAATAAACTCTGGAAGTCTTGCACCATATACTTGTCTTTGTAGATGTGAGCCATAAAATACATCCATAATTAAAACACTTCAAAAGTAGCTCATGAATATATAATGAAAACTTGCTCACAATCTTAGACAAAAGCATTAGTCCTTTAATCGCCTTGTCCATTCAATTAAAAAAAATCCACTTAGGGGCCTAGATGCACTTTCAAAGGCGGCAACAACGGGAACTAAGGCGGTCGCAACAACAACAAATACTCGGGTCCCAAGCGCAAGCGCAAGCCGGATAACCTTGTTGCGGCTATCCGATTGCCATACGAGGGAGAGCACGAAGAAGACCTCTGGCGGCCTTCAAAGACTTCCTTGAAAGAGAAGTGACTGTGGCATCCGGACGGGGGCCACACCACAGGGCAGTCTCTGCCCGCTCGAAGCGAGCACTCGAGAGTACTCCCGAGCCACGGCGCCCCCGTGACGGGCCCGGCGGGGCGAAGAACGACGGAGGCGATGACGACTTCCGGGAACACGACAAGACGATCAACGTCCTCTTCGGTGGACTACCCGGCGGACGAAAGCAAAAGGCTAGCCGTCGAGAAGTCATGAGCATTGAACCTGGCGGTTCTGACGCCTCTCGGTGGACGCCGGAGGTACCCGGTACCTTCTCCCGACGCGGATCAATGGACCGGCTTCTCACGAGGCATGGCGTTCGCCTCTCGTCACGAAGCCGGTGGTCGCGGGCTACGGGATCCAACAAGGTCCTCATCGATGGCGGAAGCGAGCTCAACGTCCTTTTCACCGAGACCTTGAAGAAGATGGGGCTCGACATCACGCACATGCTCACGAGAAGATCCTCGCCCTTCTACGGCACCATCATCCTCGGGGAACGGGCCTATCCCAACGGGCTGGGTGGTCACGAAGTCACCTTTGGGGAATCTCGGGACAACTACGCGTCACCAGGGTACGTCCAGGATTCGAAGTCGCGGACTTCGAAGCGTCCTACCATGCCATCCTCGGCGAGGCCCGGCTATCGCCAAGTTCATGGCGGTACCCCACCTACACCTACTTGGTACTCGATATGCAGAGAGCCCGAGCGGGTGTACTCTCTCCTTTGCAAGGGGACTTGAAGATCTTGCACGAGGGCGACACGGAAAGTTTGTGTAGATCGCCTCCACAAATCAAGTACCCAATACGATGATTAAAGTCTACGTTGCATCGAAGAAGCTTGCCCCCAGTGAACTCGACATCCCGGAGAAGTCGGACGGAGATAACAAGCCTCGGGCCAGTCGGGGAGGTTCGGGGTCGAAACAATTGACCTCGGGACGGGCGGCAATGACAAGACCACCACCATCGGGGCGGGTCTCGACCCCGAATAGGAAGACGCGCTCATCAACTTCCATCTGTTGGGCGCGACATCTTCGCTTGGAAGCCAGCGGACATGCCAGGGGTGCCCAGAGAGTTGATCGAGCATTCCCTCAACGTCGATCCTAAAGCTACCCCGAAGCTACAACACCTCCGCCGCTTCGCCGATGACAGACAGGACGCCATCAAGAAGGAACTCGCCAAACTACTCGCGGTCGGCTTCATCAAAGAAGTCTTCCATCCTGAGTGGCTCGCCAACCCCGTCCTCGTCCGCAAGAAGAACTCGAACGAGTGGAGGATGTGCGTCGACTACACCGATCTCAACAAGCACTCGCCCAAGGACCCCTTCGGGTTGCCGCGGATTGACCATGTCATCGAGTCCACTCGCGGGTCGCGACTCGCTCTCGCTTCCTCGATCGCTACTCGGGTACCACTAGATCGCGATCAAGGAAGAAGACCAGGAGAAGACCGCGTTCATCACCCCGTTTGGCGTGTACCGCTACACGACCATGTCCTTCGGGTTGAAGAACGCCGCACCACATATCAACGAGCTATCCGTACTCGCTTCAAGAGGCAACTCAACAAGAATGTCGAAGCCTATGTGGATGACGTGGTCGTCAAGACCGTAAACTCCAGCACCCTCATCGACGTCTTGAGGAGACTTTCGCATCCCCGCGTGAGTACCGCCGGAAGCTCAACCCGAACAAGTGCGTCTTCGGCGTACCTTCGGGCAAACTACTCGGCTTCATCATCGCCCATCGCGGCATCGAAGCCAATCTCGAGAAGATCTCCGCCATCACCAGCATGAAAGCTCCCACGTCCATCAAAAACGCTCCGTAAGCCGACCGGGTGCATGGCGGCCCCGAACCGTATTTATCTCGAAGCTTGGAGAACGGGGACTCCGTCGTATGGACCTCCCCCGGGCCCACTACCTTGGTGGGTACCGTGACCGACTACCCTGGGCCCCCGGGACTACCCGCTTGCGCTACACGGCACCTCGAAGGCGTGGAGCACAAGGACTACACAGGAGTAGTACTCTGCTAGGAAGCCGTGCATGTTCCGCACCGTACGGAGGACTCCTAGACGTCTCTCTTGAAGACCGGCTTTGCCGACGAGCTTGTTGTAGGCCCTCGCCATGTTCGCGATATAGCTCAAGTCCGCGTACGGCATGAAGGCAATTTTCTTCTAGGGTGTCGAGCTCCGAAAACGAAGAAGTCTGTTCGTCTTGGGTGAGCCCGTCACGAAGCGCCACGCGTAATGATGGCGACTCGACTTCTTGTGGTAGGACGAGCTTCACACCCCGCAAACGAAGTACGGGGTGGCTTGAGTAGGGGTACGGACGAAGTGACTCGGTACGCCCATAGAGCTTCCAAAGAGACGTTCATGCCAATCCCTTCGATACCTATGCACCGTCTTCTTCAATCTTGCCGAGCGTCTTGTTGAATGCCTCGATCGCCCGTTCGCTTGGGGGTAGTAGCTAGGTGGAGTAGTTCCACTTGATCTTGTACTTCTCCATGAACTTTGTACATCTTGGTTGACTTGAAGGCCTTGGCGTTGTCGGAGGTGATGTGGTGAGGAACACGAAGCGGAAAATGATGCACGCTCCAAAACTTGATGGCATTTTCGCTCTTCACCTCGCTTAGTGGTACGACACGCACTTGGAGAAGTGATCGGGTCCCCGACGGGGGATGAGCGATGGCGACGACGAAGGAGGGTCGATGGGGCCGATGACGTCGATTCCCCAAACGTCGAACGGCCATGAGAGAACCGTTGGGTGGAGCGCCACTTGGGGTAGATGCTTGAAGTTGCCATGGATGCGCTTGTTGTGGCACGATCTTGGCCACCTCTAGGCAATCCACCATGATGCCGGGCCGGTAGTACCACACTTAGGGCAGATGCGCCGTGATACATCTTTGGCCGCTTTGATGCCCGCCGCGGACTCCATGATGCACCTCCTTAAGTACTTGGTCGGCTTCTTGTCGATTGACGCAACGAAGAAGGACCTCTTGTCCGCGGACCGCGCACATGGGACACTGACTTGTAGACGTACGAAGGGAGTCGTCGTTGTAGTTGGCGCCACTTCACGGGTCATCGGGAAGACGCCATGCTTAAAGTAGTCGAGGAAGGTCAGCGCCAGTCATCCTCTTCAACGCCGTTCGTGGTAACGGTGTTGACTTCACCTCCTCTGGGACAAGCTCTGTTGCGGGGAGGAGCCACCTTTCTTCAATGCCGACTTGCACGAGGCTGCAGCCGGGAAGGACAGAAGTGCGCGGCAAGCTTTGCCGGGGCGTCGGCCGACGCATTCCTCTTGCGGGGGACGTGAAGGACTTCAATGTGCTCAAACTTCTCCATTAGTTTCCGGGCTGCTAAATAATATGGCATCAGCTCCGGCTTGCGCCACCTCGTAGACCCTGTTGACTGTCGAACGATGAGGCTGCGAGTCTCCAAAGACTAACGAGAGAACATACCTCCATGGAGCGCCGAGGAGAAGACCGAATATATGGCGCTTCATACTGCGCCTCGTTGTTGGAGCACTCTTCCTTGAGGAGGGAGAATGAATGGTACATCACTCCTCCTTGTGGGGTCTTGAACACCGGCCATTTGCTCCAGCTCTCCTCACGGGGGTGCCATCGGGGTCGGCATCCGCCAGCAAGGGCTCCATCGAAGTAGAGCTCCCAAGGGGCTGAAAGCTCGAGTGGAGAAGACCTCTTCGTCGCCGGAGTCTCGGTGATGAGAGGCGAGTCATCGGGCACGGGATGCGCCGCTAGGAACTACGCAAGGCTTGACCTTTCACGGACTTACGCGGGACAAAGGTGATGTCAAATTCCATCATTCGCCGGTGCCCACTTTCCAAGTCGCCGGTGGTAAAGTGGAGGCTTAGCACATACTTTATGGGGTCGGCTCTTGCGACGAAGGTTGAAGTTGATGCGCCAACATGTAGTGCCTCAACTTCTTTAGAGCGAAGATCAATATGCCAAGCACAACTTTTCTATGGGAGAGTAGTTGCGTTCGGCACCCACCATGGTGCGTCTCAAGTAGTAGCATGCTACCTCCTTGCCTTCGTCATTGTGTTGAGCAAGCAAAGCGCTATAGAAGATGGTTGTGTTGCGATATAGAGGATTGGGCGCCCTTTCTGAGCAGCCAAAACGGGGAGGGTTAAGGAGACACACTCTTGATCTTGTCAGCGGTTTGGCACTCCTCGTCCCATACAAATGGCACACCTTTCTTCATGAGCTTGGAGAAGGAGACGGGCGCGTCGGAGAGGTTGGAGATGAAGCGGCGGATGTACGCCGGCTCACTGTAGCGCCCTTAGCTCCTTCAACCCTTGAGACGCGGCATGTCCCTAATCGCCTTAATCTTCTTTGGCTCGATCTCAATGCCTCGATCTTGGGACAGCGAAGCAAGAAGACACTGAACGAACGGCAAAGGCACACTTAGAGGGGTTCATCTTGAGGAAATTTTGGTGTCGACGAAGTCGCAGAAGACCACCCCGTAAGTCGTCTTGGTGATTCCTGCGGTCTTTCGTCTTCACCACCATGTCATCAACATAGCACTCCACCGAGTGGTGGATAAGGTCGTCGAGGATGTACGTCATAGCGCGGCGGTAGGTGCTTGGCGTTCTTCAACCCGAACGGCATCATGGTGTAGTAGAATTTGCCCTTGGAGTGTCTGACGGTGTCGAAAGCGTCCTCTAGGGTCCATTTTGTTGATCACAGTTTGTGCTTTGATGACCCATCCATGAAGGACAAGGCCTCAAACCATTGTTGTAGCATCGACCACCATCTGCGATGAGCAGCGGGAAGTTGTCCTTAGGACGAGGCTCAATTTAAGTTGCGAAAGTCAACGCGGACTTGAACCTTTCATTCTTCTTCCTCACGAGGCACGATGCTGGTGAGCCACCGTGGGTATTGTATCTCTAGATGAAACTGTCGTGATGAGCTTATTAACTTCGACGATGACTTGATCTTCGAACTCCGGGCGTAAGTAACCGTTTAGTGCAGCAGCCCGAAGCGAACACCAACGGGTCGATCGCCGGCTTGGTGGCGGCACAAGGGTCGCTCCCGGAAGCATCTCTTTGTAGCTCCAAGCAAAACGAGTCTTTGTACTCCATCAAGAAGCTTCGGTAGCTTTCTCGTTCTTCTGCGTGAGAGTAGCACTTACAAAGGTGGGTCTTGGATCATCATCGGACCCGAGGTTGATCTCGGCAGGTTCGTCAACGGTGGTGTCCTCCATCTTCAAGCTCTTTGAGGTCTTGCTCAGCCTCATTTCTTCACTGTATAAGCATCTTCCGGCCTACGCGGGGTTGTTGTTGGTGCGAGCATCATGCGAGCAACCTTCGCCGTCGTCGAGAGTGGCGGTTATGGTGAAGCGGTAGACGACACCGTCGGATTCTCACCCTCATCATCGGAAGCACCCTTGTCGTGGTAGCTAGGGTCCAAACTTCGGTTGGACGTTCGTCCTCCCTTGACGAAGGCCTCGCTTGACTCCACCATTCTTCACATATGGCGGGTGGTGGCGGCATCTGTAATTCCGTCGTATTCAAGTGATTCCTGCTTTCTCTAGCAGGCGAACCATCCGAGGTTCTGCCTTCATCGTCGTTAGTGCTTCTTCTGTATCAAAGACAGGTTTAGGCAATTCGATAATAGAATCGCACTCTTGCACTTGTGGAACTTTGTGGAGGATGGTTTGGGGTGCAGAACCAGAAGGGTCTGGGATGGCCCAGACTTCAAGTGGTGTTGCTACCGACACGTGTCTGATGATGTTGCATGCATTGAGCGCCCTTTCTTCCTTCTTCAATCCCTTCCATCCTCTTCACTTAACAACTCCACACAGCGCTTGTGTGACTTCCTCATCGGAGCTCTTTTGCTCTTGGGAGTCTTAGTTTGTGGCGCACTAACAACGCCTTTCCGCACACACATATAGCTCCCAAGAGTTAAACAAAAAGGGCTACGAACGGCCCAGGTGCTTGTAGAGAGTTCTCCTTTGGCGAGGAGACGAGTGTTAGTAGAGGCTTCGGCTATCGGACCTCGAGCGTGATTGGTGTAGATGTGGATGACCTCGCCTTGAGTAGCGGGGGCGGTTGTCGGTGTAGAAGCCTTGCCTATGTCGCTTGAAGTAGGCGGTGGAGACGGAAACCTCCCGACGATGAAGACCTCGAGTTCCAAGGGGGGGGGGAGTCTGGTGCATGCCACAGCTTGCCACCCCTCGAGCTTGGTAAAGCGGCCTTCTTCATGGAGGGAGAGCATGGCGCACATGGCTTCTTGACCTCGAGGATTGATGATGCTCCGAGGCTTCGACGTATGTCTGTCGAGGCGCGGCCAGGCGACCAAGTTGGAGCTTGTTGTCTTCAACGGGGGAAGTAGTACTTGGCGTACGTATGGTGGGCCTCTTGCACGGTATAAGGGAGAGGTTGCCGATGATGCGTCGCTGAGTGCGCTCGCGTCGAGGAACTTCAAGCATTGGTGTAGCGTCGATGGCACCACCGATACTTGTGTATCCATGGCCTCCCTAGGAGCGCGGTACGAGGTGTTGGCTTCAATAACGAAGAAGCGCCTTGAAGGTGAATGTCGACATACGGATCTTGACGGTGATTGCCCCCCGAGTCGTCTTGCGGTGTTGTCAAAGCCGCAGGATGATCACATGCAGCAGGCTCAAGTCATCCAGCACGGAAACCGACGCTGGGGTCGGCTTCCGGACCGGCATGATGTTCACAACGGACACGGGTCGATGAGGATCCATCGAAGGTGCGGCGTACCTACATTCCCCTCTATGTAGAGAGGACGGTGTGATCACCATCACCACGATGTTATCTTCCTCGTCGAAGGTGATCCTCATTCACAAACAAAGGGTTTGTAAAGAGAAGATGCTTCGCCATGGCACCTCGTAGCGTTCGGGTCTCTGGGAGCGCTTGTACAACGCATCCCGAAGCTCGGGCACCGACGCTGAGAGCATCATAGACGCTCGGTAGTGCGGGGGATCCTCTTGAGATGGACAAGGACATTTGAGGACCGGGGAGCGTCCCGGTGGTCGATGGATGACCGCTCCTTAGTGATGAGTGATTGACAACGGGTGTTGGAGTGACTCTTAGCTTAGTGCGCGGTGTAAGGCTGCCTTCGTCGTGTTGTTGCGGCGAGGGTGAAGAACGGGCGCGAAAGGTCTTCAGCCTTGAGGGGCCTCCGGGAGATGGAGAGACAAGTAGGCTCGGTTCGAGGGACCGGTGGACAGCGGGACTGGGTGCGGGCCACATGGTGGCGACACAAGCAAGACGAAGTCATGGACAAGTGAGCCGGTGCACGGTGGCGGTCAAGTCAAGTGGTTTGGCGGGAGGCCGAACCGGGCACGCGGGGTTTGGTGGTTTGCCCACAAAACCATCGGCGGACGGTTTCTTGGTTTGGGCCTCAAAACCAAGTCCGAGGGCCCAACACGACGGAGACGGGATCCGGGCGTGTCGGGAAGCTTCGAAGCGGAGGACACGCGGCGGGATCGCATGGCTTGCGTCGGGAGGACGCGGGGTGCGGCAAAGGCGTGGCCGTCCGATGGCAAGACCCACAAACATTACCAAAATGCCCCTACGTGGGTTGTATCGCCAGTAGTGTAGTTAGGGGTAGTCGAGTCATTTACCACTCCGGCGGGACCTGATATATAAGCCATGAGTGTGTGTTGATGGCTCTCTCTCTCCGCGACTTAGGGTTTCATTTGCTCCATCCTTTTTCTCATTTTCGTAGCTATTTTTCCTTCTATTTTCTCTAGGCTAGCATGAGAGCTTCATGTGAGATTTGTTGAGAGGGATGGATGCTAGGGCGGCATGCTAGACCTTGTGAATCTTTCCTGGTTTGTATAGAAGATTCGGGGTTGTTTTTCGTGGCTTTTTGTGCTTGTTTTCGTGCCTTTGTTCCGGTGTGATTCCGCGGATTTGAGTGAGTTTCTTCCGGATTTCTTTGAGGGAAACATGGATAGATGTCTTGTGCATCTTTGTGCTTGATCTTGTGCCCTCAAACGCCGGGAAATCACTTCGATTCGTGAGTTTTCGTTCGGTGCTCTAGCTTTTGGTGGTGCTCAAAGGATTCGCGATTCCCGGTGATTTAGGGAGTTAGGAGGCAAGATTTTTGGGCTATAGCATCCTTGTGTGACGCTTTTCAAGTCCCCAAATCCTTGTCTCCATAGCTTCAACCGTTTGGGAAATCCGATGATGATTTGGGGGAGTTGACTTTCGGGGTCGGGCCGTTTTCGCTCTCGTCCGCACCTGGCGGACAGTCCGCGGGGAGGTCGCGGACGGTCCGCGTGGGTCCAGTTCGTCCCGTGTTCTTCGTGTTCTTGCTCGTCCTTCGTTTCGATCCGTCGCGATTTTGGTTTTTGGTTGGACGGAGTTTCGGACGGTCCGCGGTGTCGGGCGGACGGTCCGCGGGTGCTTGGCGGACGGTCCGCGTGCTCCCCGCGGACGGTCCGTGGCTCGTGGGTGGCTTTGGGTCGTTCCGTGTGATTTAACGGATGGTCCGCGGCTCGGGGCCGGACGGTCCGCGGCTCGGGTGCGGACAGTCCGCGATACCCGGCCGGACGGTCCGCGCGGCTCTTTGCTGACGGTCCGCCCCTCCTTCGCGGACGGTCCGCCAGAGCCTGTGTGCTTTGCTTCTTGGTTTGATTCCCTTCCCCCTTCTTTCGTGCTTCCGCGTGTGCTTCAAGGAATCGTTCCTAGGACTAGAGGTTGATCCATAACCTCGTGGTCTTGGCGATTGGTGCGTGATTCGATCCATCGTTTGTGTGTGACCGGGATTTGAGTAGGACATAGGCCGGGTTCTTTGGGAAGAATTTTTATCGGCTCCTATTCACTCCCCCCCTCTCTAGTCGCCATCTGATCCTTCAATTGGTATCAGAGCTTGGTGCCGGATTCTTTGCGACTTTGACAAGTCCCGAATCCTAAGATGGCGTACGTTGAGCGGGGCGGTCCGCCGCACTTCGATGGCAAGGGTTACCACAAGTGGGCGGCTCGTATGATGATTTTTCTTCAAGGAAAGCTGTTGGATTTTATTGTGCTTGACAAGACCTATGCTATTCCAGTCAACATCCATACTCTTATGGTGACCGATGCCGATGCCAAGGCCAAGTATGAGGCTAATGCAAAAGCCGTTGATCACTTGTGCCGGAGCTTGTGTGATCCAGAGTTTGAGCGTGTTCGCCATTTGAATCTTGCTTGGCAAATTTGGGATAAGTTGTTGGTTGCTCACGGTGGTGATAACCATGTGAAGGCTCGCCTCTTTGTCTCTTACCGGATGCAATATGAGAATTTCACTCCACTTCCCGGTGAGGACATTGATGCGATGTTTCGAGGTTCACCGCCATCGTGAACAACATGAAGGCTAATGTTGAGGATTTTCCGTACTCCGAGCATGATCGTGCTTTGAAGCTCTTGCATGTCTTGGAACCAAATGTTTGGGGTGCTAAGGTTGAGGCCATCAAGGAGTCCGGGGAATTATTTGACTATTGAGTTGGATGACCTCTTTTCTAAGCTCAAGTCGGCCGAGGTTGACGAGAAGTTGCTATCCAAGCATGAGGGCTCGACCGACCATAGTCTTGCTCTTGTGGGAGGATCAAAGGGCAAATCTAACCCTTCCGTCGACGAGTTTTCTTTGTCCTCTCTTATGTCCATTCCGGATGAGGAGTTTGATGTCTTTGGGCGAGGAGGAGCCGGCCTTGCTCTCAAGAAGGTTTGAACGACTACACGAGAGTCGGAGGAACGCAAGGCGGAGCTCGGGGACGTGCTACAAGTGTGGCAAGCGTGGCCACTTCATCGCCGAGTGCCGGAAGCGGAGGAGAACAAGTACAAGGTGAACGAGTACAAGGCGCACCCGAGGCGTGAAGACAAGTACTCCTCCAAGGGCAAGCACTTCAACAAGTCCAAGAGCAAGGACAAGGACAAGCGGCGACCGAGCAAGAGCACCTACAAGAAGAACAAGGCAAGAGCAATGGTGGCCGGTGCGAGCGACGTCGACTCAAGCTCAAGCGAGGAGCAGGCTCAAGCTCAAGCAGCCGAAGATGAAGACGCCGGGAGGCGCAAGTGGCAAGAAGAGTGCAAGCCGGAACCTCGCCGGGCCGAGCCGTGTGGCGCTTGAGGGCTTTTGTGGCATGGCCCATAGCTCAAGCAGCAAGAAGAGTGAGAAGGAAGACAGCGACTCCGACTCGGAGGATGAGGTAAACCGTGACCCCGACTCTTTGCTTGCTGAGATTGCTAGGTTGAATTGTTTGCTTGATAACCGTGATAGTGTGCTGAGAGATGCCAAAAAGATGAGGAAAGATCTTAGGGCTCAGCTTGAGAATGCTAGTGAGAAAGTAGGAGAGTTAGAGTCAAAATTGCTTGAATTGAAACTTGAGAATGACTCTTTGAAACTTGCTCCTACTCCTCCTGATGATGTTGAATGTGTTGAATGTGATGCTTGGTTGAATGAGATTAAACTGCTTAATGAAAAGAATGCTTCTATTTTGGCTCAACTAGATGCTCTTAGGACTGAACATGATGAGCTTAAGGCTAGACCTACTTTGCTTGGTGCTTGCAAATCATGTCCTATGCATGCTAAACTTGTCGATGCTCGTTCTACCATTAGTGCTTTGGAAGCATCTTTGAAATCTCCTGTCGCAAATACATGTTATAGCTGTGATGAAGTCACTTTGCGTAATCTTGAACTTACTTCCCGTTTGGATGTCATATATGAGGAGAATGACTATTTGAGGAAGGTGTTGGGTTGGTTGTCTGGGCAGGAACCTCAATTGAAAATCATGATTGAGGAGTTCAAGAGAGCTGATGGTCGTGGTTTGGGGTTTGAGAAGTTGGGTGAGAATGTGGGAGAGAACAGTGGGGAGAGTGTGTACGAGAAGTGTGTTGAGTCTAACCCCGAGTTTGAGGTGATCGGAGAGATCCAAGTTCCACTCCCAAAAGCACCCAAGAACTCTTTCACACCAAAGCCCAACCACCTTTGCAACAAGCTTGACACAACCCAAGATCCACCCAAATTCCCACCTAAGACAAATGATTTCCGTAAACCAGTGAAGTTTGTGGGTGAGAAGGGTGAGAAGCCTAGAGAGAAGCCAGAGCCAAAACCAAAACCCATCCCCTTCAGGTGTGAGTATTGTGGCAAGGAGAGGCATCTTGCAGAGTTTTGCTACAAGAGGAAGAGGGATGTGAGGCTTGCTAGGGAGCAAGCAAACCAGGACAGGTATCGCCAGTCTCGCGGTATTCCTGAGCCTAGAGTGCCACTTCCACGGGGCGTGGGAAGTGTGAGGAGAGTTGGCAGGTTCCCACAGAGAGGTGGTGGTGAGAGGTTTGTCAGGAGAGATGATGGTGTGCGTGCTGGTGAGAGGTTTGGTCGGGCTCGTGGTGGCTTTGCTGGACGTCCTCCTACTCGCCCTCAGTACGGGTTTAGGGGAGATGATCGCAGCTTTGGGTTCCAGAGGAACTACGGACCACGTTTTCCCCCTCGTGGTGCTCGTACTCCTCCCATGGGACATGGGAAGTTTGGTGGCAAGGGAGTGATGTTTGCTAACCCCTCTTTTGAGCAGATGGCTCGACACCGGTTTAACTTTCTTTGTGCTAACCCCGGTGTCGAGTCGCTAGCTCATTCTCGTTCTTGTTTCGATTTGCGAGCGAGGAGGCTTGGAGAACATTTGGTTGATCGACTCCGGTGTTCTCGACACATGACCGGGAGATAAGAAGTGGTTCTCCACCCTCACCCCGGTGAAGGAAAAGATGTACATTACATTTGGGGACAATGGACGAGGTAGGGTGCTTTCGAGAGGGTGTTGTGCATGTGAGTGACAAGGTAACGTTGAAGAGAGTGGCTCTTGTGAAGTCTTTGGGTTTTAATTTGCTTTCGGTTTCTCGCTTGCTTGATGAGGGTTTTGAGGTGCGTTTCAAGTCCGGCGAGTCTCGTTTGCTTGATTCTCGAGGTGATCTTGTCCGTATGATCATCCCCGAGGGTCGATTTTCGTGGCTGATTTCTCTCGTTCTTTGGGTCCTCGCTCGCCGTTTGATGGCCGGTCCTTCTTCTCGATTTGTGGAAATGGCATAGGCGGTTGGGACACTTGAGCTTTGATTTGGTTTCCCGCTTGAGTGGTCTTGACCTTGTCCGAGGATTGCCGAGGTTGAAGCTTGAGAAGGATTTGGTTTGTGCTCCTTGTAGGCATGGTAAGATGGTAGCCACTCCCCATCCACCCCCGACCGATGTCATGACCGAGCGTCCGACGTAGCCGTTGCATATGGACCTTGTTGGGCCGGCTCGAGTTCGCTCGGTGGGTGGGAAGTGGTATGTCCTTGTTGTGGTGGACGATTACTCTCGCTATGCCTGGGTGTTCTTCTTGGAGGATAAGAGTGAGACTTTTGGTTTTGTTCGAGATCTGATCGTGAGGTTGAAAAACGAGAGGCATGGGAATGCTATTCGAGCTATCCGCAGTGATAATGGCTCTGAGTTTAAGAACTCTCGTTTTCATGCCTTTTGTCGTGATCTAGGTCTTGAACATCAGTATTCGACCCCTTATGTGCCCCCTCAAAATGGAGTCGTGGAAAGGAAAAATCGGACTCTTTGTGAGATGGCTAGGACGATGCTCGATGAGCACAGGACTCCTAGGAGGTTTTGGGCTGAGGCGGTCAATACAGCTTGTCATGTTTCCAACCGGATTTTATTGAGAGCTTTCAAGAAGAAGACCTGTTATGAGCTTATGCATGGTCGGGCACCCAAGGTGAGTCACTTTCGAGTTTTTGGCTGCAAGTGCTTTATTTTGAAGAAGGGAAAACTCGACAAGTTTGAGGCTAGGTCTAGTGATGGTATTTTCTTTGGATATGCTAACCATTCTAGAGCCTATAGGGTGCTTAATCTTGAGACTAACAAAATCATGGAGACTTGCGAGGTGACCTTCGACGAGACAATGCCATGTACCTCTCTTGGCTTTGAATGTGCAGGTGATGAAGAGATGGCCGAGGACCTCTTTGAGGAGGAGAAAGATGAAGCTGGAGATGATGATGGGGAGAACCATGAGCCTGAGCTGAGCATGTACCCACTACTTCCCCTACAACCACTTTGGAACATGGACCGTCTACATCATGGACAACGACGGTGCAACAAGAGGACCAGGCGAGAGAAGCTGAAGTTGAGGGGGAGGTAGTCTCGAGGCGTGAGGCTCCCCGGGGCGGATTCAAGAAGTGCATCCCCTGTCGAAGATCATTGGGAACATTGATGAACGCACTACACGGTCGAGGTCCAGGAATTCCTCTCATTTTGCTCATGCTGCTTTTGTTGCTACTTTTGAGCCCAAGGACATTGGACATGCTTTATCTGATGCAAACTGGGTCAATTCTATGCATGAGGAGTTGGAAAATTTTGAGAGGAACCAGGTGTGGGAGTTAGTTGAACCACCTCCAAATTGCCATCCCATAGGAACCAAGTGGGTTTGGAAGAACAAAGAGGGAGAGAATGGGATGGTTGTGAGGAACAAGTCCAGACTTGTTGCTCAGGGGTTTAGTCAGAAGGAGGGGATCGACTATGAGGAGACCTTTGCTCCTGTGGCCCGTCTTGAGGCAATTCGGATCCTTCTAGCCTTTGCCGTGGCTAAAGGGTTAAAGTTGTTTCAGATGGACGTGAAGAGTGCTTTTCTGAATGGGGTCATAGAGGAGGAGGTGTATGTAAAGCAGCCACCTGGGTTTGAGAGCGAGTTGTATCCACACAGGGTATACAGGTTGAAAAGGGCTCTGTATGGGTTGAAACAGGCGCCCCGTGCTTGGTATGGGAGATTGAGAGGTTTTCTTTTGAGCAGAGGGTTTGTGATGGGTACCGTGGATAGAACCTTGTTTCTCCTCAAGCATGGAAATGACTTGCCGATTGTTCGCATTTACGTGGATGATATTGTCTTTGGTGGCTCGTCACATAACCTTGTTGCCAAGTTTGCGGATGAGATGAGCGGGGAGTTCGAGATGAGCATGATGGGCGAGTTGCGTATTTTCTCGGGCCGCGATCAAGCAAGTGAAGGACGGTACATTTGTGCACCAAACCAAGTACACGAAAGACATGTCGAGGAAGTTCCGTATGCAAGATGTGAAGCCGATGTCGACTCCCATGGGGAGTACGGCAACTTTGGATGCGGATGAGGACGGAGAACCAGTGGACCAGCGGGAGTACAGGAGCATGATCGGCTCCCTCCTCTACTTGACGGCGACGAGGCCAGACATACGCCTTCGGCGTGTGTCCGTGCGCTCGTTTTCGTGCTTCGCCGAGGACATCACATCGACAGCCGTCAAGAGGATTTTCGGTGTACCTACGTCCGCCCTCGGTCTTGGCCTTTGGTATTCTTCCTCCTCGACTCGTCTCTTCATGGTTTTTCCGATGCGGATTTTGTCGGTTGTCGAGTCGAGAGGAAGTCTACTTCGGTACTTGTCGCTTTCTTGGTTCTTCGTTGGTCTCATGGTCTTCCCGCAAGCGGCCGAGTGTAGCTCGTCTACCACGAGGCGGAGTACGTTGCCGCCGCTAGTTGTTGCTCCCGCTTGTTGTGGATTTCATACACTTTGAGAGACTTTGGTGAGGAGTGCACCCGCATCCCACTTCTTTGTGATAGCACCGTGCCATAAGCGTAGCCAAAAACCCGGTGCTTCACTCCGGAACCAAACATATAGAAGTGAGGTATCATTTCCCGAGGGACAATGTGGAGAAAGGAACCATTGTTTTGAGCCATGTCCCTACCCAAGATCGCCTAGCCGACATCTTTACAAAGCCTCTCGACCAAGCTACATTTGTGCGCTTGCGGGGGGAACTTGGGGTTTGTTGCCCTTTCTAGTTGATTCTTGGGGGATTTCCTTTTTGTATCATATGTATCATGCCATGTTTTACTTTGATGTATATACATGCTTTGCTTGATGTATAAACCATGGTAGGATAGCCATCTTGTCATATATCATGTTGCATTTGTGTCATATTGCATTTTAGGATGATGAGCTTCTTTCATATGCCATATTTGAGTCTCTTTGGCTATTGGTGAGATATTGGTTATATGTGTGGAGAAATGGTGATGTGAGGCTATGCTCTTGGAATATTTGAGATATATGTGTGGTGAGATAGCTCCTTTTGAAATAAATGCTTAACTTGACTAATTTCTGATGAAATATGCTCCACTCGTGTGCAGTTGTGTATCCATGTCACAGTTTGGTCTAAATGTGCCTTTCTTGCTTAGATTGTGCTTGGATGCCTTGTTCTTGCATTTGGGCCAAAGGCCGGATATCATTGTGAATGTTTAGCCTATGTTGCATTCATGGGGGAGCATAAGCTTCTTTTTGCCGCAAAGGCACTTCATGTACCATGAAATGAATCAATCTTGAAAAGAAGTGCATAATGCTTGAAAAATGCTCCATCCATCATGTCTATGCTTAAAATGTCTTATCTTTCACATATGGGTGCAAAACATGTTGCATGATGTTCACCAAAGGAGAAGTCTCCCGAAGTGGACACATGGCTCATGAGCTTTGACATGACATGCTTTGCTTTATGGGTGTTTGCCATGATCTTTTGCTGAGAATTTGATATCCTTGTATGATCTTTGAGTAATATGCATGTTTGTGGCTCAAGTGTGACATGGATAGGCTTTTACATGTGAAGCGAGTCTTCTTCTGGTAAAACTGCTTAAATCTGAAAATTTTTGCTTTGTCACATGCTTGTATTTTCATATATCACCTGTGGCAATGCTTTGACTATGCTATGATTCATGTGTGTGATCTTTGTCTCATTTTTTAGCCTTTGACACTAGATTTGGCCTATTTGAGAAGCTCATGTAGTTGTTTATCTGCTTTGCTTTGCATTTCTGCATTTTCACCTTGATTCATACATTGTCAACAAGGGGGAGAAAAGGTGAGCTTAATGAAAATTCGAAGAGGTGAGCTGAAATTTGGGAGTTTGCATGAGTTTACATCCACATGTTCGGGGGGAGCTTGCATTTGTTCGGGGGGAGCTTTCTTGTCGTTTTCGGTGTGGATTTTGTGCTTTGCTTGGCTTGTGACCTTTCTTCGCCTTTCTTCGGTTTTGGTCATGAGTTAAGCTTATTTGTTTTCTTTCTTCTTTCTTTCTCTTTTACTCGAATTTCATTTCGCGTTGTGTGTTGTCAATGCACTCATCAAGGGGGAGATTGTGGACCAGGAGCGTCCCCCAAAGTGGTCGATGGATGACCGCTCCTCGGTGATGAGTGATTGACAACGGGTGTTGGACCGACTCTTGGCTTAGTGCGCGGGTGTAGGCCGCGGCCTAGTTCGTGTTGTTGCGGGGTGAAGAACGGGCGCGAAAGGTCTTCGGCCTTGAGGGGCCTCCGGGAGATGGAGAGACAAGTAGGCTCGGTTCGAGGGACCCGGTGGACGACGGGATCGGGTGCGGGCCACATGGTGGCGACACAAGCAAGACGAAGTCATGGACAAGTGAGCCGGTGCACGGTGGCGGTCAAGTCAAGTGGTTTGGCGGGAGGCCGAACCGGGCACGCGGGGTTTGGTGGTTTGCCCACAAAACCATCGGCGGACGGTTTCTTGGTTTGGGCCTCAAAACCAAGTCCGAGGGCCCAACACGACGGAGACGGGATCCGGCGTGTCGGGAAGCTTCGAAGCGGAGGACACGCGGCGGGATCGCATGGCTTGCGTCGGGAGGACGCGGGGTGCGGCAAAGGCGTGGCCGTCCGATGGCAAGACCCACAAACATTACCAAAATGCCCCTACGTGGGTTGTATCGCCGTAGTGTAGTTAGGGGTAGTCGAGTCATTTACCACTCCGGCGGGACCTGATATATAAGCCATGAGTGTGTGTTGATGGCTCTCTCTCTCCGCGACTTAGGGTTTCATTTGCTCCCTCCTTTTTCTCATTTTCGTAGCTATTTTTCCTTCTATTTTCTCTAGGCTAGCATGAGAGCTTCATGTGAGATTTGTTGAGAGGGATGGATGCTAGGGCGGCATGCTAGACCTTGTGAATCTTTCCTGGTTTGTATAGAAGATTCGGGGTTGTTTTTCGTGGCTTTTTGTGCTTGTTTTCGTGCCTTTGTTCCCGGTGTGATTCCGCGGATTTGAGTGAGTTTCTTCCCGGATTTCTTTGAGGGAAACATGGATAGATGTCTTGTGCATCTTTGTGCTTGATCTTGTGCCCTCAAACGCCGGGAAATCACTTCGATTCGTGAGTTTTCGTTCGGTGCTCTAGCTTTTGGTGGTGCTCAAAGGATTCGCGATTCCCGGTGATTTAGGGAGTTAGGAGGCAAGATTTTTGGGCTATAGCATCCTTGTGTGACGCTTTTCAAGTCCCCAAATCCTTGTCTCCATAGCTTCAACCGTTTGGGAAATCCGATGATGATTTGGGGGATTGACTTTCCGGGGCGGGCCGGTTCTCGCTCTGTCCGCACCTGGCGAACAGTCCGCGGGGAGGTCGCGGACGGTCCGCGTGGGTCCAGTTCATCCCGTGTTCTTCGTGTTCTTGCTCGTCCTTCGTTTCGATCCGTCGCGATTTTTGTTTTTGGTTGGACGGAGTTTCGGACGGTCCGCGGTGTCGGGCGGACGGTCCGCGGGTGCTTGGCGGACGGTCCGCGTGCTCCCCGCGGACGGTCCGTGGCTCGTGGGTGGCTTTGGGTCGTTCGTGTGATTTAACGGACGGTCCGCGGCTCGGGTGCGGACAGTCCGCGATACCCGGCCGGACGGTCCACGCGGCTCTTTGCGGACGGTCCGCCCCTCCTTCGCGGACGGTCCGCCGCAGCCTCGTGTGCTTTGCTTCTTGGTTCGATTCCCTTCCCCCTTCTTTCGTGCTTCCGCGTGTGCTTCAAGGAATCGTTCCTAGGACTAGAGGTTGATCCATAACCTCGTGGTCTTGGCGATTGGTGCGTGATTCGATCCATCGCTTGTGTGTGACCGGGATTTGAGTAGGACATAGGCCGGGTTCTTTGGGAAGAATTTTTATCGGCTCCTATTCACTCCCCCCCTCTCTAGTCGCCATCTGATCCTTCATGGATGCCATGGAGAGGATGTTCAATGAACGTCTTCCTGCTGGGGATCGAAGAGAACGACGACATCAACATGAAGATTCTAGTGATGAAAATTCTAGTTTCATGCATGGTTCTCATGTCCATTTCCGAGGTGGTCGTGATGACCGTTGTGGTGGTGGTAGGCATGCCGATCGGTTCGGCCTCGACGTGTTCCCGCTGCTCCACAAGTTGAGTGTGGTGTGAAAAACTCCATTAATGGTGCCTCCACACGTGCTCTTCAGCAAAGAGGAAGTGCTCCCGTGCATGGCTTTGTCACCCATGTGAGCTTCAATGATCATGACACACAAGGTGATTTCTGCAGCCTCTTATGATCCCTATGACAGAAGAAATTCAGATTTCATACCTTGGGTTGATTTGAATATACCCAAATTTTTTGGAAGAGAAGACCCCAAGGCTTATCTTGTTTGGGAGGAAAAGTGTGACTATATTTTTGGTGTACATCGTGTCTTGGATACACAGCGAGTACACTTAGCTGCAATGGAATTCTATGGTTATGCTCTGACATGGTGGAAGGATGTGCAAGAAAATCAACTTGTGTTGGGCAGGGATCACATCAATACATGGGCTGAAATGAAGCAAGTTATTCGAAGGCGATTTGTTCCCTCGGATTATCATCATAAGCAGCAACAAAAATCTCTGGAAATTGATAATACATCTGTCCGGAACTCATACACTGCAGCATTAAGATATTCTGCAAAACAAGGTACATTTCAGCTTGTTTATACAAGAGAATGTGCATCTTTGAAGGAGAAAAGACATTCTGGACAGCGACAAAAGATGCATGATGCAAAAGTGCTGAAGCAAAATGACAAGAAGGTTGATTGTGGACTTTACAAATCAAGAAATCGTCCATCTAAATTTGCACATATGCAACATATCCCACATGTGGAGATTGCGGCCGATGGATATGATGGCAATGTTGTCCCTTTTTTCTTGGAAGATGATTTAATACCAAACCCATGTGAGAAAGAAAGCCACAAAGCCAAATTGAATGTGAGGGTTAAAAAGAAAACATTGAGCGATTCCACCATATCTCGGGAGAGCCACATAATTTCGTGTGGGGAAAATACACAAACATTGAGTGAAATAGAGAATAGGCCATGTGAGGAAATATTTATTTCTAACATGACAATCTCTTCTAGTTTGTTTTCTCATGAGATACAAAAGTTGCTGAAGAAAATGATGTGGTAAATTATGACAAGCCCCCAATTTTTGATGAGGAAGATCAAGAGATGGATTCGGAGAGTGATACGAGGCATGATATCCTAATGCTCCCACATCATGAGGATAGTTACACGTGCCCCGAACCACTACTTTATTTAGCCACACCAAGCTGAGATGGATAATGGAGGTAACAATTCGTAGATGCCTAACATGGTACAAACACAATCTTTAGAATTAACAGGTATCACAAATGGACCAGGTATGAATTTTAATGACAAACACAGTGCTCAATTTGATGATATATGTGCTATAATTTTAGTCGACCATTCTAAAAAAATTGATGCTGAATTGATTGAACCACATGCTGATACAAATGTTGAAATTGATCTTGATACTACCATTTGTACTATGATTGATCCATGCAATACTTTACATACCAATAAATGTCACTCTGTTCAGTTGATTACTAGTGCTGAATTATTTGAAAAAGGATCTCCTGCGAACTGCTTGTTTTATACTAAGTTTGATATGCTTATTCATGTCAACAAAATGCTAGAGAATATTTCTATGGTAACATCTTCTAGCTCCTTGAATAATGCTCATAGCTGCAAGTTTACATTTATTCTCATTGGCGAACATGTTATAAATAATTTTTATGTTCATTCCATTTGCATAACTACTGACATGATTGATTGGTGTCATCATTCTTGTGATATATATTTTTCTGATGATATGATGAACCAATTGCTTAGTGCTTGTTATTTAGAACCCTCAATATCTTCCCCATGTTCATATATTCCATTAGAAGAAACAAGTGCTATGCAAAAATGTGCAATCTGTGCACTTGAGAAACATTTATCCACATCCATGAGCATTGCATTTGAAGGGTCTATATCTCAACCTATGAATGATTTATGCAACAAAAACTGCTGGAGTGTTCTTGGTATTTTATCACCATGTGCAGAACAATATCATCTTGGAATGGTGAAATTGGAGATGCTAAATAAATTGTGTTGTGTCACAGAAATTTTTGTTCTCCCATTCCATAACCTATTTGTAGGTAAACAAATGTCAATGATGCTTTTTCATCGTGGTAAGATGAAATTTGTTGCTATAATGTTTCAAGTTAACAGTCTTTTGCAGTACAACCGAAAGTCGAGGTCGACTTTTTTCCAAGGAAGGGGGGATGACGCGCACATCCTTATGATAGTGAAATATAGCCAACCTGCATGCTGTTTTGAAAATAGTGTGATGGAAAACAATAAAAATGACAAAACGGATGACATATTCATTTATCATGCATATATATTTTTCCTTTTGTACATTCTTTATTCAGGTTTTAAAAAGTTTGGGATAACTTTTCTTCAAGACGAGGAAAATGATGCGGACCACATATGTACATTAGGAATCATCATTGTCAAATGAATATGCAAGGTGAAAGCTATATTAAACTTCAATCCTTCTTATTTTCATATGGCAAAGCTACTACTTGGATTGTATGATTACAGATCAAAACATCTTGGAATATTGGAGGAAATACATGCCATAGTACCTACAAAGCTTGATTGTTATCATTTCAACCATGAAAGGGTTATCGAGAGTCCTTCTACCATCTTTGAAGATGGCGACCAATCTCCATTCTTTGAACAAGAAGAGTCGGGGACGACTCATTTTCAAGAGGGGGAGGATGATGTGCACATGTCAAGCCACCGTTATGCAATAGAGTCGAGGACGACTCCAAGCCTTAGTTATGCCATAGAGTCGAGGACGACTTCTTGTCAAGAGGGGGAGGATGATATGCACACACCAGCGTCATCGACCACTCCAACCACTTTGCCGACCTCATCCACTACATTGCTGACCTCTACACCAACACCTACAGGACCAATCACACGTAGCCGAGCTAAAAAGATACAACAAGAGGTGCACGCGCTACTTTGTGAACTTAAACTCAATTCTAATGATAACTTTATGCTACCTAAGTCTTGTATGTTGATACTTCTCAGGTACATGGAAGAGAGTCATCAAGATGAAGACCACGAAGCTGAAATCGGCAAAAAATCCTCGTCATTCGGCAATGCCATTCGGCAATGACAGTTCAGCAAAAGTCATTCGGCAAGGCCATTCGGCAGTTTCCTGAAGCATAAGTTCGGGCATTAAACTGTACCAATCTACGAAGTTTCACATAGCATGCTATACACCGTTGGAAAGATAATCGAGTTAGCTTTCAAACGCATCTGGCCGTTCGTCATTTGGAGTTCCCTAGAAGAAGTTATAGTCAAAACATTGAAGACTACTCAGAAGCCAAACAGCCACGCGGGAAAAGCTCAGAAGATCATTTCGAGGAGCCCTTTCACATTGGCGATCTATTCAATTTATTTTCGTGTTTCCACCCACCTAGGAGGGTTGTTCCTAGTATAAATACCCCTATGAACTACTGAAAACTCAGTTTTGATCAATACGAATTGGTAAACACATATGGTTTGTCGCAACCACGCTGCTGAGTGCCTTGCACACCCTTGTTCTTCCTTGTTCTTCGAAGACTCGTGAAGAAGATCTCTCTGAGGTCCCCTAGTTCGTGCTCTACGGCTTCCAGTTCGGCTGCACCGTATTGTGTGGATTAGTCCCGGATTGTGGTTCTGCGGTCGTTCGGTGATCGAGTCGAAGTCCTCAAGGTTTCGGTGCCTCTCACCCCGTCGCTTGGTCGCATCCAACCTTGGCTGGTATAAAGCTACCCCGGATCGTGGTTCTGTGGTCGTTCGGAGATCGAGTCGAAGCTTCTTCGGTGCCTCTCTCCCCGTCACTTGGTCGCATCCAACCTTGGTCAGGTATAAAGCCTTTATCCGCTGATTTTCAGCAAGTTATGTTGTTACAAAACCTACTGCCGTGAAGATCGGGCCATCTCTAGGACCTTTCTTGCAGCGGTCCACATCATTGGGCCTATGCACGCTTGTTCATTACATATTCGTAATCATGCTTTACTTCATTTACTTTTGAATATTATTTATCCTCGAGGATCGGTCATGATCTTGAGCATGAGCAACGTTATTTAAACAAAGACCGATCTTTTGTCATGCTTACGTCATCTATTCAGCTATGTTCTGTTCCACGCTTTAAAGCTCCCGAATGGTTTTTAATCTGTTGACAGATAGCTTCTCGTAGCTATATGTCACTTTACATGGCTTTTAGCCGCAATTATGGAACTGTCTGGTACCACCCGGCAAGTTCCAAGCTTTGGCATCTAACTATGTTACCCTTTGTTAATTTCAGGAAAATTGACTGGCACGCTTTGGAATCTGCTCGTGTGTTAAGCCAGCTTGTTCGGCTTGCTGTGTGCTTGGCGCAGGGTGCGGATTTTGCGTCAACATCAGCAAGGTACCTAGAGGGTATCTGACGCTACCACGATCAAAACGTTAAGGAACGCTCCTTCAACGTTGGTGATCTTGTCCTCCGCCGCATCCAGAACACGAAAGGACTACACAAGCTCAGCTCGCCCTGGGAAGGTCCCTTCACAGTTGCAAAGGTGACCGGACTGGGCTCCTACCGCCTCCAGACGCTTGAAGGCGAAGACGTCAACAACTCGTGGAACATCGACCAACTCTGTCGATTCTACGCCTAGTCTACACAACTACACTAGGGGCTCTAGTCTATACGACTACTCAAAGACCCCTTCGCCGTAAGCGGCCTCCAGGTCCAGACCCTAGTCTCTAGACTACTCCACTCCAGGATCCAGCCCACGCGGCTACTAACGGATCTTGGGTTGCGACGAGTGACAAAGGACTCCAGCAGCGGTCTATTGAGAGACCATGTACTTCTAGATCCAGCCTACACGGCTACTAACGGATCTACTACTGTAAGCGGCCATATGCCCTAGCACTACTTAGCCGTAGGCGGCCTCCGGGTCCTGGCGACTACTCTGTAACAACGGCCCTGGCCATCCAAGTGTACTTCTTCAGTAATAAAGTTTGATTAAATATCAACTGCTTTACTGTCTCTTTCCCTCGACGGGACTACTGGCGAGTACGATTACTCGCGACCACTCCATGATGGGACTCCGCACTCACAGATCGCGATACCGAGTACTCATTTATGGAAGTTTCCTTCACTCATACTTTAAAAAGTTCATTACAACTTTGTTTATACACAACTACTGCTACGAGCTAACTTTACAGGACTACTGGAGATTGAGCTTTTCGGCGACTTGTTCAGCAATGGGCGCCATCTGCTCCAGCAGCTCCGCGTACTGCTCGTCGGTGCAGTTGGCGGCTAGTCCGCCGACGACTACTTCAAGAAGAGCCTTTGGGAAGTACGACTTCATATACGCCAGAACCTGGTTGGGGATCAACTTCGCCAAGTGCTTGACGTACGTCTCCAGGCGGCTGGGGGCTTCCCTCAGCTGGTCCACCGATGGAGCTATCTTCAGTCCTCCGGGATGAGGCACGAGTAGCCTCGCGATGGGAAGCGCGGCTTCTTCAAGTTCCTTCAGCTGGGCCCGCAGCTTCTCGCAGTCCTCGTTCAGCTTCTGCAAAGATTTGTAGCAGTTGACGAGGTCACGATCCAACGCAATGCGAAGCTCCATGTGCTTGTCTCACTCGTAAGCAAGCTGCTTATAATCATACTCCAGTACCTCGCGGGTCTCTTGCTCTCGGTAGAAGAGGTTCTTCAGGTCGGTCTCTGAAGCCTTCAGCTGGTCAACGCGGGTCTCAAGCTCTGCAATCAACAAGGCAAAGTGGGTCAGACTCCATCAAGAGACTACCAATGGGTACTCAGCACGGCAACGGCGTACCTTTATTCTTGTTGCGGAGAGACTTGTTCTTCCGCACCAGCTCATCGCTCTTCGCCTGCATATCTTGGATGTTGTTGTGATACTGGGTGAAGGCGCCATCCAGCTTCGACTGCATCGCGGCGGCGTGCTTCCGGGCCTTCACAAGCTGTTCTTCTAAGGCCTCAGCCCGGAGTACCGTATCACCGTACCCCTGAAGCATGTCGGACTTCTGCCGGGACCTCTCCGCGACATCCTGCAATAGACAACAGATGTTAACTGGGTACTCAACACTAAAGGTTTGACTACTCAAAGGTGTCGACTACTCACCTTCATCCATTGCTCGGCCTGGCGCACCGCCTCCAGGTGACGAGCTACCGTCGATGGGTCGACTAGGTCATCCGCCAGCAGCTCGATCCCGCCACGACTACTCGTCGCGGCTCCAGACATTGGCGCCGAGTGGATTGGCTCCGCGTCCTAGATCTCTGGCGAGCGAACGACTACTTCCAGGGCCGGTTCTGACAGCATGTCGTCGAGCTCTCCTCCAGCTATCGTGGCGGTTTCTTCAACGGCCGCCTGCATCGGCTCGGGGGCTCCTCCGGTAGCCTCCTGGGTCTCTGATGCCAGGTTTCCAACGGGCACCGCTTCGGGAATGGCGCTTCCCTCGGCTTCAGCACCTGTCAACAAAAGGACAACTAGATCAGTCATACCTGGTGGCTACGACTACTCTCCGGGATTACTTGCACTCGAGCAAAGTACTCACCCTCTATGATGCTGGCCTCAGGCAATGTAGCCTCCACGGTTGGTGCCTCAGATTCTGCCTGAGGAGTGGGAGCGGACTCCTCAGCGGGCGGCGTGTTTTCCTCTCCAGCCACCGCTGTGGTGGGTTCATCTTCCTCCCAAGTTAAGTTCGTCGATTTCCTGCAGAGTACACAAGCTGGTTGTCAACCCAGTACGACTACCAAATCTAAAGTACTACTCGGGAAGGATAAGCACTTACAGGCTCGACCGGACCACCGTCACGGTTGGGGCGCCGAGGATGCTGGCGATATCAACCAACCCAGCCTCAGCGGGCGCGTCCTCTTGGGCCTCTGTAGCCGTTTCCTCCTCAGCAACAGCAGCGGCCGGTGCAGTACCCTCTCAGCAACAGGGGGCTGACGCGACAACTACGCCAAGAGTTCATATATGGTGGGGGCCGGGCTCCGGCTGGCTCCAGCTGGCTCTCCCACTGTGTCCCAATCGCCTTCGTCACCCTGCTCTACGGGGTCGGAAGGCGGCATCTCCTGCAAGCAAGGGAATTTCATCGTCAATGTACAACATCGAGACTTAAGTACTCGACTACCCTATTCAAGACGGTTTACCTCCTGGGACGTGGTCTCCGTGACCTTAAACTTCTTGGCCACGTGCTTGCGGGCCATGTTGCACGGCCTCCTTGGCGGCGCGGGCAAACTAGCCTCCAGGCTAGTCGGTGGATCCTGAACGAGAGGAATATGCGACAATCCAGGGCGGCTGAATCTTGACCGCAGCTGGAAGCGCTCCTGCAGTGTCTCCTCATCATCTTTCTCAGACGTGTCCTCGACGACTACTGAGTCGTCTCCCTCACCAACCTCGCGCCGCTCCTTGGCCTCGGCTTTCCCTTACTCTGGGACCTCGACAAGTTGAGGAGGTGACGCCGGCTCGGAGAAGAACTTCACCAAGTCATCCTGCAAGAAGCACAATACGTCAGCACGACTACTCTTATGTAATGAGTACTCGACAATGGGTACAGCTACCGACCTCATTTGGCGGGCGCGCGGCGGAGTATTCAGGCACAGGGCACGGTGTGTACGCCGGCATATCCTTGAAGATCCTCCCCAGCCTGTCGATGATGTCGTCGTCATCTACTTCATCACCGGGCATCCGCGACGTGTCGTCGTTGCCGGTGTACTGGTACCCTAGGGTGTCGCGGGCCATCAGCGGCTGCACCCTTCGCTTCATGAAGCTGAAGGCCACATGTTCGGCCCTCAGCCCGGCTTCTCTCAACACGTTGATTTTCGCCAACAGTTCGGGCAACTGGATACCTTCCTGCATTGTTGGCTCCGAGTTCCACCATTCGTCGGTGCTTCGGCTGCTTCCCGCTTGGCTTCGGCAGCTCCGGGTGGTGGTTGGTGATGTAAAACCACTTCGACTTCCAATCTTGGTTGGAGTCGATAAGCTTGTATGAGAGGTACTGCTCCGCGGTGTCTTCTCGCATCTGGATCCCGGCTCCCCCCACTACTCGAGGATTGTTGGCGCTGGGCTGGGGCTTCACTCGGAAGAATTTTCGGAAAAGGATCCAATGGGGCTTGATCCCTAAGAAAGCTTCGCAGAAGTGTACGAAGACTGAGGTGTGGAAGATACCGTTGGGGTTGAGGTTGAGGTACTCGATGCCGTGGTACCCCAGCAGCCCCTTGAAGAAGTCGCTGGCCGGGAGAGACAGCCCTCGCTCTGCGAACCGGGTGAACATAGGGATCTCGTCCGGGCTTTTCTCCAAGGGGTACGGATCCCCTGCAGCGGCTCTCCACATGTCAACCTCCTTCTCCCGCAAGAATCCACTGTTGAGAAGCGCCAGCAGATCTTCGGTCTTGGCCTTGGATTTCTTCCATTCTTGATTCGGATTTGGTCGCAGCGGAGACACGGGCGGCGATGTCCCCGCGGCGGATCCGGCGGCCTCCTCGCGAGCCCTTTTCTTCCCACCGGCGGCCTTCGAGGTCTTCGATGGCGAGGGCTTCATTCTCCAAGTGCACGGTGTCTTCACTCGCATTCGCTCAGGGGCTATGGTGGTGGTCTCCGACGGCGGCGCGTTCGGATCTAAACTCCCCTCAACGGCGGCAGTGCGCACTGGAGGTGGTTCCTGGCACGGTCTGCTGGGAATGGCTGCGAATGCGTGGGGTGAAAAACCCTAAGGGTTTTGGCTTCTATTTATAAGTCAACAGCGGCTCCTCCAACGACCGGATGGATAAGTCTGCAGACGGCTGACTCAGTGGCGGCGCCTGACTCTTCAACTTTTACTAGTCGACACGCCTCGTCTCGGGGGCTCGGCTACTTCTATTCAACTTCCTGGGTAGCGACAAGATTCAAGAGCAACTCAGGACACATTCTACAAGATGACCCTTCAATTCGAGAGGAAGTACTCGACTCAAGGCTCGGGGGCTCCGTGCCACGTGTCCTTTGTTTTTTCTCCGGATCTTGTGGGACATTCTTGCCAAAACTTCAGATGGACCCTCAGCCAGAGTCTACAACTTAACCTAAGGCCAGGGGGCTACTCCATATGGAGTGCGATTTTGCAATCGCACTTCCATATCAGTTTCGGCTTCAGGACAACATGGGCATTGTTGAAGACCTTCAAGTGCAGCACTCGAGGACGCTTGGGACTACTCGAGAAGACTTCAGGATTGCTCAAACATCAGCTGGAGTACATTCCAGCCTCGGGATGCTTCAACTATTCTTGAGGGCTTTTGACTTGTAGCACTTAGGGACCCTTGAGGACTACTCGTTAAGGCCGTCAAGACTACTCGAAGCTATCCTTCTCGACTACAAAGTACTCGGGAGCTTGTCGTATGGACCTCCCTGGGCCCACTACCTCGGTGGGTACCAGGACCGACTACTCGGTGGGCCCCTGGGACTACTCGACTTGCGCTGCACGGCACCTGCTAGCGTGAAGCACAAGGACTACGGAGGAGAAGTACTCGGATAGGAAGCTGTACAAGTCCCGCACTGTATAGAAGACTCCTAGACGTACTCGACTAGTACTCTCTCCCTGAACCGACTTGTATCCCTGCCTCCCAGACTATATAAGGCAAGGCAGTGACCCCTCTCTAGATCATCTCGCTCATACGCATCAGATTGCATCATCTTGTAATCGCACCCAATCAATCTAGAGCCACGCAGCACACAGAACGTAGGGTATTATGTACCTCGCGGCCCGAACCTGTCTAAATTGTGTCCCACGTGTCTCTTCGAGTTCCCGATCTCGGCGAGGCCACATTCATCTACTTCGGGTACTCCCCTTAGTAGGTTGCCGGTCTAAAACACCAACAGAGTTTTTTCAATCCTCCACTAATCTGTCCCAAAAATACTATAATTGCAGTTTTGTATGGGACAGAGGGAGTACTAGATTCGCACACAAAGGTTGCGACAGTGGCCTGCGCAAGCTGCGTGTAAGGGCACCTGCAATGGTTATAGATAATTTGCTCTCTATAACTTGTCCACATCAGATATAGATATTAGTTGTAGATAAGTCACTCAATAAGCCATCTATAACATTAACTTCCATGTTCAGAGGGTCCCACGGGTTAGCAATTTTTTAATCAATCTCCCCGTCTTGCCCATCCGATCTTCCTCGTCTCTCTCGAGCCAGCAGGCAAGGCATACGCCCGAGCTCCAAAATTCTGCTTCCGCCGCCGCCAGACTCGCCACCTGTGTGCTCCATGGAGACGGCAAGCTCCCCCACCTGCTCCCACCGACCTCGCCACCGGCGTGCCATGCCTCCGCCTACAGCAGAGCCGAGGCCAAGATCTGAGCCTGCGGAGATCCCTGCCTCGTTCGTGGCGGCGCGGACGAGGTCCACCCGCCAGTGGTGGCGCCGAGGACCAGGAGGCAGGGTGCTGCGGGCCTGCGGCCTCGCATGCACGCCGCATCACCGCCAGCTGAGATCCGCCCGCTCGTGGAGGTGATGAGGGTCGCCTGCTGGATCACAGTGGCAGCCGAGCTCCAATCGCCAGCGACGGCGCGGCACGGTGTAGCCGCGGCCTCACTTGCACACTGTTGGCAGAGATCCGCTCGCCTGCTACAGAGACAAGGACCGCCTGCTGCCTCGCCCGTGGGCCGCGGCGGCGCGGCTGAGCTCCTCCCCCGTCAGCTCCTCCGACCACCACCCCATCATCATGCAATCCTCTTCTCGGCGGCGGCCTCGCCAGTGCTACGTCCTCCTCCCCGTGGCGGCCCATTTGGTTTCCTTCCCCATGTTGCCGCCCGTCCTCTCCCCCACGGTGGTCGCCTGCGCAGCAGAGGCGCGCCTCGCCGCCCCGCACTGAGCTCGACACTGAGAAAGCCATGCTCGATTGTTTTGTTTGGTGGATCGATGCGATGGACGAAGGATGTCAGACACCGACGTGACCACACCCCCGCTTGAGATTTGTCGTCATGTCAGCTGTAACAGCCCAATTTCACCACACAGACAGTCCGCACGTGCGGCGCGGACAGTCCGCCCGTTGCATGTTGTGTGTGTCACGTGCGCAGAATTTCCTCGCCACGTTGCCTCCGCAGCCCCACTCGTCTGGTCGTGCGTCCCTACCCTAGCCAGCACCCCTGGCTGCCTCTCTCTCCCTCTCATTCACTCTCTCACACACTCTCTCTTCTATCAAGAAACCATGGAGGAGCTCCCAAGGTGATCCAACCTAGGAAGCCCCTCACCTCACTGGAGCTTCGCCGGAGGACCGCCGGAGCTCGACGCCGGCGAGCTGCACCACCTCTCCTTCATCTTCTTCCTCAAGCTTGGAGCTAGTAGCTTCCCCAAGCTCTTCTTCCTCCACCCCAAGTTTCCCCCTCAAGGTCAAGTGAAGGACGAGCTCAAGCTTCACCAAGGCCACTCTACTCCAACTTGTGGCACCTCACTGGAGTTTTACTCATTGACGGTGAGATATCTCTATTCCCGATCCATCTCCATTGATTTGGGATTTAGGATCTTGAATCCTCCCATGAGCCAATCACCATTGATGAGCCAAAGCTTTCAAACCCCAATGCATGTCGAATATATCACTTGGAATCACATCTAGGCACTCCCAGGAACCCATAGAAACAAACCCCACCCAAAAACGAAGTCAGAGCCGCCGCCGGCGAGCTCGACAGCCATTCTCGGCCGAGCCGCGGACAATCCGCCCAACCAGGTCGGACAGTCCATTACCCACGGTCAAAAACCTCCAAAAACATGTGTTCTTCTCCCTAGCCTCGCAGACGGTCCGCCCCCCTCAGCCGGACAGTCCGTTATTGACTCAAATCCATACAGAACCGTTGTTGTTTCTTCGAGGTCTCGTGGACAGTCCGTACCTTCAGTTCGGACAGTCCGGCACCTCCGGGCGGACAGTCCACCATTTCATCGCGGGCGGTCCGCAGTTACTATTCATCCCATCATGTATCATCTTGTATAATTCATATAAAATTGCATATAGCTTAGAAAATTATGAAATAAATTTTGTTGGTTTCCAAATTATGTCAGAATCCTATTAAAAATAAGTTTGCCCTCAAATTATATAATTAATTATCTGAAATAATTATATGCTTGTAAATCATATTAATTGCATAGTTAATTAATTGTTAATCCAAAAATTATGAAACCAATTTTGCTAGTTCACTTATAATACAAGTGACCCAATGAATATTTTGTTTAACATTATATTCATGGTAAATCATACCATTTATAATATCCCATCATGGCACTCATTCATAACATATTTATTTACAAAGCATTATTGCATTTCGTGTAGAGATCGAACCGTCGGAGCAAGAGGAGGTTGAGACTGAGCAAGAGCCCGTGATCGACGACCCTTCTTTTGAGAACCAAGGCAGGCACCTAAGCATTCTTTAACCCTAATTTGGATCAATTGGAGTATATGTGTCTTGTGTGTGCATGAGTAATATTTATGTTTATGATTGTTTAGCTCCTACTTGATGCATTACCTCCTTGAGCTAGAATAACCTTTATTAGGTGAGTATGCTTGTTTAGGTGTCATGAATGTAATTGCTTATTCATGCTTAGCTTCGGTAGAAGTCAAGAGGTGGCAAGGTCACCACCACTTGCGAGTATAGGATGTTTGTTCAATTAAACACATGGTTAGCTTTGAAAGATTAAAATTGAGCTACATGAAAGATGTATCGCGACTTGAGCAAGAATGGTAGGGTCATTGAGATTGGAGCTCATTTGACTTAGACTTGCTTAAGTTGATTAAGGCCCCATCGTTATCGCTGTGATACTTGAGCACTTTATCGTACAAACCACATGCTTACAATGGGCATAGCAAGCTAAGTAGCATAAGTCGCACCGTACCTTGACCGGATTCGGTGCGGGGTGGGATGAGGTGTGATCGGCCGTGTCTGGTGCACCTATACACTTCCGACCGTTCGTTCGAGTATGTGAAAGGTTGATGGCATGAATTAACACTTATCCTCGATCAAGGGTATGGTCGTTGGTCTTGCGCTTCGTGTGGGAAAAGTTGTACACCCCTACAGGGTTATAATCTATTGCAATAGTCGCGCTCTCGGTCATTGAGCACGCTCATGTACTTGGACTTTAACGTAGAGTTTCGATGTAGCTCATGGAAGACTTGAGATATGATCATGATATCACTTTACTTATTGCAATTTACTTGATGCTTGACTTAGCGATCATAGAATGCTATGTCTTTTGCTGTTTACAACTTGATCAAAATGTATATGCTTTTATGCAAAATAATTACCTATGCCAATCCTTGCTACTTAACCAAATGCATACCCCTTGAGAGTCGGGCAAGTATATACCCATATGTGGATAAGTCCTGTGGAGTACCTTTTTTACTCACGGTGGTACCGATAAGTTGATTGCAGGTGAGGCACAGCAAGAGCCCATCTTTGGGTACTTCCTTGCCGAGGACGGAGGTTCGGGGAGGAAGTAGGTGGCCATGACTAGGAAGGGCACTATCGGCATATAGTGTTGACCTTCTTATTTTGTGATGTATCGTATGAGCGCGATGATAGAACTTTCCATTGCAAAACTCTAAGACTTATGGTAATGTAAACATTGAACCTATCCTTGTAATGTGATGGACTATGTTTGGATTGCTATGTGATGATGATGTTCATTTTGTTGTGCTTCGTGAGGTGTGTGTAAATCCTGGGCATTGCTCATGACACATCTCAAGGACGACCGGGGTTACTCCTCTTCAATTGAGTTGATCAATGATGATGACTCGATTAAATGGGATTAACTTGGAGGTTCCTCACAGCTTGGCATCAGAGCTCGGTTAGCATTCTAAGCATGGTTTATCACTAAATAAATGATGTGAGGCCCGTAATTAAAATGGTGATCACCGAATTAATTTAGTGTTACTAAATTTTACATGTTTCTAAGGTTATATCTCTTTATATGGTATAATTCTTATCCTTCATAGAGCCTGTCTTATCTTATGTGCTACATTTATATGATAAGTCTAAAATGTTCTCTAACTCATCTTGTCTTGATAATGATAGATGGCTGAGAACTATGGCAACCTCATCATGGTCACTCGTGCTGAGGGTGTGCAAGGCTTCCCTTCCATCCTCAACGAGATGCTATGGCGGGGAAACTTCTCGTATCGACCAGAGTATTCGGTCTATGCGAGAGGGCTTGGGCCGGGCATGGTGGACTACTTTGCCACCATGTTCATCCCCATGCACCTAGTGGAAGGGGTGAATCATTCCCACAACTTCGCCGCCCATGGTACCTCTGTGGGTATGGCAATTCAAGAAGTGGCGTACAACGCTATGACACACCTTCGCAATGAAATTCCAGAGTTATGGATATCACCTTTCCAACATTACCCAATACGAGGACCACAACCGGGTGTGAATGTGGTTGACATAGCCCCGGTGGGTGCTCCTTTGTATGAGAGACGAATGTTAGAATTGGTGAGATCTCTAGATCAAAACATGGGATGTCTTCGTTGGGAACTAAGGGAAACTAGACGCCGTCTCAATGAGCTGCAACATGCTATACACCCTTATGTCCGCTCGAGGCGTGTTCAGGAGCATGTGCTCTATGACAATGAAGATGTTACCGTTCAAGAGGAAGCTCCCGGTGGTTTTAAATATCCTTTTGTCCATGGTATTTCACCACCCCATCAAGGGATACAAGCTCGAATGTCGAATGGGCTACGTGTTCGCCGCTTTCCCCGCGCTCTTGGGAATAGAGAGACTATCTATGGTGGGCAAACGGAGAATCTCACTCATCCAGAAGCCAATACCGATGACACCGGATCACCCAACACCCAACTTCATGATGTGTTCCCACCTTTCTTCGCGAGAGCTCCCTATGGTCCTAACTAAAGTATTTGTGTAATCTCATGGAGGTTATGAGACTTTGCAAGATATGTGACTTGCTGTAATGAACCGCTTATTTTATGTAATCAGAATAGTTAATTGTTGAGACGTTGTGAGACACTAATTAGCTATCATGACTATGTATTGTACTATTATTATATATGTGGACCTCTGTATTTATATGTGTATCATTGTGAGATATTCGTATGCCGCAGCATGTCATCATGTATCATTTTCATGCATGCATCAATTTAATTTTATGTGGGAATTATTATAGGTTTATATTCTTGACTTTGCAAGAAATGTATAATTCTATGCTTGCTTCCAAAATTCTTAGTATCATCCTTTCATGATCTACATTATCTATTCCTTTGTATAAAAAAAATTCTCACACATTTGTGGTTGATGTATACTTGTTGCGCAATTTTATTGTGCAAGTTGTATCATATCAATTTTCTTTCTTGGTCGCTAACCTAAGGTGTGGTTGGTGGCAGGATGGTTAATAATCAGCCGGTGGGTCAGGGTGATGGTGAGGACAACTTACCACCTCCTCCTAATTTGGGCCCAGTCATTGAGGAACTTCTTAGGAGTGCGAATGAGGGCTGATTGGTTCAAAATAAAATTCTCCAAGCTCTTAATGCAGCCACCCAAGGTGAAGGTGGTGGTGGCAGTGGTGGCAATAATATTGGTGGACCTCAAAATAAGGGCCATTCCGCTTTCATGAAAACACAACCCCCAATCTTTCGAGGGTCAGATGAGCCCCTAGATGCAGATTATTGGATCTCTGCTATAGAGGATAAACTTGGGCTCTAAATACCGATGAAGAGAAAGTAACTTTCGCGGCACATCAACTTCAAGATGCCGCGGGAGTATGGTGGAGAGGCTATAAGGCCCAAGTGCCTGTAGGACATCGTATAACTTGGGATGAATTTCGCAAGGCTTTCCGTGACCATCATATTCCCAAGAGTGTCCTCAAATTAAAAAGAGATGAATCCCGCAAGCTTAAGCAAGGCAACAAATCGGTACAAGAATACACTAATGCTTTCAACTAGATGATGATGAGAAGAAACAAGATTGTTATATGGAGGGCTTGTCCCTGAAACTAAAAGCCCAACACTCCAACATTGATTTCAAGGATTTCAATGATCTTGTGAGCAAATCAATCAAGACGGAGTATAATTTGAATGCACTTGAGGTGGATAACCGCAAGAGGGCTGCCCCTTCTTCCATGGGTGGTAGTTCAAGCTCTCAATGTCCGCGCATGGGACCTTCTCCTCCACCCCAGATTCCGGGATTTGGTGCTCCTCAACCGATGTGGATGGCACGCTGTTGACGGTTAATAGTTGTATCAAAGTTCGTTTAGACTTGCAAGCGGACAAGTCTCCCGTCGTAGTCAAGGGACCCTTCTTCCCTCGAGTGGTGAACCCAAGGTATCGAATCCGTGGAACAATGTGCAACGCAAGGATTCAATCTAGTAAAGCAAGGTAAGCTATCTATTGAAGAATCAAATTGCATCTAATCTACTAACTCATAAAGGAAACACATCTAATCTAATCTACTAAAGAGGTAGCAAGAGAAAGCAAGAGATAGCCAATCTAGAGAATCTAGATCATGCTTATGTTGTAGCTCCAAACAAGATAGATGAAGATAGAAAAGCGAATCTCATTAAAAGCATCTTTAAATCGTGGCCTTCCATCCGACCCCGAAAACGCCCGCTTTTCGAAACCCCCGTTCTGTCACAACGTATCCCTACTCATGCGGGTAGTCTAGGGCGAGTTCGATAGAACAAGTTGAAATCACTTGGCCGGTCTAGTATGCACCTCTAGCCACCGCGGCTACAAGAGCACCCTAAGTAATCTAGCTGCAAACTAGATCGTAGAAGAAGCAAAACCAAGAAGAAAACAAAATCATCGAGAAGGCACTTAATCGCTAGAAATCGGATTCACTTACAAACTTCACCATGAATGATTACATGAACAAGATCACCACCGGGATCCTACCTCGATCTTGATCCTTGCTCCGGAGCTCCGACGTGGTCTTCCATGCAAGGTTCCCACGTCGGCTAGGGAGACCCTAGACAACTAGCACGACCCTCATCTCCAAGATGGTGTCCCTCAAGCTTCTCTGCTCCTCGGCGGCGGATTATGACTTAGATAATGCGTGGCTCTCGGTCAGGGGGCTATTAATAGCCTGAGAAGCAATTAGGTCAAAGGGGAGGCCGATTGGGCCCCGAAAAGGGCCGGGTCGGGGGCCGGCTCCGGGCCGACCGGCCCGGGCCCTTTTCGGCCCGCTTTGCCTCCTTCGCCGGTGTTGCTTCTCGCGTCTTCTAGATGTTCTCCCCTTTTGCATGTGGGCCCTTGACGTCGGTTTCTCTCCGAATTGGACTCAACTCCTTGTCTTGCAAGATTCAGGACTTTTCTGGTTCGGTCCTCGGAGTTTATCATCTTCTCGGGCTTGGTCCTTGGGCTCTTGGAGTCATGTTCACTTCATTGCTTGACTTGTATCGGGCTTCAAGGTCTTGTCATGAGGTGCTTAATGAACTTATCCCGGAAGTCTTGCTTTCAACGTTAAAACCCTGCATAAACACTTAACTCCAAAACCGACATGCACAAGTGAACTTGTTATACCACGGGGGTTAGTACCAACGGATAAGATACAAAAGTCATGCCAACACCGAAGGTAAACTCATGGCTAGGTTGACGGATTTTCACCGTCAACATCTCCCCCATGCTTAAACCTTGCTCGTCCTCGAGTAAGCCTTCGATGGATATCATCGTTGCCCATCAATGTTTAAACCTTGCACTTGATCATACATGAAAAAAACATAATGCTCTCAAAAGTTTAATTCGTTAAAGTTCCATAATGTACTATCCTTCATCCCTACGGAGGGTAGACATTTAATTAAGCTTATCCCACAAGTATTAACATGCTCACAAAGTTTAAATAGATCTCAGAATTTTTGAAATAAAGAACGAGATAAATAAAAGAGCTAAACCAAGTTCACAAATTTAAATCACCTTGCATGTTGCTCATGAACTCTCATCTCACTTGTCTCTCAAGCCTATATATTCTACTCCTTTCCCTTTCATCACATATGTGGTAGGCTTTATATGGAGCTTTTTGGGAAAGTTTAATCCTACCAAGATATTATAAATGAGATGTTGTCAAAACAAGACAAGCTTCTCATAGTCTTACCGAGACTCGTCAAAAAGGTCATTGGAAAATAATGTTAAATCAAGGAGGGGAAAGAGAAAAATACACACACTTTTAGATGAGTGGACATGTGCAAATGGCAAAGAGTGATCCCGAGGCACAAAGGAAGTCCTCGTTATCGGATTGCACATGGTTGGAAAATGAGAATGGATCTTTTAAACTTGAAGCCTTGAATGCACTCTTAGAGAACCGGAGAGTTCACTTTACGCATACTCATATTTTTTTCTCTTTCTCATATTTCTCATTCTTTTCTTTCTTTCTTTCTTTCTTTCTTTCTTTCATTATATATATATTTTTTTCTTGTGAGACTTTCACCTTGGAAGTCACGTACATCACCTTTAATATTTTTTTATTCATCATCATTTTTTTTAAAATACTCCCCTTTGAACTCCAAAACTGCACCTTACCTACCTCCTCCCCCATGCTTAGACGTTGCTCGTCCTCGAGCAAAGAGGCGAAAAATAAGGTAGGTACCGGAAATATTTTTCCTTTGGAGAGATACTTGAAATCTTCGGCACCGTCTTGCGATCTTCCTTGAATTGATGATCCATTCTCAACGATAGGTTGTGGTCAAGGAGGTAATCACAAAAGATGATATTTGGTTTTAAGGATGGATATCCGGCGAGGTTTGTGAGATCTCCAATGTAGGGATACACAATGCACGGATAAAAGGCTAGCAAAAAGATAGATACGCAAAAACGGAATGACCAGCTTCTTAGTCTCGGGCCAGAGAAATCAAGGCCTGAAATAACTCACTCAAAAATAAATCTTGTACACTAAGGTTTATGCACTCAAATATATATTAGGCTTTGGATAGGTTGAGCAACACACAAGTGATATTTATGACAAGGTTAGCAATATTTTTTAGCATAAAAGACATCTTCAATCTATTCATAACTTGAGAGCACATAAAACACTATGGGTCTTTATTTTTATCATAACCTTCGCTAAAGATTAAGCTAGCATTTAGATAATTTCATATTTGTATTTTTAAGAGAGCACTAGGTTAAACATTCATAAATCAATTACAAAGATAAACAAAGCAGCAATTATAATCATATATCATCATGGCATAAACCTTGTAACTTTACTAATGGTAAAAACTTGGTGGTGACATTATTCATGATGAAAATAAAAACTAACACACATTCTGAAAATAAAAGTGAAAACTAAAAATTAAAGTAAAGCTGAAAATACTACGCATACATAGGCACATCCAAGCTGAAAATTAAAAAAAAGGGGGTAAAGGAAAGATAACTAAAGCTCCTCCTCTCTCTAATCTTCCGCCGGTGGTTGATATTGATAGTCTTGGTTGTTGTACCCTTACTTGTAATAGGAATGCACCACTCCTCCTATGAATTGTCTGACGGTGCTAGGTGAAGGTGTCCAAGCACATAAGCGACGTTTGCATTTCCTTCACCCATTTGGTTTGCATTGGTTAGGATGGCTGCAATAATTTGCACGTTCCTTGCACTGTATCCTCCAATGGTGGCCACATTTTGTTGTGGTTGAGGAAGGTGTGCATATGGCTCTGCAAAGGCTACGTTGAGCACCGCAAAAATGGTGGGGGTATGGCTGCACCACTCCCCCATGCTTGCATTGGTACACTACCGTAGTAATTTGACGGCGCCGAAATTTCTTCAAATGGTGGCACCTAATTTTGTTGTGCACCTTCTTCTTGGGCCATAGAAGATCCTTCTCCTATAATCCTTCTCCTTTATTTTTTTTCTTCGCCGGCACAAGAAGTCCTTCCTCTAACCAATCTTCTTCCGCTCAAGAAAAAGTCTTAACCTTCCTTCCGATAGGGGCAAATTCACCTAGGCCACTTTGAAGCCTCCTCTCTCATCTTCACTTATATATTTTCCTTTCTTCATACATTCCTAGGGAAGTCCCGGGTAGGAGATGATTCGGGTTCCTTGTAATACCCGGTTTTAAAGAGATAGCCAATATGGAGAGGCAACACCCCGAACCAATATCTCCCGAACTTGATGTTGCTAAACAACACCACCGGTTGATCATAGGTGAGTGGGGTATATTGGCCACTTGGCAATCAAAGCCGAGTAAAGCCAATTCAACTCCGTGTTGGTTATCTTTGTCTCTCTTATTCTCCTAAAAATCCACTTGCACAAAAGTGACACACTTGGATGATGGGGTTCCGGATAGTATTTCTTTGTTGATGGTCTCCTCCCGCGATCATACTCCAAAAACTTTCCATTGTGCCTCATGCACATCCACTTGTTCCGGAGCTCCCTTTTGAAAATAGGAGATACTCGCCCATGGGTCTAGGATACTAGAACATGCAATCGTTTCGAACATGAAAACCAATCTAATCTATCGGGGATTGTGTTGAATGGATCCAAGGAAGCATTGAGGTATATACTCCCTTTACGGCATGGTAGCTAACCTTAAGCATTAAAGTATTTCCAACACAGGATGATAGATAAATAATCCAACAAAGTATGATTACATATCAAGATCGATTGCAACCCATGGATGAAAGGAGATTACCCCATCAAGGTGCTAGAAATAGCATCATTGATCAAGGTTACCCTTCCGACGGTGTCTTCCTTCTTCTCCACTTGTGGGCTCCCTCCAACGAATGAGAGACTCAAGACTCCTTCATCAAGGGTATGCGCCATGGTCATGAAAATTTCCTAGGCGAATTCCTTGTGGGTGTTTGCCGACACTCCGTTAGAGAATTGCACCGGTGTCCCGTGTGAAACCCAATATGTGGAGAGCTTGGTCGTCGATGTCGACGTTCGCTACAAGCCTCTACTTAAGGCGAGCGAGCTTCTTCTCCTCCTCCGTCATGATGACATACCCCTCGGAATACCGTGGAGCGTATGGAGGTGGAGTGGATGATCGTGTCAAGTGGCGAGGTTGGACGAGCGGCTTCTCCATATGTTATTGAAGTTTGGTAAACCTAATAAACGAGTTTCGTGTGGCCCTCATGCCACCAAGGAGAAGAGTGTGGTTCCTCCTCGGCGGTGTCGTGTCCTCCTCCATACTCCGAGAAAACTCGGAAACAGAGTGCCTCCTCGAAGAGGTTGATGGCTTAGACGACGATGATCCCTTCTTCTTCAGTGAAAAGGCTTGTAGTTTTCCTCCATGATTGCAGCACTCTCCCTCACAAATATATATCCGGGGTTTTCACCCGGTAACAAGGTACACAAATATTATTTTGGAGTCTGGACTTTGAGTGGATTAAGGGTGTGGATTTTTTTTGAGCTATCAAGCTTGGGAAGGTTGACTATGTCTACGGAGGTTCTGGGCACACAAACTTGAACACACAAACTGAGGAAGGAGAGGGAAGCTTGTCTGCAGAAAACGGGAGCCGGGGGGCTCCTGAAGTAGGGGAGGCCGGCCGGCCTGGGCCGACCGGCCTGGGTGGCCTGGTGCTCCTCCCCGCCTTGGCTTTCTTCCAGCACGATCATCTCGCCTCTACAACTTTCCTGCCCGCGTGCTCCACGAGTTGCACCGCCCAAACGCTCTCGTCCACTCATTGGTCCTTCCGCTTGAGTCATGTCCATGCTCCCTTGCTCCACTTGCTTCACATGCCACCATGAAATTCCTGCAAAGTTTATGCTTGCTGCCCACCATGCTTGTCCTTTGCATGTGGACTTGGTGGACTTGGTGCATGCATGATTAATTCAAACTAGATTGCCCCCTTTAAGTGTGTTTAATGCTAAGCACTCCTCTAATTTCGAAATTTAAAAATATTTTTCAGAGCCATGCAATAGCTCAAGCATAAATTTAGAGAAGTTTTTAAACCATTAAAAACAAATGTAAGTTGAAAATATTTTCCGACTACGTTGATATCGGTCTCACCGGTATAGTTTGCCTTCATCGGTTGAGAGCGAACTTTTCCCGGCTTGATCATGGGGGCAAAGGTTTAGGTTCTAATTTTGATTAGATGAGAGAGATTTTGAATAAAATAAAATTAAATGAGGCTTAGAAAAATTCTAATCTTAGAGAAACCAAGGATAAGGATTTTTAAACCAACCAAAAGTTTAGATTCTAGGTTCACGCGAGTCCTACCACGTGCTGAAAATTAAATAACATCTAGATACAAGTCATAGCTCCACTCGAGTGTTTTTAGAATGAAAAACAAGTCAACCACAACATCTTAAAGAGGATGAAAGGTTGAGTTAGGTTCTGAATTTTTTTGGTTTTGGTTTCTCGAAAAAGAAGCAAACAACATAGGATGGTTCATGTAAAGGGTTTATGATCAAGCAAAATATTCAACCAAGAATTATGTCTCTAATATTGTTCAACCATTCCAAGTCTAAGGTTTTGCGTAGTAAAATTCAAAACTGAATTATTAAAAAGACTTGAAAAACCTGGAATCGGGTTGTCCTCCCGGTAGCTTATTCTCGGCTCGACGAAACGGGTTGCCTCCCGCCTAGCGCTTCGTTTATAGTCCATGGCTAGACTTCTTCACTTGATTACTTCGGATCAACGCTCTTTTTGGGCGTTGCAATCTTGGGTACCCACTTTGGCTTAGTCATTTTTTTGGTCTTCACAGGCTGGCTTTGTCCTTTGGTCTTGACGGATGCAACAACTTCCTTGTGGCTCGGCATCTCGAACTCCGGTTCTTCGGTCGTGATCTTCATGGTCTCTAGTGTGATCCATCATCTCTCCCGAATGAGTTTGAGTAGCCTTCGCCGTCTTGGGACCTCGGAGTTGTCTCGTATATTCCTCTTTGTTACCCATTGGGCGCCCGGCAAGTTGTCCCACTTGCGTCTCTAGCATCTTCATCATGATGAACACTTCGCATGTGGATCTTGCTTCGGCGGCCTTTAGGTGTTGAGCTTCTTTCTCCATCTCCATCTTCTCCATCCTCCTCTTGATCTTGAACGGCCTTCCGGTGTCTTGACTTGGAGGTGGTGATTCCCTTGGAGATTTTGATGGTCCTTCGAGTTTGACTTTGAATCTAGGGTTTCCAACCCTTTAGCTTGTGTTGCACGTCTCCTTTGCCTGTAAAGTTTTCCTGGATCATCCACAAAAAAGTTTTGGGTTTCTTGGAGAGGTAGCCAACCATCTCCAGTTAGGGTTAGCAATAAAACAAAAATCTAAAAGAAAAATTATGGTTAATCAAAACTAGATTAGATTGACTCTTTTTATTCTTTTGAGGATGATCAAACTTAAGAGATGCAAAAGAAAATCAAAAGAAAAACTGAAAGATAAGATATACTAGATCAGATCTTGATTGCTTGTTCCCCGGCAATGGCGCCAGAAAAAGGGGCTTGTTGACGGTTAATAGTTGTATCAAAGTTCGTTTAGACTTGTAAGCGGACAAGTCTCCCGTCGTAGTCAAGGGACCCTTCTTCCCTCGAGTGGTGAACCCAAGGTATCGAATCCGTGGAACAATGTGCAACGCAAGGATTCAATCTAGCAAAGCAAGGCAAGAAAAGCGAATCTCATTAAAAGCATCTTTAAATCGTGGCCTTCCATCCGACTCCGAAAACGCCCGCCTTTCGGAACCCCCGTTCTGTCACAACGTATCCCTACTCATGCGGGTAGTCTAGGGCGAGTTCGATATAACAAGTTGAAATCACTTGGCCGGTCCGGTATGCACCTCTAGCCACCGCAGCTACAAGAGCACCCTAAGTAATCTAGCTGCAAACTAGATCGTAGAAGAAGCAAAACCAAGAAGAAAACAAAATCATCGAGAAGGCACTTAATCGCTAGAAATCGGATTCACTTACAAACTTCACCATGAATGATTACATGAACAAGATCACCACCGGGATCCTACCTCGATCTTTATCCTTGCTCCGGAGCTCCAACGTGGTCTTCCATGCAAGGTTCCCACGTCGGCTAGGGAGACCCTAGACAACTAGCACGACCCTCATCTCCGAGATGGTGTCCCTCAAGCTTCTCTGCTCCTCGGCGGCGGATTACGACTTGGATAATGCGTGGCTCTCGGTCAGGGGGCTATTAATAGCCTGAGAAGCAATTAGGTCAAAGGGGAGGCCGATTGGGCCCCGAAAGGGCCGGGCCGGCCGGCCCGGGCCAACCGGCCCGGGCCCTTTTCGGCCCGTTTGGCTGCCTCCTTCGCCGGTGTTGCTTCTCGCGTCTTCTAGATGTTCTCCCCTTTTGCATGTGGGCCCTTGACATCGGTTTCTCTCCGAATTGGACTCAACTCCTTGTCCCGCAAGATTCGAAGCACTTTTCTCGGTTCGGTCCTCGGAGTTTATCATCTTCTCGGGCTTGGTCCTTGGGCTCTTGGAGTCATGTTCACTTCATTGCTTGACTTGTATCGGGCTTCAAGGTCTTGTCATGAGGTGCTTAATGAACTTATCCCGGAAGTCTTGCTTTCAACGTTAAAACCCTGTGTAAACACTTAACTCCAAAACCGACATGCACAAGTGAACTTGTTATACCACGGGGGTTAGTACCAACTGATAAGATACAAAAGTCATGCCAACACCGAAGGTAAACTCATGGCTAGGTTGATGGATTTTCACCGTCAACACACGCTGTCCTCTAGCACCGCAAGGGCAACCTCCCCGCCCTAGTGGACAGCCGGGAGGCAGTGGTGGGAGTTCTTCTTCTTCCAAGGGGCAGTGCTATAATTGTGGCAGGCATGGACATTTCTCCCGCAAGTGCCCTTCTCCCAAGAAAAATGGAGGAAATAATGTTCCCAAGCCTCCTATGCCTCCTCTGCCTAATTTTCAAAAGGTGAAGAATGCCCAACCACCCAAGCGTGGCAAGTTAAATCATATCACCACCGAGGAAGCTAATGATGATGAACTTGTGCTTGTCGGTATGGTTGCACTCAACTCAATCAATACTCGGACATTATTTGATTCCGGTGCATCTCATTCTTTCATGAGTAGAAAATTTGCCTTTGAGCATCAATTTCCAATTAGAAAAGTACCTATTCCATTTCATATCGATGCCCCGGGTGCAACCTTAGTAACTCATGAAGTGGTCAATCTAGCTCAACTAGATGTTGTTGGTCTCACTTTCATAGTAAATTTTGTGGTCATTGATCTAGAGGATTTTGATATCATTATCGGCATGAATTGGATGACTAAGCATGATGGGGTCATTAGATGCAATCCTCGTTCTATCGAACTTAAACATCCATCTGGTTCACGGGTTGTTCTTTCTCTTTGTGGAAAGAGTGGCCCTCAACTTTATACACTTAATGCTCAAGTCAAGCCGGAATTAGAGGCTATTCCAGTTCTATGTGAATTTCCGGATGTCTTTCCTGAAGAATTACCGGGGATGCCTCCCGACCGGGAAGTGGAGTTTGTTATTGAATTGCTCCCCGGAACTGCCCTAATTTCCAAAAGACCCTATAGAATGCCACTTGATGAACTTGCGGAGTTAAAGAAACAATTGCAAGATCTTCTTAACAAGCAATATATCCGTCCGAGCTCCTCACCTTGGGGATGCCCGGCTATGTTTGTGGCAAAGAAGGATGGAAGTCTAAGAATGGTGGTGGATTATCGACCACTAAATGAAGTAACTGTGAAGAACAAATATCCTCTTCCTAGGATCGATATCTTATTCGATCAATTATCTGGTGCTAAGGTCTTTCCTAAAATTGATCTTCGCTTGGGTTATCATCAAATAAAAATCTGTGAAGAAGACATTCTGAAGACGGCTTTCTCTACAAGATATGGGCTTTATGAATACACGGTGATGTCTTTTGGGTTAACCAATGCCCCGGCATATTTCATGTACTTGATGAACACTATCTTCTTTGAGGAGCTTGATGTCTTTGTTGTGATCTTCATTGATGACATTCTTATCTTCTCCAAGACTGAAGAAGAGCATGCTGAGCATATCCGCATTGTTCTTCAAAAGCTCCGTGATCATTGAATCTATGCAAAGTTTAGCAAATGTGAATTTTGGCTAAAGGAAGTTTCTTTTCTTGGCCATGTTCTCTCTGAAAATAGTGTGGCTGTTGACCCAAGCAAGGTGAAGGATGTGCTTGAATGGGAACAACCTAAAAATGTTAAAGATATTCGGAGTTTTCTTGGACTTTCGGGGTATTACCGTAGGTTCATTGAGAACTTTTCAAAAATCTCCAAGCCTATGACTGAATTGTTGAAGAAGGTATTCCTTTTAAGTGGTCGGATGCTTGTGAAGAAGCTTTCCAAATTCTCAAAACCAAGCTTACATCCACTCCTATCCTAGCTCAACCCGATATTACAAAAGTCTTTGATGTCTATTGTGATGCTTCAAAAATTGGTTTAGGGTGTGTTCTCATGCAAGAAGGTCGTGTCATTGCTTATGCTTCTTGCCAATTGAAGCTACATGAAGAATATTATCCTACTCATGATCTTGAACTTGCTGCCGTTGTTCATGCTCTAAAAATTTGGCGGTATTATCTTCTTGGTAATCCTTGCAATATCTATACCGATCACAAGAGCCTTAAATATATTTTTACCCAATTTGAACTTAACATGAGGCAAAGAAGATGGCTTGAATTGATCAAAGATTATAAATTGGAAGTCCATTATCATCCCGGCAAGGCCAATGTGGTGGCTGATGCATTGAGTCGAAAGGCACAATGCAATTGCTTATGTGCCCAATCCGGGGTCAGCACACTTTGTGAAGATTTTCAGAAGCTCAACCTCTCCGTGGTCGAGCATGGGTCGCTTGCCTCTCTTGTGATAACTTCTGATCTTATTAATGAAATTAAGGAAGCTCAAAAGGGGAACGAAGGAATAGGAAAGATCCGAGCTAGAAAAATTAAGGGCGAAGCCAAGGAACTCACCATTGATGATGATGGCACTATTTGGTTTGGGAAACGCTTGGTTGTTCCCAAAAATTTTGAGCTTAGACAGAAAACTCTTGCCGAAGCTCATGAATCGCAATTCTCAATCCATCCGGGAAGCAACAAGATGTATCGAGATGTGAGGGAGAAATTTTGGTGGCCTCACATGAAAAGAGAAGTGGCTCATTATGTAGCTGAATGTGATACTTCTCAAAGGGTGAAGGCCGAACATCTCAATCCAGACGGAACTCTTCAACCTCTTCCTATTCCATCTTGGAAATGGGAGGACATTTCTATGGATTTCATCACCGGTTTGCCTCGCACTCTCCATGGCTATAATTCTATTTGGGTTATTTTAGACCGACTCACTAAATCAGCTCACTTCCTTTCGGTAAAATCTTTTTATACCGTGGCAAAATATGCCGACCTTTATCTTACCAAGATTGTATGTCTTCATGGGATACCTAAGACCATTGTTTCCGATAGAGGTCCTCAATTCACCGCTCATTTTTGGGAGAGCCTTCATGATGCCATGGGTACTACTCTCACTTTTGGCACCGCCTATCATCCTCAAACCGATGGCCAAACCGAGCGAGTAAATCAAATTCTTGAATATATGCTTAGAGCTTGTACCATTATCTATGGGAAAGATTGGGAGACTTGCTTGCCATTTGCTGAATTTTCCTATAACAATAGCTATGAAGCAAGTATTGGGATGTCACCTTTTGAAGCATTATATGGCCGTAGTTGTAGAACCCCTCTAAATTGGTCAGAATCCGGAGAACACCGATATTTTGGCCTGGACATTGTCATAGAAGCCGAAGAAAAAGTGAGAATGATCAAAGAAAGACTCCAAGCCGCTCAACTCCGCCAAAAGCATTATGCAGACAAAAAAAGGCGACAAATAGAGTATAAAGTGGGGGATCATGTTTATCTCAAAGTTTCACCCTTTAAGGGAACAAAAAGATTTGAAGAAAAGGGTAAGCTCGCTCCTCGCTATGTTGGTCCATTTCGGATTTTGGCAAGGCGTGGAGCTGTGGCTTATCAATTGGAACTTCCACAATCACTATCTTCCCTTCATGATGTTTTTCATGTATCTCAATTGAAAATATGCCATAAGGTTGAACTCGAGAAAAAGGTCAATATGGAGGAAATTAGTCTTAAACCCAATCTATCTTACAAAGAGTATCCTATAAGAATTCTTGATCGAGCTGAGAGAAAGACAAGAAACAAGGTCACAAAATTTGTTAAAGTACAATGGAGTCGCCACTCAGTGCGGGAAGTGACTTGGGAACAAGAAGATCAAATTAGGAAGGATTATCCCAATCTCTTTGAAGATGAGTAAGTTTCATCATGAATCTTTATTGCATCTTATTCTTTTTTCATCTATCTAATATCTTGTTCTTAGACGAGCTAAATCTCGGAACGAGATTTTTCCAACGGGGGAGATTTGTAACAGCCCAATTTCACCACACGGACAGTCCGCACGTGCGGCGCAGACAATCCGCCCGTTGCATGTTGTGCGTGTTACGCGCGCAGAATTTCCTCGCCACGTTGCCCCCGCGACCCCACTCGTCAGGTCGTGCGTCCCCACCCTGGCCAGCACCCCTGGCTGCCTCTCTCTCCCTCTCATTCACTCTCTCACACACTCTCTCTTCTATCCAAGAAACCATGGAGGAGCTCCCAAGGTGACCCAACCTAGGAAGCCCCTCACCTCGCCGGAGCTTCGCCGGAGGACCGCCGGAGCTCGACGCCGGCGAGCTGCACCACCTCTCCTTCATCTTCTTCCTCAAGCTTGGAGCTAGTAGCTTCCCCAAGCTCTTCTTCCTCCACCCCAAGTTTTCCCCTCAAGGTCAAGTGAAGGACGAGCTCAAGCTTCACCAAGGCCACTCTACTCCAACTTGTGGCACCTCACTGGAGTTTTACTCATTGACGGTGAGCTATCTCTATACCCGATTCATCTCCATTGATTTGGGATTTAGGATCTTGAATCCTCCCATTAGCCAATCACCATTGATGGGCCAAAGCTTTCAAACCCCAATGCATGTCGAATATATCACTTGGAATCAAATCTAGGCACTCCCAGGAACCCATAGAAACAAACCCCACCCAAAACCGAGGTCGGAGCCGCCCGGTGAGCTCGACGGCCATTCTCGGCCGAGCCGCGGACAGTCCGCCCAACCAGGTCGGACGGTCCGTTACCCACGATCAAAACCTCCAAAAACATGTGTTCTGCTCCCTAGCCTCGCGAACGGTCCGCCCCCCTCAGCCGGACAGCCTGTTATTGACTCAAATCCATACAGAACCGTTGTTGTTTCTTCGAGGTCTCGCGGTCAGTCCATACCTTCAGTTTGGACAGTCCGGCACCTTCGGGCAGACAGTCCGCTATTTCATCGAGGACGGTCCGCAGTTACTATTCATCCCATCATGTATCATCTTGTATAATTCATATAAAATTGCATATAGCTTAGAAAATTATGAAATAAATTTTGTTGGTTTCCAAATTATGTCAGAATCCTATTAAAAATAAGTTTGCCCTAAAATTATATAATTAATTATCTGAAATAATTATATGCTTGTAAATCATATTAATTGCATAGTTAATTAATTGTTAATCCCAAAATTATGAAACCAATTTTGCTAGTTCACTTATAATACAAGTGACCCAATGAATATTTTGTTTAACATTTTATTCATGGTAAATCATACCATTTATCATATCCCATCATGGCACTCATTCATAGCATATTTATTTACAAAGCATCATTGCATTTCATGTAGAGATCGAACTGTCGAGGAGGTTGAGACCGAGCAAGAGCCCGTGATCGACGACCCTTCTTTTGAGAACCAAGGAAGGCACCTAAGCATTCTTTAACCCTAATTTGGATCAATTGGAGTATATGTGTCTTGTGTGTGCATGAGTAATATTTATGTTTATGATTGTTTAGCTCCTACTTGATGCATTACCTCCTTGAGCTAGAATAACCTTGATTAGGTGAGTATGCTTGTTTAGGTGTCACGAATGTAATTGCTTATTCATGCTTAGCTTCGGTAGAAGTCAAGAGGTGGCAAGGTCACCACCACTTGCGAGTATAGGATGTTTGTTCAATTAAACACATGGTTAGCTTTGAAAGATTAAAATTGAGCTACATGAAAGATGTATCGCGACTTGAGCAAGAATGGTAGGGTCATTGAGATTGGAGCTCATTTGACTTAGTCTTGCTTAAGTTGATTAAGGCCCCATCGTTATCGCTATGATACTTGAGCACTTTATCGTACAAACCACATGCTTACAATGGGCATAGCAAGCTAAGTAGCATAAGTCGCACCGTACATTGACCGGATTCGGTGCAGGGTGGGATGAGGTGTGATCAGCCATGTCTGGTGCACCTATACACTTCCGACCGTTCGTTCGAGTATGTGAAAGGTTGATGGCATGAATTAACACTTATCCTCGATCAAGGGTATGGTCGTTGGTCTTGCGCTTCGTGTGGGAAAAGTTGTACACCCCTGTAGGGTTATAATCTATTGCAATAGCCGCGCTCTCGGTCATTGAGCACGCTCATGTACTTCGACTTTAACGTAGAGTTTTGATGTAGCTCATGGAAGACTTGAGATATGATCATGATATCACTTTACTTATTGCAATTTACTTGATGCTTTACTTAGCGATCATAGAATGCTATGTCTTTTGCTTTTTACAACTTGATCAAAATGTAGATGCTTTTATGCAAAATAATTACATATGCCAATCCTTGCTACTTAACCAAATGCATACCCCTTGAGAGTCGGGCAAGTATATACCCATATGTGGATAAGTCCTGTGGAGTACCTTTTGTACTCATGGTGCTGCCAATAAGTTGATTGCAGATGAGGCGCAGCCGGAGCCCATCTTTGGGTACTTCCTTGCCGAGGACGGAGGTTCGGGGAGGAAGTAGGTGGCCATGACTAGGAAGGGCACTATCAGCATATAGTGTTGACCTTCTTATTTTGTGATGTATCGTATGAGCGCGATGATAGAACTTTCCGATGCCAAACTGTAAGACTTATGGTAATGTAAGCATTGAACGTATCCTTGTAATGTGATGGACTATGTTTGGATTGCTATGTGATGATGATGTTCATTTTGTTGTGCTTAGTGAGGTGTGTGTAAATCCTGGGCATTGCTCATGACACATCTTAAGGACGACCGGGGTTACTCCTCTTCAATTGAGTTGATCAATGGTGATGCCTCAATTAAATGGGATTAACTTGGAGGTTCCTCACATCAGCGATTCAAACCCACGCAGCGAGGGATATGATGTGACGAGCACGTAATCACTCGTCGGCCGGTTAACTGTTCTTTCTCCCAGCTGCCTGTTCATTGGGAAAATGGGAAGGATCGGAATCACTGTGTCCACAAAAACAAATGCAGCCTTCATCGTGGGAGATTGATTGGCTGTGCGGTGTACTTGATGGTGAGTGCCGAGGGCCAGAATGTCTGTGCCAGACGCCAACGTCGTCTTGTCTCACCTCCGTCAAGTGCGTTGCTAACAACCATGGGCCAGAGAAGAGGACAAGCGTCATCCAGCGTAATCTACACTGGATTTAGAAACCTGAGGATTCATAAGACACAGCACAGTACACAGGCGGTCTTTGGTCTAAGAAAAAAAAAGAAGACACACCACAAGAAGCTGTTGGCCAGTTCGACAAAGAGAGAGTTGCACCGGCCACCGGGGTTTGCAAGTTTACGGCCGCCGGTACGTAACTCTTCTCACGGTTAATTTCAGACAGGCAAGTCGCAGACCAGCCCACCTCCCACGTCCGTTCCGATGACCTCCACCCATGTGCTTGCACGACCGTTGGGTAATGCCTGTGTTTGGTTGGGGTCGGAAAAAATTTCCCACTCACTTTGACCACTAATTAAAAGTATTAAATAATGTCAGTTTTCAAAACTAACTCCACAACCCTAGGTAAAATCATGAGACGAATCTAATGAGATATTTGACCGCACTATTAGAGAATGATTACTGTAGCAGATTATAGATTAATTATGCTCATTAGATTCATCACACAAAGTTGCACTCATCTGTAAAAAGGTTCTGCAAATAGACTTCATTTAGGGCGTGTTTAGCAGGGCTCCAAGCAGCTCCAGATTCAAAAAAATAGCTCCACTCCAATTTTTCCTGCCAAACACCGCAGCTCCAAAAACTCCAAATCCATGGATCTAGCTCCCAACTCCACCAAATCCATGGAGTATCTCAAGAGGTACTCTGCGAAGGCTGGTTTCGTACTCACTCGTGGAGTTAGGTAGAAATTACCCATCTTTGCCACCCATTACACAACTTACCGGTTCCATTCTATTCTCCCTTGCGTCCCGTCGCCTCCCTCCCGTAACACCTCCCTGCGCCTTCTCCTCCGCCCCCTCGCGTTCCGTGCTCGCGGCTGCCGCCTCGTGGTCCTCCGCCGGCCGGTCGGACCGCCGGGGAACGCTGGAGATGAACCGGCCGCCACCCCATCCGCCTCCTCTTCTCAATTCTTCACGTCGAGTTGGCCTTCCTCGTCCTCCTCCGCTAACCCTAGACGGCGAGCCCCTGGTCCCGGTCGAAGCCGCTCATCTTGTAGCCGCCGAAGGGCGCGTCCGGGTCGAAGGCGAAGTAGCAGTTGACCCAGACGGTGCCCGTGCGCACCGGCCGCGACACCTGGATGGCGATGTCCAGGCTCTTGGTCACGATCCCGGCGGCGAGCCCGTATACGTACTTGGTGCAGTTGGCCTTCTCAATCACCTCGTCGACCGTCCTGGAAACGAATGGGATCGAGGGTCAGTACGTCAGAATTGTTTGCATTGCAGGAGGCTGACCTCCTTCGATTCTGATGATGCGAGATTTTGGGAACGATTTTGGGTGCACGCTTTTGAACTTCATGAGGGACATGATGGGGCCGAAGATGTCTTCCTGCGCGATCTTCATGTCCTCCTGGTTGATCCATCAGAGCGAGCATGTGTCAGGGACCGACACTCTGCAAGAAATGTATAGTAATTTTGATCTGTGGTGCTTTGTGGAACTTACCGTGACGTCGATGAAGATGGTAGGCTCAATGTAGTACCCTTTGTCAGCGGCGGGCTTGCCACCGGTTAGCAGGGTCGCGCCCTCGCTCTTGCCGTGCTCAATGTACTTCAACACCTTCTCAAAATGCTCCTTGTCGACCTAGCACAACGAACAGAGTCATTCAGATGCCTCTGCGATGAATCACTTCATCAGAGACCATGACAAAGCAGAGTATGCTGCCTATGAGCATTCACACCTGAGGACCCATGTTGGTGGTGACGTCGAACGGGTCCCCAACCTTCCAGCTCTGCGCGGCCTCCACGGCCTTCTTCACGAACTCGTCGTAGATCCCTTCCTGCACGTAAACACGCGATCCGGACGCGCAAATCTCCTCCTGGATTGCAAGTTCATTCAGGCGTCAGAACATTTGATCAGTACTCAGCTTGTTACTACGAATCAGAATTAATCAGACATGCTAAAATGTTTGTTTGCCTGCAATGCAATGCAACACGCACACGCACAGCACACCCACACCCACGCACAGCACGCACGCCATGCACACCCACGCACAGCACACCAGCACGCACAACACTGCACAGCACACGCACAACACACCAGCGTACATGGGAAAAAAAGGGCAATCTATTCAAACTTTCAATTTTCGGAGCTGAAGTCATTATCTCTGTCAAACACGTCCCTTCAGCTACAAAGGGAGAGTCCAGCTCCACGGTGGAGCTGCAAACTGGCGGAGCAGCAGCTCCAGAGTGGGTTTGACGTAGTCGGAGCCCTGCCAAACACACCCTTAGTACTTCATGCAAGCAAGATTCCTTAAGCGTAAAAAAGTGCGCTTGTCAACCAAACAAGGGCAAATCGTTAGTGAAAAAACACCTTGGAAATAAAAAATCCGGAAAAAGTTTTAGAAAAGAAATATTCTGACTTAAAGTTTCAAACAAACTAATCAAAAAAATTCAAGATAAAATTTTGGAAAAAGTTTACAAAAAACATTTTGAAAGGAATTTTCTGAAAAGTTTGAAACAAAAAATAAAAAACAGTTTGAAAAGACTTTTCTGGAAAAAGTTTGAAACAAAAAAATTGAAAAGAAAATTTTGGAAAATGTTTGAAGAAGAAATGTAGGCAGAAACATTTTGTGAAAAGGTTTGTAAAGAAAATTTTAAGAAACGTTTGTAAAGAAAATTTTAAGATTTTCTCAAAAAATTGAAAAAAAATGAATCAAAAAATCTGGAAGAAAACATTAGACACAAAATTTTGGGAAAAGTTTCTAAAAATGGAAAGAAAGTTTTGAAAATTTTTTCATAAAATCGAAAAAATGAGCACCGTTCCTCCCGGGTCTCGGGAGAAGAAATGATGGTGGCCCCCGCACGTGGTGTGTCTTGTGTGCGCAGCTGGCGAGTGCTGGTGCTCAGATCAGGGTTAACTGAACCGTGGGAGGGCCGGTTCCCACGATTCAAAAAAACCGGTCAATAAACCAGTCAAACCGGACGGTTTGTTGATGGGTAAACATTTTAGGCACGATTTGAGGGTTGGAACCGGACCGGTTCATGTACCGGGCCGAACCGATTCCACCGGGAACCGGTCGAACCGGACCGGTTCCCACCGGTTTTGCGAACCCTGTTAGATCGACCGTGAGGTCCACACGTGACGGTTGAGTGCACCTGAAGACGAAAGGTAGCGAGCAGGATCAGATGGTACATATGTTTGAAGTGTGTGGTAGGATCAACACAATTCCTACAAAAAAGATAAAGCGAGCAAAATGACACCGACACAAGCGTGGGCTGCATTTGAGCTTGAGATTCAGGTCTTGTTTGTTTGCAGCTTATTACGAGATGAATTTGGATGGATAGTTTTCCATTTATCTGAAAGTCAATGTTTGTGAAGGCGAAAAGCTAGAAACCTCTTTTTGTGAGCTTTCCGATTTTTGAATTTCAAGAGCATTTGGTTTTTGATATATGGAATGCCAGCTGTGCAAAAATAGTTTGAAGAAGCTGTAACAAACATCTTACCCTAGCCGACAAGTTGACAACAATCAACAAATGCTCCACGGGCAGCAACGATCTGCTGAGTGTTCAAAGTTAAATGCAACCTATTGAAAAAACACAGAGAAATTAAAGCGAAAAAAAGGTCGGCAGGTTCGGTAGAGAGGCAACAAGGCTCATCGCTGAAACCAGGGCCAAACAAGGCTTTAGTAGGAACGTTTGGTTTGGGCCCTGTGTTATTATTTTAGAAGAATTTGAACAACACTGCTGGCTATACCAGCCGTATCAAGTATTTTTTTTCGAATCACACTGTACATCAGAGACACTCACAACACACACTCATTCTTATGAACACACGCGTGCAAACGCTACCCCTAGAAACATCTTCGAAGACTGGGTCGGCAAATCCTCAAGAGTCTAGCCCGTTCGTTTGGCTGGTGGCTGATGCTGGTTTGTTGTGAGGGAAAAGTACTACGGATGGTTTGTTCTGAGAGAAAAGTACTGCTGACTGTGGCCGATAAGCCAAGCGAACAGGGCCGAAGTCACCACAGGCGTCTCGCTGTCGACGGGAACGTCGCCTACCACTGAAAGCACAAACACCGATAAATCTTGAGAAATTCACTCCTACGAGGGTCAAGACCTGGGGAAAAGAAAATTGACACATGCTGCACAAATCCGAACGTCGCAGTGTGTGCAACAACGCACGTAACATCAACCCGATCCGCCCGTCCGTCCGCCTGCACTGCAACTGCAAGCCTAAGAATTCCCTGCACTGCATGTAGGATCGGAAGCCTCTAGCTGCTGTGCTGCAGAAAGGGCGGCTCAGCGTTGAGGATGTCAATGGTGTTCTTGACTCTCTGAAGCGGCTGCACTACACTGCCTCTCCTGCTGTCCAAGTCTCCTTCACGCGCCGTCCTCATCCTGATTTTGATCAGCAGCCTTCCAAGTTCTCCAGTGTCATTGACGAAAATTACATTGCCGATGTGGCTGTCAGGCGCTACGATGGACCAATATCTAGCATCTGTGACCCCCGCACTCCGGATGAGATGAAGCAAATGCTTGTCAATTGTCCGGACTCTGCTGCTACCTCCATTGGCAATTGCTGCCCTTCACACACATCCCCGGATCCTGCTACTGCTCCACCTTCGCCAGTCACAACCAAGCGTCAGCACATCACTACATCAGTTATCTCAAGAAATGCCTGCTCGATGCCATCCATGCCTTCTACATCGAGGTGTTATCCTGCTTCCCCACAAGTCTCTCCATAAGCATCTCCGTGGCATCATTCTTAACGCCTTCTAGTACGACGCCTATTTTCCTCTGCTTGGAATGGATGCAGAGTTTGAGCCAGATATCATGGATAGCAAATCCATGCTCCGTGTAGAGGTCCGCTCCCTTGACGGCCTTGTTGCCATGTTCTGCGCCCGGCTTTTTTGGGGTTTTTTTTTTGCCCTTTTTTGAACAAATTCTCACAAATGCGTCTCTTTTGGAAAGATTTCAAAAAATGGACCCTGACCTCGGCGTCATGGATTGCGGCGCCGAGCTTACACGTCACGGCGTCATGAATCACGGCGCCGAGATGGTACAATTCCTCGCCAGCGTGTGTGAACGTGGCATCCGACGTGGCCAGGGGGTCGGCGCCCTGATCCGTGGCGCCGACCCTCGGCGCCCTGATCCACGGCGCTGAGGTGCCCCTCATAGCCCGTCCCCTATTCCCAGCCGAACCTTCCTCGGTTTTTCTCTACCTCCTGTTCCTCCTCTCCTACGTCTCCACATTTCGATTCCTAAGATTTGACCATAAAAACTTCGATTTGATCCGTAGATTGTGACAAGGCAGGTATTTACTCATTCCTCCTCAATTTTAACTCATTGATTTGTTGTTTATAAGTTGTATTAGGTCATAGACATTCACTTTTGTCGGGGACAGCCCTAGGGGTCCCCTTAAACAATGGGGAAAACCTCACTTAAAACCCGCAACGAAACCCAAATACATTAAGCCTAACCATGCAGGTGCCTAACCATGAAGTACACGGCCCACAGGGACTCCGACGGCCCATCGAGGCGGCCCACGTAAGGATCCCCTCGAACAGGCTCCGCCTCGTTCGAGGCTGCGCGCTCCCTTCGGGCGGGCATCGCCCGCTCGAGGGGCGACACTTCCCTCGAGCGGGCTCCGCCTCGCTCGAGGGTACGCCCCGCCCTCGGCCGGGGTCCGCCACGCTCGAGGGTACCCCTCACGCGTGCGCCGGCCCCGTACACGGGCATTTAACGCCCTGACGCCGTAGGACGGCGCCATCATGCGCCCGGGGCTCGCACCCCGGTGCCGCCGCACCAACTCCCCAGGGAGAAGCCCATCCCCGCCACTGTGGGAAGGGACTGTGCAACGCGGCCGGTGTCAGTCCCGTGACACCGTACGCACGCCCCAGTACGGCTAACGCGCCGAGCCCTCGAAAAGGGGCCGGCGCACCCTCGATTCACTTTCTTGTGACCCTACAGGGTTAGGTGGAGGCGCTAGGCCGGTGGACCGCCATCCCCGCCACGCGTAACGGCGTGGCCGCCGTGCCGCGCGTGCAGGCGCACGCCGGGCCCTGTAGCAACGACTCCAGCCCCGTGAAGCGCGTTGGGAAGGAACGCCGTTCGCCTACTCCCCGTACGCCGACGTGCGGGCGCGTCGACACCTCCCTCGAGCCTATCGGAGGACATCACCGCCATCCGTTGCTCTCCTACCCTCGAACCGCCACCGTTCGGGTACAAGTCAGGCCATGATGACCAGATCGCAGCAAGGATCGCCCGGACGGCCGCCCACTCTACAGCGTAGCACGTCGCACCTCTCCACGTAGCTAGATAGCGCGGCATGCATGTAATTCGCCTCCCCCTTGATCTATAAAAGGGGGACGAACCCCCCAGCCGAGGGGGGGAGATAGAACACACCCATACGGACTCGCCCCGACGAGAGCACGCCGTGCACTCACTCTCTTATTCTCCCACAACATCTTCAGCCACTCCACTAGGGACTTGGAAGCCACGCTTCCTCTCCCGCCTCGCTTGTAGCAGCCCCACTACGAGCACCCCGGCCGAGCAATATAGTGCCGAGAGCACACCCCTGCTGGACGTACGGCCCCCTCGGCCGGAACCAGGATAAAAACCCTGTGTCACTTGTCGCTTAGCATCGACCATTGAGGGATAGACCTCGGCGCTATCTACTGGTTAGTGTCGGGACCATATTCCGCACCGACAGTTGGCGCCCACCGTGGGGCAAACGAGCGCCTAAGGTCATTCCGTCAACTCCCTCCATGGTGATTCGCACTGAGTACCGTGCTACACGCTACTGCATGGGTAGCTCGGATCCCCTCCCAGCCGGGGTTCGAAATCCGCTTCGGGGACCGAACTTTCAGGCCACGGGGAACGGCTATCTCATGCGCCTCACCAACCGTGAGGAGCTCCGCGCGCAGCGCCAGGCCAGGTCAGCTTTGGCCCCCGCCGCGCGCATCACCACGGCGCGGGCGCCCGCGGGCACGGATGCCGCGGGCCCGTCGGCGCCACGACGCCACCGCCGCTGCGGGCGGCGTTCGCGTCGGGGCGCGGTCCGAGCGGCGGCGGGCCGAGCGCGCCGCCGCCCGGCGCGGTGCGCCGACCACCACGACCGCCACCGCCCGGCGGGACGGCGCGCGGTCTGCGGACCGCGCATCCCTATCGGCCGCGTGGCGCTACGACGGCCTACAACGCCAACGTCAACACGACGATGCGCAGGGTTCCACCTGGCCGTCATGTCTTCGTCGCCAGGGACCCCGGTGCCTCAGCAGTAGATGAGTCATCCCTGGGCTCCGTCGACACGATGCCACCCGCCAACCGCCACGGATACGCGGAGTGGGACTTCTCCGGCGTGCCAGACCCAGTTGCGTTCTAGCGTTTCCTCGACGCCGCGGACTACTGGTTTGGCTGCTCCGACGACTCCAGCATAGGGAGCTACGACCCCGCGCGGGAGTGCTGCGCCGTCATCACCAACGACCCGGCCAACGCCGCCGATACGGTGGGCGCGGAGACGGGGAGGTCACGCCGCCCCCGGGGATCGCCGCGCGCCCGGCCGCGGGGCCAAGCGCTCCCTGCGGGGCCGACGTCGATGCACGCCTTGCCCAAGCCCGCGAGCTCGAGGCCAAGGCGGCGCGAGAATACCGAACGGTGCGGGCGCTCCGCGCCTCAATGGCGGGGGGGAAGCCTCGCGCGCGGCGAACGCGCGCGGGAGCCGGGGCCGACGGGTCCGCGACCGCATCAACACCGTCCCCAACGTCGAAAACGCGGACGTGCCCCCGCGGGCGAGCCGAAGCTCGTCGGCCGCCGCGACGCCGCCGCGGGCCATGCCGCACCCTCGACCCCCGAGGCTCGAGACATGCACCGCGAGGTGCAAACTCTCATCGAGCAAGCGGCCGTCCGGCGGGCCGAGAGCTCGGCCTCACGCATCCGCCAACGGGGGGGGGGGATGCGCGGGGCGATGAAGCCGCGCGGGAGGCGAACCCTCGGTGCACGCGGGGGGGACCGGGGGGGGCAACCCGCCGAGCAAGGGCGCACGCCGGCCAAGGAGCGACTCCTTGACGCGCGCGGGCACGCGGATGGCGACGCTCGCAACGTCATCAACGCCGGGCGCACCGGCAAGGCGGACGCACGAGCGGCAAGGGGCTACCACCCTCGACGGGGTGGGCGCTACGACGGCGGCGAGGACCGCTCCCCGACGCCGGGCCCCCGGGCACCCGTGTGTTCGGCGGGAGATCCGCGCGGCGGCGTTCCCCCAACGCTTCCGCCAACCCTCGACGATTGTCAAGTACAACGGCGAGACGGACCCCCGCGTGTGGCTCAACAACTACCGCTTGGCACCGCGGCGGGGGCGGGGCCACCGGCCGACGAGGTCATCATCCGCAACCTTGCCCCTACATCTTGGTGATGCGGCCGGACATGGCTCGAGCACCGCCCGCCGACCGGATCCATAATCGGGACGACCTAGTCCACACGTTCGTGGGCAACTTCCAGGGCACATACGTGCACCACGGGAATTCATGGGACCTCGCGCTCTCGCACGCGAAGCCGGCGAGTCGGCGCGGGACTTCATACGGTGCTTCTCCAAGCGCCGCACGGAGCTCCCCGGCGTGGCGCGATCCCGAAATCGTGCATGCCTTCCTCGAAGGCACCACGTGCCGGGATCTCGTGCGGGAGCTGGGACGCAGCCCGCCTGCGGACTCCAACGAGCTGTTCGACATCGCCACCAGCTTCGCCTCCGGGGAGGAGGCCGTGGGGGCGATCTTCGACGGCAAAAAGGGCAAGCGCTCCGAAGACGCGCCCGCGGAGGGCAGCAAGTCCAAGGAGCCGCACCGCAACGAGAAGCGGGGCAAGAAGGGGAAGAAGCCGCGCCGCGAGGCGCGCGAGCAGGGGCGCGACGGCAGCAACGCCGAGGCCCTCGCTGTCGACCCGGCTCGACGGGGCCCTCGACCGGCCTCTCGAGGCCCGGGGGTGTTCGATGACATGCTGAAGAAGCCATGTCCCTACCATAAGACCCCAGTACACCACACCCTTGAGCAATGTGACATGCTCAAGAAATTCTACGGTCGTGCCGCCGCGAAGGAGGCAGAGGCCAAGAAAGACGGAGGCGATGGCGACGCGGGTGGCTTCCCCGACGTCGAAAATGTGTTCCTCATCTTTGGGGGGGCCAACTGTCGACATGTCGACACGCCAACGCAAGAAGGAGCGGCACGAAGTCCTCGCCGCTGAGAGGGCGCCTCCGTCCTTCCTCAATTGGTCGGAGGACGCCATCACATTCAGCCGGGAGGACCACCCAAACCGCGTCCCCAACCGGGCGTACCCGGCGGTGGTTGACCCCATCATCGGGAACGCCGGTTCTCGAAGGTCCTCATGGACGGAGGCGGCGGCCTCAACATCCTCTACGCGCATACGCCGCGCCCCGATGGGGATCGGATTGGACCAGCTGCGGCCCAGCACGAAGCCGTTCCACGGCATCGCGCCCGGCAAGCAGGTTCAACCCCTCGGGCAGATTGACTTGCCGGTCTGGTTTGGCACCCCTAAGAACTTCCGCAAGGAGACCCTCACCTTCGAGGTGGTGGGGTTCAAAGGGGCCTACCATGCTATACTTGGGCGACCCTGTTACGCCAAATTCATGGCGGTCCCCAATTATACCTATCTAAAGATGAAGATGCCCGGTCCGAACGACATCATCACCGTCGGCTCGTCGATCGAGCACGCGTTCGACTGCGATGTCGAATGCGTGGAGCACGCAGAGGCACTAGCGCTGGATGAAGCGCTGGTGAACACGCTGGAGAAGATGGTCAACGAAGACCTCAACTCCGCCTCCAAGCACGCTGGCACCTTCGAGGCCGCGGAGCAGACCAAGGGGGTCCCCCTCAACCCTTCGGCCCCAGAGGGCAAGGTGTTGAGGGTCAGCTCCACCCTCGACCCCAAATAGGAAGTGGTGCTCGTCGACTTCCTCCGCGCCAACGCCGACATCTTCGCGTGGAGCCCCTCGGACATGCCAGGCATCCCGAGGGAAGTCGCCGAGCACTCCCTTGACATCCGCCAAACGCTCGCGCGCGTGCGGCAACGGCTCCGCCGCTTCGACGAGGAGCGGCGACGGGCAATCGGAGCGGAGCTGCGAAAGCTTCTCGAGGCCGGATTCATCAAGGAGGTGTTCCACCCAACGTGGCTAGCAAACCCCGTGCTTGTAAAGAAAAAGAATGGGAAGTGGCGGATGTGTATAGACTACACTAGTCTCAATAAGGCATGTCCTAAAGTTCCTTTTCCTTTGCCACGCATTGATCAAATCGTTGACTCAACAGCTGGGTGCGAACTGCTCTGTTTCCTTGATGCTTATTCCGGATACCACCAGATAAAGATGAAAGAGTCCGACCAGCTCGCGACCTCGTTCATCACACCGTTCGGGACGTTCTGCTACGTCACGATGCCATTTGGCCTCAGAAACGCGGGTGCAACATACCAACGTTGCATGCAGCACGTTTTTGGGGATCACATCGGGCGGACGGTCGAAGCATACGTGGACGACATCGTCGTGAACACCAGGAAGGCGGACGACCTGGTTGGCGACCTTGGCGTCGCGTTCAATTGCCTATGGGCCAATGGGGTCAAATTAAACCCCGAAAAATGTGTCTTTGGAGTGCCGCGAGGCATGCTCCTGGGATACATCGTCTCCCAGCGGGGAATCGAGGCCAACCCTGAAAAGGTCGCGGCCCTCGAACGGATGGGTCCGATCCGGGACCTCAAGGGGGGTGCGAAGGTGTTGGGGTGCCTTGCCGCCTTGAGCCGCTTCATCTCGCGGCTCGGTGAGAAGGGCCTGCCCCTCTACCGCCTACTCAAGAAGCACGAGCGCTTCTCCTGGACCACCGAGGCCCACGACGCGCTCGACAAGCTGAAGGCGTCACTGACGCACGCCCCGATCCTCGCGCCGCCGCAGGACGGCGAGCCCCTGCAGCTCTACGTGGCCTCGACCACCCAGGTGGTGAGCGCCGTGATCGTTGTGGAGCGCATGGAGGAAGGGCATGCCTTGCCGGTGCAGCGGCCAGTCTACTACATCAGCGAGGTCCTCTCGGACACGAAGACGCGCTACCCACAGGTCCAGAAGTTGCTGTACGCAGTGGTTCTTGCGCGGCGCAAACTCCGCCACTACTTCGAGGCCCACCCGGTCACGGTGGTTTCCTCCTTCCCACTAGGAGAAATCATCCGCAACCCCGACGCCGCGGGTAGGATCGCCAAGTGGTCCGTGGAGCTGATGGGCGAGACGCTCGCCTACGCCCCGCGCAAGGCCATCAAGTCCCAAATCTTGGCGGATTTCGTCGCCGAATGGACGGACACGCAGCTACCACCGCCACAGATCCAAGCGGAGTGCTGGACTCTGTTCTTCGACGGCTCGGTGATGAAAACGGGGGCGGGCGCGGGCCTGCTCTTCGTCTCACCCCTCGGGGAACACATGCGGTACGCGGTGCGCCTCCACTTCCCCGCGTCTAACAACATGGCTGAATACGAAGCCCTCTTCTGCGGCCTCAAAATCGCCATTGAGTTAGGCGTCAAGCGCCTCGACGTAAGGGGCGACTCGCAGCTCGTGATTGATCAAGTCATGAAGAACGCGAGCTGCCACGACGACAAGATGGAGGCCTACTGCAAAGCCGTGCGAGCCCTCGAAGACAAGTTCTACGGCATCGAGCTCAACCATGTGCCCCGCAGGTACAACAAAGAGGCGGACGAACTCGCCAAGATCGCGTCCGGGCGGATCACCGTCCCCCCGAACGTTTTCGCGTGCGACATCACTCAACCCTCGGTCGCTTTCGAGCCCTACCCCTCGAATCACAACGAACCCTCGGGGGCTCCCTCGAATCCAGCGGGTGCGGAGCCCATGGACGAGGACCCCTCGAACGAGGCGTACGTGCTCTCCCTTCTCGAGGGGTACGGCTCCCACGAGGCCGACGTGATGGACATCGAGCCGGCCCCCGTCCAGGCGGACTGGCGGGAGAAATACATTGCCTGGATCGCTCGAGGGGAACTCCCCGCGGAGCGGGCCGCTGCCAGACGCATCGCCAGGATGGCCAAATCGTTCACCCTCGTCGACGGCGAGCTGTACAAGCGCGCCGCCTCAGGCATCCTACAACGATGCGTGCCCATTCCCGAGGGGCGCGAGCTCCTGCGGGACATCCACGCGGGGATCTGTGGCCATCATGCCGCGCCCCGCACCCTCGTCGGCAACGCGTTCCGCCAGGGCTTCTACTGGCCCACTGCGGTCGCAGATGCCAGCGAGATCGTGCGCACCTGCGAGGGGTGCCAGTTCTACGCCCGCAAGTCCAACTTGCCCGCCCATGCCCTACAGACCATCCCCGTAACATGGCCGTTCGCCGTGTGGGGGCTGGACATCGTCGGGCCCTTGCGGAAGGCGCCCGGGAGCTTCACCCACTTGTTGGTCGCGATCGACAAGTTCTCCAAGTGGGTGGAGGTGCGCCCCATCACGAATCTAAGGGCAGAGCAGGCGGTGACATTCTTCACCGACATCGTCTACCGCTTTGGAGTGCCAAACTCCATCATCACCGACAATGGATCCCAATTCACGGGCAAGAAGTTCTTGGAGTTTTGCGACAAGTTCCACATCCGTGTGGATTGGGCAGCTGTGGCGCACCCACAGACCAACGGCCAAGTGGAACGTGCCAATGGCATGATCTTACAAGGCCTAAAGCCCAGAATTTTCGACCAGTTGAACAAATGCGGGCGGAAATGGCTCCAAGAACTACCGGCGGTTGTGTGGAGCCTAAGGACCACCCCGAGCGAGCCACCGGGTTCACCCCGTTTTTCTTAGTCCACGGCGCGGAGGCCGTCCTCCCCCACGGACTTAGAATACGGGTCGCCCAAGGTTCGAGGCTATAACGAGGATGCTAACCAACGAGCCCGCGAGGACTCGTTGGACCAGCTGGACGAAGCGCGCCTCGTGGCCTTGATGCATTCCGCAAGGTACCAGCAGTCCCTCAGGCGCTATCAAGCACGCAAGATACGCCGGCGGGATTTCAGTGAAGGGGACCTGGTCCTAAGGCTACGCCAAGACAACCGAGGGCGCCAAAGCTATCGCCCCCATGGGAGGGACCCTACGTCGTGGTGAAGGTACTCAAGCCCGGCACATACAAGTTAGCCAACGAGGACGGTGAAGAACTCACCAACGCTTGGAACATCCAACAGCTACGTCGCTTCTACCCTTAGCTAGGATTTCCAAGTATTTTTGTTGTAAAAACTGCACGGCCAACACCCCAGATTGGCTACAACTATGTAAAATCTTTAAGCTCAATAAAAAGGGCAACTCGGCTTTCCCCTGAAACCCAAGTTACCCTCGGGGGCCTCTTGCGGGGGCATCCCCCCCCCCCCAAAATGGTCCCATTTTTTCGCGCAAAAAACGCAACAACCCACACGCGCTAAGTTTGTTTCCTACTTCAACCTCGAGCCACGATTCGAACAGGGCGCAGGCGGCACAGCGGAAGGAGCGTGCGAGCCAGAGGGCCCTTCTCTCTCGCCTCCAACCCAGCGGGCCCCCTGCGAAAATCGAACTCCCCTAACTAGAATCCACTCAGGAAGAAGGAGAAACAAAAAGCGTGATAAACAAACAACTTCATTTACAGCAACCGCTCACGTTCATGAAACAACTTGTTTTATTTACAAAAGACTACAAGGCCAGAATACTGATACACATAAACAAAAAACGGGCCTAGCGCCCAACTGCTTTCAGGCGGGAGGAGCAGCAGCATCAGCGACGTCCGGAAAGAGGAACTCCTCGAAGGCCTCGGCGAGCGACCCGGCGGCGTCGGCAGCGAGCGCATCCACGCGCTCCATGGCCACCTCGTCCTCGACACCCTCGGGAACGATGTAGCCTTCCGCCAGCGCCTCGAAGTCAACCTCGTAGTGGGATCGCACCACTCGAGGGCCTTACGGACGCCCGGTGCGGTGCCGGCGCATCCGCTCGGTGACATGGCCACCAAGGGCGCGCAGGGGCGGCGGCCGAACCGCCGCCTGTGCCTCGCCCTCCTCGACGGCGCGGCGAGGTCTCGAGGGCCGCATCGCGCGGCTCCCGCGGCTCTGCTCGGAGGAGTTGTAGGAGGCCTGCAGCGCCTCGGCCCGCTCTGCCGCGTGCCCCAGAGCAGTGCGCAAGCCTGGGAACACCAAGGCAAGAAATAAATCAGAAAAAGGGAATGCAAGTTCCCGAACAAAAAACCAACAAGACAAGAGTCAGTCAGTGGCTCACCTTCGACTTGCTTCCTCTCCATCTTGAGGTCGCGGCGCGCGGCCTCGACCGTCAGCTCGAGGCGCTCGACGGTCTCGCCCTACTCCCGGAGGGACATCTCCTGATTGGCGTTGGTGATGCTAAGCATAATCACCTCGCCCTCGGCCTTGGAGAGCTTGGCGTCCCGATCCGCCAAGGTCTTCTGCGTCACCTCGTGGGCGGCGCGCTCTGCTCCCGGCGCGACACGGGCGTCGGTGAGGGCGGCCGCCGCCTCGCCGGAGCCGCTCCTCGGCCCCTTGGCGGGCGGTGCTCTCTTGCGAGGAGCCGCTCCTCGACGACGACGACGGCCGCGGCCTTGGCGTCGAGGGCGGCCTTCAGGTCATCAGCCTCCTTGGCCCGCTGCTCCAGCTCGTGCGCCCGCTCCTCAGTCTGGCGCTGCTGCGCCTGCGCCCCCTCAAGCGATGAGCGAAGATCCCGGGCTTCGACGCGGATGGTCGCCACCTCCGCCTCCCAGTTAGCGGCCAGCGTCCGCGTTTTCTCCAAGTCCTCGCGCGTGTGCCACAGCGCCTCATCACGATCGATGAGGGCTGCGCGCACCCGCTCGAGGCTCGAGCGGCGCGCGTGTCCCCGCCTCGAGCCCTCGGGCGCTCGTCGAGGCCGAGGCTAGGGCCGGTGCACGCTAGCCGCCCATCCAGGGGGACCTCGAGAGCGTCGGCAAGCGCGTCGAAAGCGGCACGCGCTCCCGGAGCTGGTGGACCTCGGCGTTCACCCGGTCGAATGCATCATACTTGTCGTGGGCGCGACGCTCGAGCTCCTGGCAACCACAGAATCAAAACCCATAAGTGTCGTGACACGAAGGCAGCATGCACAAACGAAAGAAAGGAGAAAACAAGCAACCACGACTAACCTGGAAGACGAGCCATGCCGGGCCGCCATGGACCTGCAGCGCCTCGTTCAGCGCGCGGTTGAGCGTGGCGCCGTGGCTCCGGAGCTCGCCCCGAGCTCCTGCTCCCCCCCCCGGCGTCGGCAAACGCGGGGGGATCATCGACGGCCCCCTCCACCGGGGGGGGCGGGCGGCGCGGGAGGACGAGGCCTCGGCGCGGTGTCCTCGACCCCCCACCACCGAGGGTGACCCTCGCGCCGCCTCACGAGGGGCCCCCTCCGGGGCTCGGAGGAATTCGTGGACCGGCCGGCCCCCCGGTCCCACCCGGGCGGCGGGGAGTCGTCGAGACCTCCACCACCTCCGCCGCGCGTCTCCACGGCCGCGGGGCGCGCGGCACGGCGCCACGGCCACCACCTGCGGCTGCGCCTCTTCGCCCACGGGCGCCGCGGGTTGCTCCCGCTCCGCCTCCTCCACGGCAACGACCCTCGCGGGCGCGCCTCCACCACCGCCGCCGCCGCGGCTGCGCCCCCCGCGACGGCCGGCGGCCGCCGGCCGCTCCTCGGCGACCGCCGACCGCACCGCGGCGGGGCGATACGTTGGCCGAGGCCTCGGGGCCCCGGCCGCACCCCTGCGAGCTCTCGCCCCCCGCCGCCGTGCTTGTCCCCGCCCGCGGCGTCCTCGACGAGCGCCGCCGGGTAGGGATGGACGCGTCCGTCCTCAGCACCTTGGCAGGTGCGAAAGGAGGCACGGTTGGCACCACCCTGCGCAGGCACGAACGGAGGGTTAGGACGCCTGATCATCAACAAGTCAAACCGAGCGAAGGATTGAACCCCTTACCTCGAGGAGGAAAAGGCGCGTTTCCTCTTCCTCGAAGCCTCAGCGGATGAGGCCGACGCGGCCGGCGCGCCCGCCGCCGCGTCTCCCCGACGGCGCCGCCGCGCGTGCGGGCGCGCGCCGCCCGCGCGCGGTCACGCCGATGCCGCGCCCCCGGCCGGCGCGGCGCGCGCGCGCGCGGCACACTCGCCCCGCGTGCGGGTGCGCCCGCCGTCGCGCCTCCCCGACGACGATGTCGCGCGCGCGAGCACGCTCGATGCGCGCACGGGCGTGCTCGGCGTGCGCGTCCCCGACGAGCGCGGCCGGCGCCTCTACGGCGCGCGCCGCCCTCGATGTCGATGGCCCGACGGCGGGCGCCGGCCGCGCGCTCGCCCCGGGCGAAGCCGCCCTCGCCGCCGGCGCCGGCTCGGCGAAGGGGGCGCGGGCGCCACCTATCGGAGGGGCCCTCCCCCTCGGCATCTTCCTCCTCGTCCTACTCCGGGGACGAGAACTCCCTCGGTCTCGGGGAGGGAGAGCCCCGGCTCTTCGCGCCGACGGTACCCCCGCGGCCCGCCGATCACGACGCGCTTGGCGTCACCTCGCGTGCTCCCTCTTGCGCGCCGCCTCCTCTTCGCTGCGCCGCTGCTGCGCCGCCCGGCCCAGCGCGCGGGAGTCGGGGGTGGGCGGAACGGACTTGGCGAAGGTGAAGGTCACCAGCTGCACACAGGAGCAACAAGGGCACGTCAGGAGGCAAAGACAACACAAAGAACTAAAACGAAATCAAAAGCCAAACTCACCAGCGGGCCGGTGAGGAGCATCTCGAGGTCCCACGGGGTCCGATCCGCAGGCATCGGCGGCGTCCGGGTGTCGACGGCGCTCCGCGCCGGGGTGAGCGCATATGGCCGCTCGAGGGGCGTCGGGAGCATCCGCGACCTCGCCGGGTCGATGGGGTTGGCCGCCTCGTCATCTCGAAGATGCGGAGCGGCCTCTCCATCAAGGGCACGACCCGCCGCATGATGGAGGAAGGCGAGGACGCCCACCGCCCTCGGCCCCATCGTCGCCGGGCGCGCCAGCCGCGGCCGGGGACCGACCTCTGCCCGCGCCCAATCGGGGGCGTGGACACCCCGTAGCCCCGGGGAATCGGGCCTCTCCTTGAACACCGGCCGGTGTAGGGGGGAAGGCCGGGCTCGGCGTTGCGCGGATAAAACCATCCCCGCTCTCGCCGGCGTTGTTCGTCGTCATGGTGCGGGGGGATGTAGACGTTCTTGAATTGCCCCCGCGGGGCAAGCGACATCGCGCGGCGCGCACCGCGCGGCGGGTCCTTGGCTCCGTCGTGGGCTGCGTGACGAGCTCCGCGCGGAAAAGGTGTACCCAGAGCTCCCAATTGACTGGGATCCCCAGGTACCCTTCGCAAACGCCGACGAACGTAGCCGCCTGCGAAATCGCGTTGGGAGCGAAGTTGTGCAGCTCCACTCCGTAGTGGTGGCACATAGCCCGCATGAAGCGGCTCACCGGTGCGTTGAAGCCCCGCTCGTGGTAGCGGATGAAGCTGACCACATAGCCCTCCGGCGGATTGGGCGCACGGTCCGCCGCCGGCGGGACTATCCACTCAGCTGGACGTCCCTCTTCGTTGGCCGCCAGCTGGCCGGCGGCGACTAACTCGCCAAGGGCCAGCCGGGTGACCGTCGACCTCTCCCAAGCATACGGCTCCAAGATCGTGAGGGGAAGCTGAGGCGGCGCCATGAAGAAGGACGAAGGAATGCGAGGACGGAGGACAAGGAACGGAAGAAAAGCTCTAACGGCGACACTGCGCGGTGGCAAGAGCGAAGCGAAGACGAAGGGGCGGGGGACTGAAAACGGTGAGGCGTTAAGGTAAAAAACCGTCGTCTCCCCACTCCCTCAGATTTATAAGCCGATGGGCGAGCTCTCTGGAGCGGATGCCCCGCTCGCATTAACTGCAGGGAATCTTCCCTTCACGCCGACGGACGGGCCCCACCACGAGCGCGGCGGCCACATCCGCGCGGGCGGGCCATCATCACGGCGGAGACCCGCCGGGGGCCGAGGCGAAGCCGTCACGTCCACCTGCCACGCCGCCCACTACGCGCGCGCGCGCGACCGCAGTGCCTAAAAAGACGCGCCCGCGCTGCAAAAACCGCAGCCTCGACTGCGAAACATTTAATGATCGGGTCCCTTGCCAAGCAAGGAGAACCCTCGAGCGGGGCGAACCCCTGGCTCGAGACGAAAGCAGCCCTCGATGGGATATCGACGTGAGAAGGCTACCCGGGGCCTGCTTGATGTAAAGCAGGCGCCGCGGGTACCCATGCCACGTAAAACCCTCGAGCGGCACGAGCCCTTGGCTCAAAACGAAAGCAGCCCTCGATGGGATATCGACGTGAGAAGGCTACCCAGGGCCTGCTTGATGTAAAGCAGGCACCGCGGGTACCCATGCCACGTAAAAACCCTCGAGCGGCACGAGCCCTTGGCTCAAAACGAAAGCAGCCCTCGATGGGATATCGACGTGAGAAGGCTACCCGGGGCCTGCTTGGTGTAAAGCAGGCACCGCGGGTACCCATGCCACGTAAAACCCTCGAGCGGCACGAGCCCCCGGCTCGAGACAAAATCAACCCTCTAAAGAGGGCACGCGCGTGAGAGGGTCGCCCCGGGGCACGCTTGAAGTAAAAGCGAGGCACCGCAAGCACCCCCGCGCGCCGTGCCACCAACCGGCCACCTCGAGGGCCGGCTCGCCCGGACCCCTCGACGGCGCAAACGTGAAAAGACGGGGCCGCCCGGGCGCCACCCCCGCACGACCCTGCGATCGGAGGTCCGAAGCCGACCCTCGACGGGTTCGAACGGGCGCCACGGATCGCGGTTAGGGACGACGAGGGCACGTGCATTCGAGCCGTTCCTCGAGCCCGTCGGCTCGAGGGTGCCCCACATGTCGTGTTCGAGAGCGCCGAGGGGCGACTAGCCGGGGGGATCCCACCGAGGGAGAGCTTCCGCGCCCTCGGTCCCTAGCGAACGGGACCGAGCCCCACCTAGCAAACCCACGCAAGCGCTTACATGGACGTGTCTCCGGACCGCGCAGCCTACCCTTATCGAACGGGGCATGGACGTCCACTTGAACCACCCGCTAGCAGCTCGATGAGGAATCCGCAATCCGCGACCTGCTCGATGGGGGTTGCGGAAACCTCACCCTCCGTCCCGCGGTGGGACGGCGAGGGCGCGTTAAAGAACAAGTCGTCAAGCTCTACCCGATCGCCTCGAACGGGCCAAGGCTCGGGGGCTTGGCGCACGGCTACACCTCCTTGAAATTGCACCCACGGAGACGGTGCCGGCGGTGCGTGCACCCCGAAGCCGGCTGAAATACCGCCGATGCCGGTTGGCATATGTGCCACGCCTCCTGACCAAAATTCTCGCGGTTAACCCCTGCAGGAGTATCCACACTCTGCCGGGGCTTCGAGGCTAGACCGCGGGTCCGCTGACGCGGCCCCACGGAAAGTGTTCGCAGAACAAGGAGGGAAGAACGTCCTATCAGTAGGTTCCAGCATCTGCGGGAGCCTCAATGGCAAACCCACAGATGCTCGGGGGCCCTTGTCGGGGGACAGCCCCTAGGGGTCCCCTTAAACAATGGGGAAAACCTCACTTAAAACCCGCAACGAAACCCAAATACATTAAGCCTAACCATGCGGGTGCCTAACCATGCGAGGACACGGCCCACGGGGGACTCCGACGGCCCATCGAGGCGGCCCACGTAAGGATCCCCTCGAACGAGGCTCCGCCTCGTTTGAGGCGCGCGCTCCCTTCGGGCGGGCATCGCCCGCTCGAGGGGCGACACTTCCCTCGAGCGGGCTCCGCCTCGCTCGAGGGTACGCCCCGCCCTCGGCCGGGGTCCGCCACGCTCGAGGGTACCCCTCACGTGTGCGCCGGCCCCGTACACGGGCATTTAACGCCCTGACGCCGCAGGACGGCGCCATCATGCGCCCGGGGCTCGCACCCCGGTGCCGCCGCACCAACTCCCCAGGGAGAAGCCCATCCCCGCCACTATGGGAAGGGACTGTGCAACGCGGCCGGTGTCAGTCCCGTGACACCGTACGCACGCCCCAGTACGGCTAACGCACCGAGCCCTCGAAAAGGGGCCGGCGCACCCTCGATTCACTTTCTTGTGACCCTACAGGGTTAGGTGGAGGCGCTAGGCCGGCGGACTGCCATCCCCGCCACGCGCACGGCGTGGCCGCCGTACCCGCGCGTGCAGGCGCACGCCGGGCCCTGTAGCAACGACTCCAGCCCCGTGAAGCGCGTTGGGAAGGAACGCCGTTCTGCCTACTCCTGTACGCCGTACAGGCCTGCGTCAGCACCTCCCTCGAGCCTATCGGAGGACATCACCGCCATCCGCTGCTCTCCTACCCTCGAACCGCCACTGTTCGGGTACAAGTCAGGCCATGATGACCAGATCGCAGCAAGGATCGCCCGGACGGCCGCCCACTCTACAGCGTAGCACGTCGCACCTCTCCACGTAGCTAGATAGCGCGGCATGCATGTAATTCGCCTCCCCCTTGATCTATAAAAGGGGGACGAACCCCCCAGCCGAGGGGGGAGATAGAACACACCCATACGGACTCGCCCCGACGAGAGCACGCCGTGCACTCACTCTCTTATTCTCCCACAACATCTTCAGCCACTCCACTAGGGACTTGGAAGCCACGCTTCCTCTCCCGCCTCGCTTGTAGCAGCCCCCACTACGAGCACCCCGGTCTTTGAGCAATATACTGCCGAGAGCACACCCCTGCTGGACGTACGGCCCCCTCGGCCGGAACCAGGATAAAACCCCTGTGTCACTTGTCGCTTAGCATCGACCATTGAGGGATAGACCTCGGCGCTATCTACTGGTTAGTGTCGGGACCATATTCCGCACCGACAACTTTGTTAGTTAGGGTTTGAAGCAATATAAGTTTGGTATGAGTTGTATTATTTCTTTTGTTGGCAATGTGATTTGTTGAAATATGAGTTGTATGAAACTTATTGGCAATGTAAATTGTTGAAATATTTGAATCAACACATTAAAATTTGAAATATCATCTTCAAATTTGAAACATCACCTTGAAATTTGAAAAATTATGTTCACTAAGATTATTAAGAGTGAAAATTTGTGTAGTTTATATTTGGAAAATGTAAAACTAAAGTGATTAACTAAAATGTAAAACTAAAATCAGAAACTAACTAAAATCAGAAACTATTTGTTTGTTTTAGAATTAATTATCATCTTGTTTTGCGGTACGCAATGGCTACCTCAGGTCCTGAGTTGGACTTAGAACTCCTCACCAAAACGAAGGTCAATGTAGAGGTGCCAAATGGGATCCACACTCCTATGTGCTTCTGCGGTGACAATTGCAAGGTTGTTAGGTGCAAGGTTCTGGGGTACGCGTACGGGATGAGGTTATTCATGTGCGCAAACTATGCGCACGACCCGATCCAGCCATTCGACCGCAACCTTAGAGCAAAACTAAAGACTTACGTTCATTTCTCAATTATTCATTGGTAGTTTATGATTTAATATTTGTTGACATGTCTTTGGAAGAAGACCCCACCTCCTCTTTGTGATTTCATGCAGTGGCTAGATACTGAGCAGTCCGACTTCGACAAGAGCTACGTCGAGGGAGAAGCTCGTGATGCAAGGGAGAGGTGGTTACACATGGTTGAGTGGGAAAATAGAGAGGAGAAAAAGAAGGAGGAGCAGAAGGAAATGCGCCAGCGTCAGGATATGAGAGAACGTGAAGCGGCCCAGGCTCGTGAAACCGATAGAGAGAGGAAGAGGGAGAGGGCTCGTCGGGCCAAGGCAGCTGGGCCGGATGCCATCAGGAAGGGGAAATACCCCCGTTGTACTCAGTAGACCTAGAGTATTATTAATTCTGGAGTCCGAGTGTATCAAATAATTCTAGATTGCATGTTATGTAACCTTTAGAATTTTACTCGAACTGTATTAGAGTGTGTTTTCTGCGTCTTTTGTGCTTCGTTAGATTGCTGCAATATAGATAGTTGCCTGTGTTTCCTCTGAGTCACTGACGCGTTCCCCTCCCACAGATCGACTGGCCCACAACGCAGCAATACCCTAGTAGTTGAGTGTGTTTTCATCGCAACATTGCCCTAGTAGTAGGGTGTGTTTTCACTGAGTCACTGCTGTGTTTCCCTTCCCACGGATCGAATGGCCCACCACCCAGGCAAAATTCTACTTCGACCTATATGTACCACCCTTCACTCATTTCCTTCTCACATCATTCAACAATGACTTCCAGGAGTGGGGATGAAAACGGTTTCGGTCCTGAGTTGTGGCAACAGCAATCTCCAGATTTCGTAGCCAATTTTCCACTAAAAGGAAAGAGTGACTTCACTTCCATGCGTGAAGTTAGAAGTTACGCACCCAAGCAATCTGTGTTGTGGCCTAGGTGTTCACACGGTGAGTTATGCGTGATGCAAGTCTACGAGGGATGGAACAACTCTGGTCGCCGCTTCTGGCACTGTCCATATGCGTGGGTAAGCAATGTAGACAAATTTGTTCATCATGTTTCTTTGGTTCGCTGATATTTTCTTACCTTTTGCAGTACTCCACCCAACCAGAGAATTGCGTTTTCTCGCAATGGGTGGATCCACCAGCTATTGATCCTTATCAACAGTACATCGACTACTTGGAGGACGTCGTCATCTACAACTTGAAGCGGGAGCTGTCGAAGGCACTGGCTTCTCCAGATCCATCGTCTACCGCAGGAGACGATCGGTGTTGCAAATGTTCCACCTGCACTTGTGAATGCCACAACAAGATCAACTCCCCAACTAAAGATTGGTCCCCTCCACCTTCACCCCCACCTCCACCCCCAGCTGGGTACTACTATATGTCGTCCCAACACTCTGGAGGCTCTATGTTGTCGGGGCAGTTCTCGTACAACTAGATTAATTAGGAATGTTGTAATCAAATTTCTAAATTCCCTAAGGCATGTTATGACTAGGTAAGGCGCATGGTTAGGGTAGTAGAAGCGTCGTACATGCCATTGCAATATTGTCTGGTTGTTTAATGTAAGTCTCATGCGTTAAGTTGTGAAACTTGCAATTTCGTTTGTTGTATGAGAAAATTTTGGCAGCACCTCCCCTGTATTTTCATACATAACATGACAGATAATTATGAATATAGTCATCCATACACAACCAAATTTAGCAACACACATTCCTCCATAATATAGTCCATACTACAATACATAATACAGTTCAGCCCATACCACAATCCATAATACAATTCAATCCATAGTACAATACATAAAATAGTCCATAGTACAATCCATGATACATGCAATACAACGAGCGTCAACTCAAGTCCTCCTCTTAGTCTTACCCTTGCCCTTCCCTAGAGCATCGGTGCCTGGAGTGTATCTGTTTGGCGGGTGGATTGATCGACGTGGTGAAGCCTGAGTCGAAGGGGCATAATGTAGCTGAGATGGTCCAATCTCGTCCTGGAGAATATCGTCGGCAACCTGCAATGGCGTGTCGTGTCCTCCGGAGCCTGTACCCGTCGATGGCTCGTGAACGTCATCCATCGTGACAGACCTACAACCGCAACGACCAGCTGCAAGCCGTAGATGCTTTTTCAACCTCTGTAAACCCAAAATCCAAGTTATTTGATAACGATTACCACGAGTATTGAAGATGTGTAGAACAAGCTTACCTGTAGGAAGGAACGGGTCCTCTGGTCGCTAACTGTCAAATTGAAGGCCTCAATGTCATCTACTGAGCGTCTGAGGGTGTTGCCCTGCACAAAGAAAACATCTCAACATTAGAAACTAAAGGCCTCAATAGGTACAGGCTTAAGAAGTAACATGTACGAAATTACCACTCGGTCCAATATCGGTGCTATCTCGACTTGGGTTCCAACACGAGTAGCTTCGTCGTATGTCGTTGCTTCGTCGTCAGTAGACTCTATGTCAGCATAATCTTCATGCGTCCACTGTGTCTTCAACCTGCATCTAGTAGCCTGCTGGTACCAAGCTTGGTACTGTCTGTACTCTCTGTTTGTGTGTGGTTCCTCATTATCATCGAGATTATCACCCTGCAAGTCCCATTCAAAGAACATAACTCTTGTGTTCCTCAGCCCAATCAAAAACCTTCTTCTTCCTCTGACGATCCACCCTGCATTTCATTTCATAAGGCCGGTTAGATATCTTTAATGCAAAGGTTTGGTAAGAGAACTAGGAAACACAATCTTACTTGTGCAACTCGACCGAAGTAGATACCGGTTCGACTGGCCAAAGCTGTCGAATACCAAATTGTCGTGCAACTCTATGGGGCAAGTGGTACTCCACAGCATAGAAACATATCAGAGGGCAAATCATCCTGTACATGTCCTCGTCCATGACACACATAGTGCTCAACGCAAAGGAAGTACCTTGCTCACCCTTGTACGACTCCCAATTAACCTACAAAAAAGGTGGAATTTGAAGTACTAACGGAAAAGAATGTAACAAGTTGAAATGAACATCAAAGCAAGGTAACAAGTTCAAAATAAATCACGTACACTGCTGGCGGTGAGAGAATCCATCTCGTTCGAGTACTCAACATACGCTCAAGGTTTCCTTTCGTGAGGTACACTGACCTGGTCCCAGAAGTAAGCAACTGTGGGCCGACGTCGAGGGTCGACATTGGGGAACCAAGGGCGATGAGGGAAAACCTGTGGACGACCAACCGGGACACGAGACCACATCCAAAGCTGCAGTAGGTACGTGCAACCACCAAGTATCTTCTGGCAATCCTCAAGTGTAACTGTCATCTCCCCAAACGGTAGATGAAACGTGTGTGTCTCAGGTCGCCATCTGCAAGATTGGGAAAGTAGAGTTAGTCAGAGTGTTATGGAAAAGGAATTAATGTTATTTAAAGAAGTGTGACATGCAGTGATAAATATGTACCTATCAATCAGTGCAGTGAGAGCCGGCGGGTTTAACTTAGGCAAACCACGTCGAACCGAGTAAGAGATCACATCCACCACAAGTGCATGAAAAATCATTGAAGACCACAACATGTCGCCTCGACTCTCGGACCTCGCCATCTGACGTTGTGCCACCCCTTTGTACTACCTCGTAGGAACCCCGTTCATGATCGAAACATGTAACTTCATGTGTGTATGCTCTTTCTACTGCTTTTTCGATATGGTCTCTAGACTTCCAACCCCATCTATGTCCAGCACTCTGCTCCGCCAATGCGGCTCTATGTCTATCATTGAAAAACTCATTAAGCTTATAGAAGCTGAAGATTACAATAGCATTCACGGGTATAGCATGTATCCCCAACAACAATTTATTGAATGACTCAGCCATGTTGCTGCATTGAAACTTGTACCTCCAACCACCCTTGTCATGAGCCCTAGTCCATTTGTGCACATCTTTCATCAATCCGGACAACCACTGTCTACCTTCTACATTTGATGTTGTTCTGACTTTTTCCAAAATCTCAAGAAAGTGCTTATCCTCAAGTTGACGGCATGCTATCATAAAGCGATCAAAATTATCCTTAACACCATCCTTTCGAAGTAGATTCTCTGCAAGGTGGAGAGTACACCACCGATGGTGTATAGGTGGATATCCCTCCATCTGCTCACGCACAGCATTAAGTATGCCCCCGTGCCTATCAGATATGACACCCACCTCCCTACCAGGCCCAACCACATGTAGCCGGACAAGCCTCAAGAACCACCCCCAGCTGTCATTGTTCTCCTTTTCAACAAGAGCAAAAGCCAAAGGAACCAACATATTATTTACATCACATGATATGGCTATAAGCAGTGTGCCTAGGTACTTGCCTGTAAGAAATGTGCCGTCGATCGAAAACACTGGACGACAATACTTAAATGCCTCGACACACTGAGGGAAGCACCAAAATGCACGAAAGAAAATTTTTCGCCCACCCTTAGTCTTGTTTGGATTTGCCATGTACTCATAATGCATACCGGGATTAACCGCTTTGATTGCATTCAAAACTTCAGGCAACCTCTCATACGCGGTCTCCCAATCCCTATAAATCATTTTCCATGCCGCCTGCTTTGCCCTCCAAGCCTTACCATAGGTAATCTGATAACCATCATAAATCTCCTTAACTGTGCTTATAATTGTCGACACCTTCATATTGGGTTGTCCCTTCAAGATCTCCAACATGCGCTTGGCAATCAGTGTGGAGGTTAACTGGCGGTGCCTTCTTCTAAGCTAAAGTTCAACACATGTGTGTGGGCCAACAACCTTTGTGATCTTCCACTTACCGGTGAGCTTTTGTTTCCTTCCACAAACCCTCCAATTACAACCTTCCTTGTCGCACACAACTGTGTATCGCCGCTCTGCATACGAATGTAAGACCTTGTATGGCCTCTTTCGTATCACTGCATAATGCTGCAACTACCTCTTCAAAGCAGGAAGGTCATTGAAAACTAGGCCTTTCTCAATAACCATGCCGTGACTGGCCTCAGGAGCATCTAGAAGGTCAGCACCCCGTCCTTCTGCAATTACCATACCAGATAATTCAAGATTGCTAAATTCGTGTACCCTAATGTCAACACCAGGGAGAACGCGCTTCATGGGCTCAACATCACTCTCTGTAAGCTCCTGAACTGGGCGGTCATCATCAGAATCACTGGCCCTAGCAATGTCATAAGGCTCCTCCTCATTCATGTAATAAGGCTCATCATCATCCATGTCATGAGCCTCCTCTGCATTCATAGCTTGAGGTTCAACTTCGACACTATTCGAAGCGCGAAATCCATCATCAAGATGCCCACTAGGGGGAATGGGAGGTGCACGTGCATTTTCAGCAAAATTTCCTACAACACATGGCAAACCACAAAACACAAGTACTCAGTGAGAGAAATGATTGATGAGAAAACCCTAAGATTCGAAGAAATTTGAGCTCCCAATACTTACTTGGATAATTCTGTGTCAAAGGAATCTCCTCAGGCGGAGCAGCCCCACCATCATGTCCCAGTGCCTGAGAAATATTCACCTCATTTGGTGCTGATTCAGCACCAACCAAACTTCGCACAGTCTCATTACCAACACGAGAGACAGTGTGTGGCAGTTGGGTGTGAGCATTAAGCAATGGGCGCACTACCACATCCAAACATTGCAACTGGCTCTTCAGTGCCGATCTCACATAATTATCCCATTGATTCTTAGACCCAATTGGGATGATGCGCCTCAGATTATTAGGTGGAGCACCTAAGTGAATTACACCCTCCACTACAATGTCAACATCACGTCTAGGACAATGTAACTCCTCACGAGCCCTTGAAATCACCTCATTCAAACTTGGTCTATCATTGAATAGCACAGGCACACATTGCATCTCAAGAAACTCAACATTTCCATAACGGTCTCTTTCCACACTACCTCCATGATATATGGTCACTAGGTTGTCCATCTATAATTGCAACCAAAAATTCACATAAGTAAGTTGGAAGTAAATTTCTTTTGTCCGTGACTAATTTCCCTAAGTCTATAAATACATATATCTATAATTCTACAAATGTATCTCTCTATGTCTATATAGACAACTTATATGTCTAAGTAATTTTTCTATTTCCTAAGTCTATGAATTATGTAACTAGGTTAAATATCTAATTACAAATGGAAATATCAAGAGTTTAGTGTTTACCTTGCAATTGGAGGAGAGTGACGGCAGGGCCGCGCCGCGGGAGGCCGCCCGAGCCGCCGCGCCGCATAGGCATCCGCGCCGGGTGCGCGGGAGGAGCCCGTGCCGGCGGCGGGGACGCGCCCCGGCGCCAAGGAGCGGCGCGGCGCGGGCGGGGCGGCTCGGGCGGCCGGGACGGGGGGCGGTGGGCGGCGCGAGAGCGGGTCGGAGCCGGCGGCCGGGGGCAGGGGCGCGGGGGAGGCTAGGCACGGGGGCGCCGACGAGGGCCGGGGCGGGCGGCGGGGGCGGGGCGGGTGGCGGGGGCGGGCGGGCACGGGGGCGCCGGCGGCGGGCGGCGGCGGGGCGGCGGCGGCCGTGGCGGCGGGCACGGGGGGCGCCGGCGGCCGGGCGGCGGCGGGGCCGGCGGCCGGGCGGCGGCGTGGGGCGGGCACGGTTGCGCCCTGATCCACGGTTTCGAATGGGAGAAAGGGGATGGGAGAAAGGGGCGGGCCCAGGTGGAAGGCCCCTCAGCGCCGATGATGCACAGGTTAGATGTTATATGTGGTGTGAAGGAAACAAACTACGAGCATTCAAAGTGCTACCATCTCAATTTTCTGGCATATTGTGACGATGCTTCCTCCAATGCAAACTCAACGACCCCTGTGTTGTTTTTCGCTGAAGTGTGGGGGCCAAAAAAGACCAAGCTATCTGAACTGGACACATCTGTGAAAATGGTTCCTGTACCCTGTACATTCTAACATTTACTGTAAATCTGGTCAAGTGAAATCAAGAACTTCATTTTGCTGTCCACTACCATATTACAATGTTGATCACCCATACCTCGGTAAGCATGACATCTTGCCTGTTAATCATTCTTAGTATTAATTTTCTTTTATCAGGACGTTGCACCCTTTGTGAGCCTTCGTGGAGCAAGATTGCGCATCCTCCTTCTGGAAATCACGCAGGAGCAAAATGCAGTGACATTGGAGCCTCTGTATCTTCTGCAGATTGCATAACGGATTCAGATTTTATGTACTTTGATTGCCTCAGGGACGTTAAGTTTGCAGAAATTATCAATGCCAAACCCTCTTCAGAGATGAAGCAGCCGACCATTCCCTAGTCTTTAGGTGGTGTAACACTGTAACTGACTACTGAAGTTATCAATCACACTGTTGGAGAGATGACTGTGATTGTTTTTTTTTTTGGGGGGCCTTGTGAGCCTTAAAATCTATAAAGCTGGAGGCGTGTATAAATATGGTGTTTTAAATGGTTTGGTTTGTCTGATTTTTTTTACAGTGTCTTATTTGGTTAAGAATTCCCAAGGTGTTCTAAAACTTAGCCCATTTGTTTTCACTGAACTTGTACCTTTTGCACTACCAGCTACTGGTAGTAATGAAAAGAATGTATCATGAGATTCTCGTGGTTATAATGAAATTTACGAAACAGCTTTTCAGCAGTGGTACTTTTATGTAATACTCGCTCAGTTTCGTACAATCTGTGCTACTACAATTATGAGCGGTGGCACTTGATTAAAAAAATTCATAATGTATTTTTTTAACATGCCTTATGTTGTCTGCAAAAAAGTCCACTTAAAATTTGAACTTAAAAGTCCACTTATGCAAGGAGAAATAAAAAAGTCAACTTGTGTTGAGGGGTAAATTGAACCAAATGTTATAATTTAGGGGTTCAAATGAACTAAGAAATACCTTAGGGGTTATCCAAACTTTGGCTATACTAGGGTAGTAATTTGGACTTTTCCATTATAAATTGAGAAAGACATAAATCACATGTTGCTGAATTAACGAATAGTACTGACCAAGCGCGGCAAGATCACATTGTCTGTCTAGTGCCCAAATGATGCAGAGATCCATTTTTCTTTCGGGTGGTATCTTGTTTCGTTCTCCCAACTCCCAAGCAAACCATCCGCAGAGAAGCGACGAACGAGAAGACCTCTAGAGCTGCATATCACCACGCGCGCTCTGGTCCAGACGACATCGACACCTCTCGTCCGCAACCTCTCTTGCCGATCCAGAATCCGGCCGGTCTAGAGCCCTTCGTTGGAAAAATAGGAGGTCGCGTGTGGTCCCCCTTCCTCGCGCGCGCGGTCGCCGCCGTCGGCCGATGGATCGTAGCGCAGAGGCCTCGACGTCCGGCCGGCGCTTACAATTTCACCAGGTCCGAGAACGCTCCGTTCGCCGACGCGGTGGGAAGATACGCGCACACGTGGCGAAGCTTTGTGCTCGCGAGGCCGGGTGTTGTCGACCGTCGTTGGCCGCTGACTGCCGCACACGGTCGGTCGAGCCGGACGCGCGTAGACGTAGTGAGCACGAAGGTCAGAGGCTCAGAGCTGGGCTGGGCGTGCAGGATGGCGATTGGCATGGCGACGCCGCCGGGTAACGAGAATACCCACGCACCTCGGCGGATCCTCCGGGCTCTAGCTGGGCTAGCTGCGGTTGAGCACGCGGTCACGCCTTGCGTGCCGACCGGTTTTGCATTGTTGCTTTAATTTGACTCGTCCGTGGACACCGGAGGTGGAGTGGCTGCTGACCGGACCGGACCGCCGCAGATCACAGAATTTCTTCCTGATTCTTAAGACTCGTATTTACCGTTTTTTTACCCCTCCTATTTCCGGCCGAGTGAAACAAGGAAGTTTCAACAAAAATCTAGTAAAACTACTTATCGTGCATGCCAAATATAATGTTTTTTTTGGTGGCGGGAGTGACCTTTAGACGGAGCTAGCGCTTCTCACTACGTACACTTGGAAAACTTGTACGGTAAGTTCGAAGGAGATGGCCAAAAGCAGAGTGGGAACTCATGATGAGCCGGCCGGTCTCCGGTGGTTTGCATGATTTGTTGGGAGACAAACGAAGGACTGGTTCGTTGGGCCAACTAGCTGTACACGAGCAGGATCTGTATGGTATCGTATATTGAGCTCCTGAACCAAAAAGTAGTGAAAAAACTAGACATGGATCCAAAACATCCGAATTGTGTAATAGATTGATACTTTTGGATCACAATAAAATAAATTTGGTGCTAATTTTTTATGCATTATAACCAGCTAATTACTGGAAAAAATAAAAAAAATTAGCTACAAATTTTTTATGAATTATTTGCTTCCAATAGAGAAAATGGTGAAAAAACATCCGTATCTGAATCCGAATAGATATCCAAATTTCTTTTCATCATTTGATTAAAATATAACACACATTTGGAGTTTATTTTGTATGGATCTTAATAAGGACAATGCCAAGGACAAGAATATAAATTTTTGATACAAAATATTATGACTAATTTAACTAAAATAAAAAAAGGCTAAAAAATGACATTCGAAATGGTATCTGATACATCCCTCGAAAACCAGTTGTACAAGCGGCCACTTGATCTATCCCACGTCCATGGAGTGTTGGGATGCGGATTAGGGCCCCACCCGCATGGAAAGTTCCCCCCTCCCCGGAGTTTTTTATTGGGGTGGGACCCAACCGGTCAACCCTTTTCGTGCCTGATAGCCGGCTTTTGTGCCATACAAAGGCCATGTTTGGATGGTATAGGTTAGTGTTAGTGTTAGTGGTAGTTTTTAACACCTTCAAACTAACACATAAAAAACTAACACCTTGGATGTTTGGATGGAGGTGTTAGTTTGCATTTAAAGTAACTTTTCCAATCATTTGAAAAATGAGGGGGAGAGAGAAAAGGGGTGGGGTCCACCAAACTAACACCAATTACCACCTCTTGGAGGTGTTAGTTTTTTGGGGGTGTTAGTTCAAACTAACACCAAACTAACACATGTGTTTGGATGAAAAGTGTTAGTTTTGGTGTTAGTTTGCTTCAAACTACCACTAACACCCCCATCCAATTTTGGTGTTAGTTTGAACTAACACCCCCCAAAAAACTAACACCTCCAAGAGGTGGTAATTGGTGTTAGTTTGGTGGGTCCCACAGAATTTAACTTCACTCCTGGATCCTATCCACCGCACGCGATCCTCCCCCAACCCTATCCACCCCCGCCCCGCCCACGCCGCCCGCCCCCGCCGCCGGCCGGCGCGCGCGTCCGCCACGCCGCCCGCCCCCGCCCACGCCGCGCGCCCCCGCCCCGCCGGCCGGCGCGCGGTCCGCCACCCCCGCCGCGCCGCCCGCCTCGCCCACCGGCCGGCGGCGCATCCCGCCCGCCCGCGGCGCATCCCGCCCGCCCGCGCGCATCCCGCCCGCCCGCGCCGCGTCCGCCGTGCACCCCGCCCCGCCCGCCCGCGCGCGCGGTCCGCCGCGCACCCCCGCCGGCCGCGGCGCTCGACGTCCGCCTCCCCCCAAGCACCAGCGTCCATTCGCCGATTCCCCTGGTGCGCCGCCGCCCGTACGCCTGCCTCCTCGCTGTTCTTCAAGCGCACCGCCGCAGGGCTTCCCCAGCGCCTCCCCGACGCCGCCTCCCCCAAGCACCAGAGTCGCCGCGACACCGCCTCCCCAAGCACCAGCGTCGTCGCCCCATCTGCAGTGGAAGATGGACGGAGATGGCTACGATTTCTTCTCCCAGGAGTCCGCCGCCGGCAACACGTGGGCGACCACTGCGAACGGCCACGGCGGTGGCGCACGCCTGCACGGCGGATTTGAGGCTTTTGACCTCAACTCCCAGGCGGCAGACGGCTTCCCTAACATCGGTGAATACGGTGCCTTGCTGCAGGGCGACGCCGACCAACCACTCGGTCGCAGCAGGAGCTCCGGCCTCCCTCCCCAACCCCCACTTCACGCTCCGCGCTCGCTTGGTGTGCCGAACCAGCGTGCCAGAGGTGGTTCGGGATGGGGTGGTCGAGCGCCACAGAGCGTCCGTCATCTCAACTTCGGTGCTTCATCCTCGTCAGCAGCTGGTCGCGGAGAACACGGTGTCGAGTCGTCGATTGGTGCATCTGCAGGTGCCCGCCAGCGTGTTAACACAGCCCCAACTCGTCGTCCTACTGCCCGCTCCAACACCTCGCAGCGTGGAGGCGGCGGCACACGCGGACGTGTGAGTCGTCCCCCTGCAGCAAGGAATGCTGGCATCATCATCGGCGGTTCAGGCCAATCCTTCAACGACGACGATGAACAGACATATGATGTGGAGGAGTTGGACAGCATCGGTGGCTTTCCGGTGAGCCAAGGCACTCGAGCATATTGGTCTGATGAAAATAATGCATGTTTGTTAGATTTGGCTATAGAACAACGTAGAACAGGAAGATATAGTGGTGCCCAAATGAGTGGTGAAGGGTATAAAGCTGTTATTCAGGGTTTGAGAGATAGGAGGGGATTGGTGCATGAACGAGATCAGGTGAGGAATCAACTCCGCACACTAAAAAAGGTTTACAATTTCTGGTGTTACTTGGAGAAGCACACGGGTTGGGCAGGAAACCTGATGGGACTGTTGATGCTGAATCCAATTGGTGGAAAACCCACACAGAGGTAGAATTCTATAATTTGTCATTGATGTCTTCTTTTTTTGAGCCAATTGTCATTGCTGTCCTCTTATACATTGCCCTTCATTTCCTTGTTGCAGAAACAACCGTACCTAAAGAAGTTGCAGTACGGTCCTCCGGCAAACTTAGATTTGCTTGAGGCACTGTTTAGTGATGTTGTTGTGGATGGTAGCTCAGCCTTTGTCCCAGGAGATGACTTTGGAGAGGAAGCAGATGGGGATGAAGGGGAAGAAGCACATGAACAAGAGCCTATTGTCACCCCTAGGAGTACAAGCAGCCAGAGGAGCAAGAGGTCGGCAAGCGCACTACAAGTACTTTGGCGAGTCCGAAGAAGAAAATCAAGAGCCCAATGGTTCGGTATGTGAGGGACATAGCCAACACATTCAAAGAATCTGTCAATGTCAACACCAAGGAACTGAAGAAAAGAGTTGAGCAGAAGGAGGCTTTCTCAGTGAAGAAGTGTCAGGACTTGGGGTGGGAGTGTGGCATTGAGCCAACTGCACAAGCTGTACTTGCAATGTCCAAGTTTTTTGAGTCTGCGTATCAGAGGCAATTCTTTTGTGGCCTGCCAACTCCACAGATTAGGCTGAGTTACTTCAAGGAATGGTGCAGGGACAACAATATGGGGTAGTTAGGACATTACTGATTTGGAGTAGGGACAATTATCATCTATGTTTGAGGCGGAATCATCTTTGTGTGTGTGTTGAACTATCTATGTGTGTGTCAGAACTATCTATGTTTGATGTCAGAATTATCTATGTGTGTGTGTGTCAGAACTATCTACAGTTGATGTCAGAATTATCTATGTGTGTGTGCTGCAACTATTTGACAGTTATTTGGGAAATTTATGTGTGCTGCAACTATCTGCTTCTTGTTTTGAAAATTTATGTGTGACCTACTAATATGTGTTATATTTATGATTTTTCAGGGTATGATGGATGAGGGCAACATGATGGAGGAAGAGGATGATCATGATGGCAAGACAACATCTAGTGAGGATGAGATTGTGTCGATGTCTTGCAAGAATTTGAAGGATGCCCGGGATGTTATTGCCCGAGATAGTTCCTATTTTGGGTATGTATTCGATCACTTCTTCCGGGAAATTACCCTACAGGATCGAGGGAGATAGTGGAATTGAGTGGGTCATGAGGACACTAGCCCGAGATAATTTTTGCTACAATATGTTCCGGGTAGAGAGACAATTATTTAACAGGTTGCATAATACCTTAGTCCAATCATATGGGTTAGAAGATAGTACCAAAATGTCATCCATAGAGGCTTTAGCTATGTTCTTATGGATAGTTGGGGCACCACAACCTGTTAGACAGGCTGAAGACAGATTTAGAAGGTCTTTGGAGACAATAAGCCGAACCTTCAACAGAGTTCTCACATGTGTCCTTAGGTTAGCCAAAGACATAATTGTACCTAAGGACCCAACATTTTCGGAGGTGCACCCACACTTAGAAAATCCCTCTTTTTGGCCACACTTCAATAACTGCATAGGAGCTATAGATGGAACCCATATCAAGATGGTGGTACCGAATAGGGACAAGATTGCACACTTGAACAGGCACAATGAAACAAGTCAGAATGTGATGGCTATATGTGATTTCGACATGAGATTCACCTTTGTTTTGGCGGGATGGCCTAGTTCAGCACATGACATGAGAGTTTTCAAAGATGCTGTGACTACTCATCATCACAAATTTCCTCATCCACCAGAAGGTTAGCTTCTGCGTTTGTAGATGCATTTGTTTAAATTCAAAAGCTCATTGAAGTCTAAATGTTTAACTGTTTTTCCCTGTAGGTAAGTACTACGTGGTTGATGCGGGGTATCCAAACAAGACAGGGTACCTTTCACCATATAGGTGTACACGGTACCATGTCGAGCAATGGCAAAACGGCCATCCTCCCCAAGGTATAAAGGAAACCTTTAACCATGCACATGCTCAAGTTAGGAATGTCATTGAAAGATCGTTTGGAGTGTTGAAGATGAAATTTAGGATTTTATTGAGCATGCCAAGGTTTCCAGAGAGGAAGCGAACTAGAATAATTGTTGCTTGTATGGCTCTTCACAATTTCATTAGAGAGAGTAGAATTGGGGATAGGGATTTCCAGAAATGTGACGCGGATGCAAATTATCTTCCAATGCCTAACAACGGTGATTCATCGTGGCCAAATGACGAACCTCTTGTTGAAGATGCCAACATGAATGCCTTCCGTGATGAAATTGCTAGTGCGTTGTTTCACTAAGTGGATGGGACCATTACAAGCCACCGGTTTCACATGTACGGAGTCGCTTTTCCGGTTCTTGCAAGTTCCCGGTTTGTATTTTTTCGGTTGTTAGGCGGTGGTGTCGACGATTCATTGGTTTCACAATTGCTAGTACCTCTTGTTGAAGTTCCCAGTTTTTGGTGTCTTGTGATTGATAAGTGAAGTAAACATTTTTTTTCCTATTGAATCAACTATCATGTAGGCTCTTGATTTTTTTTCTATTGTAGATTTGTTGCTGGGTACGAGCCTATCATTACTTTTCACAGTTCAATCAAGAGTTATACAAACTATTTCAGTACTGTGACATGAGATTGACATTTGATCCCATGTGAGTTTAACTAATAGCATTCCACTCCATGTATCCTGTCATTTACAGATACTATTATTCATGTTGAGGTTCTTGACTTGAGTTCGAACAAACTGAAGGGAAGCTACCCGAATGATGCTGCCCAGTTTCAGAACCTAGTATCATTGAAGTTTCAGAACCTAGTATCTGATTATGCTGTAGCTTGCATAATCAGAAAGAGATACTCAGCTAGCTTTGTGGTTCAGTTGCCTGGTACTTGCCCCTATAGATGCCTCTCTGAATTGGTAGCTGCAAAAGATTCTAGATATTTGTCATTTGGAAATTTACATGAACTTAGGGAATCTCTAAGTTGTTCTCAGATGCATCTTAAGTCGACCAATATGCATCTTTGCTGTTCTCAGCTAGCTTTGCTGCTTATTTTCTTTGAAATATGCATGTCTTGATGGCTGTAATTATAGGGATATGTCTTGATGGCCGCCGCCGCCCTCCCCATTTCTGTTCCTGTCAGAAGCGCAGAGATATGTCCTTTGGTTATGCAGATATTTGTCCCGCGGCCAGAAGCGCGGCGAAAAGGCTATATGGCTGTAATTTCTGGATGGGTATGTTGAATGTTTTTTCTCATATCCCTATAATTCTCTTGTAGTAATATTTTTTGGGTTGTATTCAGCCTATCTATTGCTGAAGCACTGTACATTATGTGACATTATCAGTTCAGAAATTGCAGAAGATCTCTGGTGCCATGGTTTTTACCTGATATGCATGCTGACTTGGATTTGCTTTTATGATCTTGCTACCTGAACCATTATCATGTTAGCAAATTTGCTCCTTGAAAGGGAAACATTAAGAATTTGTTTCTGAAACATAAACACTGTAGTGCTATGAATAGAATAGTCAGGAGCATCATATGATTTTAGTGACCAATCCCGATAGGTAGATAATTCCATGTAATAGTTAAGTGCATTGATAGATACTACAGATTAAGCAAAAACTATGGCTCAGTCATAGAAATACATAAGCACCCTGTGCAGCTGTTCTTTGACAAGAAAAAGATTTTGAATATTTCTTTTGTTTTAACCAAAAAAATCCTGTCAAGCTAAAGAAAGAGTTGACACTTTTGGACTATGGATGACATTGCCTGCTTGTAAGATGTATCTGCTGCTGCTTGTTCTTCATTTGGCTTCTTATACAGGATTTCATGCAATGAGTTGTTGAAATAGCTAGATGGGATGTTTATTAAACATCCGCAACATAAATGACGACTGTGTTTTTAGATAGCAGTGTTTGGTAAGATGACTTTTGCCTTCAAATCCTAATGGCTCAAGTTGATTTAATGACTGAAGTGAATACAGTAGCAACTCAAGTATCATGGTCACGGTTGCCAATGTTGCTTCAGTTGGGTCTTCGACGGGAGAAGAGGAACGTTTTTGCGTCAGAAACCCACTCTGTTTTTGTGTACTTGAGAATAGAATGCTGAAAAGATTATCAGCTCTTTGGGATCTGCAGCTGAGGACAATGAATTTTGGTCCAAATTTTCAAACATTATTTGTATGAACAGTTTTTTGGAGGAATATCATACAGCATAACAAATTTATACACTTGGCCACACAGTGGGCTACAACACCCCCTTGCAGCCCAAATCCCACACCTGGATTCTCAAATGATTGGAAAAATTACTTTAAATGCAAACTAACACTCACATCCAAACACCCAAGGTGTTATTTTGTTTAGTGTTAGTTTGGAGGTGTTAGAAACTACCGCTAACACTACCACTAACACCTGGTATCCAAACACGGCCAAACCTGCCTCGCCAAAGGTTCCAGGCCGGTTGCGGTGACGTAGCGAGGCACAACTCGCGTGGCACAAGGTCCCTGCCTGCCTGCCTCCTTTCGAAGCAGCATTGCCTGCCCCAATGCCCGCTCCCCGGTCTTTGGCTTCGTCCACCTCTCGCCAAGGAGCTCCCATTAGCCGCCGGAACCCTAGCGCCGCCACCAACACATCGACGAGCTCCCTTTTGCCGCAGGAACCCTAGCGCCGCCACCAACACATCGACGAGCTCCACGAGTTTGTGGCATGGAGCAGGCTGTACGACGCCAACACGCGTGAACCCAGCAAGCATTGGGGGCGCACTGGCTCGGCTCGTACTCCAGGCAACAAGAGCATTCAAGTATGTACCTTTATCTAAGCTGTGCTGTTTATGTTTTCCATCTCCTCTTTATGTGATAATTAGATATCCTGATGTACATCTAACCTCTACTCTGAGCGACATATCATCCTCAACAATGGAGAGCCCAAGCCGGCAGATCCCGAGCAGGAATGAAGATGTGCTGATAGAAAGCTCGCCGGCGTCAGATCCAGCTCAACCATCTACTTTTGACTTGCTTATTCAGGTCAGTTCCTGGTAGATCCAGTACTTAGCATCTGCAATTCAAAAGGATATAATATTTAACAATCTGTTTCCGGTAGATCCAGTACTTAGCTTCTGCAATGCCTAGATCCAATCTGTAGTATATTTAGGAAGAACTGACACTTAATTACTCAACATTCTTTTGGACTACAGGATAATGCCGATATTATTCTTTATGAATTGCTGAGAAGCATCATTGTAGTTTCGTGATTTATTATGAATTGTTGAGTACTATTTAACAGAATCTAATTGAACTGTTCTTAGTACTTATTAAGCACGGCAGTAAAAAAAGTTCCAGGTAGGTGTCTGTAGGACACAAAAGCAAGGACACAAACAGCCACATAAACAAAAGGACACAATCATGCACAAACAGGTAGTTGTGGTACTGATTTATGTAGCTAAGCACAAGCAGTTGAGACACTTCGGCGTATAAAAAGGCCCAAATAATTACATGATATTATTTTAGATTATATTATGCATCCAGTTGCTCAGTATTTGACATTTTCCATGTCCTTAATTTTGAAAGCAACTGTGTTATTTAAGCTACTCTGTTTCTTGCTTGAAGGGAGTGGCACAAACAATTCACATTCCTCCGAAGAACATTCTGGTTGAAGTGATGAAAAAATGCCAGCAAAGGAAATTCCAGCTTTCAAGTGTACCAAATACAGTTCTGATCACTTTGAAGCTAGTGTGAAACTTAACATGTCAGGATCAAGGGTTACAGCTGATCCAGGTGTTAATGTCGCCACCATCGTTGGTGATATTGCAGCTACACCACAGTTATCACAACTCAGTTCAGTGAAGAAAGCTTTTGAGTACTTGGAAAAGCAACATTTTCTTCATGTCAAAGACTACAGCAGCGAGGTGGTTGATGAGTATGATGACCATATGGTTTGGGGCGATGTGAACTATGTTGTGTATACACTTGAGAAAGTTCTGGTTGAATGGAGTGTGGTCATAGGTAAAATTGCGAACTTCCACTTGCAGCTTGATACAAATCTGAACTTAGAAACAACACATAGTGTGAGGAGTGGTGTTGGGCATATTTATGCTGAATCAGAGAAATTCATTAGTGATCTGCTGACGATGTCCATGAAAAGCATCAGGCAAATGGGTCCGGAACTCCGGATACAGGCAATATGAAGCTATGCGCTCTAAGTACCTTAGAGAATCAAACGATAAAGTAACGTGTTTTAGAATGAAGGTAATACATTACTTCAAACCTTTAATTTCATTGTCTTCTGCTAATTATATCACCTGTGCAATGACATTCATAAAGCAGCATAAAGTAACACATCACAGGAGAACACATCAAGTACCCAGTTGAGAACTGTCAGCTGGTATGCTATCCATTAAAATGGCCTTGCCTTCAATTATAAAGATGGACTAGATGTTTATGAACTAAATGTGGGTAATTTTTTTTTAAAAAAAACTATAGATCATAGCACATGTGTACTACCATGGACGGTGGAGTTGCTATGTTTGGGACTTACCCAGAAAGAGTGTTACTGTGCTTGACCCAACAAAAATTAACACAAATGTTGGAAACGTTGAGATGCAACATGGTCACTTGGTAGCTAAATCGACCAAAGCTTTGTTTGCATGCATTGGAAGATTCTATGTAGGATGGGATGTTGACATTGAAATGTGGTGGGAATTATACCCAATTCACCATGGGCCCCGCAGCAAGATGTAAGAGTAACTCTGCTTACGATTCTTAACGCGAGCAGCACATGATCGTTCTTGCTATTTTTCACCATTTTCCATATATATTTTCCAGATGCTCCTCTGGTCTTTATTCCATCCTGTACTCACGTTACTTTGATGGACAAAAGTTGGTTTGTGTACCTAACCAGGTATTGCTCTAATCTCTATATACGAAAGATGCAACAAAAGAAGGCCACACAGCGTTGCCACATCACACGCTTTTCTCGGCCGTCGGATCGGCCGGACGGATGGCCCAGATCTGGCAAGTCTCAGTCATTTTTAAAAAAAGACCTCTAAGTTGCACAAATTCAACCTGCAGTCAATGGCCTCTCTCATTAAATTTTGCGGACAAGCGCTCGGAGTTTTCCAAAATCGCGAAATAGTCCAGGCCGATCACCCTCCCCACTCGGGCCTGGCTGGGCCTTAATAGGCCAAATTCGGCCCAACTATGATTCCTCCTAACTATTCTTTCTAAAAAAGGAATTCATTAGCAATACTTTTAAATTGCTTAGCAAATAGAAGAAAATCGTAAAATATAAAACCAAGTTGTTTTCAAATCCTCATAGAAAAATCTATGCAATGGATCCAAACTAGAACATGTTTAAAGTGAAAGTTTTTGCTGTACATCTATTCCTATGTTTTTTTAATAGGTACAAAATGAAAACCAAGTCAAAAAACATAAAAAAGTCCAAAACCAATTATTCAAAACTCTTTATGATAAAATATCACCACATTAAACTTTCGGCTACTTATTAAATATTTTTTTAAAAAATAGCGATAGTTATACCAACGCATAACTAACCACCATACTCAACCAATCACCCTAACTCTCAATGCAAAGTAAGATAAAAAAACAAACACATTTAAAAAAAATTACCTACCCACATTAATATTATACAACTATTTAAACTACATATACGAAACAAAACCTACATAGTTAACAAAACCATTTCACAAAAAAAACGGGTCCTACTGGCCATAAGCGGCAACGCCGCGACAATTTCTAGTGATAACTATTTATAGTCTGCTCTATGCTCACTGCTACTTTGTTCAAATATTTACAGGGAGGACTAGTTGAACCTAGGTCAGCTATGCTTTATGAGCTCTTGACTATAAGAGGAAATAAAGCGCAACTACCTCCACGAATCAAAGACATTGTTACTAGGCCATGGGTGTTAAAAAGACAATGAGAAGAAGATGGAGTACACTTTCTTTTTTGTAACCTGGAACAATGTGATCCAAGGGTTGTGGCCATGTAGTGTGATTTAGTAGTTCATGAAATTCTGCCATTTTTGGATTTGTGTGGTTCACAAGGGGTCATAGTATAAGCTTAACAGTTCTTTTTTATCGATGCACAACAAGTCTGTAACTGAAGCTTAACACTCCAGCAGCGCACAAGGGGACATAAAAGAAGTTTAACACTTCCATTTCGAGGCTGTAGCAGTGTTGATCGATGATCACAAAGTGTTGGCGTAATTTGGCAAAATGTACACCACATTATGATACTATAGTATATGTTGAAAAGTTCTAAGGTCTGCATGGACATTTCTTCATGTCAGTATGACATCTTTAGGGAAAGAAGGGTATCAACAAGTTGGCAATTTGTGATGCTTAAATATTATGTGCCGATGGGAACTGACATGCAGGAACTTGATGAACAATAAAAGGGTCCATAGTTGAAGAGGGTCCATAGTTCAGATCCATTACAGTCTACGAATAAATATTAAGGTTTGACAGCTTATACATAAATGGCATAAGTCTGAATATCATCCACCAAGGGAGGATGAATTGCCTAACAAATAGCAAGTTACAGTAAGATGTTCCGATCATCATGAATCCACTGGAACGAAAAGTGCCAAAGAGGATAATGGCATGTCAGTTTTTGCGCTTTCTTGCAACAGCTGCAGATTTCTTCGAGGAACGCTTCGTCTTTGCCTTCAGCTTGCATGTCCTCCGAGTATGTCCCTCCTCATCGCAACGGTCAAGAAAAAAAGTGGGTAGGTGCCTTTCATAATGGGTACTATATATTCCAACAGCATGCAACATAAAACTTATGCAGGTCCCTTAGATCTTAATTTCCAACAGCATGAAAAATGTTTAAGTTCGTGACATGCAAGGTTGCTTAATCAATATATATCCCAACAGCATGAAAACACATCACTATTAAGTTCCAACGAATTAAAAATGTTGTTTAATCAGGAGGTACACCACACAAAAGCATCCTAACATTTTTTCAACTAGATGTAAAGTGTGCAGTGCAAACAGCCACTAGAACAGGAAATTCATTAATTGGGATTTAAGCATGTGGTGCCAAGAAGAGGATGATGGTTATTAAACTTACCATCGTTAGGGGAAGCACCTTTCTTGCCTTTCTTAAACCTCTCAAACATTCTTGGGTATCTATTTTCTCTTGGGCGCCCTACATTGTTGCGAACAGTAGGAGCCTGAATGGCACGAATGTCTGCATCACTCATATATGCACTTGACCCAGAAGCTCCATAAGTGTTTGCACTGTCATCATCAAACTTAGATACAACATCATCACTGGCTGGATCTGATGAGTAGCCTAATGCTATGATGTTATCAGAACATTTATCCCGTTGTTCCACCAGACGCTGGATTTCCTTCTTCACACTAGAGAGGTAGTTCATGAGGATTTCAGCAGCCTCTGTGTCATTCTCAACTGCCTGCACTGCTTCGAGAGCATTAACATACAACATGTTGTTGCACAGTTGAGTGTTAACCTAATTGGACCTGGTCTCAATCTGGTATTCAAAATCCTTTGCATCCCTAGTCCAATGTTTCATGATGTGTGCTTCTGGTATTTTCTTTACACCACAGTGGATAAGAACCTGACATGAATCCAGGCAGTTAAGTTCCATCAGTTTGTTTCGATAAAAAGGTAAAGTTGTCAACATGTAGATAAGGAGTGGAGTAAGCTCAAAATACACTGACCTTGATAGAATGGCAGCACAAAACACCAAAGTGCTCAAACATCCCACACTCACAAACCAGCTTGCCTTGGTCTTGTTGGATCTTTACTAGAGAAAACAGTACGAGCCCATTTCTTCCTTTTTTCCTCAGTGTAATGAACTACCTTGACCTCATCGAATGAATCACCTTCCACAACATTGTAGTGAGCTGACTTGTCAACTTCCTCGCTGAACAGTTTACAAACCTTCTTTGTGTACACCTTCATTGCGTGGCTCTCAATGGCGTAAACTCTTTTCCCGCGGTGGACAAACTACATCAATGATTGAGTTATGCAAAATGCATGAGTACATTATCGCATTATTATAATGGGTAAAAACATGCATGCGACATGGGGGGTACTTCACCTGTTTTGTCTTGTGCTCTGCTATATCTTCAGCAGCAGACCGGATGAACAACATTTTTATATACTGTTGGACAAACATATTCATTGAGAAATTCCTTGGAATGACCTTTTTGAGGATGCTGTTTGCACTCTCTGACCTTTGAGTGCTAGCCATCCTAGCACAGTAAATGTCCTTGCACCAAGGTTTTCCCCACATATTCTTCTTCTTATATACATTTTGCAACCACTTGTTCTCACGTAGCTTGTAGCGTTCAAATAGATAATCCCATGCTCTCTCAAACTCGTCCTCAGTAAGCATCTGATTGATTACATAATGAAATTCCCTCCCGAATGGACCATTCACACGATACACGGGACCAAGTTCCTCTAGAGCATCGTTGAATATATGCCACTTACACCACAAGTGTGTGCTGCTGCTAAAGACCTCTCTGTGATCTGCACAGAAAAGGGACATTAGGATTAGGATACTAAGACTCAAAAAAAGATGAAATAAAAATGATCAAGTGCAATATATATATATATATAATTTATATTTTGTACCCTGGGTATGGAATAATAATCCATACCCGAGCCGCCCTCCGACCTCTCACGCGCGGCGCTCCACCTACTACCCGGTTTTTTTGTTGGTGTTTCGGTTTTCTTCTGCGGTCCTTCCACATACCGCTACGTGGGTCCCAGGAAACCGCCGCCGCCCATAGCCCCAGCTCTTGCGCTCCTGTTCCACCACCGCCGCAGATCGGGTCCCAAATCGATGGTTCAGTCTTCCATCCCCTCCAATACGCCTCTCCAACCTCTCTCCAATAGTGCGTCGCGGCGGCAGGGGCAGCGGTGGCGTCTCCCACTGGCCACGGTGTCTGGCTGGCGCACCGCATGGCCCAACGACAGCCCAGCGTCAGTACTGGAGGTGGGCAGTGGTTCTTCAGCTCCTTGGATTTCATCAGCGCCAGATCCCTTCTATGTCGATTGGTAGCATCTCGTGCGGCGTCGGCATCGAGGTCACAGCTGCGACGTCCCCATGTGGCAGCTCAACTTCCCCTACCTAAAGTTGTCGTTTCTTCCAAAGGTTTCCTCCCCCAGTATGCAAAGTGCACTTAAACCCCCTCCATCCGGTCCCCACCATTTTGCTTGATGCCCAACGTAGGTATCAGTAATACTATACTAGGTAGTAAGCTCTTCTAATTCCTGTGAGCAGAAGAGACATTAATCCCTTCTTGTTCATCAGCTTATCTTGTGGTGATGAGGGCCATTGTGATTCTGCCCAACTTAATTGTTTCAACCATCTGGTTAAGGCTTTGTTGTTTGCTCCCTGTTGGATTTAATTTACGCATAATTTTGTTTGATTTAATCATACAACATAACTCTCTTTCCATGCTTTGGGTAATGTTGGGCACCTCTGACAGTGTGGTGTCTCCATTCTGGCGCCTTGTGCTTCAACTTGACAACCTGCATCTAAAGGCAGATGTGGCTTGCATGTTGGTCTGACCAAGCATTTGCAAGACACATCCAAAAAAGTAAATGTCTGCTCAAAGCTGTTTTTTGTGGGCTAAAATTTTTTTCTTCAAAAAAGATTACACTACAAGAAATCCTTTAATCTATGACGAAAATCACATGACGTTTTTAAATTTCGTCATAAATCACACTGCATCCATGACAAACAGTCAGATTTCGTCACAGATTGGCAGTGCTGGATATGAAGCCCGATATGAAGTCCAAACACTATGACGTTGTGCCAATTTCGTCACAGATCATAATGCATCCATGACAATAGTCAGATTTCGTCATAGATTAGCAATGTTGGATATGGAGCCCAATATGAAGTCCAAACACTATGACATTGCGCCAATTTCGTCATAATCCGACCCACATTTGCATGTCAACATTTGCTCATGAACAATAAATTTCAACATTTCCTCATGAAAAATAAATTAAAATAATTAGAGATGATCATTAATAAAAAAAACTTCATTAGAAAATCATGGAAAAAATAATGATGTATAGAAAAAATAGAGAAATTAAAAAATGAAAAAATTGGTGGAAACACAAATTTGAACCATGTACCTCATGAATGAATTAGCTAAGGCACCTTTACCACCGCACTAAACATCTATTTCTGTATTTTGTATGCGTTTAATAATTTTTGGTACTCATTTTTGCCGCCTTGTCAGCCGCCGCGTCATCACGTCGGATTAAAATTTTGCCCCAAAGGATTCGAACCAGGGACCTCACGCACAGCTAAGGGAACCTCTACCACCACACTACTCATTAGCTTTTGTATTATGCATGCCTTCAATTCGTTTGTATCATTTTTGTGTTCAGACTTCAAATAGTTATAAGAAACTATGTGAGAGATGTTGCATAGTGTGTATAAAAAATTACTTGGTGTATATATGATCATTACTTTTATGTGTTACTTCACAATTTAAAAAGTAAAAGAAAAGAAAAATATTGTTCAAACAAGGCTAGTTTCGGCCCAAAGAGCCCGATTATCTCTAACCGTCCCCATCCACGTTCCAATCGCTCTGATCGTGCTCGTATGGTATATAAACTACTTCAACCCTAGCTCCCTTCTCTCCCCACCCGGTCCCTCTGACGCCTCTCCTCCCCTCCCAAACCCGCCGCCTCCTCTCCCTTTTCCCCTTGCAGCGTCGCTCCCTGCTACCTCTCCACTCCCCACGCCGTCGCCTTCGCTCACCGCCGCCTCCTCGGATCCGCCTCCAACCACCTGCCATCCGACGCTTCCTCCTCCTCTCCCAGCGAGGCACTCGGGCAAGCTCCACCTGCATGCCAGGCTCGGCGCTCAGATCCGCGGCATGGACGGCCGGTGGCTCTCAGATCCGGCGTCCTCCCGGGCTTGGATGCGCTCGACGACCGGATTTGAGATAAGTCCCCCTCCTCACGCACCCTCCCTTCTCCTCCTCCCCACTCTCCCTCGTTCGATTCGTTCCCCAACACCCCCACTTCCCTCCTGCAGTCGCCGCCGCAGCCGCGGCCGTCGCACGCGCGCCCTGCTCCCTCAGCTAGCGCGGTAACTAGAGGAGGAGGAGGAGAAGGAACCCACTGAGATCCAGAGATATTTCCTCCATAGGTTCTAGATGAAGCAGATAGAATGCTGGATATGGGTTTTGAACCTGAAGTCAGGGCAATTTTAAGCCAAACATGCCAGTTTTGGCTTGCTTCTTTACTGTTCTTTTGGGTGTTGTGTTTGTACTATTGCACTGTCATGTACTGCTAGTTTCCTTGTTCTACTATTGCTGTATGTGAAATAAATCAGATTCTGTACAATTCTGCTAATAAGTTGATAACCAGGAGATCAGGTCAGAATAGAATAAACAATACTTCAGAATATAAAATAAACAGCAAAAGAAATTCAGATTTGGATTCTTTCTGGATTGCAAAGATGGCAAGTACAAGTCACAATTTTTCTCGTCACCGTGTGCATACTATACAAAGTAGAAATCTTATTGGCGATGCTATGTTTCAACCTGGGCAACTTGGTCTTTTTGGCATGCTACATAGAAGTGTTGTTATCATAGTTACTTGAACAGTAGCTTTTATTCTATTTTTATTGGTTATGTAAATGTATCCCTTTTATGCCTTTTTCTTTGTATCCTCGACCTCAAGTCGTTTTACGTATGATGCATAATGATGCTATTTCTCATGCGAACGTCGGATGGTTATGTTCGGTGCAACTTGGCCTCCTGGTGTCCACAAGCTAGCCCAAGAGTTTATGGATCCAAATCCAATAAAGGTTATGCTTTTCTTGTTTGTTTTTGCTTTCATAGCACTTTGTTTGCTTGGGGTTGACGAGTCTTGTTCTTTCTCACTTTGCGGTGGTTATTGGATCAGAAGATCTTGCAGCTAACCATGATGTGATGCAAATTGTTGATGTATTGGATGATAGATCGCGAGATTCAAGATTACTTGCCTTGCTTGACAAATACCACAAAGCTCAAAGGTAGATATTAGTCTTGTTTCACTTGCTGCTGTATCTGTCTACATAAGATTCATTCCCCTGAGGCACTGATTCCGCTAGCACACAACATCAGGGTTGGTAATAACTTGACCATATGATTGCATGCAATTTGGTCACAAATGGAGAAATTGGTGGTCTGCTTGAAACTCTAGGGTAGGAAAATCAAAACTAAATAAACTTTCAAAAAAAAGAGTATTTCAAGAGGACTAGAACTACTATAGAAATGTGTAAGTTCGATTCCAACAAACTTAAATGAAGTTTTGAGGAATGTATTCAAGATGACTAGAACTATTTGAAAAGTATATTACTAAAAGATTCAATGTTTTGGGTGTGTCCCACAACAGCAGGTATTATGGACCTAATTGTTCTATAAAATCCTACTTGGTCTAATATGGTGGTCCTACTTGAACACCATTGGTTCACTTTGCTGGAAGTGAGGAACACACTTGGCAATTTGGTTATAGACACCAACTTAGCTACATGTATGTTGACAGTGAAAATCCGTCAACCTAGCCATGTGTTTACCTTCGGTGTTGGCATAAGTTTTATACCTTATCCATTGGTACTAACCCCCTGTGGTATAACAAGTTCACTTGTGCATGTCGATTTTTGGAGTTTAGTGTTTATGCAGGGTTTTAGCGTTGAATGCGAGACTTTCGGGATAAGTTCGTCAAGCACCTTGTGACAAGACCTTGAAGCCCGTACAAGTCATGCAATGAAGCAAACTTGACTCCAAGAAGCCAGGGACTCAACCCGAGAAGATGAAAAACTCCGAGGACCTAACCAGAAAAGTGCCGAATCGTGCGAGACAAGGACCTACGTCCAACTCGGAGAGAAACTGACGACAAGGGCCTACATGCAGAAGGGGGAAGCACCTAAAAGACTCGAGAACTGACACCACGCAAAGGAAGCCGCGGGCTAGGCCTGGATGGGCCCAGGCTGGCCGGCCCAGGCCGGCTGGCCCAGCCCAGTCTAGGGCCCAATTTCCCCCTCCTTTGACCTAGCCGCCATTCGGGCTATTTATAGCCCCGGGGTCGAGAGCCACGCATGATCCAATTCGTCATCGGCCGCCGAGGAGCAGAGAAGAGAGGGACACCATCCCGGAGAGGAGAGGGTCGAGCTAGTTGACTAGGGTCTCCCTAGCCGACGTGGGAACCTTGCACGGAAGACCACGTCGAAGTTCCCGGAGCTAGAAGCAAGATCAAGGTAGGATCCCGGTGGTGATCTTGTTTATGTATCATTGTATTGGTTGAATTATCAAGTTGAATCTATTTCTAGCGATCAAGTGTTTCTTCAAAGATTTCGTTTTTCAATCAGCTTTGCTTATTCTAGATCTATTCTCGAGATAGATTACATAGGGTGTTCTTGTAGCCGCGGTGGCTAGAGGTACACGCCGAATCTTCCGAAAGAACTCGACTTGTCCTTGGACTCGCCCTAGACTACCCGCATGAGTAGGGATACGTTGTGACAGAACGGGGGTTCCAAAAGGCGGGCGTTTTCGGAGTCGGACGGGAAACCTCGATTTAAAGAGGCTTCTAATAAGATTCGATTTGCTACTTCTTCTCTTGCTTGGAACTTCAACAAAAGGCTTAACCCGATCTCTCTAGATCGGTTTATCTACCCTATCTTTCTTTGTTATCTCCGGTCTTTAGTAGATTAGATTAGTTTCGTGTTCTTTATCTAGATGCATTAGGGTTTCTCTTTTACCAAAGATTGAAGTTGCTTGGCTTTACTAGATAATCTTTTGCGTCGCACATTTGTTCCACGGATTCGATACCTTGGGTTCACCACTCGAGGGAAGAAGGGTCCCTTGACTATGACGGGAGACTTGTCCGCTTGCAAGTCTAAACGAACTTTGATAGAACTATTAACCGTCAACAATGTACATGTACATTTGCTGTGATATTTGGAGGAATGCACTTGGTTGATTATACCACCAGCATAGCATAACACATACACATACTTGTTGTTCTGCAAACACATAACATAGTTAGATTTGTCCTTTATCCTGATATAGTGATATGTTCCTTTTAAGCCACCTCATTCTTTCCATGTATTGTATCAAACATGTCAGAGCAATGCTACTAATGCCGTTTCTTTTCGTTGTTTTCATGTCGAATTACAGCATCTCTCATATGTGATATTTTGTTTTGTTACCCCACTAATTCACAATATTAGTGATTTGTTACTGCCCTCTTAAAAACATTCTCCCAAAAATATTATTTTTGCACATAAACAGTTTAGTGATGATCTTAAAAAAATCTTTGGAGCCGTATATCTAAGGAAGTTTACTTGTTCAATGCAACATCAACAGGGTTTTGATCTTTGTGTTGTACAAGAAAGAAGCTCCACGAGTGGAAACAAAGCTTCAGAGAAGGTAGCAGATCTGTTTCCATCTTTCAATTTAATCTATCTACAATCTCTCTCAATCCATTCTCTATCTAGAAAAAGCTGGAGCATAGACTCATTTGCTGGCTGTCTTCTACTGTTTTATGCTAGAATGCTATGTATTTTTAAATTTCTGTATTCATGTTTGCTGACATGATTTTAATCCCACTGGATAAAATGTTTATATACTGGTGGTTTAGTAATTCTGCCATATGTTGTTTTTGAGTTCACGATACATTGGTGGTGCATTTACAAAGCATGCACAAATATTGTATTTATAATTGTTGCTTGCAAATCAATTATGAAACTATCACTTTTGCCAGTGGTATCAAACTGGTTTGTTCAGACTGGTAGCAAAGTGAGCAATTGCTCAGAGCATATATGTGTATGTATGTGTATCTTGGCCAGGAGTATTTCAGAACAAGAAATTGTCTAGCGAAGGGATATCATGACTTCATGTGTTAATGATTGCTGGTAACATGTACTCGATTTGCCCTTGCATTAAAACATGAGTTTACTTCATTTCCTATTCCCTGTGTGCATCTTGCTATATAGCCTTGTTTTGCCGATTCAGTAGTATTCTCTTTGGAGTGGAAATTCAGTAGGATTTTGTTGGGCTATTTAGCATTGTACTCGGATCTGGCTATACCAGGTTTCTAATTTTGTTCCCATCACTTAGGGTTTCATATTTTGCACCTTAATTTTGATAGCATATTGAGTGTGGATAAGAGCAGAAGGGGAGATTTCTTGATGAACTTGTAGGCTATTTCTTTCTTGCAGAAATTACACTATGCAGTCATTGACCGTGCTAGTTGGAGTGTCAATGTTACTACGTCTACATGTATATAAACGATGAAGTTTGAGTTAGGTAGCTAGGAATTACTTGCCACTTTTTAATGTTTACAGTATGGAACTTAGTCACCGACTATTAAAATTTTACTGTCATTTCTGTTATATTTGAATGTAACTGAGAATGGATTTGCATTTTGGCAATTTGCATCTACCGGGTTTCAAAGCTTCTCACCACATGATTTCAGGTCAATACATGATTTCTGTGATTCACTGAGTATTAGTTTGATTCTAGGGAAATATGTGTGCAGCTCAGCCAGTTTTTAATAGGAGTAATGTGGAATTGATTTTCAGTATTTTATATATCAATTGCCCACTGAAAAGTGTTTGGCAATGTTCCATTTTTAGGTTGAGGATCATCAAGAAGCGAGCCATTACAAGTGATTGGATTAGGGAGCAAGTGATACTGCTAGCGATGCTACAAGAATACATTTGATCTGTTGTTTTGATGTCATGTTATGGTGTTCTTGTCTGGAATTACTTGTGATTTCTGAGATTTTACTGCATTTTGATAATTCCGGATGAAAATTAGGCCTGCATTTGATGAGTTTTATATGGGCTTTGTACTTATTGTTGAACTACTGTAAAAACTGATCCTGTTGGGATGAATTTTATGTGGGCTGAATTCTATATGAGATGTGTATATTTCTAAATGACACGGGTTGTGCAATGGGCTGTGGTGGGACAAAAATGGGTCATGTAGAGCTACGTAGTTATTTGGCCACGTCATCATCCACGTGGCTGCCACGTCAGCATCACGTGGCTGCCGCGTCAGCGTCGTGTGGCTGCCACTCAGTGCCATGTGGCAGCCACATCATTTGCCACGTGGTAGCCACGTCATCAATTGCTACGTCATCTGCCACGTCCTCGCCCACATCAGCAGCCAACTCATCTCTACGAGTGATGTGGCAAGTTAATCCATGACGATCACTTTCATCACAGATTTTGGGCTTCGGGCTGGGTTCAATGGGCTTTACACCAATCTATGACGGCTTGAGAACGTCATGGATCACGCTAATCTATGACGAAAATTTAAGGACGTCACGAGAAGGGATCCGTGACGCTAAATACATGACGTTCTCAAATTTCGTCATAGATGTCATTTTATGACGAAATTTTGATGATCCATGACGAAAATTGACCGTCATAGACCACGAGATTTTTTGTAGTGTTACTCCATAGCTTTGCTTTCAGTCATCTAGCATACCCTGTATGATTTAATTTACACATGTTTAGGATTATTTTTATACCCATGTATCTGGTGTTCGGCAGTTACTAAATGACAATTGAGATTTTGTTGCATTTAGATTCCTACATTTCTAATCATGTCTGACTTGGCATCATGAATCTTACCAGTAGTGACATGAAGAGTTGGGTAATATGATGAAGTAGCTGCTGATTTTTTTCTCGGTTTATTGAGGTTCAAAAGTTTGTAACAATCCGCACGGTTAAGCCTTTTTTCAGTCCTCTAGTTAGTAACATTATGAAAACTCCTGTTAGCAAAAAAACATAATCAGACTGTTATTGCTTGCCCCCCCCTCGCTTTGCTTGTTTGCCTTGCTTGAGTTGATGCCACGGTTTGTTTGAAGTCCATTAGTACTTTAACAGTCCCAAAATTTAGCGACATCTGGATGCAGAAGCAACCAATTCAGCTTTATATAGACCAAAGCATTTCTAATTATGTACCTAAACAAGTGCTTTTCTAGCTAGGTGAGCATGGTAAAAAATTGCTGAATAAGTGTCAAGGTAAATCATTTGCCATCGAGATACATTAGGTCCAATGACTACACATGGAGTCATAACTTTAATTGTTCCAGAGGTGCAAAATCTGACATGTAATTCTAGGAAAATCATCTATGTTAGGATTGGTCGAGCTGACAGATTACATTATTCAACTTCTTGACATGCATAATGTTGATGCCCAAGTTGCAGATTTATCTGTCAGTTTGACAAATATTGCCATAATTGATTAAGTCAATGACCCCATGTAACACCCTGAAATTCTCCAATTTCAGGATGTTAATAGGGAAAATAATTAAACAACGATTTTCCCATAATTTTAAAATTTTGCCCAAGATTTATCTTCTTTATAGGAAATTTAGAATAAGAAAATCAATTGTTTGTTTTTATAAATTAAATAAAATAAATGTATGTGTGTTGCTTTTATTTTTGTTGGTTTTGTTTTTGGTTGTTGTGTGTTGAAAAAAAAAGAAAAGAAAAGACAAAAAAAGAAAAAAACAAACAAACCCAAACCCACCGCGCGGCCCAGCCCATCCTCCCTCCTTTCCCCGCGGCCCACCCTTTCCTTCTCCCTTTTATTTCTTTTTCCCGCAACGGCCCACAAATCCTTCCGACCCAACTCCGCCGCGCCGGCCCACCAGCGCTCCCCTCCCTCTCTCCCTCACACGGTCACCGACAGGTGGGGCCCACCTGTCGGCACCTTCTTCAACCTCCAGCGCCGCCCTCCCCCTTTCTTCCCCGCGCCGGCCGCCGCCGCCGCCCGTCCCGCCGCATCCGCCGCCCCGCGTCCCTCTCGCCTCCACCACTCGGCCATAAATGGCGCCGCCGCCACCCACTCCACCGCCTCGGCCCCTTCCCCTCCCCGTAACCACCCCACCGAGCTTCATGGCCATTAATGGCGGCCGCCCCACCGACCCCGTGCCACCGCCTCGGCCGCGCCCTTTCCCCTTCCCCATCCGCCCTATAAAGGGGCAGCAGCACCTCCTATCCACCCCGTGCCCCTCCCTTCCTCTCCTCCCTCTCCACAGAGCCGCCGCCGCGGAGCACCGTCGCCGCCGCTGGGCCACTGTCTCCAGTGCTTCCTTCTCCCCTCCGACTCCTAGGTAAGTTCCCCTTCCCCTCCTCTTTCTTCTGGTGTTTTTTCCATACGAATTGGTGGCAGGGAGGCCATCCCGGCTCTTCTCCGGCGAGCCCCGCCACCGCACGGCCCGTGCGCCGCCGCGCAGCGCCCGCCTGCCGCCGGCCGCTCCCCTAAAGCCGCGCCAGCTGCCTGATCTGGTTTGGACGGTCCAGATTAAAAGGGCCTCATAACCCTTAGATCGGTCCATGGTGGACCGGTAGACTGGGTCCACAGGCGCCGGTCCACGAGCTTCCGTCAGTGTTGCGTCATGCCTGCGTCAGCCCGACCAATCGCAGCCCGCCACGTGGCGCCACCGCCGCCCCTCAGCCGGTCGCCCAGGAATTTTTGCAAAAAGAACCCTGCAGTTTCCAAAATTACAAATATACCCTTCCACCTGTATAAAAGCCTTTCAAGCAGGTCCCTGTTTTTATGTTTTGAACCCTGAACTCTTTAGTTTTCATGTTCAGCAGCCCACCCTTGACCTTTTACATGTTAGACCTCCTAGTTTCACACATAAATATGTTTAGGTCCCTGAAATCTTGTAGAAAACCCCCTAAAACTTCCAGATATTCACAATTTAGTCCCTGAATTTTGTTTCAGCCATATCTTTTCCATCCTAGCTCCGTTTTACGCGTTCTTGGTGTCCACGCGACCGTCTCTCAGAGCCCGTCATTTCTAAAAGCTTGTTTTAGTCTTTTGGTAATGTTTGATGTATTGTTTTATTTATTGCATGTTTTCTTGCTCAGACCGCCGGCCATGGCTGTGTAGGAGCAAGCCGTCATCCCCTCTGTGTAGATAAGGTTCTTTTTCCTTTAGGTCCTCATGAAATCCCCAAACCAAAACTTTATAACTTGTGTCTTGCACGTTTTACCCATAACCCCCTAGAAAGATCCCACCTTTTGCACTTAAACCCCACCATCACTCTTTTACCTGCTAGCCCCTGCCTTCTATTCTTTTCGCCAGCACTATTTATAGTGTCTTGCAAAAGTTATCATCTAACCCTCCAGATCTATAGTTAATAGTGTTTAGACCCTTGCAACCTTGTTTAGTGCGTAGTTTTCACGTTTTAGCTCCGTTTTTAGCGTTTCAAATTGCGTTAGGTTCGTAATAACTCAAAGAACGTAATAGAGACAATGTTGAACCTGTTCCTTGATCTACGATTTATTTAATATTTAAATATGACTAAATACTTTTATACATGCTTTTCTAATTAAAATTTAATTAGAGATCAACACGTGTTTTTATAAGAAAGATAATTTGATTAATGATTATTTAAATAATCTTTCCAATTAAAATCTAATTAGTGATATATCTCGGTTTTCATAATCAAACTTAAATTAATTAATATATATTCAATTTGCTTTCTAAATAAAAGTAACATAGGTCTATCCCGAGTTTTCATAATTAAATATCAAATTGATTAAAACGAACATAAACATGATTGTAAATTATAATTTGCTTAGTACAATTCGAAATGTAAAATATTCGTTTAGATGTTTTACATGCTTCTTTTAAATTAAAGTGTTTAATTTGCATAAAATAATACTTGAATATTTATAAATAAAATTGGAATAAGTTATACATCGTTCCTTTTATATAAATATAACTTGCTTAATTATTAAATAAGGTATTTCTCTGAAATAACCTATGCACATATTTTTGAATTAAAATTTACCAAGCACATAGCCTTGTGTGATATAATCCAAATCTTACGATAGTTCCGAGTCTTTTGCGTTCGCGTTCCTATAACCAAACCTTGTCCTCTTTTAAAGCTTTTCATGCTTGGTGTATTGTTCTTAGTTGTTCTTGTTTGTCTGCTCTGCATGTTGTGCTCGATGTTTGCTTCGAGTAGAAGATCGAGCTGCTGATTGAAAGTCCTGAAGATCAAGAGTACCAAAAGAGCAAGAGCAGAAGAGCAAAAGTAGCTTTTTGTTGAGAAAGGCAAGTGACCCTAACCATCCTTCTACATATGCTTTAATACAAGAACACTGTAAATTAATCGGAACATGGAGAACCACCCAGGAAAACAGTACAACCACAAGACATATGGCTCTGTCTTGGCCAATTAATTAGGGAAGTCTTGTGTGGCTATTAGCCTTAGTAGCTTGGGGTACAAAGGAATGCTTTTATGACTCTTCTACTCTGGACAGGTTTTGGAACGGAAGTGCTCTTCTAGGCTAACCTGGTCTGAGGGTAGAAGGAGGGAACGAAAGATAGCCTCTAGGACGTGCTACTATGGACTAATACACATGGGAGGACTCTCTGTAAAGGCCTCGTAGCGTCCCTATGCAACCACACCTCAGAAGTGTGGTATTGTGCCTACTTTTGCACAGCATGGTTGGGTTCAAAGTTCTTCGGAACTTTTACGCAACTTGTGGTGAAAGTGTACAACCTCTGCAGAGTGTTAAACTGTTATAACAGCCGTGCTCACGGTCAAGAGCGGCCTGGACCCTCACATGATTAATATACTTAAAGATGGAGTTTAAAATTGCTTTCTAGTTATTTTTGTGGCCTTGCTGAGTACCAACCATAAGTGTACTCAACCTTGCTTAAACGCTGCTCAGAAAAAGAAGAAGGTGCACGAAGTCCAGAAGATGGTGCTAGGCGTACGCAACCCCCAGTCGATTGCCTGTGAAGATTGGAGCCTTTGCTTCCCCAGGATTCCGCTATAAATCTCTGATAATATTTTTCTTTACGTGATATTGTTTCTGTTATTCACTATGATGTCACTATATGTATGGAACTAGATCCTGGCATACATATAGATAGCACTTGGTTTTCTTCGGAAAATCGGGTGTGACACTTCATGACTGAATGTTTTTTTTGCGAGGCCATGACTGAATGTTGATGCTACCACCAATGATCTTGAATGACCTCATGATTGAATGTCAATAATATTATGGGTATGATTTAATGTCTAGGAGTTTTTCTTGCAGCTCTGCGGCAAAATGTGCAGGATGTAATCGGGTTAAGTTATCACCTTCCAGAGACATAGCACAACCAGTTCATGCAAAGACATCTTTACTATTCATCTCGTCACTAGATCTATCGAATTGGTGGTAAAATATATACACTGAAATATCATGTTGTCGTGTCTGTGCTGCACTGCTATTAGTATCAGTCAGTGCAGGTTATCTACCTCCCAGTGATAGATGTCTAACCCCTTATCTGCTCCACAAATATTTGAGCTAACATAATGTTCAGTGAAGAGACGCTGAAGATTTGACGTATTGACTATAGCAGCCGGAACGCACCAGAATAGCGCCTTATGTTCTTGCAAACATAGTATTTTAGCAACTATGCAGCAGATTTGACTATGTGGCTTGTATGTTTTGAACTTCCTTTTGTGTGTGCTCAAGTGTACAACAGCTGGTAATTTTTTTGTTAGATGTATGGTAAAAGACAAATTTTGTTGATGCCTTTATCCATACATTTTGAAGAAGATGGCTATCCGCCATTTGCTCTCCTGTTGTAATAAGTATATTGAAAAGATGCAGCAGCTGTAAAATCTATTCCCAAATCATCGTATTAAACTAGTCAAACTTATTCTTATGAAAAGCTTCAACTTGCACATTATAGATTTTGTTGACCAAGATGAACCTGTTTCATAAAATCATTCGACGCAAATTGGAAATTGTCCAATTTAATTTAACTTAGCGCAACAGGTGGTTGTGCCAACGATCAAATTGAAAATTTTATGAGCACGAGTGAGGAGGTTGTGGCAACGATCAAATTGCAAATTTTATGAGTATGAGTGAGATCAATAGGCAATAGTAAATTATCCTGGACAATACTAGTTGGTACGCGTAGCAATTCCAAAATTCCTCACTAGATCCACCACGAGGATATTGCGGGAGCAACAACTGCTTGTTTTTTATTTAAAAAGAAAACCCGATTAACTCAAATTCCTCACTAGATCCACCACGCGGATATTGCGGGAGCAACGACTGCTTGTTTTTATTTAAAAAGGAAACCGATTAACTCGGTAAAACGAGAAACGCCGGACTGGAGGCACTGCGCGGGGGCTCACGAGTCGGATCGGTGGATAGGCTCGGGTATGGAATATTAGTCCATACCCTGGGTATGGAATAGCGCTGCCATACTAGAGACAACAATCTAGATGGACACTATTTGAAGACTCAAAAAGTGCTAACCTGTTAGGATGGTCATTGGAGGTTTGCCTCCCATCAGAGTTAGAAACTCATTGAAGACCCACTTAAAACTAGCAGTTGTTTCATCCCGCATCAACACACCGGCAAAAAGAATAGACTGGAAATGGTTATTAACCCCAACAAACATGCCAAAAGGCATTTTGTACAAGTTGGTGCAGTAAGTGGTGTCAAATGTTATAGCATCCCCAAAGAAATTATATTGGCTCCTACTTCTCCCACTAGTCCACAATAAGGTCTTGATCCTCTTGTCATCGTCCAAGTCAACACTGAACTGGAACCCAGGGTCTTCTCTACGCATCTGCCTGAAAACCTCTAGTGTTTTTGCAATATCATCATCCTTATGGTCCCTTGCAATCTCTGCAAAAACAACACATAATGACTTCCGCAAGAATGGTATGTTTTCCATGCCTCCAAACATGTTGCCCATGAAGCAATGCACCCTACTGAGGGAACATTGTTTTCTCTCAGATAGCGAATCATGTCCTTCACACACTTCTCTATCTTGCTGTGAGAGTTCCACTCTCGCTTCTCACCACATGAAACTGACAATTCATGGTTGTGTTCCACCACATGCTTGCTTATATACCACCCATGATCTTGGCTGCGGTGCAAGCGCACCATGGCCTTGCAGTGATTCCTCTTGGAACTGTTTGTGCATCGGTGGTCAAATCCCTGCAGCAACAAACAAACATTTGTAACTAATACAGTTTGTATGGAGATTTCTTGACAAAACGATGGTCAATGCAAATCAGGAATATAACTACGTACCTCTTTCTCACACACAATCTTCTGCATTGTTCGATACTTGTTGACTCAGTTCCTTGCACTTGTTCCATAATGTCACACCTGTTTTCCCAAAGAAAACCAAGTGCAAACCTATATGCATGCCAGGATCAATTTTCATGCATATAGTTGACATAAGTGAATAACAGAAACAATATCACGTAAGAAAAAGGGAGATTATCAGAGTTTACGCTTAATCTTGGAAACGGAGGCACCAAACTTCACAAGCAATCGGCGGGGGGTTGCGTACGCCTAGAACCAGCAACATCTTCACAAGACTTCGAGTAGCTTCCTCCTTCGAGCAACATTGTTTATAGCAAGGGTGAGCACTTGTCGTACTCGGCAAGTGTGGGGAAAGATATGAATGCAAAGGCTTTATAGTGGACTGGCTCAAAGCATTTAGCATTTTAGTTGGTCAAATTTTATTAGCACCTAATTACTAATAAAGTATAAGTTTATACCAACCCACATTAAGCATAAAGATAAGAGAAACACCATGAGCACATGGATAACTAGAAACCACAATTCAAGTCCATCTTCAAGTTCAATTAATCATGTGAGGGTCCAGGCCGCTCTTGACCGTGAGCACGGCTAATCGATTAGTTTAACACTCTGCAGAGGTTGTACACTTTCACCACAAGCAGCGTAAAAGCTCCGAAGAACTTTGAACCCAACCATGCGATGCGCGAGCACCATACCACACTACCGAGGTGTGGTTGCATAGGGACGCTACATGGCCTTTACAAAGGTTCCCTAGCAAGTTATGACCCACAAGGTCCGGATCAGTTAGCAAGGTATAAAGTCCCCTAGCAGGTCAATACCCCACCGTAAAAAGAATAACTCACCCAACCCCTTGCTAGAGCGAGTCCATACCCCGCAGTACCGCCGATCCCTTGTCCTTATCAGGTAAGATCACCCCAAGCTAAAGTTCCTAATTATTCAGCCATGACCATTGCCCATTAGTTCTTGTGGTTGTACTGTTTTCCTGGGTGGTTCTCCATGTTCCGATTAAACATATGGTCTTGTATATTAAACATCACATAACACATTGGAACATAGAGCATAAGATGATAACCATGTTGATTATTACCAACCCAGTTGAGCAAACTAAGCAATAGCTACCATCAATATTAATTAAAACCAGGTTCAAGATAATGGTCAAAAGAGGCTAGTCATCCTTAATAGGAACCCATAAAAATTAATGCAAGGCACATGCGATAGTGATTAATAAAGTTATTGGGACAAAAGATCAAGGACACACTTGCCTTTAACCAAAGTGGTGATGTTGCTCAGAATCTTCACCTTCACACTCTTCCAAGCTCTCGAACCACGAACAACGTTCACTCTAATCGCATCAATCATCGGGCACAAACATACACAAAGCAGACAGACAAACAAACAAACTAAGAACAATACACCACTCGAAAGAAAAGCTTTAAAAGAACGCACTAAAGGGTAGGCTTGATTAGATGGATCACTAAAGAACACAAAGTGCTTGGAAGGGAAAGGCTTGGTTAACTTTGAAGAGATGATTGCGGAAGATTGAGCAGGGACCGGAAAGGTCACATTGAGATAGAGCTCGATCCTATTGGTTATGCAAGCGCGAGAAACGCTGAAACAGAACTAAGCTCGAAACTATCGTGAGATCATTAACCAAACAACAAGAAACTACGCTTGGCATATTTTAATTAAGAAATCATGTGAAAGAATATTTCAGAGAAATACTCTATGTTACTATTAAACAAGTTATATTTAATTAAAGAAATCACGATAAACCTAATCATATTATATTTATAACATTTGAGTAGAAGTTATGTCAAATTACTTTAGAAAGATAAAGCAAGTATAAGATATCTAGACGAGTAACTTTATGTCACGTGTTCAACTAAACATATTTAATATTGAAAAGGCATTTATGATGTCATTAGGCATATTAACTTTATTATGAAAACCGATGTTTAACTCTAACACCTTTTATTTAGAAAACTAGTTATGAATTGGGATTAACCAATTACATTATGATTAAAGAAAATCGGATTAGAACCTAATCACTTTTTATTTATAAAAACATTGGAATAAGAATTAGTCAAGATTAACATGCATCTTTAATGTTAAAACAAGTAACAGGTGATACACATGCTAACGTACAAGTTAAGATGAAACGAACGAGAACGGCAGCAACGAACTATCAAGCGCATAAGAAACCTTAGGCTAGGAACTGGGAAGACTAGCCTACAAGGAGAACTAAGATGAAGAGAGAACAACTAGGTGGCAGAGACACTGATTCTTAGAAAGATAGCTGCACAAGGTTGGATCAAAGAACTGAAAGAGCATAGTTGTCTTACATAAAAGACAATTACGATAGGATGGCATGTACTAGGATTGGAAAGATCTGGAGCTTGAAAGAAGGCTAGCTCTACAACAGAGACACACTGAGATAGAGCTTGAGCTAACACTATAAAGATTCAGAGCTTCAGATAGACTTGATCAAAAGAGATACTGGGGTAAAGAACGTCTAATGATTGAATTGCACATATGAGAGAACAAGACTATAAGCTTAGGTTTATTTTAATTAACAAAATAGATGTAAGGATATTTCATAAATAAAATACCCCATGTTGGAATTAAAGTAAATTAAACTTTATTTGCAAAACCGGTGTAAAGAACTAGTCAAGTTTTATTTATAAAGATTCGTATTTTTATTAAACCGATTAAACATTTAATTTAGAAAAACTAAACTATATGAATAATCTAAACGAAACTTTGTAATTCGAGTAGATCATATTATTATTAAAAACAGCATTACATTGGTATTAATCAAAATTAACATTTATTTATAAAGCCGGAGTAAAAGCCTAATCAACTTTTAATTATAAAAGTTAATTAATCATTAAGCCAATTAATATTTGACTTGCAGAAAAACCGAGTAAAAGATCTAATTAGAATTTATTTATAAAAGCATGTAAGGTAATCATTAATCAAATTAAATTTGATTATGAAAAACGGGTATAGATCTATATTGCTTTTATTTATAAAAGGCGTGTATAACTACGTATTAATCAAAGTTAATATTAAATTAATTTTCAGAAAACAAACATAATGAAAAGTCACCACTAAAGCGTGCTTTGCATTATTATGGACCTGACGCAATTTGAATGGATCAAATCGGAGCTAAAACGAAAAAGATATGATTGTTCAAAGGTGCAGGGACCTAGATGTGAAGATTGGAAACTTCCAGGGATTTTACTGCGAAAAGTCAGGGGCATATACATAATTATGTATATAAACTCGAGGGTTTCTTAGCAAAGGAATCTGGTAGGATTGGATCTGAAGAATCTAATAGATGCGGGGGGTTTCGCAAGATTAGCAAGACACGAGAAATAGATATGGGAAATTCACCTTCTCACGGGGGGGTCATCCGCAAAGTGGCCCTGTCTTCTTCTTCCCTTGGACAGGGAACGCACCGTGGCCAGGGGCTACCCGGCGGCTCTGGAGGATGGCGGCGCCGGCAACCTGAAGGGCGAGAAGCTCGGGTGAGCGGGAAAAACGGAGAGTAGACCACGGGGATTCCCTTGGCATGCTCACCTAGGAGGGAGACGACGGCAAGCGGGCTGGCGGCGGACAGCCATGGCGGCCAGCCCGATCCGCTAGGGGCGGTGGCGCCCGGTGGACTCCCCTACGACGGGAAGGTGCCCGGTGGACATGGCTCGTCGTCGCGGTGCACAAGGCGGCCTCGGCTTCCTCCGGTCGGCTTCATGGTCGGCGAATCGAGGATGGCGGCGGCGGCTTGCGGCTCCGGCCGCGCGCGGTCGGGCGGCGCGAGGTGACCGCGCGCGGGCGGCGGGGCGGGGCTCGGGCGGCGTAGGCGGGGGCGGGTGCGCGGGGAGGCGCGGCTAAATAGGCACGGACCCCAAGGACTCCCGGGCGCTCACGCCAAGGGGGGGGAACGGCCGGCGGCGGCGGCGTGTCCGCCATGGACACGCCGGCCGATGGGCTTGTGCGGGCCTCGGATGGGCCCCGCATGGGCCGGCGGGCGGGCCGGCGCGAACATGGGTCGGGCCTCGGGCTCGGCCCGAGTTAGATAGGGTCTGTTTGTTTTTTTTCGAAATTATTTTTAATGCGAAAACAATTCCAGATAAACCCTAGAAATTGTTTAAGGGCACGAAAAATACTCCGAAAATCACAAAAATTCCAGGAAAATTCCTAGAGACACATTGAGACATGAACAATCCAAATAAAGTATTTGGAGCTCATGAAAAAAATATTTTAGAGCCTTCTAATAAATAGAAATAGCCCCAGAAAAATGAGAATAAATTCCAGAAAAATCCAGAAAATTCTCAGAAGAGTTTGGGCAGCACCTAAACGCATTTTTGAAACCTTTAGCACTCAGGAAGCACCAAGATGCATCGGCATGAATGCAACACTCAACTTTGTTTTAACTTCGGAAAAGCAAACAAAGGATTTTTCCTATACTATATTTCCTGTAAAGAAAATAAATGTTGGAAAAATTTTAAAATTATGAGAAAATTGTTATTTAATTATTCTCTCTATTCACATCCTGAAATTGGAAATTTCAGGGTGTGACAACTCTACCCCCCTTAAAAGGAATCTCGTCCCGAGATTCGAGAAAGGCTAGCAAGAAACGAAGACTCATGTGGGTATTCTCCAAAGCTTATCAACTTTCTTCATATCGACCTTCCTTACACAAGCACACCAAACATGCCCTTCTATTCTCCATTGCTCAACGGACTTGTATATGAATATATAGTTTGATCCCACTCATAACTTATCCATTCTTCTATCATTGTGATTTCTCCACTCTTCGCTTTGCTCCATCATAGTCCTTGGTAGATCAACTTGTGCATCAGGATTCTTCTTGATAGGAGTGACATATATACGTCGAACAATCTTAGGCTGGGGTTTGTCGGAATCCAGGTTTAGTACCATTATCTGACCCTAAATGTGATACTTCTTCTCTCGTCTTGTTCTACGGTTTTGTTTGTTAGGTCGCTTGCGTCTACCAGGTTTGTATTCCTTGCAAGTGATAATCCAATCATCAAGGTTTAGGGTTTGAGTATAACCTTCAGCTTGAGAACCTTCTTCTTGAGTTGGGTTTTGGGTGGACAACATCTTCTGCTTATTGATATCTATAGGGTTATGTTGGCGAGCTTCTGCTATCATAAGACTAGCTTCCATCTGGGGCATGAAAACCATGGTACTCACCACACGGACTCATATTTGGAGCCTTGTTAACCTCAGGTTGTTTTCTCCATTGTTAGTTTCAGTGCTTCATGCTTCTTCTTCTTCTTTCTTTGATTATTCCATACTTCAACAACTTGCCTCTTCACTGGCCCAATGGGAATTCTGTCTTTGGCCATCTCATCGTGAAAGTAGGTTGTGCTAGGCTGCATCTTTCCTTGTAAGATTTGGGTCTGCATAGCTGATAGCTTCTCTCTATCAAATGGTGGAGGAGTCATGTTTTGATGGTTATAATTGGTGACGGTATTGCGGTCTTTAGGGAGTGAACCTTGCTCTTTAATGGATTGATAAATCTAAACCATGGTTTGGGCCATTGTTTGCAAAACCTAAGTTTGTGCAACGATATGCTCCAACATATTGCGCTCCAATGCTGAGGTCGCAAGAGGAATGTTGATGTTTCCTTCATTATCTTTATCTTCATGATTTAAGTTGGAGCTCTCCATCTGATTGGGTATGTGTGTTAGGATCAGAAGAGATAGGCTGAAGAGTAGAGAGAAAGAATGGAAAGAGCAAGGAGGTGGGAGATACAAAAGAAGAACCCAACTAAGCAACTGATGTTATTGCAGATGTAAGATCCACAATACACCAACACTCACTTCAAAGGACCAAATCAATCAAGGTCATAAAATCAAGCATCATCATGCAAGCACTCAATTCCACCAACCAAGGCATATCTAAGGGAACGATACTACACGTTGTTAATTAAGTCAAAGGGTATCCTCCTAATAAATCAGATGTAGCTCCAATCAGGGATCTCCAAAAATAAGGGATTTTTCCCAGATCAAGGAGGCCAAAATTATGAGTTCAACCCAACTGGAATCACCTCAATCAGAGGTTTAGAACTCGAGATATGAATTAGACAAGATGGCTATGTCAGCAGTGTTGACAGATTCGGGAACCTCCAAAGTTTCGGGCATAACTCTCTGTATATGAAACCAAAATTGATGAATTTCGGACAGAGTGAATCTTATGAAATTCCTGAACTACTCCAATTGGATTTAACTCAATCGGAGGTCCATAGCCCGAGATATAAAATAATGAAGGTAACCAGGTCAGCAGGGTTTACAGATTCTGATAGCTCCAATGTTTCGAGCATGTCTCCTGTAACATGTACTGGGTAGGGCTGAATTTTTGATAGAAATTCACTTATGGAATTTAGGAACTAACCCAACTAGTTTCATGTCAATCGGAGTTCTGTAGCTCGAGAAAGAATTAAAACAGCGCTGATGTGCCGGGGAGCTGCGCGAACAGATAGAATATCATGGGTAACAATTCGCCTTTTGACTGATTGGTGAAATTGCTTGAGAGAAGTGGATAGGAGAGATAAGATCAAAACCAAGGGAAGAGTAAATAAATAGGCAAGGGTAGAGGTCGTAATCATTCGCAAAACAGTGATGTGCAAATGAAAATGTGACAGTCAAAGATGAGCTATCAAGGAGGATCGATGAAAGATATGGTTTAAGGAGCAAGAATATTCATCACAGAGCTCAAGGGAGAGGTAGTGATGAATTTTTGATCAAAGGAAACCTTAAAAAAACGACCATTACTATCTAGGCTCACGTCCTATAGTCGATACAGCTCTGATACCACTCTGTCACACCTGTTTTCCCAAAGAAAACCAAGTGCAAACCTATATGCATGCTAGGATCAATTTTCATGCATATAGTTGACATAAGTGAATAACAGAAACAATATCACGTAAGAAAAAGGGAGATTATCAGAGTTTACGCTTAATCTTGGAAACGGAGGCACCAAACTTCACAAGCAATCGACTGGGGGGTTGCGTACGCCTAGAACCAGCAACATCTTCACAAGACTTCAGAGTAGCTTCCTCCTTCTGAGCAACATTGTTTATAGCAAGGGTGAGCACTTGTCGTACTCAGCAAGTGTGGGGAAAGATATGAATGCAAAGGCTTTATAGTGGACTGGCTCAAAGCATTTAGCATTTTAGTTGGTCAAATTTTATTAGCACCTAATTACTAATAAAGTATAAGTTTATACCAACCCACATTAAGCATAAAGATAAGAGAAACACCATGAGCACATGGATAACTAGAAAACACAATTCAAGTCCATCTTCAAGTTCAATTAATCATGTGAGGGTCCAGGCCGCTCTTGACCGTGAGCACGGCTAATCGATTAGTTTAACACTGCGAGAGGTTGTACACTTTCACCACAAGCAGCGTAAAAGCTCCGAAGAACTTTGAACCCAACCATGCGATGCTGCGCAGGCACCATACCACACTACCGAGGTGTGGTTGCATAGGGACGCTACATGGCCTTTACAAAGGTTCCCTAGCAAGTTATGACCCACAAGGTCCGGATCAGTTAGCAAGGTATAAAGTCCCCTAGCAGGTCGATACCCCACCGTAAAAAGAATAACTCACCCAACCCCTTGCTAGAGCGAGTCCATACCCCGCAGTACTGCCGATCCCTTGTCCTTATCAGGTAAGATCACCCCAAGCTAAAGTTCCTAATTATTCAGCCATGACCATTGCCCATTAGTTCTTGTGGTTGTACTGTTTTCCTGGGTGGTTCTCCATGTTCCGATTAAACATATGGTCTTGTATATTAAACATCACATAACACATTGGAACATAGAGCATAAGATGATAACCATGTTGATTATTACCAACCCAGTTGAGCAAACTAAGCAATAGCTACCATCAATATTAATTAAAACCAGGTTCAAGATAATGGTCAAAAGAGGCTAGTCATCCTTAATAGGAACCCATAAAAATTAATGCAAGGCACATGCGATAGTGATTAATAAAGTTATTGGGACAAAAGATCAAGGACACACTTGCCTTTAACCAAAGTGGTGATGTTGCTCAGAATCTTCACCTTCACACTCTTCCAAGCTCTTGAACCACGAACAACGTTCACTCTAATCGCATCAATCATCGGGCACAAACATACACAAAGCAGACAGACAAACAAACAAACTAAGAACAATACACCACTCGAAAGAAAAGCTTTAAAAGAACGCACTAAAGGGTAGGCTTGATTAGATGGATCACTAAAGAACACAAAGTGCTTGGAAGGGAAAGGCTTGGTTAACTTTGAAGAGATGATTGCGGAAGATTGAGCAGGGATCGGAAAGGTCACATTGAGATAGAGCTCGATCCTATTGGTTATGCAAGCGCGAGAAACGCTGAAACAGAACTAAGCTCGAAACTATCGTGAGATCATTAACCAAACAACAAGAAACTACGCTTGGCATATTTTAATTAAGAAATCATGTGAAAGAATATTTCAGAGAAATACTCTATGTTACTATTAAACAAGTTATATTTAATTAAAGAAATCACGATAAACCTAATCATATTATATTTATAACATTTGAGTAGAAGTTATGTCAAATTACTTTAGAAAGATAAAGCAAGTATAAGATATCTAGACGAGTAACTTTATGTCACGTGTTCAACTAAACATATTTAATATTGAAAAGGCATTTATGATGTCATTAGGCATATTAACTTTATTATGAAAACCGATGTTTAACTCTAACACCTTTTATTTAGAAAACTAGTTATGAATTGGGATTAACCAATTACATTATGATTAAAGAAAACCGGATCAGAACCTAATCACTTTTTATTTATAAAAACATTGGAATAAGAATTAGTCAAGATTAACATGCATCTTTAATGTTAAAACAAGTAACAGGTGATACACATGCTAACGTACAAGTTAAGATGAAACGAACGAGAACGGCAGCAACGAACTATCAAGCGCATAAGAAACCTTAGGCTAGGAACTGGGAAGACTAGCCTACAAGGAGAACTAAGATGAAGAGAGAACAACTAGGTGGCGGAGACATAGCTGCACAAGGTTGGATCAAAGAACTGAAAGAGTATAGTTGTCTTACATAAAAGACAATTACGATAGGATGGCATGTACTAGGATTGGAAAGATCTAGAGCTTGAAAGAAGGCTAGCTCTACATCAGAGACACACTGAGACAGAGCTTGAGCTAACACTATAAAGATTCAGAGCTTCAGATAGACTTGATCAAAAGAGATACTGGGGTAAAGAACGTCTAACGATTGAATTGCACATATGAGAGAACAAGACTATAAGCTTAGGTTTATTTTAATTAACAAAATAGATGTAAGGATATTTCATAAATAAAATACCCCATGTTGGAATTAAAGTAAATTAAACTTTATTTGCAAAACCGGTGTAAAGAACTAGTCAAGTTTTATTTATAAAGATTCGTATTTTTATTAAACCGATTAAACATTTAATTTAGAAAAACTAAACTATATGAATAATCTAAACGAAACTTTGTAATTCGAGTAGATCATATTATTATTAAAAACAGCATTACATTGGTATTAATCAAAATTAACATTTATTTATAAAGCCGGAGTAAAAGCCTAATCAACTTTTAATTATAAAAGTTAATTAATCATTAAGCCAATTAATATTTGACTTGCAGAAAAACCGAGTAAAAGATCTAATTAGAATTTATTTATAAAAGCATGTAAGGTAATCATTAATCAAATTAAATTTGATTATGAAAAACGGGTATAGATCTATATTGCTTTTATTTATAAAAGGCGTGTATAACTACGTATTAATCAAAGTTAATATTAAATTAATTTTCAGAAAACAAACATAATGAAAAGTCACCACTAAAGCGTGCTTTGCATTATTATGGACCGACGCAATTTGAATGGATCAAATCGGAGCTAAAACGAAAAAGATATGATTGTTCAAAGGTGCAGGGACCTAGATGTGAAGATTGGAAACTTCCAGGGATTTTACTGCGAAAAGTCAGGGGCATATACATAATTATGTATATAAACTCGAGGGTTTCTTAGCAAAGGAATCTGGTAGGATTGGATCTGAAGAATCTAATAGATCTGGGGGGTTTCCGCAAGATTAGCAAGACACAGAAATAGATATGGGAAATTCACCTTCTCACAGGGGGTCATCCGCAAAGTGGCCCTGTCTTCTTCTTCCCTTGGACAGGGAACGCACCGTGGCCAGGGGCTACCCGGCGGCTCTGGAGGATGGCGGCGCCGGCAACCTGAAGGGCGAGAAGCTCGGGTGAGCGGGAAAAACGGAGAGTAGACCACTGGGATTCCCTTGGCATGCTCACCTAGGAGGGAGACGACGGCAAGCGGGGCCGGCGGCGGACGACCATGGCGGCCGGCCGATCCGCTAGGGGCGGCGGCGCCGGTGGACTCCCCTGCGACGGGAAGGTGCCGGTGGACATGGCTCGTCGTCGCGGTGCTCAAGGCGGCCTCGGCTTCCTCCGGTTGGCTTCATGGTCGGCGGATCGAGGATGGCGGCGGCGGCTTGCGGCTCCGCGCCGCGCGGGTCGGGCGGCGCGAGGCAACCGCACGCGGGCGGCGGGGCGGGGCTCGGGCGGCGTAGGCGGGGGCGGGCGCGCGGGAGGCGCGCGGCTAAATAGGCACGGACCCAAGGACTCCCGGGCGCTCACGCCAAGGGGGGGGAACGGCGGCGGCGGCGGCGGCATGTCCGCCATGGACACGCCAGCCGATGGGCTTGTGCGGGCCTCAGATGGGCCCCGCACGGGCCGACGGCTGGGCCGACGCGAACATGGGTCGGGCCTCTGGGCTCGGCCCAGTTAGATAGGGTTTGTTTGTTTTTTTTCGAAATTATTTTTAATGCGAAAACAATTCCAGATAAACCCTAGAAATTGTTTAAGGGCACGAAAAATACTCCGAAAATCACAAAAATTCCAGGAAAATTCCTAGAGACACATTGAGACATGAACAATCATAATAAAGTATTTGGAGCTCATGAAAAAATATTTTAGAGCCTTCTAATAAATAGAAATAGCCCCAGAAAAATGAGAATAAATTCCAGAAAAATCCAGAAAATTCTCGGAAGAGTTTGGGCAGCACCTAAACGCATTTTTGAAACCTTTAGCACTCAGGAAGCACCAAGATGCATCGGCATGAATGCAACACTCAACTTTGTTTTAACTTCGGAAAAGTAAACAAAGGATTTTTCCTATACTATATTTCCTGTAAAGAAAATAAATGTTGGAAAAATTTTAAAATTATGAGAAAATTGTTATTTAATTATTCTCTCTATTCACATCCTGAAATTGGAAATTTCAGGGTGTGACACATAACGTATGCCAAAACCCACTTCCCATGAATACAGGTTCATAAACTAGTAAGCCTTGGCTCGTGAATCAAACACCATGCCTAACACCGGTTCAAAGATAAAAGGAGTGGTTCTGTTCTTTGAGTTCCTCATAGCCTTCTCAATGGCGCCCATAGCCCTAGGTTGCCTGCAGTCTGGTGGTTCAACACCTTTTGGCCACCTGATCCTGCAATGTAAAACAATCTATTTACTGATATAATTACAAGAAAAGGTAATGGTTGCAACAACTCTATACTCATACACACTTATTGAAAAATGCTAGCAGAAAGAAACATTAGGTTTTTAGTAGCAGATGTGCAAGTTGGTACGGACCTCCTCTTGATGCGTGAACCACCAGTTACACAACCACAATCACCCAGTTCAGTTGAAACAAGCTCATACTCAAGTTCTGGGTCCTTTTGATCCCCCGCAGGGGTGTCTGATTCTGAATCATCATTATCAACCTCAGCTCTGTCGTCATCAACCTCAACTCCCTCATCATCAGCATCTACGCCATCATCTCCCTCACCATCAGCTACGTGAAGTTCCTCTTCGTCATCAGTGTCAAGTAGAAATTCTTCATATGCAGCATTGCCAGCCAAGATACTATCACCGCCATTTGCAACATCTAAGTCACATAAAAAACATGAGAAAGATGTCATAGACAACGAACAACCTAGAAATATGAGAAAGGTGAAGACTTAACACGGGACCTGATGAAGTTGAATGGCAGGGAGTTCCTGCAGATGACTGGGTATTTGGCGACTTCAACATTGCATCTGGAGAAGCTGAAATGCATGGGACAACTTGAGGTGTGGCATTGCTGGCAACACCATGTAGTAGGGACTGGTAATACCCATCTAGAGGAACTACACAACAAAAAATTGGTGCTTAGATCTCTATTCTAGTTCAGCAAATGGTACTGAACAGTCAGTTAAATATATGTTGTGCTTCTGAACTATGGAGATCATGTGCTAATTTAGATGAAAACGAAAGTAGCAAAAAAGCAATTTAAATACTTGTTCTCAGTGAGAAAAAAATGTGTGCTCCTGGGTGATAGAGAAAATAAAACGTCTGAATCTATATTAGGATTGCAGAGGTGTGAATTTAACAGTCAGTACCTAAAGAAGGTGAACGACAGCGAGTTTCTTCAGACAATTGGGGGCTTGCCGACTTTCCATTTGTTTCTAGAAAAGATGGAAATACTTGAACATATCGAGCTGGAACAATGCTGGAAACTCCGTGGAATAGGGATTGGTAATAACCGTCAGAAGTACCAACTACAGAAGAAAAGCAAGGCTGGTGAGAACTTCTGAAATAAGGAGCATGTTTGTGTTGGAAACAATCCAGATGGCGGAGAGTCACAACAACTAGTACCTGATGGATGTGCAAACTGGAATCTGGCGGCAATGGACGGACCTCCATTGACAGGTAAGTAGGGGATAACACCGCGAAACAGGAAAGGGGCCTGGTGGAAGCCTGGAACACCAGTGGCTATGGATGCAGGACCTGTAGCTCTGGGGAGAGAAAACCTCCAAGACGAACGGCAGGATGTGCAGCGGCCACCGTTCCAGGAAATCCCCCAGGGAGATTGGCTCGCAGCGAGATGTGATGGGCCCCACATCTCCTTGCAAGAGCCACAAGTCCGTCAATGGCAGCGACGTCTAGCAAGAGGGGACGCCAGCGCCTTCCGGCCGGGGGCGGTCGAGTCGGAGCGCCATGGTGCACCGCCACAACTTTTGACTTGCAACTGGATCTGGTTAACCTTCCGGGGTTAAGCAGCCATGGGGAGCGGGGAGGTTTGGAGATACGGTGAAGGGGATGGGACGGCTAGGGTTTTGTATTAGGACTCGCACGGCGGCGCCATGGGAAAGGAAGCTGGGAGGTTTGGAGCAATGGCGAAGGGGAAATATGTCTAGGCGTCGGTCTCTTGCCTGCCGCGCAAGGCCAAATTTTGCCTGGAACTTTTTGAACGGCTTCTGCAAGAGATTTGACATCCTACGCACGAGGCAAAATTTTGGGGCACACACTCACAGGCGAGGCGATTTTGGTTTGGCCTAATGGGACCCACAGAGTAAAGAATGGGGAATGGTTGCATGCAGTGTGGGGCCAGGAGCGAGATCGAGCTGCAGAGATAGACTCCGCGGTGCTTATAGGAGTGGTCCTGCATTTGTGCACTTGTATCTGAGCTGCTGCAGGTATAGAGTTGATACGGTCACACGTACGATTATCACGCTATCCACTGCTTTCTCTTAATTTTCGTCAAAGAAAGCTACGTAGTACCAGTAACGTGGTCAACGACAAAAAAAAGACATGATTGTCGTGTCGAAGCAGCGTCTTTAATGCAAATGTGATACTTTTGACATGATTCAGGTTGCCCGGCCCAGGAGGACGTGACATGAACTATTCCTATCGCAGGGCACCTATGATCAGCAGCAATCCAATTACTATCTAATTACCTGAGGAGTATACCATTGTGTGTCTGGTACGTACCCTGATCGTTGAGCAATTAATTTCAGGGATTAACGTCGTCGGGATGCAGATGCTGACGAATACATATGGTTCACAATTAAGCTTCCAATCAGCAGGATGATCCATAACTTGCAGAGCGAAAAAACCACTTGTACAAGCGGCTGCGTGGTGCGCTCCTTGTTCGTCTGGTGCCATGGGGATCCGCGAAAAGGTCCCACCTGCATGGCGAAAATGTCCCACCCTGTGAGTTTTTTTATTGTTGTGGGGCCTAGCTAGTCAACTACTTTGCTGCCTGGTTGCTCTGGCTTAGGCATTGGAAATCTGCCTCACCACCCAAAGTTGAAGTATTGCCTTGTCATCGCGAGGAAGATTTCGAGCTCACAAAAGGTCCCTTCGCGGATTGCCCCACGCTTTAAGGCACATTTTAACCACCCGAGCCATAGTCGTCGTCGGAACCCTAGCTCTAGCTCCCCCGTCGGAACCCTTGCGCCGCCGCCGGACCTCCACCTAGGCTAAGTCAACCTTGACGCTACAGCCACAAGAGGCAAAATCTAGGGCTACCTCTTCAACCAGGGAGCAATGGCGCATCTCGTGAACTGCGGCAATGCAGCGCTGGTCTGTAACTAGATCTGTTTTCTTTTTCTTTTTTTTTTGCTATTTTCACTACTCTATATGACACTACCTGATGAATATTGATACCTGAGCAGGTTGGAACATCATCCTTGGCAATGGGTAGTCCAAACCAAAACGTAGAAGTTGGGAAAATTGCATCATCTGAGGCGGATCCATCTCATCAATCACCGTTTGACCTGCTTGTTCAGGTCCGTTGTTGCTATTTTGTAGATCTAGGAACTACTACCTGCATATATCAATGGCAACTGAACAACAAACAAATGAAAGTATAGACTTAATTTCGTTACATTTTCGATGCTTAATGTTCTAGATTACTAGATATATACAGAGAACTTCTAGATTGGTTGTTGGTTTGGTTGACATAATCTATGTAGTAGCAGATTTTATCACTAATTTCTGTATCTATTGGTCTAGAAATTCGCATAATTCGCACACATTTAGTAGTTGGATGTGGGACATTTTCTTCCATTTGTGTGCTAAGGATGCTAGTCACTAGAATTGTTTCCTTCTGGCAGGGCAAGAACAATCAATCCACATCCCTCTAAAGGAAATGCTTGTTAGAGTAATGAAGAAGATGCCAGGGAAGAAAGAGCCTGTCTTCAAATGCATCAGACATGGCTTTGCTGCCTTTCAAGTTATGACTTAATGTGTCAGGATCACATGTTACAGTTGAGCCAGGTGTTGACCTTACAACGATAAGGGGTGATATTGCAGCTTCACCACACTTATCAGAGATTAGTGCAGTGAAGAAATCTTTTGATTACCTCGAAAAAAATCATTTTGTTCATGTTACTGACTACAGTAGTGAGGTGGCTGACGAGTACGAAGATATGAGTGTGTGGGGGGATGTGAACTCAGTTGGTTTTACAATTGGGAAAGTTCTGGCTGAATGGAGTTTGGTTATAGAAAAAATAGACAACTTTCAGATGCAGCTTGACAGGAACGAGGCAATGGAAACGACACGTGGAGTAAGGAGTGCTTCTAGTGATATTTATGCTGAATGCCAGAGCTTCATTGGTCCCTTGTTGTCAAGAAATCGTGGTAAGTATCAGGCTAGTGACTCTTAATATAGACAATATGATTCCAGCAGGTCCAACCACATAAGATTATCAAATGACAAGATAGCTAGGTTCAGGAAGAAGGTAATACATTAGTTCTTACATTTTTTGGATATTTTGGACAGGTTATAACTTGTCCTTCAATGACCTAAGTTATCTTTTTAACTCTACTTGCAGGCAGCAAGGCAGTTCATCAGCTTCACTTTGAAGGATGTGCTTGCTTTTGTTCTAAGTCAGCATGGGCTTAGAGCAGCTGAGTACAGCAATGAGCCATTAAGTGGTGGCAAATTCACTGGTGAGGTTATGATCGAGCTCCCTGAGATACAAGATGCTAGGTGTGGTGGTAGAACAAAGTTCCATGGTGGCATGTGTTTGAGTGCTGCTGAGGCTGAGGAAGCTGCTGCACATAAAGCATTGAGTTTTATGGAGTCCAAGTTAAAGCTGACCATTGTCGATATGAACTATGCTGACAAGGTGGAAGCTCAGGCAACCCATTATTCTATGGTGAACCTACTTCGTAACATGATCAGGCTTGCAGGTAATATTGAGGAAGATTGGTCTAACATGAATGATTATTTGGATGCTGGAGCTGATATGTTTGGTGGGCAAACTATGATGACAACACTTTCGTCAAATGCTGTTGTTGCTGCCATGAAGTTCTGTGAAGAAGCCATGGCGAAGCTCCGTGCTGATAGTGTCCGTTCATATAAAGCTGCTGCGGACAAGATGCAACAACTGAAGAAGTATTATCCCAGTAATGCCGAGTACAACGACTGAATATGCAAAATGATCATTTTGCAATTGCAATGTAATAGCTAGCTTAGTACTAATTAGAATTATTTAGACTACGTAATATTTCTTCGTGCGTGGTTGGTACTGATAAATTTGTGGTAACTTGAACTCATGGAATTATATGTAGTACTTTAAACTTCATTGTTTAATTTAGGTAATATTGAGTGGTCGTTTATTCAGTTTCTGTCTTTTGATCATGTGTTTGAATGTGTTATGCTTAATAAATCCCAGGTGATCAAGCCAAGTTGTGGTATCTATCATATTTGTTCACTTGTTTAGTATTCTTACAGTGGCTATCGCCCTCACTAGTGATTGCATGTCAGTTGGTAACACCAAATAAAATCTTGCAGCTTGTTTTACACAATATAATAGTGAGATGGTACTTTTAGCGTGAAGTACATTTTTTGCTTCACTGAATCGATCACGAAAAAAACAAGATTCCTACTAAAACAAATATATTTTTGACACAATATGTGGATTGTGGTACATTTTAGCCCCCACTAAGGATGTGAAATGTTCCGGTGAACAAATTTTATGGCCAGAACATTTGGAGATCTAAGAACATTTTGAAATCCACTGAAGCTAAAGAGTATCTTGACCCCCTAAGTGGGTTTTGGTGATTTAATGACACACACTTAAGTGGCTAATGATTTATCTAGTCCATGAGCAGGTATTAAAATTATATGTGGCATCAAGCACAGTTCATTGACCATACAAAAAGGAAGTGATGCTACAAAGGGTTCCTAAGAAGGCTCATTTATTTTTATGTTTTTGAATATGAGTCATAGGAATGCCGTACTATAAAGAGGGACAGGAAATGTGTCTTCCAGGAGTCGAACAGGTGCTCTAGTTGCTAAAACAAGACCTATGAGAGACACCTTTGCACCAACACATTCACGGGGATCTTTTCTTGGGTGCTGACCTTGGGAGGCCGGAGTATCCGGGTTTATCCCGGAGTCTCCAGACTTCCCGGAGTTTCCGGGTTTACCCCAGATACTCTAGGTCTTAAAGCTGTAACGGCTATATTCTGGGTGAGGGGGTATAAAAGCCCCCTCCACCCCTTCCTTTAACCCTCTCTCTTGCCATTTCAACCTGCAAACATTCAGACCTCATTTACTCCCTCCTTTACTCCCCTTGGCTCAAGTTTGGTGAGATTGTTGTCGGGATTTAAGAGGGATTGAAAGCAAGAGCTTGGAGAGTGCTAGTGAGCTAATTTCCCATCTCTAGAGCACCTCGTTCTTCGCTTGGTTGGCACACTTCGTGTTTGTTACTCTTGGAGCTTTGAGTTCCTAGCCGGCTAGGCATTGCCTTGGAGCATCCAAAGGTTGTGGCTACCGAAGGAAGTTTGTATCACCCCGAATTTGAGTAAGTAACTCTAGCTTGATCTTTGTGGTCGCTAGAGGGAGGAAAGTGACCTAGGTGTAAAGGTCCACCCTTTGTGGGTACCTCAACGGAGACGTAGACCTCAAGGTGTGAGGTTGAACTCCGGTAACAAATCCTTGTGTCTCTTGTGCTTGTTCATCTTGTTGTATGCTTGTTTCTTCCTTGAGCACATATCTAGGGTTTGGTGTCGATCTACTTTGTGTTGAGTTTCCTACGAGATTGGAGTGTATAAACAGGCTTGTCTCATCTCAGTGCATAACCTATTTTCACAGATTTACATTTGAGCAAGTTTAATTTCTGTCGAATTTGATTCCCCTCTGACAGGCTGGAATATCCGGACATTTTCCCTGATTCTTTGGATTTTTCGGAGTATCCGGAAAAATATCCGGAAACTCCGGACCTGATTTAACAACTGCGAAAAAGTTGTGATTTTTCAGGTTCGACTATTCACCCCCCCCCGCCTCTAGTCGACATCTTGATCCTTTCAATTGGTATCAGAGCCAAGTGCTCCGTATTTGAAGCTTAACCGCTTGGAGTTGAGAAGATGTCGAATCCAAGTGATCAAGCCCCACCTCTCGCCAAAGGTGATCCCGCCAACAACATCGTTGGCACACCTCCCGTCCTACCTCAAGGAGACAACACCTTTGGCGCAAGCACAAGTTATCAAGCGCATGGACATGATGATGATTCCTCCGATAGTGATGATGCAAGGTCCAACCGCTCCGCTCGACGACCATCAAGGGACTATACTCGAACCTCTTTCGATTATTCTCGTTTATCCTTTAACCATCCACCGGGTTCTAGCCACATTGGGAAGATACCCCAATTTGATGGAACCGGCTATTCCAAGTGGAAGAACTCGATGGAGGAGTATTTGATGGCGGTAAATCCCACACTTTGGACTATTGTGAACGGGGGTATTACCTTTCCTAGTGATGATGCGACGCTAACTCAAGAGCAAGCAAATGAGATACAAAGAAACTATCAAGCCATATGCATCATCAAGAGTTCACTCACGTCCGAAGAGTATGACATGGTGGATGGGTTGAAGTCCGCTAAAGAAGTGTGGGACACATTGTTCATTAACCATGAAGGGACAAAGCAAGTGAGAGAAGGAAGAATTCGAGCTTTGGAGAGTGAGCTCAATCAGTTTGTCATCAAGGACGATGAGTCTCCACAAGATATGTACAATCGCTTGAACAAGATCATCAACAAAATCAAGTCACTAGGAAGCACAAGATGGGGAAGAAGAGAAATGGTTGACAAGATCCTCTCCGCATACATGGCAAGGGATGTGCAACTCCCAACACTCATAAGGGAGGAGAGAGGCTTCAACAAGTTCACTCCGGCGGATGTGATTGGAAGAATGGAAGAACACCTCATCACCGTCAAGGAGTCAAAGCTTTCACAAGAAATGTCAAAGATGCATGAACAACTTGAGAAGAACAAGGGAGTGGCCCTCAAGGCATCTAGCAAGGAGAAGAGGTCAAGCTCATCAACTTCAAAGATCATGGTCGAGGAAGATAGTGATGAAGATAGTGACATGAACATGACTCCTGAGCAAATGGCTCTCTTTGTGAGGAAGTTCAACAAAATGTTCAAAAAGAGTGGCTTCTTCAACAAGAACAAGGACAAAGACAAGATCAAGACGAAGAGGACTTCCAAGAGACCATGCTTTGGATGTGGCAAGGAGGGTCATTTCATTGCGGAATGCCCCAACGTAAGAGTGAGGAGAAGAGATACCAACAAGAATGACAAGAATAAGAAGAAGGAAATTGGTGAAGCTCACTTGGGTGAAGAGTGGGATTCAAATGATGATAGCTCCGACTCCGACGTTGAAGCGGGTCTTGCTACCATATCCATTGGGGAACCAATCAACAAATCATCACTCTTTGAAGATCTCACAGATGATGAAGATGACTTCACACACACTTGCCTCATGGCTAGGGCTCCAAGGTAGACACTCCCACCCCGCCCCTAGATGATGATAGTGAAAGTGATTTTGATTTTGAAAAAATGATCACTAGCTTTGGTAAAAAGGCAACTAAGAAAATCATGCTTTTAATGAAAGAAATAGAGAATAGAGAAGGGACTCTACAGGTGCAAGAAGAACTCTTAGACTTGAGCGGGAGAAAACCATTGCCCTTGAGAATGCCCTTGTAATTGAAAAGAAGGGTTTCAAGGTGCAAGAGGACTTGCTCAAGAAAAAGGAGATAGAAGTTCTTAGCCTCAAGAAATCCCTAGCTAAAGATGAGTTGATAGTAGATGAATTAACTAGGGAATCTTTCCTAGCTAAGGATGCTTGCAAGAAACTTGAGGGTGAAAAGCTTGAACTTCAAAAGAGCTTTGATAGCTTAAAGACTAGTCACATAACATTAGAAGTTCAACTTGACAACCTCAAGAACAATACTACAACTTCATCTAATGATGCTTCCTCTAACTCTCAAACATCAACAAGCAATGGTTGTTCTAGATGTTATAAAATTGATATAAATGCTTGTGCTACTAATGTTGTCGAGATGAATGCCATGAAGAAAGAAATTGCTAGGTTGTCAAATTCCCTCATTGATGAAAAGAAGAAAGAACCTAAGAAAGGTGAGTTTGAAAACCACACCAAAGGCTTTGGGTCAAACTACATGAAGAAGTTTGGTTTTGCGGATGGGAAGGGGCTTGGTAAGCAAGAACAAGGTACAAAAGACCCCATCCCATTCATCAAGAACTACCACACCAAGGGTATGGGAACAAGAAATGTGGTACACGGTATGAAGTAATTGGGTGTCAAGAACTATGACAACCAAGTTATATACAACACTCCCATCAAGTTCAAAAGCAACCAAGCTACAACATATGCACCACAATCAAAGGCAAGCACCAAGCCAAACAAGTTAAGCAAGAAGTCCAAACCACATGCATCATAAGATAGCTTCTATGCCGATTATGTGTTGACTTGGAACCACAAGGGTAAGGTGGTTGCCAAGTATGTGGGACCCCGCACAAAAGGGACATTGATCAAAAGGAATGTGTGGGTGCCCAAGATTCTTGTGACTAACACTCTAGGACCCAAATCTACTTGGGTACCTGAAGGACCGATACGGCGAACCAGAGAGGGGGGAGTGAATGGGAGCTGATAAAAATTCTTCTCGAAGGAGATGGAAACTCCAACAAGATGAACACGGCTTCCAACACACGTCTCCGACTCACTACCAAGGTTGGTCGAGCCCACGTAGCCACTGGAGTGCCACTGGACCTAGGAACCAACACACCACCTTCCGACCCGAGAAACGCAGCGGAAAAACCAAACCTCGAGTCTACAGACCCACACCGGTCGGACCGGTGAGCACCACCGGCCGACCGGTCCCCGCCGGTGAAACTGAGCAACTTCCACTAAGTGGCTCTACACCGGTCAGACCGGTGAGACACACCGGCCAGACCGATTGCAGCCTGAAAGCCCCCAAGGCACCAAACAGGCCAACCGACCACCAAACTGACCCAAACTCGAAACAGCAGCAACACGAGACAACAACGAACACACCAAGACGTTCACCCGAGCAAAATCCCACCGAGGGTTGCACCGGTCAGACCGGTCAAGAGCACCGGTCAGACCGGTGTAGCCTGGGCAGCTCGGGATGAACAGCACCCGCGGGTCAACTCCCCCAAATCCAAATCTCGATCTCCCGAATCACTCCACGGACTTGAACGAGACTTTGGGGATATCAGGAACACCTCATGAGGAGTCCATAGCCAAGTTTAATCCCACCAAAACTCGTCCAAAAAGGAGAATCGAAGAAATCCCGTCGAAAGCACTTCCAACCCAAGAACTCAAGAAACCCCAAAATCGAGCACCTTTACTCACGGATTTGGGAGGGGAATCACAGCCCAAAGAACCACGAAGGGTTCTCACAAATTTCCCCCATCAAATCCCCAAGAGAAAAGTCCCGAAAACAACCCAAAGAAATCACCGAGAGAGGGCTCCGAAAATCACCACCAAGAACAACCGGGGAAAACACATCCAAACCTTGAGGAACCACGCCGAATCATCTATACATGAAACAAAGGTTCGTACAAGGTCTAGCAAGCCGCCCGATCATCCATCCCTCTCAACAAGATCTCTCTGTGAAGCTCTTTTGCTAGTCCTAAAGAAAACCTAAGGAAAATAGGTGGAAAATAGGAAAACTAATGAGCTAGGGTTCCAAGAGTTGGATGCCATCCTCTCACCTCTTGGGTTATATGGAGGCAACCGAATGTCTAAAATGCCCTTCTCTACTAACTAGGGATACAAGCCCCTCAAGGGCGGATTTGGAATTCTTGATGTCTTCACCATCGGACGGATGCCCGGCGACCGCACCCTGCGTAGCCTCGACGCAAGCCATGCGATCCCGACGCGTGTCCTCCGCTTCGAAGATTCCGAACTGCGTCGTCGCACACCGGTCAGACCGGTCAGACCCACCGGTCAGACCAGTCTGGCGCTGCTGCAGCTCCGTCTTCTTTTCTTCGGTCTTGGCTTTGTGGATCAACCAAGGAACCCAGTGGTTTTCTGGTGAACCACCGGAAACCCCGCGAACTCGGTGTAGCCTCCGCCAATCTCCACTCATGACTTGGCTCCCACGTAGTCCCGGCTCGACCTTGGTTTCGAGGCTCAACCAAGAAACCGTACACGACTTCATCTTGCTGTTCATGCCACCATGCGGCCCGCACTTGACCCCCGCCGGCCACCGGTCCCTCGAACGAAGCCTACTTGTCTTCTCCACACCTGGAGGCCTCACCGGCGACGACCTTTCGTGCTTGTCCTTCACCTGCACCAACACCAGTCAAGCCGCAACCTGCACCTGCAATACTTAGCCAAGAATCAGTCCACACAACGTTGTCAATCACTCATCACACAAGGAAGCGACCATCCACCGGTCCTCGAACCACACATGGTCCTCGATCTCCCCCTTGATGAGTGCATTGACAACACCCACACGAAAGTAACAAGAGAGAAAAGAAAGAGAGAAGAAACAAACAAAAAGAAACTCCAACAAGCGATCGAAAGCCAAACAAAGGCAAAGAGCAAGATCACTTGAAGAAGACAAGTCTCGGACCCCTTAGGCAAGGGCAACGGCTCGACACATCCGAGACAAAGCAAAGCTCAAGCAAAGAGCGCAAACCACCAAAACAAAACTCGAACAACCACAAAGAGCTCCCCCTGCACCAATGCACCTCCCCCTGGACGAATGCATGCAAGACACCATTTGAAACAGGGTAGCTGCAACAAAACAGCCCTGACCGGTCAGACCGGGCAACACCACCGGTCAGACCGGTGTGCAACATGTGAACAGAGCCAGCACTCACACCTGTCAGACCGGTGACCCTGACCGGTCAGACCGGTGCACATCAGAGCCCAGAAATGGCTCGAAACCACCTGAAAACCTTCTAAATGCGCCCAGCAAGCCATCTCAAGCTCAAACTTCCCCCCCTTGTTGGCAATGCATGAATCAAGCCAAAAATGCAAAACTTTCAACCTAGAGCTTCTCAAATAGACAAAATTCAACAAAGAATGCTACACATGTCCAAATGAGCAAGTTAGATACTCTACGGCTTCGTATCGATCTCAACTACATGATCACCAAGTTTCACAACCATTGGACGAAGCTAAGATGGATTTTGGCACTTTTGCGAAAAACTTGCCTCTCATGAGTAAAGTCCTAAACATGATCAAAGCATATCAAAATGGCAAAGCCACACAAACTTCATGCTAGGACAGCCATTCTAATCATAAGACCTTCACAAACACCCACAAGCACCTCATGTCATGTCAAAGCCACCGAGCCATGTGCCTACTTCTATGTATGAGACTTCTCATTGGTAGGCATCATGCAACAGTTTAGCACCCAAAGCAAATTAAAATTAGCACATATGACATGGGAGCACATTTCCAAGCATTTTTCATTTCATTTTCAGATTTGTAAATGGTACATGAAATGTCTTTGCGACAAAAAGGAACTTATGCTCCTCCATAAGATAAACCAAGAGGGCTAAACATTCATGATGGCAAATGAGCCTTTGGCCCCATATGATCAATAAACTAGCTATCCGATCCACAAATTAAGCATAGCAAGGCCACAAAAACATGTCAAGAGCATGTAAAGGCATTTACACATGAGAGAGCATACATGTGACATTTTTCAAAAGCATAGCTATCAACCATGGATTATTCATCAAGATCATCAAGAGCTAAGCCAAACTAACCATATCATACCAAACAAGCTCACAAAGACATATATCTCATTCCATGGTGAACAATGTATATGAGAGAAGCTTTTCCTAACCAATGCATATGATACAAAATGCATGCAATCTAAGATACAAGGATGCCTATACATCATGTTACATATGCCATGCCAAATGCAAGAAATGCACAAAGAAAAGCTATACATATGCTACAAAGGAGCTCCCACACACAAAGATCACAAACCACCGGCTCCTCGAGGGGAGGCAAAACGGGCTCGACACCACCGGCAAAAGAGAGCTCCCACACACCCAACTCAAGAAATCAAACACACACCAAGTTCCCCCGCAAATGAGTGAAAGTTGCTTGATCTAGGGGTTTGGTGAAAATATCGGCTAGTTGGTCATGTGTGGGTACATGGATCAAAGCTATCTTTCCTTTCTCTACGTTGTCTCTCAGAAAATGATACCTCACTTCTATGTGCTTGGTTTTGGAATGGAGCACTGGGTTCTTTGCAACACTTATGGCACTGGTGCTATCACACTGAAGTGGGACATGGGTATACTCCTCACCAAAGTCACTCATAGTGTAGGTGATCCAAAGGAGCCGAGAGCAACAACTAGCGGCGGCAACATACTCGGCCTCGGTCGTGGATTGAGCAACACTCGACCGCTTGCGGGAAGACCAAGACACCAAAGAAGAACCCAAAAGCGGCAAGTCCCGAAGTGGACTTCCTATCCAACCGACACCCGACAAAATTCGCGTCTAAAAAACCATGAAGCGCCAAAGAAGAGGACGCGGAGTACCAAAGGCCGAAGTCGGGAGTGTGACGCAAGTACCCGAAAATTCGCTTCACCGCTTGCGGATGCGAAGTCCTCGGAGACGCTTGAAAACGAGCGCACGGACACACCGAGAACCGTATGTCCCGCCTCGTCGCCGTCAAGTAGAGGAGTGACCCGATCATGCTCTGGTACTCCTTCTGGTCCACGTGTTCACCTTCCTCGTCCGCATCAAGAGCTGTAGTCGTACTCATCGGCGTCGTCATAGCCTTGGAGTCCTCCATCTTGAACTTCCGCACAATGTCCTTGGTGTACTTAGCCTGGTGCACAAATGTTCCTTCCTTTGATTGCTTGATTTGTAGCCCTAGGAAGAACGACAACTCGCCCATCATGCTCATCTCAAACTCCCTGCTCATATCATCTGCAAACCTTGCAACAAGAGAGTTAGACGAGCCACCAAAGACAATATCATCCACGTACACCTGCACAATCGGGATATCTCCGCCCGCCTCGAAGAAAAACAAGGTCCGATCGACCTTCCCCATCTCAAAACCTCTCTCAAACAAGAACCCCCTCAACCCGCCATACCAAGCTCTAGGCGCCGCTTCAACCCATACGGCCGCCTTCCTCAACTTGTACACCCGGTGGGGGTACCTCTCACTCTCAAACCCCGAGGTCGCCTCACATACACTTCTTCCTCCAACACACCATTCGGAAAGCACTCTTCACATCCATTTGGTGCAACTTGAACCCTTTAGCCACGGAAAAGGCTAGAAGGATCCTAATCGCCTCCAAACGGGCTACGGGAGCAAAGGTCTCCTCGTAGTCGATCCCCTCCTTCTGACTGAACCCTTGAGCAGCAAGTCTCGACTTGTTCCTCACAACCTCACCCTTCTCTCCCTCTTTGTTTTTCCACACCCACTTTGTACCAATCGGCTTACAACCTGGGGAAGGGTCAACCAACTCCCACACCTGATTCCACTCAAAGTTCTCCAACGCCTCATGCATCGAATTCACCCAATTGTGATCAGATAGTGCGTGTCCAATGTCTTTGGGTTCAAAAGTAGCAACAAACGCAGCATGAGAAAAATGGGAATTGTTTCGAACCCTCGACCGTTTAGTGCGTTCATTCATGTCGCCGATGATCCTCGAAGCTGGGTGATCCACTTGAACTCGCCGGGGAGGTTCTCGCCTCGAAGCTACCTCCCCCTCAACATCAGCTTCTCCTCGTACTTGATTTGTCGTCGTAGGTGTAGCAGAGGGTCCATCCATCATCGTAGTCGAAGTAGTGGGTACATGTTCAGCCGGGGGCACCGCACCGCCATCCTCATCGTCTCCATGTTCATGCTCCTCCTCCTGAAAGATCTCCTCGCCAAGCTCATCATCACCTGCACACTCAAAAACAAGCTGACTACGTGGCTCTGTCTCATCGAAGGTTACCTCGCAAGTCTCCACAATTTGGTTAGTTCAAGATTGAGCACACGATATGCTCTAGAATGAGATGCATAACCAAAGAAAATGCCATCGACAGACCTAGCCTCAAACTTATCCAACTTCCTGCCTTTCTTTAGAATGAAAAACTTGCAACCAAAGACATGGAAGTGACTCACCTTGGGTGTGCGACCATGCATCAACTCATAGCAAGTCTTCTTCTTGTGCACTCTGAGGTATATCCTGTTCGACACATAGCACGCGGTATTCACCGCCTCAGCCCAATACCTCCTCGGAGTCCTATGCTCATCAAGCATCGTCCGAGCCATCTCGCACAAGGTCCTGTTCTTCCTTTCCACAACACCATTCTGGGGAGGCGTATACGGTCTCGAAAACTGGTGCTCAAGACCCAAGTCATGGCAAAAGGTTTCAAAACGAGAGTTCCTGAATTCCGAGCCATTATCACTATGGATAGCTCGTATGGCATCTCCGTGCCTCTCGTTCCTCAACCTCAAGACTAGATCTCGAACAAAACCAAACGTCTCCCCCTTCTCCTCGAGAAAGAACACCCACGCATACCGAGAATAGTCGTCCACCACAACAAGGACATACCACTTCCCACCCGCGAGATCGCACACGAGCCGGGCCAACAAGGTCCATATGGAGCGGCTCGCATGGACGCTCAGTCATCACATCGGTGAGGGGCGGGTGAGAAGAGGCCACCATCTTGGCATGCCTACACGGAGCACAAACCAACTCTTTCTCAAGCCTCAACCGTGGCAATCCTCGGACCAAATTGAGTTTACTCAAGCGAGACAAAAGGTCAAAGCTCAAGTGACCCAACTTCCTATGCCACCTCCACAACTCACTCGAAGAACCAGCCAAGAAACAACGCTCCACACCCGAAGACTGAGAAAAATCAGCACGAAACACCTGACCCTCGGGAACGACCATACAGACAAGGTCCCCTCGAGAGTCCAAAATCTGAGAACCACCAGGCCGAAACAACACCTCAAAACCCTCATCCAACAACTGGGACACAGAAAGCAAATTGTACCCCAGGGATTGAACAAGAGCAACACGCCTTAGAGTGATCTTGTCACTCACTTTTATCTCACCTTCTGAAAGCACACGCCCACGCCCATTGTCCCCAAAGGTGATGTACCTCTTCGTCACCACCGGGACGAGACTTGAGAACCACCCCCTATCTCCGGTCATATGCCTCGAGCAACCGGAGTCAATCAACCAAATGTTCTTCAAGTCTCCCACCTGAAATTCAATAACTAGCACGTGAGCGAACAAACGACTCAGCACTGGGGTTAGTACCAAAAGAGTAAAACCAGTGCCGATCCATTTGCTCGAAAGTGGGGTTAGCACCAACCAAAGTATCTCTCCTACCAAAACTACCTCCACGAACACCACCACGGTAACCACCCTGAGGGAACCACCCCTCTCTGCCTGGAGGAGGACCAAATCCACGCAAGAAAGCCCGTGGAACGTCCTTCCTCTCCAACTCAAAGCCACGACTCCTTCGATCCCCGTATTGAGCACGAGATGGAGAACGCCTAGCAAACTGACCACCTGCACCCTTTCCAGCCCAACCACCAGAACCACGACCACCAGAAACAACCCTCGCACCTGTACGAGCTCGAAACCCAAACAAACGGTCTCGTCCCGGACACCGCACCGTCCGCCGGTGCCCCACACCGGCCCGACCGTGTGACCGGGCGCGAGCCGCCTCCAACAGCCTTCCGCTCTCCCCAAGCCCGAACTGTCCTCACACTTGCCTTGCCCCTGGGCATCTGCATACGAGGCTCAAGTACACCATCGGAAGGGTGGTACTTGTCCTTGTTAGCCCACTCCTTTGCCATTTTCTCCTCTCGCTTCCTCTTGAAGCAAAACTCCTCCTTATGGCCATCTTTCCCACAATAGCCACAATGGAACCTCACAAGCTTAGGCTTAGGCTTGGGATGTGGCTGCTCACTTGGTTTCTCTCCACTCAAACCCTCCACCGGTTTCTCACCACTAGCCTTCTCACTCTCCTTCCCAAAGAACACTTTCCTCGAAGTGCTCACAAACTTGATAGGCTTTTGTAGGTCATTTGTGGGTGTAGGAAACACGGGTGGAGCTGGGGTTGTGTCTAGTCGGTTCCTAAGATGGTTAGGTTTTGGAGGGAAATCATTTTTGTGGTGGGTTTTTGGTGGCTCCGGGATATTCTCTCCACTTCCCTCACCAACCTTGTTTGCCCCAAGTCCCTCACCATCTTGCCTCTTAAAGGCCTCGATCATCATCCTCAACTGAGGCTCATGACCGGACAACCAACCCATCAACTTCCTCAAGTCATCATTCTCATCCTGCAAACGATCAACATAATGTGCAAGCTCCAAATTTTTCAATGCATGCATTTCACAGGTAGAGCAAGATGTAGGCATGGGTTCCTTCAATTTAGCCTCGAGCGAACTAGTGTAAGCATGCATCTCATCAATCTTAGCATGCAAAACAGGGCAAGAAGTGCAAGCACCTAGCAAAGCAGGTCTAGACTTAAGCTCAGCCACTTCAACCCTAAGCACATCTAGTTCCTCACACTTGGAGGCATGCTTCTTCTTAAACAAAGCAAGATCAGCAAGGAATATAGAGCAATCAGCACAATCATTCTCATCTGAAACAACAGGGCTAGCCTTAAGGGAATCAATCTCAAGCTTGCTATCAAGCACCTGTGTCTCTAGCTCAGCCACTCTAGTCCTAGCATCCTCGAGTGAAGCCCTAAGCTCTTTCCTCATTTTCTTGGCCTCTCTAAGCATGTCATCACGGTTATCAAGCAAAGAGCCAAGCCTCTCATTCTCCTGGCGCAAGAAGGGAAGTTCATCACGCACCTCGTCGTCGGACTCAGAGTCCGAGTCGCTCTGTGAGCTCTTCTTGCTGCCGGAGCTCAGCGCCATGGTGCAGAAGCCATCTCTCGCGAAGCAGCTCAGCCGCTCAGGTTCTTGGATGACTTCTTGTTCTTGCGGCGATCTCCCTCGTCTTCACTGCTGCTCGAGCTCGAGGTGGAGTACGCGGAACTGGAGTCGATGTCGCTCGCTCCAACCATCGCTTGGGCCTTGCCTCGGCTCTCCTTCTTCCTCTATCGTCGCTAGTCCTTGTACTTGTTCTTGTGCTTGCTCTTGTGGTCGCGCCTTGACCGGTACTTGCCATCGTTCCTTGGCTTGTGCTTGTAGCTGTCCTTGTTCTCGGCCTTCTCCGGGCAGTCGGCGACGAAGTGCCCCGGCTTGCCGCACTGGAAGCAAGTCCTCGTGTTCCTCCTCATGTTCACGTGGTTCTCGTGCAGCCTCTCGAACCGCCTCGTCAACAGCGCCAGCTCGTCATCTCCAAGGTCGTCGAACTCTTCATCTGCCATAGACATCAAGGAGGAGAAAGAGAACATCCTGGTGGATGGGTTAGAGTTAGCCTTTCCTTTGGAACCACCAACGAGGGCAAGACTATGGGAATCAGTCGGTCCCTCGAGCTTGGCAGTCATGCCCCTATCCACCTCAGCCGACTTGAGCTTCGAGAACGGCTCATTCACCGTCGAGTGTCATACTTCTCCGACTCCACAATGGCCTCGAACTTTCCGCCCCAAATCGTACGATCCAAAGAGTGTAAGAGCTTGACCGCTCTATCATGATCATCGTACGGGAGCACGTCCACATTGGCCCTCATGTTGTTCACCACCACCGTGAACCTCTGAAACAAAGCATCGATGGCCTCACCGGGGAGATGAGTGAAGTTCTCGTACTCTCTCCGGTAAGTCGCATACATCCGTGCCTGAACCTGGGCGTTCCCAACATGAGCCTCCTTCAACACCACCCAAATACTACAAGCCAAGTGCTCGGTGTGCACCCGATCGAACTCAGGCTGACACAAAGCACGAGACAAGTAGTCGACCGCCTTATTGTTGGCGTCGAAGCTGTCCCTCGATCTGGAGCGAGCAAATCAACCGGTTGGACATAGCCTGTGTCCACCGTGACATCCCAAAGGATCTGACCCTTTCCGCGGAGAAAAGCACCCATCCGCTTGCTCCACATCTGGTAGTTCTTGCCATCGAAGTGTGGAGGACCCGAACCCCATTCCTGGTACGCCATCCTTGGATCTTAGACTGGTTAGAGTCAACAAAGACACGAACCGACTCTGATACCACTTGAAGGACCGATACGGCGAACCAGAGAGGGGGGGAGTGAATGGGAGCCGATAAAAAATCTTCTCGAAGGAGATGGAAACTCCAACAAGATGAACACGGCTTCCAACACACGTCTCCGACTCACTACCAAGGTTGGTCAAGCCCACGTAGCCACTGGAGCGCCACTGGACCTAGAAACCAACACACCACCTTCCGACCCGAGAAACGCAGCGGAAAAACCAAACCTCGAGTCTACAGACCCACACCGGCCGGACCGGTGAGCACCACCGGCCGACCGGTCCCCGCCGGTGAAACCGAGCAACTTCCACTAAGTGGCTCTACACCGGTCAGACCGGTGAGACACACCGGTCAGACCGATGGCAGCCTGAAAGCCCCCAAGGCACCAAACAGGCCAACCGACCACCAAACTGACCCAAACTCGAAACAGCAGCAACACAAGACAACAATGAACACACCAAGACATTCACCCGAGCAAAATCCCACCGAGGGTCGCACCGGTCAGACCGGTCAAGAGCACCGGTCAGACCGGTGTAGCCTGGGCAGCTCGGGATGAACAGCACCCGAGGGTCAACTCCCCCAAATCCAAATCTCGATCTCCCGAATCACTCCACGGACTTGAACGAGACTTTGGGGATATCAGGAACACCTCATGAGGAGTCCATAGCCAAGTTTAATCCCACCAAAACTCGTCCAAAAAGGAGGAATCGAAGAAATCCCGCCGAAAGCACTTCCAACCCAAGAACTCAAGAAACCCCAAAATCGAGCACCTTTACTCACGGATTTGGGAGGGGAATCACAGCCCAAAGAACCACGAAGGGTTCTCACAAATTTCCCCCATCAAATCCCCAAGAGAAAGGTCCCGAAAGCAACCCAAAGAAATCACCGAGAGAGGGCTCTGAAAATCACCACCAAGAACAACCGGGGAAAACACATCCAAACCTTGAGGAACCACGCCGAATCATCTATACATGAAACAAAGGTTCGTACAAGGTCTAGCAAGCCGCCCGATCATCCATCCCTCTCAACAAGATCTCTCTGTGAAGCTCTCTTGCTAGTCCTAAAGAAAACCTAAGGAAAATAGGTGGAAAATAGGAAAACTAATGAGCTAGGGTTCCAAGAGTTGGCTCCCATCCTCTCACCTCTTGGGTTATATGGAGGCAACCGAATGTCTAAAATGCCCTTCTTTACTAACTAGGGATACAAGCCCCTCAAGGGCGGATTTGGAATTCTTGATGTCTTCACCATCGGACGGATGCCCGGCGACCGCACCCTGCGTAGCCTCGACGCAAGCCATGCGATCCCGACGCGTGTCCTCCGCTTCGAAGATTCCGGACTGCGTCGTCGCACACCGGTCAGACCGGTTAGACCCACCGGTCAGACCGGTCTGGCGCTGCTGTAGCACCATCTTCGGTTCTTCGGTCTTGGCTTTGTGGATCAACCAAGGAACCCAGTGGTTTTCTGGTGAACCACCGGAAACCCCGCGAACTCGGTGTAGCCTCCGCCAATCTCCACTCATGACTTGGCTCCCACGTAGTCCCGGCTCGACCTTGGTTTTGAGGCTCAACCAAGAAACCGTACACGACTTCATCTTGTTGTTCATGCCACCATGCGGCCCGCACTTGACCCCGCTGGCCACCGGGTCCCTCGAACGAAGCCTACTTGTCTTCTTCACACCTGGAGGCCTCACCGGCGACGACCTTTCGCACTTGTCCTTCACCTGCACCAACACCAGTCAAGCCGCAGCCTGCACCTGCAATACTTAGCCAAGAATCAGTCCAGACAACGTTGTCAATCACTCATCACACAAGGAAGCGACCATCCACTGGTCCTCAAACCACACATGGTCCTCAGTACCTAAAACACAAGCATAACTTGTTTTGTAGGCATACTCCTCCGGTGGAACAAAATGGGTGATTGATAGTGGTTGTACAGATCATATGACCGGGGAGAAGAAAATGTTTACATCTTGTGATATGATTGAAAATCCTACGGAAAGAATTGCCTTTGGAGGTAATGGTGGAGGAACAGTTGTTGGTCTTGGTAAAATTGCTATCTCAATCAATCATTCAATTTTCGATGTTTATTTAGTTGAATCTTTGGACTACAATTTGTTGTCCGTTTCACAACTTTGTGAGATGGGTTACAATTGTTTGTTCACCAATGAGGGTGTGACCATTTTTAGAAGGGGCGATGACTCCGTTGCCTTTAAGGGTGAACTCAAGGGAAGGCTTTACTTGGTGGATTTTTCATCGGATAAAGCCCAACTTGATACATGCTTATTGGCAAAGTCTAGCTTGAGTTGGCTTTAGCATCGCCGACTAGCTCACGTTGGGATGAATAATCTCAATAAACTTCTAAAGGGGGAACACATCCTAGGACTAACAAACGTTCATTTTGAAAAAAAAAAGAATTTGTAGTGCTTGTCAAGCAGGAAAGCAAGTTGGTGTTTCTCACCCCGCTAAGAATGTGGTCACCACCACAAGGCCATTGGAACAACTTCACATAGATATCTTTGATCCAATGGCTTATGTTAACATTGGAGGGAACAAGTATGGATTTGTCATTGTTGATGATTATTCTCGGTACACTTAGGGTATTCTTTATGAAGAACAAGAGCAAAGTTCATGAAATATTCAAGAAGTTTGCCACAAGATCCCAAAATGAATTTGATGTGAAGATCAAGAGAGTGAGAAGTGACAATGGCACCGAGTTCAAGAACACCAACATTGAAGAGTATCTTGATGAAGAAGGCATTGGTCATAAACTCTCCGTCCCATATACTCTACAACAAAATGGGATAGTGGAGAGGAAGAATAGAACTCTCATTGAAGCCGCAAGAACCATGCTTGATGAGTACAAGACTTCGAATAGTTTTTGGGCGGAAGCAATCAACACAGCATGTCATGCTATCAACCGTTTGTATCTTCACAAGCTTCGCCACAAAACCGCTTATGAGCTCCTAATCGGTAAAAAGCCTAACATGTCTTACTTTAGAGTTTTTGGTTGTAAGTGCTTCATTCTTAACAAGAAGCCCAAAAGCTCTAAATTTGCATCAAAAGTTGATGAAGGTATCTTTCTTGGTTACGCCTCAAACGCTCAAGGATATCATGTCCTCAACAAAACCACCGGTTGTGTTGAAGTCATGTGCGACTTGATGTTTGATGAATCTAATGGCTCTCAAGAGGAGCAAGTTGATGAATTGTGTGTAGGCAAGGATGTACCTGCTGAAAAGGCTATAAGAAAGATGGATATCGAAGAAATCAAGCCTCAAGAAGAAGATGATGAGGACTGCGAAATAGAAGAAGCAGCAGTTCTACCTCCCACTGCGAACCCCGGAGTATCCAAAGAAAAATCCGGAGATTCTGGGTTTTTCGGAAACTCTGGAGAAAAGTCCAGAAATTCCGGACCTGCTGCTGACACTTCACAAGGCAGTCAAGAAACTGAGGATTTGATTCAACAAGAAGTTTCTGACCCACATCCAAGAGTTCGACAAAGTGTTCAACAAGATCATCCCGTTGACAACATTCTTGGAAGCATCTATAGAGGGGTAAAAACTCGTTCAAGATTAGCAAATTTTTGTGAACATTACTCGTTTGTTTCCATGTTGGAACCTATTAGGGTTGAGGATGCTCTTGGAGATGCCGATTGGGTGATGGCCATGCAAGAAGAGCTCAACAACTTCACTAGGAATGAAGTCTGGTCCTTGGTGGAACGCCCCAAACAAAATGTGATTGGAACCAAGTGGTTGTTTCGCAACAAGCAAGATGAAGATGGCGTGGTGACCAAGAACAAAGCTAGATTGGTGGCAAAAGGGTACACTCAAGTAGAAGGCTTGGACTTTGGAGAAACATATGCACCGGTGGCAAGGCTTGAAGCAATTCGCATACTCTTAGCTTTCGCCACCCATCACAACTTCAAACTACATCAAATGGATGTCAAGAGTGCCTTCTTGAATGGTCCAATCTCCGAAGAAGTCTATGTTGAGCAACCACCGGGCTTTGAAGACCCTCAATTTCCCAACCACGTCTACAAGCTCCATAAGGCGCTCTATGGGCTCAAGCAAGCCCCTATAGCATGGTATGAATGCCTTAAGGAATTTCTCTTAAAGAAATGCTTTGAAATAGGCAAAGCCGATCCTACTCTCTTCACTCGTAAACAAGGCAATGATTGTTTGTATGTCAAATATATGTTGATGACATCATATTTGGGTCTACTAATCAATCTTGGGTTGATGATTTTAGTAGGATCATGACCAAAAGATTTGAGATGTCTGTGATGGGAGAGTTGAAGTTCTTTCTCGGTTTTCAAATCAACTAACTCAAGGATGGCACATTCTTAAGTCAAACCAAGTACACTAATGATATGCTCAAGAAGTTTGACATGAACAATGCCGAGCCCATCAAAACACCTATGCCATCCAATGGACATCTTGATCTAAATGAGGAAGGCAAAAGCATCGACCAAAAGGTATATCGCTCCATGTTTGGTTCTTTACTTTACCTTTGTGCATCTAGGCCCGATATTATGCTTAGTGTGTGCATGTGTGCAAGATTTCAAGCTAATCCTAAGGAGTGTCATCTAATGGCCGTTAAGAGAATTTTTAGATACTTGGTTCATACTCCTAACCTTGGTTTATGGTATCCTAAGGGCTCCACTTTCGATCTACTTGGCTACTCCGATTCGGACTATGCCGGTTGCAAAGTAGATAGAAAGAGTACATCCAGGACTTGCCAATTTCTTGGGAGGTCTTTGGTGTCTTGGAGTTCCAAGAAACAAAACTCCGTTGCCCTTTCCACCACCGAGGCCGAGTACGTTGCAGCCGGCGCTTGTTGTTCTCAACTACTTTGGATGAGGCTCACTTTGAGAGACTTTGGTTGCAAGTTTAGCAAGGTGCCACTCTTGTGTGACAACAAGAGTGCCATTAAGCTAGCTAACAACCCCGTAAATCACTCAAGAACAAAGCACATAGACATAAGACACCATTTCTTGAGATACCACGAAGCCAATGGAGATATCGCTTTAAGCCATGTGAGCACCAATAAGCAACTAGTCGATATCTTCACAAAGCCTCTTGATGAACTAAGGTTTTGTGCTTTGAGGAGTGAGCTAAATATCTTGGATTCTCGTAACTTGGATTGAGATCATGCACATGTTTTAATGATCTAGTCTAGGGCTTTGAAAGCAAAAGATTTGTGAAAAGCTTGTGTTGAATTTGTTTTGAAAAAATTGGATCTTCTAGAGTACAACACTTGGACTATTGTTCCTATTGCTTGCTTGTGGCTAGTTCAAAGTGTTGATACTGCTCAAGCTCACATATACTACATATATAACCTTCCAAATCTATCCAAAATCAAATTCCTTGCAAATCTACTCGCTGGACTAAGGGGGAGCGGAAACTCTGGAAAATTTCCCAGAGATTCCGGGTTTCTCGGAAACTTCGGATCTGGCCCGGAGTGTCCGGACCTTTAGCGTATATATACATCATTTTTACCGCGGTTGACTCATCCTTTATCTTTTACCGTGTTGACTAGCCTCCCCTTACTCCCGTCGCCTCCCCCTCGCCCTCTCCTCAACCCCTTAGGCGATTTTCATTTTCCACCATCGAAATCAAGTGCGAGTGAGAGATTGAGGGCTCCAAGGTGTGGAGATCGAAGATCCACTCAAGATTCGAAGGATTGAAATCTCTCCCTCTCTCTCCCCAAGGTATCTCTTGAAAAACTTTTCTCGATCTACTTCCCTAGGGTTGTTCTTGTCGTATCCTCTTAGGGAATAGGTAGAGAATACTCCATAGGCTCTAGATCTGCAATATCTCACAGTTTCGATGGTTGTTTCGTGCAACATTGTGAGTTAGGGTTTCGGGTGTGAAACCCGGAAACTCCGGGCTTGAAAAAACCGGGACTCTTCGGACTTTCCGGAGTATCCGGATTTTTTCCCAGTCTTCGGGGTTCACACTGTAAACCCTAAATCACAGTGTTGTGTATCTCTTCTATTGATCATCTCTCACTTCCATATCATGTTACTTATCCAGAAAATGCGAGTGAAAATCCATCACGAGACCGAGGAGCCCTCCACCCAAAGGAGGACCAAGGCTAGGCATGACCCCGCCGCTTTACGGGCCGTGCAAGAGGCCTTGGAAGAGGGATCTCAGCGCAGCTCTAGGCCAAGAAGAGGTGCTCCCTCACCCTCCTATGCCGAAGGGAGTAAAGAAGAGATAGAGGAAGAGGAGGAGGAGAGGACCGAGAGTGATGGTGGTGAAGAGGAGGATGAGACATATGAGCAGTCACCTGAACCTCCTCGTCGCCATGGGAAGGGGCCAGCTAAAGAGAAAACCCGCTACAAGCCTCACCCCAAAAAGAGCCGCCAAGCCCCCTATGTCCATCAAAGCCGTGCCGCTACTCGCATTTCTCCCAAACACAAGCAAGGAGTAGCAGCCCACATTTGCCCCAAAACACCTCCTAGACTCATCCCTACCCTTCCACCAAACGTCCGGGTAGTTGACACTCCTATCAAACTTAGGGAGCCCGGATCCGTACTTGGCTTTGTGAGGACCAGGAGCGTCCCAGTAGTCGATGGATGACCGCTCCTCAGTGATGAGTGATTGACAACAGGTGTTGGACTGACTCTTGACTTAGTGCGCAGGTGTAGGCTGCGGCCTAGTTCGTGTTGTTGCAGGTGAAGAACGGGCGCGAAAGGTCTTCAGCCTTGAGGGGCCTCCGGGAGATGGAGAGACAAGTAGGCTCGGTTCGAGGGACCTGGTGGACAGCGGGACTAGGTGCGGGCCACATGGTGGCGATACGAGCAAGACGAAGTCATGGACAATCGAGCCGGTGCACGGTGGCGGTCGAGTCAAGTGGTTTGGCGGGAGGCCGGACGGAGCACGCGGGGTTTGGTGGTTTGCCCACAAAACCATCAGAGGACAGTTTCTTGGTTTGGGCCTCAAAACCAAGTCCGAGGGCCCAACACGACGGAGATGGGATCCGGGCGTGTCGGGAAGGTTCGAGGCGGAGGCACGAGGCGGGATAGCATGGCTTGCGTCGGGAGAACGCGGGGTGCGGCGAAGGCGTGGCCGTCCGATGGCAAGACCCACAAACATTACCTAAATGCCCCTGCGTGGGTTGTATCGCCAGTAGTTGAGTTAGGGGTAGTCGAGTCATTTACCACTCCGGCGGGACCTGATATATAAGCCATGAGTGTGTGTGGATGGCTCTCTCCCTCCGCGACTTAGGGTTTCATTCCCCCTTCCCATTTCTTAATTTCGTAGCTATTTTTTTCTCCTATTTCTCTAGGCTAGCATGAGAGCTTCATGTGAGATTTGTTGAGAGGGATGGATGCTAGGGCGGCATTCTACACCTTGTGAATCTTTCCTGGTTTGTATAGAAGATTCGGAGTTGTGTTTTTCATGGTCTTTTTGTGCTTGTTTTCGTGCCTTTGTTCTTGGTGTGATTCCGCGAATTTGAGTTGGTTTCTCCCCGGATTTCTTTGAGGGAAACATGGATGGATGCCTTGTACACCTTTGTGATTGATCTTGTGCCCTCAAACGCCGGGAAACCACTTCGATTCAAGGAGTTTCGGTCGGAGCTCTAGCTTTTGGTGGTGCTCAAAGGATTCGCCCGGTGATTTAGGGAGTTAGGAGGCAAGATTTTTGGGCTATAGCATCCTTGTATGACGCTTTTCAAGTCCCCAAACCCTTGTCTCTACAGCTTCTACCGTTTGGGAAATCCGATGATGATTTGGGGGAGTTGACCTTCGGGGTCGTGCAGTTTTCTGCTCTGTCCGCACCTCGCGAACGGTCCGCGAGGACCAGGCGGACAGTCCGCGCCGTCCCTGTTCTTTGGGTGTTCTTCGTGTTCTTGCTCACCTTTAGTTTCGATCCGTCGTGGCTTTGAGTTTTCGTTGGGGAAAGTTTCGGACGCTCCGCGTGTACCGGGCGGACGGTCCGCGGGTGCCTGGCGGACAGTCCGCGTGCTCCCCGCGGACGGTCCGTTATTCGGGGTCGTCTCTGGAGGTTCTGTTTGCTTTTTCGGACGGTCCGCGGCGCAGGGCCGGACAGTCCGCGGTGTGTGTGCGGACAGTCCGCGGCAGCAGGCCGGACGGTCCGCGTGGCCCGTGTGGACGGTCCTCCCCTCATGGACGGACGGTCCGCCAGAGCCTGAGTGCTTTGTCTCTTGGTTCGATTCCTCCTTTCCTTTCTCGTGCTTCCGCGTGTGCTTCAAGGAATCGTTCCTAAGACTAGAGGTTAATCCATAACCTCGTTGTCTTGACGATTGGCATGTGATTCGATCCATCACTTGTGTGTGACCGGGATTTGACTAGGGTATAGGCCGGGTTCTTTGAGAAGAATTTTTATCAGCTCCTATTCACTCCCCCCCTTTCTAGTCGCCATCTGATCCTACAATTGGTATCAGAGCTTGGTGCCGGATTCTTTACGACTTTGACAAGTCTTGAATCCTAAGATGGCGTACGTTGAGCGGGGCGGTCCGCCGCACTTCGATGGGAAGGGTTACCACAAGTGGGCGGCTCGTATGATGATCTTTCTTTGTGGCAAGTTGTTGGATTTCATTGTGCTTGACAAGACCTATGCTATTCCGGTCAACATCCATACTCTTATGGTGACCGATGCTGGTGCTAAGGCCAAGTATGAGGCAAATGCAAAAGCCGTTGATCACTTGGTCCGAAGCTTGTGTGATCCAGAGTTTGAGCGTGTTCGCCATTTGAATCTTGCTTGGCAAATTTGGGAGAAGTTGTTGGTTGCTCACGGTGGTGATAACCATGTGAAGGCTCGCCTCTTTGTTTCTTACCGGATGCAATATGAGAACTTTACTCAACTTCCCGGTGAGGACATTGATGCGATGTTCCAGAGGTTCACCGCCATCGTGAACAACATGAAGGCTAATGTTGAGGATTTTCCCTACACTGAGCATGATCAAGCTCTGAAGCTCTTGCATATCTTGGACCCAAATGTTTGGGGTGCTAAGGTTGAGGCCATCAAGGAGTCTGGGCAGTATTTGACTATTGAGTTGGATGACCTCTTTTCAAAGCTCAAGTCGGCTGAGGTTGACAGGAAGTTGCAATCCAAGCATGAGGGCTCGACTGATCATAGTCTTGCTCTTGTGGGCGGATCAAAGGGCAAAGCCAACACTAACCCTTCCTGTCGACAGTTTTCCTTGTCTTCTCTTATGTCTATTCCAGATGAGGAGTTTGATGTGCTGGGCGAGGAGGAGCTGGCCTTGCTCTCAAGAAGGTTTGATCGACTACACGAGAGTCAGAGGAATGCAAGGCGGAGCTTAGGGACGTGCTACAAGTGTGGCAAGCGTGGCCACTTCATCGCCGAGTGCCCGGAAGCGGAGGAGAACAAGTTCAAGATGAGCGAGTACAAGGCGCACCCGAGGCGTGAAGACAAGTACTCCTCCAAGGGCAAGCACTTCAGCAAGTCCAAGAGCAAGGACAAGGATAAGCGGCGACCGAGCAAGGGCGGTTACAAGAAGGACAAGGCAAGAGCCATGGTGGCCGGTGCAAGCGAAGTCGACTCAAGCTCAAGCGACGCGCAGTCAAGCTCAAGCAGTGAAGATGAAGACGTCGGGAGGCGCAAGGGCAAGAAGAGTGCAAGCCAGAACCGCAGTGGATTGAGTTGTGTGGCGCTTGGAGGCTTTTGTGGGATGGCCCATAGCTCGAGCAGCAAGAAGAGCGAGAAGGAAGATAGTGACTCCGACTCGGAGGATGAGTAAATCGTGACCCCGACTCTTTGCTTGCTGAGATCACTAGGTTGAATGGCTTGATTGACAACCGTGATAGTGTGTTGAGAGATGCTAAGAAGATGAGGAAAGATCTTAGGGCTCAACTTGAGAATGCTAGTGAGAAAGTAGGAGAGTTAGAGTCTAAATTGCTTGAATTGAAACTTGAGAATGACTCTTTGAAACTTGCTCCTACTATTTCTGATGATGTCGAATGCACTGAGTGTGATGCATGGTCGAATGAGATCAAGTTGCTTAATGAGAAGAATGCTTCTACTTTGGCTAAACTAGATGCTCTTAGGACTGAGTATGATGAGCTTGAGGCTATACCCACTTTGCTTGGTGCTTGTAAATCATGTCCTACTATGCATGCTAAGCTTGTTGATGCTCGTTCTACTATTAGCACGTTGGAAGCTTCTTTGAAATCTCCTGTTGTCAATGCATGCACTAGCTATGATGAAGTTACTTTGCGCAATCTTGAACTTACTTCCCGTTTGGATGTCATCTATGAGGAGAATGATTATTTGAGGAAGGTGTTGGGTTGGTTGTCTGGGCAGGAACCTCTATTGAAAATCATGATTGAGGAGTTCAAGAGAGCTGATGGTCGTGGTTTGGGTTTTGAGAAGTTGGGTGAGAAAGTGGGAGAGAACAGTGGGGAGAGTGTATATGAGAAGTGTGTTGAGTCTAACCCCGAGTTTGAGGTGATCGGAGACATCCAAGTCCCACTTCCAAAAGCACCCAAGAACACTTTCACACCAAAGCCCAACCACCTTTGCAACAAGCTTGACACAACCCAAGATCCACCCAAATTTCCACCCAAAACAAATGACTTCCAGAAACCCGTGAAGTTTGTGAGTGAGAAGGGTGAGAAACCTAGAGAGAAGCCAGAGTCAAAACCAAAACCCATCCCCTTCAGATGTGAGTATTGTGGCAAGGACAGACACCTAGCAGAGTTTTGCTACAAGAGGAAGAGGGATGAGAGGCTTGCTAGGGAGCAAGCAAACCAGGACAGGTATCGCCAGTCTCATGGTATTCCTGAGCCTAGAGTGCCACTTCCACGTGGTGTGGGAAGTGTGAGGAGTGTTGGCATGTTCCCACAGAGAGGTGGTGGTGCGAGGTTTGAGAGGAGAGATGATGGTGTGCGTGCTGGTGAGAGGTTTGGTCGGACTCGTGGTGGTTTTGCTGGACGTCCTCCTACTCGTCCTCAATACGGGTCTAGGGGAGATGATCGCAGCTTTGGGTTCCAGAGGACCTACAGACCACGTTTTCCCCCTCGTGGTGGTCGTACTCCTTCCATGGGACATGGGAAGTTTGGTGGCAAGGGAATGATGTTTGCTAACCCCTCTTTTGAGCAGATGGCTCGACACTGGTTCAACTTTCTTTGTGCTAATCCCAGTGTCGAGTCGCTAGCTCATTCTCATTCCTGTTTCTGACTACAGGCAGGAGGCTTGGAGAACATTTGGTTGATCGACTCCGGATGTTCCCGACACATGATCGGAGACAAGAAGTGGTTCTCCAGCCTCACCCTAGTGAAGGAAAAGATGTACATCACATTTGGGGACAATGGACGAGGAAGGGTGATGTCTGAGGGTGTTGTGCATGTGAGTGACAAGGTAACGTTGAAGAGAGTTGCTCTTGTGAAGTCTTTGGGTTTCAATTTGCTTTCGGTTTCTCAGTTGCTTGATGAGGGTTTTGAGGTGCGTTTCAAGTCTGGCGAGTCTCGTTTGCTGGATTCTCGAGGTGATCTTGTCTGTATGATCATCTCCGAGGGTCAGATTTTCAGGGCTGATTTCTCTCGTTCTTTGGGTCCTGCTCACTGTTTGATGGCCAGTCCTTCTTCTGATTTGTGGAAATGGCATAGGCGGTTGGGACAATTGAGCTTTGATTTGGTTTCCAGCTTGAGTGGTCTTGACCTTGTCCGAGGATTGTCGAGGTTGAAGCTTGAGAAGGATTTGGTTTGTGCTCCGTGTAGGCATGGCAAGATGGTAGCCACTCCCCATCCACCCCTGACCGATGTCATGACCGAGCGTCCGATAGAGCTGTTGCACATGGACCTTGTTGGGCCAGCTCAAGTTCGCTCGGTGGGTGGGAAGTGGTATGTCCTTGTTGTTGTGGACGATTACTCTCGCTATGCCTGGGTGTTTTTCTTGAAGGATAAGAGTGAGACATTTGGTTTTGTTCGAGACCTGATCGTGAGGTTGAGAAATGAGAGGCATAGGAATGCCATTCGAGCTATCCGCAGTGATAATGGCTCAGAGTTCAAGAACTCTCGTTTTGATGCCTTCTGTCGTGATCTAGGTCTTGAGCATCAGTATTCGACCCCTTATGTGCCCCCTCAAAATGGAGTCGTGGAAAGGAAAAATCGGACTCTTTGTGAGATGGCTAGGACGATGCTCGATGAGAACAGGCCTCCTAGGAGGTATTGGGCTGAGGCGGTCAATACGGCTTGTCAAGTCTCCAACAGGATTTTATTGCGAGCTTTCAAGAAGAAGACCTGTTATGAGCTTATGCATGGTCGGGCAACCAAGGTGAGTCATTTCCGAGTCTTTGGCTGCAAGTGCTTTATTCTTAAGAAGGGAAAACTCGACAAGTTTGAGGCTAGGTCTAGTGATGGTATTTTCTTTGGATATGCTAACCACTCTAGAGCCTATAGGGTGCTTAACCTTGAGACTAACAAAATCATGGAGACTTGCGAGGTAACCTTCGACGAGACAATGCCATGTACCTCTCTTGGCTTTGAATGTGCAGGTGAAGAGGAGATGGCCGAGGACATCACATCGACAGGCCGTCAAGAGGATCTTCAGGTACCTACAGTCTGCCCCTGGTCTTGGCCTTTGGTATTCGTCCTCCTCGACTCTTTCTCTTCATGGTTTTTCCGATGTGGATTTTGCTGGTTGTCGAGTCGAGAGGAAGTCTACTTCTGGTACTTGCCAGTTTCTTGGGTCTTCGTTGGTTTCATGGTCTTCCCGCAAGCAGTCTAGTGTAGCTCAGTCTACCACCAAGGCGGAGTATGTTGCAGCCGCGAGTTGTTGTTCCCAGCTGTTGTGGATTTCATACACTTTGAGAGACTTTGGTGAGGAGTGCACCCAGATCCCTCTTCTCTGTGATAGCACCAGTGCCATAAGTGTAGCTAAAAACCCAGTGCTTCACTCCAGAACCAAACACATAGAAGTGAGGTATCATTTCTTGAGGGACAATGTGGAAAAAGGAACCATTTTGTTGAGTCATGTCCCTACCCAAGATCAGCTAGCTGACATCTTTACAAAGCCTCTCGACCAAGCTACATTTGTGCGCTTGAGGGGGGAACTTGGGGTTTGTTGCCCTTTCTAGTTGATTCTTGGGGGATTTTCTTCTTGTACCATATGTATCATACCATGTTTTACTTTGATGTATATACATGCTTTGCTTGATGTACAAACCATGGTAGGATAACCATCTTGTCATATATCATGTTGCATTTGTATCATATTGCATTTTAGGATGATGAGCTTCCTTCATATGCCTTATTTGAGTCTCTTTGGCTATTTGTGAGATATTGGTCATATGTGTGGAGAAATGGTGATGTGAGGCTATGCTCTTGGAATATTTGAGGTATATCTGTGGTGAGATAGCCCTTTTTGAAATAAATGCTAATCTTGACTAATTTTTGGTGAAATGTGCTCCACTCATGTGTAGTAGTGTATCCATGTCATAGTTTGGTCTAAATGTGCTTTTCATGCTTAGATTGTGCTTGGATGTCTTTTTCTTGCAATTGGGCCAAAGGCCGATATCATTGTGAATGTTTAGCCTATGTTGCATTCATGGAGGAGCATAAGCTTCTTTTTGCCGCAAAGGCACTTCATGTACCATGAAATGAATTAATCTTGAAAAGAAGTGTGTATGCTTGAAATATGCTCCATCCATCATGTCTATGCTTAAAATGACTTATCTTTCTCATATGGGTGCAAAACATGTTGCATGATGTTCACCAGTGGAGAAGTCTCCCCGAAGTGGACACATGGATCATGAGCTTTGACATGACATGCTTTGCTTTATGGGTGTTTACAATGATCTTTTGCTGAGAATTTGATATCCTTGTATGATCTCTGAACGGTATGCATGTTTGTGGTTCAAGTGTGACATGGATAGGCTTTTACATGTGAAGCGAGTCTTCTTTTGGTAAAACTGCTTAAATCTGAAAATTTTGCTTTGTCACATGCTTGTATTTTCATATATTACTTGTGTCAAGGCTTTGACTATGCTATGATTCACATGGGTGATCTTTGTCTCATTTCTAGCCTTTGACACTAGTTTTGGCCTATTTGAGAAGCTCATGTAGATGTTTATATGCTTTGTTTTTCATTCCTGCATTTTCACCTTGATTCATACATTGTCAACAAGGGGGAGAAGAGGTGAGCTAAATGCAAATTCAGAAGAGGTGAGCTAAAATTTGGAAGTTTGCATCCACATGTTCAGGGGGAGCTTGCATTTGTTCAGGGGGAGCTTTCTTGCTGTTTTCAGTGTGGAGTTTGTGCTTTGCTCGGCTTGTGACCTTTGTTTGCCTTTCTTTGGTTTTGGTCTGAGTTGAGCTTCTTTGTTTTTCTTTCTTCTTTCCTTCTTTCTTTCTCTGAATTTCATTTCGCGTTGTGTGTTGTCAATGCACTTATCAAGGGGAGATTGAGGACCATGAGCGTCCCAGTGGTCGATGGATGACCGCTCCTTAGTGATGAGTGATTGACAACGGGTGTTGGACTGACTCTTGACTTAGTGCGCAGGTGTAGGCTGCGGCCTAGTTCGTGTTGTTGCAGGTGAAGAACGGGCGCGAAAGGTCTTCAGCCTTGAGGGGCCTCCGGGAGATGGAGAGACAAGTAGGCTCGGTTCAAGGGACCCGGTGGACAGCGGGACTAGGTGCGGGCCACATGGTGGCGATACGAGCAAGACGAAGTCATGGACAATCGAGCCGGTGCACGGTGGCGGTCGAGTCAAGTGGTTTGGCGGGAGGCCGGACGGAGCACACGGGGTTTGGTGGTTTGCCCACAAAACCATCAGAGGACGGTTTCTTGGTTTGGGCCTCAAAACCAAGTCCGAGGGCCCAACACGACGGAGACCGGATCCGGGCGTGTCGGGAAGCTTCGAGGCGGAGGACACGCGGCGGGATTGCATGGCTTGCGTCGGGAGGACGCGGGGTGTGAAGGACCGATACGGCGAACCAGGGAGGGGGGAGTGAATGGGAGCCGATAAAAATTCTTCTCGAAGGAGATGGAAACTCCAACAAGATGAACACGGCTTCCAAAACACGTCTCCGACTCACTACCAAGGTTGGTCAAGCCCACGTAGCCACTGGAGTGCTACTGGATCTAGGAACCAACACACCACCTTCCGACCCGAGAAACGTAGCGGAAAAACCAAACCTCGAGTCTACAGACCCACACCGGTCAGACCGGTGCGCACCACCGGTCAGACCGGTCCCTGCTGGTGAAACTGAGCAACTTCCACTAAGTGGCTCTACACCGGTCAGACCGGTGAGACACACCGGTCGGACCGATGGCGACCGAAAGCCCCCAAGGCACCAAACAGGCCAACCGACCACCAACCGACCCAAACTCGATACGGCGGCAACACGGGACAACAACGAACACACCAAGACGTTCACCCGAGCAAAATCCCACAAGGGCTCGCACCGGTCGGACCGGTTAGGAGCACGGTCGGACCGGTGTAGCACGGGCGACTCGGGATGAACAAGACCCGCGGTCAACTCCCCCAAATCCAAATCTCGATCTCCCGAATCACTCCACGGACTTGAACAAGACTTTGGGGATATCAGGAACACCTCATGAGGAGTCCATAGCCAAGTTTAATCCCACCAAAACTCGTCCAAAAAGGAGGAATCGAAGAAATCCCGCCGAAAGCACTTCCAACCCAAGAACTCAAGAAACCCCCAAAATCGAGCACCTTTACTCATGGATTTGGGAGGGGAATCACAGCCCAAAGAACCATGAAGGGTTCCCACAAATTTCCCCCATCAAATCCCCAAGAGAAAGGTCCCGAAAACAACCCAAAGAAATCACCGAGAGAGGGCTCCGAAAATCACCACCAAGAACAACCGGGGAAAACACATCCAAACCTTGAGGAACCACGCCGAATCATCTATACATGAAACAAAGGTTCGTACAAGGTCTAGCAACCCGCCCTATCATCCATCCCTCTCAACAAGATCTCTCCGTGAAGCTCCCTTGCTAGTCCTAAAGAAAACCTAAGGAAAATAGGTGGAAAATAGGAAAACTAATGAGCTAGGGTTCCAAGAGTTGGCTGCCATCCTCTCACATCTTGGGTTATATGGAGGCAACCGAATGTCTAAAATGTCCTTCTCTACTAACTAGGGATACAAGCCCCTCAAGGGCGGATTTGGAATTCTTGATGTCTTCACCATCGGACGGATGCCCGGCAACCGCACCCTGCGTAGTCTCGACGCAAGCCATGCGATCCCGACGCGTGTCCTCCGCTTTGAAGTCTCCGGACTGCGTCGTCGCACACCGGTCAGACCGGTGCTCCTCACCGGTCAGATCGGTCCCCACCGGTCGGACGGCCGACCCGGTGGCCGGTCGGACCGGCCAGGTGCAGTGCTGCGGCAAAGACCGTCTTCGGTTCTTCGGTCTTGGCTTTGTGGATCAACCAAGGAACCCAGTGGATTTCTGGTGAACCACCGGAAACCCCGCGAACTCGGTGTAGCCTCCGCCAATCTCCACTCATGACTCGGCTCCCACGTAGTCCCGACTCGACCTTGGTTTTGAGGCTCAACCAAGAAACCGTCCATAACTTCATCTTGCTGTTCATGCCACCATGCGGCCCGCACTTGACCCCGCTGGCCACCGGGTCCCTCGAAAAAAGCCTACTTGTCTTCTCCACACCTGGAGGCCTCACCGGCGACGACCTTTCGCGCTTGTTCTTCACCTGCACCAACACAAGTCAAGCCGCAACCTGCACCTGCAATACTTAGCCAAGAATCAGTCCACACAACGTTGTCAATCACTCATCACACAAGGAAGCGACCATCCACCGGTCCTCGAACCACACATGGTCCTCAGGGTGCGGCAAAGGCGTGGCCGTCCGATGGCAAGACCCACAAACAATACCTAAATTCCCCTGCGTGGGTTGTATCGCCAGTAGTTGAGTTAGGGGTAGTCGAGTCATTTACCACTCCGGCGGGACCTGATATGTAAGCCATGAGTGTGTGTGGATGGCTCTCTCCCTCCGCGACTTAGGGTTTCATTCCCCCTTCCCATTTCTTAATTTCGTAGCTATTTTCTTCTCCATTTTCTCTAGGCTAGCATGAGAGCTTCATGTGAGATTTGTTGAGAGGGATGGATGCTAGGGCGGCATCCTAGACCTTGTGAATCTTTTCCTGGTTTGTATAGAAGATTTGGAGTTGTGTTTTTCATGGTCTTTTTGTGCTTGTTTTCGTGCCTTTGTTCTTGGTGTGATTCCGCGAATTTGAGTTGGTTTCTCCCCGGATTTCTTTGAGGGAAACATGGATGGATGCCTTGTGCACCTTTGTGATTGATCTTGTGCCCTCAAACGCCGGGAAACCACTTCGATTCAAGGAGTTTCGGTCGGAGCTCTAGCTTTTGGTGGTGCTCAAAGGATTCGCCATTTCCGGTGATTTAGGGAGTTAGGAGGCAAGATTTTTGGGCTATAGCATCCTTGTGTGATGCTTTTCAAGTCCCCAAACCCTTGTCTCTACAGCTTCTACCGTTTGGGAAATCCGATGATGATTTGGGGGAGTTGACCTTCGGGGTCGTGCAGTTTTCTGCTCTGTCCGCACCTCGCGAACGGTCCGCGAGGACCAGGCGGACAGTCCGCGCCGTCCCTGTTCTTTGGGTGTTCTTCGTGTTCTTGCTCGCCTTTAGTTTCGATCCGTCGTGGCTTTGAGTTTTCGTTGGGGGAAGTTTCGGACGCTCCGCGTGTACCGGGCGGACGGTTCGCGGGTGCCTGGCGGACAGTCCGCGTGCTCCCCGCGGACGGTCCGTTATTCGGGGTCGTCTCTGGAGGTTCTGTTTGCTTTTTCGGACGGTCCGCGGTGTGTGTGCGGACAGTCCGCGGCAGTAGGCCGGACGGTCCGTGTGGCCCGTGTGGACGGTCCGCCCCTCATGGCCGGACGGTCCGCTAGAGCCTGAGTGCTTTGTCTCTTGGTTCGATTCCTCCTTTCCTTTCTCGTGCTTCCGCGTGTGCTTCAAGGAATCGTTCCTAAGACTAGAGGTTGATCCATAACCTCGTTGTCTTGACGATTGGCGTGTGATTCGATCCATCGCTTGTGTGTGACCGGGATTTGACTAGGGTATAGGCCGGGTTCTTTGAGAAGAATTTTTACCGGCTCATATTCACTCCCCCCCCCCACCCTCTAGTCGCCATCTGATCCTTTACTTTGCAGAGCACATGATAAGGTACTATTCCAAGAATCCTCTAGCCGTGAGGGAGCAAAGGGAGGAGGATGTCTATCGGTATCTCAAAGGAGAAGGGTTAGAAGCAAGATTTTGGTGTGACTTCCATAGAGATTTCTATCAAACCGTCATCCGGAATCCTAAGTTAGCTTCAAAGAACATGACGCCAATTGTGCAGATGAGGTACATCGATTGGAAGTACTACGAGGACCTCAACAACACTGTGTTCATCTCCGTGATTGAGAAGTGCAAGGAGGTTGGTCTATATGATCTCATGGGGTTTAGGTACAATTGGAATAAAGAGATTCTCGCCCAATTTCATTGCTCTTACTATTACAATCCTTATGACAATACCATCACATGGACAACCCAAGGGAACAAGTGCACCATAGACTACATGACTTTCTCTAAGCTCTTGGGACTTGGTTCTGAGGACGAAGAACGCACTCCCGTTCACAATGAGACAAAGTACAAGCCTAAGGAGCTCACTTTCATGTTTCCTAGCCGTGATTTGGCTATAGAGGGCAAGGCGGATCAACTCAATCCATACTACTACAACCTCAACCAATTCTTTCGTGCCACCATTGATCCCAAGCAAGGAGATGCCACCGCTTTGAGGTACTATGCTCCCAATCTCCTAAATAGGATGGCACCGGATGAGGAAGGTTTTTGCATATTTGACTTTATTTGGAATGAGTTGAGGAGGGCCATGAATGATCCCATGAAGTATCTTCCCTATGCCCCCTACATAACGTACATGATTGAGAGGGTCACCAATGTTCGCTATCCCAAAGATGTTGCTCATGAGCCATTTCGTCACCTCCGTGATCGAGCCAAGAAACCACCAAAGGGTCGCAAGTATGTTGGCTCCTCTAGTGCAGCTCCTCACCATGATGACATGCCCGCTGCACGCTCTCCTCCTAGACCTCCCCGTCGGCACCGTGGCTCCATTATCAAAAGGGTTCTTAAAAGCATCTTTAGCATGTGCAAGACCATAGCCACGGAGACTAATGAGAACCGTCGGGATATCATTGAGATCAAGTCTCATCTTGGCCTTCCCACCGACCCCTATCGAGAGCTCCCTGAGTTTGATGATCCATTTGCGGAGTGGGACGCCCAAGATGCGGAAGAAGGACAAGAGGAAGAAGAAGAGGAGGACAATGGAGAAGAAGAGGAGGAGGACGACGACGACTCCGAGTGATCCAGCTGCTCCACACTACCTTTTTGGCGCTTGATGCCAAAGGGGGAGTGAATTTATCTACTTATGTGTGGAACAATGAACTTTGAACTTCACATACTTGAATTTGGAACCTTGGTTTGTAATAACTCTAAATTCGTATATGTATAAGACTATGTGAGCTTGAGACATTTGGTTGTGTGCTTGTGATGTTTTACTCTGTTTTTACTCTCTAAGGATGTTTTATGCTAGATTGAAAATCTGTGTGAAAGTTGTTTTTTCACCGGTGTCTCGAAAGCTTCGGAGAGTCCGGAGATTTTCCCGGAGTATCCGGATTTCCCGGACATTCCGGATTTTTCCCGGACAGTCCGGACTTTCTAGCATCAGATTTCTTTTTCTTCCTTGTTGAGTGCATAATCTGTCATGATCATCTCTCTATTATATGTTGCATGTCACAAGCACCCCACTAGTGTAATACTCTCATGCTTTTCTCTTTGTGCAAAATTTGGCCCTAAAAGGACCATTGATATTCAAGATCAAAATGCACATATTAAGGGGGAGTATTACAAAAGCTTTGATATTCATTGTTTTATCTATTGTAATGCTTAAATGTGTTGTCATCAATCACCAAAAAGGGGGGGATTGAAGAGTATCTTGACCCCCTAAGTGGGTTTTGGTGATTTAATGACACACACTTAAGTGGCTAATGATTTATCTAGTACATGAGCAGGTATTAAAATTATATGTGGCATCAAGCACAGTTCATTGACCATACAAAAAGGAAGTGATGCTACAAAGGGTTCCTAAGAAGGCTCATTTATTTTTATGTTTTTGAATATGAGTCCTAGGAATGCCATACTATAAAGAGGGACAGGAAATGTGTCTTCCAAGAGTCGAACGGGTGATCTAGTTGCTAAAACAAGACCTATGAGAGACACCTTTGCACAAACACATTCATGGGGATCTTTTCTTAGGTGTTGACCTTGGGAGGCCGGAGTATCCGGGTTTACCCTGGAGTCTCCGGACTTCCCGGAGTTTCCGGGTTTACCCCGGATACTCCGGGTCTTAAAGATGTAACGGCTATATTCTGGGTGAGGGGGTATAAAAGCCCCCTCCACCCCTTCCTTTAACCCTCTCTCTTGCCATTTGGACCTGAAAACATTGAGACCTCATTTACTCCCTCTTTTACTCCCCTTGGCTCAAGTTTGGTGAGATTGTTGTGGGGATTTAAGAGGGATTGAGAGCAAGAGCTTGGAGAGTGCTAGTGAGCTGATTTCCCATCTCTAGAGCACCTCGTTCTTCGCTTGGTTGGCACACTTCGTGTTTGTTACTCTTGGAGCTTTGAGTTCCTAGCCGGCTAGGCGTTGCCTTCGAGCATCCAAAGGTTGCGGCTGCCCAAGAAAGTTTGTATCACCCCGAATTTTGAGTAAGTAACTCTAGCTTGATTTTCGTGGTCGCTAGAGAGAGGACAGTGACCTAGGTGTAAAGGTCCACCCTTTGTGGGTACCTCAATAGAGACGTAGACCTCAAGGTGTGAAATTGAACTCCGGTAACAAATCCTTGTGTCTCTTGTGCTTGTTCATCTTATTGTATGCTTGTTTCTTCCTTGAGCACATATCTAGGGTTTGGTGCCGATCTACTTTGTGTTGAGTTTCCTACGAGATTGGAGTGTATAAACAGGCTTGTCTCATCTCAGTGCATAACCTATTTTCACAAATTTACATTTGAGCAAGTTTAATTTCTGTCGAATTTGATTCCCCTCTTACACGCTGGAATATCCGGACATTTTCCCGGATTCTCCGGATTTCCCGGAGTATCCGGAAACTCCGGACCTGATTTAACAGCTGCGAAAAAGTTGTGATTTTTCAGGTTCGACTATTCACCCCCCTCTAGTCGACATCTTGATCCCTTCAGAAGCAATTCTACTAATTATGTGTATGGTTTAGTTTTGTACGTACTGGTGTCTATAGCAAGGTGCTGGTGACGTCAGGACGTTGCAGTATTGTGTACAGTACATATTAGAAAACAACCAATGGCAGATGACTGTTTGACGCACCGCGGTAAATCTCAGACTTTATCTCCCTCCACGAAACCGAACTCTCCTTCCTCTTTGCGTCTTGTTCCCCTTCCACATTTCCTCAAAGGTTGTCAGTAGATCCAGAAGAACTGCATTCCTCTAATCTAAACCACTTATATCTGATCTGAACCACTTACATCCCACAACACACAAGTTGGCTCACTGCTGCATTGCTGCTCAGGCATAGCTGATTGTGGAGGAGGAAGACCCTTTGGTCCTTTCGAGGTAAAACTGGATCCATTCATACCTAGTCTGTATCCCTATCTATTGAATGTCGATAGAACACTTCTTGTCTCCGTTCTGGTTATGTTCTCAGAAAAGTAGAACACTGCTTCTCATCCACCGTTCTGTTCACACAATTCTTTCATGATTTTTGCAGTGTTCTAAATGTTTAGGCCTAGGCGCTCTTCTAGGAATATTGGCAAGAAAGCATTAGAGTGTAGGGAAAGGCTTTGTAGGTGCATTGCTGATGAGGATTGGGACTGTTTGTCTGAAGAAGATGGGGATTCTGATGCTGATCAAGATTTTGACGGTGACTGTACTGCATCCACCAGAAGCTCTATGAAAAGGGTTGCATCTGTCATTGCAAAGTTTGATGAGAAGAAGCGTGAACTTGTTAAATTGGATTTAGTGGGTTACTGGAGCTCCATCAGATAAACAAAGTTAGTAGGAGACTGACTATCTGGTTGCTTAGTAGGCTAGATACAGAGAACTGAACAATTGAAGTGGTCGACTTTATTGTCCATCGAATTCTTGGAATCCCCTGTGGTCCTTACAAAGTAGGACCTATGAAAACAGATGACACAAAAGCCAAAAAAATGTTCATGATGCAGTTGATAGGAGCCTCTGCAAATGAGAGTAATAGCCTGCTAGCAGCTGGACGTGTTATTGCAATGGATTACGGAGGCAATATGACTCAGAAATAATGTGACAGTTTCAAGGTATCTTTTGTTGTATTTGTGGTTGGCCAGCTTCTTGCTTCGACAATGAAGAACAATGTGGGAAACAACTCCTTCTAGGGTGCTCTAACAGTTCCAGACAACATACAAAAGTACAATTGGGGGGAGTATGTGTTGGGGCAGTTAATTGAAGCAGCTGTAAAAGTGCAATCAGATATAAGGAACAAGAAGAAAATTTATAATATTACTGGCTGCTCAATCTTACTTCAGGTCCGATATACTCACCACAACATCGTTTAGTAGTTTGACATTGTGCCGCTTTGTTATCATGTGATTTATATCTTTGTTCCTTTTTTATCTCTAGGTTATGTACCTTGAAACACTGAATGTAAGAGGTGTAGAACAGTCAGAGGGCGTGTATCCCCGGATTAAGTTATATACTGTCAACCATCTGAATATGTTGGTTGAGGCAGACAAGGCAACATCAAGTTCTGGATAAGGGAAGGTTTCATGGGGTAGTACTATTGTGAGTGTTCAACTTTACATCCTCTGTCAAATTGATGGATGCAAGTTACTTATTAAACTAAATCTAAACTATCTTGCAGGGTCGTATTGCAGTACCAATGGATAGACCAAATAATGAGCCCGTTTTGTTGAACAAGCTAAAAGGAGTAGGTGATATAAGTCAGAATTTAGCATTGTTTTCTAAGGAAAATTTTAGTGGAAAGGTTAGTCATAAACACTTATATTGCTATAGACAGTTTATTTCTTGTTCATGAATGCTTCTAATAGATAGATTGGAACATTTTCTAAATCAACAAATGCTTGCTGCAGTTGAATGAAACACACATCAATGCTTTAATTGTCTATGGTGAGCACTGCAACACCCATTTCACCACACTTAAGGACAACATGATGAAAGAGAACTTATTTTTAGTTGAGATGCTAATGTGTGGTTCATACAAAGCACCAAACATTGCTAATGTTGGTACAACGAGGTCACATGAAGGTCCAACTACTGGGCAGTTAGAAGGTAGACTGCTCCCTCCGCAAGCGGACATTGGATTTCTTCGAGGATACAAGTCCTCCTCTGAAGGTAATTGATTCCCATGACACAGTGTAGGCTGTTGGTGCTATTGGATTAATACATCAGCTTTTTTAACACAATATGTAAATTTATGTAGCTTCTAAAACAATAAGAAGTTCTGGGGAAAATGTTACTAAAAACAATGGTGTTGCTCAAACCATTAATACTGCTTCCACAACTGCGAATACTTCTGTTTTGTCGAGTATCACAGTTTGTACAGATAATGCTCCTTTGGAGGTTGGTGCACCGACTTCTGATGTTGTGTGGACACAAAAAACTGGAGCAACTATTAGTGGTATGACATCTATCTTATCTTCTTAGTCACAAAGAACATTTCCAGTGAAACCCCATATGTATTAATAAGCATGATCACTAGGAACAATTTTGCAGGTGCATTGGAAGGTGAAATGACAAAACAGGGTGCTGAGAGGAAAAACCAAACTGATATGTTTCCCACCCATCACTTGATCATTGCATTGGGTTCCATGCGTTTTACCAGAATAAATTATATGTTAACTTTTACAAATGCATCTATAGAGTATCTGGACCCCCCCATCATTTGATCTTGGTATTGAGTTCCAAACACAAGATAAATATATGGCAGCTAAAAGGATGCTAGTTGATCCTCAACATGTTGAACCACCAACAAAGAAACAAGTGGTGGAAGTAGAGATGCAACCAGCAGGTGGTGGTGCTAATGTTGGGGACATTGGGTTTGAGTGTTCAACACTTACCCAGACTCCAGCATTTGCTAAAAGAAAATCAAGTGAAATGACATGGACCAGTCCAGACAACATGTTCAAATGTTCAACCACGTCGCCTGCATCAATGAGCAAGATTTTAGCCGACGGAGCTGTTTTTGCAACGATTGTACGATCGGAAGAAGGCTTGGATATGATTATACAACCTTGGGACCATGACACAACAGACTCACTAGTATTGAAGAAAACAGTTGGGAATGATCGGCTAGCAAAGTCCCCATGGTTTCATGGCTTCACACACAAGTTATGCCCTATTGAGAAAGTTGCAGTCATTATGGATCAGCTAATGTCTGGAATTGGCCATTCTGAACTTGAGAGGTACATGATGTTATGACCTGCTATGCCTTTTCTGTCTTTTAATGCCCATCTTCTTGATGACATTAATCATTTTTTCAGGAAATGGATAGCTCACAGGTCTCCAAGGTTCTTGGAGGTTTCTGGTTCTTGTATCAAGGAATCATTCTCTATGAAGGCACCATTTGATTATGATTTATATGATCAAGAAGTGCTTCGTATTGCTCAGCTAGATTCCACATTGTATCAAGATTCAACTGGCAAACATTGGAGGCACATTCTCGAGTCTGACTTTGCGGTATGCTGCATCACATTGTCCTTGAATACTTTTACCTCTATTGAATTTGCTGACATAATGTGAAATCTGTTTTTTCTTATTGTTGGTTTTAAAGGTTCTATCCCAAGCAAGCGAGAAGCCAGTTTTCCACAAGTCTATCAGAGAACAGTTCTATGGCCCAGATGTGAAGTACAATATAAACCTATGCCGCATGGTACAGTGCACATGCCTAAATATGTTCCTTATCCAACATCATGAATTAATTATTGTTGATTGTTGTTGTGCTTCATTACTCATGCTGGTTTTTTACGCCATGTGCCAGGTTGTCATACCAGCTTAGGCGTTATTGAACTGGTGATGTTATTTTTGGGACTTCAAGAAAAGGTTATACATGTTGTTGATCCTATGTATAAAGAAGAAGAATCTGCATACTGCAAGAAGCTGCATGGTCCAATAGTTGATAAAATTGGGGCAGAGTTGGCAAATTGTATCGACATGTTTTTTTGACAACTGGACTGTTGATTGGAGTGAATGGGAGCATGCATATGTTTTGCCGAAATTACAAATTGCACAAAGGTAATTCCCTGCTGATTTATGTGTTGGATTATTGCCAGTTAATATTTTGGTTGAGTCTGACCACATTTTCTGTTTTGCCTATAAAGAAATGAGACTGCTCTTGTTTCTCTGATGTGTATTCAAGAGTTCGATGGTGAAGGTTTCCGGAACATGACAGAGGTATTAAACACAAACAAACTGCACTGTTTTGTTGCTCTGATGTTTATTTTATTTATATTCCTTGGAAATGTACCGACACCTTTAAACTTCATGTCTCATGCAGGACTCATACAAGGACTTCAAGGCTGTATTGCTTGCTGAAATGCTTTCAATGAAAGATAACCAGGTCAATCCACCACTGGTTTACACTCCACCAAAGAAGTCAAACCCAATAATCCTCACTATCGATGATGACTAGAATAGTCTAGAGGTACACCTGAAGATAAGTCTTGATTCCAACCAAACTATTTTGGGACTTGCTTTGAAGTTCTATGACAGGGCATGGCTATTTGAACTATGTTGTTGTATGGCGGTTTGATGATGCATTGGAAGTGCAGTACATTTTGCTTTGATTCATGTTGTGTTCGAATTTGTATTAAGTATTTGTGTTGGACACAACTATGGAACCAGAAAAGACGCTAAACTGTAGATGTTGTGTTCATGCTTTTATTATTTTTCATGTAGTGGTTGTTGGAAAATTGTTTTTTTCTAACCAATTATGGCACTTGCTATTTAAAAAAAAAACCCACCATCTCATGAAGAATGTTCTATTAGGAGGCCTTAGACCTTCTGACAATAGTTAGATTAGAATTTATGAGTTCTACAAAAAAGATCCAAAATTGAAGTATTACTTGGTTTCTTTGAAAATAATAAGAAGAAAAACAGATCAGGTTTGTAAAAAATGATTTTGTATAGCAGAAAGTTCAATACAAAATTAAACTTATTTTTAATAACTTCAATAATATGATGGAAAACGTTTTTTGAGTGTTAGGATTGGTACTTTTTCCCAGGAAGGCAATCATTAGGAACCGCAACTCATGCAGTCATGCTACCAGGGACATTTCCCCCTACATGCAGTGGCATAAAGTACCATGGTAGTGGCATATAGTAGACGTATGTACTTGTTTGTATTATTATTTTTCCTTCATTTCATTTTCCTCAGCACAGGTCAGTGGGTCTCGAGCAGGATGATGAGGTGGATGTGAATCATGGTGAACAGTGAAGGCACAGGGCCCTGACCCTTGCTCCCATCACATCAAGACAGCAGAGAGAGTTCATGTGTAAAAAGGTCAGTATTTTTTAGGAGGCTAGGTAGTACATTTGGTGAATTGTTTTGAATTTGATTTTAACTTGGATAAAACTATAAAAAAATAATTACTATTTTGGCCATAGTAATTATTTATTTTACTCAGCTAATGTGACAATTAAAAAATTGCAGTATGTGATGAGTCCCATTGATTATGTGGCAACAGCTAGTTGATAAGGGGAGTATATTATAACCATGCTTTGAGAGGTTATTGGCAATAGAACATGTACATGTACAGCTGTGCCCTACTAGGGTGCTATTTGTATGTTGAATTCTGTGTATCGTGGAGGTTTCTGTACACGATAGGAGGTACTGATTTTGGCCAACACAAATCCTCTTTTACTTTGAAATGCTGGCGCCTGAAACTTTAGGAGGGAAATTTGAATTTCATCTGAAGATGAGCTACCTTTTGCCTTTATAAGTGGGTAGAAGCTTACATCAAAAACAAACTTGTATCTAGAAACCTAAAGCAAAACGAGTGAGGAGAAATGTCTGATCAATCTGGCTACAGCTCTGAGTCTGAGTTGTCTTTGTGCACTGATTTGCTCCAACCATTGCTGGTTGCTCCATCATTTCTTACTTCTTTCTTTGTTTTTCCGTTTCGGTTCTGCAACAATTTCAGTTGTTCTAATTTTTGTATCAAACTTTTCTCAGGAAGCAGATCTAACATCAAGTGGATACCTTGGTGATGATGAGGACAGCAACAACCCTGATCAGGAGGAAGGTGATGGAGAAGTAACAAGTGCTCTGAATCCACAAGAGGTATGTCATCTGGTCCCCCAAACATTACTTCTCATGCTTTTTGATTTCGCCTTGATAGGAGCACTTCATTTGGTAGGAGTCATCTGAAGCTAATGAATCAGTTTGGGAACTAGATCCTGAAGATGAAGGTCTTGGCTTGCTGGCAAGAGGAGATGCATGCTCAAGCACAAATTATCCTCCTGCTGCACCTGCTGCACCTGCTCCACCTACTGACCCTTCTGAACCTGCTGCACCAACTAGGAATTTGCGTCGTAGCCGTGTCTATGTGGAGGATGAATCAGAGAAGCGTGCACGCCTGGATGCACAAGCTAGCACTGCTAGTTCCTAGACAAAAAGTTCTTTGTCTTGGTAGCATTTTGCAATGTAAGCTTGCTTGAAAGCGAGCTAGCAACTGATGATATGTGTTGATCAGCAAGTAGTGCTGCTCAACACACAATAGGCCTTTGTGTTGCGTAATAAGTTGCAACATGAGTCAAGCTTTTGTATTAAGGTGGTTAATTTGAATGCATGATGTCTTTTGCAGTTGAGTCAATTTGAACTATGCTAAACCAAAATGCCAAATAGTGCTTGGTTGCTTTAGCACAACATAACATGGAAGAAAAGGGCACAACCTTCGAAGTCTGAGGACCATGTGTGGTTCGAGGATCGGTGGATGGTCGCTTCCTTGTGTGATGAGTGATTGACAACGTTGTGTGGACTGATTCTTGGCTAAGTATTGCAGGTGCAGGTTGCGGCTTGACTGGTGTTGGTGCAGGTGAAGAACAAGCGCGAAAGGTCGTTGCCGGTGAGGCCTCCAGGTGTGGAGAAGACAAGTAGGCTTCGTTCGAGGGACCCGGTGGCCAGCGGGGTCAAATGCGGGCCGCATGGTGGCATGAACAGCAAGATAAAGTCGTGGACGGTTTCTTGGTTGAGCCTCAAAACCAAGGTCGAGCCGGGACTACGTGGGAGCCGAGTCATGAGTGGAGATTGGCAGAGGCTACACCGAGTTCGCGGGGTTTCCGGTGGTTCACCAGAAAACCACTGGGTTCCTTGGTTGATCCACAAAGCCAAGACCGGAGAACCGAAGATGGAGCTGCAGCAGCGCCAGACCGGTCTGACAGGTGGGTCTGACCGGTGGGGACCGGTCTGACCGGTGTGCGACGACGCAGTCCGGAATCTTCGAAGCGGAGGACACGCGTCGGGATCGCATGGCTTGCGTCGAGGCTACGCAGGGTGCGGTCGCCGGGCATCCGTCCGATGGTGAAGACATCAAGAATTCCAAATCCGCCCTTGAGGGGCTTGTATCCCTAGTTGTTAGAGAAGGGCATTTTAGACATTCGGTTGCCTCCATATAACCCAAGAGGTGAGAGGATGGCAGCCAACTCTTGGAACCCTAGCTCATTAGTTTTCCTATTTTCCACCTATTTCCCTTAGGTTTTCCTTAGGACTAGCAAGAGAGCTTCACGGAGAGATTTTGTTGAGAGGGATGGATGATCGAGCGGCTTGCTAGACCTTGTACGAACCTTTGTTTCATGTATAGATGATTCGGAGTGGTTCCTAAAGGTTTGGATGTGTTTTCCCCGGTTGTTCTTGGTGGTGATTTTCGGAGCTCTCTCTCGGTGATTTCTTTGGGTTGTTTTCGGGACATTTCTCTTGGGGATTTGATGGGGGAAAGTTGTGGGAACCCTTCGTGGTTCTTTGGTCGTGATTCCCCTCCCAAATCCGTGAGTAAAGGTGCTCGATTTTGGGGGTTCCTTGAGTTCTTGGGTTGGAAGTGCTTTCGGCGGGATTTCTTCGATTCCTCCTTTTTGGACGAGTTTTGGTGGGATTAAACTTGGCTATGGACTCCTCATGAGGTGTTCCTGATATCCCCAAAGTCTCGTTCAAGTCCGTGGAGTGATTCGGGAGATCGAGATTTGGATTTGGGGGAGTTGACCCGCGGGTGCTGTTCATCCCGAGCTGCCCAGGCTACACCGGTCTGACCGGTGCTCCTGACCGGTCTGACCGGTGCTAGCTCTTGTGGGATTTTGCTCGGGTGAACGTCTTAGTGTGTTCGTTGTTGTCCCGTGTTGCTGCTGTTTCGAGTTTGGGTCTGTTTGGTGGTAGATTGGCTTGTTTGGTGCGTTGGGGGCTTTCAGACTGCCATCGGTCTGACCGGTGTGCCTCACCGGTCTGACCGGTGTAGAGCCACTTAGTGGAAGTTGCTCAGTTTCACCAGCAGGGACCGGTCTGACCGGTGTGGGTCTGTAGACTCGAGGTTTGGTTTTTCCGTTGCGTTTCTCGGGTCGGAAGGTGGTGTGTTGGTTCCTAGGTCCAGTAGCACTCCAGTGGCTATGTGGGCTTGACCAACCTTGGTAGTGAGTCGGAGACGTGTGTTGGAAGCCGTGTTCATCTTGTTGGAGTTTCCATCTCCTTCGAGAAGAATTTTTATCGGCTCCCATTCGCTCCCCCCCTCTCTGGTTCGCCGTATCGGTACTTCAAGTGGTATCAGAGCCGATTTGGGTCTTTGTTGACTCTAACCAGTCTAAGATCCAAGGATGGCGTACCAGGAACGGGGTTCGGGTCCTCCACACTTCGATGGCAAGAACTACCAGATGTGGAGCAAGCTGATGGGTGCTTTTCTCCGCGGAAAGGGTCAGATCCTTTGGGATGTCACGGTAGACACAGGCTATGTCCAGCCGATGGATTTCCTCGCTCCAGGATCGAGGGACAGATTCGACGCCAACAATAAGGCAGCCGACTACTTGTTTCGTGCTTTGTGTCAGCCTGAGTTCGATCGGGTGCACACCGAGCACTTGGCTTTTAGGATTTGGGCGGTGTTGAAGGAGGCTCATGTTGGGAACGCCCAGGTGCAGGCACGGATGTATGCGACTTACCGGAGAGAGTACGAGAACTTCACTCATCTCCCCGGTGAGTCCATCGATGCCTTGTTTCAGAGGTTCACGGTGGTTGTGAACAACATGAGGGCCAATGTGGACGTGCTCCCGTACGATGATCATGATAGAGCGGTCAAGCTCTTACACTCTTTGGATCGTACGATTTGGGGTGGAAAGTTCGAGGCCATTGTGGAGTCGGAGAAGTATGACACTCTGACGGTGAACGAGCTGTTCTCGAAGCTCAAGTCGGCTGAGGTGGATAGGGGCATGACTGCCAAGCTCGAGGGACCGACTGATTCCCATAGTCTTGCCCTCGTTGGTGGTTCGAAAGGAAAGGCTAACACTAACCCATCCACCAGGATGTTCTCTTTTTCCTCTTTGATGTCTATGCCAGATGAGTAGTTCGACGTGCTTGGAGAGGACGAGCTGGCGCTCCTGACGAGGCGGTTCGAGAGGCTGCACGAGAACCGGGTGAACATGAGGAACACGAGGACATGCTTCAAGTGCGGCAAGACTAGACACTATTTCGCCGAGTGTCCGAAGGTGAACAACCACGACAAGCACAAGTTCAAGGACAAGAGGAAGAAGTCCAAGAAGAATGATCATGGACATGGGAAAAAGACACGGTCTCGAGAGAAGATGAAGAGATCAAGCGACATCGAGTCTGATTCCGAGGACACGTCTTCAAGCTCGAGTGATGAAGACGAAGAGGATGAGAAGAAGAGGAAGAAGAAGAAGAACCTTGGCAAGTATCTCAACGGCCTTTGTGTGACGGGCTTAAGCCTCAAGGATGACTTCGCGGCATGGGTGGCGGTTCGAGCGACAAGAGAAGCCGAAGGACGCCTCGGACTTGGATTCCGAGGATGAGGTATGTGATGAGCTCTCTTCTTTGCGCAAGGAGAATGAGGAGTTGGTTGACTTGCTTGATAATCGCGATCACATGCTTAGAGAGGCTAAGAAGCTTAGGAAGGAGCTTAGATCTTTGCTCGAGGATGCTAGGACTAGAGTGGGCTGAGCTAGAAACACGGGTTCTTGATAGCAAGCTTGAAATTGATTCGCTTAAGGCTAGCCCCGTTGTTTCGATGAAAATGATTGTCTTGATTGCTCGCTTTCCTAGGCGACTTGGTCGATCTTAGGGAGAAGTATGCGTCCAAGTGTGAGGAACTAGATGTGCTTAGGGTTGAGTTAGTGAGCTACAATCTAGACCCACTTTGCTTGGTGCTTGCACTTCTTGCCCTAGTTTGCATGAGAAAATTCTTGAGCTCCGTTCTCGCATTGTTTCACTTGAGGCTGATTTGAAAGTGCCTATTCCTACTTCTTGCTCTACATGTGAGTTGCATGCTATGAAGAATTTGGATCTTGCAAAATGTGTTGGTCGCTTGCAAGATGAGAATGATAAGTTGCGTGAAGCGGCGAGTTGGTTGTCGAGTTAAGAACCTCGGCTTGGTATGATGATTGCTAGGCGTAAGCGCTTTGACGGTTGGGCTTTGGGATTGGATAAGGTTGGTGAGGGCGGTGGTGAGAGAGAAAGGAAATTTGGGAATGTTTCGGTTCCGGCGACAACTCACACCCAAAGACAAGTTTGCATCCAAGCCAAACCAACCAAGAGAAAAACCGAGTGAGAAGGCAAGTGAAACGCCTAGTGAGAAACCAAGTGAGAAGCCTTGTGAAGAGCCTCATCCCAAGCCTAAGCCCAGATCGATCCGTTTCCATTGTGAGTTTTGTGGAAAGGATGGTCACAAGAGAGCGTTTTGCTTCAAGAGGAAGCGTGAGGAGAGAATGGCGAAGGAGTGGGCTAACAAGGACAAGTACCACCCTTCCGATGGTGTACTTGAGCCTCGTGTGCAGTTGCCCAGGGCCAAAGTGAGTGTGAGGTCAGGTCGGGCTTGGGGAGAGCGGAAGGTTGTTGGAGGTGTTGCTGCCCAGGCTACACCGGTCAGACCGGTGAGGGGCACCGGTCAGACCGGTGCAGGCCTGGATAGGCAGCAGTTTGGCTTTCGTGCTCGTACAGGTGCGAGGTTTGGTTCTGGAGTTCGTGGTTCTGGTGGTTGGGCTGGAGAGTTTGCAGGAGGTCAGTTTGCTAGGCATTCTCCTCCTTGTGCTCCATACGGGGATGAGAGGATCCTTAGTTTTGAGAAGGAAAGGAGGGACAGTCCACGGGTTTTCTTTCGTGGTTTTGGTCCTCCTTCAGGTAGAGAGGGTTGGTTCCCTCGTGGTGGTCACCGTGGTGGTGTTCGTGGAGGTAGCTTTGGTAGGAAAGATGGTTTGGTTTGTGCTAACCCCACTTTCGAGCAAATGGCTAGGCACTGGTTTTACACTTTTGGAACTAATCCCAGTGTTGAGTCGTTTGCTCGCTCTCGCTCTTGGTTTTGAGTTGCAGGTGGATGGCCCGGAGAACATTTGGTTGATATCAGGGGGTGGTTCTTCGGCTTTATATCCCGGTGGTGACATTTAGGTGCATCACTTTCGGGGATGGTGGACAAGGATGAGTGAATTGTGAAGAAATGATAAAGGTAAGTGTTTTTGTGACCTTCGAGTGTGTGGCCTTGGTCAAGCCACTTGGTTTTTTTTTGCTCCTTCTCTATCTCATGTGTGTAGGGTGAGCTTTGTATGCTTTTTGGCCCTAGTGCATGTGTTTAGGGGGAGCTTGTGAGTTTTGTGCTCCTTTGCTCTTTTTCCGGTGGTGTCGAGCCCTTTTTGCCTCCCCTCGAGGAGCCGGTGGTTTGTGAGCGTTGTGTGTGGGAGCTCTCTTTGTAGCATATGTATAGCTTTCCTTTGTGCATTTCTTGCATTTGGCATGGCATATGTAACATGATGTATAGGCATCCTTGTATCTTAGATTGCATGCATTTTGTATCATATGCATTGGTTAGGAAAGCTTCTCTCATATACATTGTTCACCATGGAATGAGATATATGTCTTTGTGAGCTTGTTTGGGTATGCTATGGTTAGTTTGGCTTAGCTCTTGATGATCTTGGTGAATAATCCATGGTTGATGGCTATGTTTTTGAAAATGTCACATGTATGCTCTCTCATGTGTAAATGCCTTTATATGATCTTGACATGTTTTAGTGGCTTTGCTATGCTTAATTTGTGGTTGGATAGCTAGTTTAATGATCATATGGGGCCAAAGGCTCATTTTCCATCATGAATGTTTAGCCCTCTTGTTTTATCTTGTGGAGGAGCATAAGTTCCTTTTTGTCGCAAAGACATTTCATGTACCATTTACAAATCTGAAAATGAAATGAAAAATGCTTGGAAAAAATGCTCCCATGTCATATGTGCTGAATTTAACTTGCTTTGGGTGCTAAACCATTGCATGATGCCTACCAATGAGAAGTCTCATATATAGAAGTAGGCACATGGCTCGGTGGCTTTGACATGACATGAGGTGCTTGTGGGTGTTTGTGATGGTCTTATGGTTAGAATGGCTGTCCTAGCATGAAGTTTGTGTGGCTTTGCCATTTTGATATGCTTTGATCATGTTTAGGACTTTGCTCATGAGAGGCAAGTTTTTCGCAAAATTGCCAAAATCCATCTTAGCTTCGTCCAATGGTTGTGAAACTTGGTGATCATGTACTTGAGATCGATACGAAGTCGTAGAGTATCTAACTTGCTTATTTGGACATGTGTAGCATTCTTTGTTGAATTTTGTATTTTTGAGAAGCTCTAGGTTGCAATTTTTGCATTTTTGGCATGATTCATGCATTGTCAACAAGGGGGAGAAGTTTGAGCTTGAAATGGCTTACTGGACGCATTTAGAAGGTTTTCAGGTGGTTTCGAGCCATTTCTGGGCTCTGTTGTGCACCGGTCTGACCGGTCGGGGTCACCGGTCCGACCGGTGTGAGTGCTAGTTCCGTTCACATGTTGCACACCGGTCGACCGGTGGTGTTGACCGGTCCGACCGGTCGGGGCCGAGTTGTTGCGTGCTTGCCTGTTTCAAGTGGTGTTTTGCATGTATTCGTCCAGGGGGAGGTGCATTGGTTCAGGGGGAGCTTGCATGTGTGCAGGGGGAGCTCTTTGTGGTTGATCGAGCTTTGCTTTGGTGGTTTGCGCTCTTTGCTTGAGCTTTGCTTTGTCTCGGATGTGTCGAGCCGTTGCCCTTGCCTAAGGGGTCCGAGACTTGTCTTCTTCAAGTGATCTTGCTCTTTGCCTTTGTTTGGCTTTCGATCGCTTGTTGAAGTTTCTTTTTGTTCGTTTCTTTTCTTTTTCTTTTCTCACTTGTTACTTTCGTGTGGGTGTTGTCAATGCACTCATCAAGGGGGAGATTGAGGACCATGTGTGGTTCGAGAATCGGTGGATGGTCGCTTCCTTGTGTGATGAGTGATTGACAACGTTGTGTGGACTGATTCTTGGCTAAGTATTGCAGGTGCAGGTTGCGGCTTGACTGGTGTTGGTGCAGGTGAAGAACAAGCGCGAAAGGTCGTTGCCGGTGAGGCCTCCGAGTGTGGAGAAGACAAGTAGGCTTCGTTCGAGGGACCGGTGGCCGGCGGGGGTCAAATGCGGGCCGCATGGTGGCATGAACAACAAGATAAAGTCGTGGACGGTTTCTTGGTTGAGCCTCAAAACCAAGGTCGAGCCGGGACTACGTGGGAGCCGAGTCATGAGTGGAGATTGGCGGAGGCTACACCGAGTTCGCGGGGTTTCCGGTGGTTCACCAGAAAACCACTGGGTTCCTTGGTTGATCCACAAAGCCAAGACCGGAGAACCGAAGATGGAGGCTGCAGCGGCGCGGACCGGTCGACGGGTGGGTCCGGCCGGGGTGGGGACCGGTCGACCGGTGTGCGACGACGCGGTCCGGAATCTTCGAAGCGGAGGACACGCGTCGGGATCGCATGGCTTGCGTCGAGGCTACGCAGGGTGCGGTCGCCGGGCATCCGTCCGATGGTGAAGACATCAAGAATTCCAAATCCGCCCTTGAGGGGCTTGTATCCCTAGTTGTTAGAGAAGGGCATTTTAGACATTCGGTTGCCTCCATATAACCCAAGAGGTGAGAGGATGGCAGCCAACTCTTGGAACCCTAGCTCATTAGTTTTCCTATTTTCCACCTATTTCCCTTAGGTTTTCCTTAGGACTAGCAAGAGAGCTTCACGGAGAGATCTTGTTGAGAGGGATGGATGATCGGGCGGCTTGCTAGACCTTGTACGAACCTTTGTTTCATGTATAGATGATTCGGAGTGGTTCCTAAAGGTTTGGATGTGTTTTCCCCGGTTGTTCTTGGTGGTGATTTTCGGAGCTCTCTCTCGGTGATTTCTTTGGGTTGTTTTCGGGACATTTCTCTTGGGGATTTGATGGGGGAAAGTTGTGGGAACCCTTCGTGGTTCTTTGGGCTGTGATTCCCCTCCCAAATCCGTGAGTAAAGGTGCTCGATTTTGGGGGTTCCTTGAGTTCTTGGGTTGGAAGTGCTTTCGGCGGGATTTCTTCGATTCCTCCTTTTTGGACGAGTTTTGGTGGGATTAAACTTGGCTATGGACTCCTCATGAGGTGTTCCTGATATCCCCAAAGTCTCGTTCAAGTCCGTGGAGTGATTCGGGAGATCGAGATTTGGATTTGGGGGAGTTGACCCGCGGGTGCTGTTCATCCCGAGCTGCCCAGGCTACACCGGTCTGACCGGTGCTCCTGACCGGTCTGACCGGTGCTAGCTCTTGTGGGATTTTGCTCGGGTGAACGTCTTGGTGTGTTCGTTGTTGTCCCGTGTTGCTGCTGTTTCGAGTTTGGGTCTGTTTGGTGGTAGATTGGCCTGTTTGGTGCCTTGGGGGCTTTCAGGCTGCCATCGGTCTGACCGGTGTGCCTCACCGGTCTGACCGGTGTAGAGCCACTTAGTGGAAGTTGCTCAGTTTCACCAGCAGGGACCGGTCTGACCGGTGGTGCTCACCGGTCTGACCGGTGTGGGTCTGTAGACTCGAGGTTTGGTTTTTCCGCTGCGTTTCTCGGGTCGGAAGGTGGTGTGTTGGTTCCTAGGTCCAGTAGCACTCCAGTGGCTACGTGGGCTTGACCAACCTTGGTAGTGAGTCAGAGACGTGTGTTGGAAGCCGTGTTCAGCTTGTTGGAGTTTTCATCTCCTTCGAGAAGAATTTTTATCGGCTCCCATTCACTCCCCCCTCTCTGGTTCGCCGTATCGGTCCTTCAAAGTCAGAAAAAGGCTCACCAGGAGTGGGGAAAGGTTATGGTTATCAGCAACACTTTTTTCTCCAACAAGGCATGCAGTAGGGAGGGGCATGGGTGTGTTGAGAAAACCATTGGTGGCCAGGTACCATGACTTGTACCTTGTATTATTATTCTCACAAGGGGAAATCTTGGTTTTGTTGTGCTGCCTGACAGGTTTTTGGGAGACATGCTTGTGCATTGTATCAAGGGGGGAAAGGTGGTGCGACAGGGCACTGTTTCCTCCTCAGGGGACTGTACCAAGGGGAAAGGTGGTCTGGGGGCACCCTGGGTAAGGTGAGTTCATGCAGCTTCTCTTGGACATCTTTTTGGAAGTTCTTGCATGTTTGCACTGGTTTCACTGCATCTGGTCTTGGATCTTGCTCAAGTATTGGGGGTAATGTTCTTGGTTGCCCTTACAGTCTGCACTGATATTTTTCATTATTCCAGTTACTCTTGTTGTTTACCTTCCCTTCCACTCATCCTTGTTGATTCAGGGGGTATGGCACTATATTGATTCAGTGGGTGTTGGCTAGAAATGTTATTTGCTGGCTTGAACTTTTCAACTTTGCTTGGCTCAACTCCATTTATTCATTCTTGCTTCTAGAGCTGACAAAATAACAACTTTGCTTGGATGAAATGTTGTTGCCTCTGGTTTTAACCATTTGATTGGATCCAAAACACCCAGCGTTGCAATTTTGCCTATTAGTTTTAACCATTTGATTGGATCCAAAATACCCAGTTCTTCTTCTTCACATTTAACTCGCTTGAAAAAGTTCCAGTGTGTTGCCTCTTTTCTAAAATTGTTTGTGATATGTATCCTTGACATTCTCAATTTTTATATGATTGTAGGGACGAAATGTTGTTCTTCTTCTCATTTCCCTGGCTAGAAAAGTTCCAGTGGGTTCCCTCTTATTTAAAAATATTTTTGCTTTGTATCCTTGACATTCTCCTTTTCTATGATTGTAGGGACCAGAATGAATGCTATGGATGTTCCTGGTGGAGGTGCTGCTGGTCCCTGTAAAGGTACAGTATGTCTGTCCAGCCAGATCCAAGTCAAGTCATACTCTGAGGTAGGAAAACTTGCTATGTTGTTTCGGGGTTTTGATGATGCAAAGAGGAATCTGGTGAGATCAATACGCTTTGATGGGTTATCGAAGACACCCTTCATAGATGATTTGGACGACAAGTTTTCCATGGTTTTGACTCTCCCTAATGGGGAGAGCCTGCCAGTTACAGATGTAGATGCCCACCTGATCCTAGGAATACCATTTAGAGGCAAAGATGTTTTCCATGACACTAGGAATGACAAAGATGTAGTTAGTAATGTACTTGTGAAACTAAGCATTGGAGGGCAGCCAGCTAGCTTGACTTTAGAGTACTTGGAGTGGGTACTTGGCAAGAATTATGGAGTCAAGTTCCAAGAGGAAGAAAAGGTGGCTTTTCAAATTGCAGTTGTCTTGTACTCAATGGCATGTTTCTTGGCTGGCCCTGGTCCCAAAAAATGTTTCCCAATTTGGTTACTCAGATACTTTGTAGGAGACACTAAAATAGCTCAGGACAACTGGTCTGGTTATGTCCTCAGTGTCCTAGCACATGGAGCACTACAAGTACAGGACCAACTAAGAAGTGGGGCTGAATTTATCAAGCTACCTGGTTGCACATTTCTCCTGCAGGTTTGAATTTGATTGCAACCCATCATGTTTTTAAATCCACATTGCTATTTTTTGCTGTAAAATAACCTGGAACATTTTGGTGTGTTAATTTGCAGGTACTGTACCTGGACAATGTGGATTTTGGGTCTTCCAGTGCAGTACATTTGGATATTCCTAGAGGGAATGTATACAATAATAAATACTTGGAACATTTGATTGATATGGATAGAAAGCAAGATGTGGGCAGTGGTGTTGCACAATATGGGCTTCACAAGGTATTTACAACCCCTAAACTGATCATTGAAGGTGCTTATTTTGTCATCTAATAAATGATGCAATTTGAAAAACAGCTTAGAGTTGGTGCCGAAGTGTGCTATAGTAGAGGATGGGAAGGGCCAACCTTTGGCAAATGGGGAGAGTACGATAAGAGTTATGTGACTCCATCGGTAAGATTAACTTAGAATGATAATGAGTGTATTTGTGCATTTCTGCTTGCACATTTATGAGCTTCTAATTTGCAAGAGTTGTTCCACAATGTCATCATGTACGATCAGCAGCTAGCTGGGATGTTTGCTGGGTTACTATGCAAGATAAGTGCTAGCCAGTCTGCTCAAATTAAGAAAACATACAAATCTTGGTACCCAGAGTACACCGCCATTTTCTCAGGCCTACCACCAAATGTCCTGCTTATAATTATTTATATGACTTTATCTGAACATTTGTTTCGCATTTGGAGGAACTTTTTCCACACTAGAAGATATGAATTTGGGAGATAGTGCTGAAGCTAATGCCAACAAAATGCTCGATGAAGACTCAAACAATCTTGATGGTAGACCATTGAAAAGAGCAAGAATAGAATTGTTTCCCAAACCAACCATTAATAGTTCTCAGGGTAAGCTGTTCAAACATCTAGAGCATAATTTGCTATGTTTGTGGTAAAGAGATATTAACTACTTCAACTAATGTGATTTTTTAATAAATACAGAGTCATTAGGAAGCAGTCAAGGGGGACAACATAAATCAGCACTTCAAATGCTAGCAGAAGAAGCGATCAAAGATCATGTCAGTGATGGTACAAGGACAATAACTCGTACATGATAAAACTTTTCCTAGTACATAATGTTTACTTATTGCCATTTATAGTGATGTAGTTTTCATAGTAATATCTTTTGCTTTTCAGAGCATGTCAAGGTGTTTGTGTGGCGAGATGGTTTTCAGAAAAAGTTAGTGACCGAGCACTCTCAGTTTCCAAAATCACCATTTGAATTGGGGCGTTTCATGCACACAATAACATGGAGAAAGAAAACAACTCTACTTGACTGGCTGGAGCCAGGAGTTGACGATTGGGGTCATCTCACAAGGTGCAGTGTGTGGGATAATCTAATTGGCAAAACAAAAATAAATATGTTTATTTTCACTAATCTCCTGATACATGTTAAGTTGGTGTCTTCAGGGTTTGGGTCCATATTGATTACCCTACACCAGTTTCATTAATGGGATATCACCTGAAGACACAACTGACAGTCCATGGTTCATTCACAACAGCAATGGTTGATGCCATTACAAGGACCAGCAGCCAATTTGATGAAATAGCATATGGTGCAAAAGGTTCAAGGTGGCGTCATTTCCTACCAGCCCATTTTGCAGTAAGTACTTTACCTTGTTTCAGAAAAAGGACTAAGACACTATCTGGTTTTACACCTAAAAGTTTAAATGTTAACAGGAAGTTGTGATGAGGGAGGAAGATTTCCTTGCATCAAAAGAGATCAAGGCACACTTCACAGGGGAACACATCGAGTATCCAGTTGAAAACTGTCGTCTCGTATGTATTATTAGAACGGAAAATGTGTATGTTTCTTTATAAGGATGCAAATGTTGATTATGAACTAATTGTGCATTCCAATCTACAGTTCAGTGCGCCAGTGTACTACCATGGAAGGTGGAGTTGCTATTTTTGGGATTTCCACAAAAGAAGGGTTATTGTGCTTGACCCCACTAGAATGGGCTTGAATGATGCAAACGTTGAGATGCAGCATGGCCATTTGGTAGATAAGTTGACCAAATCTTTGTTTGCATGCATTGGGAGATTCTTTAGCAGTTGGGATTTCAACAAAAGTAAATGGCGTCAATTGTACCCAACACACCATGGGCCCCGAAGCAAGATGTAAGATATACTGCTAGTTAATATTATTGCCACAATATTCACATAGTATATAATTTTTTGCTGTGATATTAACTTTAAATTATTTTCCAGCTACAATTCTGGACTATATTCAATCTTGTACTCACTCTTCTTTGACGGAGAACAGTTGGTTTGTACACCTAACCAGGTAAGGATCACATGGTGACATGGTAATTGTGCTATTGGTAACTGTGCTAATGGTTGAAATTCCACAGGGAGGACTGATTGAACCTAGGTCTGCTCTACTATACCAGCTTTTGACTGTAAAGGGTAACAAAGGGAAACTACCTGCAAGATTTCAAGACATTGTGTTCAAACCTTGGGTGAGGAAGTGACAGGGATCGTCGAGTAGATAACTATCTTTTGGTACTAGTAACACGGACTAGCCAATCTGTAACTGATGTAGCCTATGCAGTTCTTAACCAGTGAGTACAGCATGGGAATTGTAGCAAGCAAAAGATACAAAACATTACAATGCTCAAACTATATGAATAGTTCAGCATTGTCATTTTGTACCTGGAACAGTGTGTTGGAATTGCCAGCTTTGTTGATTTTGTACCTAGAACATTTCGTTCAAATGGATCAGATGCAGTTCTTAGACAAGTGGTCCTTAGTGGTGCTGATTCAAGCTTGCAAAAACAAGGGTTTACTTCAAACATTCCAAACAAAATTAAGCAATAATCCAACCAAATTCGATTCATATTGCCAAGGACAGTACACACAGAGCTAATATTGGAAGTCATTTGACTTAACATTTTCTTACACATGGAAGTCACTAACATTCCTGTCACTAGACCAACACGGACTAATCATTTCACTTCAAATTGGCTTCCACATTGCAGTGACTAACATGCCTATCACAATCCCAAGACACAAAGATACTGCAACTGAAGTATCCATGCCCAGGAACTTCGTCTCCTTTTTCTACAACTTGAGGGTGGAAATGTCCATTCCAACAACATGAAGTTGTTGCTTAATCTTATCAACTTGTTTCTTTAACTCAAAACATTGCATCCTCATCTTAGTGCCACCATCTCTAGAAAACTGACCTTCAGCAGTCAACTCCAAAACTTGGTCTGCATTTAGCCCACGCAAGTAACTTTCGTACTGATCCTTGGATCTGATAAACTTGCGGGTGCGTGGGTCGTCCTGCAGCCACATTTACCAATCAACACCGATATTAGCATCAGGAAATCCCAAAAATCAGGGCTATAAAACGCAAATACATCCAAATCGACGCAAATGATCGCACCTTAATGTTGTTTGGGCAAATGAAGAACAACTCACCATATGTCTCCTGCTTCTTGCTACGGATGATTATCACCTCCGGCCGAAGACTAGTGATAGGTGGTCCCGCGGAGCTTTCGGAGAAGGGTAGCCTAGTGTGTAAGCACAGCAATGAACCGCGGCGAACCCTCAGACGACACCGGACGCCACATCTTGGACAGTCCACGAGAGGCAGCCGGCTCTCAGGTGCAGTCGAGCTTGACGCAGTCACATGGGACGGGTTGCTTCCCGCCCTCATCGTCCTGCACTCCATGGCTGTCGAGCTTGACGCAGTCACTCCACAGTTGCCTAAAGCTGCTAGGGTTAGGGTTTCTGGAGGGAGAAGGTTTCAAATGACAGAAACAGAGCAGTTGGAGAGAGAGAGGGAGAGAGAGAGTGACGAGAGCAGATAGATGTTGCCACTCTGGTCCAGGGTCGTTATCTACTAGGGTGCAGGGGCAAAAACCACCAAACTAAAGCCCCGTTTGGTTCTCATAAGTATGGTGACTTAAAGTGCAAAAAGTGTAAAATAAGTCACATGTAAAATCAAACAGCCTTGACTTAAAGTGCTCCAACTTATAAGTTGCATAAGTAGCTCCACCCCTACTTAAAGTGACTTATTTCCACTTTTTCCTCTACCCTCCTGTGTGGAGCCCACTGACTTATAAGTCAATGCAACCAAACAGGACCTACTTAAAGTGGCGTGACTTATAAGTCGGGTGACTTATAAGTCACCCTACTTATGGGAACCAAACAGGGCCTAAACTTCCCTGACTAGTATACATCGTTCTTCTACGCCACGGTATATACTAGTAGCGAAAAGTTCCTTTGACTATTTTTTCATAGCGCAAAAATGTTCGTGTAAAGGTCCAAAGGAATCTTCTGTAAACTGTTTATTTCACAAAATAAAAAAAACTTTTGTCAACTGTAGTATCGAAAGGTTCCTGGTACTGGTTGTTCACACCTCAAAAATGTTCCTGCCGCTTATACAAGGTACTTTTAGGCTTCATCTTCTTTGGCTGACCATATATATGGGAAGTGTGCATCATGTGAATGTCTGTCAAATGGAGTTTTTACTAGTACAATGAAAAGGTCCAAACTGTAGTGTTCCGACAAGTACAACGCAACCAGAATTAAAACCAACTGGCCAAATGTGGGAAGATGAAGACTTATCCAGCAATCATACAATGGAGAATGGACCATAGTTTACATATCACAACATAGCCAGGTTCAGATGACATAATCTAGAGTAGGAGCCCAACAAAGTTAATAGATGGGGCAAGTAATCGTACATAAGCAAGCCTGGTTTAAACAAAATCAGCAAGTTACAGCAAGATGTTGTACTATGCCAATCATAAAAACTGCAAATGGACTGACAAGGATCATAGAGAATAAGGATTTCCTCTGTTTTTGCGCTTTCTTGCCGCCTTGCAGATTACAACAGCTTTCTTCGGGCAATGTTTCTTCTTTGCCTTCAGCTTGCATGTCCTGCGAGTATGTCCCTCCTCATCACAACGATCACAATAGTCACCTGGGGGAGATATGAAGATCATGGGTAGTTACATTTCTTAAGGTGCACAGGCAAAACATTGTTACCAAACTTACCGTCATCAAGGCCATTTTCCCCTTGCCTTTCTTAAACCTTTCAAACATTCTTGGGAATCTGTTTTCTCTTGGACGGCCAACTTGGTTGCGAACTGCAGCGTCCCCTCATCAGAGGTGACTAAATGTGACACAAATACCAGTCCCAGGAGGCTGGCAACACATTTATTACAGCAGGTGGATCAGTCTTTTACATCACGGCGACACAGAGGGCACGGAAGTGCCAACGCTACAAGGAACAACACAAACGCTAACGACCACACTATGATAGCAAAGGCTTACATAACCTCCTCAGAGTACCACACAATGGAAGCTTTCTGTGGAGGCCCTGGGTACACAGGCACGGTTGGGTGTAGGACAGCGACCTACTCGACGTCTTCGGGAATGTAATCGGGATCCTCCTCTGAAAAATAGTTAGTAAAACAAGGGTGAGCACATACGTACTCAGCAAATCCAACCCCACCCACGGAGGGGCTTATAAGCAGAATCATGCATAGAGTATAACAAGGATCAGGTTAAGGTTCATTTTGCAAACTTACTCATGCAGGGGTTCATTTCAAAAAGGTTTTCGCAAATCATTTTCATAGCCCAAGTGACTCGATCGTTTTAGGAAAACCACTGTGGAACTACCGGACTTCCCGTCCGACATAGCCCGGGCACACAGCCACACATTTCACCCAGAAAACAACTCACGCCAGAAAACATCCCAAACCCAAACACTAGTTTTTGTGACCACACTGTGACTCGTCCAATACCGTGGACACGGCTATTCGAATAGGTTTGACACTCTGCAGAGGTTGTACATCTTTACCCACAAGTAGGGTACCATCACACGGACACCTTAGTGCCGGCACGGATCCTATCAAAGCCATTACCCACCTTAGCTAACCTTACGAGCCATCACGGAAGCAACCAAGGGGTTATCCCACATAATCAGGGCGTACCTCACACAGAGCGTACCCCTACTCCTTGGTCTCCCGCCGCTCACCCGCACACCAGATGGCAAGTAGATTAACTAGTGGGGTTTATGCTAAGCCGTTGCCACATACAACGGTCGAGTGGTTGTACGATGATTTGGGTCAGGTGAGATGTCACGCAACCCGGTCCTTAACCGACAAGATGGACAACTCCCAACATGCTCAACCACACAGGTACGAGCTCACCCATACTCCTGACACACGCGTCCATCCCGTCTACCCAGTTCTTTACTCATTTTCCAAACATATCCCATTTCCATTTTTAAAGCACTCACACATTTTGAAAGCACTCACACATTTTTAAAGCACTCATTTAGGCCAAAACAAGGTTCAATCATAGCAATCAAGGGTGGCTATCCTACCATGTTTTTGCAGTAAAACAATATGCAATTTATAAAACGGGTATAGGGCTATATTTATAAAACTAGGACCAAAGCATGCATCAAAGGATGAGATTGAACTTGTCGTCTTCGAAGTCTTCGGGGAGTGCCGGCTCGGCGTTCGGGATCCCGGGCTCCTGCTCGCAGTAGTTGGCTCCGATCTCCGGCTCGAGGTACCTTCCTTAGTCTACTCCGTCGGCTATAGCGCACACACAGGAAAGCAAGCAATCAAATAAGCATACACAATTTCTCCGGCTGAGCTCGCGGAAGGTAATTAAATAAAAAAGGGGAAATAAATATTATGAAGGGGTTTTGGGTGACGGATGGGTGGCGGTATACCCGGCACGGGTGTGAGGAAGGTTGGGCGCGATTTTGGATTAAAATCGCGCATAAAATGTTGGGTTAAAAGAGATGTTTAGAAGTAATTCGGGTCGGTCAGTAATTTAGTTTGAAATAAAAGGACCTAAATATAATATTTAGGTAGGGTGGGGGTTTAATTAAACTAGCCTAGGGGCCTATCTAAAAATAACAGGGGTGTTTTGGTGGAAAATCTTAAGGTTTAGGGTGTATTTTGGAAAAGAAAGAGAGAGGGAATAGGAGAGGGGCTCGGTGGGGGAGAAAAAGGAGAAGGCCAGGGGGGTTTTGGCTAAATAGCCATCTTCTTCCTCCCCCCCCCGATCCAAAACAGGGGAGGGAAGCAGGGGCCGAGCGGCGGCCGACCAGGGGAGGGGCGCCGGCGGTCCTGCCCATGGCGGCGGCCGGGAAATGGCTTAAAATGGAGAGGAGGCCGAGGGGAAACCGATCCCGTGCTCACCTTGTGCTAGGGTGGTCCGAGGAGGCGGCTCCGCGTGAGGGCGGTGATTTGGCGGCGGTGCGGCGACACTGTGGAGCTTTGGGGAAGGCTTGTGAGCGCTCGGTGGTGAGGTGTGGGGCGGCGAGGAGGCCCGGGGCCTATTTATAGGCGGTCTAAGGCGGTTCGGGGGGGAGATTTTTCCGGTGGAAGGTCGCCGGTGAGCTCGCGCGGCTTCTTGATGTCCTGCCGGATTTCGCGGCGCCCGGTGACGAGACGGCTCGAGCAGCGGAGGGTCAACTTGTGCAGGTGAAGGGACGGCTTGGCGCGGCGCGTGCGGTGGCGGAGCGGGGGCGGCGGCTTGCGGTGGTGGCGATGGTGGCGGGCGGTGGGGCGGGCGCGGGGTGGGCGCCGGCGGCGGCGCGCACCGGTGTTATGGTTCGGGCGGGGCGGAGTAATGGCGATGTGCCGAGTGAGGTCGTGTCACGGGGGCCGGGGGTGGCGTGCGGGGGAGGTGAGGGTGCCGGCCTGGCCAGGCGCGCAGGCGCGGTCAATGGTGCCAGGCGGGGCCGGCTGCGGGTGGAAGAAGGGAGGAAGAGAGAGGGAAGAAAGGAAAGAGGAAAAAGAAAAGGAAGAAAAGGAAGAAAAGGAAAAGGAAGGAAGAAAAGAAGGAAGGAAAAAAAATGGAAAAAGGAAAAGGAAAAAGGTTTAGAAATTAGGGAAATTTGCTAGGAAAATTAGGGGGAAAGGTTTTGCGGGGTTTTCCGATTTCCGAGCGTCGGCGTGATTTTCGGGACGACGGTGATGGCGAGGCGGACCGGCCGGCGGGACCGCGACGTGCGCGGGATTCCCGGCACGGTGGCCGGCCGCGCGACGGCCGGGGTGGCACGCGTGGGTGCTAGCTTGAATGCGGACGGTGCCGGCGGGATTCGCGGCACGCGCGCCGAGGGTGAGAGAGGGGTGACGGCGACCAGGGTTTTGAAAGGGGCAAATGAGCTCAGCTGGACAGTTTTTGAAAACACACATGATTTATTAGGTGATTTATTAGGAGCTAAAAATGCGGGCGTTACACGAACAGTAGGAGCCTGGATGGCCCTAGTGTCTGTGTCACTCATATATGCGCTCAACCCAGAAGCACCATAAGTGTTTGCATTCTCATCATCAACCTCTGTTTCAAAACCCTCAATACCTGAATCTGATGAGTAGCCTGAGGTTACAATGTTGTCAAAACCATTGTCATGTTCATCTATCATTCTTTGGATTTCCTTCTTGGCTTTTGCAAGGTACTTCACGAGAATGGCCGCTGCCTCTGTGTCATTCTGAACTACCTAGACAACTTCAAGGGCGTTCACATACAGAACGCTACTTCCAACTTGATTGCCAAAAATATTTGAGCTTGTATCAGCATGGTATTCTAAATCCTTTGCGTTCCTTGTCCACCTTTTCATGATGTGTGCTTCTGGAATTTCCTTTACTCCACAGTGGATAAGTACCTATCATGCATAAAAACAACTAAGTTGTACAATCCCCTGTTTTAGAATGTTGAAAAGGATCAATTAAATTGCAAACAGAATGCACTGACCTTAATAGCATGGCAGCAAAGAATACCAAAGTGTTCAAACATCCCACACTCACACACAAGCTTGCCCTGATCCTGTTTGATCTTTACAGAAAAAATAGTACGAGCCCATTTCTTCCTCTTTTCTTCATTGTAATGAACAAACTTGACCTCATCAATGAATCTCCGGCTACAACATTGTAGTGTGCTGACTTATCAACTTCCTCGCTGAAGAGTTTGCAAACCTTTTTTTGTAGACAGACATTGCACGGCTCTCAATTGCATATACTCTTTTACCACGGTGGACAAACTACATCAATGATTAACTTAGTTAAAGTACCGCATCCGAACATTATTGCAGCCAGTAAAACCTAATTGAGCTACATCATGATAGAGGAAGTAAAGGGGACATTTTGATACATGCTTTGTTTTGTGCTTTGCAGTATCTTCAGCAGCAGAACGGGTGAACAGAAGTTTCCTGTACTGCTGTACAAACCTATTCATGGAACAATTGCGTGGGATGACCTTTTTCAGAATACTTTGCACTCTCTAACCGCTGAGTGCTAGCCATCCTAGCACAGTATATATCCTTGCACCAAGGTTTTGCCCACATCTTCTTCTTTTCATAGACTTTTTTCATGAACTTGTTGTTGCGCAGCTTGTAACGCTCCAATAGGTCATCCCATGCTCTCTCGAACTCATCTTCAGTTAGCATTTGGTAAATTACATAATGGAATTCTATCCTAAATGGACCATTTACCCGGTAAACAGGACCAAGCTCCTCCGGGGCGTTCTTGAATATATGCCACTTACACCACAAATGTGTGCTGCTACTCATGACCTCTCTGATTGCCTTTGTCATTGCCTTGCACTGATCTGCCAAGAATTGCATGAATAGAATACGGATTAAGATGCAGTATTGAACATATGGTGTTTGTCATCATTGTTACACTAGAGATTGAAACTAGGTTGTTGAACAACTTAACATGTTTGCCATTGCCTTGCACTGATCTGAAAAAATATAGCTAGTTGGACACGCTAACAGAAAGGTACTTGAAAAAGCATTGAACTAACCTGTGAGAATAGTCATTGGAGGTTTGCCTCCCATGAGTGTCAGAAACTCTTTGAAGACCCACTTGAAACTCTCAGCCGTTTCATCCCGCATCAAGACACCAGCAAACCTTATGGACTGGAAGTGGTTGTTAACCCCAACAAACATACCAAAAGGCATCTTGTACAGATTGGTGCAGTATGTGGTGTCAAATGTTATAGCATCCCCAAAATAATTATATTGGCTTCTGCTTTTCCCACTAGTCCACAACAAAGTCTTGATCCTCTTATCATCATCCAAGGCAACACTAAATTGGAACCCAGGGTCCTCTCTACGCATCTACCTGAAAACCTCTAGTGTCTTTTCAACATCGTGGTCCTTGTGGTCTCTTGCGATATCTGTGCAAACAGCACGTAATGATTTCTAGGAGAATGGTATCTTTTCCATGCCTCCAAACATGCTGCCCATGATGCAATGCACCCTGCTGAGAGAAACATGTTTTCTCTGAGATAGCGAATCATGTCCTTAACACACTGCTCAATCTTGCTGTGAGAATTCCATTCTCGCTTCTCACCACATGATAGAGACAGTTCATGGTTGTGTTCCGCCACATGCTTGCTAACATACAAGCCATGATCTTCACTGCAATGCGGGCGCAACATGGCCTTACAATGATCCCTCTTTGAACTGTTTGTGCATCGATTGTCAAATCCCTGCATCCAGCAGTATAAAATTGTAACTAAGAGTGCACTGAAATTGTTGAATGTAGAGTGATCAGAGTACTACATACCTCTTTCTCGCAAACAATCTCCTGCATTGTGCGGTACTTGTTGACTCTGTTCCTTGCACTTGATCCAAAACGTATGCCAAAGCCACCCTCCCATGAATACAGGTTGAAAAACTGGTATGCTTCAGCTTGTGAATCAAACACCATACCTAACACTAGCTCAAAAATATAAGGTGTGGTTCTGTTCTTTGAGTTCCTCATAGCCTTCTCAATGGCACCCATGGCACGTGGATTCCTGCAGTCTGGTGGTTCAACACCTTTAGGCCACCTGATCCTGCATGGGTAAAACCAAATTTCCAATGATCTAAGTACAGTAAAGGGGCCTGGTTGCAACACTAATAAAGCCTACTGAATCAGTTGGGAAAAGTTCTCATTTATACATACCTCCTTTTAACTGCATCATCAGCACCAGTTACACAACCACAATCGCCAAGAGCAGTTGCACAAATCTCGTACTGGAGTTCTGGGTCAATTTTATCCACTACAGGAGTGTCTGGAGATTCTGCATCCTCATCATCAGGCTCAACACCCTCATCATCAGCCTCGCCTCCGTCATCCTCATAACCATCAACATTGTCATATTCCTCATCACCTTCGTAAACTTCCTCTTTGTCATCAGTGTCCAGTACAAATTCATCACAGACAACATCTGTGAGAAATTGGTCATCAGTCATAACAAATTGATGTGTGAAATACAGGTGCTGAAAATAACTATAATGATCCTAAGAAGGTTGAAGAGGTGGGAATTTAACACATTAAAGACCTGGAGGATTTGAATGGCTGGGAGTTCCAGCGGATGATTGGGGGTTCGGTGGCTGGAACATTACTCCTGCAGAAGATGAAATTTCTGGCACATTTTGAGCTGTGGCAAATCCATGGATTAGGGACTGGTAAAAACCATCTGAAGGAAAAAAACAGATGATCAGCAGCTGGTAAAATCCAAATATGTTAACTTTGTAAGATCTTGGCATCTGCATATGAGGATGAGTGTGGAAAATGGCTGAAAAAGAATGTAATGAGTATAGAAAAGTTGGAAGTTGAATAATAATTATCATGTACTGCTGATCTGCTAATCGAGATTGCTAAAACAAGAGGTAGCTTCAAAACCGAACTATGATAGGTGAAGTACTAAGCATATACTTCAATATTTAAACTGTGTGTAAAAACTACAACAAAGAAAACATGAATACTTGTACTATGTACAATTGGGTCATATGTTTTACTGGACAAACTATGTCAACCCCCTATCTGAGTAAAAGGCTATAACGTGAGAATTATTGGAACATTGGAGAACTGGGGCTAGGAGGCTACTTGCTGATTGGGGACGGGGAGACTTCCAATTATTTCCGGAAAGGACATTCTTTGAACAACTTGGCCTGCAACATTAACATATGGTGAGAACTAGTATAGAACAGGATTCACATTTAACAGTGAGTAATGCACAAGCAATGGATGGGAGACAATTCATACCTGGGTACGGTTGATAACAGGGGGTGCTGAAAGGAGCACGATGGAGGACAGCAGGAAAAGGAGCTATGGCAGGATGAAATCCATTGGGACCAGATAGAGATGCAGGGTGTGCTAAGGACGCATACCCTTGTCCTCTAGGATGACACAATCCGCCATAGCTAGGAGGACATGCTCGCAGCGAGATGTGACGCGCCCCACAGCTCCTTGCAAGAGCCACAAGATCTGAGGGCTCCGGCGAGCCGCATGGGACGACAGCGGTGCCGCTGCAGCCACCGGAGCTCGTGGGCATTAAAGGTGCGCCAAGGCTCTGACTATAGAGAGTGGCGCAAGCTTCCTGACTAGACAAATCGCGTTGGACTGCAATAGAATGAAGGGGGCCCCTGCTGGCGGCGCTGGTGGCCATGGGGGCGCGGAGTCTATCTCCGGTGGCGGACTTGGGGATGGTTGGTTCAATAGGGTTTCGATTGAATGACCAAAAGTTTGGTGCCTCCTACGCCCCACCAAATCTGCCTGAAACTTTCAAAGGGCAGGGAGGGAACATTCGACATCCCGCGCGCGAGGCAAAAAATTTGGCTGAGGCGGGCGGGAGAAGGCACATTTTGGTTGACCGAGGTGGGACCCACAGTGGTAAAATACTCCCACGACGTCATGCATAGTGGGGCCGGCTGCGGAGCACGAGGCGAGATGGAGGGCGGAGATCAACGTAGATACAAGTGGACTCTGCGGCCGCTTGTACAAGTGGACCTCCATTTCTGCATAACTTGAGTATGGGTTGCACTGTAATTTCAGGTGATGCCCTCAACTTTTTTTTTTAACCTTTGGCGTGAAATTAAGCGAGGGTCGATGGTGGCAGCAGCCCAGCCACGATAAAACGGCGCGGTGAGAGAGAGAGGTCATGGCGGCATGGCGCAGAGCGGAGCCCGGATCATCACACGACATCGACGCCTCTCGTCGGTGCCCCGCGTCCGTCCATGGTGCACGTCTAGAACATTCCTTTCCGGAACCCGTCGTATCGCGTCCCGCCGCCGCTTACTCAAATCATCAGTAGCGATCGACCACGCGTCACTCGCAGAAGCACGCACGCAGCTTAACCTAACCACCCGCAACACTAGCTGTAAATTTTTGTTGGGTAGCGCCGTCGGGAGTTTCCTCGACCACTCGCGGTCGCGGCCGTCGCCGTCGGCCGGATGGATCGGAGCGGCGCGCGGAGCTAGCGCCAGCCAGCGTCGCCGTCAGCGCCCGGGCGCCGCCGTACATACCAGGTGCAGAGCGTCCGAGGCCGGGAACACACGCATCCGTGGCGGACTCGCAGTCGCAGAGCTGAACGCCTGCTTGGCGCTGATAGCGGCGGCGAACGGCGGAAAGGTCGTCAGAGCAGGCAACACGCATGCCTCGCTGGCTGGCTACTCCTACGGGCGATCGAGGAAACGGCCGGTGGGCGCGTGTGGCGAATTAGCCGCCGGCGCCACCCGCCGGCCACGTCGCGTTGCCCGCCAGCTGGGCTGCGGTTGCCCACGCGGTCGTCACGCCGGCGGGCGGTGGCGTCCGGCGTGGTGGCGTTTGCCTGTTGGCAAGCGGGCCGCGTGCGCCGCCGACGAGGCTGACTTCGTACGTGGATGCCGCCCCAACACCGATGCATGGGCTGGCTGGGCTGCTCCAACAGAAAAAGGAAAACTTCGCTCCGTTTTTGCATGTGCAACCGCCGGTAAAAATTTGGAAAGTGTACAGTTGTATTCCCATTTTTATTCTGAATTGATTTCAATCTGTAACGACCTGTTATATGATCGTGCCCCCTTCCTCCTTATGAAGTATGAACAATGGGTATCCATCCCCTAGCTTGGTAACGAATTGGAAGAAGAACCGAGTAAGACGGGAAAAAAACCCTAAAGTTCTTAGGTTAGATCTGTCAGTGCTTTCTGTGGACCGTATGATATTTGAAAACTGAGTTGTGACGATGAAATGGCGATTAATCCATATATCTACGTGCATATTCTGTTTTCTAAGAAATGGCAATAATTAACGGAGAATTTCGTGCCTTCCAACCGTGGACACGTGCAATTCAACATGTGAGGGGGGCTTGTGAGCTCAGGGTTGGCAGTTTATATGCTTATAAGATGTGATACGATATGATATGGTTTTCCAAATTACACTTTATAATTTCTCTTATATTATATCATTTATGGTTATAAGTTTACAATAACTGGAGATTAAATTTAATTACAAATCCAACCATATCAAGTTTACAACATAAAAATAAAAAATGATTAAATTAATAGTAAGAGAACAACTTTTTAATATTGATATGCATGTACAACTTTTAAACATAAACGGAGGGACTATTCTCTCATCTGAGCTCAGGTACGTTGCACCAACTTGGACGGGGATCATTTTCTCCTCCTTTTCACCAAGCAGTGTTCGTAGCCTCGTAGGTCGGGTCTCAGCCTCACGGACGCTGAGAGAGGAGAAAATCTCGGAGCGGAGCGGAGCGGCCCTCCGGCGGCCGCACGCGCTGCGGGCCAAGAAGCAGAAGCAGGCGACGTCGACGCCTCTCTCTCTCATCGCGGCGTCCCCCTGCCCTGCCCGCCTCTAGAACCTTCGTTTCTAGAATCCGTCGTCTCGCTCGCAGACAACAGGTGCCAGTGGCAGCAAGCAAGCACACGTGGCACCGCCGCAGGCAGCGTTACCCCAATCGCTAGCTGTAGACCCTTGTTTCGTAGCGCTAGCCGGATGGTTCCCCGCGGGCGCGGGCGCGCGGCCACACGTTGGCCGGGGCCAGCGCGCGCGGCGTCCTCCTCCCTCGATCAGCCGTCGCCGTCGATCGATGACGGTTCGGTCGGTCGGAAGCCAGCGTGTGCGCGTCGCCGTCCACCGGCGGGTGCACAGGCAGCATCCGAGGCCGCGACGGGACGGACGCGCGCAGGGCGATCGGGTAAACGGTCGGTGCCGCGTGTGCAAGTCCGTCTTTTTTTTTTTTTTTTTTTTGCTTTTTAGCCCTTTTCGCAAAAGATTTCCAAGTAGATCCTTTTTGGAAAGATTTGAAAAAAATGGGCCTGGTCGGCGCCGTGGATCGTGGCGCCGAGGTTATCTTTCGGCCGCCACGGATCATGGCGCCGAGGTCTTGGCTGAAAAAAATATCGATTCTCCTACTTTGAAATTCTTTTGTGAAGAAATTTGTATGTAAAATGTGGCCAATAACATGCAAAATGGAATCAATGAACTTTGTTTAACATCTTAGAACATTTGTGGATAAAAACTAAGCGAGTTTACATATTTAAAATGACATTCCAAAATTGAAAGTATTGCTGTCGGTATTTACTCATGCGCTGAGTGCTGAGAACCCTTAAAACATTAACAGGCATGCAACTTTGAAATTCTATTTTGAAAAAGTTTCATATATACATTGAAAGAATTTGGATCCCAAATGTAGTATGTTGTTTAATAAACATTTTGTGTATGTTGTTGACCATGAAAACATACAAATTTCTTCACAAAAGAATTTCAAAGTAGGCTAACTGATATTTCAGGCCCAAGACCTCGGTGCCATGATCTGTGGCGCCGAGGCATGCAAGCTCGGCGCCATGATCCACGGCGCCGAGCTCAGGGTCCATTTTTTGAAATCTTTCCAAAAAGGGTCTACTTGTGGAAATCTTTCGAAAAAGAGCTAAAAAAGTTAAGGCCAAGGCCCCGGGCGGCAACGAGAATACCCGCCGCGCCGCTCGACGCTTGTCGTCTCCTCCTCCAGGCTCCAGCTCAGCTGGGCTGCTGGGGCTCGTGGTCGTCACGGCGGCGGGGCTCCGCCGAGTGACAGCTGACACGCAGGCGGTGCCGACTGGATTTACCTTGAGCAGCATGTGCTGTCAGCAAGTGAAAACTTTTTTCGTCCTCCACTTCGGGGTCCGTACGGGCGACTGGTAAACTGGCAGAAGCTTAGACTTCCGCTGGCGTATTTTTCGAGGTTCATCGATCGCAATTATGTTTTTCTTTGCCACGGCTACATTTTATTGGATTATGCTAATTTCATTATCAACCTGTTCCATTTGAAATTTGGGATCATTTTGATTTTTCTAGATTCACAAAATGTTTTTAGTTAGGTGCATATAATATAAACACGTATTATCAACTTATAATTTGCAACGGATGGAGTAGAAAATTTTAACATGAGTTCACGATAAGAGTTCGAAATGATTTTATTTCTTTGTTTATACCACTTCTTTAGAAATGACAGCGACAAAGTTGATCGGCAAGGCTGCAAGGCCTCCCCCCTTGTCCCCTTCCGTTCCAGCGACAAACAAATTTACCTTGTAGACGCGAGGATTGGATGCGGTAGGATGCGAAGGAGAGGAAAAACATTGTAGACGCGAGGCAAAGACCAATTTACCTTCCAAATTTGGCCCTTGTTGCTGTAGCCAGTCTAACAATTGCAGGTCAGCTAGCTCGTTGGAAAGGCCGTTGGAGGCCTAACGGCACAATTCGTGTGCTAGCTAGGATGAGGTACCAAAATGGATAACTTGTCACGTAACGGCCGCCTACCTTCATGATTGTGCCCATGGTGTTTCCCAATAACAAAATGCATGCCGAATTTGACTACGCGTCGGAAAGCTGGAACACTCAAGAAACAAACGATCGATCCATGCGACAAATACAGAAAACTGCTGACTGGGATACCGAAGCAAAGCTGGTCATTCTACTTTACTCCTCCGATGCTATAGAGAGCGAAGAACTTGGGGGACCTCGCCATTTGGCAACAAAAACAACTGGAAAGAGAGGGAAAGAGAACAGGTTTGACGGGGGCGACCAAAAGCAAAGCAGAGAGCAGCAGCAGCAGCCATCATCGTGCGAAAGCGACCCCGGCGCCCCCCCGGTCCATACGTCATCTCGATTCGCCTCCTTTGACTCTCCTACCCTTTCCACGCCAGCTCTCCCCCGCATTCCCACAACCAGTTTCTCCTCTCCTTCTTCTTTCTTCTTTCGCTTCCAACCCTCGGAGACCCAACATTTGCACGCCCCATGCATCATCTTCTTCTACAGCAGCTGTGTCCCGTGTTGGCTATAGTAGTCCATGTCATTCCAGTTCCAGCAATGGTCCTCTAGCTTCGCAGTGGCAATGGCTTGGCGTGGTGTACTTGTTCAAACCTGTTGGGTGACCATCTATGTTTCTGGCACGTTTTTCTCAAAGTATGAATATTGTCTGGCGCATAGTACGCTTCCTTGTATGAACCCAAGAAAAAGGTTGTTGGCTGCAAATTTGTCTTCCCTGAGGAACACTCACATGTTTTCGTTCGCTACTTTTTTTTTGTATACAACAATTATGAACAATACTTGAAAGATACACTTATAAACATAAAATAGTTGGTAGAGTGGACTATAATTTGAAAATAAGCGAGTAGTACATTTTACGGTGCACTTGGCCTTGCAGTAGAATTTCCTTTCCTTCATAATACTGCGTGCGAGTTATTTTCAGCCAGGGACGGATCCACGTTGATGTGAGTGAGAGCATTCCATTTTTCAGGGTAATTAGCAAATTTTCACCAGACAAAAACTTCAATCCGATGGCCTGTGTACTCCCTCCGTACTGGTATTAGAAGACATTTAGAACAATATTTAAGTCAAACATCGGGATTATAAATCATTGATAGTTTTGAACTTATTGAGTTTGAAAATTTGAAAATCATATGAATAGATTTGTCTCGAAAAAAACTTTCATAAAAGTACAAATACATCATTTTTAAATAAATATCTTTTTATAAAAACAAGTCAAAGTTATGTTTTGAAGACCGTGTCACTGTCCAAAACGTCTTCTAATACCAATATGGAGCGAGCACGGTGAAGAGGTAGAAAGCTGCAGTGGGGGATCTTTATAGAATACATCCGTAAACCAGGGTGTATAATGAAAAGGCCACCGCTGCCTATAATACCACAGTCCCCTCGTTCCCCTGGTTTCCTCAACGCTTTCCCTTTCTTCGCCATTCCATTCCACTTCTCTCTGCATCTGCATCCGACGCTATTGCGGACAGCACCCAGGCAAGGAAGCTAATCAAATCGAACAACACACCGATCGGTCCATGGGAAGGCACGAGATGAGCGGGCGGCTGTCGGCCGAGTACCAGGGCCTGGAGGTGAAGGTGCCCAGCCTCTTCCGGTGCCCCATCTCGCTGGACGTCATGCGGTCGCCGGTGAGCCTCTGCACCGGCGTCACCTACGAGCGCGCCTCCATCCAGCGCTGGCTCGACTCCGGGAACACCACCTGCCCGGCCACCATGCTCCCGCTCCCCTCCACCGACCTCGTCCCGAACCTCACCCTGCGCCGCCTCATCGCGCTCTGGGCGTCCACGGCCGCGCCCGCGTCTCCCTCGTCGTCCTCGCCCCCCGCGCCGTCCGCCGTCGGGCCCACTCCGGCCGCCGCCGCCGCCGAGCTCCTACGCCGGGTCGCCGCGCCCGGCGCCGACCCTTGCCCCCCGCTCCGGAAGCTCGCATCTTTCCTGAACGACGACGACGTGGACGAGTTCGACAAGAACGCGTTCGCGAGGGCCGCCGGCGCCGCGGAGACCGTGGCGTCCGTGCTCCGGCGGGCGGGGAAGGAGGAGGAGGATGGGAAGGGCCTGGAGGCCGCTGAGGCCGCCGTGTGCGTGCTGGCGGCGATCGCGACGTCCGACTGCATCGAGGAGGAGAACAAGAGGCGCGTGGCCGCGGCGCTCGCCGCCGACGCGCCGTCCGCGGCCGCGTCCCTGGCGCGCGTGCTGCGGGGCGCGTCCGCGCTGGAGGCCCGCGTCGACGCGGCGAGGCTGGTGGAGTCGCTTCTCGGGCGCAATGCGGCGGCGGTCGCCGAGTCGGAGCCGCTGCTCGCGGAGCTGATCCGCCTGGTGGGCCCCGCGGAGGACGGGAAGGGCGGGCTGGACCGGAGCGCCGTGGCGGCGGGGATGTCCTGCCTCGCGGCGGTCGCGGCGACGCGGCGCGCCCGCGCGGAGATGGTCCGGCTGGGCGCGGTCCCCGCCGCGGTGCGCGTGCTGGCCGACGACGCCGGGTGCCCCGTGCAGGCGCTCCGCGTGCTGGAGGCCGCGGCGGGGTGCGCGGAGGGCCGCGCGGCGATCTGCGAGTCCGCGGAGACGGCCGTCCCCGCGGTGGTGTCCCGGATGATGCAGGGCGGCGGGACGGCCGGCGGCGAGGCGGCCGTGTCGGTGCTGTGGGCGGTGTGCCACCGGTACCGGGACCGGCGCGCGGTGGCGGCGGCGGCGGGGTGCGAGGGCGGGCTGGCGCGGCTGCTGCTGCTGATGCAGAGCGGGTGCTCGGCGTCGGCGCGGCAGATGGCGTCGGAGCTGCTGAAGATGTTCAGGGTGAGCGGGAAGAGCTGCCTCGCTGGGTACGACTCCAAGAACAGCCACATCATGCCCTTCTGACCGCGCGCCTGCCATGCGAAGCGGATGCATGGGTTGGGTTGGAATGGAACAGAGGAATTCGTCTGTTTTCCCTTTCTTTCTTTTTTCACAAATTTCATTTCTTGGTTGGGTGGAAGTTGATACCGGAGGAGAAAAGGAAATTGGTTCTCTGGGAGGAAGACAAACCTGTACATGGGTAGAGAAATTTTTGTAGAAGGGAGAAATTAATTTAAGGGATGAGAGAAAATTCAGCTCCATGGTAGTTGGATTCAACCCAGTTCTTGATTGTTGTTGGCCGAACAAATCACTTGCTGGTTGCTCACTCGAAATACGGTCAAAGTGACCAAAATCTGTATGATCACCGGGTCGGCAAGGAAACTGGAAATCACGACGGACCCATCGTAGTAGTACTCCGTAATACACTACTAGTTTATTGCACTGCATGTATCACGTCCGTGGCGTAGCCGCCGTTGGAACTTGGACAGCAACTTGTATTAGTCAAACAATTGCATACGGGGCACGGCGGTGCGTGGTTCTTGAGGCATGCATGTTCACTCCACCTCCTACTACTAACCCTGGTGGTTAGGATAAGAGGGAATATGAGTCCAACAGCATGGCACATGGTATATTATATATTGCCGGTGGGGATCAGCGCATCGTATCCGGCTCCTGATGTCTACTAATGATGATCACCGATCCCAATCATCCATGAGAGTGCTCGACAAACACCACCTCTCGAGGCTCGAGGGCAGGCAGGTCAACTTCGCCATGCACAGGCTGCTGCTGGAACCTGCTGCAGGCGAGTGCGATGCAGGCAGGAGCCCCCTGTTGCAGAAAGCGCCCTTGTCAACGCCTACTCTTCTACGAGTAGTAGTAGCCAATTTGGTGGCGAGCAGCGCTACTGAATGACGATGATTGACGAAGAGTGAACCTAAAACTCTAAAAGCGCAATGCTACCACTAGCAGCAGCGTTAGCACGAACGGAATAATATGAATGCTAGTCCGTTGGTTTGTTTGATGGGAGGACGGAGGAAGCGTAAAAGAGGTGAGGATCCAGCTGCCGAGCACCTAACAAAGCGTGATGGAAAAAGCGGCAAATCAAGCGTGGCAGGTCACCCAACTCGTGCGGGGCGGATCGGAATCATGCGTGCGGCGCGCCTCCCCTCCTTTCCCTTTTATCATATCACTGCTCCAATCCTTCTCAGAACAAAACTGTTCTTTGCAGTGCAGTGCCTCTTCCTCTCTCAGTACACACTTCGATCTTCTTGTTCCCTCCACGGTCAAAGGAGCCCATGCATCTTTCTTCCTCCGTATCGAAATACTTGTCGTCATTGATTTTTTCATACAACTTTAACTACCTGTCTTATTCAAAAATTACTATTGCAAATATGTAAAAGGATAATGCAAGTTTAAAATGTCTATACAATAATAAAGCATATAGTAGCAAGCAAAATAGGTGGTACTCGCATGATTTTTTGAATAAGACGAATTATCAAAGTTGTAAGAAAAATCAACAACGACAAATATTTCGATAAGAGGAAGTATGTTGTTTATCTGTACTGATTGCCACGAGATACGGCTTCCGAGACGACTTGACCACGGAGATACGATACGATGCTGTACAAGTGAACAAGGGGAAAGCGAGGATGGAAGTTGGGTGGTGGGCACGTTTCACATTGTTAATGGGGGCTTTTTGACTGTCCCCGCCAATCCTTGTCGCGCAACTTGACCACTGTTGTTTGCCCGCCGCCCGGGATTCGGACCGAATCGGCGTCGTCCTGCAATGCTCTCTCTGCCCGGCAACGCACGCTGGGCCTCCGTCGTCTTGGCCGGCCACTGTGGACTGTGGAGTAGTGGTGTGACCAGATCAGATTTGATACTCCGATCCGAGGATGAACGCAACGCGCACTTGATCGATGGTGGAAAGAAAACCATTCGATGGATGAGCTCTGGAATCTCTTGCGTTACTATCCCAAGAGCACACAGCAACTCACTTGATCCAACTCGTACGTGGAAACAACAAATCCCTCGACTTTGAGTGTGCTTATTTCGAGGTAGTAGCTCAGCTGTGCTTCTTTCAATTTTGGAGAAAATTCAGTTTACCATCCCTAACTATAGTCAAATAGCCCCTAAAGTAACTTTCACCTTTGGTGCATGTGCGAACCCAACCCTTCTCAGTTGCCCGGAATAAAAACCAGTTTTGCCGATTATGCGATTATGATTGACATCTTGCCAACGAGGCACAAGAAAGTAGAGTCACCATCCTTGTTAATCTGTCATTTCACCCATCTCTGATTCTTTGGTGGCTAGCCCTGCCGCCGTAGCAATATATAGGGGCTCCTATCTAATCTGCGCAGAGCCAGATAAGAGTGGTGACTTTGGGTGTGTTTGATTTCATTGCCGTGGGGGGCCAGGCCCGTCGGCCAGGCCGTGGCCAGCCATGGCCAGGCTCCCGTGGCACATGCTCTTTGTTTGATTTGTATGCACGAGACGAGCCAGACTCAGTTAAGTTGGTGTTTGATTTCTGCTTCAAGAAGTTATGGATACTCTCATGTACACATTTGGTAGACTTACCACCACTCTCTTCTCTTTGACAATTCGTCGAGCACTTGGGGAGCAGCGAGATGGCAGCGGCGAGGCGCATTGTTGCCGCCGTGGCGCCCCCCTTTTTATATCACGGCGCCAACCACAGCAAAGCGAGGCAAGGAGGCGGGTAGTGGTAGTGGTGGTGGTGGCTGCTTCCGGAGGCGCAAGAGGCAGAGGAGGAATCCGGGAGAAGAGAGGCGGCGGAGAGGCAGGAAGGCGTCGACCGGCCGGGCTTCTCGCTGCTGCTCCCATGGGGAACTGCCTCGGCTCGGAGGAGGGCGAACTGGAGGCCGTGAAGGACGTTGGCCACCATGGGCAACAGACTCAAGGTACCCATCTCTCCTGATTTGGCTTTGCATTTCCTGCCTGCTTATTGCACACAGATACTGCGACGCAAATCGTTTTTATTGGTTCTTCCTCCGTCGGTTTAATAGGCAATAATTTGTTTGTTTGTAGTTGTAGTTGTTCCTGACGATCAATTTGTTTGTTCCCTAACTAGCAGCACCTGCGCGGGCGCCTCCGATGGCGGCACCGGAGCCCGGCCCGTCCATGAGCTCGTCATCGGGGCACCCGAGCAGCAGGTCCCGGGGTTCGTCGTCCATGAGCAGCATCGCGACGACCCGGAGCGACGGCGGGGGCAGCGGCGGCGACGGCTGCGCGGCGGCGTACCCGGAGGGCCACCGCCGCGCGTCCAGGAGACGCCGCGCGTCACCGTTGCAGGGCGCCACCGCCGCGCGTCCAGGAGACGCCGGAGCAGAGTGGCACCGTGGTGGGGCTCACGGCCGCGCTAGGGGGGTGTCTGCTCTAATGGGGGGTCGCCGGAGGGCCATAGCCTCGAGTCGGCCTCGATTTCGAGGATCTGGAGAAGTGCGAGCGGGCGGCGGCGGCGCCAGCATGCGCGGTTGTGGGGTGAGCGGCGGTAGCAGTATCCTCTCTTTGGCTCACACGAGCACGCAACGAACCTGGCTCTGAAAAAACGCCGGCAAGGGAGCGTAGGACGGGAGCCATGAGAGAGATTGTTTTTTTGCATCCGGTCGGCCTGGCTCGCCAGTGGGCCCAGAAAATCAAACACCAAATTTTGGCCCTAGGGAGCTCGGCCCACTTATTTTGGCCTGAATCAAACACGCCCTTTGAGGCCCATCAGACCCATCCACCACCATCTCTTCTTCCCAACGCGCATTGCCACCCCCACCCCTCTTTGCTCTGGCCGGCAGCGACTTCGTGACCACAGCCGCTCCCCGCACCCGTCCTCGCTATCCCTCCGGCCAAAAGCATCTCGCCGGCGCACAGTGGCGAAGAGACGTGCGTCGACTGCGCAACGCAAGGGGCATCAGGGAGAAAAAAAGAGATGGTGCGAGTAGCTATACAGTACTCCCGAGTAGCTCTGCATTGCTCCCTCTGTACGGGTAAAGGAGGACGTTTAGGATAACATTGTACATACCAAGGAGCGTAATTGAATTCGTCGAGGTGAATGACAGAACTCATCTAGTAATTCAGGTGAATGAGGCCGCAACACGCGCATGGATACAATCGTGAGTGAGCACGATTCCATGACTCACGATGTTCATGAACACGATGGCAGCAAAGACGCAGGAAAGTGTTCGGCGACAATGAGTCCAGCACCATCATCACTGAGTTCGACGGCAAGGAGTCCGGCACTATCGTCTATGAGCCCAACGGCAAGGACGTCACTGAGTACAGCAAGGAATCCGGCGCCGTCGTCTCTGAGCCCGACGGCAAGGAGTCCGGCACGAGCAACTCCTCATACTCCGGCGCAACGAGGACCGGCGTGAGTAGCTCCTCCGAGTCCGACGCAACGAGCTCCAGCGTGAGCAGCTCCTCCTGCGACTCTTGCGCCGACGCAGGCATGAACTCCATGGGGTTCGCGACGTCGACCCGCGCCGACCCGGTTGACGGCTAGGGACATATCGTGGCGGTTGACGAAAATCCACAGGAGCCTCGGCGTCGTGGTGTCGTCGTTGGGCACCTCCACTCCCGCAGTGAATCCACGTCGCAAAATCCCCCATGACGCCGCCTCGGCCCTCTCCCTCCTTAGCGAGCTGCTCGAGCTGGAGGCGGCGAAGCTCAAGCGGACGGCACTCCCGGCGTCGGCAGTCGCGTGCTCGCCTATTGCGGTGGCAGAACGAGGAGGAGGAGGACGTTAGCGGCCGATACCCCCTCTCTCTCTCCTCGTTCCTCGCTCTAGCGCTGGTGCTCGGCGCCACCGCATCTCAGGCTGCCACTTACACACAAGGCGACCTCAAATGTATCCTCAAATGATAGGCAAAGTAGCTTTAAATGCAAACTAACACGGTGCTCCAAATTAACACAATTGGTGTTAGTTTGTTACGTGTTAGTTCGGGGTGTTAAAAACTACCACTGCCACTACCATTAACACTAGGGAACCAAACACGACCATAGTAGAACATGACACAATTTTTCATATAACATTTGAGCATTCATTCAATACATATCATATCTTCCGTAGTTACAAATTTATAATCATAGTAAAATATACTCCCTCTGTCTCATAAAGAATGATGTTATGTGATTTTTCAAACAAATTTAGATTGAATGTAAAAGATGCATGTACCCTTAGCTAGTTTAGTTTGTGTAAAAAATACAGATATATTTCCATTTAATAATGCATGCATGTCGTATGGACCTCCCTGGGCCCACTACCTCGGTGGGTACCAGGACCGACTACTTGGTGGGCCCCTGAGACTACCCGGCTTGCGCTACACGACACCTGATGGCGTGGAGCACAAGTACTACGGAGGAGAAGTACTCGGTTAGGAAGCTGTACATGTCCCGCACTGTATGAAAGACTCCTAGACGTACTCGACTAGTACTCTCTCCCTACTCCGACTTGTAACCCTGCCTTCCGGACTATATAAGGCGAGGCAGGGACCCTTCTCTAGCATCGAATCTCATCTCACGGCGTACAATTACACCATCTTGTAATTGTGCCCAATCAATCCAGAGCTACGCAACATACAGGACGTAGGGTATTACGCGCCTCGCGGCCCGAACCTGTTTAAATTGTGTGCCACGTGTCTCTTCCTTCGAGTTACCGATCTCGGCGAGGCCAGATTCATCTACTTCGGGTACCCCCCTTAGTAGGTTGCCGGTCTAAAACACCGACAGCTGGCGCGCCAGGTAGGGGCTCTCGCCCGAGATCACATGACGAACTCGACGGCTCCTATCTACTTCAAGCCAACCGTCGCTTTCAACCGCGGCGACACCTTCGTGTTCGGCGCCTAGGTCTGCACTGCTGACGGCGCGGGATCTTTCCAGCGCCGCCTCACCATGCCGCCCAACCCGAAGACCGGCTTCGTGACGCTCCCTGAAGTCGTCACAGGCGAACTCACCGGCAAGTTCGGCGAAATTTCGCTCTTCGATCACCACGCTGACTTCGAGCTCGAGTCCACTTCCAACTCGAACTCGACGTCTCCATGGGCTATCGCATGCGAGCCGGCTACTCAGCCATCGCACGTGGTCCCACCACCCCGTGAGCGCTACACGCGTGGTCCCCGCATTCTCAGCAGGGCCCGCAAGGAGGCTCCTCCTTCGCGTCGGGCCGGCAAGGAGCCCGTACCCGAGTACAACTCGGACTCCGACACCGCCCCCGGCCACGCTTCGGACTCCAATCCCCTCTTCGGGTTCTACTTGGATTCCGCATACGAGTTCGACTTCGGGTCGGACCCAGAGGATCCCGAGTCCGAGGACAACTCTACTGAGCATCCCTTATCAGGGCCAGCCTCTGGACTGGTTATAACCTCCACACCGGCCGGGAGATTCGTCTACTATTCAGACCGCAAGCCCGCTGACCTGATAAGTGGGGACTCACGCTACGTCGCCTACATCGACTCACTCCCGTTCCAGGAGGGAACACCGCTTGCCCGGGCCGACTCGAACACACCAACTGAGGTGGCGGCTTCTGAGTCCAGCCTTGGCACCCCTGATCGCCAAGTCTTCATGGCTGCCGGCGACACCCCAGGACCTTCAGGGACGGCTCAAGACAAGTACCTTGAAGACATCTCCTCCGACGAGGCGTCCGCCGACGCACCCGGCGGACGAGACCCCCGCCACCGGAGACGCTCGACGTGAGCGTAACAGGAAGCGCAGCGAACGGCGCCGGCGTCTCCGAGACAATCTCCCCATCCGCAACCTTGCGGAAGCTCTCGAGGCGGTAGAGAGCAGAGTACACCCTACCCCTGAGCAATGCCTCATGTCGATCACAGCGATCGCACGCCAGGCCCAGGAAATTCACGCCGGGGAGGTCATCGCCAAGCTCGCTGAAGACACCTACTTCATGCGGGTCGACAACAGGGTCAACCAGCCTCCTCCCGCCAGGCACCGCGACAACGAAGGTACAAGTCGCAGCGCCAACCACGGTCCCAACCGTACTCGAGCTGAGCTCCCAGCCCAGCCCAACCGTACTCGCTCCAACGCCGGCGGACCTCCACAGGGTGGAAACAGCAACCGCGAGGTCGTCCCTCACCGTGCTTCTGCCGGCGGCGGCGGCGGCGACCCCGACGGCGGCGGCGGCGGCGACGGCAAGCTCCAACCATGGAGCCAACGAGAGGGCCGGCGGCGGTGGCGGGGTCGCGGCGGCCGTGGCCACGCGAACGCCCACGCCTGCGGCGCCTCACGGGGGTGGCTACGACGCCCGCGAAGATTGAGGAGCCGCGGCGGAAGAAGTCAATCACCTTGCAGGGCGACAACGACGGCTTCCCCCGCCTTCTCACCGCGACTTCGCAACTTGCTCCCTCCCCGACAAGTTCAAGCCTTTGGGGATCACCAAGTACGACGCGAAGCAGACCCCATCCGGTGGCTCGGGTGCTACGCCCTCTCCATCGAGAACGGCGGCGGCAACGATGACACCAAGTGCCTCTACTTCCCCTTTCGCCTGGACCAAGCTCCACTCACATGGCTCGAGTCGCCGGACAAGCACTCGATCGACAAGTGGGACCGACCGAAGGAGCGATTCACCGGCAACTTCGCGGGCGCCATAGGCCGATCGGGTACTCGCATGGACCTGGCCATGGTCAAGCAGGAACAAGGCGAGACCCTCCGCAAGTACATGCGCCGCTTCTTCAACAAGCGCGCTACCGTAGTCGACGTCACCGACATGGAGGTCATCGACCTCTTCCAAGACGGCCTCTACCACTACCGCACCTTTGAAGACTTCGGTCGTCGCCGCCCCAAGTCCATCCCCCACCTCAAGGACATGATCACGTCCTGGGCGGATGAAGAAGACAAGGCCAACGCCAAGTACGACGCCATCCGTGGCAAGAGCAAGCAGAACGCGGGCGGCGGCAGCGGCAACAACGGGAACCAAGGCGGTCGCAACAACAACAACTACTACTCGGGTCCCAACCGCAAGCGCAAGCCAGACAACAGTATCGCTGCTATCCAGTGCCCTGCGAAGGAGAACTCGAAGAAGAACTCCGGCGGCTTCAAAGACTTGCTAAAGGAGAAGTGCCTGTGGCATCTGAACGGCAACCACACCACCGAGCAGTGCTACCAACTCAGGCATGCACTCAAGGGTACTCTAGAGCCACCGCACCCTCACGACAAAAAGGGCAAGAAGAAGAACGACGGAGATAACAATGACTTCCAGGAACCCGACAAGACCGTCAACGTCCTCTTCGGCGGACTACCCAGCAGGCGGGAGCAAAAGGCTACCCGTCGAGAAGTCATGAGCATTGAACCAGCGGTCCCGACCCCTCTCAGGTGGTCGGAGGTACCCATTACCTTCTCCCGCGCGGATCAATGAACCAGCTTCTCCGAACCAGGACGGTTCCCCCTCGTCCTGAAGCCGGTGGTCGCGGGCTCTAAGCTCAACAAGGTCCTCATCGACGGTGGAAGTGGGCTCAACGTCCTTTTCACCAAGACCTTGAAGAAGATGAAGCTCGACATCACCCACATGCTCACCAAGAGCAACACGCCCTTCTACGGCATCGTCCTCGGTAACGCGGCTATCCCACTGGGCTCAGTGGTCCTGCCAGTTACCTTCGGGGAATCTCGGGACAACTACCATACCGAGTACATCAAGTTCGAGGTCGCGGACTTCGAGACTTCCTACCATGCCATCCTCTGCAGACCGGCCATCGCCAAATTCATGGCGGTGCCCCACTACACCTACTTGGTACTCAAGATGCCAAGCCTAGCGGGTGTACTCTCTCTTCAAGGGGACTTGAAGATCTCCCACGACTTCGACACAGAAGCCATGGAGATCGCCTCTACGAATCAAGTACCCAACGCTATGATGGAGGTCTACGCTGCGTCGAAGAAGCTTGCTACAAGTGAACTCAACATCCCGGAGAAGTCTGACAACGCCAACAAGCCTCAGCCAGCTGAGGAGGTTCTCGTCAAGACGATTGACCTCGGAACAGGCGACTCCAGCAAGACCACCACCATCGGGGCCGGCCTCGACCCCAAATAGGAAGACGCGCTCATCAACTTCCTCCGGGCTAACCGCGACATCTTCGCGTGGAAGCCGGCGGACATGCCAGGAGTGCCCAGGGAGTTGATTGAGCACTGCCTCAACGTCGATCCTAAGGCCACCCCCAAGCGACAACACCTCCGACGCTTTGCCGACGACAGACGGGACGCCATCAAGAAGGAACTCGCAAAACTACTCGCGGCTGGCTTCATCAGAGAAGTCTTCCATCTTGAGTGGCTCGCCAACCCTGTCCTCGTCCGCAAGAAGAACTCGAACGAGTGGAGGATGTGCGTCGACTACACTGACCTCAACAAACACTGCCCCAAGGACCCCTTCGGGTTGCCGCGGATTGATCAAGTCATCGACTCCACGGCGGGCTGCGACCTGCTCTGCTTCCTCGACTGCTACTCCGGGTACCACCAGATCGCGATCAAGGAAGAAGACCAGGAGAAGACCGCGTTCATCACCCCATTTGGCGTGTACTGCTACACGACCATGTCCTTTGGGTTGAAGAACGCCGGTGCCACCTACCAACGAGCTATCCAGGCCTGCTTCAAGAAGCAACTCAACAAGAACGTCGAAGCCTATGTGGATGACGTGGTCGTCAAGACCAGAAACTCCAGTACCCTCATCGACGACCTTGAAGAGACTTTCGCATCCCTGCGCGAGTACCGCTGGAAGCTCAACCCGAACAAGTGCGTCTTCGGCGTACCTTCGGGCAAACTACTCGGCTTCATCATTAGCCAACGCGGCATCGAAGCCAACCCCGAGAAGATCTCGGCCATCACCAACATGAAGGCTCCCATATGCATCAAAGACGTACAGAAGCTGACCGGGTTCATGGCGGCACTGAACAGATTCATCTCGAAGCTTGGAGAACGGGGGCTCCCCTTCTTCAAACTACTCAAGCACAAAGAGAAGTTCGTGTGGACTCTAGAGGTGGATCAAGCCCTTGCCCAGCTCAAGGACTTCCTATCGAAGCCACCGGTCCTCACGGCTCCTCGCAAAGGCGAGCAGCTACTACTCTACCTCGCTGCGACTACTCATGTGGTCAGTACTGCCATCATCGTCGAGCGGCAGGAAGACGACCACGCCTACCCAGTCCAGCGCCCAGTCTACTTTGTCAGCGAGGTCCTATCAGAGTCCAAGGCACGCTATCAGCCTGTGCAGAAGCTTCTGTACACAGTACTTATCACCTCGCGGAAGCTACGACACTACTTCCAGGAGTACTCGATCTCCGTCGTCACCGACTACCCGCTCGGCGACATTCTGCGGAACCAAGATGCTACTGGAAGAATCTCCAAGTGGGCAGTCGAGCTCGACGCCCTCACCATCGACTTCAAGCCACGCACAACCATCAAGTCGCAGGCGCTAGTCGACTTCATGGCGGAGTGGCGGGAGAACCAGCTACCTACACCAACCGTGCGACCAGAGCATTGGGTGATGTACTTCGACGGCTCACTCAACCTCAAGGGCGCAGGTGCAGGGGTACTCCTGATCTCTCCAACGGGCGAACAACTCAAGTACGTCCCGCATCTTCCGGAAGGTCTCAAACAACGAAGCCGAGTACGAAGCTCTCCTACACGGGCTCGCCTCGCGGCTTCACCGGGCATCAAGCGGCTACTAGTCTACGGCGACTCCGCAGTGGTCATCAACCAAGTCAACAAGTCCTGGGACCGCAACAAGGAGAACATGGACGCCTACTGCCTAGAAGTCCGCAAGCTCGAGAACAAGTTCTACGGTCTCGAGTTCCATCACATCGTCCGCGACAACAACGTTGCAGCGGACGTCCTATCGAAGCTTGGATCTACCCGCGCTCAAGTACCAGCGGGTGTCTTCGTTCACGAGCTTCACGCGCCATCCATACCGGAGCCGGCGCCACCGACCATTGTCCCAGCACACCCACCAGCTGGACAGGAGGTCATGATGATCGACGTGGACTGGAGGCAACCCTTCATCGACTACCTCAGCGAGCAGAAGGTTCCCTCGGACAAGAACTTGGCCGAGCAGCTCATCCGCCGCGTCAAGTCCTACGTCCTCGTCGGAGACAAGCTTTACAAGCGGGGCGCATCTTCCGGAGTACTCATGAAGTGCGTCCCCAGGCAAGAAGGCAAGGACATCTTGGAGGAGATTCACAAGGGCGTCTGCGGCAACCACGCGTCTTCCCGCACGTCGGTCAGCAAGGCCTTCCGGCGAGCTTTCTACTGGCCCACAGCTCTGGGCGACGCTGAAGAACTCGTGAGAAGGTGCCAAGGATGCCAATACTTCGCCAAGGAGCAACACGTCCCAGCCTACAAGCTAGTCACCATACCGGCAACCTGGCCCTTCGCCTGCTGGGGGCTCGACATGATTGGGCCACTGCCAACTGCGCCAGGTGGTTTCAATAGGGTATTGGTGGCCATCGACAAGTTCACCAAGTGGATCGAGGTCAAGCCGGTCACATGCCCCAAGGCTGACAGAGTACTCGACTTCCTAGATGAACTCGTGCATCGCTACGGACTACCCCACCACATCATCACAGATCTGGGCTCCAACTTCAACAACCACCAGTTCTGGGAGTACTGCGAGAACAGCGGGATCAACGTCTGATACGTCTCAGTTGCTCATCCTCGGGCCAACGGACAAGTCGAGCGCGCCAACGGGATGGTGCTCGACGCTCTCAAGAAGCGGCTACACGATGCTGCTAACTCCAAAGGGGGCAAGTGGATCAAGGAACTACCCAATGCACTCTGGGGGCTACGTACTCAGCCCTCCAAGCCAACGGGGCAATCCCCTTACTTCCTGGTCTACGGCTCCAAAGCGATCCTCCCTGCTGATGTCATATGGAACTCACCAGCAGTGGAGCACTACGACGAAGGCGTCTCTGAAGACAGCATACGAGTTGACATCGACAACCTCGAAGAAGCTCGTTGCGCCGCCCTCGTCCAATCAGCAAGGTACCTGGAGGGTATCCGACGCTACCATGACCGCAACTTCAAGGAACGCTCCTTCAACGTTGGCGATCTCGTCCTCCGTCGTATCCAAAACACGGAAGGACTACACAAGCTCAGCTCCCCCTGGGAAGGTCCCTTCACCGTGGCAAAGGTGACCGGGCCGGCTCCTACCGCCTCCGTACACTTGAAGGCGAAGACATCAACAACTCGTGGAACGTCGACCAACTCGTCGCTCTCTACTCCTAGTCCACACGACTACTCCGGGCTCAAGTCTACACGACTACATCAAGACCCCTCTGTCGCAAGCGGCCTCCGGTCCCCGGCTCCGGTCTCGGGACTACTCCTACGCCGTAGGCGACCTCCGGTCCGGGCACTAGTCTCCGGACTACTCCTCTCCGAGGATCCGGCCCGCGCGGCTACCTACGGACCACGGGGCCGCGACGAGCGACAAAGGACTCTAGCAGCGGTCTACTAAGAGACCATGTACTACCGGATCCAGCCTACACGGCTACTTACGGATCTACTGCTGTAAGTGGCTACTCGCCCTAGCACCACTTAGCTGTAAGCGGCCTCCGGGTCCAGGCGACTACTCTGTAACTACGGCCCTGGCCACCTAGGTGTACTTCTTCAGTAATAAAGTTTGATCGATCATCAACTTCTTTACTGTCTACTTCCCTCAATGGGACTACTGCCGAGTACGACTACTCGCTTCAACTCCACGATGGGGCTCCACACTCTAAGATCGCGACTACGAGGACTCATTGATGGAACTTTTTCTTCATTAATACTTGAACAATTACATTACAAATGTTTTTGTACATATACTGCTATGAGCTAACTATTACAGGACTACTGGAGGTTAAGCTTTTCAACGACTTGCTCCGCAATGGGCGCCATCTGCTCTAGCAGCTCCGCATACTGCTCATCTGTACAGTTGGTGGCTACCCCGCCAGCGACTACTTCCACGGGCGCCTTCGGGAAGTAGGACTTCATGAAGGCCGCCACCAGTTCGGGGATCGACCTCGCCGGATGCTTCACATACGTCTCCGGCCGGGCGGGGGCTTCCTCGAGGCGATCCACGAGCGGTGCTATCTTGGGGCCGCCGGGATGAGGCACCAAGAGTCTTGCTATGGGAAGCGCGACTTCTTCAAGTTCCTTCGGGGGGCCCGCGGCGCCTCGCCGGTCCCGTTCAACAGCACGCAACGATTTGTAGCGATTGACGAGGTCACGATCAGAAGCAATGCGAAGCTCCATGTGCTTGTCGCACTCAAAGGCAAGTTCCTTATAGTCAAGCTCGAGTACCTGGCGGGCCTCCTGCTCCCGGTAGAAGAGGTTCTTCATATCTGTCTCTGAGGTCCTCAACTACTCCACCCGGGTCTCAAGCTCTGCAAAACAACAAGGCGCAGCGGGTTAGACTACCTCTCGACCCCCAACAACTACTCAACAAGTCAAGTGGCGTACCTTTGTTCTTGTTGCGGAGTGATTTGTTCTTCCGCACCAAGTCGTCGCTCTTTGCCTGCATATCTTGGATATCATTGTGATATTTGGCGAAGGCGGCATCAAGCTTGGATTGCATGGCGGCCGCGTGCTTCCGCGACTTCAAGAGTTGATCCTTCAGTGCTTCAGCCCGGAGCACCGCGTCGCCAAAGCCTTGCAGCATGCTAGACTTCTCGCGGGACCTCTCCACGACGTCCTGCACAGACAACACATGTCAAATGAGTACTCAACAACAGAGGATTGACTACTCAGGAGTTAAGACTATTCACCTTCATCCACTGTTCAGCCTGGCGGACCGCCTCTAGGTGCCTGGCCACCGTCGCCGGGTCCACCAAGTCGTCAGCCAGCAACTCTACTCCGCCGCGACTACTCGTGGCAGCTTCAGTCATCGGCGCCGAGTGGATGGGCTCTGCGTCCTGGATTTCCGGGGAGCGGACAACCACCTCCAGAGCAGCCTCTGGTGGCACGGCGGCCTCCTCTTCTCCGGTTATCGTGGCGGCCTCCTCGACGGCCTCGTCCATTGGCTCCGGGGCTCCTTCAGCAGCCTCCGGCACTTCTGGTGTCAACCTCTGCATGGGCACCGCCGCGGGGCTGTCGCTCCCTTCGGCCTCAGTGTCGGGCATAGTCCCCGGGTACTCATGCAAGGAAGGAGGAAGAGTAGAAGACGGACTCCTACTAGAATTCCCCTGTACTCCTACTAGGACTCGCTCTGTGTAATCCTACTAGGACTCCTGCCTTGTAACCGACTAGGAACCCGCCCCCTGGACTATATAAAGGAGGGCCGGGTACCTAGCCAAACATCCACAATCCCTCTGGGGAACAACACCAAGCGCAGGGCGCAATACTACCCCAAACAGGACGTAGGGTAGCTACTTCGGCTACCCAAACCTGTATAAATCTTGTGTCTTGTGTCCTCGCGCATACCTTCGGGTTCCAGATCATGGCGATCCCCACCTTCTGCTGCGGGTACCTCCCATGGAGGTCGAGTAGTTTAAACACCGACAGCTGGCGCCCACCGTGGGGCCATCGTCACGATCATCGGTGAATTCGAAGGACCTCATCTGCAAAATCAATCTACCGCAACGGTTGTTGGCTGATTCGATCAACTCGCCACATCAATCTGCCTGACGGGTCAGCAACTCGTCGACTTGGTGGAGTTTCGCTCAAGTTCAAGAACGACACGGAATCAACTTCGTGTCACCTGTCCGCCGAGACGGAATCAAGTTCGGAATCAAGCTCCAATTATTGCTCGCGAGAAGTTAACCCTGTGCCCTGGCGACATCGAGTCCGAAGCTGGCCATGAAGATTACGCTGCACGTGAAGATCATGGAGAATATTGGCTCTTGACAACAGCCACACCAAAGCTATACCAGGAACATGCAAGATTTTTTGCTTGGTGCACACAGCAAGACGTACGTGGGCACACCTACTTCAACTACTCGAGTACGACTACTACATCGCCGTCCAGATGCATCAACTCACCGACTACTCATCACCCGGCCGCACGGGCTCTACGTCAACCTGGCTCTACATCGACTACGCCGTACGCCGCCACGACGTCGTTTTCTGGGCGTATGACTACTTCGACTACTATCTCGACTAGTAAACTAGTCGAGAACGGCTTTCGCGACATCAACAACTAGTCGGATCCACCTCCGACTAGTCGACTTCAGCAACAACCATCGCGGCTCCATCACCGACCGCCACGGCTTCGTCGACTCTCGTCCGCGAATCAAGCTAAGTTACTTATTTCAATAATTATTTCTTCTTTGGCTTGTTTTCCACATACAAGAACCAACGCTGAAGACTACTTCGTGTACGCCTCTCAACGGCTACCACCGGCGAGCTACACCGTGCCGCCTATTCCTTGGGGGACCGTTGACCGACCGTCACGGTGCTTGGTACACCAAATTAGGAGGCTCTTGCCACGACGTTTCGTGTACTGAGTGCTGGAGGCGCACAACGGCTACACCCCGAGGAGGCACTGCGCAATCCTGCTCTCCGCCATGCGGAACAACGAGCAATCACGCTCTCTCTTGTCGCCATGTCGACTACCTTCGTCTACCTCTTAATGGTCTTGCTCCAGTAGCACACGCCTTGATCCGCACAAAGCCTCGGCTCTCCTGTCATGCCTTCACGTCCCCAGCGACTATAGCTAAACAGGCTCCTCAGAGACCGGGCGCTTAAACCAGCTCTCCTGTCATGCCTCCACGCCCCCAGCGGCTATGGCTAAACAGCGACCACAGAGACTGGGCGCTAAACCGCATCAGGCTAGCTACTCGACGCCTAACGACCACAACAAGAGCATGACACATGACATTTACATCTATATTCATATTTGTATTTTTCATTTGTAGATTCAATTTCTACAAAAATGCTACATAATGTACGCATCTCTACTTTCAGGTCAAGCCTCGGCGACGACTTCCAGTACGTTCCGTGTACCTCCACCGGCGCGGCTAGTTCCCAAACTCGGGGGGCTACGCACTAAATTACTACTCGATGACAACTCGAGTAGTCTCCGCTAGCTCTCTGGCTCGGGGGCTCGGCACCAACAACTACTCGACGTGGCTCCTACGGCTCACCTGGCGACGAGCTCGGGGGCTGAACGCTACAAGTGTACTCAAATGATGACTTCCGCAAACACTGAAGACCCTTGGATTGATTCTTCAATCGTTCCAAGGCTCGAGGGCTACTAGGCTACACTCATCGCCTGATTTTTTTTCAAGACGGAAGCGAGAATCAAGATTGACCCTCAGCCAGAGTCTACAACTCAACCTAAGGCTCGGGGGCTACTCCATATGGAGTGCGATTTTGCAATCACACTTCCATATAATCTCGACTTCAAGACTGATGAGCTGGACCACCTTCCAGCCTCGCGGCAGTTCAAGTACTATTGAAGACTTCTCCAAGCAGTACTCGAGGGCACTCAAGAACTACTCGCAAAGGCTTCAAGAACTTATCGAACTACTACTCTCGACTACAATGTGCTCGGGGGCTTGTCGGGCATACTCCCCGGTACTCATGCAAGGAAGGAGGAAGAGTAGAAGACGGACTACCTACTAGAATTCCCCCGTACTCCTACTAGGACTCGCTTTGTGTAATCCTACTAGGCCTCCCCGCCTGTAACCGACTAGGAACCCACCCCCTAGACTATATAAAGGAGGGCCGGGTACCCAGCGCAAACATCCACAATCCCTCCGGGGAACAACACCAAGCGGGGGCGCAATACTACCCCAACAGACGTAGGGTGGCTACTGCGGGCTACCCGAACCCCGTATAAATCTTGTGTCTTGTGTCCTCGCGCATACCTTCGGGTCCCCGCATCATGGCGATCCCCACCTTCTACCTTGCCTGGGGGGCCTCCCATGGGGGGGCGCAGTGGTTTAAACACGGCCTTTGGAGGGGGGGGCCGGGGGGTCAAGAAGAAGACAAGTGCATTAGCGACTACGACTACTCTATGGGGAATACTAAAGCCTCAAAGCAGAGTACTTACCTTCGGGCGACCACGCCGGGGCGGGGTGCACAAGCTGCACGGCAGTGGAGGGGCGGGCAAGGATGCGGAGGGGGCGGACTAGAGAGGGGGGGGAGTGAATAGAGGGAGCCGGAAAAAATTCTTCCTAAAGAACCCGGCCTATACCCCAGACAAAAACCCCGGCCACACACGAGCGATGGATCAAATCACACACCAATCGCCAAGACCACGAGGTTATGGATTAACCTCTAGCCCTAGGAACGATTCCTTGAAGCACACGCGGAAGCACTAGAGGTTCCCCGCCCTAGGGGTCCCTTAAACAATGGGGGAACCCTCACTTAAATCCCCGCATCGAAATGGCTGACCTAACCATGCGGGGAAAACTAACCATGCGGGACTTGGCCTATGCGGCGGGGACCTCGAGCCCACGAGACGGCACATGCGGAAGACTCCCTCGGCGGGCTCGGCCTCGCCGAGGGCACGCTCCTCCTCCCAGAACGGGTTGCGCCCGTTCGAGGGGCAACCCCCCCTCCTCGAGCGAGCTCCGCTCCGTTCGAGGGAGCAACCCTTCCCTCGAGCGGTTCCGCCCCGCCCCGGCGCGGCTGCCCCCCTCGAGCCGGGGTCGGAGTCTCGCTCGAGGGTCCGCTCCGCCCTCGGCGGGGGCCCGCCACGCTCACGGGCGCCCCGCACGCGTCTGCGCGGCCTGTGCTTGGGCATTTAACGCCGGCGCGGGCGGGAGCGGGCGCCATCATGCGCCGGGGCTCACGCCCCGGCCATACACACCAACTCCCCGGGGGAGGAGCCCATCCCCGCTGCGACGGGCCTGGGCATGTGGTACGGCAAAGGTGTCGGTCCGTGACCCGCGCGCCGCCGCTGCGGGCGCCGGGCTAACGCGCCGACCCTCGAAGAAAGGGGCGGGCGCAGGGGGGGCCCCCCTCGACTCCACTTTCACCGTCGATCACTGCCCAGAGGTTAGGTGAGGCGCTTGGCCGGTGGGTGGCCATCCCGACCCCTTGTAACGACGCGGCCGCGGGGTACCCACGCGTGCGAGAAGCGCACGCCCCCCGACTCCGCGGGCGCACGCCGGAACGCTGCCGGCAACCACTCCCGCCACCGCGAGAGCTCATTGGGAAGGAACGCCGTTGCGGCTCTGTGCCACGTCCCCGTACATCATCGACGCACCTCCCTCGAAGCCTATCGGGGCGCCATCGCCATCGCCGCCTCCCCTACCCTCGAACCGCCCTTTGTTCGGGTACGAGGTAGGCCATCATGGCCGGATCACGGCGAAGATCGGCGGACGGCCGCCGCACTACACCGTAGCACGACGTGCTCCCACACGTAGGCGGGACAGCGCGGCGTGCATGTAACTCGCCGCCCCCTTGGCCTATAAAAGGGGAGGGCGAGCCCCCGGCCGCGGGGGGACGGGTCGGAGGAACACGGCGCACCGTGCACTCACTCTCTTATTCTCCCACGACATCTCCGGCCACTCGCGGGGGACTTGGAAGCCACGATTCCTCTCCCGCCACTTGTATTTGCCCCACTACAAAGCACCGGAAGTCAGCGAGCAATATAGTGCCACGAGCACGCCCCTGTGGACGTACGGCCCCCTCGGCGGGAACCCGGGATAAAATCTTGTGTCATTAGTTGCTTAGCATCGACCATTGAGGGATAGACCTAGGCGTTATCTCTTGGTTAGTGTCGGGACCCAAATTCCCGCGGACGCGGTTGGCGCCCACGCGTGGGGCAAACGGCGCCTGGAGTCATTTTCGCTAACTCCCTCCATGGTGATTCGCAACGAGTACCGTAGCACCCGCTACAACATGGGTAGCTCGGACCTCTTCCGGCCGGGTTGGGGGTCCGCTTCGGGGAACTTGAACTTCCGGGCCACGGGGAACGGTTATCTCATGCGCCTCTCGCCACCCCGCCCCCCCCGCGCGCGCGCGCGCGCGCGCGCGCGCGCGCGTCCGCGCGAGGAGCTCGCGCGCGGCGCGAGGCCCGGTCGCTGCGGTCTCCGCGGGCCGACAAGGGGCGCGGTGCGCGAAGGCACGCACGGACGCGCGGGCCCGTGGGCCGCCGCTGAGGCCGTCGTCGCTCGGTTTCCGCTCGGTCGGGGGCGCGGTCGGCGGCAGCGGGGGCGCGCACGCCGCCCAGCACAGTGCACCCACGCGTCACGACGGCCGCCACCGCCCCGAGGCGGGAGCGCGTGCGGTCTCGGACCTCGCATCCCCACGTCGGGCTGCGTGGCGCCACTACGGCCCACAACGCCGGCGTCAGCAGCACGACAATGCGCGGGGGTTCGAAAGGTCGGCACGTCTTCGTCGCCGGGGATCCCGGCACTTCGGGCTGACGGACGAGTCGTCCACTGGGCTCGCGTCGCACGATGACCCGCCAGGCGAGCACGGGTACGCGGAGTGGGACTTCTCCGGCGTGCGTTATTCGATCGCGTTCGAGGCGTTTCCTCGACGCCACGGACTGCGGTTTCGGTACACTCGAAGCGACTCCCGGCACGGGAGCTACGACCCCACGCGGGGGGAGTGCGCGCCGTCATCACCAACGACCCGGCCAACGCCGGCCGTGCGGCGGGCGCGCGGAGATGGGGAAGTCACGCAGCCGCGAGGGGAGCCGTCACCGCACTGGCCGCGGGGCCGGCGCTCCCGGCGGGGCCGGCGTCGACGCGCGCGGTGGCCCAAGCTCGCGAGCTCGAGGCCAAGGCGGCGAGAGGAGTGCGGACGGTGCGGCTACTCACGCCTCGATGGCGGGGGGAGGCCTGCGCGCGGCGAGCCGCGCGGGAGGCTGGGCGGGCGGGTCGCGTGACCGCCTCCAACCCCCGTTCCCCACGTCGACATCGCGGATACTCCGCCGCGGGCGACCCAAAAGCTCATCGCCGCGCAGCAGCTGCTGCGCGCCATGCGGCGGCCGTCGACCCCGAGGCTCGAGACATGCCCAGCGAGGTGCGAGACCCTCCTTGAGCAAGCGGCCGTCCAACGGGGCGAGAGCTCGGCCTCACGCATCCGCCAACGGGGGACGCGGGGGTGATGATCACACGCGGGGAGGCGAACCCTCGGTGCACGTAGGTCAACCTGCGACCGGGGACGCACGCCGGCCAAGGAAGCGTCTCCTTGACACGCGGGGCAGGATGGCGATGCCGCGGGCGTCATCAACGCCGAACGCACCATCAAGCCGGACGCGGGGCGGCAAAGAGGCTACCACCCTCGAAGGGGTGGGCGCTACGGCGGCGGTGAGGATCGCTCCCCGACGCGGAGCCCTAGGGCACCGCGTGTTCGGCGGGAAATCCGCACGGCGGCGTTCCCCCGAGCGTTCCGTCCGGCCCTCGACGATCATCAAATACAACGGGGAGACGGACCCTCGTGTACGGCTCAACGATTATCGTACGGCACATCGGCTAGGCGGGGCCACCAACGACGAGTAATCATCCGCAACTTGCCCACATCGGGCGACGGCCGGGACATGGCTCGAGCCTTGCCGCCCGGCCGGATCATAGTTGGGACGATGCGGTCCACCTTCGTGGGCAACTTCACGGGGCACGTGCGTGCGCCTACAGAACTCTGAGATGCGCTCTGCCCCACGCGAGAAGCCGGACGAGACGACGCGGGACTTCATACGGCGCTTCTCCAAGCGGCGCACGAGAGCTCCCCGGCGTGGCACAATGCGGGGATCGTGCACGCGCGTTCCTCGAGGGCACCACGTGCGGGACCTTGTGCGCGGGCGTGGCGCGGCCGCCCACGGACAGGCAGGAGCTGTTCGACATTGCCACCGGGCTTCGCCTCGGAGAGGAGGCCGTGGGGGCAATCTTCAGGGGACAGAAGGGCAAGCGCTCGAGGACACGCCCGCGGAGGGCAGCGGGTCCAGGGCCGCGCCGCAGCGACAAGCGGGGCAAGGGGGGGAGAAGCCGCGCCGCGGCGCGGGCAAGGGCGCAACGGCGGCGGCGAGGCCCTCGGCTGACCCGGCCGGCCGACGGGGCCCTCGGCCGGCTCCTCGGGCCGGGGGGTGTTCGACGACATGATGAAGAAGCCATGCCCCTCCCACAAGACCCGTAAACCACACTCTTGAGCGAGTCGACATGCTCAAAAAGTTCTATGGCCGTGCCGCCGCGAAGGAGGCAGAGGCCAAGAAGGATGGGGGCGATGGCGACGCGGGTGGTTTCCGCCGTCGAAAATGTGTTGCTCATCTTTGGGGGGACCCTCTTTTGTCGACATGACGACCGGCGGCGCAAGAGGAGCGGCACGAAGTCCTCGCCGCGAGAGAGGGCACCTCCGGCCTACTCAGGCGGGTCGAAGGATGCCATCACCTTTAAGCCATGGATGATCACCCAAATCGCATCACGAACCGAGGACGTACCCACGGTGGTCGATCCCATCATTGGCAACGCCGGTTTTGAAGGTCCTTATGGACGGAGGCGGTAGCCTCAATATCCTCTTCGCGCATACATTGCGCCCTAATGGGGATTGGGGCTGGACCAGGCGCGGCCCGGCACGAAGCCGTTTCACGGCTCGCGCCGGCAAGCGAGTTCAACCCCTCGGGCGAATCGATGCCGTCGGTTCGGGACCCCCAAGAATTTCGAAAAAGAAACCCTCACCTTCGAGGTGGTGGGATTCAAAGGGGCCTACCATGCCATCCTTGGGCGACCATGCTATGCCAAGTTCATGGCGGTCCCCAACTACAAACACGAAGATGAAGATGCCGGGTCCAAACGGCGTCATCACGAGTCGGGTCATCGATCGAGCATGCATTCGGCTGCTGATGTCGAATGTGTGGAACATGCGGGCGCTAGCGGCTGGATGAAGCGGCGGTAGCGAACACCTTTGGAGAAGATGGTCAACGACGACCTCGGCTCCGCCGCCCGAAACCGCATGGCACCTTCGGGCAGCAAAGGCAAACCAAAGGGGTCCCCCTCGACCGGCCGGCCCCAGGGGCAAGGTGTTGAGGGTCGAGCTCGACCCTCGATCCTAAATAGGAAGCGGTGCTCGTCGACTTCCTCCGCGCCAACGCCGAGCGTCTTCGCGTGGAGCCCCTCGGACATGCCGGGCATCTAGGGGAGGGTCGCGAGCACTCATCGGCCTATCTGCCCAACGCCGCGGCTTTGTTCGAGCGGAGGTTGCGCCGCCTTTCGATGGGGAACGGCGACGGGCGATCGAAGCGGGGCTGCAGGCTTCCTCGGGCCGGATTCATGAAGTGTTCCACCTACATGGCTAGCTAATCACATTGCTTGTAAAAAGAAAAATGGGAAGTGGAGGATGTGTATTGACTACACCCGGTCTCGATAAAAGCATGTCCAAAAGTTCCTTTTCCTTTGCCACGCATAGATCGAGTCGTTGATTCCCGCTGCGGTGTGAACTACTGTTTCATGATGCCTATTCGGGATATCATCAAATAAAAATGAAGAGTCCGACCGGCTCGCGACTTCGTTCATCACATGATTCGGGACGTTACGGTACGTCACGATGCCTTTACCAGCCTCGAAACGCGGGCGCAACATATCGGTTGCATGCGGCACGTTTTTTGAGACCATATCGGGCGGACGGCCGAGGCTTACGTGGACGACATCGTCATTCCAGAGACCGAGAAGAGCGGACGGCACAGTTTAGCCGTCTTGGCATCGCGTTCGAGGGCCTACACTGCGAACTGGCTTCAAGGAGGTCAAGCTCGAAGCCCCGAAAAATGTGTATTCGGGTCTTTGTGGGCATGCTCTAGGATACATCGTCTCCCGGCGGGGAATCGAGCCAGCTTTCGAAAAGGTCGCGGCCCTCGTGCGAATGGGTCCAATTCGGGACCTCCAAGGGGAGGAGTCTGAGAAGGTGTTGGGGTGCCTTGTAGCCTTGAGCCGCTTCGTCTCGAGGCTCGGTGAGAAGGGTACGCACCCTCTACGGCTACTCAAGAAGCACGAACGCTTCTCTTGGACCGCAGGGAGCCCGAGAGCCGCTCGACAAGGCGAAGCGTCTCGACGCACGCCCCGCCCCAATCCTTACGCGCGCGAGACGGCGAACCCCTCCAACTCTCGTGGCCGCTACCACCCGGGTGGTCGGCGCGGCGTGATCGGTGTGGAGGCGCACGGAGGAAGGACATGCCTTGCCCGTGCAAAGGCCGGTCTACTACATCGGCGAAAGTCTGTGGGACACAAAGAGCGCGCGCTACCCCCGAGTCCCGAAGGCACATTGTATGCGGTAGTCCTCGCGCGGCGCAAGCTCAGCCACTACTTCGAGGCCCACCCGATTCCTGGGTGGTCTCTTCCTTCCCGTTAGGAGAGATCATTCGCAACCCCGACGCGGCCGGCGAGAATTGCCAAGTGGTCGAAGTGGAGTTGATGGGCGAGACGCTCGCCTGCGCTCGGCGCAAGGCCATCAAATCGCAAATCCTAGCCGATTTCGTGGGCGGAAGTGGGCGGACACGCATTCTTGGCCCCCCTCGGTAGCGAGTTCTTCGGACTACGTTTCTTCGACGGCTCGGTGATGAGGGAAAGGCACCGGGGAGCGGGCGCGGGCCTGCTCTTCGTGTCACCCCTCGGGGAGCACATGCGCTACGCGATGCGTGCGCCCGCCCCTCCCGCGTCTAACAATATGGCGAATACGAGGCCCTTCTGCGGCCTCAAAATCGCCATTGAGTTGGGCATCAGCGCCTCGACGTGCGAGGGTCGCGGCGCCGTGATCGATCAAGTCATGAAGAACGCGAGGCGCCACGGCAGCAAGATGGAGGCCCTGCGCACGCCGTGCGGGCCCTCGAAGACAAATTCTACGGCATCGAGAGCTTAATCATGTACCAGCGGGTACAACGAGGAAGCCGAGGCAGTGCCGCGAAGCAAGCGTCGGGCGGATTGCCGTTCCCCGAACGTTTTTCGCGCGCGACATGGCGCGGCCCTCGGTCATCTTCGGGCCGCCACCCCTCGAGCGAGCGGCGGACCCTCGGGGGCTCCCTCAAACCGTCGGGTGCGGAACCCATGGAAGAGGGATCCCTCGAACGGCGTCGATGCTCTCCTTCTGGAGGAAGTGCGGCTCCCCACGGAGGCTGTCGCAATGGACATCGGCCGGCTCTGTCCAAGCGGATTGGCGTGAAAAGTACACACTGGATTGCTCGAGGGAACTCCCCACGAGGCCGAGACCGGCCCGGGCGCATCGGCGGGGATGGCCCAGGGTCGGTCAACCCTCGTCGACGGCCGAGAGGCTGTCCTGGCCGCGCGCGTCGAGGCATCCTCCGGCGGTGTATGCCCATTCCGAGGGGGCGCGAGCTCCTGCGGGACATCCACGGGGATGCGGCCACCACGCCGCGCCCGCACCCTCGTTGAAGGGGCGCGTTCGCCGAGGCTTCTATTGGCCTACCGCGGTCGCGGACGCCCGCCGAAATCATGCGCTTTGCGAAGGGTGCCCAGTTCTACGCCCGCAAGACCAACTTGCCGGCTCATGCTCTGCGGGGACGTCCGTACGCCAGGGCCGTTCGGCCGCGGGCGGGTTGGAGCATCGTCGGGCCCTGCGGAAGGCGCCGGGGGCTTCACCCCCCGCCGTCGCGATGGAGCGGAGTTCTCCAAGGGTGGGTGGAGGTGCGCCCCATTACGGAATTTGAGGCCGACGGCGGTCTGCGTTCTTCATGGACATCGTCCTACCGCTTTGGAGTGCCAAACTCCATCATCACGAACGACGGGTCCCGGTTCACGGGCGGAAGTTCATAGAGTTGCGACGCCGAGTTCCACATCCGAGTGGATTGAACGGTGTCGGACTTGCACGGACCCCAACGGCCAAGTGGAACGTGCCAGCGACGCCCGATTCTACGGAGCCTCAAGCAGGCACGGCCGGCTCAGCAAATACGGCCGGAAATGGCTCCAGAGCGCCGGCGGGAGTGCGTCGCGGAGCCTGGGGACCACGCGGGGCTGCCGGGTTCACCCCGATTTTTCCTAGTTCATGGCGCGGGAGGCCGTCCTCCCACGGATTTGGAATACGGGTCGCCCAAGGTTGGAGGGGGGCTACAGCGAGATCGCAAGCCGGCGAGCCGCCGAGATGCCGAAGACGTCGGCTAGGCTGAAGTCCGCCTCGTGGCGTTGTTCCATCTCCGCGAGGTATCCGCGAGTCCGCCGACGCTACCAAGCACGCAAGATCGTCGGAGGGATTTCCCGGCGGGGGGGACTTGGTTCTAAGGCTACGCCAAGACAGGCGAGGCGCCACAAGCGCCAGCCCCATGGGAAGGACCCTACGTCGTGGTCGAAGGTGCTCAGCGGGCACGTACAAGGCGGCCAACGAGGAAGGCGAAAAAGAACTCACCAACGCCGGGAGCATCCAAGACTACGTCGCTTCTACCCTTGGCTAGAATTTCCAAGTATTCTCATTGTAAAAACACACGGCCAACGGCCCGATTGGTGTCACCCCCTATGTAAATACTCCAAGTATAATAAAAGGGCAACTCGGCTTTCACAGAAACCCCTGAGTTACCCTCGGGGGCCTCTTGCGGGGGGGGCACCCCCCCCAAGTAATCCCCATTTTTTTCGACGCAAAAACATAACAACACGCGTTAAGTTTGTTTCCCGCCCCAACCTCAGGCCATGATTCGAACGGGCGCGGGCGGCACGACGGAAGGAGTGTGCGAGCACGAGCTGACCTACGCCCGCGTGGCTATGGCCGAGTCTCTCTCGCCTCCAACCCGGCGGGCCCCTGCTTTGGCGAACTCCCTAACTAGAATCTGCTCGGGAAGAAGAAGCCCAAGAAGCGCAATAAGCAACGATTTCATTCCCGCTCATGCCCATGTCCACGAAATGACTTGTTTGTTTACAAAACCCACGAGACGAGAGATTACGATACACACAAACAAAAAACGGGCCCTCGCGCCTGGGTGCCGTCGGGGCGGATGGAGCGGCGGCATCGGCGGCGTCGGAAGAATTCTTCGAAGGCCTCGGCGGCGTCCCGGCGGCGTCGGCAACAAGCGCGTCCCGCGCGCTCCATGGCCACCTCGTCCTCGCGCCCACGGAGCACGTGTAGCCTTCAGCCACCGCCTCGAGGTTGACCTCGTGAGTGGGATCGCACCACTGGGACGCACGCACGCCCGGAGTGCAGCGCCGGGCGCATCGCTCCGTCGACGTGGCCCCAGGGGGCGCGCGGGCGGCGGGCGGCGAGCTGCCGGCCTGGGCATCGCCTTCCTCGACGACGTGACGAGGTCTCGAGGGCCGCGTCACGACTCCTGCGGCACGCTCGGAGAGGAGTTGTAGGAGGCTGCGGGGCCTACGGCCCGCCCAACGGCGTGCCCCAAAGGCGTGCAACTTGGAAGCAACAAGATGACAAGAAATCAGAAAGGGGGAAACGAACCCTCTAAAGCAAGAACTAACAAGCAGGGTCGGACGGTCGCTTACCCTCGACTTGCCTCTTCTCCGGATGAGGTCGCGGCGCGCGGACTCGGCGCCAACTCGGAATCGCGGGCGGTCTCGCCTTGCTCGACGAGGGCCATCTCTTGGGCGGCATTGCGATGCGGCGCCAACGCCTCATCCTCAACCTCGGAGAATGCGGCGTTCCGCTCCTTCCCGGCCGACCTCTCCGTGTCTCGCGGCGCGGCAGCCGCTCCCGGCTCCCGGCGCGCGTCGGGCGCGTCGCCAGGCGGCCTGCTCCTCGCTGGAGCCGCCCCTCGGCCCACGGCGGGCGTGCGCTCTGCAAAAGTGCCCCCTCGGCGGCGACGAGAGCCGCGGCCTTGGGCGTCAAAAGGCGGCCCTCGGGTCGTCGGCCTCCTTCGCGCGGCCCCAGCTTGGCCGCGCGCCGTTCCTCGGCGGCTAGCTGGGAGCCCCCCTCGGCGGCCGTGCGGGTTCCGGTCTCGGCGCGGCGGTAGCCCCACCTCCGCCTCCCGGGTGGCGGCCGGCGTCCGCGTCTTGTCGCGAGTCCTCGCGCGCGTTCCACGGCACCTGCCGTCACGATCGACGAGGAGACGCGTGAGATCCGCCGAGACTCGAGTCACGCGCCGCGTCCACCGCACGGCTCTCGGGGAGCCGTCGCACCACGCCATCGCCCGGTACACGCCCGACGGTGTCGGCGTCCAGAGAGCATCCGCAAGCGCGTCGTAGCGCTGCATCGCTCCGGAGCTGGCGGACCTCGGCGTTCACACAATTTTCGAACGCGCTATACTTTTCACGGCGCGGCGCTCGAGCTCTAGGCATCCACACATGGAATCTCGCAGAGTGTCAAGGGCTTGAATGCGGCACGCGACGAGAAAATAAGGAAGGAGACGAGCAACGGTGGCTCACACCGGGAGACGATCCGGTAGGGCCGCGCGGACCCGCGGCGCTTCGTTCAACGCGGTTGAGCGTGGCGCAGTGGCTCGGGGAGCTCGCCCCCGAGCTCTGCTCCACTACGGGCGTCGGCAAACGCCGGGGGATCCTCCACGGCCCCCCACCGGGCGGGGCGGGCCGGCGTGGGGGGACGAGGCCTCGGCATCGTGCCCCCCGGCCCCCACTATCATGTGACCCTCGTGTCGCCTCACGAGGAGCCCCTCTGGGGCTCGGGGAGAGTTCGTGGGTCGGTGGCCTTGGTTCCACCCGGGCGGCGGGGAGTCATCAGGAGAGCTCCACCACCTCCGCACGGAGACCGCGGCGAGAGGGCCGCTTTGCTCGCCTCATTGGCGCCTCCGCGCCTCGCGGCCACGGGCGCCAGTCGTGGCGCCGTCGCCGCCACCTCGTCCGTGCGCGCATGCCGCGGGGCGCTCCGCCGAGGTTGCGCCGCGCCCGCCTCTTCCGCCGGTGGCGCCCGCGCGCGGCCTCCACCGTGGCCACTTGCGTGCGGCCTGCGCCTGCGTGGCGGCGGGCGCCGGCCGCCCCCGACCTGCGGGGGGGGCGCCGCGGCCGGGCTGATCCACGTGGCGGGGGCCTCGAGGCCAGTAGGACCAAAGCGAGCTCGTGCCGCGGCCGCGCTGTCCCCAGGCGCGGGGCCCTCGGCCGAACGCCGCCGGGTGGGGATCGACGCGTCCGTCCCTCGGCACCTTGGCCGGTGCAAGAGGAGGGACGGTTGGCACCGCCTGCGCGAACACGAATGGAGGGTTAAGAGCATGCAATCACCGGCACACCGGGCCAAACAGAAGAAGACGAGGCTACTTACCTCGCGGAGGAAAAGGCCGCTTCCTTTTCCTCGGGGCCTCGAACCGGGGCCGGCGTAGCGGCCGCGCCGCGCGACGCCTCCCGATGGCGCGCGCCACACGCACGGGCACGCGCCCCGTGCGCGGGCGCGCCAATGCACACCCCCGACGGCGCCGCGTGCGCGGGGAGCCGCGCGCTCGCCCCCGCGCGCGGACGCCTCCCGACGCGCCCCTCGGCCGGCCGGCCGCGCGCGCGCGCGGACGCGCTCCGCCGCGCGCGGGGCGGCGCGCGCGCGCGGGCGCACGTACGCCGCGCGCGCCTCCGTGGCGCGCGCGGCACCTCGCGGCGCGTGCCGCCCCGACGATGAGCGCCTGGCCGGCGGGCGGCCGTGCGCCCGCCCCGAGGGCAAAGCTGCCCGACGCCGGCGCGGGCTCCGGCGGCAGGGGGCGCGAGGGCGCCACTGTCCCGAGGGGCCCTCCCCCTCGGAACTCTTCCTCCTCGTCTGCTCAGGGGCCGAGGGCTCCCTCGATGTGAGGGGAGGAGGAGGCGGCCCTCCCGGCTCGCCGTGCTCCGCGGGCCGTGCGTCGCGGCGCGCTTGGCGGCTGGCGTGCTCCCTCTTGCGCGCCGCTCGCGGCCTGCTTGCTCCCGGCTAGCCGCCGGCCAAGCGCACGGGGGTGCGGGGGTGGGCGGAACGGACTTGGCGATGTTCGAACTCCACCGGTGCGCCCCCTCGAAGTGACAATGGACGGATCGGAGACGAAAGCAAGACCAAGAAGCCTAAACGAGATCAAGAACCCAACTCACCCCGCGGGCCGAGAAGGGGGCATCTCGGCGTCCCACGGAGTGCGGCCCTCGGGCGGCGAGCGACGTCGGGTGTCGGCGGCACTCCGCGCCGGAGTGAGCGGCATACGGCAAGCTCAAGGAGCGTCGGGAGCATCACGGCGACCTCGCCGGGTCGATGGGGTTGGCCGCCTCGAGTCATCTCGAAGATGCGGGGCGGCCTCTCCATCGGGGGCACGACCCGCGCGATGGTGAAGAAAGGCGAGGACGCCCATCGCGGTCACCCCCGTGTTCCTCGGCCGCTCCGGTGCGCCGGCCCACCGACTCTGCCCGCGCCGGTCGGGAGGGGCGTGGACACCCCGGCGCGGGGCTAGGCCTCTCCTTGAACACCGGCCGGTGTAGGGGGAAGGCCGGGCTCGGCGTTGCGCGGATAAAACCATCCCCGCTCCCGGCGCGCGTTGTTCGTCGTCATGGTGCGGGGATGTAAGGCGTTCTTGAATTGCCCCAACGGGGTGGCGACATCCCGCTGGCGCGCACCGCGCGCGGGTCCTTAACTCCGTCGTAGGCTGCGTAAAGAGCTCCCCGCGGAAGAGGTGTACCCGAGAGGTTCCCCGGTTGAGGGCGGGATCCCCGGAGGTACCCTTCGCGAGACGCCCACGGCGGCGCGCGCCAGCATAGAGATTGCGTTGGGGGGCGAGATTGTGCAGCTCCACCCGTAGTAGTGGGCCATTGCCCGCATGAGATGTGCTTCCGCGGCGCGTTGAAGCCACGCTCGTGATAGCGGAGAAGCTCACCACGTAGCCCTCTCAGGGCAGGTTGGGCTCAATGGGCGGTCCCGCCGGCCAGCGTACGATCCATTCCGGGCGGGCGGCCATCTTCGTTGGCCGCCAACGGGCGGCGGCGGCCGGCTCGCCCGGGGCGGCAGGGTCCTCGTCGACCCTCTCCCGGAGGCGTGCGGCTCCCGGGACCCTAATCGGAAGGGCGAGGCGGCGCCATGGGGGGGGACGAACGAGTGCAAGGCGGAGGACAAGGAAGCGAGGAAAAAGCTCTAGCGAGCGAGCCGGCGCGGCCCCGGCAAGAGAGAGGCGGCGAAGGGACGGAGAATCGAAAACGGTGAGGAGCCAAGGTAAAAAACCGCCATCCCTTCCTCACCGCGGTTTATAGGCAACGAAGCGAGTTCTCCGGAGCGGACGCCCGCCGGCATTAGCGCTGCGGGAATCTTTGCGTCGCGTCGACAAGTGGGCCCCACCACGGCCGCGGCGGCTCTAACAACTGCCGGGCGGGTCATCATTGCGGCAAGGCCGGTTGACGACCAGGCAATAAACCGTCACGTCCGCCGGCCACGTCGCCCACTACGCGCGCGCGGCGCGAGCGCCTAAAAGGCGCGCCGTACAAAACCGCGGCCACGACCGCAAGGCAATTAAATGCCGGGCCCCTTGCCAAGCAAGGAGAGCCCTCGAGCGAGGGGCGAATCCTCGGCTCGAGACAAAAGCGACCCTCGATGGGATGACGAGCGTGAGAAGGTCGCCGGGACACCACTCGATGTAGGCGGCGGCCGCGGGCACCCATGCCACGTGAGGCCCTCGAGTGGCGTGACCCTCGGCTCGAAACGAGAGGCGACCCTCGACGGGATGCCGGCGTGAGAAGGTCGTCGGGGACTGCTCGACGTAGAAGCGGAGACCACCACGGGCACCCATGCCACGTAGGACCCTCCCGAGCGGCGTGACCCCCAACTCGAGCCGATGTCAACCCTCTAAAAGAAGGCACGCGCGTAAGAGGATCGCCCGGGTCACGCTTGGAAATGAGCGACACCGAAAGCACTCCGCACGCCATGCTACCCGCCAGCACCTCGAGGGGAGGCTGGCACGTCCGAGCCCCTCGGCCGGCGCAGCGAGAAAAGACGGGGCTGGCCAAGGCACGGCCGCACGGCCTTGCGATCGGAGGTTCGAACGACCCTCGACGGGTTCGAACGGGGCGCCCGAGATCACGAGTTAGGGACGACGAGGGCACGCGCATTCGAGCCGTTCCTCGAGCCGGGTGGCTCGGTGCCCACATGTCGTGTTCGAGAACGGCGGGGGCGGCTAGACGGGGGATCCCACCCAGGGAGAGCTTCCGCGCCCTCGGTCCTAGCGAACGGGACCGAGCCCCACCTAGCAAACCCACGCAAGCGCTTCCATGGACGTGTCTCGGACCGCGCGGCCTACCCTTGCTCCGAACGGGGCATGGACGTCCACTTGAACCACCGCTAGCGACTCGAAGAGAATCGCGATTCGCAGCCCGCTCGATGGGAGTCGTGGAAACCTCACCCTCCGACCGCCGGAGGGACGGCGAGCGCGATAAAAAGCAAGTCGTCGAGGCTCGGGCCCGTCGCCTCGAACGGGCCAAGGCTCGGGGGCTTGACGCACGGCTACACCTCCCCGACGAAATTGCTCCGCCGGGAGCGGTGACGGGGAGCGTCCACGCCCCGTGCCGTGCAAAACACCGCCGATGCGGTTGGCCTAAGTGCCCCGCCTTTCGGCGTGGTGCTCGCGGTTGGCCAAACACGGAGAATACACGCTCCCCCTGGGGGCTTCCGGGGCTGGGCCGCGGGTCGTGACGCGGCCCCCACAGAACCGTTCGCAAACAAGGAGGGAAGAACGTCCTATCGGTAGGTTCCGGCATACGCGAGGCCTCAATGGCAAGCCCTTGAGATGCTCGGGGCTCTTGTCGGGGGACCGCCCTAGGGGTCCCCTTAAACAATGGGGGAACCCTCACTTAAATCCCCGCATCGAAATGAAATTTGAGCCTAACCATGCGGGAAAACTAACCATGCGGGACTTGGCCTATGCGGCGAGGACTCAGGGAGCCCACCAAGACGGCTGTGCGGGGGGCCCTCGAGCGAGGCTCCGCCTCGCCAAGGGGCACGCTCCTCCTCGAACGGGTTCACATACGCCGCCGGCAGGTAGAGCTTCCTTGAGCGTCCACGAGCGGTGCTATCTTGGGGCCGCCGGGATGAGGCACCAAGAGTCTTGCTATGGGAAGTGCGGCTTCTTCAGGACGTTCACCTTGGTGGGCCCATCGGCGCCTCGCGATCCTCGTTCAGCACGCAACGATTTGTAGCGGTTGACGAGGTCACGATCCGAAAGCAATGCAAAGCTCCATGTGCTTGTCGCACTCGAAGGCAAGTTCCTTATAGTCGAGCTCGAGTGCCGGCGGGCCTCTGCTCCCCGGTAGAAGAGGTTCTTCATGTCTGTCTACGAGGTCCTCAACGCTTGCTCCACCGGGTCTCAAGCTGCAAAACAACAAGGCGCGGCGGGTTAGACTACCTCTCGACCTCCGGCAACTACTCAACAAGTCAAGTGGCGTACCTTTGTTCTTGTTGCGAGTGTCTTGTTCTTCCGCACCAAGTCGTCCTCTTTGCATCTCTGGATGTCATTGTGATATTTGGCAAAGGCGATGTCACTTGGATTGTGGCGCGTGCTTCCGCGACTTCAAGAGTTGATCTTCCGGCACTTCGGCCTGGAGCACGCGTCGTCGAAGCCTTGCGGCATGCTAGACTTCTCGCGGGACCTCTCCACGACGTCACCGCACGGACAACATGTCAAATGAGTACTCAACAACAGAGGATTGACTACTCAGGAGTTAAGACTACTCTCCTTCATCCTTTGTTCGGCTGGCGGACCGCCTCCAGGTGCTGGCCACCGTCGCCGGGTCCACCAAGTCGTCAGCCAGCAACTCCACCCCGCCACGACTACTCGCGGCGGCTTCAGTCATCGGCGCAGAGCGGATGGGCTCCGCGTCTTGGATCTCCGGGGAGCGGACAACCACCTCCAGAGCAGCCTCTGGCGGCACGGTGGCCTCCTCTCCTCCGGTCGCCACGGCGGCCTCCTCGGCGGCCGTCCATCGGGCCCTCGAACCGAGCCTACTTGTCTCTCCATCTCCCGTGAGGCCCCTCAAGGCTGAAGACCTTTCGCGCCCGTTCTTCACCCCGCAACAACACGAACTAGACCGCAGCCTACACCTGCGCACTAAGCCAAGAGTCAGTCCAACACCCGTTGTCAATCACTCATCACTGAGGAGCGGTCATCCATCGACCACTGGGACGCTCTTGGTCCTCAGGCGCTTCGGACTCCGCCTGAGGGGTAGGAGTGGACTCCTCGGCGGGCGGTGCGGCTTCTTCCTCCGCCATCGCTGTAGAGGGCTCATCCCCCTCCCAGGACAGATCTGTTGATTTCCTGCAAAAGTACACAAATTGGTTGTCAATCAAAGCTCGACTACTACACCAAGTACTACTCGGGAAGGCTCAGCACTTAAAAGCTTGACCAGACTATCGTCACGGTCGGGGCGCCGAGGATGCTGACAATATCTACCAGTCCACCCTCGGCGGGCGCTCCCTCTTGCGCCTCTCGCGCCCACCGCCTCTTCGCGGCGACGCGCGTGCGCGGGGGCCGGTTTCCCCGTGCTCCTAGCGGCCACCACTTCTTCTGTAGCAGCGCCTGCGGGCTCCGTGCTCCCTTGAGGAGCGAGGGGCCGGCGCCTCCGACTGCGCCAAGAGCTCTTCAACGGGGGGGGGGCTGGGCTACGACTCCCAGCGGGTTCCCCCACCGTGTCCCGGCCGCCTTCGTCGCCTGCTCCACGGCCCGTAGGCGGCACCCTCCCCGCAAGCAAGGAAGCTCGGCCGTCGCAAGTGAACTCGAGAGACTAGTACTCGACTACACTACTCAAGACGTCTTACCTCTTGAGGCGTGGTCTCAGAGACCTTCAACTTCTTCGTCACCCGCTTGCGGGCGGGGTTGCGCGGCTTCCGTGGCGGCGCAGCTAGACTAGCCTCCAGGCTAGCCGGCGGATCTTGTACGAGGGGCACGTGAGGTAGGCCGGGACGGTTGAACCTCGACCGCAGCTGGAAGCGGTCCTGCAACGTCTCCTCGTCGTCGTCCTCGTCAGACGTGTCCTCCACGATGACGGTGTCGTCTCCTTCGCCGACCTCCTGCCGCTCCTTGGCCTTGGTCTTTCCCTCCTCCGGGATCTCGACTTCCTGAGGGGGCAGCTGCGGCTCGGAGACGAACTTCTTCAAGTCGTCCTGCAAGACACAAGACATCAGTGCGACTACTCAGAAGGAATGGGTACTCGACTGAGGGTACAGCTACTTACCTCCTTTGGTGGGCGCACGGCGGAGTACTCTGAGACAGGGCACGCCGTGTACGAAGGCATGTCCTTGAAGATGTGCGTCAGCCTATCGACAATGTCCTCGTCGTCGATCTCGCCTCCAGGCATCCGCGACGTGTCGTCGTCGCCGGTGTACTCGAAGCCCAGGGTGTTGCGAGCCATCAGTGGCTGCACCCTGCGCTTCATGAAGCTGAAGGCCACGTGCTCGGCCCTCAGCCCGGCTTCTCTCAGCACCTTGATGCGCACCAACAATTCGGGGAGGTGGATCCCCTCTTGCATCGTCGGCTCCGTGTTCCACCACAGGCGATGCTTAGGCTACTTCTACTCGACTACCTAGGACGCGACAAGGCTCAGGAGCATCTCAGGACACATTCTACAAGATGACCCTTCAATTCGAGAGGAAGTACTCGAATCAAGGCTCGGGGGCTCCGTGCCACGTGTCCTTCGGTTTTTTCTCTCCGGATTTTCGGGATATTCTTGCCAAGACTTTAGATGGACCCTCAGCCAGAGTCTACGACTCAACCTAAGGCTCGGGGGCTACTCCATATGGAGTGGGATTTTGCAATCGCACTTCCATATCAGCTCCGGCTTCAAGACAACGCGGGCATTGTTGAAGACCTTCAAGGGCAGCACTCGAGGACGCTTGGGACTACTCGAGAAGACTTCAAGATTGCTCAAACATAAGCTGGAGTACATTCCAACCTCGGGATGCTTCAGCTACTCTTGAGGACTTTTGACTTGTAGCACTCGGGGACACTTGAGGACTACTCGTTAAGGCCATCAAGATTACTTGAAGCTATCCTTCTCGACTACAAAGTACTCAGGGGCTTGTCGTATGGACCTCCCTGGGCCCACTACCTTGGTGGGTACCAGGACCGACTACTCGGTGGGCCCCTGGGACTACCCGGCTTGCGCTACACGGCACCTGATGGCGTGGAGCACAAGGATTACGGAGGAGAAGTACTCGGTTAGGAAGCTGTACATGTCCCGCACTGTATGGAAGACTCCTAGACGTACTCGACTAGTACTCTCTCCCTACTCCGACTTGTAACCCTGCCTCCCGGACTATATAAGGCGAGGCAGGGACCCTTCTCTAGCATCGAATCTCATCTCACGGCGTACAATTACACCATCTTGTAATTGTCCCCAATCAATCCAGAGCTACGCAGCATACAGGACGTAGGGTATTACGCGCCTCGCGGCCCGAACCTGTCTAAATTGTGTGCCACGTGTCTCTTCCTTCGAGTTACCGATCTCGGCGAGGCCACATTCATCTACTTCGGGTACTCCCCTTAGTAGGTTGCCGGTCTAAAACACCGACAATGCATGATATGTATAAGATTTAAATCCTAAAACATCATTACCTTTTTTAGACAAATTTTGAATACCATAAAATCATTCTTTTTTTTAATATTTGATTACCAATCCAACCATATAAAGTTCGCATCACATAAATAAAAAATGATAGTCAAATTAGTGGTTAAATATTGCAAGGTTTGAACCTTAATATGCATGTGAGCCTAATAAACTTAAAGAGTAGACCTCTTGCACTAGCAGCGTTTGGGAAGCGAAAGGTCAGCGACACATTATATTGTGCGCCAAGCAACTGGACGTGTCGAGAAATTAAACGCAAAATCACTGGAACCGGTAACATTCCCTTTGCTCATTAAAAACTGAAGATTAGATCGTGCAGGCTTCTGTTAGATCCTAGATAAAATGTTGATTCGCTAAGATCTCAGAAGATCAAAGGCAGGAAAAAAGAAAGAGAAAATAAACTCGTCCGGTTGGATTGGGACCTCAACACGGGTTACAGCATTGGTCGGTTGGATTGGGACATCAACGCGGCCAAAACTCTACACTCAACAACGACAAAAAAAACAAAGCAAAACCACAGCTCCACCTTCTCGAACAAGTATCGAAAAACCACTGAAGTGAAGACCGCCGCAGAGAAGGAACGGAGAGGCAGGCACCACCACACCGAAAGGGCCACCGCTGTGCAGGACCCAACGCCGCGGTGTTGTTGCACCCAAAATGGTCACCGGGCGGCATGCAGAAACACCGAGTCAGAAGCAACTCTCGCGTGCGCGTGTACCACCAACCCTCCACTCAGCACGCCTCACTCTCTCGTGCGCGGGGACCGCCAAAACCCACCGCACGGCTCCACACTCTAGACTCGTCTCAAAGATTGTCGTCGAAGTAGCACAAAGAGGTGCCCCGCCCTCAGAACCGAATCAAGCTGCAGACCACCATAGAGGCTCGAATCATCTCGCTGCTTCCCCCTCGCGCAAGCCGCCGCCATCGAGCTAGAAGTCCGAAGATGTCGCCGGCGCTGTCACTCGACGTTGTACCACACCGGAGAAATTCAGTCGTGCTAAAAAGCCCCGCCGCGATCCGCTGCAGGCCAAGTCTCCTCTGGCTGCAGATGCCGCAAGCACCGTCCGTCGACGTTGTCCCGCACCGCACCGGGGAGTGCCAAGCAACCCCGACCGCTGCAGAACGCTGCAGGCAGACAAGTCAGCAGCCGAGAAGAGACCCTCAAACTCCAACTGGAGAGCAGACATCGAGGCTTGAGGTAGGCAACCCCCGTGACGCAAGCCGTACAACGGGTATGCCACCACCAGCCGGAGTAGTCGCAAAAGGCAGGCTGGACATACCGACGAGCGCAAGGTGTCTCAAGAGACGACGCCTCCAAGGAGGTTACGCCACCCGCAGGCGCCGCTGTCACTCGTCCAGGAACATCGAACATAGCACCCGTTTTACCCTTGAGTAAATGTCCAATGCTCATGTGTCAATAAATAAATGTTGTTTGTCTATGTTCACATGTCTCTGAGTTCCGAACTTGCGTCCGACTGTGTTCTTTTCATTACGGCAACTTTCAATTTGAGCAATCAGCGTCTTTGCGCCAAGGCAAACACGCTCCCTGCTCAGGGGCTAACCAAGGGCAAGACGCCGTGGTGCCTCCTCGTTTTTTCGAAATTTTTCAAAAAATTCCGACAACTTTGTCGAGACCAATCGCACAAGAGAAAGGTTTTTTAAACGAAACTCAAACTCACGAAAGGTAAAGGTGACGGCTTGCGCGGGATGGTGAGTCGCTATTCGTTCAAAGCTCCTAGTGCTAACGCCTCCGCGGCTACTGCACGAAGACTTGCGAGTACTTCTCTAGTCTCCGGCTTTCATCTGACCTCTTTTCAAGAGCCTTCGAGTGACCGTCGGGACTCTGGTAAGAAAATATATATTCACGAGCAAAATCTTGGCTGAGCTATCTCCCGAACCCTTCGAGTTCACGGGGGCTGCAAAAGGATGGTTGCACTTAGTGGATTGAAAGGGCCCGGCCTTACGACTCTCACGCCCCCGCAGCTTCGGAGCACGACTTAACTGTTTTGGTCCCTTAAGTCCGGCTGCGCATTGCTGTAGTCATCCTCGGGCGCTCGGAAGCAATCGAGAGATAACTCAAAATAAAGGTCTAGCTACCCGATAGCCTTGCAACTTGTTTCAGATTATTACAGCATGATAATTTGTGGCATGTTTAATTCGGGGGCCCGTGAACTTCCAGGGCCTCCGGCTCGTCTTGTGGCAGCAACTCCAGGTCTTTCAGGGCGGCGTCGGCCATCTCGCGAGCAAAGGCAGCGCAGTCCTACTCCAGCTCGTCACACTGGTCGTCGGGGATGCCTGGGGCCCAGCCGCCGCTCAGCATCGTGCGGTCCAGCCCCTGGTAGTGCGACTCGATCATGGCGAGGATCTAGTGCACCGCGCGGCGGGCCGTCGACAACTCGAGTTCCCGCACCATGCCAGGGAGGCGACCGACCTCCTCGATCAACATCTCGGGCGTCCGCGGCCCAAACGATATGCCAAGCGCGGCCATCGCCGAGCTCAATGTCCTCCCAAGTTTGGCGACGTCCCCGATCGCCTTCTCGCTGATAGCTTCTGACTTGCGCAGGGCATCGCGACTCTGGCTCAGGGTGGCCGCGTCTTGCTCCCGGGATACTCGAGCCTGTTCCAGCTCAGCCTACACTTCTAGAGCTGCTCTGACAAGCGCCTAAGGGCACCCTCATTCTCGATAACCCTCATGATGGCGCTATTTCGCTCCTGCTTGACCGTCGCTAGCTGCGCCACCATCCCTGTGCGGATTAAGCGTAACGCTGCGACCAAGAACATCGAGTCAAGCCCCGACATGAAGCAAGCGCCGAACCAGTCAAGGGCGGTGGGATCATCCAGCTTACCGTCAAGGTCCTGCGACAACTTGGCGTTCGAGTCCTGAAGTCACGACACTTCCTCGGTTGCCACTTGAATACCTGGGAGAACTGGCGGCTTGTCGTCGCCAAGTCCGTCGTGGCCATGCGCAAGTCACTCTCCAGCACCGACATCTTTGCCTCGAGGGCCGCGTTCTCACGAGCAGCGGCCTCGGCGGCGTCACGGGCAGTTGCCTCCACCGTGGCCGCAACGGTCTTGGATCTCTCAGCCGCCTCCTCTGCTGACGCTGCAGGCGCTCGGAGCCTCTCAACTTCGGCCTCGGTGAGTGCAAGCTATGACGCTAGCGTATCCCACTCGGCGGCAGCCGTTGCAGCAGCGGTCTCTGCGGCGATGGCGCGGTCCTCTGCCGACACGCGGGCCGCCTTGAGGGACGCCCGCGTAGACGCCTCGTTCGCCACGGCACCAGCCACCGCAACCTGGGCCACGACGAACTGCATCTCCAGCTGGGTCCTCTCAGTGCGAAGTTTCTGCACCTCGCGGGCACATCTCCGACCTAAAGACTCGAGGACCTGCAGCCGACAAGATAAGGATAAGTAGCACAACCCGAGAAGATCACGAAATTGAGAAGTTACCCCTGACGAGAAAGCTTACCGAGGTCGCCGGGAGGATGAATTCATCAAAGGCGTGGCACGCCCAAGTCATCCCACGCTCCAGGGTGTTGCGCGCCGCGGCCTCTTCATCGTCCTTGGAATCGGCGCCAAGCCCGGAGGAAGCCGCCCACGGGGCGCACGCGAGCTCAAGGGTGCGGGCCTCGTCGCCCACTACACCCTGAGACATGGACGCTCCCGCCTCCTCGGCCTCCTGGATCTCCGGGGAGGCGGCTCTTGTCGCGGTCTCGGAAGCGACCGGCCCTTGTGTGACGGCAGTCGGCTCGTCAGGGATGTGAAACTCAACGCTCTCGGTGTCAGCAGCAACTGGGTGGGGCGGCGATGATGCTTCCTCTCCGACAATAGCCTCTAACGCGCTGGCCTCTGCGAGGGAGGCTAGAGCATCGGTGGCTTCAACTGTCTGAGGAGGCGGTGCCCCCAGACCTTCATCAACCGCCGACGGCGCGGACACACCTACTGTCGGCTCCACGTGGGCCACGGGTGCCACAAGAGCCGCGTCTGTGGCCTCAGCCCCAGCCGCTGAGGAGAAGCCACTGGCGCGCTCGTACTCTTGCAGCGCCTTCGACACCGAGGCAATCATCTCCCTGATCGTCGGCCAGTTGGACATCCGCTCCGACTCCGCCTCGTACCCCTTCTCTGAGTATTGGGGGCCTTCTAGATTGATCACCCCAAAACCCGGGAAAGTCGATATACCGGAAAGTCGCCAGTTCCATCACCTCCTCAGCGGTGAGGGTGATTTGGGCCGAAGAGGTCTCTGCCACCTCCACGGTTGGGGGAGGACCCAAAGCTTCCGTTGCTGGAGGGGGGGCTGGCACTTCTATGGTAGGGAGTGAACTCATCGCCACCACCGCCTGTGCTGCCCCAGGTGTCATATGGACCTCCCTGGACCCACTACCTCGGTGGGTACCAGGACCGACTACTCGGTGGGCCCCTGGGACTACCTGGCTTGCGCTACACGGCACCTGCTGGCATGGAGCACAAGGAATACGAAGGAGAAGTACTCTGTTAGGAAGTTGTACATGTCCCGCACTGTATGGAAGACTCCTAGACGTACTCGACTAGTACTCTCTCCCTACTCCAACTTGTAACCCTGCCTCCCGGACTATATAAGGCGAGGCAGGGACCCATCTCTAGCAGGCAATCTCATCTCACGGCGTACTATTACACCATCTTGTAATCGTACCCAATCAATCCAGAGCTACGCAGCATACAGGATGTAGGGTATTACGCACCTCGCGGCCCGAACCTGTCTAAATTGTGTGCCACGTGTCTCTTCCTTTGAGTTATCGATCTCGGCGAGGCCACATTCATCTACTTCGGGTACTCCCCTTAGTAGGTTGCCGGTCTAAAACACCGACAGCTGGCGCGCCAGGTAGGGGATCTCGCCCGAGATCACATGGCGAACTCGACGGCTCCTGTCTACTTCAAGCCAATCGTCGCTTTCAATCGCGGCGACACCTTTGTGTTCGGCGCCTGGGTCTGCACTGCTGACGGCGCGGGATCTTTCCAACGCCGCCTCACCATGCCGCCCAACCTGAATACCAGCTTCGTGACGCTTCCAGAAGTTGTCACAGGCGAGCTCGCCGGCAAGTTCGGCGAAATTTCGCTCTTCGATCATCACGCTGACTTCGAGTTCGAGTCTTCTTCCAACTCGAACTCGACGTCCCCGTGGGCTATCGCATGCGAGCCGGCTACTCAGCCATCGCACGTGGTCCCACCACCCCGTGAGCGCTCCACGCGTGGTCCCCGCATCCTCAGCAGGGCCCGCAAGGAGGCTCCCCCTTCGCGTCGGGCCGGCAAGGAGCCCGTAACCGAGTACAACTCGGACTCCGACACCGCCCCCGGCCTCGCTTCGGACTCCAACCCCCTCTCCGGGTTCTACTCGGATTCTTCATACGACTTCGACTTCGGGTCGGACCCAGAGGATCCCGAGTCCGAGGACAACTCCACTGATCATCCCTTATCAGGGCCAGCCTCCGGGCTGGTCATAACCTCCACACCGGCCGGGAGATTCGTCTATTGGCCATACCGCAAGCCCGCTAACCTGATAAGTGGGGACTCACGCTACGTTGCCTACATCGACTCGCTCCCATTCCAGGAGGGAACACCGCTAGCCCGGGCTGACTCGAACACACCAACTGAGGTGGCGGTTTCTGAGTCCAGCCTTAGCACCCCCGATCGCCAAGTCTTCATGGCCGCTGGCGACACCCCAGGACCTTCAGGGATGGCTCAAGACAAGTATCTTGAAGACATCTCCTCTGACGAGCTCTCTGCTGATGCTCCAGCAAACGAGACCCCCGCCGACAGAGACGCTCGACGTGAGCGTAACAGGAAGCGCAATGAACGGCGCCGGCGTCTCCAAGAAAATCTCCCCATCCGCAACCTTGCGGAAGCTCTCGAGGCGGTCGAGAGCAGAGTACACACTACCCCTGAGCAATGCCTCATGTCGATCACAGCGATCGCACGCCAGGCCCAGGGAATCCTCGTCGGGGAGGTCATCGCCAAGCTCGCTGAAGATGCCTACTTCATGCGAGTCGACAACAGGGTCAACCAGCCTCCGCCCGCCAGGCACCGCGACAACGAAGCTACAAGTCGCAGTGCCAACCACGGTCCCAACCGTACTCGAGCTGAACTCCCAGCTCAGCCGAACCGCACTCGCTCCAACGCCGGCGGACCTCCACAGGGTGGCAACAGCAACCGCGAGGCCGTCCCTCACCGTGCTCCTGTCGGCGGTGGCGGCCACGACCCTGACGGCAGCGATAGCGACGGCGGAAGCTCCAACCATGGAGCCAACAGAGGGCGGCGGCGGCGGCAGGGGGCCGCGGCGGCCGAGGCCACGCGGACAGCCACGCCTCTGGCGTCTCACAAGGTGGCTACGACACCCGCCAGAAGATTGAGGAGCTGCGGCGGAAGAAGTCGACCACTGCAGGCGACAACGACGGCTTCCCCGCCTTCTCACCTCGACTTCGCAACTTGCTCCTCCCCGACAAGTTCAAGCCTCTAGGGATCACCAAGTACGACGCGAAGCAGGACCCCATCCAGTGGCTCAGGTGCTACACCCTCTCCATCGAAAACACTGGCGGCAACAACGACACCAAGTGCCTCTACTTCCCCTTCTGCCTGGACCAAGCTCCACTCACATGGCTCGAGTCGCTGGACAAGCACTCGATCGACAAGTGGGACCGACCGAAGGAGCGCTCACCGAGGCAACTTCGCGGGCGCCATGGGCCGATCGGGTACTCGCATGGACCTGGCCATGGTCAAGCAGGAACAAGGCGAGACCCTCCGCAAGTACATGCGCCGCTTCTTCGACAAGCGCGCTACCGTGGTCGACGTCACCGACAAGGAGGTCATCGACCTCTTCCAAGATGGCCTCTACCATCGCCGCACCTTTGAAGACTTCGGTCGTTGCCGCCCCAAGTCCATCCCCTACCTCAAGGACATGATCACGTCCTGGGCGGATGAAGAAGACAAGGCGAACGCCAAGTACGACACCATCCGTGGCAAGAACAAGCAGAACGCGGGCGGCGACAGTTGCAACAACGGGAACCAAGGCGGTCGCAACAACAACAACTACTCGGGTCCCAACCGCAAGCGCAAGCCAGACAACACTGTCGCGGCTATCCAGCACCCTGCGAAGGAGAACCCGAAGAAGAACTCCGGCGGCTTCAAAGACTCGCTCAAGGAGAAGTGCCCGTGGCATCTGAACGGCAACCACACCACTGAGCAGTGCTACCAACTCAGGCATGCACTCAAGGGTACTCCAGAGCCACCGCACCCCCATGACAAAAAGGGGAAGAAGAAGAACGACAGAGATAACAACGACTTCCAGGAACCCAACAAGACCGTCAACGTCCTCTTCGGCGGGCTACCCAGCAGGCGGGAGCAAAAGGCTACCCGTCGAGAAGTCATGAGCATTGAACCAGCGGTCCCGACCCCTCTCACGTGGTCGGAGGTACCCATCACCTTCTCCCGCGCGGATCAATGGACCAGCTTCTCCGAACCAGGACGGTTCCCCCTCGTCCTGAAGCCGGTGGTCGCGGGCTCTAAGCTCAACAAGGTCCTCATCGATGGTGGAAGCGGGCTCAACGTCCTTTTCACCAAGACCTTGAAGAATATGAAGCTCGACATCACCCACATGTTCACCAAGAGCAACACGCCCTTCTACGGCATCGTCCCCGGTAACGCGGCTATCCCACTGGGCTCAGTGGTCCTGCCAGTTACCTTCGGGGAATCTCGGGACAACTACCGTACCGAGTACATCAAGTTCGAGGTTGCGGACTTCGAGACATCCTACCATGCCATCCTCGGCAGACCGGCCATCGCCAAGTTCATGGTGGTGCCCCACTACACCTACTTGGTACTCAAGATGCCAAACCCAGCGGGTGTACTCTCTCTTCAAGGGGACTTGAAGATCTCCCACGACTGCGACACAGAAGCCGTGGAGATCGCCTCTACGAATCAAGTACCCAACGCTATGATGGAGGTCTACGCTGCGTCGAAGAAGCTTGCTACAAGTGAACTCGACATCCCGGAGAAGTCTGACAATGCCAACAAGCCTCAGCCAGCTAAGGAGGTTCTCGTCAAGACGATCGACCTCGGAACAGGCGACTCCAGCAAGACCACCACCATCGGGGCCGGCCTCGACCCCAAATAGGAAGACGCGCTCATCAACTTCCTCCGGGCTAACCACGACATCTTCGCGTGGAAGCCAGCGGACATGCCAGGAGTGCCCAGGGAGTTGATTGAGCACTGCCTCAATGTCGATCCTAAGGCCACCCCCAAGCGACAACACCTCCGACGCTTTGCCGACGACAGATGGGACGCCATCAAGAAGGAACTCGCCAAACTACTCGCGGCTGGCTTCATCAGAGAAGTCTTCCATCCTGAGTGGCTCGCCAACCCTGTCCTCGTCCGCAAGAAGAACTCGAATGAGTGGAGGATGTGCGTCGACTACACCGACCTCAACAAGCATTGCCCCAAGGACCCCTTCGGGTTGCTGCAGATTGATCAAGTCATCGACTCCACGGCGGGCTGCGACCTGCTTTGCTTCCTCGACTGCTACTCTGGGTACCACCAGATCGCGATCAAGGAAGAAGACCAGGAGAAAACCGCGTTCATCACCCCGTTTGGCGCGTACTGCTACACGACCATGTCCTTCGGGTTGAAGAACGCCGGCGCCACCTGCCAACGAGCTATCCAGGCCTGCTTCAAGAAGCAGCTCAACAAGAACGTCGAAGCCTACGTGGATGACGTGGTCGTCAAGACCAGAAACTCCAGTACCCTCATCGACGACCTTGAAGAGACTTTCGCATCCCTGCGCGAGTACCGCTGGAAGCTCAACCCGAACAAGTGCGTCTTCGGCGTACCTTCGGGCAAACTACTCGGCTTCATCATCAGCCAATGCGGCATCGAAGCCAACCCCAAGAAGATCTCCGCTATCACCAGCATGAAAGCTCCCACGTGCATCAAAGACGTCCAGAAGCTGACCGGGTGCATGGCGGCACTGAACAGATTCATCTCGAAGCTTGGAGAACGGGGGCTCCCCTTCTTCAAACTACTCAAGCACCAAGAGAAGTTCGTGTGGACTCCAGAGGCGGATCAGGCCCTTGCTCAGCTCAAGGACTTCCTATCGAAGCCACCGGTCCTCACAGCTCCTCGCAAAGGCGAGCAGCTACTGCTCTACCTCGCTGCGACTACTCATGTGGTCAGTACTGCCATCATCGTCGAGCGACAGGAAGACGGCCACGCCTACCCAGTCCAGCGTCCAGTCTACTTCATCTGCGAGGTCCTATCAGAGTCCAAGGCACGCTATCAGCCTGTGCAGAAGCTCCTGTACGCGGTACTTATCACCTCGCGGAAGCTACGACACTACTTCCACGAGTACTCGATCTCCGTCGTCACCGACTACCCACTCGGCGACATCCTGCGGAACCAAGATGCTACTGGAAGAATCTCCAAGTGGGCAGTCGAGCTCGGCGCCCTCACCATCGACTTCAAGCCACACACAGCCATCAAGTCGCAGGCGCTAGTCGACTTCATGGCGGAGTGGCGGGAGAATCAGCTACCTACTCCAACCATGCGACCAGAGCATTGGGTGATGTACTTCGACTGCTCAATCAACCTCGAGGGCGCAGGTGCAGGGGTACTCCTGATCTCTCCAACGGGCGAACAACTCAAGTACGTCCTGCAGATCTTCTGGAAGGTCTGAAATAACGAAGCCGAGTACGAAGCTCTCCTACATGGGCTCCGCCTCGCGACTTCACTGGGCATCAAGCGGCTACTAGTCTACGGCGACTCCGCAGTGGTCATCAACCAAGTCAACAAGTCCTGGGACCGCAACAAGGAGAACATGGACGCCTACTGCCTAGAAGTCCGCAAGCTCGAGAACAAGTTCTACGGTCTCGAGTTCCAGCACATCGTCCGCGACAACAACGTTGCAGCGGACGTCCTGTCGAAGCTCGGATCTACCCGCACTCAAGTACCAGTGGGTGTCTTCATTCACGAGCTTCACGCGCCATCCATCCCGGAGCCGGCGCCACCGACCACTGTCCCAGCGCACCCACTGGCTGGACAGGAGGTCATGATGATCGACGTGGACTGGAGGCAACCCTTCATCGACTACCTCAGCAAGCAGAAGGTTCGCTCGGACAAGAACTTGGCCAAGCAGCTCATCCACCACGCCAAGTCCTACGTCCTTGTCGGAGACAAGCTTTACAATCGGGTAGCATCTACTGGAGTACTCATGAAGTGCGTCCCCAGGCAAGAAGGCAAGGACATCTTAGAGGAGATCCACAAGGGCGTCTGCGGCAACCACGCGTCCTCCCGCACGCTGGTCAGCAAGGCCTTCCGGCGAGCCTTCTACTGGCCCACAGCTCTGGGTGACGCCGAAGAACTCGTCAGAAGGTGCCAAGGATGCCAATACTTCGCCAAGCAGCAACACGTCCCAGCCTACAAGCTAGTCACCATACCGCCAACCTGGCCCTTTGCCTGCTGGGGGCTCGACATGATTGGGCCACTACCAACTGCGCCAGGTGGTTTCAACAGAGTATTGGTGGCCATCGACAAGTTCACCAAGTGGATCGAGGTCAAGCCGGTCACATGCCCCAAGGCTGACAGAGTACTCGACTTCCTGGATGAACTCGTGCATCGCTACGGACTACCCCACCGCATCATCACAGATCTGGGCTCCAACTTCAACAACCACCAGTTCTGGGAGTACTGCGAGAACAGCGGGATCGATGTCCGATACGTCTCAGTTGCCCATCCTCGGGCCAACGGACAAGTCGAGCGCGCCAACGAGATGGTGCTCGACGCTCTCAAGAAGCGGCTACACGACGCTGCTAAGTCTAAAGGAGGCAAGTGGATCAAGGAACTACCCAATGCACTCTGGGGCAACGTACTCAGCCCTCCAAGCCAACGGGGCAATCCCCTTACTTCCTGGTCTACGGCACCGAAGCAATCCTCCCTGTTGATGTCATATGGAACTCACCAACAATGGAGCACTACGACGAAGGCGTCGTTGAAGACAGCAGACGAGTTGACATCGACAGCCTCGAAGAAGCTCGCTGCGCCGCCCTCGTCCAATCAGCAAGGTACCTGGAGGGTATCTGACGCTACCATGACCGCAACGTCAAGGAACGCTCCTTCAACGTTGGCGATCTCGTCCTCCGTCGCATCCAGAACACAGAAGGACTACACAAGCTCAGCTCCCCCTGGGAAGGTCCCTTCACAGTTGCAAAGGTGACCGGGCCGGGCTCCTACCGCCTCCAGACACTTGAAGGCGAAGACATCAACAACTCGTGGAACATCGACCAACTCTGTCGGTTCTACGCCTAGTCTACATGACTACTCCGGGGTTCAAGTCTACACGACTACATCAAGACCCCTCCGCCGTAAGCGGCCTCCGGGTCCTGGCTCCAGTCTCCGGACTACTCCTCTACAGGATCCAGCCCGCGCGGCTACCTACGGATCCTAGGCTGCGACGAGCGACAAAGGACTCTAGCAGCGGTCTACTGAGAGACCATACTCCAAGATCCAGCCTACACGGCTACCTACGGATCTACTGCTGTAAGCGGCTACTCACCCTAGCACCACTTAGCTGTAAGCGGCCTCCGGGTCCAGGCGACTACTCTGTAACTACGGCCCTGGCCATCCAGGTGTACTTCTTCAGTAATAAAGTTTGATCATTCATCAACTTCTTTACTGTCTACTACCCTCAACGGGACTACTGCCGAGTACGACTACTCGCATCAACTCCACGATGGGGCTCCGCACTCTAAGATCGCGACTACGAGTACTCATTGATGGAACTTTTCTTCATCAATACTTAAGCAATTCCATTACAATTGTTTTTGTACAACTTTTGCTACGAGCTAACTATTACAGGGCTATTGGAGATTAAGCTTATCGGCTACTTGCTCCGCAATGGGTGCCATCTGCTCCAGCAGCTCCGCGTACTGCTCATATGTACAGTTGGCGGCTACCCCGCCAGCGACTACTTCCACGGGCGCCTTCGGGAAGTAAGACTTCATGAAGGCCAGCACCTGCCTCGGGACCGACCTCGCCAGATGCTTCACATACGTCGCCAGCCGGCTGGGGGCTTCCTTGAGGCGATCCACGAGCGGTGCTATCTTGGGGCTGCCAGGATGAGGCACCAAGAGTCTTGCTATGGGAAGCGCGACTTCTTCAAGCTCCTTCAATTGGGCCCGTAGCGCCTCGCAGCCTCGTTCAGCTTCTACAATGATTTGTAGCAGTTGACGAGGTCACGATCGGAAGCAATGCGAAGCTCCATGTGCTTGTCGCACTCGAAGGCAAGTTCCTTATAGTCAAGCTCGAGTACCTGGCGGCCTCCTGCTCACGGTAGAAGAGGTTCTTCATATCTGTCTCTGAGGTCCTCAACTGCTCCACCCGGGTCTCAAGCTCTGCAAAACAACAAGGCGCAGCGGGTCAGACTACCTCTCGACCTCCAGCAACTACTCAACAAGCCAAGTGGCGTACCTTTGTTCTTGTTGCGAAGTGATTTGTTCTTCTGCACCAAGTCGTGGCTCTTCGCCTGCATATCTTGGATATCGTTGTGATACTTGGCAAAGGCGGCGTCAAGCTTGGATTGCATGGCGGCCGCGTGCTTCCTCGACTTCAAGAGTTGATCTTCCAGCGCTTCAGCCCGGAGCACCACGTCGCCGAAGCCTTACAGCATGTTGGACTTCTCGCGGGACCTCTCCACGACGTCCTGCACAGACAACACATGTCAAATGAGTACTCAACAACAGAGGATTGACTACTCAGGAGTTAAGACTACTCACCTTCATCCATTGTTTAGCCTGGCGGACCGCCTCCAGGTGCCTGGCTACCGTCACCGAGTCCACCAAGTCATCAGCCAGCAGCTCCACTCCGCCACGACTACTCGTGGCGGCCTCAGTCATCGGCGCCGAGCGGATGGGCTCCGCGTCTTGGATCTCTGGGGAGCAGACAACCACCTCCATAGCAGCCTCTGGCGGCACGGTGGTCTCTTCTCCTCCGGTGGCCACGACGGCCTCCTCGACGGCCTCCTCCATTAGCTCGGGGGCTCCTTCAGCAGCCTCCGGCACTTCTGGTGTTAACCTCTGCATGGGCACCGCCGCAGGGATGTCGCTCCCTTCGGCCTCGGCACCTGTCAAGAAGAAGACAAGTGCATCAGCAACTACGACTACTCTATGGGGAATACTAAAGCCTCAGCAGAGTACTTACCTTCGACCACGCTGGCCTCGGGCAACGCAGCTCCAGCAGCCGGCGCTTCGGACTCCGCCTGAGGGGCAGGAGTGGACTCCTCGGTGGGCGGCACGGCTTCTTCCTCCGCCACCGCCGTAGAAGGCTCATCTCCCTCCCAGGACAGATCTGTTGATTTCCTGCAGAAGTACACAAATTGGTCGTCAATCAAGCTCGACTACTACACCAAGTACTACTCGGGAAGGCTCAGCACTTACAAGCTTGACCGGACTATTGTCACGGTCGGGGCGCCAAGGATGCTGGCAATGTCTACCAGTCCAGCCTCGGCGGGCTCCTCCTCCTGCACCTCTGCGGCTGTCGCCTCTTCTGCATCAACGGTAGCCGGTGCAGTGCCCTCCTGCGCTCCTGCGGCCACCACTTCTTCAGCAGCAGCGGCTGCGGGCTCCGTGCTCCCTTGAGGAGCTGGGGGCTGGCGCTCCAGCTGCGCCAAGAGCTCTTCCACAGTGGGGGCTGGGCTACGACTCCCAACGGGTTCCCCCACCGTGTCCCACTCGCCTTCGTCGCCCTCATCAACGGGCTCCGTCGGCGGCACCTCCTGCAAGCAAGGAAGCTCAGTCATCAGCAAGTGAACTCGAGAGACTAGTACTCGACTACACTACTCAAGACGTCTTACCTCTTGAGGCGTGGTCTCAGAGACCTTCAACTTCTTTGTCATCCGCTTGCGGGCGGGGTTGCGCGACTTCCGTGGCGGCGCAGCCAGACTAGCTTCCAGGCTAGCCGGCGGATCTTGCACGAGGGGCACATGAGGTAGGCCGGGACGGCTGAACCTCGACCGCAGCTGAAAGCGGTCCTGCAGCGTCTCCTCGTCGTCGTCCTCGTCGGACGTGTCCTCCACGATGATGGTTTCATCTCCTTCGCCGACCTCCCGCTGCTCCTTGGCCTTGGTTCTTCCCTCCTACGGGATCTTGACTTCCTGAGGGGGCGGTTGCGGCTCGGAGATGAACTTCTTCAAGTCGTCCTGCAAGACACAAGACTTCAGCGCGACTACTCACAGAATTGGGTACTCGACTAGGGGGGTACGACTACTTACCTCCTTTGGCGGGCGCACGGCGGAGTACTCCGGGACAGGGCACGCCGTGTACGGTGGCATGTCCTTGAAGTTGCGCGTCAGCCTATCGACAATGTCGTCGTCATCGACTTCGCCTCCAGGCATCCGCGACGTGTCGTTGTCGCCAGTGTACTCAAAGCCCAAGGTGTCGCGTGCCATCAGTGGCTGCACCCTGCGCTTCATGAAGCTGAAGGCCACATGCTCAGCCCTCAACCCGGCTTCTCAAAGCACCTTGATGTGCACCAACAGCTCGGAGATCTGGATCCCCTCCTGCATCTTGGGCTCCGTGTTCCACTAGGCGTGATGCTTCGGCTGCTTCCCTCTCGACTTTGGCAGTCCTGGGTGGTGGTTCGTGACGTAGAACCACTTCGCCTTCCAGTCCTGGTTGGAGTCGATGAGCTTGTACATGAGGTACTGCTCGGCGGCGTCCTCCCGCATCTAGATCCCCGCTCCACCGACTACTCGAGGGTTGCTGGCGCTCGGCTGCGGCTTCACCCGGAAGAACTTCCGGAACAAGATCCAGTGGGGCTTGATCCCCAGGAATGCTTCACAAAAGTGGACGAAGACTGCGGTATGGAAAATACCGTTGGGGTTGAGGTTGAGGTACTCGACGCCGTAGTACCCCAGAAGGCCCTTGAAGAAGTCACTAGCCGGTAGTGCGAGTCCGCGCTCCGCGGGCGAACATCGGGATCTCGTCCTCGCTCTTCACCATGGGGTACGGGTCCCCGGCGGCGGCCCTCCAACTGTCCATCTCCTTTTCACGGATGAATCCGCTGTTGAGGAGAGCCAGCAAATCTTCGGTCTTCATCTTCGATTTTTTCCACTCGCGGCTCGGATCTGGCCGCGGTGGAGACATCGGCGGTGCTACCCCCGCAGCAGCCACGGTGGCCTCGTCACGGCCCCTCTTCTTCCTAGCGGTCTTCGTGCTCTTGGACGGCGATGGCTTCATTCTCCAAGTGCACGGGGTCTTCACGCGCATTCGCTTGGGGGCTACTCTAGCAGCTCTGGGTGGCGGCGCGCTCAGATCTACAGCGGCGGCGGCGTGCGCAGATCTATTCGAAATGGCTACAGCAGCGATAGGTGGAAAACCCTAAGGGTTTTGGCTTCTATTTATAAGTCAAAACGGCCCTCCAACGGCCGGATGGATAAGTCCGCACTCGGCTGACTCAGCGGCCACGCGTGACTATTCATATTCTACTAGTCGACGCGCCTCACCTCGGGGGCTTGGCTACTTCTACTCGACTACCTGGGAAGTGACAAGGCTCAGGAGCATCTTGTCGGTGCGGAATATGGTCCCGACACTAACCAGTAGATAACGCCTAGGTCTATCCCTCAATGGTCGATGCTAAGCAACTAATGACACAAGGATTTATCCTGGTTCCGGCCGAGGGGGCCGTACGTCCAGCAGTGGTGTGCTCGTGGCACTATATTGCTCAGCACCGGGGGTGCTTGTAGTGGGGCAAATACAAGCAAGGCGGGAGAGGAATCGTGGCTTCCAAGTCCCTGGGTGAGTGGCTGGAGATGTCGTGGGAGAATGAGAGAGTGAGTGCACGGTGCGCCGTGTTCCTCTGAATTCGTCCCCCCGCGGCTGGGGGCTCGCCTTCCCTTTTATAGGCCAAGGGAGCGGCGAGTTACATGCACGCCGCGCTACCTAGCTACGTGTGGGAGCACGTCGTGCTACGGTGTAGAGTGGGCGGCCGTCCGGTCGATCTTCGCCGTGATCCGGCCATGATGGCCTACCTCGTACCCGAACAGTGGCGGTTCGAGGGTAGGAGGCGGCAGATGGCGATGGCGTCCCCTGATAGGCTTCGAGGGAGGTGCTGATGATGATCGGTACGAGGTACAGGAGCGGGCAGAACGGCGTTCCTTCCCAATGAGCTCTGCGGTGGCGGAGTGGTTGCTGCAGTGCTCGGGCGTGCGCTGCGGAGTCGGGGCGTGCGCCCGCACGCGTGGGTACGGCGGCCGCGCCGTTACAGTGGCCGGGATGGCCACCCACCGGCCAAGCGCCCCTCACCTAACCTGCAGGATCACGGGAAAGTGGAGTCGAGGGTGCGCCCGGCCCCCTTTCGAGGGTCGGGCGTGTTAGCCGTACAGTAGCGCGCGCGCGGTGTCACGGGACTGACACCGGCCGTACCGCACAGTCCACCCCACAGTGACGGGGATGGGCTCCTCCCTGGGGAGTTGGTGCGGCGGCACCGGGGCGTGAGCCCCGGGCGCATGATGGCGCCGTCCGCGGCGTCGGGCGTTAAATGCCCAAGTACGGGGCCGGCGCACGCGTGCGGGCGCCCGTGAGCGTGGCGGGCCCCCGGCCGAGGGCGGAGCGGACCCTCGAGCGAGGCGGGACTCGCTCGAGGGGGAGCCGCGCCCTCGAGCGGGGCGGAACCGCTCGAGGGAAGGGTTGCCCCCTCGAACGGAGCGGAGCTCGTTCGAGGAGGGGGTTGCCCCTCGAACGGGGGCGGAACCCGTTCGAGGAGGAGCGTGCCCTCGGGCGAGGCGGAGCTCGCTCGAGGGGTCTTCCCCGGACGGGCCGTCTCGGTGGGCCTCCGAGTCTGCCGCATAGGCCAAGTCCCGCATGGTTAGTTTTCCCTGCATGGTTAGGCTCGGCTTATTTCGATGCGGGGATTTAAGTGAGGGTTCCCCCATTGTTTAAGGGGACCCCTAGGGCGGTCCCCGACGGTAGCCCCCGAGCATCCGCGGGTTTGCCATTGAGGCTCCCGCGGATGCGGAACCTACCGATAGGACGTTCTTCCCTCCTTGTTTGCGAACGCTTTCCGTGGGGCCGCGTCGGCGGACCCGCGGGTCTAGCCCCCCGAAGCCTGCGGGGAGTGTGGGTTCTCTCCCGCAGGGGTTAACCGCGAGCAATTCGGTCAGAAAGGCGTGGCACATATGCCAACCGGCATCGGTGGTATTTCAGCCGGCATCGGGGGTGCACGCTCCCCTGTCCATCGTCTCCGGCGGGTGCAACTCCCAAGGAGGTGTAGCCGTGCGTCGAGCCCCCGAGCCTTGGCCCGTTCGAGGCGATCGGGTCGAGCCCGACGACTTGTTTTTTATCGCGCCCTCGCCGTCCCTCCGCGGGTCGGAGGGTGAGGTTTCCACGACTCCCATCGAGCGGGTCGCGAATCGCGGATTCCTCTTCGAGCCGCTAGCGGGTGGTTCAAGTGGACGTCCATGCCCCGTTCGATAAGGGTAGGCCGCGCGGTCCGGAGACACGTCCATGGAAGCGCTTGCGTGGGTTTGCTAGGTGGGGCTCGGTCCCGTTCGCTAGGGACCGAGGGCGCGGAAGCTCTCCCTCGGTGGGATCCCCCCGCTAGCCGCCCTCGGCCGGCTCTCGAACACGACATGTGGGGCACCCTCGAGCCAACGGGCTCGAGGAACGGCTCGAATGCGCGTGCCCTCGTCGTCCCTAACTCGTGATGCGGGGCGCCCGTTCGAACCCGTCGAGGGTCGGGCTTCGAACCTCCGATCGCAAGGCCGTGCGGGGCCGTGCCTTGCGCCGCCCCGTCTTTTCTCGTTTGCGGCCGTCGAGGGGCCTGGACGTGCCAGCCCTCGAGGTGCTGGTTGGTAGCATGGCGCGGTATGAGTGCTTTCGGTGTCGCTCTATTTCAAGCGTGACCTGGGCGATCCTCTTACGCGCGCGCCTTCTTTTAGAGGGTTGACATTGTCTCGAGTTAGGGGTCATGCCGCTCGAGGGTCCTACGTGGCATGGGTGCCCGCGGTGGTCTGCTCTACATCGAGCAGGTCCCGGGCGGCCTTCTCACGCTGATATCCCATCGAGGGTCGCCTTGTTTCGAGTTGAGGGTCATGCCGCTCGAGGGTTCTACGTGGCATGGGTGCCCGCGGTCGCTCGCTCTACACCGAGCAGTCCGGGCGACCTTCTCACGCTTGTCATCCCATCGAGGGTCGCCTTTGTCTCGAGCCGAGGATTCGCCTCGCTCGAGGGCTCTCCTTGCTTGGCAAGGGGCACGGGCATTTAATTGCCTTGCGGGGCGTGGCCGCGGGTTTTGCGGCGCGGGCGCGCCTTTTTAGGCGGCGAGGCCGCGCGCGCGCGCGTAGTGGGCGACGCGGCCGGCGGACGTGACGGTTTCGCCTCGGTCGTCGCCGGTCTTGCCGTAATGATGACCCGCCCGCAAGTGTTAGAGCCGCCTGCAGTCGTGGTGGGGCCCGCCCGTCGACGCGATGGAAAGATTCCCGCAAGTTAATGTTGGCGGGGCGTGCGCTCCGCAGAGAACTCGCCCGTCGCCTATAAAGCGCGGTGAGGAAGGGACGGCGGTTTTCTACCTTGGCTCCTCACCGTTTTCAGTCCTCCGTCCCTTCGCCTTCGCCTCACTCTTGCCGTCGCGCGGGCTCGCTGTTTAGAGCTTCTTCCTTGTTTCCTTGTCCTCCGCCCTCGCACTCGTTCGCCCCCCCCCTCATGGCGCCGCCTCAGCTTCCGATTAGGGTCCTGGAGCCGTACGCATGGGAGAGGTCGACCGTGACCCGCCGCCCGGGCGAGCTGGTCGCCGCCGGCCAGCTGTCGGCCAACGAAGAAGGGCGCCCGGCGGAGTGGATCGTGCCGCCATCGTCGCACCTTGAGCCCAATCCGCCGGAGGGTTACGTGGTGAGCTTCCTCCGCTACCACGAGCGCGGCTTCAACGCGCCGGCGAGCACATTCATGCGGGCATTGTGCTACCACTATGGGGTGGAGCTGCACAACTTTGCCCCCAATGCGATCTCGCAGGCGGCCACATTCGTGGGCGTCTGCGAAGGGTACCTCGGGGATCCCGGTCAGCGGGAGCTGCGGGTACACCTCTTCCGCGGGGGAGCTCATCACGCGGCCCACGTCGGAGCCGGGGACCCGCCGCGCGGTGCGCGCCGGCGGGATGTCGCTCGCCCGCGGGGGGCGGCTCAAGGAGTTCTACATCCCCCGCACCATGACGACGAACAACGCCGGGCCGGGAGCGGGGATGGTTTTATCCGCGCAACGCCGAGCCCGGCCTCCCTCCCTACACCGGCGGGTGTTCAAGAAGAGGCCGGACTCCCGGGGCTACGGCTTGCCTACGGCCAATCACCGGGCGCGCCGGGGGTCGCGTCCTTGCCGCCTGCGGCGGGCCGGCGAAGGAGGGGCTCAACGCGATGGGCGTCCTCGCCTTCCTCCACCACCGGCGGGTCGTGCGCGTTGATGGAGAGGCCCCTCGCATCTTCGAGATGACGGAGGCGGCCAACCCCGTCGACTTGGCGAGGTCGCGGATGCTCCCGACGCCGCGCCGGAGCGGCCGTACGCGCTCACCCGGGCGCGGAGCGCCGTCGACACCAGGACGCCGCCACCTGCGGGTCGGACCCCGTGGGACATCGAGATGCTCCCCATCGGCCCGTTGGTGAGTGTGGTCTTTTGATTCTGTTTTAGTCCTTGTTCTTGATTCCGTTTCCTGATGTGCCATCGTTGTTCTCGCGCGCAGCTGGTGCAGTTCAACGCCGCCAAGTCCGTTCCACCCACCCCCGACTCCCGTGCGCTCGGCCGGGCGGCGCGGCCGGGAGCGAGCGGGGAGCGAGCGGCGCGCGAGGAGGGAGCACGCAAGGCGGCGCCAAGCGCGCCGCGACGCACGGTCCGCGGAGTACCGGCGGCGGGAGGAGGCCGGGGCTCTCCTCCCCGGACATCGAGGAGCCCTCGTCCTCGAAACGGGACGAGGAGGAAGAGTCCGAGGGGGAGGGCCCCTCGGACGGGTGGCGGCCCCGCGCCCCGTCGCGGAACCCGCGCCGGCGTCGGGGGGCTTTGCACTGGGGTGGGCGCACGCGGCGCCCGTTGCCGGCAATCATCGTCGGGGCGGCACGCGCCGCGGAGGTGCCGGCGCGCGCCACGGAGGCGCGCGCGCGCGGACGTGCTCGCGCGCGCGTCAAGCGTGCCCGCGCGCGGCGGGAGCGCGCGCGTCCGCGCGCGCGGCGTCCTCGTCGAGGGGCGCGTCGGTGGGCGCGCCGCGCGCGGGGCTAGCGTGCCCCCGCGCGTGGTGGCGGCATCGGGCGCGCCCACGCGTGAGGCGGGCGTGCCCGCGCGTGCGGCGGCGCCGTCGGGGAGGTGCCGCGGCGAGGCGCGGCCCCCGCGCCGGCCTCGTCGGAGGCCTCGAGGAAAAGGAAGCGGGCCTTTTCCTCCGCGAGGTAAGGAACCTTGTTCTTCCTTTGCTTGGCCTTAGTTTGCTGGTTATTAGACGCTCTAATCCTCCGTTCGTGTTTGCGCGCGGGCGGTGCCAACCGTCCCTCCTCTTGCACCGGCCAAGGTGCCGGGGACGGACGCGTCGATCCCCACCCGGCGGCGTTCGTCGAGGGGGTCGCGCCCGGGGACGGGCGCGGCGGCGGGCACGAGCGCGCAAGGCCGGGGCCCGGGGCTTCGAGGCCCCGGCCGGCGGATCGGCCGCCGCGGCGCGGCCGGGAGGTCGCGGGGGGCGGCGGCGCCGGTCGCCACGGAGGCGCGGGCCGCGGCGGCGGCTACGGTGGAGGTGCCGCCCGCGGTGGCGGCCCTTGCGGAGGAGGCGGAGCGGGCGCAACTGCGGGAGCGCCCGCGGATGTGGCGGCACGGACGGAGGTGGCGGCAACGGCGCCACAACGGGCGCGCCGCGGCCGCGGAGGCGCGAGGTGGGGGCGCCGGCGGAGGCGGAGCGGGCGGCTCCGCCCCCGCCGGCGGTCTCCGGGCGGAGGTGGTGGAGCTCTCGGATGACTCCCCGCCGCCCGGGTGGAACCGGTGGGCCGGTGGCCGGTGAACTCCCCCGAGCCCCGGGGAGGGGGCCCTCGTGAGGCGGCACGAGGGTCACGTGATAGTGGGGGGCCGAGGGCACGACGCCGAGGCCTCGTCCTCCCACGCCGGCCGCCCCGCCCGGGGGGGGGGGCCGTGGAGGACCCCCCGGCGTTTTGCGACGCCCGGGAGGGAGCGAGAGCTGCGGGGCGAGCTTCGGAGCCACGGCGCCACGCTCAACCGCGCGTTGAACGAGGCGCTGCGGGTTCACGGTGGCCCGGCCTGGATCGTCTTCCAGGTGAGCCACGGTTGCTCTTCTTCTTTCCTTTTTTCGCTTTCGCGTGCTGCATTCAAGACTTGGCGCTTACGAGGCTCGATGTGTGGATGCCAGGAGCTCGAGCGCCGCGCCCATGAGAAGTACAGCGCGTTCGACCAGGTGAACGCCGAGGCCCGCCAGCTCCGGGAGCGATGCAGCGCTTTCGACGCGCTTGCGGAAGCTCTCAGGACGCCGGACGGTGGGCGGGTCTGCGGGCGATGGCGTGGTGCGACGTGCTCCCCGAGAGCTCGGGGGCGGGGCACGGCACGTCACGCGAGCCTCGAGCGGATCCGCGCGGCCCTCGTCGATCGCGACGAGGCGCGTGGAACGCGCGCGAGGACACGGACAAGACGCGGACGTTGGCCGCCACCGGGAGGCGGAGGTGGCCACCGCTCGCGCCGAGGCCGGGAGCTCCGCGCGTCGCTCGAGGGGGCCCGGGCGCGGCGGCGCCGGGCCGAGGAACGGGCGCGCGGGTTGGAGCGGCGCGCGAAGGGGGCCGACGACACGAGGGCCGCCCTCGACGCCAAGGCCGCGGCTCTCGTCGCCGGCGAGGGGCGGCTCCGGCGGAGAGCGCATCGCCCGCCGGGGGCGAGGGGCGGCTCCGGCGGGAGCGGAGGCCGCCCTTGGCGACGCCGGACGGCGCCGGAGCGGGAGCGCGTCGCGCGCGAGACAACGGAGAGGTCGGCCGAAGGAGCGGAACGCCGCATTCTCCGAGGTTGAGGATGAGGCGTTGGCGCTCGGCATCGGCAATGCCGCCCAAGAGATGGCCCTCGTCGAGCAAGGCGAGACCGTCCCAACATCTCGAGTTGGCGCTCGAGTCCGCGCGCCGCGACCTCGATCCGGAGAAGAGGCAAGTCGAGGGTAAGCTGCGTCCGACCTCGCTTGTTAGTTCTTGCTTTAGAGGGTTCGTTTCCCCCTTTCTGATTTCTTGTCATCTTGTTGCTTCCGAGGCTCGCGCACGGCTTTGGGGCACGGCGGTTGGGCGGGCGAGGCCCCTGCGGGCCTCCTACAACTCCTCCGAGCGGGGAGGCTGCGGGGAGCTGCGGGACGCGGCCCTCGAGACCTGTCACGTCGTCGAGGAAGGCGATGCCCGGGCCGGCGGCTCGGCGGCCGGCCGCCGCGCGCCCTCGGTGGCCACGTCACGGAGCGGATGCGCCGGGCGTTGCACCTGGGCGTGCAGAAGGCCCTCGGAGTGGTGCGATCCCACTACGAGGTCAACCTCGAGGCGGTGGCGGAAGGCTACATCGTGCCCGTGGGCGTCGAGGACGAGGTGGCCATGGAGCGTGCGGACGCGCTTGCGCCGACGCCGCCGAGTCGCTCGCCGAGGCCTTCGAAGAATTCCTCTTCCGGACGCCGGCGATGCCGCCGCTCCACCCGCCCGAAAGCACACGGGCGCTAGGCCCGTTTTTTGTTTATGTGTATCAGAACTCTGGCCTCGTGGCCTCTTGTAAATAAACAAGTCGTTTCGTGAACATGGTCAGTTTGTAAATGAAATCGTTTGCTTATTGCGCTTTTTGCTTCTTCTTCTTCCTGAGTAGATTCTAGTTAGGGGAGTTCGCCTTTCGCAGGGGCCCGCTGGGTTGGAGGCGAGAGAGACGGGCCATAGCCACGCGGCGTAGGCTGTCTCTGGCTCGCGCACTCCTTCCGCTGTGCCGCCTACGCCCTGTTCGAATCGTGGCTCGTGGTTGAAGTAGGAAACAAACTTAGCGCGTGTTGTTACGTTTTTTTGCGCGAAAAAAGTGGGACCATTTGGGGGGGGGTGCCCCCCCCGCAGTAGCCCCCGAGGGTAACTTGGGTTTCAGGGGAAAGCCGAGTTGCCCTTTTATTATACTTGGAGTATTTACATAGGTGACACCAACTGGGGCGTTGGCCGTGTGTTTTTACAACAGAAAATATTTGGAAATCCTAGCTAAGGGTAGAAGCGACGTAGGCGTTGGATGTTCCAAGCGTTGGTGAGTTCTTCGCCTTCCTCGTTGGCCGGCTTGTACGTGCCCGGTTTGAGCACCTTCACCACGACGTAGGGTCCCTCCCATGGGGGCGATAGCTTGTGGCGCCCTCGGTTGTCTTGGCGTAGCCTTAGGACCAAATCCCCCTCGGCGAAATCCCCTGCGACGTATCTTGCGTGCTTGGTAGCGTCGTAGGGACTGTTGATACCTTGCGGAGTGCATCAACGCCACAAGGCGTACTTCGTCTAGCTGGTCCAGTGAGTCCTCGCGGGCTCGCTGGTTAGCATCCTCGTTGTAGCCCCGAACCTTGGGTGACCCGTATTCCAGATCCGTGGGGAGGATGGCCTCGCGCCATGGACTAGGAAAAACGGGGTGAACCGGTGGCTCGCTTGGGGTAGTCCTTAGGCTCCACACGGCTGGCGAGTTCTTGGAGCCATTTTCGGCCGATTTGTTGAGTTGGTCGAAAATTCGGGTTTGAGGCCCCGTAGGATCATGCCGTTGGCACGTTCCACTTGGCCGTTGGTCTGTGGGTGCGCCACAGCTGCCCAATCCACTCGGATGTGGAACTTGTCGCAGAACTCCAAGAACTTCCGGCCCGTGAAGCGGGACCCGTTGTACGTGATGATGGAGTTTGGCACTCCAAAGCGGTAGACGATGTCGGTGAAGAACGTGACCGCCTGCTCAGCCCTCAAATTCGTAATGGGGCGCACCTCCACCCACTTGGAGAACTTGTCGATCGCGACGAGCGGGGTGGGTGAAGCCCCCGGCGCCTTCCGCGGGGGCCCGACGATGTCTAATCCCCACACGGCGAACGGCCATGTTACGGGGATCGTTTGCGAGCTTGAGCCGGCAAGTTGGTCTTGCGGGCGTAGAAGCGGCACCCTTCGCAAGTGCGCACGATTTCGTTGGCGTACGCGACCGCGGTAGGCCAATAGAAGCCTTGGCGGAACGCGTTGCCGACGAGGGTGCGCGGCGCGGCGTGGTGGCCACAGATCCCCGCGTGGATGTCCCGTAGGAGCTCGCGCCCCTCGGGAATGGATATACACCGCTGGAGGATGCCCGACGCGGCGCGCTTGTACAGCTCGCCGTCGACGAGGGTGAATGACTTGGCCATCCTGGCGATGCGCTCGGGCGTGGCCCGGTGCGCGGGGAGCTCCCCTCGAGCAATCCAGGCGATGTACTTCTCCCGCCAGTCCGCCTGGACGGGAGCCGGCTCGATGTCCATTGCGACGACCTCGTGGGAGCCGTACCCCTCGAGAAGGGAGAGTACGTACGCCTCGTTCGAGGGGTCCTCTTCCATGGGGTCCGCACCCGCTGGATTCGAGGGAGCCCCCGAGGGTCCGCCGTCGCTCGAGGGGTAGGGCTCGAAGGTTACCGAGGGCTGCGCGATGTCGCGCGCGAAACGTTCGGGGGGAACGGTGATCCGCCGGACGCTATCTTTGCCGGCTCGTTCGCTTCCTCGTTGTACCGGCGGGGTACATGATTAAGCTCGATGCCGTAAAATTTGTCCTCGAGGGCTCGCACGGCTTTACAGTAGGCCTCCATCTTGTCGTCGTGGCAGCTCGCGTTCTTCATGACTTGGTCGATCACGAGCTGCGAATCCCCTCGCACATCGAGGCGCTTGATGCCCAACTCAATGGCGATTTTGAGGCCGCGAGAGGAGGGCCTCGTATTCCGCCATATTGTTAGACGCGGGGAAGTGGAGACGCCTTGCGTAGCGCATGTGCTCCCCGAGGGGTGACACGAAGAGCGAGCCCGCGCCCGCTCCTGTCTTCATCACCGAGCCGTCGAAGAACGGGAGTCCGGCACTGCGCCGGAATGCGAGGGGGGGCGGCGGTGCGTGTCCGTCCACTCGGCGACGAAATCGGCTAGGATTTGCGATTTGATGGCCTTGCGCGGGGCGTAGGCGAGCGTCTCGCCCATCAACTCCACGGACCACTTGGCAGTGCACCGCCGCGTCGGGGTTGCGAATGATCTCTCCTAACGGGAAGGAAGAGACCACCGTGAATCGGGTGGGCCTCGAAGTAGTGGCGGAGCTTGCGCCGCGCGAGGACTACCGCATACAACGGCACGGACACGGGGGTAGCGCGTCTTCGTGTCCGATAGGACTTCGCCGATGTAGTAGACCGGCCTGCACGGGCAAGGCATGCCCTTCCTCCGTGCGCTCCACAACGATCACGGCGGCCGACCACACGGGTGGTTGCGGCCACGTAGAGTTGGAGGGGTTCGCCGTCTCGCGGTGGCGTAAGGATTGGGGCGTGCGTCAGAGATGCCTTCAGCTTGTCGAGCGCTTCCTGGGCCTCGGCGGTCCAAGAGAAGCGCTCGTGCTTCTTGAGCGGCCGGTAGAGGGCGAGGCCCTTCTCACCGAGCCTCGAGACGAAGCGGCTCAAGGCGGCAAGGCACCCCAACACCTTCGCACCCCTTTGAGGTCCCGAATTGGACCCATTCGCTCGAGGGCCGCGACCTTTTCGGGGGTTGGCCTCGATTCCCCGGCGGGAGACGATGTATCCTAGGAGCATGCCCCGCGGCACTCCAAAGACACATTTTTCGGGGTTGAGCTTGACCCCCGTTGGCCCGCGAGCGGTCGAATGCGATGCCAAGATCGCCGACCGAGGTCGTCCGCCTTCCTGGTTTTGACGACGATGTCGTCTACGTAAGCCTCGACCGTCCCGCCCGATATGGTCCCCAAAAACGTGCTTGCATGCGGCGATATGTTGCGCCGCGTTTCCGAGGCCAAAAGGCATCGTGACGTAACGAACGTCCCGAACGGTGTGATGAACGAAGTCGCGAGCTGGTCGGACTCCTTCATTTTTATTTGATGATATCCCGAATAGGCATCAAGGAAACGAGTAGTTCACACCGGCGGTGGAATCAACGATCGATCTATGCGCGGCAAAGGAAAAGGAACTTTTGGACATGCTTTATTGAGGCCCGGGTGTAGTCAATACACATCCTCCACTTCCCATTTTTCTTTTTTTACAAGCACGGGATTAGCTAACCATGTAGGGTGGAACACTTCCTTGATGAATCCGGCCTCGAGGAGCTTCCGCGGCTCCGCTCCGATCGCCGTCGCCGTTCCTCGTCGAAGCGGCGCGGCCGGCTGGCCGCCGAACGGCCGCGGCGTTAGGCGGGATATCAAGGGAGTGCTCGGCGACCTCCCTCGGGATGCACGGCATGTCCGAGGGGCTCCACGCGAAGACGTCGGCGTTGGCGCGGAGGGAAGTCGACGAGCACTTGCTTCCTATTTAGGATCGAGGGTCGGCGACCCTCAATGCTTTGCCCTCGGGGGCCGATGGGTCGAGAGGGACCCCTTTGGTTTGCTCGGCGGCCTCGAACGTGCCGACGTGCTTGGCGGCGGAGGCGGGGTCGCCATTGACCATCTTCTCCGGTGTGTTTACCAGCGCTTCATCCAGCGCTAGCGCCTCTGCATGTTCCACGCACTCGACATCGCAGTCGAATGCATGCTCGATCGACGACCCGACGGTGATGACGCCGTTTGGCCCGGCATCTTCATCTTCAGGTACGTGTAGTTGGGAACCGCCATGAACTTGGCATAGCATGGTCGCCCAAGGATGGCATGGTAGGCCCCTTTGAATCCCACCACTTCAAAGGTGAGGGTCTCCTTGCGGAAATTCTTGGGGGTCCCGAACCGGACGGGCGGATCGATGCGCCCGAGGGGTTGAACCCCGCTTTCGGGCGCGATGCCGTGAAACGGCTTCGTGCTTCGGGCCGCAGCTGGTCCGGCCCAATCCCCATTAGGCGCAATGTATGCGCGAAGAGGATATTGAGGCTACGCCTCCGTCCATAAGGACCTTCGAAAACCGGGCGTTCCCAATGATGGGATCGACCACCGGGGGGTACCTTGGCCGGGTTCGGGATGCGGTTTGGGTGATCATCCCGGCTAAAGGTGATGGCATCCTTCGACCAGTTGAGAAAGGCCGGAGGTGCCCTCTCTGCGGCGAGGACTTCGTGCCGCTCCTCCTTCTTGCGTCGCCGGGTTGACATGTCGCCGTAGGTCCCCCAAAAATGAGGAACACATTTTCGACAGCAGGGAAGCCACCTGCGTCGCCGTCGCCCCCATCCTTCTTGGCCTCCGCCTCCTTCGCGGCGGCACGGCCATAGAACTTCTTGAGCATGTCGCACTGCTCAAGAGTGTGATTCACGGGGGTCTTGTGGTAGGGGCATGGCTTCTTCATCATGTCGTCGAACACCCCCGGGCCTCGAGGAGCCGGTCGAGGGCCCCGTCGGGCCGGGTCAACAGCGAGGGCCTCGGCGTTGCCGCCGTTGCGCCCCGCTCGCGCGCCTCGCGGCGCGGCTTCTTCCCCTTCTTGCCCCGCTTGTCGTTGCGGCGCGGCTCCTTGGACCCGCGCCCTCCGCGGGCGTGTCCTCGGAGCGCTTGCCCTTCTTGCCGTCGAAGATTGCCCCCACGGCCTCCTCTCCGGAGGCGGAGGGCGGTGGCAATGTCGAGCGGCTCGTTCGAGTCCGTGGGCGGGCTGCGTCCCGGCTCGCGCACAAGGTCCCGGCACGTGGTGCCCTCGAGGAACGCGTGCACGATCTCGGATTGTGCCACGGCGGGGAGCTACGTGCGGCGCTTGGAGAAGCGCCGTATGAAGTCCCGCGGCGTCTCGCACGGCTTCGCGTGCGGGGAGCGCGGATCCCCGGGGAATTCCCCGGGGCGCACGTACGTGCCCACGGAAGTTGCCCACGAAGGTGTGGACCGGGATCGTCCCAACTATGGATGCGGGCCGGCGGGCAAGTGCTCGAGCCATGTCCGGGCCGCGTCGCCCAGATGCAGGGGCAAGTTGCGGATGATTACTTCGTCGTTGGTGGCCCCGCCCAGCTGACAGGCCAGGCGATAATCGTTGAGCCAGACACGAGGGTCCGTCTCCCCGTTGTATTTGACGATCGTCGAGGGTTGACGGAAATGCTGGGGGAACGCCGCTGTGCGGATCTCCCGGCTGAACACACGGGTGCCCGGGGGCTCCGGTGTCGGGGAGCGATCCTCACCGCTGTCGTAGCGTCCACCCCTTCGAGGGTGGTAGCCCCTAGCTGCTCGCGCGTCCGCCTTGCTGGTGCGCCTGGCGTTGATGACGTTGCGGGCGTCGCCATCCAGCGCCCTGCGTGTGTCGAGGAGCCGTTCCTTGGCGGCGTGCGTCCCCGGTCGGCAGAGTCGACCCACATGCACCGAGGGTTCGCCCCCGGTGCGGATCATCACCCCGCGCGTCCCCCCTGTTGGCGGATGCGTGAGGCCGAGCTTTCGGCTGGCTGGACGGCCGCTTGCTCAAGGAGGGTCCGCACCTCGCGGTGCATGTCTCGAGCCTCGGGGGTCGAGGGTGCGGCATGGCGCGCGGCGGTGTCGCGGCGGCGATGAGCTTTTGGCTCGCTCGCGGCGGAGTATCCGCGTTGTCGACGTTGGGGACGGGGTTGAGGCGGTCGCGGACTTGTCGGCCTAGCTCCCGCGCGCGTTCGCCGCGCGCGAGGCCTCCCCCGCCATCGAGGCGCGGAGCGGCCGCCCCGCGTCCGTACTCCTCCGCCGGCTTGGCCTCGAGCTCGCGGGCTTGGGCCCGGGTGTGCGTCGACGTCGGCCCCGGCGGGGCGCTCGGCCCCGCGGCCGGGCGCGTGGCGATCCCGGGGCGGGCGTGACTTCCCCGTCTCCGGCGCCCCGCGCACCGGCGGCGTTGGCCGGGTCGTTGGTGATGACGGCGCGGCACTCCCGCGTGGGGTCGTAGCTCCCGGTCTTTGGAGTCGTCGGAGCGACCAAACCGTAGGTCCGTGGCGTCGAGGAAGCGCACGAACGCGGCCGGGTCCGGCACACCGGAGAAGTCCCACTCCGCGTACCCATGGCGGCCGGCGGGTGGCATCGTGTCGACGGAGCCCGGGGACGACTCGTCCGTGGCCGAAGTGCGGGATCCCCGGCGACGAAGACGTGCGCGACCGGGCGGAACCCCGCGCATTGTCGTGTTGACGTTGGCGTTGTGGGCCGTAGTGGCGCCTCGCGGCCCGATGGGGATGCGTGGTCCGGGAGACCGCACGCGGTCCCGCCGGGGCGGTGGCGGTCGTCGTGACGGTGGGCGCACCGCGTTGGGCGGCGGCGCGCTCGGCTGCCGCCGCTCGGACCGCGCCCGACGCGAGCGTAGCCCGGAGCGGCGACGGCGTCGCGGCGTCGACGGGGCCCGCGGCATCCGTGCCTGCTGGCGCCGCCCGGTGTCGTGCGTGCGGCGGAGACCAGAGCGGACCTGGCCTCCCGCTGCGCGCGTAGCTCCTCACGGTTGGTGAGGCGCATGAGATAGCCGTTCCCCGTGGCCTGGAAGTTCAAGTCCCCGAAGCGGATCTCGAACCCGGCCGGAAGGGGGTCTGAGCTACCCATGTTGTAGCGGGTGCTACGGTACTCAGTGCGAATCACCATGGAGGGAGTTAGCGAAATGACCTTAGGCGCTCGTTTGCCCCACGGTGGGCGCCAACTGTCGGTGCGGAATATGGTCCCGACACTAACCAGTAGATAACGCCTAGGTCTATCCCTCAATGGTCGATGCTAAGCAACTAATGACACAAGGATTTATCACGGTTCCGCCGAGGGGGCCGTACGTCCGGCGGTGGTGTGCTCGTGGCACTATATTGCTCAGCACCGTGGGTGCTTGTAGTGGGGCAAATACAAGCAAGGCGGGAGAGGAATCGTGGCTTCCAAGTCCCTGGGTGAGTGGCTGGAGATGTCGTGGGAGAATGAGAGAGTGAGTGCACGGTGCGCCGTGTTCCTCTGAATTCGTCCCCCCGCGGCTGGGGGCTCGCCTTCCCTTTTATAGGCCAAGGGAGCGGCGAGTTACATGCACGCCGCGCTACCTAGCTACGTGTGGGAGCACGTCGTGCTACGGTGTAGAGTGGGCGGCCGTCCGGTCGATCTTCGCCGTGATCCGGCCATGATGGCCTACCTCGTGCCGAACGGTGGCGGTTCGAGGGTAGGAGGCGGCGGATGGCGATGGCGTCCCCCGATAGGCTTCGAGGGGAGGTGGCGATGATGATCGGTACGAGGTACGGGAGCGGGCGAACGGCGTTCCTTCCCAATGAGCTGCGGTGGCGGAGTGGTTGCTGCGGTGCTCGGGCGTGCGCCGCGGAGTCGGGGGCGTGCGCCCGCACGCGTGGGTACGGCGGCCGCGCCGTTACGATGGCCGGGATGGCCACCCACCGGCCAAGCGCCCTCACCTAACGGCGGGGATCACGGGAAAGTGGAGTCGAGGGTGCGCCGGCCCCCTTTCGAGGGTCGGGCGCGTTAGCCGTACGGTAGCGTGCGCGCGGTGTCACGGGGACGACACCGGCCGTACCGCACGGTCCACCCCACGGTGACGGGGGATGGGCTCCTCCCCGGGGGAGTTGGTGCGGCGGCACGGGGCGTGAGCCCCGGGCGCATGATGGCGCCGTCCCCGCGGCGTCGGGGCGTTAAATGCCCAAGTATGGGGCCGGCGCACGCGTGCGGGGCGCCCGTGAGCGTGGCGGGCCCCGGCCGAGGGCGGAGCGGACCCTCGAGCGAGGCGGGACTCGCTCGAGGGGGAGCGCGCCCTCGAGCGGGGCGGAACCGCTCGAGGGAAGGGTTGCCCCTCGAACGGAGCGGAGCTCGTTCGAGGAGGGGGTTGCCCCTCGAACGGGGCGGAACCCGTTCGAGGAGGAGCGTGCCCTCGGGCGAGGCGGAGCCTGCTCGAGGGGTCTTCCAGACAGGCCGTCTCGGTGGGCCTCCGGAGTCCTGCCGCATAGGCCAAGTCCTGCATGGTTAGTTTTCCTGCATGGTTAGGCTCAGCTTATTTCGATGCGGGGATTTAAGTGAGGGTTCCCCCATTGTTTAAGGGGACCCCTAGGGCGGTCCCCGACACATCTCAGGACACATTCTACAAGATGACCCTTCAATTCGAGAGGAAGTACTCGACTCAAGGCTCGGGGGCTCCGTGCCACGTGTCCTTCGGTTTTTTCTCTCCGGATTTTTCGGTATATTCTTGCCAAGACTTCAGATGGAACCTCAGCCAGAGTCTACAACTCAACCTAAGGCTCGGGGGCTACTCCATATGGAGTGCGATTTTGCAATCGCACTTCTATATCAGCTCCGGCTTCAAGACAACGCGGGCATTTTTGAAGACCTTCGAGGGCAGCACTCGAGGACGCTTGGGACTACTCGAGAAGACTTCAAGATTGCTCAGATATCAGCTGGAGTGCATTCCAGCCTTGGGATGCTTCGACTATTCTTGAGGACTTTTGACTTGTAGTACTCGAGGACGCTTGAGGACTACTCGTTAAGGCCATCAAGATTACTTGAAGCTATCCTTCTCGACTACAAAGTACTTGAGGGCTTGTCGTATGGACCTCCCTGGGCCCACTACCTCGGTGGGTACCAGGACCGACTACTCGGTGGGCCCCTGGGACTACCCGGCTTGCGCTACACGGCACCTGCTGGCGTGGAGCACAAGGACTACGGAGGAGAAGTACTCGGTTAGGAAGGGGTGTACATGTCCCGCTTCGTATGGAAGACTCCTAGACGTACTCGACTAGTACTCTCTCCCTACTCCGACTTGTAACCCTGCCTCCCGGACTATATAAGGCGAGGCAGGGACCCTTCTCTAGCAGGCAATCTCATCTCACGGCGTACTATTACACCATCTTGTAATCGTACCCAATCAATCCAGAGCTACGCAGCATACAGGACGTAGGGTATTACGCACCTCGCGGCCCGAACCTGTCTAAATTGTGTGCCACGTGTCTCTTCCTTCGAGTTACCGATCTCGGCGAGGCCACATTCATCTACTTCGGGTACTCCCCTTAGTAGGTTGCCGGTTTAAAACGCCGACACCAAGCGCCGAAGGGATCATGACGTCACGACTCTCCGACGACAAGGGAGCCTCCAAGTCCTCATCCATCGCCGCCACCGCGCCCTCACCGCTGGGGCCGGCCATGTCCAATGTTCCCATGATCGCCCAAGGGGCGGATGCCTCGGCAGTCGTCCCGACCTCCTCGACGTTGGTGACAGGCGCTGGTGGCGGTGGCGTGATCGATGCCTCAACGGCGGTGGCAACCGCCGGCACATCCTCAGCTTGCGGTGGCACCATCTTGGTACCCGGGGGCTGGGAACGAGCATCGGGAGAAATCACCTACACGCTCGATGCCAGACGCTTTAGGGGCGTCAAGCTAAGCACCCCGATGTCGGCATGGCTATAAGAAGCTCAGAGAAACAAAGCAGCAAACAAGTCAGAAGAAACAGAGTGAAGACGAACTGAAGTTGAGAACTTACATTTTGGAGCACACCCGGGCCTTCTTCATCGGGCGATCCGACAAGCCCGTCTCAAGGGCTGCGCGCTTCGAGCCCTGCTCGAAGGCAGCACGCCGTGGCCCCGCCATCTTGGGGGCTGCTCCATGTCGACCCACCGCCTCAATGGCAGTGGCACTCTCCCTCGTGCGCTCGGGGGCTGAACCTCCGGCCTCTGCGACGGCCAGGGTCAGACCGTGGCCCCCGCCTGTGACAAGAGACACGTGAATGTCCGGGGCTTCACCGCCCCGGATAAGTAGCGATTGCAAACGCCGCGGGGCAGTGCTAGGCTCTGCCGCCGCCGGCGCGCTTGGCGTCGACGCCGAGTCCGATGACCTCCCCCTCGACCGGCGCCTCTGCAGGGAGTACGAACGCACAGAGTCCGCGCACAGTCATGATGGCGCGGTGCCGCGGTCACGTCTGTCGCGTCGGCCGAGATGCTCGCACCCATTACTACACCCACGTCGCCATGACGGCAGTAACTGCTCCGACGAAACCTCCACGGCTACAACGACTACAATTACAAACAAAAGCTCGCGAGCAAGTATCCAACTCACTCACGAGCTCGGGGGCTACATCCGGCGGATGCACTCGCGCGAACCATGGTTTTTACGACGGTAAGGCGAGGCGTGGCGACCCACCACCTTCCTGACGCCTAGGCGAGTATGGCGCACGGCGAGGCGACGCCATACACATACTATAATCTAGATGGAGTGACCCAAACATACCTTGTTGCTGCAAGTGTTGGAGCCCATCTGGCATACATCCTCCCACTTCCAATGCAACCCTCTTGCATATTTGCAATGAATGTAACAGGATGTCAAACATTTTGTAATATGAATTAATAATGAATTGAGTAAATGTGAATGCTGATCAACTGAAATACCTTCTTGATGGTCTGACTTCTCTTTTCTTCTTGTCCCAAGCACCAAGCTACATAAATAAATGAGAGAACTCATTAGCAACAATGCAACAAGGCCACATGTCTGTAACAGATAATTAAATTATGCAAGTTGGGTAACTAAGATAATTAATACATGCAAAGTAGCATCACATAGTTCACAAACTTAGTGCTTAAATGATAGTGGCATAATTAATAGTAGTCTACAGCCACATTACAAACATAAGGGCAGTCACACCCCCACATTACAGACATGCACAAAATATAGTAGTGCCAATGTGCCATAATAATTAGTAGTCCATGTCCAGCCACAACAAATGACAAACAAGGAACAAAAGAAGGGTGCAAATCTGCATTTTGTCAACAACTAGTCAATATCCATCATCAAACTCGTCGACAACATTTGCAGCAGCTTCCTTGTCTTCTCCACCAGCATTGGAACCATTGGGAGTATCAGCATCCTCACAATCAGTGACATCTGCATCATCAAGTGGATCCTGATCTTCCTCTTCCTCTTCCTCATAGCCTGAATCTGAGTCATGTTCAACCAGCCTTGGGTCTGAATTTCTGGCACACTTGTTGGCAGTCCTTGGAAGATTGCGGCCTCGTAGCGAGCTTGATGCACCAAGGGCTTCATCAACAATCTGCCAAGTAAGACCAGTCTCATCAATGTTCAGCCCACGACTACCTCGAGGGAATACATGTGATGAGTCAGCCCACTCATTGTCCCAATCAAACTGCTCCAGGACCAAAGGATCTTCTTTCCCTTTCTTCTCACGCCTTAACTGGAAGCTAGTCTTCATCTTTCGGTTGTAGGAAACAAAAACAATTGCATTCAACCTCTTGTGCAGCAACCGATTCCTTTTCTTTGTGTGGATCTACAAATTGGAAAACAACAAGCAAAGAGAATAATTAGCTTGCTGAAATGTAAATAACAACACCATCAACATCAACTAGACTTGGTGAAGTAAAAAGAAGGTAGAGATGGTAATAAACAATAACTAATAACTAACTCACAAACTCAAAGGTACTCCAGTTCCTCTCACAGCCAGATGAAGATGCACAAAGACTAACAATACGCCTAGCAAATCTTTGAAGCTCAGTGGTCCGGCCACCATATGAATGCCACCAATCAACTACATTGCAAAAAAAGGAGTAAACATTAGAGATGAGGAATGAAAACAATAATGTCTATCAAATAGACTTGTTGGATTTGAATTACAATTTATAAACAACACTTACGAGGGCTCATGGACTCAACGTTTTCTTTAGCACTTTTCTTTGAGAATGCTTCTCCTCTAAGGGCTTCAAAATCCAAGGATTGAGCATGAATCTTGTCTCTAGTAGCTTTGTCTTGCACCATTCTATCAAGCACATCAAGGAAAGAACCCCTTAGCTGCCCAACAGTAGCATCATCGTTGTCTCTGATGAGCTGATGGATTTTTCCTGGGTTCAAATAAAGTGCAGCTCCATATAGAGGATGGTCCATCTGCTTCACCCAACGTCTGTCGATAATCTCCATAATTTTCTTGAGAAGGGATTGCTTGGAAGCAACATCAAAACTCAACTTGATCTTCTCCTTTGCATGATTCATAAGTGCTGTCACCTCTGGCATTGCAGGCCTCTCATCACCATCAACCACCCTAAGTACAATGAGTAGTGGAGCTGAAACTCTAAGGCAGTCCACAATGGAATTCCAGAACTCCATAGAGAGGACAATGTCATGAACATCCTTTCCAGCTTGAGTTTTTGCCAATTTGTTTGCAGCCCATTCTTCACTGAGAAATAATGCCTTCAAACCATACTTATGCTTGTGCAGACTCTTCAAAGTGAGGAAAGATGTGGCAAATCGGGTGGCTGCGGGTCTTACAAGATCAGCCCCACCTGTCTTTTCGCTCATCATACTCAGAATTCTACCATGCCGGTAAATGAAAGTTGTAACACGCCTTGCACGTGCAATATGCTTCTTAAAATATGGTAAATTCCCTATTTCTTCTAGCATTAGGTCCAAGCAATGAGCAGCACATGGGCTCCAAAACAATGTTGGAATCCTCTCCATTAGAATTCTACCAGCTGCCTTATAGTTGGCCCCATTGTCAGTGACCACTTGAACAACATTTTCTTTCCCAATCTCCTCTACTTTCTTCTGCAACAAATCAGCAATCATAAATGCATCATGTACCTCACTTGATGCATCAATGGACTCTAAGAAGTAGGTACCCTCTAGGATGTTAACAAGGAAGTTGATCAAATGCCTTCCCTTTCTATCGGACCATCCATCTGCCATAAGTGTGCATCCATAATGCTTCCATGCACGCTCATTGTGACAACCCGCCCAGGAAAATACCGTACTATCGCCTAAGACCGATCCACTTTGGTCCTTAAGCAATAATAAAGTACCATCTTGTCGTTAGTTGCCGGGTTAACGCCCGGTAAATCACTTGAAAAGCAACAAGGATCGAATATATGCATTAAAACTCACTCGAAGGCGAGTCCAGAGATACAACAACATTATTATCCAAATTCGTACCCCGAGGGGGTTTATTTATTACAAACCATAGTTTTTGTCATGACGAAATAGTTCTGAGTTTTTCGAAAAGCAGCGGAAATAAACTAACGGAAGTGAAGACACCACGGGAGGCCATCCATGATGCTTTCAGTAGTCGTCCTCCACCCACTCCAGCTCCCAGCCGGGCGGGATCTCTCCGGGCCACACATCACTGAAGGCATTACTTGGATCAACATATTATAGCAAGGCTGAGTATACTAATACTCAGCAAGACTTACCCGTCGGTGATATCTACTTCACCAATTCTAGACCATGAAAGGCTTTTTGGCTACTGGGTTGCTTTTGCTAAAAAGTAACAAAGAGTAGGTCCTTACTTTCAAGATTTTAGCACAAGTTCTAGTAGGTTTAATCTTTACTACATTAGCCAACTAGTACAAACAAAGTTGTACAATACAATTAATAAAGCATCATCTTCATCAACTTCCATCATTAGGGATCTCATGACTAGTGGAGTAAGTAGTCTCGGATAACGGTGAGAGGTCGACAATCGATTGATTTAAACCTTGCAAGGTAGACCCAAACACACGGTAGGTGGCCCCCGCGAGGACAACTTCCCGGGCCGTCCCCCATAAATCCTCGGGTTGGGATCGAATCTTACGAGTCCTTGGTGCGGGCTATCCGCATACCCCGCGAGATACCCGAGTCACCATACACCACCGGTAGCTAGCCGTGAGAGCGAATCCCAAGAGTAGTAATAGTAGGATCCCTCGCCGCCTCATTATGGTACTAGGCTCACGGCCCCATAACCGCATGTGCTTAGTACGTTCAAAAACTTAACCCACATAACCACTGGACCGGAGCCCAGATCCCATGCTCTTACCACGTGAGCAATCCATTTAAGGATATAGTATGATTCCTATCTAGGAACCTATTCTCGCGAGTGAGGTCATCACCCGATTTGTAACGGTCCTATAGCTTAGCAGCTATCGACCTATCATACTAGTGGGGACAAAAGGTACCTATGGATCATGCATCTAGGGTTTCATTCAACTCCTGTACGTAAGTGCACAATCATTCATAGATAATTGAATAAAGAATTTGAAAACTAGGTTAAATGCACCGGAGCTTGCCTTCGTCGACTAGGTTAGCTTGGGCACCCTCGGTGTCGAGTACGTCCACGTCTTTGCGGGAGAACCTTCCGCTCCGCCTTCCTCGGTTTCCGGGACCAGGGAGTAATCTCCGTCCGGAAGATCTACACGGAATGCAATGCACTTTAGGTGATGTGATAGTTTGTTGTCTTATCCAACTCTGGGTTGGTCATATTCACCTTAACAAGCATTTAGATAGGGTTTCTCTTTTAGGAAGGTTATTGGTTGTCCATGGGTTATTCTTTTATTCCACATTTGAATAAAGGTTTTTATTAAGCTTATCATTTCATGTGAAAGCTTTAATTCTTTTCATCTTCACAAGCAAGGGCATAAATAGCACTTTTATTTATGAATTACTTTATGATCAGTGATGATATTTAATTATCTTTTAATTATTTTAATAATATCTTCAAAAAGGAAAAGGATTAATTAGGGGTTTTTCTTTATTTCATTTCCCTTTAATATTAAAAGGGCATTTAAGCCTTTTATTAATCAATTAAATTACCAAAAATTAAATGAGTGTTTCTTAAGCCTACTAGCACCCATCCTGGTCCATTGGAGCCACATGTAAGTGTTGGATGCTAGGAAAATAAATATTATGGAAAATAACAAAGGTTAGCTAGTGATTCAAAGTAAATGCATATAAAAATAAATAAGCCTCAAAATGATCCAAACTTTCTTGTGCATGCTCTCTGGTCCTAAATGAAGGATCAGATGGCGACTAGAGAGGGGGGAGTGAATAGGAGCCGGTAAAAATTCTTCCCAAAGAACCCGGCCTATGTCCTACTCAAATCCCGGTCACACACGAGCGATGGATCGAATCACACACCAATCGCCAAGACCACGAGGTTATGGATCAACCTCTAGCCTTAGGAACGATTCCTCAAAGCACACGCGGAAGCACTAGAAAGGGAGGAAGGAATCGAACCAAGAAGCAAAGCACACGGGCTGCGGCGGACCGTCCGCGCGGGGGGGGCGGACCGTCCGCAAGAGCCGCGCGGACCGTCCGGCCGGGTATCGCGGACCGTCCGCACCCGGCCGCGGACCGTCCGGCCTTAGCCGCGGACCGTCCGTTAATTTACACAGAACGACCCAAAGACACCCGCGTGCCACGGACGCGTCCGCGGGGAGCACGCGGACCGTCCGCCTAGCACCCGCGGACCGTCCGCCCGACACCGCGGACCGTCCGAAACTTCGTCCAACCAAAAACCAAAATCACAACGGATCGAAACAAAGGACGAGCGAGAACACGAAGAACACGGGATGAAGCGGACCCGCGCGGACCGTCCGCCGGGAGGCCGCGGACCGTCCGCGAGGCTCGGACGAACGAGAAAAATGCCCGACCTCGAAAGTCAACTCCCCCAAATCATCATCGGATTTCCCAAACGGTTGAAGGTTTGTGGAGACAAGGGTTTGGGTACTTGAAAAGCGTCACACAAGGATGCTATAGCCCAAAAATCTTGCCTCCTAACTCCCTAAATCACCGGGAATCGCGAATCCTTTGAGCACCACCAAAACCTAGAGCACCGAACGAAAACTCACGAATCGAAGAGTTTCCCGGCGTTTGAGGGCACAAGATCAAGCACAAAGATGCACAAGACATCTATCCATGTTTCCCTCAAAGAAATCAGGGAAGAAACTCACTCAAATTCGCGGAATCACACCGAGAACAAAGGCACGAAAATAGGCACAAAAAGGCACGAAAAACAACCCCGAAACTTCTATACAAACCAGGAAAGATTCACAAGGTCTAGCATGCCGCCCTAGCATCCATCCCTCTCAACAAATCTCTCATGAAGCTCTCATGCTAGCCTAGAGAAAATAGGAAGGAAAATAGCTACGAAAATGAGAAAGAGGAGGGAGCAAATGAAACCCTAAGTCGCGGAGAGAGGGAGCCATCAACACACACTCCGGGCTTATATATCGAGTCCCGCCGGAGTGGTAAATGACTCGACTACCCCTAACTACACTACGGCGATACAACCCACGTAGGGGCATTTTGGTAATGTTTGTGGGTCTTGCCATCGGACGGCCACGCCTTTGCCGCACCCCGCGTCCTCCCGACGCAAGCCATGCGATCCCGCCGCGTGTCCTCCGCTTCGAAGCTTCCCGACACGCCGGATCCCGTCTCCGTCGTGTTGGGCCCTCGGACTTGGTTTTGAGGCCCAAACCAAGAAACCGTCCGCCGATGGTTTTGTGGGCAAACCACCAAACCCCGCGTGCCGGTCCGGCCTCCCGCCAAACCACTTGACTTGACCGCCACCGTGCACCGGCTCACTTGTCCATGACTTCGTCTTGCTTGTGTCGCCACCATGTGGCCCGCACCCGGTCCCGCCGTCCACCGGGTCCCTCGAACCGAGCCTACTTGTCTCTCCATCTCCCGGAGGCCCCTCAAGGCGAAGACCTTTCGCGTCCGTTCTTCACCGCAACAACACGAACTAGGCCGCGGCCTACACTGCGCACTAAGCCAAGAGTCAGTCCAACACCCGTTGTCAATCACTCATCACTTAAGGAGCGGTCATCCACCGACCACTGGGACGCTCCTGGTCCTCAATCTCCCCCTTGATGAGTGCATTGACAACACACAACGCGAAATGAAATTCAGAGTAAGAAAGAAAAGAAGAAGAAAGAAAACGAAGAAGCTCAACTCATGACCAAAACCGAAGAAAGGCAAAGAAAGGTCACAAGCCAAGCAAAGCACAAAATCCACACCGAAAACGACAAGAAAGCTCCCCCCGAACAAATGCCTCCCCCCGAACATGTGGATGCACACTTCCAAATTTCAGCTCACCTTTTTTTCGAATTTTCATTAAGCTCACCTTTTCTCCCCCTTGTTGACAATGTATGAATCAAGGTGAAAATGCAGAAATGCAAAGCAAAGCATATACACAACTACATGAGCTTCTCAAATAGGCCAAATCTAGTGTCAAAGGCTAAAAATGAGACAAAGATCACACATATGAATCATAGCATAGACAAAGCATTGCCACAAGTAATATATGAAAATACAAGCATGTGACAAGCAAAATTTTCGGATTTAAGCGGTTTTACCAAAAGAAGGCTCGCTTCACATGTAAAAGCCTATCCATGTCACACTTGAGCCACAAACATGCATACCATTTAAAGATCATACAAGGATATCAAATTCTCGGCAAAAGATCATGGCAAACACCCATAAAGCAAAGCATGTCATGTCAAAGCTCATGAGCCATGTGTCCACTTCGGGGAGACTTCTCCACTGGTGAACATCATGCAACATGTTTTGCACCCATATGTGAAAGATAAGACATTGTTAAACATAGACATGATGGATGGAGAATTTTTCAAGCATTATGCACTTCTTTTCAAGATTAATTCATTTCATGGTACATGAAGTGCCTTTGCGGCAAAAAGAAGCTTATGCTCCCCCATGAATGCAACATAGGCTAAACATTCACAATGATATCCGGCCTTTGGCCCAAATGCAAGAACAGGCATCCAAGCACAATCTAAGCATGAAAAGCACATTTAGACCAAACTGTGACATGGATACACAACTACACACGAGTGGAGCAAATTTCATCGAAAATTAGTCAAGTTTAGCATTTATTTCAAAAGGGGCTATCTCACCACACATATATCTCAAATATTCCAAGAGCATAGCCTCACATCACCATTTCTCCACACATATAACCAATATCTCACAAATAGCCAAAGAGACTCAAATATGGCATATGAAAGAAGCTCATCATCCTAAAATGCAATATGACACAAATGCAACATGATATATGACAAGATGGCTATCCTACCATTGTTTGTACATCAAGCAAAGCATGTATATACATCAAAGTAAACATGGTATGATACATATGGTACAAAAAGGAAATCTCCCAAGAATCAACTAGAAAGGGCAACAAACCCCAAGTTCCCCCCGCAAGCGCACAAATGTAGCTTGGTCGAGAGGCTTTGTAAAGATGTCGGCTAGCTGATCTTGGGTAGGGACATAGCTCAAAACAATGGTTCCTTTCTCCACATTGTCCCTCAGGAAATGATACCTCACCTCTATGTGTTTGGTTCTGGAGTGAAGCACTTTGGATTTTTGGCTACGCTTATGGCACTCGGTGCTATCACAAAGAAGTGGGATGCGGGTGCACTCCTCACCAAAGTCTCTCAAAGTGTATGAAATCCACAAGCAGTCGGGAACAACAACTCGCGGCAGCAACATACTCCGCCTCCGTGGTAGACCGAGCTACACTAGAGCGCTTGCGGGAAGACCATGAGACCAACGAAGAACCCGAAACCGACAAGTGCCGAAGTAGACTTCCTCTCGACTCGACAACCGGCAAAATCCGCATCGGAAAAACCATGTAGAGAAAGAGTCGAGGAGGAAGAATACCAAAGGCCAAGACCAAGGGCAGGATCGTAGGTACCGAAAATCCTCTTGACGGCCGTCGATGTGATGTCCTCGGCGAAGCACGAAAACGAGCGCACGGACACACGCCGAGCGCGTATGTCCGGCCTCGTCGCCGTCAAGTAGAGGAGGGAGCCGATCATGCTCCCGTACTCCCGCCGGTCCACCGGTTCTCCGTCCTCATCCGCATCCAAAGTGGCCGTACTCCCCATGGGGAGTCGACATCGGCTTCACATCTTGCATCCGGAACTTCCTCGCATGTCTTTTGTGTACTTGGTCCGGTGCACAAATGTACCGTCCTTCACTTGCTTGATCGCGGCCCCGAGAAAATAGCGCAACTCGCCCATCATGCTCATCTCGAACTCCCTGCTCATCTCATCCGCAAACTTGGCAACAAGGTTATGTGACGAGCCACCAAAGACAATATCATCCACGTATATCCGAACAATCGGCAAGTCATTTCCATGCTTGAGGAGAAACAAGGTTCTATCTACGGTACCCATCACAAACCCTCTCGCTCAAAAGAAAACCTCTCAATCTCCCATACCAAGCACGGGGCGCCCGTTTCAACCCATACGAGCCCTTTTCAACCTGTATACCCTGTGTGGGTACAACTCGCTCTCAAACCCAGGTGGCTGCTTCACATACACCTCCTGCTCTATGACCCCATTCAGAAAAGCACTCCTCATGTCCATCTGAAACAACTTGAACCCTTTAGCCACGGCAAAGGCTAGAAGGATTCGAATTGCCTCAAGATGGGCCACAGGAGCAAAGGTCTCCTCATAGTCGATCCCCTCCTTCGACTAAACCCCCGAGCAACAAGTCTGGACTTGTTCCTCACAACCATCCCATTCTCTCCCTCTTTGTTCTTCCAAACCCACTTGGTTCCTATGGGATGGCAATTTGGAGGTGGTTCAACTAACTCCCACACACTCGGTTCCTCTCAAAATTTTCCAACTCCTCATGCATAGAATTGACCCAGTTTGCATCAGATAAAGCATGTCCAATGTCCTTGGGCTCAAAAGTAGCAACAAAAGCAGCATGAGCAAAATGAGAGGAATTCCTGGACCTCGACCGTGTAGTGCGTTCATTGATGTCTCCAATGATCTTCGAAAGGGGATGCACTTCTTGAATCCGTCGGGGAGCCTCACGCCTCGAGATTACCTCCCCCTCAACTTCAGCTTCTCTCGCCTGGTCCTCTTGTTGCACCGTCGTCGTCCATGAAGTAGACGGTCCATGCTCCAAAGTAGTCGTAGGGGAAGTAGTGGGTACATGCTCAGCTTCAGGCGCATGGTTCTCCCCATCATCATCTCCAGCTTCATCTTTCTCCTCTTCAAAGAGGTCCTCGGCCATCTCTTCATCACCTGCACATTCAAAGCCAAGAGAGGTACATGGCATTGTCTCGTCGAAGGTCACCTCGCAAGTCTCCATGATTTTGTTAGTCTCAAGGTTAAGCACCCTATAGGCTCTAGAGTGGTTAGCATATCCAAAGAAAATACCATCACTAGACCTAGCCTCAAACTTGTCGAGTTTTCCCTTTTTCAAAATAAAGCACTTGCGGCCAAAAACTCGGAAATGACTCACCTTGGGTGCCCGACCATGCATAAGCTCGTAACGAGTCTTCTTCTTGAAAGCTCTCAATAAAATCCGATTGGAAACATGACAAGTTTGTATTGACCGCCTCGGCCCAAAACCTCCTAGGAGTCCTGTGCTCATCGAGCATCGTCCTAGCCATCTCACAAAGAGTCCGATTTTTCCTTTCCACGACTCCATTTTGAGGGGGCACATAAGGGGTCGAATACCGATGTTCAAGACCTAGATCACGACAAAAGGCATCAAAATGAGAGTTCTTGAACTCGAGCCATTATCCTTTGCGGATAGCTCGAATAGCATTCCCATGCCTCTCGTTTTTCAACCTCACGATCGGATCTCGAACAAAGCCAAAAGTCTCACTCTTATCCTCCAAGAAGAACACCCGGGCATAGCGAGAGTAATCGTCCACCACAACAAGGACATACCACTTCCCACCCACCGAGCGAACTCGAGCCGGCCCAACAAGGTCCATATGCAACGGCTCCGTCGGACGCTCGGTCATGACATCGGTCAGGGGTGGATGGGGAGTGGCTACCATCTTACCATGCCTACAAGGAGCACAAACCAAATCCTTCTCAAACTTCAACTTCGGCAATCCTCGGACAAGGTCAAGACCACTCAAGCGGGAAACCAAATCAAAGCTCAAGTGTCCCAACCGCCTATGCCATTTCCACAAATCGAAGACGGACCGACCATCAAACGGCGAGCGAGGACCCAAAGATCGAGAGAAATCGGCCACGAAAATCGACCCTCGGGGATGATCATACGAGACAAGATCACCTCGAGAATCAAGCAAACGAGACTCGCCGGACTTGAAACGCACCTCAAAACCCTCATCAAGCAACCGAGAAACCGAAAGCAAATTAAAACCCAAAGACTTCACAAGAGCCACTCTCTTCAACGTTACCTTGTCACTCACATGCACAACACCCTGTGAAAGCACCCTACCTCGTCCATTGTCCCCAAATGTAATGTACATCTTTTCCTTCACTGGGGTGAGGCTGGAGAACCACTTCTTATCTCCGGTCATGTGTCGAGAACACCGGAGTCGATCAACCAAATGTTCTCCAAGCCTCCTGCCTGCAAGTCGAAACAAGAACGAGAATGAGCTAGCGACTCGACACCGGGGTTAGCACGAGAGAAAGTTAAACCGGTGTCGAGCCATCTGCTCAAAAGAGGGGTTAGCAAACATCACTCCCTTGCCACCAAACTTCCCATGTCCCATGGGAGGAGTACGAGCACCACGAGGGGGGAAAACGTGGTCCGTAGTTCCTCCGGAACCCAAAGCTGCGATCATCTCCCCTAAACCCGTACCGAGGTCGAGTAGGAGGACGTCCGGCAAAACCACCACGAGCCCGACCAAACCTCTCACCAAGCACGCACACCATCATCTCTCCGACAAACCTCTCACCACCACCACCTCTCCGTGGGAACACCGCCAACACTCCTCACACTTCCCACACCCCGTGGAAGTGGCACTCTAGGCTCGGGAATACCGCGAGGGCCGGCGATACTGTCTCCCGGTTTGCTTGCTCCCTAGCAAGCCTCTCATCCCTCTTCCTCTTGTAGCAAAACTCGCAAGATGCCTCTCCTTGCCACAATACTCACACCGAAGGGGATGGGTTTTGGTTTTGGCTCTGGCTTCTCTCTAGGCTTCTCACCCTTCTCACCCACAAACTTCACCGGTTTACGGAAATCATTTGTCTTAGGTGGGAATTTGGGTGGATCTTGGGTTGTGTCAAGCTTGTTGCAAAGGTGGTTGGGCTTTGGTGTGAAAGAGTTCTTGGGTGCTTTTGGGATTGGGACTTGGATCTCTCCGATCACCTCAAACCCGGGGTTAGACTCAACACACTTCTCGTACACACTCTCCCCACTGTTTTCTCCCACTTTCTCACCCAACTTCTCAAAACCCAAACCACGACCATCAGCTCTCTTGAACTTCTCAATCATGATTTTCAATTGAGGTTCCTGCCCAGACAACCAACCCAACACCTTCCTCAAATAATCATTTTCCTCATAAATGACATCCAAACGGGAAGTAAGCTCAAGATTACGCAAAGTGACTTCATCACAGCTAGAGCATGCATTTGCAACAGGAGATTTCAAAGATGCTTCCAAAGAACTAATAGTAGAGCGAGCATCAACAAGCTTAGCATGCATAGTAGGACATGATTTGCAAGCACCAAGCAAGGTAGGTCTCGCCTTAAGCTCATCATGTTCAGTCCTAAGAGCATCTAGTTGAGCCAAAATAGAAGCATTCTTCTCATTAAGCAGTTTGATCTCATTCAACCAAGCATCACATTCAACACATTCAACATCATCGGGGAGAAGTAGGAGCAAGTTTCAAAGAGTCATTCTCAAGTTTTAATTCAAGCAATTTTGACTCTAAATCTCCTACTTTCTCACTAGCATTCTCAAGCCGAGCCCTAAGATCTTTCCTCATCTTTTTGGCATCTCTCGGCACACTATCACGGTTATCAAGCAAACCATTCAACCTAGCAATCTCGGCAAGCAAAGAGTCGGGATCACGGTTTACCTCATCCTCCGAGTCGGAGTCGCCGTCCTCCTTCACACTCTTCTTCTTGCTCGAGCTATGGGCCATGCCACAAAAGCCCTCGAGCGCCACACGGCTCGGCCCCGCCGAGGTTCCGACTTGCACTCTTCTTGCCACCGCGCCTCCCTCGCATCTTCATCTTCGCCGCTTGAGCTTGTTGCTCCTCGCTTGAGCTTGAGTCGACGTCGCTCGCACCGGCCACCATCGCTCTTGCCTTGTTCTTCTTGTAGGTGCTCTTGCTCGGTCGCCGCTTGTCCTTGTCCTTGCTCTTGGACTTGTTGAAGTGCTTGCCCTTGGAGGAGTACTTGTCTTCACGCCTCGGGTGCGCCTTGTACTCGTTCACCTTGTACTTGTTCTCCTCTCGCATCCGGGCACTCGGCGATGAAGTGGCCACGCTTGCCACACTTGTAGCACGTCCCTGAGCTCCGCCTTGCGTTCCTCCGACTCTCGTGTAGTCGTTCAAATCTTCTTGAGAGCAAGGCCGGCTCCTCCTCGCCACAGCACATCAAACTCCTCATCCGGAATGGACATAAGAGAGGACAAAGAAAGCGTCGACAGGAAGGGTTAGATTTGCCCTTTGATCCTCCCACAAGAGCAAGACTATGATCAGTCGAGCCCTCATGCTTGGATAGCATCTTCCTGTCAACCTCAGCCGACTTGAGCTTAGAAAAGAGGTCATCCAACTCAATAGTCAAATAACTCCCAGACTCCTTGATGGCCTCAACCTTAGCACCCCAAACATTTGGGTCCAAGACATGCAAGAGCTTCAAAGCCTGATCATGCTCGGAGTACGGAAAATCCTCAACATTAGCCTTCATGTTGTTCACGATGGCGGTGAACCTGCGAAACATCGCATCAATGTCCTCACCGGGAAGTGGAGTGAAATTCTCATATTGCATCCGTAAGAGACAAAGAGGCGAGCCTTCACATGGTTATCACCACCGTGAGCAACCAACAACTTATCCCAAATTTGCCAAGCAAGATTCAAATGGCGAACACGCTCAAACTCGGATCACACAAGCTCGGCACAAGTGATCAACGGCTTTTGCATTAGCCTCATACTTGGCCTTGGCATCGGCATCGGTCACCATAAGAGTATGGATGTTGACCGGAATAGCATATGTCTTGTCAAGCACAATAAATTCCAACAGCTTTCCTCGAAGAAAAATCATCATACGAGCCGCCCACTTGTGGTAACCCTTGCCATCGAAGTGCGGCGGACCGCCCCGCTCAACGTACGCCATCTTAGGATTCGAGACTTGTCAAAGTCGCAAAGAATCCGGCACCTTGCTCTGATACCAATTGAAGGATCAGATGGCGACTAGAGAGGGGGGGAGTGAATAGGAGCCGGTAAAAATTCTTCCCAAAGAACCCGGCCTATGTCCTACTCAAATCCGGTCACACACGAGCGATGGATCGAATCACACACCAATCGCCAAGACCACGAGGTTATGGATCAACCTCTAGCCTTAGGAACGATTCCTCAAAGCACACGCGGAAGCACTAGAAAGGGAGGAAGGAATCGAACCAAGAAGCAAAGCACACGGGCTGCGGCGGACCGTCCGCGCGGGGGGGGGCGGACGCGTCCGCAAGAGCCGCGCGGACCGTCCGGCCGGGTATCGCGGACCGTCCGCACCCGGCCGCGGACCGTCCGGCCTTAGCCGCGGACCGTCCGTTAATTTACACGAACGACCCAAAGACACCCGCGTGCCACGGACCGTCCGCGGGGAGCACGCGGACCGTCCGCCTAGCACCCGCGGACCGTCCGCCCGACACCGCGGACCGTCCGAAACTTCGTCCAACCAAAAACCAAAATCACAACGGATCGAAACAAAGGACGAGCGAGAACACGAAGAACACGGGATGAATCGGACCCGCGCGGACCGTCCGCCGGGAGGCCGCGGACCGTCCGCGAGGCTCGGACGAACGACGAAAAAATGCCCGACCTCGAAAGTCAACTCCCCCAAATCATCATCGGATTTCCCAAACGGTTGAAGAGTTTGTGGAGACAAGGGTTTGGGTACTTGAAAAGCGTCACACAAGGATGCTATAGCCCAAAAATCTTGCCTCCTAACTCCCTAAATCACCGGGAATCGCGAATCCTTTGAGCACCACCAAAACCTAGAGCACCGAACGAAAACTCACGAATCGAAGAGTTTCCCGGCGTTTGAGGGCACAAGATCAAGCACAAAGATGCACAAGACATCTATCCATGTTTCCCTCAAAGAAATCAGGGAAGAAACTCACTCAAATTCGCGGAATCACACCGAGAACAAAGGCACGAAAATAGGCACAAAAAGGCACGAAAAACAACCCCGAAACTTCTATACAAACCAGGAAAGATTCACAAGGTCTAGCATGCCGCCCTAGCATCCATCCCTCTCAACAAATCTCTCATGAAGCTCTCATGCTAGCCTAGAGAAAATAGGAAGGAAAATAGCTACGAAAATGAGAAAGAGGAGGGAGCAAATGAAACCCTAAGTCGCGGAGAGAGGGAGCCATCAACACACACTCCGGGCTTATATATCGAGTCCCGCCGGAGTGGTAAATGACTCGACTACCCCTAACTACACTACTGGCGATACAACCCACGTAGGGGCATTTTGGTAATGTTTGTGGGTCTTGCCATCGGACGGCCACGCCTTTGCCGCACCCCGCGTCCTCCCGACGCAAGCCATGCGATCCCGCCGCGTGTCCTCCGCTTCGAAGCTTCCCGACACGCCCGGATCCCGTCTCCGTCGTGTTGGGCCCTCGGACTTGGTTTTGAGGCCCAAACCAAGAAACCGTCCGCCGATGGTTTTGTGGGCAAACCACCAAACCCCCGCGTGCCGGTCCCGCCTCCCGCCAAACCACTTGACTTGACCGCCACCGTGCACCGGCTCACTTGTCCATGACTTCGTCTTGCTTGTGTCGCCACCATGTGGCCCGCACCCGGTCCCGCCGTCCACCGGGTCCCTCGAACCGAGCCTACTTGTCTCTCCATCTCCCGGAGGCCCCTCAAGGCTGAAGACCTTTCGCGCCCGTTCTTCACCTGCAACAACACGAACTAGGCCGCAGCCTACACCTGCGCACTAAGCCAAGAGTCAGTCCAACACCCGTTGTCAATCACTCATCACTTAAGGAGCGGTCATCCACCGACCACTGGGACGCTCCTGGTCCTCACTAAACAAGTCTAAAGAACCAGCATGTTCACATGGAACCTCTACTGAACTTGGTTTCTTAATTTACAAAGGAACACATGCATAAATCAAGAATAATTATTTCTGTTAATCTAAAATTCATGATTAATTCACAAGATGTGCATTTTGGCATTGCAAGACAGTGTGCACAAGTTGGGCTCAAGAACATAAATATTTTTAATGGGAAAAATCATTTGGGAAGATCTGGCAGAAATGGAAAAACATTTTTAATAAAAGATTTACATAATAACTTTGTGCAATTTTGTCATAGGAGCTAGTCATGATCGAACACACAACATATCCAAAAATTAGCTATAGAGGATTTATATATTTTGAGATATTGCAGATCTAGGTTTTTCACATTTGTATTTTTCATGCAAAAACTAACAGGAATTAGCTCAGGACAGAATAACAAAAGTTGTAGGATAATTCACAACGGATCCAAAAAAATTGGTTTTGCATTTTTCTTATTTTTCTGTGATTTGCTACGCAATTTACAAGAATCAGCCATAAGGTTTAACTATTTGAGTTGACCTTTTGCAACAGGGACCCTGGAAAGAACTTGATGTTTGCAATGTAGTCCCTGGCGCGGGCAGCGGCGGTCCGGCGGCAATTCCGGCCGGGGATCGCCGGATTCCGGCCGGGGGAGGGTGGGGGAGTGGCCTAGGGACTTCTAGGGTTCGGTTTGGGGGCTCGATTGCGGGCGAGGAGCTGCCGGAGGGTGGGCACGCCGGCGGCGGTGGCCGCCGCGCCGCCCGTCCGGCGAGGTGGGGGCTCGCCCGGTCGTGAGAAAGGGGTGGCGAGCTAGGGGAGAGACGGGGGAGGTGGCGGCAAGGCTCCTTTGGCGCGCGGCCGGCCGGAGTTGGCAGCTCGCCGTGGCTGCCTGCCTGGCGCCGGAGGAAGACACGGCCGGCTGTGGGGGTTCTGCGCGTCGCGGGGGAGAAAGGCATGGCTCGTTTTAAGGTGACCAGCATGCCTGCTTGCGACCAAAGGACCGACGTCGACGCCTAGGAGCACGCGCCGGCCATTACCCCGCAAGACGGCGAGCGCGGCGTTCCGGGCGCGCGGGGGGGGGGGGGGGGGGGCGGCGCGGACTCCGTGGCGTTCCCGGCGTTCGAGGCGCCTTGGGGCACGGGCGGCCTGGGGAACATGCGAGGCGGCCTGGGGAACGTGCGCCGGCGGGGCCGGAAGCCGAGGCGCGGGCGGCCGGCGCGGCCTGGCGCGAGGCGGCGCGGGAGCGCCTGAAAATATTCGGACTGGCCCTGTTCAAGCGAAGTTTTCTCCAAATTTTTGAATAGAACTTGACTAAGCTTTGAATACGAAAGTTGTAGATCTAGTTACCCTCTACCACTTTCAAAAAGGCTATAGGGTGTTTTTCTCAATGGATTTTGCAGGAACGTCGTGCCAACATTGAATGCCGGCCTGTTCTGGAAAACAGGAGGTACTGTCAGTCGATCAAGTTTTTCACCAATTTTCACCCAAAATTTGAAATGCCAATCTACATGAAAGTTGTGTCCCTCAACAAGATGGACAACTTTCATAAAGGTAGATTTTGAAGTGTTTAGGCGAATTTTGGAGAACGCGGCAAAAGTTCCGGACGACATTCGCTGACGTCAACGGTTAAGCCGGTTTTGACCGTGTCTTTGACCAAGGGTTGACTACGGGTGTGTGCAAACTTGGTCAAGGGGTTCATTAGGGTTCATTGGCGAGGTTTTCGGGGTGATGACCCAGGTTGACCTAGGTTTGACCGGTGTTTGACTGGTTTGACTCGGCTGATCCGGTCATTAGCGTTAATGACGGTAATTAAAAACCTGGGGCGTCACACTCATGATCCTCCCTCATGGTGGTTGTCAACTTAACAACATCTTGAAGTAATGGCTCCCCAAGTAGATAGGGAGAAGGGGGCTTGTACCCTGAACCAAACTGCGTGGTTGCTTCAACTGCAATCTGGAATTGCCTTGCTGCTGCTGTATTGAATGGTATGCCACACTCATAAAACCACAAGGCCCATTGCATATCAACATAGTGCTTCTCTTCCTTGGTCTTCATCTTGGCTGGAATTATGGGTTGAGAAATCCCTTTACACCTCTCATCAACTACTTCTTCAGGTGTTTTACGAAGCATCTCAACAATGGACTGCTGCTTCACCTTAATCTTGCTACTCTTGCTTGCTGGAGCCTTGAATAAATAGGATGCACGCCTCTGTTTTGTTGCAGTTTCTGAACTTGGCTGCACCCTGGAAGATGCAGGACCACTTGATTCCATTGCAACAGATTCAGCTAGACCTGCTTCCACCACCACCACATCCTACTCTTATTCATCATCATCTAGGAATAATGGCCTTCTCCTCTTGTTTGCCTCTAAGTAATCTCTCATCTCTTCTCTAATTGCAGTAGTGGTGTTTGCACACATTTTTTAATCTCCATAGCCACCTGCCAAGTGCTCCTTCAGCCTTTTAATCCCTCCACTGACCTCCACATCACAAAAGGTGCATGTCACTTTGTCTCTGTTCTGAAGATTTGCCCAGTAGCCATACTGCCAACCTGGATCATTAGAACTAGCTTTCATTGCTTTATCAGTTTTTGTGAAACGACCCGGATTTCCGCGAACGGAACCCCGAATCTTAGCACCTCGGTGGTAGTCCCAGGAGGGCTACCACGTGCAATCCCTGTCTCAGCGATGCCCAAAATCCATACGGAAAGATAAAAACAGTAAAGTAGAGTACAACATTTATTTTATTACATTAATCAGAGTACATCTCTTCGGCACATGCCGGGTACAAGTCCATCGGGACTGAATCAAACATAGATAAAACGTCTAGCAGCGGCTCCATGAAAGCGAGGGAAACTCCATATCCGCAGGCAGCTCAAGTGTAGGAAGAGCTCTAGTCCACCCAACCGTCGTTGTCGAAGTCGTAGTCCGGCTCTGCGTCAGAGGCACCAGGGTCTACCCGATAAGCGGGTAGGTCATGTCAGCTTCCCAACAAAGAAGCAAAAGCGGTGTATATTCTACTATGCATGAGATATCCCTAATCTGGCTGTAGAAAGCTTAAGCAAAGCATCATTGCAACGTACAAGGTAAGCAGAATACAGCTAGGAGGTCCACACCTCGGGGAAGCTTCCGCTTCCGAGGTCCACTCCTCAGGGGTCCACACCCCGCTCAAGGAAATCCACACCAAAACTCCGAATCTCAACCAAGATCCAGAACCCAACTCTCATCTGCGATGTGGGGCCCACCTGCTCCTATCCCCACATCTCAACGGCCGAAGCCGGGCTCACACACTCGAGGGAGAGAAGAAGCACAAGAGAAGTGTAGCTAGTCAGGTGAGAGATCGAAAGACTGTCCATAACCAGTGGACACGGACTATAGCTATAGGTTTAAACACTCTGCAGAGGTTGTACAACTGTACCCGCCCGAATAGGACCGGAACCGGCCGTCACCGGTGTCCGACCCTACCATACGGCTGAAGACCAAGTAAGTGGATAGTACCCTCCTGCGTCTCCGAGCCTGGCCCAGCCTCCGCGGCAGAGCTCATACTACCCGCGAGAGGTCCCTCGAAGCTGTGGAACCCTTCCCCGGCCTCACCAGGGCAAAGTCTACTAAAGAGGGAAAGACCACTCCCGACACGATCACACCGATCCTCCTACAGGAGGGGTGCTATCCACTACAAGTCTCACCCCGCACCCCCGCCCAATACAAGGTGGGCGGTCTGTACGAAAATAGTCATCCGAAACAAGGTCAACTGACGATCGGTCCTTAAGGGGCCGAGAGCGAGCACTCATCAACTCCATCCCACACGACACGACCCTCGGGTAAGAGGCCAGATCGCATCTTCCCTCGGCAGCCGTTCACAAGTAACCAAGCGGCTCGCTCCCGCCAAAACACAGCAAGGAGATACGCACCCAGAACGCACGCTAGAAACACACCGAGATATCCCCATCTCAGTCCAAGCCCAGAGTACCATCCATAATCAAGCAACAAAAGTATGGATAGTTGAGGTAAGGGACTAGGCTAGGGGTCTGTAGCTAGTCCCGCAGGTAGCAGAACAAGGAAACAGGGTATAACAAAGCATCAAGGCATGGCTAATAAACGGGTTATGCAATTCATCAGATCAATGTATTAAAGTAAAGCACTAGCAGCTATTTAACAACATGGGATCTACATGGTTGGGAGTGACATGACACCTTCGTTGCCGTTGAAGCGGTCGTTGTCCGGGAGCGGTGTACTCGCGGTCCTCCACGTCCTCCTGGTCGAAGCTCGGGTCTGCGGCACGAGATTCGACGCGAAAATAAGAATACGGTGCACATCTAAGCAAGAACTCCAAATAAGAATCAATTTAGAAGATCCAAAAGAACCCAAACTACCTACAATCAGCAAGGTTTCGCAAATACAGATTTATAGAAATTAATTTTATATTTTTCTGAGCTCCCTAGAATTAGTTATGAATTTTTAGAGGTTAAAATCATATTTTAGGAATTTCTGGAAATTAATCCAGGAGAAGGAAAGGTTTTCCGAAATTTTAAAAAGGCTGATGACGTCAGCATGACGTCAGCGCTTCTCGTCTCATGGGCCGAAGATGGGCTGAAAGAGTTACTGGGCCGAAAGCGGCCCACTGGACTCGGCCCACCTGGCCCAGGCGAGAGAAGTCCTCCAGACCTCCCTGGACTTCTGGCCATGGCCCCGTTCACGCGGTGGGCCTCCACGGTGGCCCGACGGCCCGGTTAACACTTGAGGCCCAGCGGCCTTTTATTCAACCGCAACCAGGGAAGGGGGCCTTGCCCCTCCCATAGGCGCACGCCGCGCCGGGCGGCGGCGCGCGCCCCGCACGTCGTCATCGGCGGTGGCGGCGTCCGGGGGCTCGCGCCGGGGTGCGCTTCGGCCGGCAAGCTCTTTCTCTCCCCCGCAAGGAAAACACAAGGCCCGAAGGCCCGCTCGCCCCCGGAAGGCGGTCACGCGCGCGACGCGGCGCGGTGCGCCCGCGCGCCGGACTCCGCCGGTGGCGAGGCCGTGGCCATGGCGCGCGTGGGTGCGGCCGGCCAGCTCTCGCGCTCACCAGCACTTGCAGCAAATTGCTCACGGCACGAAGGCCGGTTCACAGCAAGACAAAGCACGCCACCGCGGAGGCTCGCTCAGAGACGCGACGCGGCGGGATTGACGTCCCTGCACGTCGGACTTGAGGCGCGACGCGCGTTCGACGTAGAGCACAACGGCGTGGCGCGGGGTGGCCCTCAGCCCTTCCGGCAAAACTGCCCGAACACCAATCTTAGCGAGAACGCTCGGTCGACGCGGCTTGGGGTAGCCACGGCCCCAGGTTCCCGCCGGCATGGCGCGACGCGGCGTCGTCCATGGGGAGACGGCGGCGCGACGCGCTCGGCAAGCGGCGGCTCGAAGGCACGCCCACAAACAAGGGACAAGGCAAGAAGACGGCGCATGGGGGAGGGATGGCCACGACGCTCCGCGGCCGGGTCGGCGGTGTAGTCGTCGCGAGCTTGGTGTGGGCGGCGGCGCGGCGTCGGTGTCGATGTTCACGGTGGCGCCCCGCCCGGTCCCGGCTCCTCCTCGGTCACGTACGGCGCCTCCCTCGTCCCGCTCCTCGCGTCCTCGTCACTCCGCGGCGGCGACGCGCCGGCGGCGGCGCGGCTCACCGGCCTTCACCGCCCCTCCTCCCCTTCTTCTACATTCCCCCTTCCTCTTCCCCTTCGGCGGCGCGGCTCTGGAAAGGGGCAAAACCCCAATGTGGGTTGGTGGCGGTGGACGACTGCTCCTTGCCTTCCTCCTCTTGCTTTTGAATCCCCGGCGCCGCAAGGCATGGCGAAAACCCAGCGCCGCCCCTCGCCGGGGTCCGCCCGGGCACCCGTGGCGGCGCCGCCCGCTTCCTCTCTACGCATCCACGGTCTCAGGGTCACGGTGCGGGGGTAAATGGGACCTTTCCTCCCCCGCCCGGCTCGGGCGCGCGCGCGCGCGCGCCGGCCCTCGGCGTGCGTGCCGGCCGGGCGACCCGGCCGTGCCCCGCCCCGCGAGCCGGTGTGGTGAGACCGGCGGCGCGCAAGGGGCGGCTCGGTGCGGCGGCGGGGTTGGCAAGGAGATAAGGGTGCTGACACCCGGGACCCACGTGACGAGTTAGAGAGGAAAGGGGTGGGTCGCGTGGAGTAAATGGGCCGAAAGGATTCGGGGGGCGGGGCCGGTTGGATTAGAAAGAAAGGAAGAAGCGGCCGGTTCACTGGTTTGCCATTTTGCAAATAAAAGAACAAGCTTTGAACTAGGGTTAGAACTAGAGTTTGAATTTGATTCCCACTCGAATTCAAACTACACACATTGAACTCCAATTAAACCAGAGAAAAACCAACTCACATATTTTACTATTATTTGAATATATATTTTTATAAATAGGTTAATCTGGTGGAGAATTCAGAGAAGGGCTAGCAATTTGGCTTGAAAATTGATAGCACTTAAGTTCAGTCAATAAGTTTTAAATTTTCGCAAAATTTACACACCTAAATTCCTGGGTTGTTACATTCTCCCCCACCACCGAGAATCTCGTCCTCGAGATTTAGTCCTCGACCTCCTCCATGAACAAGTGAGGGTACTCTTTTCTGAGATCAGCTTCCTTCTCCCAAGTTGCTTCTCGCTCTGTATGGTTGCTCCACAACACTCTACAGAAAGGAATGGTAGTTCTCCTTGTCTCCTTGACAGCTCGGTCCAAGATTTTCTCAGGATATTCTGTATACTCAAGGTTGTCTTGCAGATCAAGCAGCTCCATGGGCACTTGCTTAGCCTCCACTGCCTTCTCACTCTTTTTCAGCTATGACACGTGAAACACTGGGTGTACTCCTGCCATTGTCTCGGGTAGTGCAAGCTGGTAAGCCAAACTTCCAATCCTTCGGGTAATCGGGTACGGCCCCACGTACCTCGGTGCAAGCTTCCCCTTCACCAAGAACCTCTTAGTTCCTCGAAGCGGTGAGACTTTCAAGTACACTCGGTCGCCAACTGCAAAAGTCAACTCTCTTCTTCTTTTGTCGGCATAGCTCTTCTGACGGCTTTGAGCGATCTTCAGGTTCTCACGAACTTTCTCCACTTTCTCCTCTGCTTCCTCAATGATTGCTGGCCCAAACAGTGTCCGTTCTCCCACCTCTGACCAAGCTAGCGGGGTCCTGCACTTCCGCCCGTAAAGGGCCTCAAAGGGTGCCATCCGGAGACTCGCTTGAAAGATGTTGTTGTATGAGAACTCTGCAAACGGCAAACTGCTCTCCCAATCGGTGCCATAGGTGAGTGCACACGCTCGTAGCATATCCTCCAACACCTGGTTGACCCTCTCTGTCTGACCATCTGTCTATGGGTGAAAGGCTGTGCTGTAGTTGAGAGTGGTACCCATGAGTTTGTGGAAACTCTCCAAAACTTGGAGACAAACTGTGGCCCTCGATCAGATACAATACTTCTGGGTGCCCCGTGCAGCCTGAGTATGTGCTCTACGTACAGTTCTGCCAACTTCTCGGTTGCGTACCGGGTCTTCACCGGTACAAAGTGAGCCACTTTGGTCAGTCGGTCCACTATGACCCAAACCGAGTCATTTCCTTTTGGTGTTCGAGGAAGTCCCACCACAAAGTCCATGGAAATGTCCTCCCACTTCCAAACTGGAATAGCCAACGGCTTCAACAAACCAGGTTTCGATGTTCAATCTTTACTCGCTACGGGTGTCGCAACAAAGCCACGTAGTGTGCTATATCCTTCTTCATGTCCTTCCACCGCACTCGATCTTCAGATCTCGGTACATCTTGGTGCTGCTCGGGTGGATCGAGTACCTCGAGTCGTGAGCTTCCCTCATGATCCGCTCCCGAGTATCCTGTCTTGTGGTACACGGATCCGGTCTTTCAACCACACAAGGGCCTCGTTCATCCACCCGTAGTCCTCTCGCTTTGCCCCCGCTTCATTAGTTCTCGCAAAGCTTTGATTTCGCACACTCCTTCCGGGCCGTACGGATTCGTTCCTCCGAGTCATAGGTCACTTGCATCACGTTGACTTGGCCTTGGTCTACAATTTCGATTCTCGCCTTCTCTAGCTCTTCATGCGGCAAGGGTTGCTCTTCTTTTACCATGAGGTTGTTGCAATATGTTTTCCGGCCGAGTGCATCCGCCACAACGTTAGCTTTGCCTCGGGTGGTAGTTGATCTCGACGTCGTAGTCCTTGATCGGCTCTAACCATCGCCTCGCCTCATGTTCAAATCGTCCGGGTAAAGAAGTACTTCGTGCTCTTGTGGTCGGAAAACAGCTCACACTTGTTCCCTATCGGGTAGTGTCTCCGGATCTTGAGTGCATGCACAATGCTATCGCCAACTCCAAGTCGTGTGTCGGGTAGTTTTCCTCGTGTTTCTTCGACCGCTCGGAAGCATAAGCCACAACTTTCCCTTCCCGCATCGGCACACATCCGAGTCCTTGCCTTGAAGCGTCGCAAGTAGACCACAAAGTCTTTCTTGATATCCGGCAAGGTGAGCACCGGGCCGTGGTGAGTCTCTTTTTTCGGCCTCTTGAAAGCTCTTCTCACACGCTTCGACCAATCGAACTTCGTGTTGTTCTTGAGCAACTCGTCATTGGCTTTGCGATCTTGGAGAAGTTCTCAATGAATCTTCGGTAGTAACCTCGCCAACCCAAGGAAGCTCCCCGACATCCGTCACGTTCAACGGCCGCTCCCACTTGGTAACCGACTCTACCTTGGACGGATCCACGGCTATCCCCTCCGCCGACAACACGTGTCCCAAGAACGCGACCTTCTCCATCCGGAACTCGCACTTGCCGAATTTGGCGTACGTTCTCGGGGCCGCCTCGGCCTCTCTAGCACGACCCTCGTGTGCTCCTCGTGCTCCTCCGTGGTCTCAGAGTAGATCAAGATATCGTCGATAAACACCACCACAAATCTGTCCAACTCTTCCATGAAGACCTTGTTCATCAAGTTCATGAAGTAAGCAGGGGCGTTGGTCAACCCGAAGGAAACCACCACGAACTCGTACAAGCCGAAACGTGTGGTAAAGGCTGTCTTGGGAATATCCTGCTCTCGGATCTTCATCTGGTGGTAGCCTGATCTCAAGTCGATCTTGGAGAAGAACTTTGCCCTTTTGAGCCTATCCAGCAAATCCTCGATTCTGGGTAGCGGGTACTTGTTCTTGATTGTCATCGAGTTGAGCGTGCGGTAGTCAATGCACATCCTCTTTGTGCCGTCTTTCTTCTCCACGAAGAGCACTGGTGAACCCCACGGTGAGGCACTCGGCCGTACAAACCCTTGCTCGAGAAACTTCTTGAGCTGTTTCTTCAACACGTCCAGCTCGTCAGACGACATCCGGTACGGACTTTTTGCAACGGGCCCCGCCCCCGGCATCAGCTCAATCACGAACTCCACGTCCCGGTCTGGGGGTAACTCCGTAAGTGTCGGTGCGAAATATGGTCCCGACACTAACCAGTAGATAGCGCCTAGGTCCGTCCCTCAATGGTCGATGCCAAGCAACAAATGACACAAGGTTTTATCCTGGTTCCGGCCGAGGGGGCCGTACGTCCAGCAGGGTTGTGCTCGTGGCACTGTATTGCTCAGCACCGGGGGTGCTTGTAGTGGGGCAAATACAAGCAAAGCGGGAGAGGAAGCGTGGCTTCCAAGTCCCTGATGGAGTGGCTGAAGATGTTGTGGGAGAATAAGAGAGTGAGTGCACGGTGTGTTGTGTTGAACTGAATTCTCTCCCCTCGCGGCTGGGGGCTTGCCTCCCCTTTTATAGGCCAAGGGGGCGGCGAGTTACATGCACGCCGCGCTATCCAGCTACGTGGGGGTGCACGTCGTGCTATGCCGTAGAGTGGGCGGCCGTCCGGGCGATCTTCGCTGCGGTCCGGCCATGATGACCTACCCCGTACCCGAACAGTGGCGGTTCGAGGGTAGGAGGGCGGCAGATGGTGGTGGCGTCTTCTGATAGGCTTCGAGGGAGGTGCTGATGACGGCTGGTACGGGGCACAGGAGCAGGCAGAACGGCGTTCCTTCCCAATGCGCTCCGCGGTAGCGGAGTGGTTGCTACAGCGCCCGGGCGTGCGCCTGCGGTGTCGGGCGTGCGCCTGCACGCGTGGGTACGGCGGCCGCGCCGTCGTTGACCGGGATGGCTATCCACCGCCTAGCGCCCCCCACCCAACCCGTAGGGTCATGGGAAAGTGAAATCGAGGGTGCGCCCGGCCCCCTTCGAGGGTCCGGGCGCGTTAGCCGTACCGTAGTGGGCGCTCGGTGTCACGGAACGACACCGCCGTACCGCACGCCCATTTCCCACGGTGGTGGGGATGGGCTCCTCCCTGGGGAGTTGGTGCGGCGCACCGGGGTGCGAGCCCCGGCGCATGATGGCTCCGTCCCCGCCGCGTCGGGCGTTAAATGCCCGTGTACGGGACCGGCGCACGCGCGCGGGCGCCCGTGAGCGTGGCGGGCCCCGGCCGAGGGCGGAGCGGACCCTCGAGCGAGACGAGACCCGCTCGAGGGGGGGGCGAGCCCTCGAGCGGGGCGGACCGCTCGAGGGAAGAGTTGCCCCTCGAACGGGGCGGAGCCCGCTCGAGGAGGGAGCGCGCCCTCGAGCAAGGCGGAACCCGCCGAGGGGTCTTCTAGCGGGCCGTCTTGGTGGGCCGCCGGAGTCCCGCCGCACGGGCCATGTCCCCGCACCGGTTAGTTACCCGCATGGTCGGGCTTAGCGTGTTTCGATGCCGGGATTTAGGTGAGGGTTTCCCCATTGCTTAAGGGGACCCCTAGGGCGGTCCCCGACGGAGCCCCGAGCATCTGCGGGTTCGCCATTGAGGCTCCCGCAGATGCTGGAACCTACTGATAGGACGTTCTTCCCTCCTTGTTTGCGAACGCTTCCGTGGGGCCCGCGCGGCGGACCCGCGGGTCTAGCCCCCGAAGCCCTGTAGGAGTGTGGGTTCTCCTGCAGGGGTTGACCGTGAGAACTTTGGTCAGAAAGGCGTGGCACATATGCCAACCGGCATCGGCGGTGTTTCGCCCGGCCGGGGTGCACGCTCCCCTCACCGCTTCTCGGCGGTGCAATTTCAAGGAGGTGTAGCCGTGCGTCAAGCCCCCGAGCCTTGGCCCGTTCGAGGCGATCGGGTCGAGCTCGACGACTTGTTTTTTAACGCGCCCTCGCCGTCCCTCCGCGGGACGGAGGGTGAGGTCTCCGCGACTCCCATCGAGCGGTCGCGAATCGCGGATTCCTCGTCGAGCCGCTAGCGGTGGTCCAGGCGGACGCCCATGCCCCGTTCGATAAGGGTAGGCCGCGCGGTCCGGAGACACGTCCATGGAAGCGCTTGCGTGGGTTTGCTAGGTGGGGCTCGGCCCCGTTCGCTAGGGACCGAGGGCGCGAAGCTCTCCCTCGTGGGATCCCCCCGCTAGCCGCCCTCGCCGGCTCTCGAACACGACATGTGGGGCACCCTCGAGCCAACGGCTCGAGGAACGGCCGAATGCTCGTGCCCTCGTCGTCCCTAACTCGTGATCCGGAGGCGCCCGTTCGAACCCGTCGAGGGTCGCTTCGAACCTCTCGACCGCAAGGCCGTGCGGGGCCGTGTCCGGGACGCCCCGTCTTTTCACGTTTGCGGCCGCCGAGGGTCCGGGCGTGCCGACCCTCGAGGTGCCGGTTGGTGGCACAAGCCGTATGTGCTTTCTTTTTTTAGAGGGTTGACATCATCTCGAGCCAAGGGTCATGCCACTCGAGGGTTTTACGTGGCATGGGTGCCCGCGCCGCTCGCTCTACACCGAGCAGTCCCGACGGCCTTCTCACGCCGATATCCCGTCGAGGGTCGCCTTTGCTTTGAGCCGAGGGTCATGCCGCTCGAGGGTTTTGCGTGGCATGGGTGCCCGCGGTTCGCTCTACACCGAGCAGTCCCGGCGGCCTTCTCACGCCGGTATCCCATCGAGGGTCGCCTTGCTTCGAGCCGGGGTCCGCCCCGCTCGAGGGTGCTCCTTGCTTGGCAAGGGACCCGGGCATTTAAATGCCTCGCGGCCGTGGCCGCGGTTTTGCAGCCACGGCGCGCTTTTAGGCGCCGCAGCCGCGCGCGCGCGCGTAGTGGGCGGCGCGGCAGCGGACGTGACGGTTTTGCCCTCGCGGTCGCCGGTCTTTGCCGTAATGATGACCCGCCCGCAAGCAGTGTTTTAGCCGCCGCGGTCGTGGTGGGGCCCGCCCGTCGACGCGATGGGAAGATTCCCCGCAAGCACGTTAATGCGGCGGGGCGTCCGCTCCGAGAGCTCGCCCGTCGACCTATAAAACCGGCGGGGAAGAAGGGACGGCGGTTTTTTACCTTGGCTTCTCACCGCTTTCGGCCCCTCCGCCCCTTCGCCTTCGTCTTGCTCTTGCCACCGCGCGGGCTCGCTCGTTAAAGCTTTTTTCCTCCGTCTCCTCGCCCTCCGCCTTCGCATTCCTCCGTTCCCCCTCATGGCGCCGCCTCGCCCTCCCGTTAGGATCCTGGAGCCGTACGCCCGGGAGAGGTCGACGGCGGACCCGCCGCCCTGGCGAGCCGGTCGCCGCCGGCCACCGTCGGCCAACGAAGAAGGGCGCCCGGCGGAGTGGATCGTGCCGCCGGCAGCGCACCATGAGCCCAACCCGCCGGAGGGCTACGTGGTGAGCTTCCTCCGCTACCACGAGCGTGGCTTCAATGCGCCGGCAAGCACCTTCATGCGGGCGATGTGCCACTACTACGGGGTGGAGCTGCACAACTTCGCCCCCAACGCGATCTCGTAGGCGGCCACGTTCGTGGGCGTCTGCGAAGGGTACCCGGGGATCCCGCCCAACCGGGGATCTCCGGGTTCACCTTTTCCGCGGGGAGCTCATCACGCAGCCCACGTCGGAAAGCCGAGGACCCCGCGCGCGGTGCGCGCGCGGCGGGATGTCGCTCGCCCCGCGGGGGGCGGCTCAAGGATTTCTACATCCCCCGCACCATGACGACGAACAACGCGGCCGGGAGCGGGGATGGTTCTACCCTCGCGCAACGCCGAGCCCCCGCCCCCCCCCCCTACACCCCCCCGCCGGGGTGTTCAAGGAGAGGCCTCGAACTCCCGGGGCTATGGGGTGTCCTCGCCCCCGATCGGGCGCAAGCAGAGTCCTTCCTCGCCGCCCGCGCCGGCCGGCAAAGCACGGGCTCAACGCGATGGGCGTCCTCGCGTTCCTCCACCACCGGCGGATCGTGTCGTTGATGGAAAGGCCACTCCGCATCTTCGAGATGACGGAGGCGGCCAACCCCGTCGACTCGGCGAGGTCGCGGATGCTCCCGACGCCCCTCGAGCGGCCGTACGCGCTCACCCGGCGCGGAGCGCCGTCGACACCCGGCGACGCCGCCGCCGCGGGCGGACCCCGTGGGACATCGAGATGCTCCCCATCGGCCCGTTGGTGAGTGTGGTTTTTGATTTTGTTTTGGTTCTTGTAGCGTTGCCTTTGCCTCCCGACACGCCATTGTTGCTCTTGCGCGACCGGTGGAGTTCAACACCGCCAAGTCCGTTCCGCCCACCCCCCGACTCCCGTGCGCTCGGCGGGCGGCGCAGCGGGAGCAAAGCAGGGAGCGGGCGGCGCGCAAGAGGGAGCACGCGAGGCGGCGTCAAGCGCGCCGCGACCGGCGGCCGCGGAGTACCGGCGGCGGGAGGAGCCGGGGCTCTCCTCCCCGGACATCGAGGAGCCCTCGTCCTCGGAGCGAGGACGAGGAGGAAGAGGCCGAGGGGGAGGGCCCCTCCGACGGTGGCGCCCCGCGCCCCCCGTCGCCGAACCCGCGCGCGGCGTCGGGGGCGGCTTCGTGCGGGGCGGGCGCACCGGCGCCCGCCGCCGGCAATCGTCGTCGGGGGCGGCACGCGCCGCGGAGGTGCCGCGCGCGCCACGGAGGCGCGCGCGGCGGACGCGCTCGCGCGCGCGTCAAGCGTGCCCGCGCGCGAGGGGAGCGCGTCCGCGCGCGCGGCGTCGTCGTCGAGGGGCGCGTCGGGCGGGCGTGCGCCGCGCGCGGGCGAGCGTGCCCCGCGCGCGCGGTGGCGCCTTCGGGAGGTGCGGCATCGGGCGCGCCCGCGCATGCGGGCGGGCGTGCCCGTGCGTGCGGCGGCGCCGTCGGGGAGGCGCCACGGCGGGCGGCGGCCACCGCGCCGCCCTCGTCGCGCAGGCCTCGAGGAAAAGGAAGCGGGCCTTTTCCTCTGCGAGGTAAGGAGCCTGTCCTTCTTCGTTTGGTTTGGTTCGTCGATGATTAAATGCTCTAACCCTCCGTTCGTGCCTGCGCAGGGCGGTGCCAACCGTTCCTCCTCTTGCACCGGCCAAGGTGCTGAGGACGGACGCGTCGATCCCCACCCGGCGGGCGTTCGTCGAGGGGGTCGCGCCGGGGACAAGCGCGGCGGCGGGCGCGAGCTCGCAAGCCCGGCCGGGGCCTCGAGGCCCGGCCGGCGGATCGCCCGCCGCGGCGCGCGGCGCGGCCCGCAGGTCGGCCGGGGGCGGCCGGCGCCGGTCGCCACGGAGGCGCGGCCGCGGCGGCGGCGACGGTGGAGGTGCCGCCGCGGTGGCGGCCCACCGCGGAGGAGGCGGAGCGGGCGCAACTCCGCGGAGCGCCCGCGGATGCGGCGGCACGGCGGAGGCGGCGGCCACGGCGCGCGGCCGGCGCCCGTGGCCGCGGAGGCGCGAGCGGAGGTGCCGGCGGAGGCGGCGCGAGCGGCCGCGCCCGCCGGCGATCTGCGGTGCGGAGGTGGTGGAGCTCTCGGATGACTCCCCGCCGCCCGGATGGAACCGGTGGGCCGCCCGGCCCACGAACTCCCCCGACCCCCAAGAGGGGGCCCTCGTGAGGCGGCACGAGGGTCTCATGGTGGTGGGGGGCCGAGGACATGGTGCCGAGGCCTCGTCCTCCCACGCCGGCCGCCCCCGCCCGGGTGGAGGGGGCCGTGGAGGATCCCCCTGCGTTCGCCGACGCCAGGGGGGAGCAGGAGCTCTGGGGCGAGCTCCGGAGCCATGGCGCCACGCTCAACCGCGTGTTGAACGAGGCGCTGCGGGTCCACAGCGGCCCGGCCTGGCTCGTCTTCCAGGTGAGCCACGGTTGCTCGTCTCTCTTCCTTTTTCGCTTTCGTGTGTTGCATTCAAGCCTTGGCGCTTACGAGATTCGATGTGTGGATGCCAGGAGCTCGAGCGCCGCGCCCATTTGAAGTACGACGCGTTCGACCAGGTGAACGCCGAGGCCCGCCAGCTCCGGAGCGATGCGGCGCTTTCGACGCGCTTGCGGATGCTCTCGGGACGCCGGGACACCGGTTGCTGGGGTACCGGGCGATGGCGTCGGTGCGACGTGCTCCCCGAGAGCTCGGGGGCGGGGAGACGCGCGCGTCGCTCGAGCCTCGAGCGGTCCGCGCGGCCCTCTTCGATCGCGACGAGGCGCCGTGGAACGCGCGCGAGGACCCGGAGAAGACGCGGACGCCGGCCGCCAACCGGGAGGCGGAGGTGGCCACCGCTCGCGCCGAAGCCCGGAGCTCCGCTCGTCGCTCGAGGGGGCGCAGGCGCGGCGGCCGCCGGGCCGAGGAGCCGGGCGCGCGGGTTGGAGCGCCGCGCCAAGGAGGCCGACGACCCGAGGGCCGCCCTCGACTCCAAGGCCGCGGCCCTCGTCGCCGCCGAGGGAGCGGCTCCCCGCAAGAGAGCGCATCGCCCGCCAAGGGGCCGAGGGGCGGCTCCGGCGAGGGCGAAGCCGCCCTCGGCGATGCCCGAGCGGGGCCGCCGGAGCGGGAGCGCGCCGCGCGCGAGGGGACGGAGAAGGTCGCCGGAGGAGCGGAGCGCCGCGCTCTCCAAGGTTGAGGACGAGGCGCTCGCGCTCGCATCGGCAACGCCAACCGAGAGATGGCCCTCCGCGAGCAAGGCGAGACCGTCCGGGGCCGCCTCGAGTTGGCGCTCGAGGCCGCGCGCCGCGACCTCGAGATGGAGAGGAAGCAAGTCGAGGGTGAGTCACCGTTTGACTCCTGCTTGTTGGTTTTTTTGCTTTAGAGGAGTTCGCTTTCCCTCTTTCGATTTCTTGTCGTCTTGTTGATTCCAGGCTTGCGCACCGCCTTGGGGCACGCCGCCGGGCGGGCCGAGGCGCCGCAAGCTTCCTACAACTCCTCCGAGCGAGAGCTGCAGGAGTTGCGCGACGCGGCCCTCGAGACCCGCCACGTCGTCGAGGAAGGCGAGGCCCGTGCCGGCAGCCTCTCGGCCGGCCGCCGCCCGCGCGCCCCTCGGCGGCCACGTCACCGAACGGATGCGCCGGCGTTGCACCTGGGCGTCCGAAGGCCCTCGGAGTGGTGCGATCCCACTACGAGGTCAACCTCGAGGCGGCGCGAGGGGCTACATCGTGCCCGAGGGCGTCGAGGACGAGGTTGCCATGGAGCGCGCGGACGCGCTCGCCGCCGACGCCGCCGGTCGCTCGCCGAGGCCTTCGAAGAATTCCTCTTCCCGACGCCGCCGATGGTGCCGCTCCACCCGCCCGAAAGTAGTTTGGGCGCTAGGCCCGTTTTTTGTTTATGTGTATCGACCCGGCCTCGTGGCCTTTTGTAAATAAACAAGTCGTTTCATGAACATGGGCGAGCTTGTCGTAAATGAAGTTGTTTGCTTAATTACGCCTTTTGTTTCTCCTTCTTCCCGAGTAGATTCTAGTTAGGGGAGTTCGTTTTTCGTAGGGGGCCCGCTGGGTTGGAGGCGAGAGGGACGGGCCATAGCCACGCGCGTAGGCGTCTCTCGGCTCGCACGCTCCTTCCGCTGTGCCGCCTGCGCCCTGTTCGAATCATGGCTCGAGGTTGAAGTAGGAAACAAACTTAGCGCGTGTGAGTCGTTTTTTATTTTTGCGCAAAAAATGGGACCATTTTGGGGGGGGGGGTGCCCCCCCGCAGTAGCCCCCGAGGGTAACTTGGGTTTCAGGGGAAAGCCGAGTTGCCCTTTTATTAGACTTGGAGTATTTACATAGGTGACACCAACTGGGGCGTTGGCCGTGCGTTTTTACAACAGAAAATACTTGGAAATCCTAGCTAAGGGTAGAAGCGACGTAGCTGTTGGATGTTCCAAGCGTTGGTTAGTTCTTCGCCGTCCTCGTTGGCCAGCTTGTACGTGCCCGGTTTGAGCACCTTCACCACGACGTAGGGTCCCTCCCATGGGGGCGATAGCTTGTGGCGCCCTCGGTTGTCTTGGCGTAGCCTTAGGACCAAGTTCCCCTCGCTGAAATCCCTCCGACGTATCTTGCGTGCTTGGTAGCGTCGTAGGGACTGTTGATACCTTGCGGAGTGCATCAACGCCACGAGGCGTACTTCGTCTAGCTGATCCAGCGAGTCCTCGCGGGCTCGCTGGTTAACATCCTCGTTGTAGCCTCGAACTTTGGGCGACCCGTATTCCAGATCCGTGGGGAGGACGGCCTCCGCGCCATGAACTAGGAAAAACGGGGTAAACCCGTGGCTGCGCTTGGGGTGGTCCTTAGGCTCCACACGACCGCTGGGTAGTTCTTGGAGCCATTTTCGGACGGATTTGTTGAGTCGGTCGAAAATTCGGGGCTTGAGGCCCCGTAGAATCATGCCGTTGGCACGTTCCACTTGGCCGTTGGTCCGTGGGTGTGCTGCCACCGCCCAATCCACGCGGATGTGGAACTTGTCGCAGAACTCCAAGAACTTCCGCCCGTGAATCGGGACCCGTTGTCCGTGATGATGGAGTTTGGCACTCCAAAGCGGTAGACGATGTCGGTGAAGAACGTGACCGCCTGCTCAGCCCTCAAATTCGTGATGGGGCGCACCTCCACCCACTTGGAGAACTTGTCGATCGCGACAAGCAGGTGGGTGAAGCCCCCGGGCGCCTTCCGCAGGGGCCCGACGATGTCCAACCCCCACACAGCGAACGGCCATGTTACGGGGATCGTTTGCAGAGCGTGAGCGGGCAAGTTGGTCTTGCGGGCGTAGAACTGGCACCCTTCGCAAGTGCGCACGATTTCGTTGGCGTCCGCGACCGCGGTAGGCCAATAGAAGCCCTGGCGGAACGCGTTGCCAACGAGGGTGCGTGGCGCGGCGTGGTGGCCACAGATTCCCGCGTGGATGTCCCGTAGGAGCTCGCGCCCCTCGGGGATGGGTATACACCGCTGGAGGATGCCTGACGCGGCGCGCTTGTACAGCTCGCCGTCGACGAGGGCGAAGGATTTGGCCATCCTGGCGATGCGCCTGGCTGCGGCCCGATCTTCGGGGAGTTCCCCTCGAGCGATCCAGGCGGTGTACTTTTCCCGCCAATCCGCTTGGACAGGAGTCGGTTCTATATCCATCGCATCGACCTCGTGGGAGCCGTACCCCTCGAGAAGGGAGAGCACGTACGCCTCGTTCGAGGGGTCCTCTTCCATGGGTTCCGCACCCGCCGGATTCGAGGGAGCCCCCCGAGGGTCCGCCGTCGCTCGAGGGGTAGGGCTCGAAGGTGACCGATGGCCGCGCGATGTCGCGCGCAAAAACGTTCGGGGAACGGTGATCCGCCCGACGCTATTTTTGCCGGCTCGTTCGCTTCCTCGTTGTACCGGCGGGGGTACATGATTAAGCTCGATGCCGTAGAATTTGTCTTCGAGGGCCCGCACGGCTTGCTTACAAGAGGCCTCCATCTTGTCGTCGTGGCAGCTCGCGTTCTTCATGACTTGATCGATCACGAGCCGCGAGTCCCCTCGCACGTCGAGGCGCTTGATGCCCAACTCAATGGCGATTTTGAGGCCGCGAGAGAAGGGCCTCGTATTCCGCCATATTGTTGGACGCGGGGAAGTGGAGGCGCACTGCGTAGCGCATGTGCTCCCCGAGGGGTGACACGAAGAGCAGGTGCCCGCGCCCGCTCCCTGTCTTCATCACCGAGCCGTCGAAGAACGCAGTCCGGCACTCGCTTGAATACGAGGGGGCGGCAGCTGCGTGTCCGTCCACTCAGCGACGAAATCGGCTAAGATTTGCGATTTGATGGCCTTGCGCGGAGCGTAGGCGAGCGTCTCGCCCATCAACTCCACGGACCACTTGGCAATCCCCGCCGCCGCGTCGGGGTTGCGAATGATCTCTCCTAGCGGGAAGGAAGAGACCACCGTAACTGGGTGGGCCTCGAAGTAGTGGCGGAGCTTGCGCCGCGCGAGGACTACCGCGTACAACAGCCTTCTCGGACCTGGGGGTAGCGCATCTTCGTGTCCGACAGGACTTCGCTGATGTAGTAGACCGGCCTCTGCACAGGCAAGGCATGCCCTTCCTCCGTGCGCTCCACGACGATTACGGCGCTGACCACCTGGGTGGTTGCGGCCACGTAGAGTTGGAGGGGTTCGCCGTCTCGCGGCGGCGTAAGGATTGGGGCGTGCATCAGAGACGCCTTCAGCTTGTCGAGCGCTTCCTGGGCCTCGGCGGTCCAAGAGAAGCGCTCGTGCTTCTTGAGCAGCCGGTAGAGGGGCAGGCCCTTCTCACCGAGCCTCGAGATGAAGCGGCTTAAGGCGGCGAGGCACCCCAACACCTTCTGCACCCCTTTGAGGTCCCGGAGTCTGGACCCATTCGTTCGAGGACCGCGACGCCTTGCACAGGGTTGGCCTCGATTCCCCGCTGGGAGACGATGTATCCTAGGAGCATGCCCCGCGGCACTCCAAAGACACATTTTTCGGGGTTTAGCTTGACCCTGTTGGCCCGTAGGCAGCTGAACGCGACGCCAAGGTCGTTAACCAGGTCGTCCGCCTTCCTGGTCTTGACGACGATGTCGTCCACGTAGGCCTCGACCGTCCGCCCGATGTGATCCCCAAAAACGTGCTGCATGCAGCGCTGATATGTTGCGCCCGCGTTTCTGAGGCCAAAGGGCATCGTGACGTAACAGAACGTCCCGAACGGCGTGATGAACGAAGTCGCGAGCTGGTCGGACTCCTTCATTTTTATTTGGTGATATCCCGAATAGGCATCAAGGAAACAGAGTAGTTCGCACCCAGCCGTTGAATCAACGATTTGATCTATGCGTGGCAAAGGAAAAGGAACTTTTGGACATGCTTTATTGAGACTAGTGTAGTCTATACACATCCTCCACTTCCCATTTTTCTTTTTTACAAGCACAGGATTAGCTAGCCACGTGGTGGAACACTTCCTTGATGAATCCGGCCTCGAGGAGCTTCCGCAGCTCCGCTCCGATCGCCCGTCGCCGCTCCTCGTCGAAGCGGCGCAGCTACAGCGCGCGGGCGTTTGGCAGGATATCAAGGGAGTGCTCGGCGACTTCCCTCGGGATGCACGGCATGTCGAGGAGCTCCATAAAGGCGTCGGCGTTGGCGCGGAGGGGAAGTCGACGAGCACTGCTTCCCTGTTGGCCCTAGGGTCCGGGGTCGAGCTGACCCTCAATGCCTTGCCCTCGGGGGCCGACGGGTCGAGGGGGACCCCTTTGGTTTGCTCGGCGGCCTCGAAGGTGCCGACGTGCTTGGCGGCGGAGGGCGAGACAAATGCCGTTGACCATCTTCTCCAGCGTGTTCTGCGCTTCATCCAGCGCTAGTGCCTCTGCATGTTCCACGCACTCGACGTCGCAGTCGAATGCGTGCTCGATCGACGACCCGACGGTGATGACGCCGTTAGGACCCGACATCTTCATCTTCAGGTACGTGTAGTTGGGGACCGCCATGAATTTGGCATAGCAAGGTCGCCCAAGTATGGCATGGTAGGCCCCTTTGAACCCCACCACCTCGAAGGTGAGGGTTTCCTTGCGGAAGTTCTTGGGGGTCCCAAACCAGACCGGCAGATCGATCTGCCCGAGGGGTTGAACCTGCTTGCCGGGCGCGATGCCGTGAAACGGCTTCGTCTTCGGGCCCTTATTTGGTCCAGCCCGATCCCCATCAGGCGCAATGTATGCGCGAAGAGGATATTGAGGCTGCTGCCTCCGTCCATAAGGACCTTCGAAAACCGGGCGTTCCCAATGATGGGATCGACCACCAGCGGGTACTGGCCCGGGTTCGGGATGCGGTTTGGGTGGTCGTCCCGGCTAAAGGTGATGGCATCCTTCGACCGAGTTGAGAGGCCGGAGGTGCCCTCTCTGCGGCGAGGACTTCGTGCTGCTCCTTCTTGCACTTTGCCGGGTCCGCTTGTGTCAGCAGTGGGTCCCCAAAGATGAGGAACACATTTTCGACAGTGGGAAAGCCACCCGCGTCGCCATCGCCCATCTTTCTTGGCCCTCTCTGCCTCATGTGCAGCGGCACGGCCACCAGGAACTTCTTGAACATGTCCGCACTGTCGAAGTGTGGTTCCACGGGAGTCTTGTGGTAGGGGCATAGCTTCTTCATCATGTCGTCAAACACCCCCGGGCCTCGAGGAGCCGGTCGAGGGCCCCGTCCGAACCGGGTCAACAGCGAGGGCCTCGGCGTTGCCGCCCGTTGCGCCCACTGCTTGTGCGCCTCGCGGCGCGGCTTCTTCCCCTTCTTGCCCCGCTTGTCGTTGCGGCGCGGCTCCTTGGACCCGCTGCCCTCTGCGGGCGTGTCCTCGGAGCGCTTGCCCTTCTTGCCGTCGAAGATTGCCCCCACGGCCTCCTCTCACGGAGCGAAGGCGGGTGGCAATGTCGAACAGCTCGTTCGAGTCCGTGGGCGGGCTGCGTCCCAGCTCGCGCACAAGGTCCCGGCACGTGGTGCCCTCGAGGAACGCGTGCACGATCTCGGACTGTGCCACGCTGGGGAGCTCCGTGCAGCGCTTGGAGAAGCGCCGTATGAAGTCCCGCAACGACTCGCCGGGCTTGCGTGCGGGGAGCGCGGAGTCCCGAAATTCTCAGGGCGCACGTACGTGCCTGGAAGTTGCCACGAACGTGTGGACTAGATCGTCCCAGTTATGGATCTGGCTGGCGGGCAAGTGCTCGAGCCATGTCCAGGCCGCGTCGCCCAGATGCAGGGGCAGTTGCGGATAGTGATCACTTCGTCGTTGGTGGCCCATGGGCGGCCAGGCTAGGCGGTAGTCATTAAGCCAGACGCGGGGGTCCGTCTCCCCGTTGTACTTGACGATCGTCGAGGGCTGACGGAAGCGCTGGGGGAACGCCGCCGTGCGGATCTCCCGGCTGAACACACGGGTGCCCGGGGGCTCCGGCGTTGGGGGTGATCCTCACCTTTTGTCGTAGCGTCCACCCCTTCGAGGGTGGTAGCCCCTAGCCGCTCGTGCGTCCGCCTTGCTGGTGCGCCTGGCGTTGATGACGTTGCGGGCATCGCCATCCAGCGCCCTGCGCGTGTCAAGGAGCCGCTCCTTGGCCGGCGTGCGTCCCTGGTCAGCAGGTTGACCCACGTGCACCGAGGGTTCGCCTCCTGGTGCGGGATCATTTGTTGATGATGAGGATGGTAACAACAAAGAGAAAGATCGTCATAATTTTGACTATGAGATGGGAGAGGTGCATTCGAGAAGGATTTGGGCAATCCCTTAGCAGATCAGTCACAGCCACACCCTCAGCAACCTCTGAACTTAAATCAGAAGCAAGCCTCGTTGTTCCGGGAAGCGCTCGACTTGGCCTGCGATAAACTGTCAATGAGATCAGTATCAAAGTTATGCTTGAGCCTGATGACAGGACATCCAAGAAGATTTTTACCCCTTTGACTGAGGAAGAGTTGGGATCTTATAATTCCCTGGTGGATTCCCCTGTTAAAATCCACCCCCTCCTCATGTTCTTCCTACTGTCATCGGAAACTCATGTTGATGTTTTCTCAGCTAACTTTCAGCAGAGCAGGGGCAATATCGTCGAGCTCGTGGGGGATTCTACCTCACCTGGGGACTCTTTCTCCGCCAGCGGTCCCTCGCCGGCATCCCCGGCGACAGGGACTATCACGGCCGACCTTCAGGAGGCCGACATGGCACTCGCGGGGAGCCCTGCTTCGACTTTTGCCCCCCACCCTCGTCGTCTTCGCCGACTCCACCTACTTTGGAGACCGGGGGAGAGCCTGCGAGCGCGCCCTCGCCCACACCGTCGGGCGTCCTACCTGCGGAGACCGTGGGGCCACGGTGGGGGGCCCCGCGGCCGCTCCAGCAGAGGTGGGTCCACGGTGGGGGCCCTTTCGACTGCTCTAGCAGGGGTGGTGTCCTGGGTGGGGGTCCTTTCTTCAGCAGAGGATGTACTTGTGTTGAACCAATCGGAGGTGGAGGAGCGCGACACTGCTGAACCAATGGGGGAGGAAGACCTTGCTCCTGATCCAGCAGCTCTTGCGGTGGCAGTGGTACATTCAACAAGCCTACGTCGTAGCAAAAGAGTAGTGGCGGTTGCGGACTTGCACACCCTACACAAGGTGGAGTTAATGGCAGCAAAGAAGAACCTTGAAAACAAAGGTATTTCTTTTACTAGCATTTCAGATTCTCAAGTTTTGTCAAACCTTGGTAGGATAGGCATCAACCTAGGTTCCTCAGATGTAGCTGTTATTAAGAATCTAGAGGTAGATAGGCTGGTCCTTTGTGCAAAGCAAAAAAAGATATTTTCTAATTCCACAACCGTAGACTCTAATGATGAGCAGGATGAAAGGCTTGAATCCGTTTTCAACCACGCATGTGGGGATCTAAATGATAACATGCTGGATACGGAGAATGAACATATTGTCGACCTTGCTCCTGTCTGACACAAGAAAAAATATAATAATGCCAAAAATCCGAAAAATGGCAAACTCCCCAAGAAGCCAAAAACCCCATCTAAAATAAATTTAAAATGAAAGGGGTTTTCTGGAATAGCAGAGGTCTGGGGGACTTGGCTAAACATAGGTTCTTGGCTGAACTAGTTAAGGAGGAGCAAATAAATTTTGTAGCTATCTTTGAAACTGGTAGAGATTCTTTCCCAGATCATGTCCTCAAAAATCTGTGTGCGGGACATGATTTCCTGTGGCATACTATGGCACCACATGGGAGATCTGGTGGCATCCTCCTAGGTGTCGACCTCAGTGTTTTTGACATTGGAGCCATTGATGAGGGAGATTTCTATGTGAAATTCACCTTGAGATACAAAACTAATGGTTTCAAATTTGTACTTTATTCAGTTTATGGACTTGCACAAGTACAAAACAAAAATGCTTTCCTCTCAGAACTGGTTAACACTTTCTCAAAGGAATCACTCCCATATATTATAGGGGGATTTTAATATTATGAGACGCCGAGAGGATAAAAGCTCAGGGAATTTTGATCCCAAATGGCCCGACATTTTTAATGTTGTCATTGAATCTCTTGATCTTAGATAGATTGTTATGATGGGATGCCAATATAATTGGGCAGGTCCAGGGAATAATCCCACTTTCGAGAAACTCGATAGAGTACTAGTCAGTACGCATTGGGAGATTCAATTCCCATTGACTTCGGTTGAACCCAAGGATAGAAATATCGCCGACCATACCCCCATGGTTATAAACACAGAAGCCTCCACTCACCTAACCAGAAACAAACCTTTCAAATTCGAGAGAGGCTGGTTAGCCACCCCTCTTGAACGTTGGCAGTTCAAAATTCGTAGACTCAGACAACATTTAAGGGGTTGGGCTAGACATACAGTTGGGTCTTACAGGAAAGAGAAGAAGACCTTATTGTGTCTTTTAGATAATCTTGATAAGAAGGCAGAGACTGACCAACTGTCGGATCAAGAAGTTAACAATATCTAAAGGAACGTCTAGTCTCCCTTTTGAGGGAGGAGGAATTAAATTGGTACGAGAGAGCCAAAGTTAAAACTCTCTTAGAAGGAGATGCTAACACTAGATTCTTCCATCTAGTTGCAAATGGCAAACATCGAAAACAACGAATCTTTAAACTTGAGGATGATCAAGGCGTTGTTGTTGGAGATGATTGCCTTAAACGTCATATTACTAATTACTATAAAAACATTTTTGGGCAACCAGAGGCTTTTGGGGTCTCCCTGTTCGAGGATCAAGTTTTCGATATCCCTCAGGTATCCCAAGAGGAAAATAAATCTCTCATTGCTACCTTCACTGAATCTGAAGTGAGAAACGCAGTCTTCCAAATGGAGCATAATAAAGCTCTAGGCCCTGATGGATTTCCTGCGGAATTTTATCAGGTCTTTTGGGGGATCATCAAAGCCGATCTGTCGGTGTTTTAGACCGGCAACCTACTACGGGGAGTACCCGAAGTAGATGAATGTGACTCGCCGAGATCGGTAACTCGAAGGAAGAGACACGTGGCACACAATTTAGACAGGTTCGGGCCGCGAGATGCGTAATACCCTACGTCCTGTATGCTGCGTAGCTCTGGATTGATAGGGCACGATTACAGGATGGTGCAATAGTGCGCCGTGTGTTGTATGAGATGAGATTCGATGAGGGGATCGGTCCCTGCCTCGCCTTATATAGTCCAAGAGGCAGGGTTACAAGTCGGAGTAGGAAGAGAGTACTAGTCAAGTACGCCTAGGAGTCCTCTGCACAGTGCGGAACATGTACAGCTTCCTAACCGAGTACTACTCCTGTGTAGTCCTTGTGCTCCACGCCTTCAGGTGCCGTGTAGCGCAAGCCGGGTAGTCCCAGGGGCCCACCGAGTAGTCGGTCCTGGTACCCACCGAGGTAGTGGGCCCAGGGAGGTCCATACGACAAGCCCCCGAGTACTTTGTAGTCGAGAAGGATAGCTTCAAGTAGTCTTGACGGCCTTAACGAGTAGTTCTCAAGCGTCCCTGAGCGCTACAAGTCAAAAGTCCTCAAGAGTAGTCGAAGCATCCCGAGGCTGGAATGTACTCCAGCTGATGTTTGAGCAATCTTGAAGTCTTCTCGAGTAGTCCCAAGCGTCCTTGAAATCTGCCTTCGAAGGTCCTCAAGAAATGCCTGTCTTGTCTTGAAGCCGGAGCCGTCATGGAGGCACGATTTGCAAAACCGCACTCCACATGGATTAGCCCCCGAGCCTCGAGCCGCGGGCTCTGGCTGAGGAGCTATCCGAAGTCTTGGCAAGAAAATCCCGAAAAATCCGGAGAAAAAACCGAAGGACACGTGGCACGGAGCCCCCGATCCTTGAGTCGAGTACTTCCTCTCGAATTGAAGGGTCTTCTTGGAGAATGTGTCCTGAGATGCTCTTGAGATTAGCCGCTTCCCAGGTAGTCGAGTTGAAGTAGCCGAGCCCCCGAGGTGAGGCGCGTCGACTAGTAGAATACGAAGAGTCACGCGCAGCCGCTGAGTCAGCCACGCGTGGACTTATCCAGCCGCCCGTTACGGAGGCGTTTTGGCTTATAAATAATAGCCAAGACCTTTAGGGTTTTTCACCCAAGTGAGCCGCAGTCATTTCCATTTGAATCTTGAAGTAGATCCACTCCAGCGCCCGCTGCCGCCGTAGTAGATCCGAGCGCATCGCCACCCGAAAGCTTTAGGGTAGCCCCCGAGCGGATGCGAGTGAAAACTCCTTGCACTTGGAGAATGAAGCCGTCGCCGTCGAAGACGTCGAAGGCCGGCGGGAAGAAGAGGAGCCGTGCAGAGGCCGCCGCGGCCGGCACCGGAGCGGCGCCGCCCACATCTCCATCGCGCGCTGATCCAAGCCGCGAGTGGAAAAAATCGAAGGTCAAGACGGAGGACTTGCTGACCCTGTTGAACAGCGGGTTCATCAGGGAGAAGGAGATCGACATGTGGAGATCCGCCACAGGAGATCCTTATCCGATGGAGAAGGCCGAAGACGAGATCCCGATGTTCTTGCGCTTCGTGGAGCGCGGTCTTGCGCTCCCAGCAAGCGACTTCTTCAAGGGGCTGCTCGTGTACTATGGCATCGAGTACCTCAACCTCGAACCCCAACGGCATCTTCCATACTTCCGTCTTCGTCCACTTCGCGAAGCCTTCACGGGGAATCAAGCCGCACCGGGTGCTCTTCGGAAGTTCTTCCGCGTCAAGCCGCAGCCCAGCGCCTCCAACCCTAGAGTAGTCGGAGGGGCCGGGATCCAGCTGAGGGAGGATGCCGCAGAGCAGTACCTGGCGTACAAGCTCGTGGACTCCAACACCGACTGGAAGACAAGATGGTTCTACATCACGAACCACCATCCCGAGCTACCGAAGCCTAGCGGCCGGCAGCCCAGGCACCATGATTGGTGGAACACGGAGCCCACCGTGCAAGAGGGGATCCAGCTCCCTGAATTGCTAGCGCGCATCAAGACTCTCAAGGATGCGGGGGCCGAGGGGCCGAACACGTGGCCTTCAGCTTCATGAAGCGCAGGATCCAGCCGCTGATGGCGCGGGATACAATGGGCTTCGAGTACACCGGCGACGGCGACACGTCGCGGATGCCGGGGGGCGAGCTCGACGACAACGACATTGTCGAAAGGTTGACGAGGATCTTCAAGGACATGCCACCGTACACGGCGTGTCCGGTCGAGGAGTACTCCGCCGCGCGCCCGCCTAACGAGGTGAGTAGTCGTACCCCCTCGTCGAGTAATAAGTACTCGTAGTGAAGTTGCTGACGCCTTGTGTCTTTTGCACAGGATGATGTGAAGCGGTTCGTCTCCGAGCCGCAACCGCCACCAAGCGGGATCGAGATCCCGGTGGTGGGGAGGGTGAAGGAGCGCCGCGAAGCCGGTGGAGGCGACGACACCGTCATCGTGGAGGATACCTCCGATGACGAGGAAGAAGACCGGGGAGACGCCGGGCAGACCGCTTCCAACTGCGGTCGAGGTTTAGCCGTCCGGGCTTGCCTCACGTGCCGCTTGTCCAAGACCCTCCGGCTAGCCTGGAGGCTAGCCTTGCTGTGCCGCCGCGGAGGCCGCGCAACCCCACCAAGAAGCGGGTGGCGAAGAAGATGAAGGTCTCGGAGACCACGCCTCCGGAGGTAGACTATCTTGAGCAGAGTGGTCGAGTACCCGGTAGTCGAGTACGTCGCTGACGAGTAGTCGTCTTTTGTGTGCAGGAGGTGCCGCCAACGGATCCTGTCGAAGAAGGCGACGAAGGCGTGTGGGACCGGTGGGGAGAACCGGCCGGAAGCCGAAGTCCGCCCCCCCTTTGTCGAAGAACTCCTGGCGCGGCCCGGAGCGCCGCCCCCCTCGCTCCGAGGAGAGCGAGTACCCGCAGCCCGCCGCCGTTGGAGAGATGGAAGCCGCAGGACGCGGGAGACGTCCGCGCGGCCGCCGCCACCGTGGAGGAGGCGGTAGTCGAAGAGGCGGAGGAAGAGACGCCCGCCGAGGGTGGACCGGTTGATATCGCCAAAGATCCTCGGTGCTCCGGCCGTGACTATCATCCGGTCGAACTTGTAAGTACCACGTCTTCATGAGTAGTACTCGTTGTAGTAGTCAATTTTGTCTGACGACCCTCTGTGGATACTTCGCGAGAAAATCCACGGATCCGAGGCCGGGACGGGGAAGAGCCCGCGGACGACGGAGGCGGGGAGAGGCCGCGCCGCCCGTCGAGGAGCCCGCTCCCGAAGCCCAAGCCGCGACCGAGCCCCCGCCACCGAAGCGCCGGGCGCGCCGCAGGCGGTCGTAGTCGAAGGTGAGTACTCTTCTCGAAGCTCTAAAGCTCCCGAAGGAGTAGTCGTAGGCACCGATGCGCGTGTTCCTTGTTGACGGGCGCCGAAGGAGGTGACATCCCTCGCAGGGGTGCCCATGCGGAGAGTTGGCACCGAAGCCCCGAGGAGGCGCGGCAGAGCCCCCGAGCCCGTGGGGGAAGTCGTCGAGAAGTCCGCCGAGGGGGAGGCGGCTACCACGTCGCCGGGGGGTTGCCCCGGGAGGTGGCAATCCTGGGCCCCCCGAGATCCAAGACGCGGAGCCTATCCGCTCGGCGCCGATGACGGGGGCTACGTCGAGTAGCGGTGGCGGGATTGAGTGCTGCCGCCGGCCGACGATCTCGTCGAGCCGCAACGGTGGCCCGGCACCTGGAGGCGATCCGGCGAGCCGAGCAGTGGATGAAGGTAAGTAGCCGGAGCATCCCGAGTAGTCAATCCTTTACGTTGAGTACTCTGCTTGACTTGAACTTGTCTTGTGCAGGACGTTGCGGAGCGATCCCGCGAGAAGTCGAACATGCTGCAAGGTTACGGCGACGCCGTGCTCCGAGCCGAGGCCCTGGAGGAGCAGCTCGTGAAGTCGAGGAAGCACGCGGCCGCCATGCAGTCGAAACTCGACGCCGCCTTCGCCAAGTACCACAACGACGTGATGGACTTGCAGGCGAAGGGCGATGAGTTGGTGCGGAAGAACAAAGGCCTCCGCAACAAGAATAAAGGTATGTCCTTTGACTTGTCGGGTACTTGTTGGAAGTCGTTAAGCCTCTGACTCGTTGTTGTGTTTCGGTGTTGCAGAACTCGAAGGCCAGGTGGAGCAGCTGAAGGCCTCGGAGGTCAGCATGAAGAACCTCTTCTACCGGGAGCAAGAAGCCCGCCAGGTACTTGAGCTCGACTACAAGGAGCCGGCCTTCGAGTGCGAGAAGCACATGGAGCGCGCGGATTGCCTCGACAGAGATCTCGTCAAGCTCGCTACAAATCTTTGCGAAGTTGAACGAAGATTGCGAGGCGCTCCGGCCCGAGTCGAAGGACCTTGAAGAGGCCGCTCTCCCGATCGCGAGGCTCCCGGTGCCGCACCGGGTGGCCCCAAGATCGCTCCTCCGGCGGATCGACTTCGTGAAGCGCCAAGCCGGCCGGCCGCCTACGTCAAGCACATGGCCAAGTCGATCCCGAAGCAAGTGCCGGCCTTCATGAAGTCGTACTTCCCGAAGGCTCCGGGGGAGGTGGTCGCCGGCGGGGTAGCCGCCAACCGGCTCGGATGAGCAAGACGCGAGCCGCCGGAGCGAGATGGCTCCCATCGCGGAGCGGTAGCCGAGAAGTTGAACCTCCAGTAGCCCTGCATAGATAGCTAGTAGCCGTAGTTGTACAGGAAACAGTTGTAATGAACTATTCATGTATCAATGAAATGAGATTTTCCATCAATGAGTACTCGTAACCGCGATCTCAGAGTGCGGAGCGCCCATCGTGGAGTAGGTGCGAGTAGTAGTACTCGGCTTAGTAGTCCCGTAGTAGGGAGTAGACAGTAAACAAGTTGATGAACAATCAAGCTTTATTACTGAAGAAGTACACCTGGGTGGCCAGGGCCGTAGTTACAAGTAGTCGCCTGGACGCGGAGGCCGCTTACAGCTAAGTAGCGCTGGAGCGGGTAGCCGCTTGCAGCGAGTGATCCGTAGGTAGCCGTGTAGGCTGGATCGTAGATCCGTAGGTAGCCGCACAGGCTGGATCTTGGAGTGTGGTCTCTTGGTAGACCGCTGCTAGAGTCCTTGACGCTCGTCGCAGCCCATGGTCCGTAGGTAGCCGCACGGCCGGACCCCGGAGGAGAGTAGTCCGAGAGCGGAGCCGGGACCCGGAGGGTCGCTTGCGGCAAGAGGTGTTGATGTAGTCGTGTAGACTTGAACCCGGAGTAGTCGTGTAGACTAGGCGTAGAATCGACGAGTTGGTCGACGTTCCACGAGTTGTTGACTTCTTCGCCTTCAAGTGTTTGGAGGCGGTAGGAGCCCGGCCGGGTCACCTTAGCCACGGTGAAGGGGCCTTCCTGTGGGGAGGCGAGCTTGTGGAGTCCTTCCGTGTTCTGGATACGACGGAGGACGAGATCTCCAACGTTGAAGGAGCGTTCCTTGACGTTGCGATCATGGTAGCGTCGGATACCCTCCAGGTACCTTGCTGATTGGACGAGGGCGGCGCAGCGAGCTTCTTCGAGGATGTCGATATCAACTCGTCTGCTGTCTTCTGAGACGCCTTCGTCGTAGTGCTCCACTGCTGGCGAGTTCCATGTGACGTCGGCAGGGAGGATGGCTTCTGAGCCGTAGACCAGGAAGTAGGGGGATTGCCCCGTTGGCTTGGATGGTTGAGTCCGCAGCCCCCAGAGTGCGTTGGGTAGTTCCTTGATCCACTTGCCCCCTTTTGAGTTAGCGCCGTCGTGTAGCCGCTTCTTGAGGGCGTCGAGCACCATCCCATTGGCGCGCTCGACTTGTCCGTTGGCCCGTGGATGGGCAACCGAGACGTATCGACGTCGATTCCGCCCGTTCTCGCGGTACTCCCGAACCGGTGGTTGTTGAAGTTGGACCCCGGTGTCCGTGATGATGCGGTGGGGTAGCCCATAGCGGTGTACGAGTTCATCCAGGAAGTCGAGTACTCGTCGGCCTTGGGGCATGTGGCCGGCTTGACCTCGATCCACTTGGTGAACTTGTCGATAGCGACCGGCACCCCCGTTGAATCCTCCCCGGCGCGGTTGGCGGTGGCCCAATCATGTCGAGCCCCCGGCGGGCAAAGGGCCGGGTTGGCGGTATGGTGACTAGCTTGTAGGCCGGAACGTGTTGTCGCTTGGCGAAGAACCGACATCCTTGGCACCTTCGACGAGTTCTTCGGCATCGCCCGTGGCCGTGGGCCGCAGAAAGCTCGCCGGAAGGCCTTGGCGACCGGGGCCGTGCGTGAGGACGCGTGGTTGCCGCAGACGCCCTTGTGGATCTCCTCCAAGATGTCCTTGCCTTCTTCACGAGGGACGCACTTCATGAGTACTCCGGAAGATGCGCCTCGCTTGTAAAGCTTGTCGCCGACGAGGACGTAAGACTTGGCGCGGCGGACGAGTTGCTCGGCTGCGTTCTTGTCGGAGGGGACCTTCTGCTCGTTGAGGTAGTCGATGAAGGGTTGCCTCCAGTCCACGTCGATCATCATGACCTCCTGCCGGCTGGTGGATGGGCTGGGACAGTGGTTGGTGGCGCCGGCTCCGGGATGGATGGCGCGTGAAGCTCATGGACGAAGACGCCCGCGGGTACTTGGGTGCGGGTGGATCCGAGCTTCGAGAGGACGTCCGCTGCAACGTTGTTGTCGCGGACGATGTGATGGAACTCGAGACCATAGAATTTGTTCTCGAGCTTGCGGACTTCTAGGCAGTAGGCGTCCATGTTCTCCTTGTTGCTTTGTCCCGGACTTGTTGACTTGGTTGATGACCACCGCGGAGTCGCCGTAGACTAGTAGCCGCTTGATGCCAAGTGAAGCCGCGAGGCGGAGCCCGTGTAGGAGGGCTTCGTACTCGGCTTCGTTGTTTGAGACCTTCCGAGAAGATCGCGGGACGTACTTGAGTTGTTCGCCCGTTGGAGAGATCGGGGGAGTACCCCTCGCGCTCGCGCCCTCGAGGTTGAGTGAGCCGTCAAAGTACATCACCCAATGCTCGGTCGCACGGTGGGAGTAGGTAGCCGGTTCTCCCGCCACTCGCCATGAAGTCGACTAGAGCATGCGACTTGATGGCCGTGCGTGGCTTGAAGTCGATGGTGAGGGCGCCGAGCTCGACCCCACTTGGAGATTCTTCGGTGGCGTCCCGGTTCCTTAGGATGTCGCCGAGCGGGTAGTCGGTGACGACGGAGACCGAGTACTCCCGGAAGTAGTGTCGTAGCTTCCGCGAGGTGATGAGTAGAGCGTACGGGGAGCTTCGCACGGCCGGTAGCGAGCCTTGGACTCGATAGAACCTCGCCGATGAAGTAGACCGGGCGCCGGATCGGGTAGGCGTGGCCGTCTTCCTCGCCGCTCGACAACGATGGCAGATCGACCACGTGAGTAGTCGCGCCTAGGTAGAGCAAGAGTCGCTCGCCCTTGTGAGGAGCCGTGAGGATTGGCGGCTTCGACAGAAGTCCTTGAGCCGGGCAAGGGCTTGATCCGCCTCTCGGAGTCCACACGAACTTCTCGTGATGCTTGAGTAGTTTGAAGAAGGGGAGACCCCGTTCTCCTAGCCTCGAGATGAATGCGTTCGGTGCCGCCATGCACCCCGTCGGCCCTTCGGACGTCTTTGATGCTCGTGGGGGCTTTCATGCCGGTGATGGCGGAGATCTTCTCGGGGTTGGCTTCGATGCCGCGCCGGGCCGATGATGAAGCCGAGTAGTTTGCCCGAAGGGACGCCGAAGACGCACTTGTTCGGGTTGAGCTTCCGGCGGTACTCGCGTAGCGATGCGAAGGTCTCTTCAAGGTCGTCGATGAGGGTACCGGAGTCCCCGGGTTTTGACAACCACGTCATCCACGTAGGCCTCGACATTCTTGTTGAGTTGCCGCTTGAAGCGGTGCCCGGATGGCCCGTTGATAGGTAGCGCCGGCGTTCTTCAACCCGAATGACATGGTCGTGTAGCAAAGACGCGCCAAACGGGGTGATGAACGCGGTCTTCTCCGGTCTTCTTCCTTGATTGCGATCCGGTGGTACCGGAGTAGCGTCGAGGAAGCAGAAAGCAGTCGCAACCCGCCGTGGAGTCGATGACTTGATCAATCCGCGGCAACCCGAAGGGGTCCTTGGGGCAAAGTGCTTGTTGAGGTCGGTGTAGTCGACGCACATCCTCCACTCGTTCGAGTTCTTCTTGTGGACGAGGACGGGGTTGGCGAGCCACTCGAGATGGAAGACTTCTCTCCGATGAAGCCGGGCCGCGAGTAGCTTGGCGAGCTCCTTCTTGATGGCGTCCCGTCCGTCGTCGGCAAAACGTCGGAGGTGTTGTCGCTTGGGGGTGGCCTTTGGATCAACGTTGAGGTAGTGCTCAATCGGCCCCCGGGCACTCCCGGCATGTCCGTCGGCTTCCACGCGAAGATGTCGCGGTTAGCCCGAAGGAAGCTGATGAGCGCGTCTTCCTATTTGGGGTCGAGGCCGGCCCCGATGGTGGTGGTCTTGCTGGGGTCGCCTGTTCCAAGGTCGACCGTCCTGACGAGTACCTCCTCGGGTGGCCGAGGCTTGTTGGTGCTCGTCGGTACTTCTGCGGGATGTCGAGTTCGCTCATGGCGAGCTTCTTCGACGCGGCGTAGACCTCCATCATTGCGTTGGGTACTTGGTTCGTAGAGGCGATCACCACGGCTTCTGTATCGCAGTCATGGGAGATCTTCAAGTCCCCTTGGAGGGAGAGTACGCCAGCTGGACTTGGCATTTTGAGTACCAAGTAGGTGTAGTGGGGTACCGCCATGAACTTGGCGATGGCCGGTCTGCCGAGGATGGCGTGGTAGGAAGTCTCGAAATCCGCGACCTCGAACTTGATGTACTCGGTGCGGTAGTTATCCCGAGACGCCCGAAGGTAATCGGCGCACCACCGAGCCCGGTGGGATAGCCGCGTTGCCTGGGACGATGCCGTAGAAAGGCACGCTGCCCTTGGTGAGCATGGGGGTGATGTCGAGGTTCATCTTCTTCAAGGTTTTGGTGAAGAGGACGTTGAGCCCGCTTCCACCGTCGATGAGCACCTTGTTGAGCTTGGAACCCGCCACTGTTGGCTTCAGGACGAGGGGAAACCGTCCTGGTTTGGAGAAGTTGGTCCATTGGTCCACGCGGGAGAAGGTGATGGGTACCTCCGACCACCTGAGAGGGGTCGGGACCGCTGGTTCAATGGACATCACTTCACGACGGGTAGCCTTCTGCTCCCGCCTGCTGGGTAGTCTGCCGAAGAGGACGTTGACGGTCTTCTCGGGTTCTTGGAAGTCGTTGTCGTCGCCGTCCTTCTTCTTGTTCTTTTGATCGTGAGGGTGCGGTGGCTCCGGCGTATCCTTGAGTGCATGCCTGAGCTGGTAGCACTGCTCGGTAGTGTGGTTGCCGTTTGGATGCCACGGGCACTTCTCCTTCGGCAGTCCTTGAACCCGCCGAATTCTTCTTCGAGTTCCCTTTCCGAGGGCGCCGGATAGCCGCGACAAGTGTTGTCCGGCTTGCGCTTGCGGTTGGGACCCGAGTAGTAGTTGTTGTTGTTGTTGTTGTTGTTGTTGTTGCGGCCGCCTTGGTTTGCATTGCTTGCCGCCGCCGCCGCCCGGTTCTCGCTTGGACTTGCCGCGGATGGCGTCGTACTTGGCGTTGGCCTTGTCCTCTTCATCCGCCCAGGACGTGATCATGTCCTTGAGGTGGGGAATGGACTCGGGGCGGCGACGACCGAAGTCCTCGAAGGTGCGGCGATGGTAGAGGCCGTCCCGGAAGAGGTCGATGACCTCCTTGTCGGTGACGTCCACGACGGTAGCGCGCTTGTCGAAAAAGCGGCGCATGTACTTGCGGAGGGTCTCGCCTTGTTCCTCGCTTGATCATGGCAAGGTCCATGCGAGTACCCGAACGGCCCATGGCGCCCGCAAAGTTGCTTGTGAATCGCTCCTTCACCGGTCCCACTTGTCGATCGAGTGCTTGTCCGGGCCGACTCGAGCCATGTGAGTGGGGCTTGATCCGGACGAAGGGGAAGTAGAGGCATTTGGTGTCGCCGTTGCCGCCGCCGTTCTCGATGGAGAGGGCGTAGCATCGGAGCCACCGGATGGGATCCTCGCTTCGCGTCGTACTTGGTGATCCCCAAAGGCTTGAACTTGTCGGGGGAGGAGCAAAGGTTGCGAGCGGGGTGAGAAGGCGGGGAAGCCGTCGCCTTCGGCCGGCGGTGGTCGACTTCTTCTCGCCGCAACTCCTCTATCCTCCGGCGAGCATGGTACCCGCCGTGTGGAGAGGCGCCGAGGCGTGGCCGTGCGCGTGACCACGGCCGCCGCGGCTGCCGCCGCCTCCAGCTCTTCTGTTGGCCCCTTGGTTGGAGCTGCCGCCGTCGCTGCCACCGCCGTCGGGGTCGTTACCGCCGCCACCGGCCGGAGCACGGTGGGTAACGACTTCTCGGTTGCCTTGGTCTTGTCGTGAAGGTCCGCCAGCGTTGGAGCGGCGGCGGTTTGGATCAGCCGGGAGGTCAGCTCGAGTATGGTTGGGGCTAGGGTGAGCGCTGCGACTAGTAGCTTCGTTGTCGCGAGGCTTAGCTGGGAGAGGTTGGCTGACTCTGTTGTCGACCCGCATGAAGTATGCGTCTTCAGCGAGCTTGGCGATGACCTCTCCAGCGCGTATGCCCTGGGCCTGGCGTGCGATCGCTGTGATCGACATGAGGCACTGCTCAGGGGTGGTGTGTACTCTGCTCTCGACCGCCTCGAGAGCTTCCGCAAGGTTGCGGATGGGAAGGTTGTCTCTGAGGCGCCGGCGCCGTTCGCTGCGCTTCCTGTTGCGCTCGCGTCGGGCGTCCCCGTTGGCGACGGTCTCGTCCGCGGTTGCATTGGCGGACGACTCGTACGCGGAGATGTCCTCCGTGTACTTGTCTTCGGCCCGTGCTCGAGGGTCCCCGGAGTTTCGCCGGCGGCCATGAAGACTTGGCGATCGGGGGTACCCAAGGCCGGACCTCAAAGGGAGCCACCTCGGTTGGTGTGTTTGAGTCGGCCGGGCCGTGGTGTTCCCTCCGGAACGGTAGTGAGTCGATGTAGGCGACGTAGCGTGAGTCCTCCTTTGCCGGGTCGGCGGGCTTGCGGTCCGGCCGCAGACGTATCTTCCGGCCGGCGTCGATCTTATAACCGGCCCGGAGGCTGGCCCTGACAAGGGGAGCTCAGTGGAGTCATCTTCGGACTCGGGCTCCTCGGGGTCCGACCCGAAGTCGAACTCGTAATCCGGGTTCGAGAAGAACTCGGAGAGAGGGCTGGAGTCTGAGATGTGGTCGGGGACGGCGTCGGAGTCCGAGTTGTACTCGGATGCGGGTTCCTTGCCGGCCCGGCGTGGTGTAGGAGCCTCCGTGCGGGCCCGACTGGGGACGCGTGGGCCACGCGCGGAGCGCTGACGTGGTGAAGGGGCCGCCTGCGATGGCTGAGCAGTCGGCTCGCACGCGATGGCCCATGGCGACGTCGGGTTCGAGTTGGAGACGGACTCGAGCTCGAAGTCAGCGTGGATGTTGGAGAGCGAAATTTCGCCGAACTTGCGGCGAGCTCGCCCGTGACCACTTCTCGGGAAGCGTCACAAGGCCCCGTCCTCGAGTCGGGCCGCATGATCGAGCGACGCTGGAAGGAACCCGCGCCATCGACCGTGCGGACCCGGTGCGCCGAAGACGAAGGTGTCGCCACGGTTGAAGGCGACAGTTGGCTTGATGTGGACGGAAGCCGTCGAGTTCGCCATGTGATCTCGAGCGAGAGCCCCTACCCGGCGCGCCGCCGTGTCGGTGTTTTAGACCGGCAACCTACCTACTACGGGGAGTACCCGAAGTAGATGAATGTGACTCGCCGAGATCGGTAACTCGAAGGAAGAGACACGTGGCACACAATTTAGACAGGTTCGGGCCGCGAGATGCGTAATACCCTACGTCCTGTATGCTGCGTAGCTCTGGATTGATAGGGCACGATTACAGGATGGTGCAATAGTGCGCCGTGGGTTGTATGAGATGAGATTCGATGAGGGGATCGGTCCCTGCCTCGCCTTATATAGTCCGGGAGGCAGGGTTACAAGTCGGAGTAGGAAGAGAGTACTAGTCGAGTACGCCTAGGAGTCCTCTGCACAGTGCGGAACATGTACAGCTTCCTAACCGAGTACTACTCCTGTGTAGTCCTTGTGCTCCACGCCTTCAGGTGCCGTGTAGCGCAAGCCGGGTAGTCCCAGGGGCCCACCGAGTAGTCGGTCCTGGTACCCACCGAGGTAGTGGGCCCAGGGAGGTCCATACGACAGGATCTTCTACCGCTCTTTGCTGATGTACATAGGGAGGCTCTGGATCTGTACAGCCTGAACTTTGGAATCATTACGTTAATTCCCAAAATTCATAATACGACAAAAATTTAGTAATATAGACCGATTTGTGTCCTAAATGTGAGATTCAAGATCTTTACTAAAGTGGGAACAAACAGGCTTAATCTTGTAGCCAAGAAGGTCGTAAGCCCGACACAATCTGCCTTTATGCCGGGTAGGAACATCATGGAAGGAGTAGTTATTCTACACGAAACTTGTCGGTGCGGAAAGTAGTCCCGACACTAACTAGTAAGAGCGCTGAGATCTATTTCTCGATGGCCGGCGCTAAGCAACTAGTGACACTGGGTTTATCCTGGTTCCGGCCGGGGTCGTACGTCCAGTAGGAGTGTGCTCGAGGCACTATATTGCGTTGCGCCGTGGTGCTTGCAGAGGGGAGCTACAAGCGAGGCGGGAGAGGAGGTAGGGCCTCCAGGTCCATGAGGTTTGATTGAGGCAAAGTGCCAATATCGTGGTGTAGGCGGAAAGCGTGCGAGTGAGTCTTATCCGTCGTCCCCCTGCGGCCAGGGGACTGCCCCACCTTTTATAGGCCAAGGAGGAGGCAGTTTACAAGCGTGCCACTGTTTCAGCTACGTGTGATGGCGTGGTGTACAGTGCAGCGGAGTAGACGGCCGTCCTGGCGAATCTTGCTTCTGGCGGAGCGTCATGACGTGCCCTGTATCTGTCCAGGAGCGCTTCGAGGGTGGCGGCGTAGGAACTTCCCATTCGGTCGTCGTCCGTACACTGACTCGAGGGTGCAGTTGACGGGAGGCCGTAGGGGGCACAGCAGCGGCCGTGGCAGCGTCTTGTCGCCCCACGCTCCCACAGCGTCGAGGATGGCGCTGCAGTGCCCTGGATGGCGTCGTGATGGCGGGGATGGCCGCACAAGGCCAATGGTGACGGAGGAGATGCACCCCACTGGTCCGACGTCACGACGTGGTCCTGGGCGAGAGCGGAACAGGCGTCTGTTCCCTTTTCGAGGGTTCCACCGTCCTTTTTCGAGGGTGCGGCGCGTCGGCCGTACGGGAGTGGGTTGCACAGTGTCACAGAGCTGACACTGGCCTTTCCGCACAGTGCCGTACAGTGGCGGGGATGGCCTCACCGGAAGGGTTGGCAGAACAGCGCCAGGATATGATTCCCAAGCGTGTCAGAGAGACGGTATGGCGTGGATTCGTCTTTGACCTGGGCGCCTGAGGGGCGACCGGCCCTTGAGCGAGGCGGAACCTCACCCGAGGGGGCGACCGACCCTCGAGCGAGGCGGAACCTCACCCGAGGGGGCGATCGGCCCTCGAGCGTGGTGGAGTCTCATCAGTGCTGCGCTGTGCCCCTCGAGCGAAGCGGAGTTCTACCTGAGGGTGGCTGGGGCTGACTGTTCTTGTGGGCCGCTGGGGCCGCCAGGACTGTGGGCCTCTAGTACCGAGCCGTGATCGGTTTGGGCACGTTTTATGTTTGTGAGTTTGTTCGTGTTTTGTTTTTTGCGAAAGAAAATGGGTTTCCCCCGGTTTTTAGGGGACCCTTATAGCTCTCCCCGACAAAACTATCCATGAGCTTCATACCAAGAAGAGGGACAGTGTCATTTTTAAAATTAATTTTGAAAAGGCTTATGACAAAGTTAAATGGTCTTTCTGCAACAAACCCTTCGTATGAAAGGTTTCGCACCTAAATGGTGTAGGTGGATCCAAAATATGGTCACTAGTGGAAGTGTGGGGATTAAAATAAATGACGAAATTGGGCCTTATTTCCAAACCAAAAGAGGACTCAGACAGGGTGATCCTATGTCACCAATCTTATTTAACATCGTTGCAGATATGCTAGCTCTTTTTATTAATAGAGCAAAAGCCGATGGTCAAATAAGAGGAGTCCTTCCCCATCTTGTTGATGATGGTTTGTCAATCCTGCAATATGCAGATGACACCATCATCTTCATTGACCATGATCCTGAGCAAGCAAAAAATCTTAAACTTCTGCTTTGCGCTTTTGAGCAGTTATTTGGGCTTAAGATCAATTTCTATAAGAGTGAAATTTTTTGCTATGGAGCAGCTAAAGAGATGGAGGAATTCTAGACTTCTCTCTTCGGTTGTAATAAAGGGAAATACCCTTTCAGATGCTTAGGGATCCCGATGCACCATAGACAACTCTTGAATTCTGAGTGGAAGAAAGTTGAAGAACGCTTTGAACAAAAACTTTCTTGCTGGAAGGCAAAATACCTATCTTACGGAGGTAAACTTGTCTTACTCAACTCAGTCTTAAGCAGCCTACCCATGTTTATGATGTCCTTTTTCGAAATACCGAAAGGGGTCATTAAAAACTTGGATCATTATAGATCAAGATTTTTTGGCAAGGATCTTCACAAAAACACAGGTATAGACTTGCCAAATGGGACATCTTATGTCGTCCGAAGGATCAAGGTGGTCTAGGTATTCTTGATTTGCAGCTACAAAAAAATGCCTGCTCGCCAAGTGGTTAGTTAATTTACTAAACACAGATGGTATATGGCAAACGTTGCTCCGGAACAAATACCTGAGATCAAAATCTTTAACTCAAGTGGAGGCCAAACCTTATGACTCTCATTTTTGGAGAGGCCTCATGCATATAAAAGATGAGGTAATGTCTAAATGGTCCTTTGTTATCAAAGATGGGACCAATGTGAGATTCTTGGATGACCCTTGGATACGAGACAAGCCGCTCAAAACTTAATACCCAAACTTATATAATATAGCAAGGGACCCACACGCTACAATATCCAAGATTATGGCCACAAGCCCTCTTAATATCTCCTTCAGGAGGTCTTTGGTGGATAACAATCTTAGAGAGTGGCTTGGTTTAGTGGCACAGATATCACATGTGCAACTCACGGAAGGTTCCGATTTTTTTAAATGGAGCCTAACCAAGTCCGGCTTGTTCACCGTCCGGTCTTTGTATCACCATCTTATTGATACACATCCACTGTTTTAGCATCGGAAGATCTGTAAGATGAGGATTCCACTAATAATAAAGATTTTTATCTGGTTTCTACAAAGGGGGGTTGTTCTAACCAAAGACAATCTGGCTAGGAATTGGAAAGGTAGTCAGAAATGCATCAGTTGTAACAGGAATGAGAATATCCAACACCTCTTCCTTGACTGCCCCTTTGCTAAAACGATTTGGAGAATCATCTTTTTCGCTACTAATCTGAACCAACCTAGATCTATCAGCCATTTGTTTAGTACTTCGCTAAATAATCAACCTAAAATCATGAAAGGTTAGATCTAGGTGGGTACAGCTGCGTTGTGTTGGGCTATCTGGCGTTGCCGGAACGATTTAATTTTCAAGAAAATGAAAACTAACTCTATCATGCAGGTTATTTTCAGGGGAGCATATTGGTCACGCTCCTGGGTCCAGCTTCAGCATGATGAGCAAGCCAAGGACACCATCACCCTGCTGAGCAAGAAATTGGAGGTTATTGCTCTAGAGATATCAAACAGAGGGTGGAAGCGCTTGTATTGTTTGCTTTAGTACTTGTATCTTTCCAAGACTTTGGTTTGCTTTTTTTACCAACGTTGGTGTGTAATAATTGATTGTGTACATCCATGGATGTGGAGGCCGGATTTTGTAATCCCTTATTAAAAAAAACTCGATCACCTAATCGAATAAAATTATCATTTTTGAATCATTTCATATAAGAAAACCAAACACACATAATTCGAAATCCTAGCTCCCAAGAGAAACACATGAGAAAGTCTGCTCAAATGCGCAAACCATCAGAACGGATGGGACTGCCAAATTCAACTTCTTTCCAGAGACCATCTCCACTAGCAGCCTCCTCACCTGGTTTTTGTGCTCCAGTAACACAAAGTTGTAATTACAGTCGTTTCTATATCTCCAGTTTTCGACGGCTACCACGTTGCTGTAATGCTATTACAGCATGAAATCAGCAATTTGCATTGTTGCCCACGGGCTGAAAAAAGTCCATTTCTTTGAAGTTTCTACGTTCAAATCTTCAGCTCCCATGCTACGTCCGAAGGTGCTTTTTAAATTGAGATTTTAACTTCTTCCGCCTCGTCCACAGCTGCCGCCACATCCTCGCGGTCGCGGGTCGATTTTCCACTTGCATCGGACCCACTGCCGCCAACTCTACCCGCAGCAGGAACGTCGGCGACACCAACGGCGGCCACGCGTTTCCCTCCCAACCTCGCGCAGGAGTGGGATGACGACGACGACACTTCTCCGTCGCCGGAGCCTACTACCGTCACCCTCGGCGCCGAGAAGAAGGACATCCTCCCGGAGAAGGTCCTCCCGAGAAGCGACTGCAAACTGCCCAGCCGCCCGACGAGGGGCGTGCTGCGGGCGCCTCCTTCCGCGGCTGCTCTCCGCTCGGCCGCAGCGGCGAGCATCTCGCTCCGCACGTGCTCCGGCAGCCGCAGCGTGAACCGGTCGAGTCGGGCGGCGATGGAATGGGTTCCCGTGGAGTGCCACCGGGCGAGCATTTCCGCCGTCGGCGGCTGGGCCCCCGACCGTGACCGCATGGCTCGCCGGTGGGTTCCTATTCGCTGGAGCTCCAGCGCCTCCTGCCGCCGCTCCTCCTCCTCCTCCTTGGTGACCACGTCGATCACCACGGCCACCGGCAGCGGGCCTGCGTATTGCAGTGCCACCGCCGTGTCGCTGGAGACGCTGCTCGCCAGTGGGATCGTCGACGGGAAGCTCGTCGGCTCTCCGTCGTCGCTGGTGGTGTCCTTGTGATCAGGTTCGAGGTTGCAGCGGCAGACGGGGCAGGTGACGTGGCTGACGAGCCACTCGCCGATGCAGTCCGGGTGGAAAGCGTGACTGCACTTGGGCAGCAGCAACCGGAGCCGCTCGTCGTCCTCGAACTCGCTGAGGCACACCGCGCACTCGAGCGCGCCGCCGACGCTGCCCTTCGTCCCGACCCGCAGCGCCTTGGCCTCCGCGTACGTCATGGTGGGGAACGCCTCGACGACCTTGGCGTCGAACCCGCGCGATGACCTACGCCGCCGCCGCCGCTGCCACCACGACCGCGAGGCGAAGAAGACGTCGAGGCTGCTGCTGTGCACGCCTCCGGCCGCCGCGCGCCCGCCGTCGCCCGCCGTCGACCTGGCCGTGCCGACGGCGTGGCCGCTGCAGTGGCGGAGGTAGACGGTGGAGGCGGCGATGAAGACGAACACGGCGACGACGGCGGCGAGGAGCGCGACCATGGCCGTGCTGACTTGATCCTGGCCGGAGCCGGGCCCGGGCGACGCGTCGCCGTCCTGCGCGCCGGCCGCCGCGAGCGCGGACGCGAGGACGGACGCCGCGAGCAGCGCGCGGTGGCCGCCGTGGCGAGGCGTAGATGGCATCCTGCTTGCGCGGATTGAGCTGACTAGCCGACTGTGTACGTCTTCCGACCGCAGCAGGATGCAATGTGGATGGATCGGGAACCGGGCTATATAGAAGGTCGTCGGGGCGAAGCAGCTGGAGAGAGCCGCCAAAACGGCCGCGATCCAGCAGGGGCCAGCCGGCCATGTGTACGCTTTGATTGGCGGTTTGGACCTTCTGACCAACCATGTCCACCCAGGTGTCGAGATTTGAGAAGTGGAGATCGCGCGCGGTCGTCCCCGGAGAAGGGATGCTCGTCTTCTCTCTGTCTCGGAAACAGCACACGTACTGACCGGGGTCGCCGTCGGCCACGGCCGCGCCGTGTGTGCGTCCCAGTCTACGCGCATGCCAGCTTGCCGCTACTGGCCAGTGGCCAGTGGGCTAGTGGCAGCCGCCGCGCGCAGAAGCACACGGGCCACGGCCGAGAACGCACGCAACGGCGACCTGGTCGACGAAAGGGACCTCCCGGCTCACGGCCGCACGCGTGCGTGGCGTACCGGCGGGTACCGCGGCGCATGGTGCATGATCCCGGCCCACTTGGGCTAGCGGATCTGCTGCCACAACTGTGCCACGTATTGTTTTCCACGCCACCTGCACATCAGGGAGCTTTCGGTGTGAACGCGCGGCGAGCCATGCATGCATTTTTCGTGGTAACGCTCGACGAGAGCTCGGAAAGGAACAATGCTTCCCGTCCTCGCGTACTGGGCACCCCTCCGGTGTAAGATTTGGCGTAAAAATGCTTGCATCGTGGTAGCCGGGTAGGTACGGGGGAAACGACAAGTTAGCGTCCCCTCTCGGTTCAACGACTCACGCCTGCTCTCGGAACGCTCCGGCTCCGCCGCCTTCGAGCTCGAGACCAGTGCAGGGGAGCGAGAGGGGAGGACTGGGAGTTCCGTCCCTGTCGTGCCCCCCTCCTCCATGCTCTATACCAAACAACTGCATGTTGCAGAAACTCATTCAAGAACCTCCTCCATCCTGGTCAACCAATCACCAGATCATCTCATCTTGAACAATAGCAAAGTGCAACCAAACATAAACACCCGCGCCATCTCATCCCGCCTCCCTCTATCCTGCATCCCCTAGCTCGGAGCGGGCAACCAAATCACACCCGATATTGCTAACATACGGGAAAGATATAGCAAGCATTGGAACACTAAAAATTAGGAAAATCCTACACTACGAAAGGTATAGAGGAGAGAAAATTATACTCTTAACAAATTATCCTAGCTTCTTCGCTCTATGCTAGCCTAGGAATGAAATATTTATAGCATCGAAAATCCAAGTCTTACTGCATATTGATGTCAAGGAATCCTTGGACCAAAGAACTGTATCCAATATTCAAGTCATAATGAAAACATAATATTTATACATCTCTGAATGAACTAGGAATACAACAATTAAGTGTGGGAACAAAGCAAAATATATTATTGTTAAGATATGGATCGATATATAAGCAACATGGACATGAAACTTCTAATAACTTTGTATACTTGGCTACAAAGTCGCAATACATTTACTTCTAGAATTTTTTTTGATGAAACAGGAGGGGTTACACCCCTACTGATTATATTTATAAATAAAAGTTATAACAACAGAGTACAAACTATTAAGAAACAAAAAAGGAAAAGAAGAAGATAAAATTGAGGATTACAAGATGGAGTCTATCCATAAAGACATATGAGGTTTCCTAGTTTCCTTTGCTCTGAGGATAACACAGGCAAACTCTTTTTTGGAGGGTTCCTTGACAAAGCTAAGATCCGGTTGTTTGTTCTTGAAAATGAAGTCATTCCTCTCCATCCAAATGCACCAACTCAGCATAATGATGATATCCATGAAGAAATTGACATTCAGCTGTAATCTGAAGGATTCTAGAACCTCAAAGTGTGAGCCTTGTGGAATAGTCAGATTTAAGATACCCCATGAGGCTTGAGCAAAAGGGCACTCCAGAAAAAGATGCTCTAAAGTTTCCTCTAATTGCAAGGAGCAAAGCACACAACTATAAGATGGCAAAACCATGTTTTTCCTTCTGAGGATGTTCCTGGTGCTAAGCCTGTCATGCAAAAGAAGCCAGAAAAAAACCTTGTGCTTTTTTTGTGGAGCAGATTTCCATAACCATCTAAAAGCTGGATGCACTTCCCTGTGCCCAATCAAATGGGTGTAAGTCTTTGAGGAGGAGAACCAAGGTGAGCCCCAAATATAAGTCCAAATATCTGCCTCCTCTCGACCAGCCACATTTTCAAGCATAGCTGCCAGTTGCAACAGCTGCAAGTAAGCTTCTTGGGAGATAGGTAGATGCAAGATGGAGTTTAGATCCAGGATATTCATAGCTTATGAACTGACAGGTATTGATTTTTTGCAAATGAGAATAATTCTGGCATAATTTGTCCAGGAAAAATCTGCCCTTCCAAGAGATCGAGCCAAAATAAACATGTATCCCCCTTTCCCAAAGAGACAGTAGCAAAACCTTTAAAAAGGTGTAAGATTATCAGATTGTCCCTCCACCAAAAAGATCCTTTCATTGTGTGATTGGGTAATTTGCCTGAAGGATAGTACTTTTCCCAGATTAAATGAACCCAAGGAATATCATGTTTGCTGAAGACTTGTGGAAATTCTTTAGCAACAGAGCATCATTATGTGTTTGTAATTTAATTACTCCTAACCCACCCTGTTGCTTTGGCAGGCAGACCAAATCCCAGGCAGCTTTTGGGGGTGATTTGGCATTGAGGTATGCACCTCTCCACAGACAATGCTTCCTAAACTTATCAATCTGTTTGATTATTGTGTCCTGTAGCTTGAATGTGCAGAGGTAGAAAGTTGGCAAAGATGATAAAACTGCATTGGTCATTTGAAGTCGACCAGTTTGTGATAAAAAATTTGAAGTACTGATTAATCTCTTCTCACATATTGAAACTAATGGCCAGAATTCTTCCACTTTGGGTTTTGAAAGACCTAGTGGTAAGCCCAAATAAGTGAATTGAAGTGTCCCAATCAAGCAACCAAAGGTTTGAGCTAATAGAGACATTCTTTCCTCATTGATATTAATGGGGATCATAAGGACTTTGAGAAATTAATCCTTAGACCTGTGGAATTGGAAAAAGTGCGAAGCAGGCTTTTCAGAAAAAAACAGTTGTCTTGCACAACCTTCCATTACAATGAGAGTGTCATCTACATATTGAATGACTGGGAAATCTGGGCTGTCCTGCAGGGGAATGGGAAGCTTCAAAAGGTTCCTCTGTGTTTCCTTCTTTAGAAGTGATTGTAGCAAATCAGCAGCAAGGACAAAAAGGAGTGGGGAGAGAGGATCTCCCTGTCTAACCCCCCTTCTACAATGAAAGGTTTTCTCTGGCACTCCATTCAGAAGGACTAAAGAGGTTCCTGATGAAAAGATATTGTCCATCCAACTCAACCAGGTGTCATTAAAGCCCTTATTCCTCATGATCTGTAGCATGGCATGGTGTTCGATTTTGTCAAAAGCCTTTTCAAAATCCAACTTAAGAATAATGATTTCCTTTCTTGATTTGTGACATAGATGAAGGTATTCAAAAGACCAAGCCAAGCAATCTTGAATTGTTCTATCCTTAATGAAACCATATTGATTTTTGTGAATCAAATCCTTAATCACTTGTTGTAGCCTATTAGCCAGAAGCTTAGTAATAATCTTCATAGAAGTGTTGAGGAGTGAGATGGGCCTGTAATCAGACACTTTCCTAGGATCATCCACTTTATGCAAGAGAGTGATGTGAGACCCATTTATGCTCTGAAGACTGATTTGCCCCATCTGAAAAGCTTCACAAAGGTCATAAAAATATTGCTTAATAATTGGCCAACATCTCTTGACAAAATCAGTATTAAAACCATCAGGTCTTGGAGATTTATCATGAGGAAGATTTTTAATTACATCATCTATTTCCTCATGGGTAAAAGGTTCAGTCAGGAAACCTAAATCTGTTGATGATTGAAGAAGTTGCTCAAGGTCAAAGTGCATAGTTAAGTCATCAGAGGTCCCAAACCTGTCCTTATAGGATGACCATAGCAGATCTGCCTTTAAAGAATGATCAAAAATTTCCAAGTCACTGTCATTTACTATTGAGGTTATGAGATTTCTCCTGTGCTTAATTGTTGCATTAGCATGGAAGAATTTGGTACTTTCATCCCCAAACTTGATCCATTTAATATTTCCTCTTTGCCTCCAGTATACTTGCTGCTGCCTAAGCAAGCCTGCCAATTTCTCCCTTAAAAGGTTTCTAAAGTTCCATTCTGTGACCGAAAGGTCTCTAAATTCTTCCAGAATATCCAGAAAAGAGAGGATGAGTTTGACATTGGCTATATTTGTCTTGAGACTAGATAAATGAGACTACCAAGCTTTGAGAACCCTTCTCAAGTTTTTAAAACGAGTAGACAGTTGTTTGGCCTTATCAGTTTGTGAGACTGGAATGGACCAGCCATGGGTGACAATGTCTAGAAAGTGCTCATGTTCCATCCAAAAATTCTCAAATCTAAAGATTTTCCCTTTTGGAATCTGAGTGCTGATAGAAATTACACAAGGGACGTGATCAGATGGCTCCATCACTAGGGTAGAGACCGAAGTGTTAGGGTAAGACAAAGTCCATGCCACCGAAGTGAAAAACCAGTCCAAACGCTCCAAGAGAGGTGTATTTTGCTTATTTGACCAAGTATACTGACGACCATGTAAAGGCAATTCCACTAAACCAAGAGAGCTAATAGCTGTATTAAACAAGAACATATCTTGGATGTCACCCCGGGCTTATTTCTATTGGTTGGGTTTCTGATCAGATTAAAATCCCCCACGAGTAACCAATCTGTGTCATCGAGCATTTGAATGTTTTTTAGCCAAGTGATAAAGTTCCTCTTTCCCTCGGAAGTGCAAGGGCCATAAATATTAGTTAAACCCCAGGTTTGGTTGTTTGTGCCTAGATACCAGTTCCACTAAAAGGGCAAGGTCATTCAAAAAAGCCAGAGCCCCTGAAAACAAATGTGATTTCCAAATGGTTATGACACCTCCTGATGCACCCACAGATGGCAGGTACTCAAAATTATCAAAATGAGCATGACAAAATTTATTGATGAAGCTCAGATCAAAAATTCCCTCTTCGTTTCCTGGATACAAATTATATCACATTGGCTTTCAGTTATTTTATCTCTAAGAGCATCCCATTTCACCTGAGAGTTAATTCCTCTGATGTTCCATCATAACACTTTCCATGACTTAGATGTTTGATGACAATTCATTTGAAACCAGATAAAAAAACCAAATAACACAACATGAATATCATGTGTGCAACCACCACTAGAAAGGCCAAAATCACCAGAAATCCCAAGAGAAATTCCAATAGCATAGTTACTTAATATTACAAACCAAACTAGATAAATAAGTCTGCAGTAAAAGTTTATGCCAAAAGAAAGATACTGCCCCAACAGAATTGCCTGCTCATTTCCTGGCTTCTTCTTGGAAGGCTTTGGAACATCATCACTGGGTTAATCTTTGCTGGGGGTTTCTTGGGCTCCTTCCCACTAGGAGTTGCAACCTTGGCTTTCTTGGACAGAGCTTCAACTGAAAGCTTCTCTACATCAACTTTACAAAAGGAAGCACCTAAATTTCGTATGATGGAAGGTGAAATTGTAGGTGGGTCCACTGCACAACCTAAACAGTTTTTATTAGCACATGAGGATCCTTTGAAACCTTTTAAATGCTCTTTCTTACGAGCACTGCGACGACTTGCTGGACTTAGAGCTTGCTCACTAATTTCGTTCTGAGCTGCTAAGTCCAACAATTGTTGTGACCAAGGACCAGGTGTAGCTGCAACTTTTGCACTTATTTTTTCTAGTGGAGTGACACAAAACTGATATTGAGAAGAGTCTTCAACAGCTTGCGAGTAGTCAAGGGTAGAGGTTGCAGTAACAACGGCATGAGTATCACAAAGCAAACTATTATCAGCTAATTTAGCAGCTGGCAAACAAAAGGGCACTGAGTCAGCACAACTGGTTTGAAAGAGATTCCAGGCCTGTGACTGTAACATACTTTTGGCCCACTCAAAACTCCCTGGATTCAGCAGTAGAGTTGTGAAGAAATCAGCCCACACTTTGGGCACTTGAACTGATTGAGCACCTTGGCCAGGGGCTAGGAAACGTGCCCACAAACGTACAACATCAGGATTGTGCTTGAAAAATTCTGAGTGCAAATTTTGTTGGATTCTCTCAATAAACACTGGATCTCCTTGATCTTCAGGTAAAGTCACAAAACCTAGATGCATAGCATCAGGGTCCTCAGCAGGTTGCTGAATTTCTGCATTTACCAGAGCTGCATTTCCATCTGCCTCCTCTGGAATCAAGTCCTCTTCATGAATCTCATTAGGAATAAGCTGCAAGGGAACACCATCTTCCATGGGAATAAAAACATCAACATTAACATTTAAGTCTGGTAAAACTGGATTTGACATAGCATCTGGAATCACATTCTGACCCTCTGAGTCACTGCTGGCTACAATGACATCTTCTTCTACTAAATCCTCAAGCATTGGCTCTTCCATTTGCACTGCCTGGTTATCAACTACTCCAGGATCATCTTGCAAGGCTTCACCTGGCTGATTGAGATCAAAGTTAGCTTCATGTTGGGCATTCAAGCCTGGCTGCTCATTGTGAACTACTGGTTCAGGTGGTCAGAGACCCCAGTTACCCAGACCAGCAGGTAAGTCTGAAGGATCAGATGGCGACTAGAGAGGGGGGGGAGTGAATATGAGCCGGTAAAAATTCTTCTCAAAGAACCCAGCCTATACCCTAGTCAAATCCCGGTCACACACAATTGGGCCTCGAGTGAAAGTTTGAAAAACACCGAGAACAAAGACCCAAATTACTTGCATGTCGCGACTGAATAGGAACGACATTAGCGCCTATTAATGGTATTTTTGGATACCTCTGCTTATTACCAGCCGAGAAATCGACGCTGTGATTGGCCAAAGAACACGATTGATCACCTGAGCGAAAATTTGAATCTGGGACAAAACTGAAATCCAATCTTGAGAAAACCGAACCATATGATGGCACTCCATTGCGTACAACATCAGCAAAACTGCGATTCTGTTTTCATGAAGAACGTCTGGGTGTTTTGGCTGGTTGCCACTCATAGCAGGGGCCTTGATCTGAAGTTCTGGAGATTTTTGCACGTTCCACTCCAGATGAATTCCAGAGATGAAAGAAAACTTTGAAAGCCTCACAAGCTGAAGAACCCAAAGCATACACATGAAGGCCAACTCGACGATCAAAAATTGCAAACTTGAAGATGCGATCTTCCACTTCCACAACCGAGAAAAGAGAAGGATCTCCACCCAGAACTGAAAGGAGCACTTTCCCAACTGAATCCTCATTGAGACGAAAACGCGAACGACTGAAAGATGCAAGGAGCCAGAAACTCCCCACATTACCCGAAACCGAAGAAACCACAAGAGCATTGAAGAGCGATCATACCTTAGAAGAGAAAAGAACACCAGGGTTTGGATCAAGAGAGGCTGGATCCATCTTCCACAATCCAGGGAGAGAGATGGAGGCAGAGGAGATCAGGCAACACCATGCCCGTCAACGGGCGAGAGGAGCGACGAGGAGAGGACTACCATCATCTTGTGTATATGCTCTATGTTATCACCGGATGTTCACCATTGTCGCCATCTTCCTCGCCCAAGAATGATTCTTACTTCTAGAATATCCTACTATTCATTCTAAACATGTGATGTATGATTGTCATACAAAACCCAAGGGTCAAGTCAAGTAGAACCTTGTGGGTATATGTCAGCTATTTTATTTGTTGTGCTTATCCTTTAGTTGTGTATCAATTTTATTCTTGGTGTAAAGAAAATAATCCATGATATGTTGCCACGTAAAGAAAATAGCTCTTTATCTATTTAGATAATCTCCAATAGTCCTCTAAATCTGTTCCTAATTCTTAATTTGTAGTAAGATGAGGAAAAACATCCCTCCAATACATCCTTGAGGAAAATCATCTAATTCCACTACAAGAAAGTTGTTATCTTTTGACATTTGATTTTTGTCACAATACCTAAGAAATTAGTCATAGGTTGTGATTTGTGACACCAAGTTGACGAAAATGAAATGTCAAAAGATGAGCGTCAAGAATGACAACTTATGACATGTTGAAGCTAAAGTCATAACATTATGACACTGGTTTTTAATGTCATTACAATTTATGACTACTAATTAAATGTCATAGGTTTCTTGTGCCTCGCCACATAAGCACATGCCACTTAGGATGGCTTGCTGAGGTGGCAAATCCTTGAAATGTCATAAAAGTCAATTTGGCCTGTTTAAACCCATGCTCCAGCTCAATATTTAGTGCTGTTTTTTTAAAGACCAGCCCATGACTGTGGCCCAGATAAATTGTAGGATGTAACATTTTTTGGCGGCCCAAAATACTTTGTGCAGGTCGACCAGCCAACTAAATTTTTTGCTGGCCTTGTTCGGCTGCTACTATTGGGCTGGCCTTCACAAAAAAATGAGTTTTTGACCGGAAATCCTATATAACTTCTGGAAGATTCTTTCTTAACGAACTATAACCCACCAGTGGTCCATTTAACAGCCCAAATCAGCCCAACATCACTAACCCTAGCATACTCATCTTCCTCCCCGCACACCACCCGCTGCCGCCCAACATCCTCACCTTCTGCGCTGCCGCCACCATCTGCCGCCGCGCGCCGTCTCCGTGTCGCCGCCCGCCATGGCTCGCCTCCCCGCGCCCTCGCCGCCCTCCCCCGCCGCCACCCACCGGCCCCGTTGGACTCCCGGGGCGCGATGCGCGGGGCGCGGGGCTCGGGCGAGCCGGCTCCCGGCCGCCTCCCGGCCGGCCGGAGGCGGAGCCGAGCTCCTCCCCGCGGTTCGTCGGCGCACCGCCGCCGCGGCCGCCGCCACGGCCCCGTGGCCGGTTGCGCGCGCCGGCTCGGCGGCCGGCGGATGCGCCGCCGGCGTGAGGAGGAAGAAGCAAAATAAATAAATAAAAATATAAATTTGAATTTTTTAATATTTCTGAAAAATTACTGAAACCAACATTTCTAAAGAATGTTGGAAAATTTATGTAAAAATGTTGGAAGAAGCTAAAAATTGTTGATTAAAAATATCGATAACATTTTTAAACACGCTTCTGAAAAATGTTGACGAAAAATATTAGCAACAAAAAAGTTGACAAAAAAATGTTGACAACACTTTTCGATGTTGATGATAAAAAAAGTTGGCAAACTTTCAAAAAATGTTGATGAGAAAAAATGTTGGCGACTGTCGGTGTTTTAGACCGGCAACCTACTACGGGGAGTTCCCGAAGTAGATGATTGTGACTCGCCGAGATCGGTAACTCGAAGGAAGAGACACGTGGCACACAATTTAGACAGGTTCGGGCCGCGAGGTGCGTAATACCCTACGTCCTGTATGCTGCGTAGCTCTGGATTGATAGGGCACGATTACAAGATGGTGCAATGATGCGCCGTGAGTTGTATGAGAGGAGATTGGATGAGGGGATCGGTCCCTGCCTCGCCTTATATAGTCCGGGAGGCGGGGGTTACAAGTCGGAGTAGGGAGAGAGTACTAGTCGAGTACGTCTAGGAGTCCTCTATACGGTGCGGAACATGTACAGCTCTCCCTAACCGAGTACTACTCCCGTGTAGTCCTTGTGCTCCACGCCTTCGGGTGCCGTGTAGCGCAAGCCGGTAGTCCCGGGGGCCCACCGAGTAGTCGGTCCGGTACCCACCGAGGTAGTGGGCCCGGGGAGGTCCATACGACAAGCCCCCGAGTACTTTGTAGTCGAGAAGGATAGCTTCAAGTAGTCTTGACGGCCTTAACGAGTAGTCCTCAAGCGTCCCCGAGTGCTACAAGTCAAAAGTCCTAAAGAGTAGTCGAAGCATCCCGAGGCTGGAATGTACTCCAGCTGATGTTTGAGCAATCTTGAAGTTTTCTCGAGTAGTCCCAAGCGTCCTCGAAAACTGCCTTCGAAGGTCTTCAAAAACTGCCTGTCTTGTCTTGAAGCCGGAGCTGACGTGGAGGTGCGACTTGCGAAGACCGCACTCCACATGGAGTAGCCCCCGAGCCTCGAGCCACGGGCTCTGGCTAAGGGTCCATCTGAAGTCTTGGCAAGAAAATCCCGAAAAATCCAGAGAGAAAAAACAGAAGGACACGTGGCATGGAGCCCCCGAGCCTTGAGTCGAGTACTTCCTCTCGAATTGAAGGGTCTTCTTGGAGAACGTGTCCTGAGATGCTCTTTGAGACTAGCCGCTTCCCAGGTAGTCGAGTAGAAGTAGCCGAGCCCCCGAGGTGAGGCGCGTCGACTAGTGGAATACGAAGAGTCACGCGCAGCCGCTGAGTCAGCCGCGCGTGGACTTATCCAGCCGCCTGTTACGGAGCTGTTTTGACTTATAAATAGAAGCCAAAACCCTTAGGGTTTTTCACCCATTCGAGCCGCAGTGATTCCATTTGAATCTTGAAGCAAATCCACTCCCAGCGCCTGCCGCCGCCGTAGTAGATCCGTGCGCGTCGCCACCCGAGATCGTTAGGGTAGCCCCCGAGCGGATGCGAGTGAAGACACCTTGTACTTGGAGGATGAAGCCGTCGCCGTCCAAGGCGTCCAAGGCCGCCGGGAAGAAGAGGAGCCGTGCAGAGGCCGCCGCGGCTGCCACCGGAGCGGCGCCGCCCATGTCTCCACCGCGCGCTGATCCGAGCCGCGAGTGGAAGAAATCGAAGGTCAAGACGGAGGACTCGCCGACCCCCGCCGAACAGGGTGGGTTCATCAGGGAGAAGGAAGTCGACATGTGGAGATCCGCCGCGGGAGATCCATATCCGATGGAGAAGGCCGAAGACGAGATCCCGATGTTCTCGCGCTTCGTGGAGCGCGGTCTTGCGCTCCCGGCCGGCCGACTTCTTCAAGGGGCTGCTCGGGTACTACGGCGTCGAGTACCTGAACCTGAACCCCAACGGCATCTTCCACACGTCGGTCTTCGTCCACTTCGTGAAGCCTTCCTCGGAATCAAGCCGCACCGGGTGCTCTTCGGAAGTTCTTCCGCGTCAAGCCGCGGCCCCCCGCCTCCAACCCCGCGAGTAGTCGGAGGAGCCGGCATCCAGCTGAGGGAGGACGCCGCGGAGCAGTACCTGGCGTACAAGCTCGTGGACTCCAACACGGACTGGAAGACAAGATGGTTCTACATCACGAACCACCACCCTGGCCTGCCGAAGCCGAGCGGACGGCAGCCCAGGCACCGTGACTGGTGGAACACGAAGCCCACCATGCAAGAAGGGATCCAGCTCCCCGAGCTGCTAGCACGCATCAAGGCGCTCAGGGAGGCGGGACTGAGGGCCGAGCACATGGCCTTCAGCTTCATGAAGCGCAGGATCCAGCCGCTGATGGCTCGGGAGACCCTTGGCTTCGAGTACACCGGCGACGACGACACGTCGCGGATGCCGGGGGGCGAGCTGGACGACAACGACATCGTCGAGAGGTTGTCGCGGATCTTCAAGGACATGCCGCCGTACACGGCGTGCCCAGTCGAGGAGTACTCCGCCGCGCGCCCGCCCAAGGAGGTGAGTAGTCGTACTCCCCTCGTCGAGTAGTGAGTACTTGTAGTAGAGTTGCTGACGTCTTGTGTCTTGCGCAGGATGATGTGAAGCGGTTCGCCTCCGAGCCGCAGCCGCCACCGAGCGGGATCGAGATCCCGGTGGAGGGGGAGGTAAAGGAGCGCCGTGAAGTCGGTGAAGGCGACGACACCGTCATCGTGGAGGATACCTCCGATGACGACGACGAAGACGAAGAGACTCTTCAGGACCGCTTCCAGCTGCGGTCGAGGTTTAGCCGCCCGGGCTTGCCTCACGTGCCGCTGGTTCAAGACCCTCCGGCTAGCCTGGAGGCTAGCCTTGCAGCGCCGCCACGAAGGCCGCGCAACCCCCGCGGGGAAGCGGGTGACGAAGAAGCTAAAGGTCTCGGAGACCACGCCTCGAGAGGTGAGTCGTCTTGAGCGAGTAGTCGAGTACCCATTGTTTCGAGTACATTGCCGACGAGCAGCCTTCCTTGTGTGCGGGGAGGTGCCGCCATCGGAGCCCGTTGAGGAGGGCGACGAGGGCGTGTGGGACCCGGTGGGGGGAACCGGCCGGAGGCCGTAGTCCGGCCCCCCACCGTTGAAGAACTCCGGCGCGGCCGGAGCGCCGGCCCCTCGCTCCGAAGAGAGGAGCGAGTACCCGTGGCCGCCGCCGTGGAAGAGGTGGTGGCCTCGGGAGTGCAGAGAGATCACGCGCGGCCGCCGCCGCCGTGGAGGAGGCGGTGGCCGCGAGAGGCGGAGGAAGAGACGCCCGCCGAGGGTGGACGGTTGATATTGCCGCATCCTCGGTGCTCCGGCCGTGACCATCGTCCGGTCGAACTTGTAAGTACCATATCCTCACGAGTAGTACTTGATGTAGTAGTCGATGTTTGCCTGACGACCTTCTCGTGAATCGCACGCGAAAATCCACAGATCTGAGCTGGGATGGAGACGAGCCCTCATCAGCGGTGGCGGAAGAAGTCGCGCCGCCCGTCGAGGAGGCCGCTCCCGATGCCCAAGCCACGACTGAGCCCCCGGCCACCGAAGCGCCGGCCGCCGCGGAGGCGGTCGTAGTCGAAGGTGAGTACCCTTCTTGAAGCTGCAGAGCTCCAGGACGAGTAGTCGTAGGCACTGATGCGCGTGTCGTTTGTTGGCAGGCGCTGAAGGAGGTGACATCCCTGCAGGGGTGCCCATGCAGGAGTTGACACCAGAGGCCCCAGAGGCTGCCGAAGGAGCCCCCGAGCGCGTGAGGGAGGTCGTCGAGAAGTCCGCCGGGGGAGAGGCGGACACCACGTCGCCAGAGATTGCTCTGGAGGTGGCTATCCGCTCCCCTGAGATCCAAGACGCAGAGCCCATCCGCTCTGCGCCGATGACGGAGGCTACCTCGAGTAGCCGCGGCGGGATAGAACTTCTGGCGGACGATCTCGTCGAGCCGGCGACGGTAGCCAAACACATGGAGGCGATCCGTCAAGCCGAGCAATGGATGAAGGTACGTAGCCGTAGCCTCCCGAGTAGTCAATCCTTTGCCGTTGAGTACTCTTCTTGACTTGAGTTGTCTTGTACAGGATGTCGCGGAGCGGTCCCGCGAGAAGTCGAACCTGCTGCAGGGTTACGGCGACACCGTGCTCCGAGCCGAGGCCCTGGAGGAGCAGCTCGTGAAGTCGCGGAAGCACGCGGCCGCCATGCAATCGAAGCTCGACGCCGCCTTCGCCAAATACCACAATGACGTTATGGAGCTGCAGGCGAAAGGCGACGACTTGGTGCGGAAGAACAAGGGCCTCCGCAACAAGAATAAAGGTACATCCTTCGACTTGTCGGGTACTTGTGGAAAGCCGAGGAGCGTCTGACCCACTGTTGCTGTGTTGCAGAGCTTGAGGGCCAGGTGGAGCAGCTGAAGGCCTCGGAGGTGAGCATGAAGAACCTCTTCTACCGGGAGCAGGAAGCCCGCCAGGTACTCGAGCTCAACTACAAGGAACTTGCCTTCGAGTGCGAGAAGCACATGGAGCTGCGGATTGCCCTCGACGGGGATCTCGTCAACGCTACAAATCTTTGCGAAGTTGAATGAAGATTGCGAGGCGCTCCGGCCCACTCGAAGGATCTTGAAGAAGCTGCTCTCCCGATCGCGAGGCTTCTGGTGCCGCACCCGGGCGGCCCCAAGATCGCCCCTCTGGTGGATCGACTTCGTGAAGCGCCAAGCCGGCTAGCCGCCTACGTCAAGCATATGGCCAAGTCGATCCCAAGACAAGTATTGGCCTTCATGAAGTCGTACTTCCCGAAGGCTCCAGTGGAGGTGGTCGCCGGTGGGGTAGCCGCCAACTGCTCGGATGAGCAAGACGCGAGCCGGCCGGGAGCGAGATGGCTCCCATCGCGGAGCAGGTAGCCGAGAAGCTGAACCTCCAGTAGCCCTGCATAGGTAGCTAGTAGCCATAGTTGTACAGGAAGACAATTGTAATGAATTGTTCAAGTATCAATGAAATGAAATTTTCCAGCAATGAGTACTCGTAGTCGCGATCTCAGAGTGCGGAGCGCCCATTGTGGAGTAGATGTGAGTAGTGGTACTCGACTTCAGTAGTCCCGTCGTAGGGAGTAGGCAGTAAAGAAGTTGATGAACAATCAAACTTTATTACTGAAGAAGTACACCTGGGTGGCCAGGGCCGTAGTTACAAAGTAGTCGCCTGGACCCGGAGGCCGCTTACAGCTAAGTGGCGCTGGAGCGGGTAGCCGCTTGCAGCAAGTGATCCGTAGGTAGCTGTTGACGGATAAAAGACGTATCCCTCTACGATCCGCAAGCGTACGGACCCCACACCTTTTTCACCACGGGATTCCCAAGGTTCTTGTCAATCCGCGGAGCAAGGGGATTACTAGCGCTTAACCAAGCACTAATCTAGTTGAATGGAAAACCTTTGAAAGAGTATTAATCTAAAGGTAAAACAATCTAACCTAAGTTAATCTAAGTTAAGTTGATCAAACAAATATAGGGTTAAACTATATGGTAAAGGGGTGAACACAAGAGAGTGAGCAAGAAAGATAAGCGTTCCCTCCCTAGGATCTAGGATAACATGGTATGCATCTACTACACGAAAGCGGTAAACCAATCTACCGGGGGTTGTGACCACGGTTTCGCCCTTTCCCTCCTCTCGTACATCGTCACTACGCGAAGGTATTCGTGACTAGACCTATGATGGACACGGTATGTTGATGGAATCTATGGGAGTAGCGGATATCATACGCCCGAAAAATATGGTAGCTAACCTTAATCATCAAAGCATCATCAACATGAAAACAATAGATTGAAACCACAAATCGAGTAGCGATCACATAGCATGTATCCATCTAATCCTAGGGATGAACGGAGACATTACCCCATCATCTTACACGGATTGAAGCACATAGGGGTGATGGAGACTCCGGAGAACGTCGTCGATGAAGATGGCGGCGATGGAGCTTGGGAACACCCCTAGGCCGGCGGCTTGGAGACCTCCTCTTGCTTCCTTCTCTCCGCCGGCGTTGATCCTTGCGACGAGCTCATCTAACTCTCTCCCTCATCTTGCGGCGGCGGTTTTCTGGTGATTGGCGTCGGTAGGATGATTTGTTCGATGGGTCACCACCTTGGGGCGCCTAGGGGGGTTGTATTTATGTCCTTGAGGTGCCTTTGGGCGTGCTCCACCTTGCCTTGCACGAAATCCTCCTTGGGAGAGAAGCAAACTTGGTTTCTATAAAATCAGCCAGATTTTCCTGATTCGCAGTCCTTCCTTGCCAGGGCCATATCTCCCACGTACGAATTCCAAATAATGCAAATTCGGTGTCCAGGTTGTGTGGCACGAAATTATCTTCAACTTTGGTATTCATTTCTTTCCTTAAAAACGAAGATAAGATCTCCAAATCGGCCTTGGAAGATAATCTGTTCTGATTTCGGACTGACTGCGCAGCAGGGATTTCGGGGGCTATATCTCCTAGCTCCCTTATCCGAATTGGGCCTTCCACATGTCCAAATCGAAGGTATCGTCGAGGCCCACAACTTTGGTAGTCAAACTTTTGCCATTAAAGACCGTTTAAGTCTCCGAATCTGTACCGAAAGATCATGCTGTCCTGAGTTGCGAGAATATCTCTTGGGCTGAGTTGATCTCGTTGGTAAACATCCAAGTCCCCGGAGTTTTGCGTGTTGATGCTTCGGTCCTTGGGTTGTTTGGAGTCTTGTTCACTTCGTGTATTGACTTGTGACGGGCTTCGTGATCTTCTCTTGAAGTGCTTGATGAACTTATCCCGAAAGTCTCCTCTTTAGCGTAGATTTCCTGCGTAAACAACAAACTCCAAAATCGACATGCAAGTGTGAACTTATTACATCGTTAGTATGCCTAGTGGCGGGTTAGTTGCAAATCATAATCGAAACCAATGTATAACAAGTACTCTAGGTTGACGGAAATTCACCGTCAACATCTCCCCCATGCTTAAACCTTGCTCGTCCTCGAGTAAGTAATCCTTGCTTAAAAGGGAAATCAGTGTTGCCTTCCAATGTTGTCCCTGCACTTAGTCATTCATGACGAGGCAAATGGCTCTCTCTTAAGAATTTATTTTTAAAGTTCAAGTTGTGACCGGCTTCTTTTCATTATGGAAGATAGACTAACAATAAAGAACAAGCCACATTTAACACGATGCTCTCAAACTTAAGTGAACTTCAAACCATTACCTTGTCACATGGGAGATTTTCAAAAAGATGCATATCCAACATAAGTGAAAATCTCTTGCAAGAGCTCATGGAACACTCATCTCATCAAGTCACTCAAGCCTATACTAGATTATTTTCAACCTACTCTACTCATATGTGATAGTGAAAGGCTTATGTGGAGCTTGGAAGGTTAAAAACAATCCTAGCAAAACATATATCCGAAATATTGTCAAATTAAGAGAGAGATCTATTGGAATTACCGAGACTCGTCAAAAAGGCCATGGAAAATAAATGTTGGAAAGAGAGAGGGATGAAACACACACATTTAGATAAGTGGACATGTGCAAGTGGCAAATGGATGATCCCGAGGCACGAGTGAAGTCCTCGTTATCGGATTGCACATGGTTGGAAGATTTGAGTATGGATTTATCATCAAGGCACTTGAGAACTTATGAAGCAAAAAGAACCGAGGAGCATCTTTATTTTTTTTCTTTATTTTATTTCCTTCTCATTTTCACTCTTTCTTTTTTTCACTTTATTCTTCCTATTTTTCTTACTTTTCTTTTATTCTTATCATATTTTTTTCATGTTTCATTTTTATTCTTTTTTTCTTTTGCTCCTCAAAACTTTTTGCAACATAATACTTACATAGCATTTGTGTCAGAGAATGACTCCTCCCCCATGCTTGAACGATGCTCGTCCTCGAGCATAAAAGAGAGGGGGAAATGACTGCTAAAGTAAGTATAAATTCCATAATTTTGCGGAATATTTGAATCTCCATCGAGAATTTTACTCCATACTCAAATTGGGTTGTGGACAAGGAGGTAATCACAAAAAGATGTTTTTGGTTTAGGGTGGATGCCCAGCGAAGTTTGTGAAATTTTCGATGTGAAAACCCACAATGCATGGACAAAAAGGCTAGCATGAAAAAGTTACACAAAGGAATGACCAGCTTCTTAGTCTCGAACCATAGAAATCAATCCTAATCCAACTCATCAAAATATATGTTTGCAATCTACGGGTTTTGTTATCATAAAACATATATGTATATGGCTTTGGTAGGTAGAACTTTGCAAGAGCATCACAAATATGTAGATAGCATAAAAGTTAAGTTTTCATAAAAACAACAAGTTATCCGGCTATCCATAAACTTAAATCAAAGAGCAAAGATATGTATGTGGGTCTAGAGCATAGTCATTTCACCTCCACAAATAAAAGAGCCGGTATTTAAATTAATTTCAGATCATATTATAGGGAGCAATTATCCACGACATGTATAACTTCATGTAGGTAAAACAAAGCGGCAACTTTCATCATCTTTCCGTAAGCATAGGCAATGTAGAACATCGAGGTGAACACATGGTCATGCTTATCTATTGAAAGTAAAAAGAAACCTAGGTTGTCCTCCTAGTAGCCATGTTATTGTTTGAAGAGAAAAACAAAAGGTTGCACCTAGTTGAGTTTGAAGGCATACTTACAAGCATTTGTGTTTGGAAAAGAGAAGGTCCATGGAGATGTTACCATCCTTTGTAATTCTTCATTGCCTTCTTCCGACATCTCATGTATCGTTGTGGCTTTTGCTTTTGTCTTGATTTATTAATGCTCCTAAACTTCTGAATTTGATCTTGTATGCTTAATGGAGTCATTGGTCACCCTTCTCTTCAATGTTGTCATCACCATCTCCTCTTTCTTGTTCTCATCATCTCCTTGCTGTCTCTTTTTTCATGGATTTCCCCCTCTGTCCAGAACAGTACATATATCGAAATATAGCTCTATTGAAAAGTTTATGAAATTACCTTTCCAACGTGTGGTCATTCATCGAAAACGGAGTTCAAACAAGGGAGCTATGTCCGTTTTACTTCAGCTCTGCGTGCTGTCCAAAACTGATTTCAGGACGTGTTGCACTCGGTGATTCGGGCATAACCGCTTGTAGGAACCTCCGATTGTCTTGATTCTTGATTTGTTGGAATCGTAACTTCATGGGGCTTCTAAATATCCAAAAATATCCAGTGTTTTCCCTTCGAGACCATGCAGAATTTTGATGAGATTGGTGGCTTCTTGCGCATTGATCCGGAGATGTTAACGATCTTTATCATTCTATCTTCTAGAGTGTCATGTTGCACTTCCGTGTTGAAGATTCAGGGTCTCCCCCATGCTTAGCATTTTGCTAGTCATGGAAGAAGAAGACAAAGCACTTCTTAGCCATCCTTCAATTTCCTTGTAGTGAGAGTCTTTATCTTGCCTGTAAGACGTTTTAAACGCACATTCTACCCCCAAGGTGACGGTTGGGAATAGAAAGAATTGCCAACAATCCAACAATGTCTCCTAAGATTCTTAACTTGTGGCATAATTAGTCTAACGAGGAATAAAAACCTAATGAGTGTACGTGGTGCAAGGTGTGTATGCACATGATAGGAAAGCATATAAACAAAGACAATGTTTTCACCTAGTTCTAAACACCATGTTTACAACTAGGTTGCCGAATTTCTCCATAGCCATAAAGGTTTATATATCAAGGGTTAAAACACCATGTCTATCCCTAAATCAATAACTCTTATAGCACAAGAAAAATTAAGCGCATAGCAAAGCTTATAAACTGACCAAAGCAACATGAAAACATATGAAAAGCTAGCTAGGTTTATCGAACTCAACGATGATGGTCCGCAATCTTGTTTAAACACCACGTTTACACAAGATCACAAAAGGAAAATACTCATAATGCCTTATGAAGTATTAACATGGAAAAAGAAGCATACATCATTAAGTATATAAAACAACCAAGCCAACTATGTGCAAAACATGTATACACAAAGAAACATCACGAGGACAACAAAATGCAATGCATGCAAATAAATAAATATGAGCATGAACATGATGGTGGTTCTAAAAAGGAAATCTAAACTTAGATTAATAACCACAAGTTGATCATCATAAGATAGTGCCATTCTTTATTCACTCTAAGAAAGGAATAAAAACATAAAGAAACGGGTTGCCTCCCGAAAAGCGCTTCATTTAAAGTCATAGAGCTCGACTTTCTCACATACCTTCTTTTCGTTGCATAGCCATGGCCCTTCATGCAAGAAGAAAAGGTACCAATGCAGCTTTAATTTACTTCCCATGTTGTGCTTGATTACTTATAGAAGACTTGCCCAAAGCATCCTTTTGTTTCATCGTTATCTCCTTCTCTATCATCCTTCGGTGCTGCCTTCACTCTATTATTTTTTTTAATGTCCAGAACAGAGAGTATACTCAATCTCTACTCCATTGCACAGTGCACAAAATTTCCTTTCCAACGAGTCTTCATTTGCTCAAATCGGACTCCGGACAAGAGAGTTACGTCCGTTTTACTTCGGCGATGAAATCTGTCCTGAAATTTCAGAACGCGCAACGCTCAATGTTTTCTCCATAACTCCTTGCACGGGTCTTCAAACTTGTTGGTTCTTGATGCGTTGGAATGGTAATTTGATGGAGCTTCTGAATATCTCATTTTCTTCATTTTTACACCTCTGAACAAGCTCTCAAATTGATGAAGACAGCAGCATCCATCGCGGGATTCGGAGAGGTTGATGATTTATCTTGCAACTCTTTTAGGCATGACTTCTTTTTTTCATTATTCAAGCCTTGTCTACATGGTTAGTGAAAATCGGGCCTTTCCCGACATATGATTCTTTAAGGTCATTAGCTTGACCAAGTGCAAAGCATGATCGAGATTTACAAAACTTATTGTAAACATATGCGTCCATAATTAACACCACATGTGAATTGTAGCAACAAGTAAAGGTGTAAATAAAAGAAGCATATGTTTCATGCATGACACTTAGCTCATCATTAGGCAAAGGTTGTTTATGTGTGAGATTAATTGGATCAAAAATAAATGTTTCCTCTTTTTCATTCTCAAGAAAATCTAGCCTATCAACATGATCACTATTGGAACAAGGCATAGACATTAAACTATCATTCATACTATTGGTTGAGCATGAGTATTTGAATTTATCAATATCAATACCAATAATATCTTGAGATTTCAGTGCGTACCTTGGCCTTAGAGCTTTTTCAACAAGAGTGATATTTGGTTCATCTAGCGGTATTGAGGGCGAATCGATCTCAACAAGTGTAGTTGCCTCTTCATCACCATCTTGCAATTTCTTCAACTCATCATGTGGAACATGTAATCCTTCAACTATGTACGCATTCATCTCTTTGAAGTCTTCTTTATCAACCATATCTTCATCTTCAAAGACTTGTATGTTGCTTTCTTTATCTTCCATGTACCACATGTCGTCAAGATCGCTCATTGTTGATTCACTCTTTCCTTCATCCTTGAGTACTTCCATGTCTTGATTTGCTAGTGTGTAGGCTTCAATAGCACACAAGCTATCATCTAGCTTGAGTCCTATATCCTCCCATTTATCCTTTGAGTCACTAGGCTCATCGCGGTTGTACTCTTCTCTTCCTTCATCATAAATCTTTGAGTTGTCAAACCGGTCGATCCATCCTTCATCTCCTTCTTCTCTTTCTTCTTCAAACATCTTTTGGATCGACTCTCCACTCATCTCTTGATCAAATATATCTTCAACTAGTTTGGCAACGTGTCGGCGTTCCTCCTTCCTTCGGTAGTTGATTAGTGGGGCGAAATCAACTTGAACCCAACCGGATTGCTTGAACTCCGCCAATGGTCTAGCATTCCACATACTTCGGCCTACATTCATGTTAGTTTCAACATTTTTAACATCCGAAATGACTTCACTTACCTTGGAAAGTAGATCTTCACTTTCTTGTATGGTCGATTCATCTTCCTTGACCTTCGGTTCATCTTTTTCAGAAATTTCAGCAAGCACCTTGGGCTTGATTTTGTCATTTTGCTCCTTTCGACAACATCTTTGCCAATCTCGTATTGTTCTTTGTCCATTGCTTATCCTTTGTAAGATTTGTGCGGCTTCACTAATTGTTTTATCCATTATATCACCGCCTGCACACATGCTTACAAAACGAGACGAGTTAGGGGTTAGTGAAAAATAAAAGGTATGCAACATCAAGTCACCGGAAAATCCCAAGTTCGGGCCTCTCTCAAGTAGTTCATTAAAACGGTCCCATGCTTCATCAATTCCTTCATCCTCTCCTTGCTTGAAATTGAGCACTTGCCTCCTTAAGTCTTGGACCTTGCTTATGGGAAAGAACTTCAAAAGAAACTTCTTCACTAGCTCATCCCAATTTCCTTTTACTTCAACGGACGCAAGTGTGTACCATCTTCGCGCTTCATCTTCGAGAGAGAATGGAAAAAGATTCCACTTGAACCAAGCGGCCGGAACTCCTTTTTGTTGCACCGTGTTGCATAACATCGTGAATTCCTTAATGTGTCTATATGGGTTGTCATCCTCCAATCCTCTAAATGGTTTTGTCGCCACTAACTTGATGATTCCAGGCTTCACTTCGTAGTGGGTTGTAGCAAGCATCAAATCTGATTTTTGCATCTCAATGTCTTCCATTGACGGCATTGCTAGCTCCCTTAGCGACATCTCTTCGTCTTCCAATGGTGAGGTGAACAAATCCATCTAGGCACAAGTAAAGTAGAAAGAAAAACAAAAAAGATTTTTTTTTTTTTTTTTTTAGAAAATAAGGGTTAGGTGTTAGTAATCAACAAAATTAATACTAGATTAAACGTAGCAAGCGGCTTGCTCCCCGGCAACGGCGCCAGAAAAAGGGGCTTGTTGACGGATAAAAGACGTATCCCTCTACGATCCGCAAGCGTACGGACCCCACACCTTTTTCACCACGGGATTCCCAAGGTTCTTGTCAATCCGCGGAGCAAGGGGATTACTAGCGCTTAACCAAGCACTAATCTAGTTGAATGGAAAACCTTTGAAAGAGTATTAATCTAAAGGTAAAACAATCTAACCTAAGTTAATCTAAGTTAAGTTGATCAAACAAATATAGGGTTAAACTATATGGTAAAGGGGTGAACACAAGAGAGTGAGCAAGAAAGATAAGCGTTCCCTCCCTAGGATCTAGGATAACATGGTATGCATCTACTACACGAAAGCGGTAAACCAATCTACCGGGGGTTGTGACCACGGTTTCGCCCTTTCCCTCCTCTCGTCATCGTCACTACGCGAAGGTATTCGTGACTAGACCTATGATGGACACGGTATGTTGATGGAATCTATGGGAGTAGCGGATATCATACGCCCGAAAAATATGGTAGCTAACCTTAATCATCAAAGCATCATCAACATGAAAACAATAGATTGAAACCACAAATCGAGTAGCGATCACATAGCATGTATCCATCTAATCCTAGGGATGAACGGAGACATTACCCCATCATCTTACACGGATTGAAGCACATAGGGGTGATGGAGACTCCGGAGAACGTCGTCGATGAAGATGGCGGCGATGGAGCTTGGGAACACCCCTAGGCCAGCGGCTTGGAGACCTCCTCTTGCTTCCTTCTCTCCGCCGGCGTTGATCCTTGCGACGAGCTCATCTAACTCTCTCCCTCATCTTGCGGCGGCGGTTTTCTGGTGATTGGCGTCGGTAGGATGATTTGTTCGATGGGTCACCACCTTGGGGCGCCTAGGGGGGTTGTATTTATGTCCTTGAGGTGCCTTTGGGCGTGCTCCACCTTGCCTTGCACGAAATCCTCCTTGGGAGAGAAGCAAACTTGGTTTCTATAAAATCAGCCAGATTTTCCTGATTCGCAGTCCTTCCTTGCCAGGGCCATATCTCCCACGTACGAATTCCAAATAATGCAAATTCGGTGTCCAGGTTGTGTGGCACGAAATTATCTTCAACTTTGGTATTCATTTCTTTCCTTAAAAACGAAGATAAGATCTCCAAATCGGCCTTGGAAGATAATCTGTTCTGATTTCGGACTGACTGCGCAGCAGGGATTTCGGGGGCTATATCTCCTAGCTCCCTTATCCGAATTGGGCCTTCCACATGTCCAAATCGAAGGTATCGTCGAGGCCCACAACTTTGGTAGTCAAACTTTTGCCATTAAAGACCGTTTAAGTCTCCGAATCTGTACCGAAAGATCATGCTGTCCCGAGTCATGAGAATATCTCTTGGGCTGAGTTGATCTCGTTGGTAAACATCCAAGTCCCCGGAGTTTTGCGTGTTGATGCTTCGGTCCTTGGGTTGTTTGGAGTCTTGTTCACTTCGTGTATTAACTTGTGACGGGCTTCGTGATCTTCTCTTGAAGTGCTTGATGAACTTATCCCGAAAGTCTCCTCTTTAGCGTAGATTTCCTGCGTAAACAACAAACTCCAAAATCGACATGCAAGTGTGAACTTATTACATCGTTAGTATGCCTAGTGGCGGGTTAGTTGCAAATCATAATCGAAACCAATGTATAACAAGTACTCTAGGTTGACGGAAATTCACCGTCAACAGTAGCCGTGTAGGCTGGATCGTAGATCCGTAGGTAGCCGCGCAGGCTGGATCTTGGAGTGTGGTCTCTTGGTAGGCTTAGCACGTCGCTAGAGTCCTTGACGCTCGTCGCAGCCCATGGTCCGTAGGTAGCCGCACGGGCTGGACCCTGGAGAAGAGTAGTCCGGAGACTGGAGCCAGGACCTGGAGGGTCGCTTGCGGTGAGGGGTGTTGGTGTAGTCGCTTGGACTTGAACCCCGGAGTAGTCGTGTAGACTAGGCGTAGAATCGACAGAGTTGGTCGATGTTCCACGAGTTGTTGACGTCTTCGCCTTCAAGTGTTTGGAGGCGATAGGAGCCCGGCCCGGTCACCTTAGCCACGGTGAAGGGGCCTTCCCGTGGGGGAGCCGAGCTTGTGAAGTCCTTCCGTGTTCGGATACGGCGGAGGACAAGATCTCCAACGTTGAAGGAGCGTTCCTTGACGTTGCGATCATGGTAGCGTCGGATACCCTCCGGAGTACCTTGCCGATTGGACGAGGGCGGCGCGGCCGAGCTTCTTCGAGGTCGTCGATGTCAACTCGTCCGTCGTCTTCCGAGACGCCTTCGTCGTAGTGCTCCACCGCCGGCGAGTTCCATATGACGTCGGCGAGGGAGGATGGCTTCGCAGCCGTAGACCGCAAGTAGGGGGGATTGCCCCGTTGGCTTGGATGGTTGAGTCCGCGCCCCCAGAGTGCGTTGGGTAGTTCCTTGATCCACTTGCCCCCTTTGGAGTTGGCAGCGTCGTGTAGCCGCTTCTTGAGGGCGTCGAGCACCATCCCATTGGCGCGCTCGACTTGTCCGTTGGCCCGTGGATGGGCGACTGAGACGTATCTGACGTCGATCCCGCCGTTCTCGCGGTACTCCCGGCAACCGGTGGTTGTTGAAGTTGGATCCCGTGTCCGTGATGATGCGGTGGGGTAGCCCATAGCGGTGTACGAGTTCATCCGGAAGTCGAGTACTCGTCGCCCTTGGGGCATGTGACCGGCTTGACCTCGATCCACTTGGTGAACTTGTCGATAGCCGCGCAGCACCCTCGTTGAATCCTCCCGGGAGCGGTTGGCGGTGGCCCAATCATGTCGAGCCCCCGGCGAGGCAAAGGGCCGGGTTGGCGGTATGGTGACTAGATTGTAGGCCGGGACATGTTGTCGCTTGGCGAGAGCATCGACATCCTTGGCACCTTCGACGAGTTCTTCGGCGTCGCCCGGTGGCCGTGGGCCGCAGAAAGCTCGCCGGAAGGCCTTGCCGACCGGCCGTGCGTGAATACGCGTGGTTTCCGCGGACGCCCTTGTGGATCTCCTCCAAGATGTCCTTGCCTTCTTCGCGAGGGACGCACTTCATGAGTACTCCAGAAGATGCGCCCCACTTGTAAAGCTTGTCTCCGACGAGGACGTAGGACTTGGCGCGGCGGACGAGTTGTTCGGCCGCGTTCTTGTCGGAGGGGACCTTCTGCTCGCTGAGGTAGTCGATGAAGGGTTGCCTCCAGTCCACGTCGATCATCATGACCTCCTGCCCAGCTGGTAGATGGGCTGGGATAGTGGTCGGTGGCACCGGCTCCGGGATGGATGGCGCGTGAAGCTCATGGACGAAGACGCCCGCGGGTACTTGAGCGCGGGTGGATCCGAGCTTCGAGAGGATGTCCGCTGCAATGTTGTTGTCGCGGACGATGTGATGGAACTCGAGACCATAGAATTTGTTCTCGAGCTTGCGGACTTCTAGGCAGTAGGCGTCCATGTTCTCCTTGTTGCGGTCCCAGGACTTGTTGACTTGGTTGATGACCACTGCGGAGTCGCCGTAGACTAGTAGCCGCTTGATGCCAAGTGAAGCTGCGAGGCGGAGCCCATGTAGGAGAGCTTCATACTCAGCTTCGTTGTTTGAGACCTTCCGGAAGATCGCGGGACGTACTTGAGTTGTTCGCCCGTTGGAGAGATCGGGGAGTACCCCTGCGCCTGCGCCCTCGAGGTTGAGTGAGCCATCAAAGTACATCACCCAATGCTCTGGTCGCACGGTGGGAGTAGGTAGCTGGTTCTCCCGCCACTCTGCCATGAAGTCGACTAGTGCCTGCGATTTGATGGCCGTGCGTGGCTTGAAGTCGATGGTAAGGGCGCCGAGCTCGACAGCCCACTTGGAGATTCTTCCAGTGGCGTCTTGGTTCCTCAAGATGTCGCCGAGCGGGTAGTCGGTGATGACGGAGACTGAGTACTCCTGGAAGTAGTGTCGTAGCTTCCGCGAGGTGATGAGTAGAGCGTACAGGAGCTTCTGCACGGGCTGGTAGCGAGCCTTGGACTCTGATAGAACCTCGCTGACGAAGTAGACTGGGCGCTGGACCGGGTAGGCGTGGCCGTCTTCTTGCCGCTCGACAACGATGGCAGTACTGACCACGTGAGTAGTCGCAGCTAGGTAGAGCAGTAGTTGCTCGCCCTTGTGAGGAGCTGTGAGGATTGGAGGCTTTGACAGGAAGTCCTTGAGCTGGGCAAGGGCTTGATCCGCCTCTGGAGTCCACACGAACTTCTCGTGGTGCTTGAGTAGTTTGAAGAAGGGGAGGCCCCGTTCTCCTAGCCTCGAGATGAATCGTTCAATGCCGCCATGCACCCCGTCGGCTTCGGACGTCTTTGATGCTCGTGGGAGCTTTCATGTCGGTGATGGCGGAGATCTTCTCGGGGTTGGCTTCGATGCCGCGGGCGATGATGAAGCCGAGTAGTTTGCCCGAAGGGACGCCGAAGACGCACTTGTTCGGGTTGAGCTTCCAGCGGTACTCGCGTAGCGATGCGAAGGTCTCTTCAAGGTCGTCGATGAGGGTACTGGAGTCCCTGGTTTTGACAACCACGTCATCCACGTAAGCCTCGATGTTCTTGTTGAGTTGCCGCTTGAAGCAGGCCTGGATGGCCCGTTGATAGGTAGCGCCGGCGTTCTTCAACCCGAATGACATGGTCGTGTAGCAGTACGCGCCAAACGGGGTGATGAACGCGGTCTTTTCCTGGTCCTCCTCTTTGATTGCGATCTGGTGATACTCGGAGTAGCAGTCGAGGAAGCAGAGCAGGTCGCAGCCCGCCGTGGAGTCGATGACTTGATCAATCCGCGGCAACCCGAAGGGGTCCTTGGGGCAGTGCTTGTTGAGGTCGGTGTAGTCGACGCACATCCTCCACTCGTTCGAGTTCTTCTTGCGGACGAGGACAGGGTTGGCAAGCCACTCAGGATGGAAGACTTCTCTAATGAAGCCGGCTGCGAGTAGCTTGGCGAGCTCCTTCTTGATGGCATCCCGTCTGTCGTCGGCAAAGCGTCGGAGGTGTTGTCGCTTAGGGGTGGCCTTTGGGTCGACGTTAAGGCAGTGCTCAATCAGCTCCCTGGGCACTCCGGCATGTCCGTCGGCTTCCACGCGAAGATGTCGCGGTTAGCCCGAAGGAAGTCGATGAGCGCGTCTTCCTATTTGGGGTCGAGGCCGGCCCCGATGGTGGTGGTCTTGCTTCGGGGTCGCGCTCGTTCCGAGGTCGACCGTCCCGACGAGTACCTCCTCGGGTGGGCGAGGCTTGTTGGCGCTGTCAGACTTCTCTGGGATGTCGAGTTCGCTCGTGGCAAGCTTCTTCGACGCGGCGTAGACCTCCATCATCGCGTTGGGTACTTGGTTCGTGGAAGCGATCACCACGGCCCCTGTATCGCAGTCGTGGGAGATCTTCAAGTCCCCTTGGAGGGAGAGTACACCGGCTGGACTTGGCATCTTGAGTACCAAGTAGGTGTAGTGGGGCACCGCCATGAACTTGGCGATGGCCGGCCTGCCGAGGATGGCGTGGTAAGAGGTCTCGAAATCCGCGACCTCGAACTTGATGTACTCGGTGCGGTAGTTGTCTCGAGACGCCCCGAAGGTAACTGGCAGTACCACTGAGCCCAGTGGGATAGCCGCGTTGCCTGGGACGATGCCGTAGAAGGGCGTGCTGCTCTTGGTGAGCATGGGGGTGATGTCGAGCTTCATTTTCTTCAAGGTTTTGGTGAAGAGAACGTTGAGCCCGCTCCCACCGTCGATGAGCACCTTGTTGAGCTTGGAGCCTGCCACCGTTGGCTTCAGGACGAGGGGGAACCGTCCTGGTTCGGAGAAGTTGGTCCATTGATCCGCGCGGGAAAAGGTGATGGGTACCTCCGACCACCCCGAGAGAGGGGTCGGAACCGGCGTCTCAATGGACATCACTTCACGACGGGTAGCCTCTCGCTCCCGCCTATCGGGCGGTCCACCGAAGAGGACGTTGACGGTCTTCTCGGGTTCTTGGAAGTCGTCGTTGTCGCCGTCCTTCTTCTTGCCCTTTTGGTCGTGAGGGTGCGGTGGCTCCGGCGTATCCTTGAGTGCATGCCCGAGCCGGTAGCACTTGCTCGGTAGTGTGGTTGCCGTTTGGATGCCACGGGCACTTCTCCTTTAGCGGGTCTTTGAACCCGCCGTAGTTCTTCTTCGAGTTCCCTTTCGCAGGCGCCGGATAGCCGCGACGGTGTTGTCCGGCTTGCGCTTGCGGTTGGGACCCGAGTAGTTACCGTTGTTGTTGTTGTTGTTGTTGCCGTTGCGGCCGCCTTGGTTTGCATTGCTGCCGCCCGCCGCCGCCCCCGGTTCTCGCTTGGACTTGCCGCGGATGGCGTCGTACTTGGCGTTGGCCTTGTCCTCTTCATCCGCCCAGGACGTGATCATGTCCTTGAGGTGGGGGATGGACCTGGGGCGGCGACGACCGAAGCCCTCGAAGGTGCGGCGATGGTAGAGGCCGTCCTGGAAGAGGTCGATGAACTCCTTGTCGGTGACGTCGACGACGGTAGCGCGCTTGTCGAAAAAGCGGCGCATGTACTTGCGGAGGGTCTCGCCCTCGTTCCTCGCTTGATCATGGCCGGTGTCCATGCGAGTACCCGAACGGCCCATGGCGCCCGCGAAGTTGCTAGTGAACCGCTCCTTCGACTGGTCCCACTTGTCGATCGAGTGCTTGTCCGGCGACTCGAGCCATGTGAGTGGTGCTTGGTCCGGACGTAAGGGGAAGTAGAGGCATTTGGTGTCGCCGTTGCCGCCGCCGTTCTCGATGGAGAGGGCGTAGCATCGGAGCCACCGGATAGGATCTGCTTCGCGTCGTACTTGGTGATCCCCAAAGGTTTGAACTTGTCGAGGAGGAGCAAGGTTGCGAAGTCGAGGTGAGAAGGCGGGGAAGCCGTCGCCCTCGGCGGCGGTGGTCGACTTCTTCCGCCGCAGCCTCCTCAATCTTCCTCGCGGGCGTCGTACCCGCCGTGCGAGGCGCCGCAGGCGTGGTCGTTCGCGTGGCCTCGGCCGCCGCGACCGCCGCCGCCTCCGGCCTTTCTTGTTGGCCCCGTGGTTGGAGTCGCCGCCGCCGCCGCCGCCGCCATCGTGTCGTTGCCACCGCCACCGGCCGGAGCGCGGTGGGGGACAACTTCTCGGTTGCCTTGGTCTTGCGGTGAAGGTCCGCCGGCGTTGGAGCGGCGGCGGTTTGGATCGGCCGGAATGTCGGCTCGAGTACGGTTGGGGCCGCATTGGCGCCGCGACTAGTAGCTTCGTTGTCGCGGGGTTTAGCCGGGAGGAGGTTGACCGACTCGCTTCGTCGACCCGCATGAAGTAAGCGTCTTCAGCGAGCTTGGCGATGACCTCTCCAGCGCGTATGCCCTGAGCCTGGCGTGCGATCGCTGTGATCGACATGAGGCACTGTTCAGGGTTGGTGTGTACTCTGCTCTCGACCGCCTCGAGAGCTTCCGCAAGGTTGCGGATGGGAAGGTTGTCTCTGAGGCGCCGACGTCGTTCGCTGCGCTTCCTGTTGCGTTCGCGTCGGGCGTCCCTGTTGGCAACGGTCTCATCTGCGGGTGCATTAGCAGACAGCTCGTCTGCGGAGATGTCCTCCGTGTATCCGTCCTCGACTGTGCTCGAAGGTCCCGGGGTGTCGCCGGCAGCCATGAAGACTTGGCGATCGGGGGTGCCAAGGCTAGACTCGGAGGGTGCCACCTCAGTTGGTGTGTTGGAGTCAGCCCGGGCTAGCGGTGTTCCCTCCTGGAACGGTAGCGAGTCGATGTACGCGACGTAGCGTGAGTCCTCCTTTGCCAGGTCAGCAGGCTTGCGATCAGGCCAGTAGACGTATCTCCCGGTCGGCGTGGATTTTATAACCAGCCCCGAGGCTGGCCCTGACAAGGGAAGCTCAGTAGGGTCGTCTTCGGACTCGGAGTCCTCAGGGTCCGACCCGAAGTCGAACTCGTAGTCCGGGTTCGAGTAGAACTCGGAGAGAGGGCTGGAGTCCGGAGCATGGTCGGGGGCGGCGTCGGAGTCCGAGTTGTACTCGGGTACGGGCTCCTTGCCGGCCGCGGGCGAAGTGGGAGCCCCCATGCGGGCCCGGGCCGAGGGTGCGCGGGCCACGCGCGGAGCGCCCGCGTGGTGAAGGGGTCGCCCGCGATGGTGGGGGGGCCCGGCTCGCATGCGACGGCCCATGCCGACGTCGGGTTCGAGTTGGAGATGGACTCGAGCTCGAAGTCAGCGTGGTGGTTGGAGAGCGAAATTTCGCCGAACTTGCCGGCGAGTTCGCCCGTGACAACTTCGGGAAGCGTCACAAGGCCGTCTTCGAGCTCGGGCCGCATGATTAGGCGCGCCGGAAGGAGCCCGCGCCATCCGCGGTGCGGACCCGGTGCGCCGAAGACGAAGGTGTCGCCACGGTTGAAGGCGACGGTTGGCTTGAAGTGGACGGAAGCCGTCGAGTTCGCCATGTGATCTCGAGCGAGAGCCCCTACCGCGGCGCGCCGGTGTCGGTGTTTTAGACCGGCAACCTACTACGGGGGAGTACCCGAAGTAGATGATTGTGACTCGCCGAGATCGGTAACTCGAAGGAAGAGACACGTGGCACACAATTTAGACAAAGTTCGGGCCGCGAGGTGCGTAATACCCTACGTCCTGTATGCTGCGTAGCTCTGGATTGATAGGGCACGATTACAAGATGGTGCAATGGTGCGCCGTGAGTTGTATGAGAGGAGATTGGATGAGGGGATCGGTCCATGCCTCGCCTTATATAGTCTGGGAGGCAGGGTTACAAGTCGGAGTAGGGAGAGAGTACTAGTCGAGTACGTCTAGGAGTCCTCTATACAGTGCGGAACATGTACAGCTCCCTAACCGAGTACTACTCCTGTAGTCCTTGTGCTCCACGCCTTCAGGTGCCGTGTAGCGCAAGCCGGGTAGTCCCAGGGGCCCACCGAGTAGTCGGTCCTGGTACCCACCGAGGTAGTGGGCCCAGGGAGGTCCATACGACAGCGACACTTCCTAAAAATGTTGGCACCACTTTCAAAAAATGTTAACGAAAAAATGTTGGTAACACTTCTGAAAAATGTTGATTACAAAAAATGTTGGCAAACTTCCGAAAAAATGTTGGCAACACTTCCAAAAAATGTTGATGAAAAAATGTTGGTAACACTTCCAAAAAATGTTGACGAAATAATGTTGGTAACACTTCCAAAAAATGTTGACGAAAAAATGTAGGTAACACTCTTAAAAATGTTGAAAAAATGTTGGCAACACTCCCGGAAAATATTGACGAAAAAATGTTGACATCATTTCAAAAAATGTTGACGAAAAAATGTTCACAACATTTCCAAAAAATTTTAACGAAAAAATATTTACAACAATTCAAATCAAATAAAAAAAGTCAAAGCACGTGGGTATTTTTGGGGGACTTGAATCTATTAAGTGGGCTGTTTTGGGCCTTCTTGGGTTTTATAGTTCACATCCTTATCCGCCTTCCGCAAGTTATATATGAGCCCCCGTTTCTGAGTGGCACTATTATTCTCTTGCACATCCCAAATCACCTTTTGTCCAACCCAAATCACCAATACAAAATACAGCAGCATCCATCACAGAATATACCAGCACTTCACAAATATCACATAATAGGCTCAAGTTCAACACATTACACAGAGAACATTACTGTTACAGCCATGTCCAAACTAGGTTCACAGTAGCAAACTGTTCCAAAATAAATCTCATGGTGTTCAATTGATTACTGGACACATACTATAATCAAGATCACCTCCAAAATCTGTCCAAAGCAGTTAGAGTTCACTGCTTGACATCCCAAGCTAGTTTAGAACTTACTGTTGTGCATCTGATGATGCTGATTTGCCAACGAAATGACGGAAGAATTCGTGCATCTCATTTATTTGCTGCTTCAACTTCTCATGCTCTTCTTCTACCTTCTTTCTTGCAGCCCTTTCCTCCTCTAACTTGGTCACCACATCATCAACCTGAGCTCGAACTGCTGATGATCCTTCCTTCTCAGCCACTAGTTCAATCTCAAGTTCCTGTACACGTGCATTGGTGCTACTCTTAGATGCTGCAGGCTGGATACCAATGTTTCGAAGAAAAGTAGTTTTTGGCATAACTTGAAGTACGGCTTTGGTAGGGCTCACTGCATCTTTCCCTTCTTGTGGTGTAGCAGTAACTTTTTCCTCCATTTTAACCTGGCAGTAGCAATAAAAGAAGTCAGCTAAATGTACAGTTAGCTGTTTTCTTAAAAAATGTAAATGGTTTCAGGAACAATAGTAACATACAAATATATCTTAGCCTATGAATGATTGACCAAAATCAAGAGTTTAAAGATTTAAATGGTTCCAGACCAATAGCAACATACATAGATATAACAGCCTAAAAATGATGGGGAAAGGAAATGCTGCTAGGAACAGTGAGTAAATAAGCTAGCAGTGGCATGCATACATACACCAGCCTCAATAGCTGAGCATCCACATAAATAACCAACACATAGATGACATATATGTCCATTCATGGCACATAAGCATTCTACCATAAAAGCTGATATATGACTTGGTTCCATTCCACCAAGGCACATAAGCATTATACCATAAAGATATAGATAAGTACTCACAATAGCAATTTTTGCATTCTCATTGAAACTTGTCTTGCTGCTACAGTGTGTTTCCTTAAATACATCAATCGCTGTGGGGGGTGCATCCTTATATTTTTCCTTCTGAAGTTACATCGAAACCACAAACGGATATTACTAACAATTAATAAAGACTAACTGTCCCTAACTGGACACATGTTGAAATCAGCCCACAAATCATATTATTCACCATTGCACTATTTATGGTATCACAAATATAGCAGGGGAAAATCCAGCCTCTCCATACCCAAGGACATGCCCCCCGGTCCTCCCCCCTCCCACCCCCCGTCCGGCGCTCGCCGGCGAACGCCTCCACACCCTCCTCCTCTTCACCGCCGCCACGGAGTCCACCGCAGCGCCCGACCTCGTCTCAAGCTCCAGCTCGCCGCGCGCCTCCCTTCACCTTTGCTTCGGATCGCTTAGCCCCCGCTTGCTCACTCCTTCCCCCCACCCCACCTCGCTCCTGCTCCAGCAAGACTCGCCGGCAGTGCGGCCTGTTGGATCCATCCACCAGCTCTCGCAGTGCGTACCCCAGCAATCCGCTGGATTGCAGGGAGCCGCTAGTCGCCTGACATTGCTTGGCGGCTCGAGGGGCCAAGGCGCTGGGCACACAGGGTGTTCAGCGGAATGCGTAACCCAAGACACTTGCCCCGCTGCTTCCTCTTCAACCGTCGGAGGGCAAAAAGGCTTCAACAATCAAGAAGGAACCTCCGTAAGCGCTGCCCCGCGTTTGGATCGACGCGTCCATAGTAGTCGGCCGCACGCCGGCGTCAACTGGACTCCGACAACCACCGCGACCCTCCGCATTGACTCCACGATGCACCCAGGTACGCAATTTCAAAATCGTATGCTGGAAGATTTCCACTGTGCAATTGTCAGGCCATTGGCCGCCTCTTCCTCCCCCATCGAGCTTTGGATCTCCCAAAGCAACTCTTCGTCTCCTGCTCCCCCTCTTCAGGTCGCTTCCGCTCTTGGTTACTTCTTTTGTAGTCCTCTAGAAAGGTTCGCTGTTCACTCTCCTCTTCCCTTCATCTACCTAACCTCGGTGGCAAACGACATTGTCAAATACCATCTGCTCCGAGTAGGCGTCGCTGCCATCGATGGGATCATCTTCCATATCCATCCTAACCGGGAGTCGGCAGTGGCTGACGTCATCTCCAGCGCTGGCGGGAGCCTCAGGGCCCACAATTTCAAATTTCGAATCCGTGCATCCAGTCTTCTTCGGCCCGTCCGCATCACCGACCAGCCCAAAATGGGGGGCGTTGCAATCGATGGCTCATCTGTTCTCAGGGACTCGTGTCACCATCTCGACGACATTGACGGAGAGAGCGAGGAAACCCCAGTCAAAAAAACAAGTGCGCCTGTGCCTATTCTTTATGACTCTATCCCTCCTCTCTCTTACCTTCACGCCGCCCTCCTTCAGCCTAGGTCGCCACATCCAGCTGCAAATCTGACAACTGATGGCGACTCATGCATTTACTCACCTCCTTCTACTCCTGGTGATTTATACGGGCCTCGACACCTCACCCCGTCCGACGGTTTGCGGCGGACGCGTTTACCGCCCAATGGTAGCCTTGCCACCACAATTTCAGCTATCAGTAGGCATGCAAAAATCGGTCTTACTGACATTTTTCAAGCACGCAAGGGAAACAAGTTCAAGAAAATGTGCTTTCGGTGCTTATCCACGGATCATCTCGATTCTCAGTGCCGTGACCCTATAAAATGCGCCTCTTGCTTGCGTTCTGGTCACATAAGCACCCACTGCAAATCCTACCAGGTGACCCGATCTTCCACTGCAAAACCTACCGTCATGGCCGCCTCTTCCGCCAGTGTTGACGGTGAAAATCCGTCAACCTAGCCATGAGTTTACCTTCGGTGTTGGCTTGACTTTTGTATCTTATTCATTGGTACTAACCCCCGTGGTATAACAAGTTCACTTGTGCATGTCGGTTTTGGAGTTAAGTGTTTACGCAGGGTATTAACGTTGAAAGCAAGACTTCCGAGATAAGTTCATTAAGCACCTCATGACAAGACCTTGAAGCCCGATACAAGTCAAGCAATAAAGTGAACATAACCCCAAGAGCCCAAGGACCAAGCCCGAGAAGATGATAAACTCCGAGGACCGAACCAGAAAAGTGCTGAATCTTGCAAGACAAGGAGTTGAGTCCAATTCGGAGAGAAACCGATGTCAAGGGCCCACATGCAAAAGGGGAGAACATCTAGAAGACGCGGGAAGGAACACCGGGCGAAGAAGGCAGCAAATTGGGTCGAAAAGGGCCCAGGCCGGCCGGCCCAGCCCTTTTCGGGGCCCAATCAGCCTCCCTTTGACCTAATTGCTTCTCAGGCTATAAATAGCCCCCTGACCGAGAGCCGCGCATCATCCAAGTCGTAATCCGCCGCCGAGGAGCAGAGAAGTTTGAGGGACACCATCTCGGAGATGAGGGTCGTTCTAGTTGTCTAGGGTCTCCCTAGCCGACGTGGGAACCTTGCATGGAAGACCACGTCGGAGCTCCGGAGCGAGGATCAAGATCGAGGGAGGGCCCCGGTGGTGATCTTGTTCATGTAATCATTCATGGTGAAGTTTGTAAGTGAATTCGATTTCTAGCGATCAAGTGCCTTCTCGATGATTTTGTTTTCTTCTTGGTTTTGCTTCTTCTACGATCTATACTTAAGATAGATTACATAGGGTGCTCTTGTAGCCGCGGTGGCTAGAGGTGCATACCGGACCGGCCAAGTGATTTCAACTTGTTCTTATCGAACTCGCCCTAGACTACCCGCATGAGTAGGGATACGTTGTGACAGAACGGGGGTTCCGAAAGGCGGGCGTTTTCGGAGTCGGATGGGAAGGCCACGATTTAAAGATGCTTTTAATGAGATTCGCTTTTCTATCTTCATCTATCTTGTTTGGAGCTACAACATAAGCATGATCTAGACTCTCTAGATTGGTTATCTCTTGCTTTCTCTTGTTACCTCTTTAGTAGATTAGATTAGATTCGTTTTCCTTATGATATCTAAGATTAGATGCAATTTGATTCTTCAATAGATAGCTTTACCTTGCTTTACTAGATTGAATCCTTCCGTTGCACATTGTTCCATGGATTCGATACCTTGGGTTCACCACTCGAGGGAAGAAGGGTCCCTTGACTACGACGGGAGACTTGTCCGCTTGCAAGTCTAAACTAACTTTGATACAACTATTAACCGTCAACAAGCCCCTTTTTCTGGCGCCGTTGCCGGGGAACAAGCAATCAAGATCCGATCTAGTATCACTTATTTTTTAGTTTTTCATTTTTTATTTTCTTTTGCATCTCTTAAGTTTGATCATCCTCAAAAGAGAAAAAAATCTATCTAATCTAGTTTTGATTAACCCTAATTTTTCTTTTGTTAGATTTTTGTTTTATTGCTAACCCTAACCGGAGATGGTTGGCTACCTCTCCAAGAAACCCAAACTTTTTTGTGGATGATCCAGGAAAACTTTACAGGCAAAGGTGACGTGCAACACAAGCTAAAGGGTTGGAAACCCTAGATTCAAAAGTCAAACTCGAAGGACCGTCAAAATCTCCAAGGGAATCACCACCTCCAAGTCAAGACGCCGGAAGGCCTTAAAATCAAGAGGAGGATGGAGAAGATGGAGATAGAGAAAGAAGCTCAACACCTAAAGGCTGCCAAGGCAAGATCCACATGCGAGGAGAAGTGTTCATCATGATGAAGATGCTAGAGACGCAAGTGGGACAACTTGTCGGGCGCCCGATGGGTAACAAAGAAGAATATCCGAGACAACTCCAAGGTCCCAAGACGGCGAAGGCTACTCAAACTCATTCGGGAGATATGAAGGATCACACTAAGGAGACCACGAAGATCACGACCGAAGGACCGGAGTTCGAGATGCCGAGCCACAAGGAAGTTGTTGCATCCGTCAAGACCAAAGGACAAAGCCAGCCTGTGAAGACCAAAAAAATTGACTATGCCAAATTGAGTACCCAAGATTGCAACGCCCGCAAAGAGCATTGATCCGAAGTAATCAAGTGAAGAAGTCTAGCCATGGACTATAAACGAAGCGCTAGGCGGGAGGCAACCCGTTTCGTCGAGTCAAGAATAAGCTACCGGGAGGACAACCCAATTCCAGGTTTTTCGAGTCTTTTTAATAATTCAGTTTTGAATTTTACTATGCAAAACCTTAGACTTAGAATGGTTGAATAATATTAGAGACATAATTCTTGGTTGAATATCTTGCTTGATCATAAACCCTTTACATGAACCATCCTATGTTGTTTGCTTCTTTTCCGAGAAACCACAACCAAAATAATTCAGAACCTAACTCAACCCTTCACCCTCATTATGGTTCTGTGGTTGACTTGTTTTTTATGCTAAAAACACACGAGTAGAGCCACGACTTGTATCTAGATGTTATTTAAATTTCAGCATGTGGTAGGACTCGCGTGAACCTAGAATCTTGATTTTTGGTTGATTTAAAAAATCCATACCCTTGGTTTCTCTAAGATTAGAATTTTTCTAAGCCTCACTTAATTTTATTTCATTCAAAATCTCTCTCATATAATCAAAATTAGAACCTAAACCTATGCCCCCATGATCAAGCCGGGAAAAGTTCGCTCTCAACCAATGAAGGCAAACTATACCGGTGAGACCGATATCAACGTAGTCGGAAAATATTTTCGACTTACATTTGTTTTTAATGGTTTAAAAACTTCTCTAAATTTATGCTTGAGCTTTTGCATGGCTCTGAAAAATATTTTTAAATTTCGAAATTAGAGGAGTGCTTAGCCTTAAACACACTTAAAGGGAGGCAATCTAGTTAACCTAACCATACATGCACCATGATACATTACGGGATGCCCCTCCAACATCTTTTATCAAACCACATGCAAAGTACAAGCATGGGGGGCAGCCAAGGCCTTGTTTTGTAGGAATATCATGGATGCATGTGAGGCAAGGGAGTATGGAAGTGAATCAAGCGAAAACATCAAGTGGAAGGAGCAATAATGCAAGCGAAGGAGTGGACGGGAACGTTTGGAAGGTGTACGCGGTCACGAAGCAACATGCACTAGAGAAGAACCGAGCCAAGAGGAGGAGAGAGGTAAGTCTTTCATCCAACTCTTTGTTCGTGTGCTCTAGTTTGTAGGCCGGAATCACCTTAGACTTAGCCATCCACCGCGTTTGTTTCGTGCAACAAATCACATCCTTAATCCACTCAAAGTCCAGACTCCAAAATAATATTTGTGTACCTTGTTACCGGGTGAAAACCCCGGATATATATTTGTGAGGGAGAGTGCTGCAATCATGAAGGAAAACTACAAGTCTTTTCACCGAAGAAGAAGGGATCATCGTCGTCTAAGCCATCAACCTCTTCGAGGAGGCACTCGGTTTCCGAGTTTCCTCGGAGTATGGAGGAGAACACGGCACCGCCGAGGAGGAACCACATTCTTCTCCTTGGTGGCATGAGGGCCACACGAAACTCGTTTATTAGGTTTACCAAACTTCAATAACATATGGAGGAGCCGCTCGTCCAACCTCGCCACTTGACACGATCATCCGCTCCACCTCCATACGCTCCGCGGTATTCCGAGGGGTATGTCATCATGACGGAGGAGGAGGAGAAGAAGCTTGCTCGCCTTAAGTAGAGGCTTGTAGTGAACGTCGACATCGACGACCAAGCTCTCCACATATTGGGTTTCACAAGGGACACCGGTGCAATTCTCTAACGGAGTGTCAGCAAACACCCACAAGGAATTCGCCTAGGAAATTTTCATGACCATGGCGCATACCCTTGATGAAGGAGTGTTGAGTCTCTCATTCCATTGGAGGGAGCCCACAAGTGGAGAAGAAGGAAGACACCGTCGGAAGGGTAACCTTGATCAATGATGCTATTTCTAGCACCTTGATGGGGTAATCTCCTTTCATCCATGGGTTGCAATCGATCTTGAGATGTAATCACACTTTGTTGGATTATCTATCTATCATCTTGTGTTGGAAATACTTTGATGCTTAAGGTTAGCTACCATGCCGTAAAGGGAGTAAAGGGCTCAATGCTTCCTTGGATCCATTCAACACAATCCCGATAGATTAGATTGGTTTTCATGTTCAAAACGATTGCATGTTCTAGTATCGTAGACCCATGGGCGAGTGTCCCCTATTTTCAAAAGGGAGCTCCGGAACATGTGGATGTGCATGAAGGCACATGGGAAGGTTTTTGGAGTATGATCACGGGAGGAGACCATCAACGAAGAAATACTATCGGGAACCCCATCATCCAAGTGTGTCACTTTTGTGCTAGTGGATTTTTGGGAGAACAAGAGAGACAAAGATAACCAACACGGAGTTGAATTGGCTTTACTCGGCTTTGATTGCCAAGTGGCCAATAGACCCCACTCACCTATGATCAACCGGTGGTGTTGTTAAGCAACATCGAGTTCGGGAGATATTGGTTCGGGGTGTTGCCTCTCCATATTGGCTACCTCTTTAAAACCGGGTATTACAAGGAACTCGAATCATCTCCTACCCGGGACTTCCCTAGGAATATATGAAGAAAGGAAAATATAAAAGTGAAGATGAGAGAGGAGGCTTCCAAGTTGCCTAGGTGAATTTGCCCCTTCCGGATTGAAGATTAAAACTTTTTCTTGAGGGGAAGAAGATTGGTTAGAGGAAGGACTTCTTGTGCCGGCGAAGAAAAATAAAAGAGAAGGATTATAGGAGAAGGCTTTTCCACGGCCCAAGAAGGAGGTGCACAACAAAATTATGTCCCACCATTGGGAGGAACCCCAGCGCCGCTGAGTTACTACGGTGATGTACCAGTGCAAGCATGGGGGAGTGGTGCAGCCATACCCCCACCATTTTTGCGGTGCCCAACGTAGCCTTTGCGGAGCCATTTGCACACCTTCCTCAACCACAACAAAATGTGGCCACCATTGGAGGATACGCTGCAAGAAACATTCAAATTATTGCAGCCATCCAAACCAATGCAAACTAAATGGGTGAAGGAGATGCAAACATCGCTTATGAGCTTTGACACCTTCACCTAGCACCGTCAGACAATTCATAGGAGGAGTGGTGCATTCCTATTACAAGTAAGGGTACAACAACCAAGACTATCAATATCAACCACCGGCGGAAGATTAGAGAGAGGAGGAGCTTTAGTTATCTTTCCTTTACCCCTTTTCTTTAATTTTCAGCTTGGATGTGCCTATGTTTGCGTAGTATTTTCAGCTTTGCTTTAATTTTTAGTTTTTACTTTAATTTTCAGCATGTGTGTTAGTTTTTATTTTCATCATGAATAATGTCACCACCTAGTTTTTACCATTAGTAAAGTTAGAAAGTTTGTGCCATAATGATATATGATTATAATTACCGCTTTGTTTATCTTTGTAATTGATTTATGCATGTTTAACCTAGTGCTCTCTTAAAAATACAAATCTGAAATTATTTAAATGCTAGCTTAATCTTCAGCGGAGGTTATGATTAAAATAAAGACCCATAGTGTTTTATGTGCTCTCAAGTTATGAATAGATTGAAGATGTCTTTTATGCTCAAAAATATCGCTAACCTTGTCATAAATATCACTTGTGTGTTGCTCAACCTATCCAGAGCCTTATATATATTTGAGTGCATAAACTTTAGTGTACAAGATTTATTTTTGAGTGAGTTATTGCAGGCCATGATTTCTCTGGCCCGAGACTAAGAAGCTGGTCATTCCGTTTTTGCGTATCTATCTTTTTGCTAGCCTTTTATCCGTGCATTGTGTATCCCCGCATTGGAGATCTCACAAACTTCGCCGGATATCCACCCTTAAAACCAAATACCATCTTTTGTGTTTACCTCCTTGACCACAACCTATCGTTGAGAATGGATCATCAATTCAAGGAAGATCGCAAGACGATGCCAACATTGAAGATTTCAAGTATCTCTCCAAGGAAAAATATTTTCGGTACCTACCTTATTTTTCGCCTCTTTGCTCGAGGACGAGCAACGTCTAAGCATGGGGGAGGAGGTAGGTACGGTGCAGTTTTAGAGTTCAAAGGGGAGTATTTTAAAAAAAATGATGAATGAAAAAAAATTTAAGGTGATGTACGTGACTTCCAAGGTGAAGGTCTCACAAGAAATATATATATATATATATATAATGAAAGAAAGAACGAAAAGAATGAGAAATATGAGAAAGAGAAAAAAATATATGAGTATGCGTAAAGTGAACTCCCCGGTTCTCTAAGAGTGCATTCAAGGCTTCGAGTTTAAAAGATCCATTCTCTTTTTCCAACCATGTGCAATCCGATAACGAGGACTTCCTTTGTGCCTCGGGATCACTCTTTGCCATTTGCACATGTCCACTCATCTAAAGTGTGTGTATTTTTTCTTTCCCCTCCTTGATTTAACATTATTTTCCAATGACCTTTTTGACGAGTCTCGGTAAGACCATGAGAAGCTTGTCTTGTTTTGACAACACCTCATTCATAAAATCTTGTTAGGACTAAACTTTCCCAAAGCTCCATATAAAGCCTACCACACATATATGTTATGAGAGGGAAAGGAGTAGAATATATAGGCTTGAGAGACAAGTGAGATGAGAGTTCATGAGCAACATGCAAGGTGATTTAAATTTGTGAACTTGGTTTAGCTCTTTTCTTTATCTCGTTCTTTATTTCAAAAATTCTGAGATCTATTTAAACTTTGTGAGCATGTTAATACTTGTGGGATGAGCTTAATAAGAATCTACCCTCCGTAGAGGTGAAGGCTAGTACATTATGGAACTTTAATGAATTAAAATTTTGAGAACATTATGTTTTCTCATGTGTGATCAAGTGCAAGGTTTAAACATTGTTTGGCAATGATGATATCCATCGAAGGCTTACTCGAGGACGAGAAAGGTTTAAGCATGGGGGAGATGTTGACGGTGAAAATCCGTCAACCTACATGAGTTTACCTTCGGTGTTGGCTTGACTTTTGTATCTTATTCATTGGTACTAACCCCCGTGGTATAACAAGTTCACTTGTGCATGTCAGTTTTGGAGTTAAGTGTTTACGCAGGGTTTTAACGTTGAAAGCAAGACTTCCGGGATAAGTTCATTAAGCACCTCATGACAAGACCTTGAAGCCCGATACAAGTCAAGCAATGAAGTGAACATAACCCCAAGAGCCCAAGGACCAAGCCCGAGAAGATGATAAACTCCGAGGACCGAACCAGAAAAGTGCTGAATCTTGCAAGACAAGGAGTTGAGTCCAATTCGGAGAGAAACCGACGTCAAGGGCCCACATGCAAAAGGGGAGAACATCTAGAAGACGCGGGAAGGAACACGGGCGAAGCGGGCAGCAAATTGGGCTGAAAAGGGCCCAGGCCGGTCGGCCCAGGCCGGCCGCCCGGCCCTTTTCGGGGCCCAATCGGCCTCCCCTTTGACCTAATTGCTTCTCAGGCTATAAATAGCCCCCTGACCGAGAGCCACGCATCATCCAAGTCGTAATCCGCCGCCGAGGAGCAAGAGAAGCTTGAGGGACACCATCTCGGAGATGAGGGTCATGCTAGTTGTCTAGGGTCTCCCTAGCCGACGTGGGAACCTTGCATGGAAGACCACGTCGGAGCTCGGAGCGAGGATCAAGATCGAGGGAGGGCCCGGTGGTGATCTTGTTCATGTAATCATTCATGGTGAAGTTTGTAAGTGAATTCGATTTCTAGCGATCAAGTGCCTTCTCGATGATTTTGTTTTCTTCTTGGTTTTGCTTCTTCTACGATCTATACTTAAGATAGATTACATAGGGTGCTCTTGTAGCCGCGGTGGCTAGAGGTGCATACCGGATCGGCCAAGTGATTTCAACTTGTTCTTATCGAACTCGCCCTAGACTACCCGCATGAGTAGGGATACGTTGTGACAGAACGGGGGTTCCGAAAGGCGGGCGTTTTCGGAGTCGGATGGGAAGGCCACGATTTAAAGATGCTTTTAATGAGATTCGCTTTTCTATCTTCATCTATCTTGTTTGGAGCTACAACATAAGCATGATCTAGACTCTCTAGATTGGTTATCTCTTGCTTTCTCTTGTTACCTCTTTAGTAGATTAGATTAGATTCGTTTTCCTTATGATATCTAAGATTAGATGCAATTTGATTCTTCAATAGATAGCTTTACCTTGCTTTACTAGATTGAATCCTTGCGTTGCACATTGTTCCACGGATTCGATACCTTGGGTTCACCACTCGAGGGAAGAAGGGTCCCTTGACTACGACGGGAGACTTGTCCGCTTGCAAGTCTAAACAAACTTTGATACAACTATTAACCGTCAACAGCCAGCCACGCTCCGACCTTACCTCGGGCTCCACCTTCCAGTCCGCACAACGAAGCCCCCCCCCCCCCCCCGTACTCGGTGTTCCATGGCCGAGGCGCATGTTTGCAACGGGGACTTCATGGACGCTAGGGCTTTTGCCTACGTCTACCTCCATGATCCCATGCATGTGCCTCACATGTTCATACACCGGACCATGGAGCAGGCATGCGGCGCCCCTGCGTTCCAGCTGGCAGCGTTGGCAAGGGGCGTTGGCCTCATGAGGTTCAACTCCCCTGGGGAGCGTGAGGCAATCATCGCTATGAGCCCTGTCACCTTCGAAGGGAACCTACTCACCATCGAGCGCCATGAGGAGGTGGACAACCGCTTCTACGCCTTCTACAGGGTGTACGCAGAGATAGCGGTGTGGACTACCTGCTGGAGCACTGGGAGGAGGTCTCAGCGCGTGAGGTCCTGTCCGCCCTGGGCAATGTGTGCTGCATTGACCCAACGTACTTTGGCGGTGGCAACTTCACCTCCATCCGTGCTATGCTTCACCTTGATCATCATCGAGACCTATTGACGCAAAATCAGCACCTCGCGCCAAGCACACAGCAAGTCGAACGGAGCTAGCTTAAACACGTGCCGGATCCAAAGCGTGCCAGTCAATTTTCCTGAAACTGACAAAGGAATAAAAATAGTTAGATAAAACATGGAACTTGCCGGGTGGTACTAGACAGTTCCGTATTTACGGCTAGAAAGCCAATTAAAATGACATATAGCTACAACAAGCTATCTGTCAGCAGTTTAAATATCACTCGGGAGCTTTAAAACATGAAAACAGGACATAGCCGAATGGATGACGTAAACATGACAAAGGATCGGTCTTTGTTTAGATAACGTTGCTTGTACATGATCATGACCGATTTTTGGGGATAAATAACAATTAAAACAAATAGGGTAAAAGCATGATTATAAATATGAAGTAAACAAGCATGCATAGGCCAAAAGCACTAGTCTACCGCATGTCTAGGTACTTTCAAACCAGTCAAGCATGATAACAAACAAGTTAATCCACCGCATGATACGACTTATTTGAAACCACACCACCAACCATAAAGAGATTAATCCACCGCATGATACAATCTAAATATAAAAGGCTAAAAGCACGCATTATTTAAAACAAACTTATGAACACGTTTTACTCATGGAAGCATAGCCGAATACAGCTGTACAGCCGATCCGGGATCCGTGGAGAAGGAACAAACATTTGAAAAGATCAAAGCTTGAACCCACAACACGTGACAATCTAGATTGATCTAAATTCGGCTATTGGGAGCACTTGATCCTTTATAATACACAAAGACTTGAAAGCACATCGCATGGATCTTGAGAAGATAAAGCCGAAACCAATCGATCTAGATTGGGAAAAAAGGTGTTACATGAATTTAAACATAAAGTAAAATCCAAAGCAACACATGGTAACTTAATGAATCTATTAGATCTTGCCAAATCTAATAGAGCCGATAACTAGCTTCGAGCTAGATCTTAGCCTACCGCATGACTCATGATCTAACAGGAAACCCTCTTGAACCAAGTTTAAATCCACCGCATGATACTAAGCAAGGTAACAAGACTTCTTGCATCACGGTCTAAATCCACCGCAAGATACTAGACATGATACAAGGTTGCCGGTACTTACGGAGGTCGACGGATCGATGGCTCCTCTCGAAGAACTCGACGACTCGACTAAAGGACTCGATGTTTGGCACGGGGCCGGTTTTGTTGTGTAGATGTTCGATCCCTATTACAGACATCAAGGGTTTGTATTTATACCCTTGTCCTAACACGACTCCTGGTCGACTACGAGTACAACATTTAATGTCTAAATTAATGCTCCGACGCCAATGTCCATCTCGTATACGCCATCAACTCGTTCCTTCCTTATATCGGGCCACGTCACCACGTATTCTCGAAAACCTCCCTTTAAAAGCGTAAACAGTCTTTTTGCCGAACGATGGCGCATTGCCGATCGCAAGCATCCTTTATAGATTCCTCTGAGAAGATTTTTTCTAGCCGAATGGTATTTCGTCACCAAACTCGGCCCACAAGTCAGTCTCTCTACTTTACCATTTTTTGGTGTTAACATATGCCCCTTCAATTACGAGATAAAAGTGATTTTATTCCGGAATTGACCATAAATGCCCAACGTCTTTGAGCTAAATCCGTTTAACACCCATTCCTTCCTCTTGCAATCCGTTGGAGTCCCTGCTCAGATCCAAACCCTAGATCATCAATCTTCAAGATCAAACTTTCAATGGCGGACCAAAATCAAGCTGTTCAGGTAAATCTCATCCCCTTTAGGCTCATTCGGTATTACTTTTTCGATCCCCACCTTAGATTTCTTCCTCTGTCTTTTCCTGATAGGCTATATCCACTGAGCTTTTGATTCCCATCGAGGATAAATCATCATCCTATTTACTCGGACCTGTGGGAATCTCTGACCCCCTTGAGTTTATTGAAGCCGAATCCAACAGAATACCCTTCAAATCAGCTTTGTCAAGACCTCATGCGTGGCAAGACGCCTTCAAAAACTGGCCCCTGCCCCCAATTGCAGGTCGGACAAACTGGTATAAGAGGATACTCGGAGGCAAAAGTGTAAAACCAGCAATTGGGGCAGCCTTTGTATTGCCCAGTGTTTGGAGTTATCTCTGGCCGAAACCTCCAAGAATGAGAGTCTTCTAATTGCAGCCTGTCATTTCTGGTCAAACGGCGTCAATGCTTTCCTTTTTGGTCATGGACCAATGTCCCCCACTTTGGCTGATGTATACATGATGACCGACCTTGATGTCACAGGATCCATGTACCCTTACAAGTACAAAAACTCCATGAGGCAAAGAGGAGTAAAAATAGGATCTGGATATAAACAATGTATCCAGAACCATATGTCTGATGGTCCTCTGACTGACGTTGAATACAGGGCCTTCCTGAACATGTGGCTATGCAGATTTATCTTTTGTGGCAAAGCCAATGAGCCAACCTTGAATCATATTGCAATGGCTGAAGATTTGGCTACTGGTCACTCCATTCCCCTCGGGAAGTACCTCTTAGGAAGTGTATACCATATGCTTCATCAAACCACTCATCTGATGCACACCAGCCAAAAGATCTCTTGTGTCAATGGTCCCTGGTGGTTTGTACAGATGTGGCTGCAGTTATATATGCATCAGATCGTTGGTATTAATCTCAACAATCGGCATTTTCCTTCATCTGGCTATAAAGAAGGAGAAATTCAGATCACAAAAGGATGCCAAACCTATGGTGAAGCTGCCTCAACCATAATTATTGACCAAAACATCAATCAACTCTTTGAGCTCTTCTTCAGAGGTTTCACCAATCCCCTTTGGCTTCCTTATTTGAACAATGATAACCTGACCCTCCCTTATGAATTCACTTTTGAAAATGGATGCAATGATGCAAGATCCATAGAAATTTTCAATATCTTTATCCATCCATGCATCCTGCCAGCAGAATTTTGTGGAGGAAGGAAAAATCATAGTACCTATGAATATTATCAGCCAAACATGATGGCTCGACAGCTAGGATGTGGTCAAGTGCCTCCAAGGCTATTTCTTCATGAATTCCTCAAGCCCAGAGAGGAAATAAAAGAAAGCCTGCAAGCAAAAAGGGTCTTTGAATATCAATGCAGTCCAACTATTTATCCTTGGTCCTTTATACCAACATCAATAGCTCATCCTCTTTTCATTACCTGGTGGCAAGAGCTTCATGATCATATCTTCAGTGAGCCAGTGCACTCTTTTTTCTTGAGCTAATGCCTGACTTCCAGCCAACTTCAGAGGTAATGCACTTATCTTTTTTTTTCTTTTGTCAAGCATGTCCTTCTTTACCGATCATGAACTTTGTCACTTCTTGCAGAGCACAGTGCCTGCCCCTCTAGCCAGAACAATTTCTTACAATGTTGCAGGCCCAGTTTCTGCTTTTGGATTTAAATCCACAACTCTGGCTCAGCTGATGTCCAGATATGCTACATCAGACCCAAATCTTATCAGTTCAACTTCTGATAAGAGGAAAGCTCCATCTCTGGTTGCCCCTCCAGCTGCCAAGAAGAAAAGAACCACCAAAAGAGTTCTCATTGAGGTAATATCTCTTCCTTCTTGAACACGAGACCATTCTTCATTCTGACAAATTTATCTTGTGTAATTTCAGACCAGAATCCAGCAACCATCAACAACTTCAAAACCTGCAATGCCTCATATGTTGGTATGGTCCTTACTACTTTACTTTCTTTTAAAGACCATTATTTACATTGGCATTTACCCTTCATTTGTCATCTGCAGAAGAAACATTGGTGAATCAACCTGTGGAGATTTCTTCTCCTCAACATGCTTCAAATCCAAATTCACCAAGGGTTCAAACATCTTCCCCTCAAGCAGAAACTTCAGCTTCACCAAGGATTCAATCACCCCCTTCTCAAACAGAAGCTCCAGTTTCACCAGGGATGAATCCATCTTCACCTCAGCCAGAAGCTTCAAATCTACCAGGGACTGCACCAGCTTCCCCTCAATTAGAAGCTTCAGCTTTACCAGGAACTCCTCAAGCTCCTCCTCAGCTGATTACCCAAGAAATCCCTCTTGAGCCTGAACAAGCCTCCTCTCCAATTCAGGAGACCAGAAATGAGGTAAGTGTAAACACCTGCACTTTCATTTCCATTTAATAAATCATCCCTAATTCGGCAATTTTTCTTTTTTTCAAAATCAGGCTGCATCATCATCAAGCCCTCCATTTATTGTGAATGACCCAACTGCCGAAAAAGGAGATGATGCATCTTCGAATCAAGCTATATCAGAGGAAAATCAGGCAAAACTGAAAGAAGTCTTTTCTTTGTTGCAAAGGGATATCCAGGATCAAGTTAGAGATGTTGATCGTTTGGAGGAAGTACTTGAATCCATTGATCAAGAGCTTCCCAATAATATCAAAGTTTCCCTGGAGCCCATCTCTCATCTGGACAATCACTATGCAGCAGTAAGGCGATCTTTAAAAAACCAATCCTCCCGACCAGTTCTTGAGCAAAAGAGAGCCAAAGTCAAACAGTTCGTGAAAGAATCCCAAGCTCAAATCCAAAGCAACAAGGAGTTGATAGCTGAACTGCAACCTGCACTTGAATTGAAGATTGCCAGGAAAGCTGCACTAGAAGCTGAGTTGAGGACTTTGACAGTTGAAATTGAGGCCGACAGGAAGAAGATAGCCGAACTCCCTGGATTAATAGAGAAAATCCAAAAGGAAACTTCAGCAGCCATGATTGAATCAAACCATCTCAAGACAAAGATTTCTGTTCTGTCCAATACTCAAGAAGCTGACCAGAAACTGCTGGAGAGTATCAGCAAAATGATATTAGACGCTTCTAGTGTAATTGCAAAGTATTTGAACATTTGACTGTGCCAAACAATTTGTAGCTGAATGATTGATCGTTCTTGTAATTTTGTTTACCACAAACTTCACTTTCCATTCTCTGTCTCTTCTTGTTTGCAATTTTTAGACGATCCATTCAGTAACTCCGGCCAAACAGTACCATACCCGAATAACACTCCGACCGCAACTCAGCCGAGCCAGTCAACCGAATATGACTCAGCTTGAATTCCAAACGACCCGACGGCGATTCGGTTAAGGAAGCCTCTCCACCTTCCAAATTTCTCGGGATGTGCACCACGATCCAGGGCCACGATCTCTTCGCCACCCCCATAAATAAAACCGTAGGTGCCCCCAGCCTTTCACCAAGTCTTTTGCCTTCAAGCCTTTGCTAATCTAAGCTTCCCTTCTCCATTACTAGCACACCAAAAACCTGATGGCAGGTAGCGGCAGCAGGCGCCGTGCCAGTGACGAGGCGGAAGGAAGCCGCGCCGGTGCTTGTCGGAGGCAGTGATCATCAACTTCCTTTACGATTCTTTCCAGATTTCTTGCTATTTCTGATGATCCTCTTTGTTTTAGGCTTATCCAGTGGAATCCGGCCCCTGCGCCGGCCGCGAATCCAGCCCTGCCGGACGACTCCTCGGAGTCGTACAACTACTCCCCCTCGCGCTACGGCGAGCGAGACGCCCTCCGTTTCAAGGTGGAGCGTGAAGAATCCCGGCACGAGCTGGGAGAGGTTTCCAAGAAAGCTGGCATCGCTGAGCTCGAATGGGAGCATCAGCGCAAGCAATTGCTGGAGACCATCGACGTAAATTCCTTGATTGACTTTGATCCAATTCAACTTTGAACTAACTGCCATTGCCTTGCAACTTTGCAGCCTGCGACGCCGAGCTTAACCAGCTGAAGATGCTGGTGAAGCCACTGGCAGACAAGGTGAACGCCCCCGGGGACACGCCGGCGGACCGCATTGTCGCGATGGAAGATCGTGTCGATGAGGTGGCCCTTCACGGCGTCCACCTGGGCACCACCCTGGGTGTGGCTGCCATGGCGACGCACACCAGCGTCGATTACTCCATCCAGCCGTGCGGCTTCCAGGGCGACGCACCAGAGGACGTGGATGAGATCGAAGTCATTCTGGAGTGCCTTGACGGCCACGGCGACGCCATTGCCGAAATCATCCATCCCCAGTCTGTGCTAAACAGGCTTTTAATTAGTTTGTACTAGGGATGTTTGGATTTTTGGCAATAAATAATAAATTTTTAACTTCTGTGTTTGTATCATGACGATTCCCTCCTGCTTGTGGACGCGAACTTTACTGTCTTTGAACGAATTCGGGAACTTTTATCTTAGCCGAACACGCAAAAACTCCTGTCCCTTGGCACAAAATCCACAGAAAATCCTTAATTCGAGAACCATAAACACTATTCAATGAAAACCCCTCGCATTCGGGAAGAAAACCCTGCCGCTTGGTATTCCAATAACTCACGCCAACCAGTCATCACTCCCAATGCGCTCTCACAGTCAATAAAATAGCCCCCCTGGGTGCCCTGCAAATCCACTCGCATACACTTCCATCACTTCACATCTTCTCCCCTTATTCCAGAGGAGAAAACCTCAAAGCCATGGCAGACAAGGGAAAGCAACCCATCAAGGAGGGTGGCACTCCACCAAAGAAGCGTACCATTCGAGAGTGAGTTTTCTGTTAATCCGTTTCTTGCTCTTGTTTTCAATCTCATGGTTTACCCCTCTCTTGCTTTTTCCAGTCTCGACCTGCTTCCTGAAGAAATTTTTGGAACTAAAGAGGTTCCCGAGTACATCCTCTCCGATTCCTCCACTGAAGAAGAGAACGCCACGCCGGAACAGAGGATTAACCACCAACTGCGCCACCGTATTCGGCATCTAGAGCACAACTTGTGGGACATCACCGCCCGCTGCAATGCCGAACGCGAACGCCGCATGAGCTTGGAGGCGTTGGTAGGGGGTAAGATCTCCATCTCTTATTTGACTCCCCTGCTTAATCTCAGATCTTCACATTTAACAACTGTTCCCTTCTTCAGATGTCTCTGACAGATACAGTAACTTAAAGGCTTCTTGGGACAGCCTAATGGAAGCTGCAAGTCATGGCAACCCCCGAAGCTTCCAGGTTGCTGTTACGGTGGTCCTGGAACAGTTGAAGAGGGAGGAGCTAAAGAGGAAAAACAAGGAATCAAAGGAATGAAGCATACTTTCGCTCCAGGCCTTCTGCTTCCCACCCTCTTGTAATCCTAAGTAGTTGGGTTGTCAAATAAAAGCCTACAAGAAACATCTGTAATGTGGAGTATTTTTGTGCTAAGGGCAATACATTCCAGAATTGGCCATCTTCTGATAAGATTTTTGTTCTAAAGGCGGCTTTTTTTCTCGAACGCCGGATATTTCTGTGTATCAAATGCCTGTAATCCTGGTGCTTGTAATCAACGATCAACTTCAATACTAGGATAATATTTCTTCAAATATCTTCCATTTATAGCAGCAGTAAATTCCTCTCCTAGTAGAGTTTTCAATATGTAAGCATTACCAGGCGCACACCTGACTACCCGAAAAGGACCTTCCCGCCACATAACTCACAAAAGCAATGGCACAGACCTCCCGGGGAATGGTTGAAAATAAACACGGATGGGACTTTTTCATCTTCTACAGGTGAAGGGGGTTGGGGCTTTGTGATTAGGGATGAACATGGAGAAGTAATGGCTGCAGGGGCTAGTGGTTTGACGCAAGTATGTGATGCTTTCCAAGCAGAAATTCATGCATGTATGCAGGGGGTTATGGCTGCGGCAAACAAAGGCATGGACAAAGTTATTTTGGAGACGGACTCCCTAATGCTAAAACAAGCTTTGGAGAGTGAGGCCTATAGATTTGCGGAGATGGGGGATACATATTTCAACTCAAGTCTCTCATCCATGGCAGCTTTACTAGTTATCGCTGTAATTTCGTTCCTAGATCATGTAATACGGTGGCTCACACTCTTGCAGCGGAGGGGAGCCTTTGTAATCACGGTGGTGATGTCTCTTGGGATTTCACACCGCCCTGTGTATCTGACTCTGTGGCCAGTGATGCTGCTGGTTCCTTGAGTTAATGGAAGTCTCTTTCCATGCAAAAAAAGAATAAAAAGGACCTTCCGAATTCGGGGACCATTTGCCGAACGCACTGTACTTAGTCCCGATCGGCAGTAACGCTTTTCAAACCAAATCTCCTTCTGCAAATTGCTTGACCTTTACTTTCTTGTTGTAATATTTAGCAACTCGCATCTTGTTCTTTTCAATATTTTCCAGGGCCTTAAGACGAATCATATGCAAATCCTCTAATTCATCCATCATTAAGCCACTGTAATCTTTGGAACTTAAATCCTTTTGCAAAACCACCCTCCTCAAATCTGATTGTATTTCCCAGGGCAAAACAGCATGATGCCCATAAACCAACTCATAAGGAGATGTTTTTGTAGCTCCATGAGGAGCCATTCGGTAAGCCCACAAAGCCTCATTGAGTACCGAATGCCACCTCTTTGGCTTCTGATCAATTTTCTTTTGTATAAGCTTGATCATGATCTTGTTAGAAGCTCTGCTTGACCATTAGCTTGGGCATAATAAGGAGAAGAATTCAATAATTTGATTCCCATGCTTTCAGCAAACTCTCTGAATTCTAAAGATACAAATTGAACTCTTTGATCAGTTGTAATTGTTTGAGGAATCCCAAATCGGTAGATGATGTGTTCTTTAACAAATTCAACCATGTTTTCTGATGTTACTTTCTTCAATGGAATTGCCTCAACCCATTTGGTGAAATAATTTGTTGCCAAAAGCACAAATTTATGCCCCTTGCTAGATGGAGGAATTATTTGGTCAATCAAATCTATACCCCATCCTCTGAATGGCCACGGCTTGATAATAGGATTCAGAGCTGATGCTGGGACTCTTTGGATATTTCCAAACTTTTGACAATCTTGACAACCTTTGTAATACTCAAAGCAATCCTCCAGCATCGTCGGCCAAAAACATCCAGTGTGCCTGATAACCCATTTCATGCGGTAAGCCGATTGATGTGCTCCACATAGCCCATCGTGCACTTCACTCATCATTTTCTTTGCTTCTTCTGGACCCAGGCATTGTAGCAACACCCCATCTAATGATTTGTAAAACAAACGTCCATCAAGAAGAACAAATTTTATAGCTTTATACATGAGCTTCCTAGAAACCTTTCGGGATGGATTCTCCAGATAATCAACAATCTCTTTTCTCCAATCATCCTCTGCTAGATCACTCCCGAAAGCACACACCTCTATGGCAAATACTTTTTGGTTTTCCCTATAACCCGAAGCACTTTGAGCCAACCTGTTTGCCTCTTCATTGTGTTCTCTAGGAATATGTTGTAGAATTAGTAACTGAAAACTTTTCAAGATTTCCTTGCACTCTTCGTAGTAATTCCTCAGGATATCACTTCTACATTCATATTGGCCATTCAATTGTTTTATAACTAGCTCTGAATCTCCATAAATTTCAACTGAAATAGCCTTTGCTTCTTTTAAATATTGAAGCCCTCTAAGCAAAGGCTTCATATTCACCTTGATTGTTTGTGACAAGAGGGTGAATAGGGATAGCAAACTCAAACATCTCACCTCCGGGGTGAAATTAATAAAATTCCTACCCCGACACCTTTGCCACATGAAGATCCATCAAAGAATAAAGCCCAAGGAGTAATTTCAAGCAAATCAATTGATGGATCACGATGTTCGGTAATAAAATCAGCAATAACCTGGCCTTTAATAGCTTTTGCCGATTCAAACTTCAGCTCAAACTCAGATAAAGCCAAAATCCATTTGTCAATCCTCCCATTCAAAATTGGCATAGATAACATGTGTTTAATTACATCAAACTTTGAATATACAACACATTCGGCATTCAACAAGTAGTGTCGAAATTTTGTACACGAGTAATAAACACACAGGCAAAGCTTCTCCGCAGCCGAATACCTGGTCTCGGGATCAAGTAATTTTCGGCTAAGGTACGCTACTATCTGTTCCTTTCCTTCAAATTCTTGTATCAGGGCCAATCCAATAGTTTGGGTATCGGACGCCATGTACAACTTGAAAGGCTTGTTGAACTGTGGAGGCGCCAACACTGGTGGTTCCTTCATGTATTGCTTGATTTCATCGAAAGCCTTTTGTTGTTCGTCACCCCATATAAACTTTTGATCTTTCTTGATCCTCAGCAGCAGAGAAAAAGGCAAAACCTTTTGTGACAAATTTGAAATGAATCTTCTCACAAAATTGATCTTGCCAAGCAGTGATTGCAACTCCTTGAGATTGGTTGGAGGAACAACTTCATCAATAGCTTTCATGCTTTTATTGCCAACTTCTATTCCCCCTTCATGTACTAGAAATCCCAAGAATTCTCCAACTGAAACTCCAAAGGCACACTTGTTCGGATTCATCTTCAAACCATGCTTTCGGGTGCACTCTAGAGTTTTTCTCACATCATCCTAGTGTGAGTCATAATTCAAAGATTTGATCACGACATCATCAATGTATATCTCAATAATTTTTCCGATCAACTCGTGAAAAATATAATTCATGGCTCTTTGATAAGTTGCACCAGCATTCTTCAACCCAAATGTCATGACAATCCACTCAAAAAGGCCTATATGTCCAGGACATCTGAAGGCTGTCTTCGATATGTCTTCTATTGCCATAAAAATTTGATTGTACCCTGCATTACCATCCATGAAACTGATAACTTTATGTCCAGCAGCGGCATCAACCAATAAATCGGCAACGGGCATTGGGTATCCATCCATGGGAGTAGCTCTGTTTAAATCTCTAAAGTCTATACAAACCCTCATCTTCCCATTTTTCTTGTAAACAGGGACGATGTTAGAGATCCACTCCGCATATCTGCACGGCCGAATGAAATTTGCATTAATCAATCGCTCAACTTCTTTTTTCACATCGGCCAATACTTCATCCTTGTATATTTTTCGGGGAGGTTGCTTGTAAGGTCTAAAACCAGGTTTGATTGGCAACCGATGCTCAACGATGGAACGATCCAAACCAGGCATCTCCGAATAATCCCAAGCGAAGCAATCTTTATATTCCTTTAACAGCTCAATTAATCCTTCCCTGAAACTTGAATCTAAGTTAGCACTGATAAATGTCGGCCTCGGCTTGTCACCATCTCCAATGTCAATTTCTTCCAATTTGTCAGCCGACATAAATCCACACCCTAACTTCCCATCAGTTCCATCAATTGGATTGTCCATTAAAAATTGTTATAAGAGCCGACTGCTTGAATCGGCTGTTGATCACTGCTGACTGGTTCAACAGGACCTTCACCCCAGTCCTTTCCTGAGAAGCAACCTATGCCTTGATACTCCCAGAAAGCCGGTTCGACGTTAGCCACGCTCACTGAATCATCTGCTTGGACTACTTCTATATCATCATCTACACATTGAACAAGTTGTTGGTGCATGGTAGATGGGATGCAGCAGTTTGCATGGATCCAGTCCCGTCCGAGCAGCAAGCTATAAGCCCCTTTGCTCTCAATGATAAAGAATGTCGTGAGCAGAGTCTTGGACCCGATCATAATGTCCACGTGCACGCAGCCCTTGGTATCTGAAGGATTCCCAGCAAAATCATTCAGAACTATGCTTGTTGGCGTTAAATCTCCAGGGCCCATGCCAAGCTTCCTGAACGTGGTGTATGGCATCACGTTGACTGCAGCTCCACCATCAACAAACATCTTGGTCAATGGCTGGCCATTGGCGTATCCTCTCAAGTACAACGGCCTCATGTGTCGATTCTTGGCCGGTTTGTCGAAGGTTGCCTGCTTAGCCAACACCAGTTGTGCCATTAACCCAAGTTGTTCATCCTCATTGATGTCTGGAGATGCTTCTTCCTACACAACTTGGTTAGCTGGAGCCATGAACTCATTCGGCAAAAGGTATACCATGCATGTTGGAGCCGAACGACCCGATCCATCAGGCCAATCCTTTGGACGCCACACCTGCTTTCTCTTTATTCCGGCCTGTTTCAACTCTTGATTCCTCAGGTGTTGAACCCTTCTCCTTTGGCTTCTCCTCATGATTAGGAATCATGGTCAAGACCGAAAGGGAGAAGGACTCGCGCAGGCTGGATTCGGACTGCAGAAAAGCACCATCTTGTGACGGATGCCACGGTCGCATACGGAGTTGGATTGGGGCGTTCAAGTACTTCCTGGAACCGTGATGAAGTCACCTTTCATATGGATCTGGTCTCAAGTCCATATCTATTCTGAGGCGGCCGCAATCGTCCAAACATTGACCTGATGTCAATCTGTTCCAGGTGCTGCGCCACCTTATTTGGCCCAATGGGCCGTGTATCAAGTTGGGTCCATTACGGACGTGTCCTAGGGTTAGAGGTCGACCCCAGCACCCCTTTGGTCGTCCTCCCATGTCCTCATATTGCCCCATAGCCGCCACAAACAGTTCGGGTTTTGTTTAGATCAAGTTTAGCTATTGCTACTTGCTTGAAGCGCGCGCTGGTCCAGCCGCCGCTCTTCCGTCTTCGTAACCCCGCCATTATTGTGATTGAGTTGGAGTTTGCAATCTTTCATTCCCATCTAGTAAATTCAGTACTTGTTCAATACTTGTTCTTACTAGTTCTTCGATTGCTTGCAAGACAGGTGCCCTAGTGGCCGGGTGACGCGCTCCACAAGATCGCGGCAGCCATAGGAAGTGGTGTATCGGTTGCTAAGGCGCAGCCTCGAAGGGTTGTAGTCGGGCCGAGAACGTCATCTCCTCTTCAATCGAGTTATCCACGCCTCTCATCGAAAGATCGGGAACAAACCCTAGCGGGTTCATATCAGAGTGGGGAGGTGACAACATTGAGCTCACATCGAGGTTAAAAATCCCCTCATCAGTGAAACCGAGGTTCGGCGGTTTTCTAAGCCAGGAGGAGGCTTTCTTCTCTTAATGAAAACCATGGAGGCGGTCTTACCCCCACCGCCTTAGTTTTGAGCACGGGCGCTAGCCCGGTTGGCTGGCGCAACAGATGGGCTTGCCAGTTGCCCGCGTTCGAATCCCAAGCGGCGCAGGTTTTCTTAGCGGGGATTTATTCCTCGAAAAAACCCCCTCGCCCGTGAAGCCGGGGTTCGGGGGTTTTCTAAGTTGGGTGTTGGCTTTCTTCTCTTAATGAAAACCGTGGGTCGGTCTTACCCCCACTGGCTTAGTTTTGAACGGGCGCTAGCCTGGTTGGCTGGCGCAGCAGATGAGCCCGCCAGTCGTCCGCGTTTGAATCCCAGGCGATGCAGGTTTTCTTAGCGGGGATTTATTCCTCGAAAAAAAACCCTTACCGGTGAAGCTGAGGTTCGAAGGTTTTCTAAGCCGGGTGTTGACTTTCTTCTCTTAATGAAAACCGTGGGGGCGGTCTTACCCTCACCGGCTTAGTTTTTTGAGCTCACACGAGTTCACGACAACAAAGTCCTATAACTTTTCGAGATCTACGAATTAGCTCACACGAGTTCACGACAACAAAGTCCTATAACTTTTCGAGATCTACGAATTCTATAGTTCACATTTCTCTATGTGAGGCCATTTGAAAAATTGAATTTTATAGCTTGACTTTTAATATTCAACGTCTATTTGGAGGGATTGAGTGCATGATCTCCCAATTGAGTTATCATTTTCCCAGCACGATACCCATTTATGCACAAAATAAATAGTAAATATAGACAAAAGAATTGGGAATGGACATTTTTGCCTCGGCCAGTTTTACAGCCCCCTGAATAATGGTGTTTCTGAACATTGCATCATGTGTATGTGGTGAACAATGCAGTTATGTTATGTCTGAACATTGCTCAGTATTCTAGCATTACATCACATATGTCTGAACATTGCATCATTATGTCGGAATAATAGTCTGGTATTACATGGCATACACATGTATTCTAGCATTACATGGCATAAACATGGATTGAATCATATCCTAACCCCAATGCACGAATAAGCCTCTTTGCTTCCTCGCATGATGCAGGGATAGAGCAATTTGGGAATTCTGATGATAACAACTTCAATAGTGCTGTGAATGCAACATTTGTAATTCGGTAAAATGACTTGATATGAAGTAACTTCACCACAAAAGAAAACCTTGTACTTTTACCGCCAGGGTGGAGTTGCTGCTTCATCTCTTCCAATATAATTCCAAACATAGACCTTTTTCTTTTACCTTCATCTTCAGCTGCATACAACTCCTGCACCATCTTATAAATTCCATCATCAGGGTCATCTTCTTCGTCCACATTCATGCCAGGATCCTCATTGATACTACTCTGTTCAACAGCATGGCTCTCATTTTCAAACTGTATAACCTCCAAAGGTTCTCCATGATGTATCCATCTGGTGTAAGTGCTAGCCATTCCATTAATTTACAAGTCATCCTGCACTTGTCCTTTGGTGTTTGGAAACTTGATTCAAACCACCCGACATGGACATAAAATCTCTTCATCATCATTAAATCTCTGTGAAACAAATTTCATGAACTCCTTCACCCCAGCCACATATTCTTGGCTAAACCTCTTACTGTTGATCCAAGATCTGTCCATGTGCACCAAATCATGACATACAACGATTAAAAGTACTTTATATAAAATGATTGACCACAGTTATGTACCATTTGACATATGTTGTGGGCTACGATGTGCTGACTGCATTGTAATATATTTGATAGTCCCTCCTTCTGTATGTATATCTAAGGCATACTCTAGTTCTATTACAAACAGGCTACTATGTGCTGATTGCATTGTAGTAATATTTATGCCTTATCTTCTTGGTCTCTAATTTTTTTGCTCAAGAAGCGACTAACCATGAACTAAAGATACACAGAAAACGGCACAGCAGATATGCAAATTCACAGTTTCAGATTACAGATTGTTAGTCAAGAAAAGGTTTCAGATTACAGATAAAGGGAGTTGCTCAATTCAGAGTTTCAGACCACAGACACCCTTACCTATGGTATGCCCCCCTCTTGATTGGGAGATACGCCCTAAAACCCTAGAGGAAGCTTTTCCGACAGCTATCAAAACGCACAAATTGTATGATTATTTCAGGGGTACTTAAGTGTCGACCCCAATAAGCAATTACCATTATGGAGGCATAAAGGGGTGTTATGGTGCAGAGACCATGCTCGTTTTAACATCACTTTGTCAAGTGTTGAAGTGTACCGAGAAAAATTTCTTAGTGGTGTGAAGAAGCTTCGGAACCAGCCCTTTCAAATTAATAGAGTTATGCTGAGATTTATACTCGATAACTGGGAAGAATTACAAAGATGTGTGCTCACCTTGCAGCCGTGCAGTCAGGCGGCCTTGCTGTTGCCGTGCCGCTAGTCCTTGCCTGGCTCCTCTAGGTCGCTGCCGCTAGCTCACGGCAGAGGTCTCTCGTGTACAGGACGCCAGGCGGCGGCAGCGGTAGTGGCACCGAGTGTTCAAACTTAATCCTTGACTGATCCCTTCATGTATATAGTATGTGATGGAACGTGAGATTCAAATCTGCTCGGACTATTGGGTATTATCGTACAAATGTATGTGAAGTAGATTTTCATAGAAGTTTACGACCCTTTTGTAAAAAAATGTGAACTATGGGATCATTTAATGGTAAATGGAACACCTTTTTTACTATGGATTTAAGTATAGGGTCTTCTTTATGAAAGTGTAGAGTAAGGAGTTGTTGTTGCAAAGTTTAATATTGTTTTAGTAAGTTTTGAATTTTTTGCTGATTTGTGGTAAATCAGATGTCTTTCGTAAAATTCTAGGACTTTCTGGTGGATTATTGTGAAGTTTGAGATCTTTTTAAAAATTATGGACTACAGGCATGTTTTCTAAAAGTTAAGGGGCTTATCTATAAAAATCTGTAGATTTTGGGACTCCTCAATAGATTGTTGTGAAGTTCAAGAATGTTTTTGAAAATTGTGGAATGAAAACATATTTTTCTGAAAGTTTAGGGGTCATCTGTAATAATCCGTGGACCGAAGGTTTAATTTTTGCTAAATGAAAGAACCTCTTTGCAAAATGTTTGTTGCTTGGTCGATCAGAGCCGTTAGTGTGGCTAATCCAACGACCGTGAAAAGCTGGCGACGTGGCCAGCTTCTCTGGCCTCGGTATTGCCAAGAATCATAAGTAAAGAGTCGCAAGCAATAGAATGAAAAACGCTGCTCAGTTGTTGCAGCACCAAAACTACAGACTCCATTGTTGTTCTTGAGTGCGCTCCGAGCTCGCCGGCGACTCCAGTCCGGCGATCATCGGCTTGATTTACAAAAATTGGCATCAAAGCCGTTAAGGTTCCAGGGCAGTCGCCATGTCCTCGCCACCACCCAAATCAAGCAGCGCCACGCCGCCACGGGATACGACCGGCAAGTCCCCGCCGCCGGAGAAGAAGCCGGGGCCGTCCAGCGACCCTGACGGCAAGAAGTTGTTCCGTCGCGAGTTCCCGAATAAATCCCCTCCATGTCGACCACATTCGCGCCATCATGACGCCGACGAACCTCGAGAACGCGTCATCGAGCGCGTCGTTCGCGATTCCGGCCCCACGGGGACCTGGCCGCAGCTCACGAAGACGAATTACGTCGAGTGGTCGTTACATATGAAACTGAAGCTCCAAGCCCGCGACCTCTGGGACGTCATCGAGTACAGCGACGGCGACTTTCGCGACGACCGCACCGCTCTCGACGCCATCTGCAGCGCGGTGCCGTCCGAGATGATTCCTGCGCTCGCCATCAAGGAGACGGCGACCGAAGCCTGGAAGGCGATCAAGACACTCCGCCTTGGCGATGAGAAGCGGCGGGCGGTGACGGCGCAGACCCTGTGCGCGGAGTACGAAACAATCAAGCTTTGCGATGGCGAGTCAATTGAGGACTTCGCGCTCCGTTTCTCCGGCGTCGTCCAACGCCTGGCGGAGCTCAGGGATCCAGAACCTGATGAGAAGGCGGTCAAGAAGTACCTGTGCGTCATCCGCCTGAGGTACAAGCAGCTCGTCGTCACCATGGAGGCATTCGTAGACCTCTCGAAGTTCTCAATTGAAGAAATCACCGGCACGTTGAAGTCCTCCGACGACACCGACGAGGAGGTGACGCTGTCGGCCAACTCCTCCACCGGGAAGCTGCTCCTTACCCACGAGGAGTGGCTCGAGAGATCCAAACAAGACGGCAAGCGAGGCGAGTTGAGCTCCGGCGAGAAGCGGGACCACAAGAACCGTCGTGGGAGGGGCGGCGGCGGAGCCGGGCGCGGCGCGAGCCGTGACCCTAACAAGCCGTCGTCCACTCCCTGCTTCAAGTGTCATCAGGTGGGCCACTGGGCCCGCTACTGTCCTAACAATGCCAAGAAGAAGGAGGAGGCCCATACGGCCCAAGTCGACGACGAGGAGGAGCCCACACTTCTTATGGCCCAGGTGTCCCAGGTCAACACCCCATCCTCATCCGCTCCACTCACTCCCACGCCGCCACTGGCGCACCGCCGCGTCGAGATCAAGGAGCAGAAGGTCTTCGCGGAGCTCGGATCGCGCGAGGATCGGGATCCACTTCGATGGGTCCTCGACAGTGGGGCGACCAACCACATGACCGGCGCATGGACCGCGTTCGCCGAGCTCGACACCGACGTCCATGGGACCGTTCGCTTCGGGGACGGATCCATGGAGATAGAAGGGCGCGGCTCCGTCGTCTTCTCGTGCAATGGCGGTGAACACCGCGCTCTAACGGGCGTCTACTACATACCTAGGCTGACCGCCGACATAATCAACCTTGGTAAACTTGAGGAAGTCGGGTGCTGCATCATCATGGACGCCAGTGTCCTTAAGATCTACGAGCCCGGCCGCAAGCTCCTCGCCCGCGTCAAGAGGTCCTCGTCACGCCTGTACCTGCTCGAGCTCAAGATCGACCGACCCGTGTGCTTGTCCGCCCGGAGCACGGAGACGGCCACATCTCCTTCCAGTCGTTGCGCCGCCTCGCCAACCACGACATGGTGCACGGACTGCCACCGCTGGAGCAGGTTGAACAACTCTGCGACGCCTGCCTGACAGGCAAGCACCGGTGCACTCCCTTCCCCGAGCAAGCGCGGCGACGTGCAAGCAGCATCCTCGACCTCATCCACGGGGATCTCTACGGTCCCATCACCCCCATGACGCCAAGCCGGAACAGGTTCTTCCTCCTGCTCATTGATGATCGCAGTCGTTTCATGTGGTTGATGCTTCTGCCAAGCAAAAACCACGCCGCGTCCGCGATCAAGAACTTCCAAGCTGGCGTCGAGGTGGAGACCGGGTGCAAGCTGAAGATGCTCCGGACCGATCGTGGGGGGGGGGGGATTCACGTCGGTCGAGTTTGGCAGATACTGTGCAAAGCACGGCGTTCACCGACAGCTCACTGCCTCCTACTCCCCGCAGCAGAACGGGGTGGTCGAGCGCCGGAACCAGAGCGTCCTGTCCATGGCTCGGTGCATGCTTAAGGCCAAGGATCTGCCAGGATATTTTTGGGAGAAGCCGTCACCACCGCAGTTCACATCCTGAACCGAGCGTCGACACTCACGCTCGACGGCAAGACGCCATTTGAAGCATGGCACGGCGAGAAGCCACCCGTACACTACTTCAAGACGTTCGAGTGCATTGGGCATGTCAAAAACACTCGCCCGGGGCTGCAGAAGCTTGAAGATCGCAGCTGCCCGATGATCTTCATTGGCTACGAACACAGTTCCAAGGCCTACCGCTTCTACAACCCCGACACCGAGCGCGCTGTGGTCTCCAGGGACGCTGTCTTCGACGAGGGCAGTGCCTGGAAATGGCCGGAGCCGCACGGTGGTGACATCGACCCTCAAGACTCGAACGCCGGTGTCCTCAAGATCTACGAGCCCGGCCGCAAGCTCCTCGCCCCCGTCAAGAGGTCCTCGTCACGCCTGTACCTGCTCGAGCTCAAGATCGACCAACCCGTGTGCCTGTCCGCCCGGAGCAAGGAGACAGCCTGGCGGTGGCACACGAGGTTCAGCCACATCTCCTTCCAGTCGTTGCGCCGCCTCTCCAACCACGACATGGTGCACGGACTACCACCGTTGGAGCAGGTTGAACAACTTCGACGCCTGCCTGACAGGCAAGCACCGGCGCACTCCATTCCCGAGCAAGCGCAGCGACGTGCAAGCAGCATCCTCGACCTCGTCCACGGGCATCTCTATGGCCCCATTACCCCCATGACGCCAAGCGGGAACAGGTTCTTCCTCCTGCTCGTTGATGATCATAGTCGTTTCATGTGGTTGATGCTTCTGCCAAGCAAAAACCACGCCGCGTCCGCGATCAAGAACTTCCAAGCTGGTATCGAGGTGGAGACCAGGTGCAAGCTGAAGATGCTCCGGACCGATCGTGGGGGGGGGAATTCACATTGGTCGAGTTTGGCAGATATTGTGCAAAGCACGGCGTTCACCGACAGCTCACTGCCTCCTACTCCCCGCAGCAGAACGGGGTGGTTGAGCGTCGGAACCAGTGCGTCGTGTCCATGGCTCGGTGCATGCTCAAGGCCAAGGATCTGCCAGGATATTTTTGGGGAGAAGCCGTCACCACCGCAGTTCACATCCTAAACTGAGCGGCGACGCGCACGCTCGACGGCAAGACGCCATTTGAAGCATGGCACGGCGAGAAGCCACCCGTACACTACTTCAAGACGTTCAGGTGCATTGGGCATGTCAAGAACACTCGCCTGGGGCTGCAGAAGCTTGAAGATCGCAGCTGCCCGATGATCTTCATCGGCTACGAACATAGTTCCAAGGCCTACCGCTTCTACAACCCCGACACCGAGCGCGCCGTGGTCTCCAGGGACGCTGTCTTCGACGAGGGCAGCGCCTAGAAATGGCCGTAGCTGCACGATGGTGACACCGACCCTCAAGACTCGAACACCTTCACCATCGAGTACACGGAGGAGTATCTGCCCACGACGCCAGCAACTGAGGACAGGAGCGCGACGCCACACACACCTTCCCCAGCTCCAGTGCCCACTCCTTCCTCAGCTCCAGCGCCCACATCACTTGTACCAGATGCCACACCGAACATCGCTGCCTAGCTCGTGTCACCACCACCGGAACACGAAGAGAACCTGGACTGTGACGCCCTAGGTTTTTAATTAGCGTCATTAATGCTAATGACCGGTCCAACTGAGTCAAACCTGCTGACATTGGTCAAACCATGGCCAACCTGGGTCATCACCTCGAAAATCTCGTCAACAATCCCTAATGACCCTCTTGATCAAGTCTACACACCCTTGTGGTCAAACCTTGGTCAAAGGCATGGTCAAACCCTACTTAATCCCTTATGTCTTTGAACGTCCTCTGGAACTTTTGCCGCATTCTCCAAATTTCACCTAAACACTTCAAAATCTCCCAATATAAAAGTTGTCCAGTTTTTCGAGGGACACAACATTCATGTTGGATGGCATTGCAATTTCGGGGTGGAAAATAGTGAAAAACATGGTCAACTGCAGTCGAGTACTATTCACCAGAATCGAGTGGCATTTAAAGTTTGCCAGCAGTTTGTGAGAAATCCGTCGAGCAAGGACCTTTGATCGACAACTTTGCTATTTACCACTTGGTGTACTTTAGTTTCAAAATCTGGAGCAAATCGCGGTCAAACAGTAGCAGTTGGAATGAATTTCTGCCGGAACGCAACGTCGCGTCGCGCCTCTGCGTTCCCGCGCTCCAATGCGCCCGCGAGCGCCCCGCCGCGTCGTACGCCGCCGTACGCGCTCGTCGAGGCGGCCCGCGACCACCGGTCCGAGCACCGCACCTCCCTGCCACACGAAGCTATCTCGCGCGCGAACACCCTAGCGACTGTCGGTCCATCCCCTGTGCGCGCGCGCCTGCCGATGCGCCGCCGTGCCGTGGTTTAATGGTCGGGTATCCATTCGCGACGAAGTCAGGCCTCCCCTCTCCCTGTCCTCGGGCTATAAAAACGGTCGTCGTGACCTCCCTCGCGCGCCCACGCCATTGGCGCCTCCACGGCGAGCTCGTCCTCCTGCTCTTTCCTGCAGTTGTGTGGTACCCTAGAAGCCTTCACTAGGATCCCATGGAGCCTCCAGTGCCGCGTATTGGCCCGGCCTCGCCGCAACATCACCGGAGGCGAGCTCGCAGCGACTGTTGCCGCCTGGTGCCATCGAGCCCGCGCGCCGGTGCACTTTCGACCCCAACTTCGGCCACAAATAGGTCGTCGGTGAGCCCCTAGTCCTCCTCACCTTCCCCGGCCGACCCCGCCGCCGGAGCCGCCGGATTTTGGCTCGCCGCACCGCCCCCAGTGGCCTGGACCACATTACTTTGATTCCATTCTTTCCAGGGTCTAATCTGTGAACCAGGGGCATATTCGCGAAAGATCAAAAACTTCCAGGGACCTGCTGGGAAAACCGAATCTCAAATAGTGAATGGTTTTGGATGAAATTTAGAAAATTCGTAGAAAATCGCAGAAAAAACAGAAAAATACAAACTCAATTTTGTTGAATTCCTTGTGAAAAACCCTACAACTTTTGTAAAGCATCTTCATAGTTTTTCCTGGTAGATTTTGCATGAAAAATAGAAATATGAAAAACCTAGATTTGTTGTATCTCAAAATCTACAAGTCTTCTGTAGCTGAATTTTGGATATGTTGTGTGTGATGTCTTGCCTAGCTCCTTTACCAAAAATTGCATAAAGTTATGTTGTAACTCTTGTTTTATGAATTATTTTCTTTTTATGCAAAATCTGTGTAAACGATTTTTTGTAGCTAAAAATAATTAGAGTTTTGTGCCCAACTTCCGCATGCTGTCTTGTTATGCCTAAGCGCACCTCTGGTGAATTAATCACAATTTTATATTTGTCAAAAAAAATTTATTCCTGAAATATGCCTAATTTTATTTGTAAATATATAACTCAAGATCTTTGGTAGCTCTAGGTGTATATGTTTCATGCCTAGCCTAGTTTTGGACCAGAGGCCAGGTGTGAGAAAGTTGGAATCATTTTGATGTGTATTTTTTTTATATGCATTCCTCTTTTGTTGTGGTGGCTAACTTTTGTTATTTTCGGTGTATTTAAATTCATAACTATCCTAAGTGTGCATGTGTGTGCAATGGCTTTGGGTTTATAGTGATTCTTAACACACCTCATTGAATTTTATTAATTCATTTTATGAATAAAATCAATAGAGGTCATTAAAGCTTAATATTAAATTAAATGAGAAAATCGTCAACTACACATCTAAAGACCCTATGTGTGTAATGTAAATCATTTTAAAAGATAAAGATCAACCCCTTGCTGTCGTGAAAGCTAAATTAATTTATTTACATAAAATATGTACACAATCACTACAAAAAAAGAATAAATAATAAAACACCACAAGAAATTACTTTAATAGAAAGATTAAACCAAGTGTGTGTTTGTCAAGGTGAATATGGCCAACCATACTCTTCATGGTTGCCATATGTTGTTTGGTAATTAATCAAATTGGAAACCATCATTTAAATCTTGCATTGCAAACTCGTGTAGATCTTCCCGACGGTAGCCGTACGCCTGTGCCGGAATGAGGAGACGAAGGAGTTGACGGAGACGTGCACTACGTCGTTGTAAGGCAAGACCTGGACCAAGGTCCAGAAGGGCCCAAGACCAACCTTGCCAGCGAGGGCAAGCCCCGAGATCATTAACCCTGTCTTTGAAAATTTTGTAATTTATCTTACTATGATTGCGCATTTACGTTTCAGGAGTTGATTTGAAACCCTAGATGCATGATCCCTAGGTACCTATGCTCTTTTAATAGTATGCTAGGTCGATAGCTGCTATGCTATAGGACCGGTACAAGTCGAGTGATGTTCGTCACTCGCGAGAATAGGTTCTTATGTTGGAATCATAAGATCCTATTAAATGGATTTCTCATGTGGTAAGAGCATGGGATTTGGGCTCCGGCCCAGTGGCTTTCGTGGGCTAAGCTTTTGAACGTATTAAGCACTTATCGGGAATGGGACCGGTAAGCCTAGTACCTGATTGACGCGGCAAGGGAACCTTTCCCTACTACCCCTAGGACACTTAATGTGTCCCCATGCCTGCAATAGTGAGGTACCTGCGTGAGTGTGGACGTTCGTGGGGAGCGGTCCAGTAAGCCTTGTACCGAGGATTGTAGGTTCTGATCCCGAACCGAAGAAATATGGGAACCGCCTGGATGGTTGTCCTCGCGGGGGCACCCTACCGTGTGCTTAGGTTTACCTTGAAAGGTTATAAACCAATCGATTGTCGGCCTCTCACCGTTATCTGAGACTGCTTAATCAACTGGCCATGATATCCCTTAATGATGGAACTTTGTGAAGTTTACTACTTGAATTAATTGTTTGTGAATTTCTTGATTGAATTAGTTGGCACACTTAGAAATGGTAATCAACTAGAACTTGTGCTAAAATATTGAAAGGACATACTCTTTGTGCTTTTCAACAAAAGAACTCCACCGGCAAAAAAGCCTCTCATGTCTAGAGTTTGGTGATGTAGTTATTACCCGACGGTTAAGTCTTGCTGAGTATTAGTATACACAACCTTGCTTTAAAACTGTTGTTGCAGGTGTTGTTGACCGGGTGGATGACAACAATTGATGGCATCACGACGGCCTCCTGTGATGTTTACCGTTGCGCTAGTTTATTTAATTCCGATGTTTTCGAACTCTGAACCTTTACTTCTTGTCATGAACAATGGTTTGTAAACGTAAACCCCTTCGGAGCAGATTTGTTTTAATTGGTGTAGTGTACTCTGGACTCGCTTTCGCGTGAGTTTTAATGCATATTGTCAATTCTTTGTTGATATCCCAGTGATTTATCGGGTGTTAACCCGACAACTAACGACAAGATGATACTTTATTATTGCTTAATGACCAAAGTGGATTGGTTTAGGCAATAGTACGGTTTTCATGGGCGGGTTGTCACAGGCCGACCACGACGACGACGCGCCACTCCGTTTCCATGCCTTCGACTCAGTCATCCCCGCCGGATCCACGACACCAGGGTCGATACCGCGCGTCCTCGATACCGAGCTCCACTACACCTCTGTAGAGGAGCCGGCCACGTTCACTGCTGCAGAATGCGAGCCGTGCTGGAGGGTGGCCATGACCGAGGAGATGGATTCAATCACCGACAACGCCACCTGGGAACTTGTCGACCTTCCACTGGGGCACCGTGCCATCGGCTTCAAGTGGGTCTTCAAGGTGAAGCGGGACAAGCATGGAAACATCGTCCGGCACAAGGTGCGGCTCGTGGCGAAAGGATATGTTCAACGAGCCGGCATCGACTACGATGAGGTGTTCGCCCCCGTCGCGCACCTGGAGTCTGTGCGTCTGATGATGGTCGTGGCAGCGCATCACGGCTGGGAGGTTCACCACATGGACGTGAAGAGCGCATTTCTAAATGGAGAGCTCAAGGAAGAAGTCTACGTCGTGCAGCCCGCTGGTTTTGTTGTCAAAGGAGCTGAACACAAGGTGTTACGGCTTCGGAAGGCACTGAAACGGCCTCAAACAGGCGCGCAGGGGCCTGGAATGCCAAGCTCGACGCCACCATGGTGGTGCTTGGTTTCCAGAGGAGCTGTTCGGAGCATGGTGTGTACACGCGTGGGCAAGGAGAACACAGGCTCTTCGTCAGCGTATACATCGACGACCTGGTGATCACTGGAAGCAGCAGCAACGACATCATCCAGTTCAAGGCCGAGATGCAAGAAGCTTTCCGCATGAGTGACCTCGGCCTACTGTCCTACTACCTCGGCATCGAAGTTCATCGGGGTGATACTGGAATCACGCTCCGTCAGGCAACCTACACCGGGAAATTGCTGGAACGCAGCGGTCTGCAGGACTGCAACCCGGTGCTCACACCCATGGAGTCCCGCCTGAAGCTGAGCAAGTAGAGTACTACTCCTACAGTCGACGCCACGGAGTACAGGAGGATCATAGGCGGTCTCAGGTACCTCATTCACACACGGCCTGATCTTGCATTTGTTGTGGGGTACCTGAGCCGTTTCATGGAGTCACCGCATGAAGAACACATGGTCGTGGTGAAGCGTATACTCCGGTATGTCCCAGGAACACGTATAGGCTACACTACGGGAGAAAGAGGGGGAGCCACTGAAGTTGATTGGCTACAGCGACGCCGATATGGCTGGGGATGTTGACACCCGGAGAAGCACCAGTGGCATCATGTTCTTCCTCGGTGACAGCCCGATCACATGGCAATCAGCCAAGCAGAAGGTGACTGCTCTGTCCTCTTGTGAGGCAGAGTGCATCGCTGCGGCAGTCGCCGCATGCCAGGGGGTATGGCTTGCTCGTCTTCTCGACGAACTTGTCGGGGTGGAGACTGCAACGCCGGAGATTAGGGTGGACAACATGTCTGCCATCGCCCTCGCCAAGAATCTAGTACTGCACGACCGCTCGAAGCACATTAAACTATGCTACCACTACATCACGGAGTGTGTCGAGCGGGGGAAGATCCTCATCAACTACATCGCTACAAAGGTGCAGCTTGGGGACATCCTCACCAAGGCGCTTGGGTGCGTCCGCTTCCAGGAGCTGTCGCGCCAGGATTGGCGTCATGGTTTTCACAGGCGATCAAATCAAGTCTTCGGGGGGCAAAATGTTGAACTTAATCCTTGACTGATCACTTCATGTATATAGTTTAGTCTAGCTGTTCAGGTGCATGGTTTGAGCCTGACGCATGTTGCGTTCATGCGGGGCGCGTCTGCGTCTTCAGGACGCCGTGGGGTGGTGCGTTGGCTGTGGGATGGCGCAGCGGCACAACGTGCGCACCGCACGTCCCGGGAGATTGGCTCCCTCGATTTGCTTCTTGTTTCCCTTTATATTCGCAAGCAATAGAATGAAAAATGCTGCTCAGTTGTTGCAGCACAAAAACTACAGATTCCATTGTTGTTCTTGAGTGCGCTCCGAGCTCGCCGGCGACTCCAGTCCGACGATCATCGGCTTGATTTACAACACCGAGCACATCAGCCGGTGGAGCACTAGAGTGGCGGACCGCCGTATCTGGACCGTGGAGGCCGACGGGAGGGAGATGGGAGAGAGACGGGGAGAGAGTCGGCGATCGAGAGCACAGAGCCGCCGCCGTGCCACCCCAGGCCGTTGCCGCCGTCGTGCCACCACGGGCCGGATCCGCCGGAAAGGGACCGACATGACGCCGTGATTGAGATGGGAGAGGCTAGAGCTGGGACTTGGGCCGTGTCGTGTCGGCCCGGCCGGCACTCTCGTGCCTCGTGCCGCCCCGTGCTTAGACTTCTAGGCACGCGAGGCACGTCGTGTCGTGCCGGCATGGCACGACAAATTTTTTACTAGGCCCAAGCACGACCCGTGGCACGGCGGCACGTCTTCGTGCCGTGCCGGCCCAAGCACGGCCCTCGCGATGTGACTACTTCTGACCATACGAGAACACAATCTTATTATAATATGAATGATGATTAACACAGTTTCATACATGTAAGGTAGATTTTGTGATCTATTTGTATGTTATTAGTTATATTAGGCTATATAATGCATATAATGCATGCTATCAGGAAGGAATAATCTACAGATTTGCAAATTGGCCATTTTCGTGTCATGCCGGCCCAAGCACGACCCAAAATACTTGTCGTGTCGTGCCGCTCATCGTGCCGAGATCCTAGGCACGGCACGACCCTCGCATTCGTGTCGTGCCGGCACGGCCCAAAATTTATCGTGTCGTGTCGTGCTTCGGGTCGTGCCAAAATGTCGTACTTCGTGCGGCCCATAAATAGCACGGCCAAGTCCCAGCTCTACGAGAGGCCTAGTGGGAGCAGGGAGCCACCACAACGGCGAATCCAGATGATGCAGCTGCCGCACGACGCGAGTGCGACTGCGCAAGGAGTTGCCGTCGGGATTTCGGTGGGCCGCCGCAAAGAGGACGCGACGAAGACGAGGAGCAATTTCGGTTGTGGCTACTTTTTTAGAACCGCACATTCTAAAAAAAGTAAGCTACTGAGCGTACTCCCTCCGGTTTGGTAAATGAAGTCGTTTAGGACAGCGACACGGTCTCCAAATTACAACTTTGACTTCTTGCTTTTATAAAAAATATTTGTTAAAAATTAACATATGTATACTTTTATGAAAGTATTTTGTAAGACAAATCTATTCATGTAGTTTTCACATTTCCAAACTTAATGACTTAAAAGTTATTTATGATTTATATTCCCAATGTTTGACTCAAATCATGTCCAAAAAGACTTCATTTACCAAACCGGAGGGAGTACACAAAAAAGTTGCAGTAGCCCAGTGGTCTGGCGGGTTGCTCATTTTGCAAGAGAATACGAGATCGCGTTTTCGAGTCCTCAGCGTCCCTCCACTTTTTTTTATTGAAAGTTAAAACTGCTGCGCGCGTGGGCCGTATCAACGAATGGGCTGGATCATTGCTAAAAAAACACGAATGGGCTGGATCGAATAGATCATTGGTTCCCAACACCACTACTGGGCATGTAATAGGCCCAGGAATACTGCTCACATATTCATGATAGGTGAAAAAAATAGGTGGTAGTGGGACCCTTATGCCACCTTGGATTACAATGTTTTTTTAAAATCAATAAAAATAATTTATGACTCACCATCTTAGTCATAGCTTCTAAACAAATGTGATAGCCTAGTTGATGTAGTGACATTTTAATCTTGTATGGTGGCCTAAATGTCATAAGTTGACACATTTCTTGTAGTGTTCCGTGTAAACCTACGCACTTGTGTGTCACTCCTAATCTAAAAGTGGAAGGAAGAAGAAACAATAAAAAAATGGTAATTCTTCAATCCGGGTGTCCGGAGGGAAGCGAAATATCAGACGCCACCAGAGTCTTCTCAACCACTCGTTCTCTCGCCTCTCTTTTTTTCACGCGACCCACTCTCTTCTGCCTCTCTCCCTCATCCATCTCGCCAGGGGAGATCCATGGAGTCAAACGCTGCGTGGGGGAGCAGACAAGGGGGCTAGCTGCGCTGGACGCTACGTGCAGAGCGAACAGGGGGAGCTCCTGCCACTGTCGTGGGTGCGCACTGGAGAGCTCAACCCCGGCCGCGCGCCGCCGCGGACACGGGGGAACTCCTGGCGCCGTTGCGGGTGTGTGTCGTCGCTGCTTTCCGTGCGACCAACTGACGTCGGGCGCCGCTCAACCGTATCCTAGGGGCCGAGCCGTCGCTACCGGGACGCGTCAACGCACACGGATCCGGTGACCGGCTCCACTCCTCTCTCTCCCCCTCATGTCAGATCCAGAGTTGTGGGCACATTCCCTATAGATCGAGCGGCGGCACGGAAGGATCGACCCTGGTGGAACTCAGACAGGCGGAGCTTCCTGCGACCGGGCGTGCGGGTAGCCGCCTCCGCACGGAGCTCACCGGCGTCCAGTGTGAAGCTCCCTGCGACCCCGGGCGTGCGGGCAGTCGCATCCGCACGGAGCTCACCGGCGTCCAGTGCGAAGCTCCCTGCGACCGAGCATGGGATCTCGCCGACGGCATAGGAGGAGGGTGGGCCAGTTGCAGGAGCTCTTGCCGCCACGGCGGGCGCACGCGCGGGGAGCTCTTACCTCCTCCTATTTGGGGATTTTTTTTATGTTGCAATTATTGTATATCGATGTTGTAACAATGTTCTTGGCATGTTGCAAACGCTCGTCTTCACGATGTAATCGTTTCTCGTTCATGTTGCAAATCTTTGTGCAATGTTGCATTCGTGTTCTTCACATGTTGCAAGTGTCCCATGCGAATGTTTCAATATTAGGTCTAAATTTTTCGATGTTGCAAACATTAATTTTCAGTGGTGCAGATATTGAGTCTCAATGTTACAAACACGTGTTATTGGGTGTTGCAAATATTAAATTTTAATGTTGCGGGTGTTGAGTTTCGATGTTACAGACATGTGATATTGGGATCTGTGTCGAGAAGGAGGGGGAGGGGAGCTCCTGATGTTGGATGTTACACGCAAGACGGGTCGCAACATAATCGTAGTATAGTCGCAACATGGTCGCAACATTGGGGGAGAAGGGGAGGGGGCGATGATATTTGGATGTTGCACGCAACCTGCTCGCAATGACTCGCAACATACTCGCAACATTTGCTCCTTGGCTTTGAATCGGACGGCTGAAGATTGATTCGATCCCCATCCGACGGTCATGGAGGTGTCCGATGCTAGCGCCCAGATCGGACGTCCGGGCGCTAGCAACTCGGTAAAAAATAGGGGAAAACTAATTAACCGTGTGTAGCCAAAACTAATAGGGCTGAAAATTATTCGGCTACGCCGGGTACTTGCTGCTGAGCCCACGGGCTGTACTCGAACGCAACCGAAAATGGGTTGTTCTTATACGTACTCGAGCCACACAACACAGATTTTTTATATATTTTTCTCTATTTTGCAAAAATAAATGGTCCGCTAGAAATTTTGCAAAACTATACATCTGCCGTCGCGGCCCACGGCGGTAGGACCCCAACCGCCGTGCGGCATGGCGGCAGTGGCCATGGCCCACTTTCAAGGGCACATACCGTTATGGGCCATGGCGTTAGGTGCCTACCGCCGTGCCGCACGGCGGTAAGAGCCTACCGCCAGGCGGTATGTATGGACCTACCGCTGTCCTCTGTGGCGGTAGGATTTTTTTTGTTAATTTTAATTTGTTGAAGCATTGATAAAATGATGAACCATTAATACTTAACGACGAATTACAGAACACAAGCAATGACATGTACGACACAAGTACCCTAACTTTGTGTCACTGCTAGTCCTAACGTGCCTTAGGGAGTTTGGATAAACGATTGCAACATTTGTAGTCTAGTTGCACGAATAGTACCAGGAGAACCCGAACATCATAGACCCGCCGGAGTGCTGGAAGGGCATGTAGTACTCTGACGGGGGTGGAGTTGGATCATACGGTGGCGGGGTGGAGTTGCTGGTGGAGTGTTGTCCTTCTTCTCGTGGCACAGACAACAACAGAACTCGTCCTTACAACTGATGTTCGTATTCACCACCATTGGTCCGGTCACCGGTCCATCATCATCGTTGCTAGATGTCAGATCTGGAGAAGCCAATGCCGACGCGAGTTCTTGCCTCAGGTTGAAGATGACAACATCCTCGAGGTAGTTGATGTACTCTTGATACAGGTCAATAGCTGGGGGATCCACCCATTGCGCGAAACCACAGTTATCTGGTTGTTCAGAGTACTGCAGAAACCGTGATTACATTAGTAAATCATAAAATGATGAAGGACAGAGGTTATGAAGTTTTCCTTACCCATGCTCGTGAGCAATGCTAGAAGCGTCAACCAGAGTTGTCCCATCCCTGATAAACCTGCATCACGCAGAACTCACCGTGTGCACACATTGGCCAGTTCACCGTTTGATTTGGTGCGTACTTTCTAACATCACACATGGATTTGAAATCTCTCTTATCTAAGACTGGAAAATTGTTGTTGAACTCTGGATCTTGCTGGCTCCACAGTGCTTGATCGAGTGAGTCATCATCATCCCCAGTCCAGGAACTCATTGGTGCTTGTTGTGTTGTGAAGTGAGACTGGAGAAGAGTTCACATACACGTAGGCAATAAAGCAGACTACACGGTGGGCCATTCGATCCGGGGCAAGAAAAACGGGAAGTGACTCAGAGGAACCACACCATAGTATTAGGTACACTATTTGCATTGGTGTAGTGACTCACAGAAAACACCCTATGTGTTCACTGTTTGGTGCCGTTCACAGAAAGTACACCCTAGTACGAGTTTGACTGTTTGCATATGGAATGCATCTGAAATCAAGTTCTAAAAGATACAACCCAACTCTATAGAATGATGAAATGAAATCATAATGTTCTATGGATACAATAGCACTCGGCGTTTAGTACTCTACGTCTACTGGGTACAACAGGGGTATTTCCCCTTCTCATAGCATCCGACCCAGCTTCCTTAGCCCGGCGAGCTCTCTCCCTCTTCCTCTCTCTATCTACTTCACGAGCCGCGTGTCGGTGTTTTAGACCGGCAACCTACTAAGGGGAGTACCCGAAGTAGATGAATGTGGCCTCGCCGAGATCGGTAACTCGAAGGAAGAGACACGTGGCACACAATTTAGACAGGTTCGGGCCGCGAGGTGCGTAATACCCTACGTCTTGTATGTTGCGTAGCTCTGGATTGATTGGATGTAATTACAAGATGATGCGTAATCTCGTGAGAGAGGGAAAGGGTCCCTGCCTCGCCTTATATAGTCCGGGAGGCAGGGTTACAGGTCGGTTCAGGGAGAGAGTACTAGCCGGGTACGTCTAGGAGTCCTCTACACAATACATGGTATGTATAGCTTCCTATCCGAGTACTTCCCCACCGTAGTCCTTGCGCCTCACGCCAACAGGTACCGTGCGGCACAAGTCGAGTAGTCCCAGGGGCCCACCGAGTAGTCGGTCCTGGTACCCACCGAGGTAGTGGGCCCAGGGAGGTCCATACGACACCGCGGCCGCTTCACGTTCTTTGATCTCCCAGCGAATGTGAATTTCCTCCTGCTGCTCCTTACGTTTTTCTTCTTGTTTTTCTACCTCAACCATCCTTTGCCACCTCTCACGTGTTGAACGACCCGTCACCTCGACATAACGCTTGTCTTGTTCGGACTGGTCACAATCTAGCCACTGCATAAAATCACAGAGAGGAGGTGGAGTTTTTTCAAAGACAAGTTAGCACATAATAAAATAGCAATGACATATTATTTATTTAGTAATGCAGTTTGTTCTTACTTTTGTCTAACATTACGACATGGTGGGAGGGGGTCATGCTCATAGTTCACGCACATGACGAACCTCATCCCGTAGCAGTACCCGAGAACGTTGCACTTGACAATCTTACAGTTGTCACCGCAGTAGCACATAGGAGTGTGGATCCCCTTTGGCACCGCAACCTTGTCCTTCCTACTGCTGAGCAACCCCAAATCCAACTCAAGACCCGAGAATGCCATTGAAAGCCTACAAAAAAGATGAGAAATATGATAATTCATTACATGTTTCATTTTAAATTAGAGAACGATACATAACAAAATATGATAATAAATTTGATGGTAGGAAGAAAACAATAAGCAAATGAAAAGGTAGTTCAATTATTACAACACGATAACATGCATAAGTTCAAATATTACAAGACCATGCCAGATAAAATGGTACAAGATGATAAAATGCATAAGTATTTTAAATATTACAACACGGTAGAACAAACAAGTATGGTCACCGCATTCCTTCGTTGTAGCGACGGGAACGACGTCCACGTGCACTAGCTAAAGGTGGTGGAGAAGTGGCAGTGGAAAAGTAAGATGCTTCGGTGCATTTCTTGTAGGAGTGTCCTGGATTGTTGCACTTGGAGCATATCTTCACCCGAGGTCCAGCTTCAGCCTCATCCATGTTGTTCCTAATCCTCTTTTTCTTGCGTCGACCGACACCTTGACACATGGTTGGATCTGGATTTGGTATGTACAACGCACTGTCTTTGGGTCTTGAGTGAAAGTTCCAAGATGTAGGTAACCCTCAATAGTGTGGTTCCAAGTGTCTAGAATGGTTTGCTTCAGAAAGTATTTAGGCACGTAGCGACCCCAATGCTTATTCTTTGTTGCAAGGCAGGCAGCGATCACATGTGAGCAGGGGTAGTGTAGCAGCAGTGGCTTCTGGCAAGATCATGAGCATGTCTGATTCCCAATAACTATTTTTTGTATTGTTATTTCACCATTCGCTTTTTGTGATTTGGACTGACAACTTATCTGATATTTCCACTGCACTTCCTCGCCAGGATCACGATGTAGAGGTTGTGGGTAAGCTCTGTGAGCAAGAGCAGCCTTCTGTTTTTTGGTCAAGTACTCAGTCATCCATGTTGAATAAACCTTCTGACAGTCCTGCATAGCTGCATGTGTTGAGTAGCACGCTCAAGAAAGTACTTCATTGTGCGGTACAAGAAGAACTCGATGATACCAACAAGAGGGAGAGCTCTGGCACCACGCAAAACAGCGTTGTAGACCTCAACAAAATTTGTTGTCATTATCCCATGCCTCACATCTCCCTTATCAAACAGAAGACACCATTTCTCCTTAGGCTCATTCTGAATCCACTGGCTCAAGGTCTTCATAGCACGTCCCCTTCTCCTTCTGACATTTGGAGCATCCTCCAGAGAAACTGGCTCTTCCCGGGTTCAGTACTTATTGGCTTCTTAGCTATCTCTTCTGATGCTTTCTTCATCAGATCATCTAATTTTTGCCATTGCTCGTAGAAGTTTTTCTCCTGATTGGTCGAACATAAGCGCTTGAACAATTGTGTAAGTTTTTTGTTCTTGAACTGGATATGAAAGTTTGCTCCCATATGCCTCATGCACCACTGCTATGCACATCTGACCATTGTGCTACTCCGTTACGCTCTTCACTACCTTCTTTGATGTCATTAATGGCCTGCAAATACCTTTGTGTCTATCGTGTATCACACACACGTCTGACACATCTCCCACCACCATCTGCTTCAATCTCTCCAGAAAGCAATAACAACTATCACTACTCTCTCCCTCTGCAAAATCAATTGCCAGTGGAAACAACTAATTGTTGCCATCTGCAGCAACAGCTGTAAGGACTGTGCCCTTGTATTTTCTTGTTAGGAATGTGCCATCTATGCAAATAACTGGTCGACGCTGTTTGAATGCAGCAATAGTGGGACCCAATGCTAAGAATGTCTGCTGCAAGACTTGCTTCCCTGGCCTTGATACAAGATTATAAGTCTTGATATCATAATACCTACCAAGATTTAGTGTGGCAATTGTGTTCAACAATCGAGGCAGATTGTCGTAGGATGCTTCGTAAGTTCTCCATCTCATCTCCAACACCTTCTTCTTCACCATGTATGCCTTACCATAACTTATCTGGTACCTAAATTTCTTCTTAATTGCCAAGATAATGGACTTGGGCTCATAAGCAAGATTTTCCACAATCTTAGCAAACATCTGGCTGGCCACAAAACCGGCTGACAAATTACGATGCCTTGCATCTAGCTGCTCAAGTACACAAGTGGATCCACAACAGATCTGATCTCCCAGTAAATTTTCCACTTGCCCTTGGAAGCATACACTCAAAAAGGACAATTGGGCTTCAGACATTGTACATCATATATATGTGGAGAACTCTTCACTACCCTGAACTCTCTCTGCAGAGTAAGGGTGGCCCACCTCTTCACTGCATCCTTCACCTCTAATGCACTCTTATACATGGCGCCAACAGAAACCTTATTGTCTCTATACTCCCATGACACATTCTCACCAGGATTGACAGATAGCTGTGAGAAACTGTAAATATCCCAGTCCTTGGAACTAGTGAGTCATCCTCATCATCTGAGGAGAACTCTTCCAACCCACATTCATCCTCATCAGCCTCCATTTCGTACCGTCTGAGTACTTCTTCATTAACTTCGCCCCCGTCAATTTCACCACGGGCCTCAAAGGGTGTGTCACCATCTACTTCTTCTTTCTCAGTGGAAGCACCATCTCCTTCTTTTGGCTCAGTTGCAGGACCATCTCTTGCTTGTAGTTCAGCCTCACCCTGGTGAGTAGCACTACCCTCCTCATGCACTTGACTACTAGATCCAGCCATATGAACAACTTGGATAGACAACATCACAGGCAAACCAAATTCACATGTTGTTTTGATATAACTCCTTCAATGTTCAGTGCCTTGAAGTGGCATAAGCTCCCAATATACTGACTCACTCCTGTTGATTAAAACCATAATGGACAAGTCATGTTGCTCTGCATCTACATGGAATGCCCTATAAAAAAAGTTGGTGATGGACCCCCAAGTTCTTTAGTCTCCTCTTCTAATCACATGGTCAACCGAATTAAATTCTAACAAGTCACCTCCATGTTCACCATATCTAATCTGCCCATTACTGAAATACAATTTGACACTAACTGCATCCGACATGTCTGACAGCATGAAAAAAACGCTATTAACAAGTGGATCTGCAACTGCAAAATATATCTACTCATAGCTAGACTAAAACCATAATTTACCATCTACACTAAAACTATATTTTTACTAAGCAGGTCTACACTAAAACTATATTTTTACTAAGCAGATCTACACTAAAACTATATTTTTACTATTATCACAGTTCATACTATTAAGTACCAGATATAACCTCTAACGAGACGAAAAACCGGCAGAGCTTCGCACCTTTACCACCTCCTCCTCACTCCCTTCTCCTCTTCCCCCTTTCTTTCTTTTTTTCGAATTATTATGACATTTTTGGTTGAATTTCGGTGCTATATAGGCAGCAGATCCTAGCGCTGTGGGGACCTGCCGTTGTAACCCACGGCGGTATGTCCCTACCGCCGTGGGTTACGGCGTATGTCCGTCGCACGCTACGGGCCCACTTCTGGTGGCCCCTACCGCTGTGCCGCAAGACGGTATGTCCCTACCGTCGTGGGCCGCGGCGACAGATGTATAGTTTTGCAAAATTTCTAGCAGACTATTTATTTTTGCGAAAAGGAGAAAATATAAAAAAAATCCACAACACATAGTTTAGGAGGCTCCTATATATGTTCCGGAAGATGAATAAGAGAGGTAACTATAAAGCCCAAGAAGACCCAAAACAGCCCACTTAGCTTATTCAAATCCCTTAATACCCACGCATTTTGACTTTTTATTTTTTTTATAATATTTTTTTGAATTGTTGTCAATACTTTTTCATCAACATTTTTTCGGAAATGGTGCGAACATTTTCTCGTCAACATTTTTTTAGTGCTGTAAACATTTTCTCGTCAACATTTTTAGGAGTGTTGTCAACATTTTTTCATCAACATTTCTAGGAGTGTTGCCAAGATTTTTTTCGTCAACATTTTTCAGAAGTGTTGCCAATATTTTTTCGTCAACATTTTCCGGAAGTGTTGCCAATATTTTTCCAAAGTTTGCCAACATTTTTTCTCGTCAACATTTTTCGGAAGTGTTCCAACATTTTTTCGTCAATATTTTTTCGAAAGTGTTACCAATATTTTTTATCAACATTTCTAGGAGTGTTGCCTACATTTTTTGTCAACCTTTTTCGGAAGTGTTGCCAACATTTTTTCTCCTCAACATTTTTCAGAAGTTTGCCAACATTTTTCTCATCAACATTTTTTGGAAGTGTAGCCAATGTTTTTTTCGTCAACAATTTTTAGAAGTGTTGCCAATATTTTTTCGTTAACATTTTCGGAAGCGTGTTTAAAAAATGTTATTGATATTTTTTAATTAATATTTTTCTGAAATATTGAAACAATATTTTTTCAACATTTTCTTTAAAATGTTGATCCAACATTTATCAAACAAGATAGTCTAATATTTTTTAACAATTTCAAACAAAATTGGACCAATATTTCTCTAATTTTTTAAAAATGAAAAATGTTGGACCTTGTGGCTGGCCAGGGCGTCGGCACAGCAAAATGTTGCAACACTTTTTAGAAATGTTGGACAATAGTTTCTTCTGTTCTAATTTTTTAGAAATAAACCAACATTTTTTAAAAAATGTTGGTTTCCTTAACTATTTTTGTCACCATTTTGGGTAGTGTTGCAACATTTTTCGAAAATGTTGGACAAAATTATGTTGCATTCTCTCATGGCGCACCGGCGCACAGGGCGCTCGCGGCGGGCGAGCCGGCACGCGGAGCCCCGGCCGCCGGCGAGCTCCGCGCGCGGAGTTGCGGCGGCCGGCGAGCTCACGCGTTGGGCCTCGCCGCGCGAAGGGCGGAGCCGGGGCGGCGCGGGGCTCGGCGCAGGCGGAGGGCGGGGGAGGAGGGAGGCCGGTCGGCGCGAAGGAAGCCGGGGCCGGTCGTGGTGGCGCGAAGGTGGGGCGGCGCAGGCCCGCACGGGTGTGTGTGCGGCGGCGGGCGGGGGAAGGGAGCTAGGTTTAGCTTTTATGGACTTTGGTGGGCTCTTATTGGGTTTATAGTTGGTTACGTTTTTATCTCCCGGTAGATATATAGGATTTCCGCATCGTTCAGATAGGAAAGCAGACAGCGAGGAGGAATTCGTGTACTAAAATGTTTTTTCTTTCATGTTTTCTTTTTTTCTCCTGAGGAATCAAGCAAGTAGTTACACGTTGCTGTCGTTGGTACACCCGAAGGCGACGTCTCGTTGTCCGGTAGCGCGGGGCGAGAACAACGTGGTGGTGCCCGGCGCTGTCGAGGACCACCGCAACAAGCGATGCTATTTTTTATTTTTTAGTCGTTCTTTTTTTATTTTAGCTAAATTAGGCATAATATTCTGTATCAAAAATTTATATTCCTGTTCTTGGTACTGTGCTTGTTAAGATTCATGCAAAATAAACTTCAAATGTGTGCTATATTTTAATAAAATGATGAAAAGAAATTCGGATATCTATTCGGATCCGGATACGGATGTTTTTTCACTTTTTCCTCTATCGAAAGTAAATAATCCATAAAAAATATTAGCTAATTTTTTTTATTTTTTCCAGTAATTAGTTGGTTATAATGCATAAAATATTAGCACCAAATTTATTCTATTATGATCTAAAAGTATAGTCTATTATACAATTCGGATGTTTTTGATCCCTCCCTGGCCGCAACAACACCGCGCGCACGGCTAGAGATGGCAATGGGTACCCGAAACCCGAGTACCCGACGGGTTTTACCCGATAAGGAGGTGGGTACGGAAGGAACTTCGTACCCGTGGTACGTTATTGGGCAAAATCTCATACCCATCGGGTATGCGGGTACGGGTGTGGGTGTAGACTACCCATACCCGTCTACCCGCGGGTAAGAAAAACCCGCATAAATAATAGCCACCCTAAGTCATTTTAGCTCATATGGTGCATGAATTTGGCCTATATATTGGTGCTAATGTGTGTTACTATTAGCTTGTTGCAATGATATGGTTATATCAATATTTATAATTTGTAACTTACTAAAAAGTTGGAATTATTTATTATTTTTGTGTGACGAAGTCCGATTATTTATGCAATTCTCGGGTATGTTGTCGGGTACGGGTTACATCCGTCGGGTAGAATTTACCCGACGGGTACGGGTATGGAATTATTTTCCTACCCGCGCATTGTGCGTGGTAACCCGACGGGTAAAATTTAGTTCTAACGGGTACGGGTACGGGTGGGCACTACCCATCGGGTATGTACCCCTTGCCGTCGTGACGCACGGCGACGAGGCGAAACGAAAAGCCCAATCGTTCCAACTCGAGCAAGAAACTGACCCTGCTGCAGTGCCTCCTCTTCCTCACCGGCCGGCGAGCGCATCGTCCGACCTCGACCGAACGCGTGGAGAATCTGTCCACTCGGGTACTGCTGGCCCCTCCCGTGGCCCCGCTCTCGATACCCGACCAATCGCGCAGCCTCCAGCAAGCCTCGTCACTTCGTAGCTACCCGACATGGTAAAGTTTGCAGCTCCTTTATTTTAGAAAAAAAAAGAAAAGTTTCATCTCTTTTGGTTGATCGTACAAAACTTATGAAAATTGGAAAACTAGCTAAAACCTACTTTTCTATTTCAAATTAAACGCTTCCACCAAAGTCCAACAAAAACCTACTGAATACTACTCGGGTGCTCTAACCGGTGTCTTCAACTTGGTTGCCTGATCACACTCCGAGCCAGGTTGTATCCATGCAAAAGGACTCATGTGACGAGGCTCCACGGAAACGAGAGAAGTGGCATGTGCGCGCGGGTGAGGAAAAATGACTTGCGTGTGCAGAGATTTGCTTTGCGTGCATAGTACATTCTGGATTAAGATGAGCAGATTGAGCACGAGAAGATGCGGTGATTATGGGTGCTGGCGGGGCGGGTTGTGGACATCCACAACCCGCATGCACAGGCCGCAAAGAATTTTCAACAACTTTGCGACTAGCCTCTAACATGCATGCAAATGTTGTTCGTGATTGGTGAGTCTTGTGACCGAGCCCACAAAGACTGCAAGTGCCCACATTAGAGCAAAATCAAACGACCGGAGAGAGCCGCTGCAGAGAAGCCAAGTTTTGGGTGTGCGTCTTAGGAGGGCTAAGGCTAGGGACCCATTGTGTATAAAAGAGACCCAAAAAGTGGATGTAAGTGCATTTTTAAGGGTTGAGGACCTAATTGTAATGTCTAGAGACTCATTTGTATGGTCAGGGGCCTCGAGTGTAAATAACGAAGACCCGAATGTAATTCTTTGACCCCACCGATGGAAATAATAAAACAGTCACCTCCCCTCTCCCTATAAATAGACCCCAAGAGGTGGAGGAGGGGGACTCTTGACCTTGATATTCATTGATCTTTCTTGTTCATTATTCATTGATCTCAAGTTTCTTCATACTTTTTCTCTTTCTATCTGTTCGGGATTCCTGATTCCCAACACCAAGTCTTTTCCCAAGACGTACAATGCAAAATGTAGAGGTGGTGCTGCACGTGCGGGTGGCGCTAACGCCCCATAGTTAACCAGACGCATGCTTCCCAGTGTATCATAGGCAGGCAATGGAGGCAGTGTAAGGAATCGGATGCCCGTTAGCCTAAGAGGGGGAGGGGGTGAATTAGGCAACTTAAAAACTTAGCCTATGGCTTCACTATTTTTTTTTTCAAAGTAAACTAGAACATACTATCTATATGTGCAACTACGGTTGTCCTAGTGTGAAACTCCCATCCCAAAAGAAGGTTTGCAACCTATAGCCAATCCTAGCATGATACTACTCTAGGAATGTAGAGGCAAGCAAAGATTGCAAGAGAGTAAATGCGGAAACGTAAAGGGGATGAGAGGAAGCAAACTCTTGACACGCGATTTATCCCGTGGTATCGGTAGGCACTAAGCCACCCCTAGTCCACGTTGTTGAAGCACTCACACAAGAGTATTGCTTCCTGGCCACCAAGTCTCTCCCAAGAGCACCAACTTGACTTGCCACAAAGGCTAGCCACTTAGGCACTTGTCAAGCTCTCTTGGTCACCTTGATGCCGCCTCCACTAAGGAGCTTCTCCACCAAGGAAGGGGGTCTCCACGTCCCCGCACAAAGTGTCCTCGCCGCTCCACACCAAGCCGAGGGTCGATGACGATTGCCGGTGAGCCACTTAGGCCCCAAGGCTTCCGGCGAACCTTGTACAACCGGATTCACTCAAGAATCACCTCACAAGGTTGGCACAACCTTGCACTCACTCGGCTCTAAGCTAAGCCTAGCACTAAGCACATACACAAAGCATATGCAAGTCTAAGGATGAGCAATTAAGCACTTGGATGGATTGGATATGATCTTGAATGTGTCTTGAACTCCTCTCGCACTTCCACACAATCCAGCAACCTCAAATGAGTGAGTGGAGGGGGTATAAATAGCCCAAGGCATCAAACTAGCCGTTGGCTAACGTCCACTGAAAAGGTACCGTCGGATGATCCGACGCTATGCTTTTCCAGGGCGTCGGTTCATCCGGTGCCCCTCCCACGTCACGTAGCCGTTGAGGTTCTCTGACACAACTGCTCCGACGCTATGCTCCGACGCTACGTCGTATCATCCCGGGCCGAAGGCCTTGCGTCCGTGTCGGCATCGTTAGCTTCTAACTGCACCGTCGGATAGACCGACGCTATGCCTTGACCAAGGCGTCGGATCATCCGTGCCGAAGGCTTCGTCTTGGCGCGTCTCGTCTTGATTCAACCGGGCGTCGGATAGACCGACGGGTTCCTCACTCGGACCGTCGGATCATCCGGTGCTACCGCCTTCCTTGCTCTTCCTCCGCAACTCGTCCGACGCATGTAAAAAATGGACCGTCGGTTCATCCGACGGTACCTAGGGTTTCACCCCGTGTACCAACTCGTCCGACGATTGCACCGACGCTTGTAAATGTGGGACCGTCGGTTCATCCGACGGTGTCTTCTCTTTTCCTTTTCTTGCTCGGTTTTGACCCTTTGTTTTGGCATTTTTGCATGGGGTTTTCTTGCATCCTTGGGACCTAGAAGTGTCTACAAAGACATGCTCAAACAATATGGTTAGTCCCAATGATCATGTTGTCATGAATCACCAAAATCAAACTCCGAACTAATGGCATGTGAGGCCATGTTCGCTACAATCTCCCCCTTTTTGGTGATTTATGACAACACAACCAAAGCAAGCATAAATTTGCTAGAATTGACAGAATTAGAACCACTTACACTTGCTTGGATGCTTACCATCATCCAAACTCCCCCTAGATCAAACTTCCCCCTTTTTGATCTTAAGTTCACATTCTCCCCCTTTGGTCTCATATCCTTGAAATCACTCGTAAGCATCCTTGAGCCCACTTGTAAGCTTAAGCCACAAGCTTGCTTTGGTCTCACATTCTCCCCCTTTGGAATAAAATCTCCAAAAAGTCCAAAGCAAACGGGTCCAAGGAAACTAGCAAGATCTAGCAACCATAGCTCAAAGGAGAGATGTTAAATGCAAGGGAGAAAGCCGCATGAACCATGATCCATATGTATGATATCAATGAAGATACCACATGTGTGAATAACTAAGGTGGATCACAAGCTCATGAGACTAACATGATACAAACTAAGCTCCCCCTAAGTGTGTGCATAAAAAGAATACCACTTGCAAGACAAGGGTAGTGAGAAACAAGTGCACAACTACAAACTTGTAAAACAAGGAAGCTTAGAGCATATCATGCAAAGAGGTAGCTTAAAGAACAAGAGATAAGACAAATGGGTTCTTGTTACATTACCACTTGTAGATATCACTTGTAGTCTTTTGATCATTGCATACCTCCGGGGGATGAACCTCTCTACCTTGTTGGCACCACATTGAGATGAGCCACTTGGAAATGATATCACTAGGTGACACCACTTGAAAGAAGCTTGTATAGAAGGCACTTGGGGTACCACAAGGATTAGGAATGTATGAGTACATTGCCTTTGAACTTATATAGAGACATAAGCTCGCAAGGACATGACTCAATAGCATGAAGCTCAAATTGCTATATTCACTCTTTTAGAGATGTTAGATCACATTGAGAGTGAAATAGCATTCTCTTAGAATGAGACACCGCACCGGAACGCGTCGCTAAGGGACTACATAAGAAAAGCTTGAAACAATGTTAGTCCCATAACCAAACCATAGGATGAGCTCCCCCTAAATGTGTGCATTTAGTGTTTGAATCACCAACCAAATGTATGCACATTGTTTATGAAAACAAAAGGGAAGCTAACCCTATAGCTTGCTCATGATGCAAGGAGATATATATATGAAAACATGCACCATGAAAGAACAAGTGTAGCTTTCCTACACACTGATCAAACCATGTAGATTGCTCATGGGTTAGCACATGACACAAGCAACCTACCATATGTAAACATTGCAACAAATGCAACCTAAACAAGGCAATGGAGCTACAATGATACAAGAGATGGGTTCTAGTTTCCATTACCTCAATCGGGGAACTTGGGCAACACATGTCCAATTTGCAAGCTTGGCTTGTAGGCATGAATTTCCGCAACTTCTTTGTGCCAAGCCTCCCAAGACCCCGCGCACAAGGCCTTCAAGTGGCCTTTGGAACCCAAACCATTTGAGGCCCCTTCATGTTGATGATGACTTCCTTGGGCACCCAAATGGGTTGGTTCCAACCCCGCTCTTCCTTCATCTTCCCAACCTTGTGTGCAACCACCTTGCCATTTGCCTTCTTCTTGATGACGTAGGTGTTGCTCTTGGTCTTGTTCTTGCGGTTGGGCTTGGTGTAGATGAGGGAGCTCTTGATGGTGGGCTTCAACTTCCTCTTTGCGCCCTTGTCCATCTTCTTGACAAATTGAGGGCATTTGTAGAACTTGTGCCCTTCTCCATGACACTTGTAGCAAGTCACGGTTGCACCCTTCTCAAGCTTCTTCACCATGGGATCACGGTTATCTTGAGAAGGTTGGACTTGGCTCTTCATGTCTTGAGAGATGTCCACTTGTTCTTCATCGTTCTTGCCCTTGCCCATCAAGTTTGCCAATCTCTCTCGGAGCCTTTTCACTTCTTGCTTGAGCTCATCATTTTCCTTGCCTATGAGATAATCACATGATTCTACAACAACATTCTTATTGCAAGATGGTGAGCAAGATTCATCAATTAAATCAATGCAAGAAGTTGAAGCATCTACCTTGGAGATAGGAATTGCACAAGGGATAGATGTTTCATTAAGCTCAAAGGAATTACTTGTTTTAGTCTCATTGCTCTCAAGCTTAGATTTTAGCTCCTCACACTCCTTGCTAAGCAATTTGAATTTGCACAACAAATGTTCATAATTTGTAGCAAGGGTGTCACTAAGATCATTGAGAGCATTGAGTTCTTTAATTTCATTAGCTTGTTGTTCAAGCATTCCTTTTTGCTCATGGATTAGCTCAACAAGATCATTGAGAGAGGTGGTGTCGGATTCGTCATCACTTACATTGCTTTCCATACCTTTGGCCATGAGGCACATGTGTGATGATGAAGGTCCTTGCATGAAGCGGGTGGTGAAGTTCTTTCTTGATTCATCGCTTGAGCTAGAAGAACTTGATCCACCACTTGTCCACTCGCGGACGGCGAAGGTTGCTTCTTGCCTTGGTCTTCTCTCCTTTACCACCTTCCTTTTGGGCTTGTGCTCAATCTTGGTGAACTTGATGTGTTGATGATGGCGCCCTTCTCTCAAGTGGATGTTGTAGCCGTACATGTTGACTTTCTTCACATACTTGAAGATCTTCTTCACGTACTCGGCCACCATAGATTCAACCTCTTCATCACTTGAGGAATCTTCATTATCACCATCATCACCATCATCTTCGCTTGAGCTTCCACGAGTAGCCATCCTACTCAACTTTTTCTCTTGTCGGCTTGAGAGAGCATGGCTTGTGGTTGGAGAAGATGGTTCTTGGGGCTTTTCTTGGGGCGCCTTCTTTGACTTGGGCATTAGTTGAAGCTCATGTGCCATGATCTTGCTCAAGATATGCGATGGCTTCAAATCTTCGAGCTTCTTCTCGTAGATGATTGCCTTCACCAAGTCATAGTCGGGCTTCCGGAGACTTTGAAGGATCTTGCGGTTGATGTTCAAGTCCGTGATGTCCTTCACACCTAAGGCATTAATCTCATTGACAAGCACATTTAGGCGTGAGTACATAGATTCGGCATTTTCATTAGCAAGTTGCTTAAAGCTATTGAATTCCTCAAGGAGACAACCGTAGCGTTCATTAGCAACTTCTTTTGAACCCTCATTTTGCTCCTTGATGGTTTTCCATAGCTCATGAGCATTTTCACAAGTAAAAACTCTATTGAAAACGCCTACATCTAGTGAGGACAAAATGATACTCTTAGCAATCACATCGAATTGCTTTTCCTTCCTAGTACCATTTTTCATGCCCTCATCGGTGACTCTCCAAACATCAAGGTCCCTTGCTTGGAGATAGGCCTCCATGAGAACCTTCCACCGAGGATAGCCCGTGCCATCGAAATGTGGAGCCAAACCTAAGGTATCCACCCCTTTCATTCCTCTATAGAGCAACTCACTAGGCGGTGAAGCCTAACCGTTCCAATGAGCCGGTTTTCACAATTTACCAATCGAATTGGCGTTTCCTTGTGAAGGAAGTGAGTCCCGGCTCTGATACCACTTGTAAGGAATCGGATGCCCGTTAGCCTAAGAGGGGGAGGGGGTGAATTAGGCAACTTAAAAACTTAGCCTATGGCTTCACTATTTTTTTTTTCAAAGTAAACTAGAACATACTATCTATATGTGCAACTACGGTTGTCCTAGTGTGAAACTCCCATCCCAAAAGAAGGTTTGCAACCTATAGCCAATCCTAGCATGATACTACTCTAGGAATGTAGAGGCAAGCAAAGATTGCAAGAGAGTAAATGCGGAAACGTAAAGGGGATGAGAGGAAGCAAACTCTTGACACGCGATTTATCCCGTGGTATCGGTAGGCACTAAGCCACCCCTAGTCCACGTTGTTGAAGCACTCACACAAGAGTATTGCTTCCGGTCACCAAGTCTCTCCCAAGAGCACCAACTTGACTTGCCACAAAGGCTAGCCACTTAGGCACTTGTCAAGCTCTCTTGGTCACCTTGATGCCGCCTCCACTAAGGAGCTTCTCCACCAAGGAAGGGGGTCTCCACGTCCCCCGCACAAAGTGTCCTCGCCGCTCCACACCAAGCCGGAGGGTCGATGACGATTGCCGGTGAGCCACTTAGGCCCCAAGGCTTCCGGCGAACCTTGTACAACTGGATTCACTCAAGAATCACCTCACAAGGTTGGCACAACCTTGCACTCACTTAGCTCTAAGCTAAGCCTAGCACTAAGCACATACACAAAGCATATGCAAGTCTAAGGATGAGCAATTAAGCACTTGGATGGATTGGATATGATCTTGAATGTGTCTTGAACTCCTCTGCACTTCCACACAATCCAGCAACCTCAAATGAGTGAGTGGAGGGGGTATAAATAGCCCAAGGCATCAAACTAGCCGTTGGCTAACGTCCACCGAAAAAGGTACGCGTCGGATGATCCGACGCTATGCTTTTCCGGGCGTCGGTTCATCCGGTGCCCCTCCCACGTCACGTAGCCGTTGAGGTTCTCTCGCACAACTGCGCTCCCGACGCTATGCTCCGACGCTACGTCGTATCATCCGCGTGCGAAGGCCTTGCGTCCGGGTCGGTGCATCGTTAGCTTCTAACGGACCGTCGGATAGACCGACGCTATGCCTTGACCAAGGCGTCGGATCATCCGGTCTTCGAAGGCTTCGTCTTGGCGCGTCTCCGTCTTGATTCAAGCGGGCGTCGGATAGACCGACGGGTTCCTCACTCGGACCGTCGGATCATCCGTGCTATCGCCTTCCTTGCTCTTCCTCCGCAACTCGTCCGACGCATGTAAAAAATGGACCGTCGGTTCATCCGACGGTACCTAGGGTTTCACCCCGTGTACCAACTCGTCCGACGATTGCACCGACGCTTGTAAATGTGGGACCGTCGGTTCATCCGACGGTGTCTTCTCTTTTCCTTTTCTTGCTCGGTTTTGACCCTTTGTTTTGGCATTTTTGCATGGGGTTTTCTTGCATCCTTGGGACCTAGAAGTGTCTACAAAGACATGCTCAAACAATATGGTTAGTCCCAATGATCATGTTGTCATGAATCACCAAAATCAAACTCCGAACTAATGGCATGTGAGGCCATGTTCGCTACAGGCAGGCTGCGTCAAAACATTTAGCATTAAAACATATTTGCGGGTGTTTGCAGACATTTGCAGGCATACAATGTTATCTGATGGGTTTAGCGGATAAAGAGCGTATTGGCCGCAAGGGGTCGCACCTAGGCCACATTGGCCACAAGCGGCATTTTTGAGGGGGGCGGGCGGGTGGGCTTCGCTAACAACCTGTCCCATCTGCACCGCTAGCAATGATAGTGCAAAGTAAGAACACTTGGTTGTTAGGGATAGGTAGAAACACTAATTCGGACGGAGGTGTTTGGACGTTTGGTTGGTTGTATGGATGTGTACAAATAATTTGTCCAATTCTTCACATGAGATTAATGAGTCAATTACATGTCTTTATGTCATCCATTTATGTAATCGTGTAGTATACATTCATAGTGACCAAACACTATTCTTAAAAAAATTTGCTCATGCAACCAGGAGATAATTAGTTCGTTGTTTTTACAATGAGCGCGTCGGGGGCCACCCCCCCCCCCCCCACACACACACACACAAAAGACATCAATGGTAACTAGATTAGACAACATAACTAAATAATGCGGTTTTAAATTAACTTATGGAGGAGTACAAGATTTTAGCAAAAATATGAGTAGCTACAATGAAATGGATGACCTCTGGCTAAACGAATCAATTTACATTATATGAGTTCATGATTTTCTATACTAAAATTTACTTTGTCAATCCTCACTTAGTCTCTGTGACTTTTCCACTCGAGAGGGATAGAAGATCACTTCATCTTCAATAAATAAATAATAATGGAGTTAAGTAGTCCCAACCCTCTAAGTAGGATGGTCATAGAATTTATGAAGGTGGTAGTAAGCATAAATTTGACGTGCCAAGAGAGTTGATGAAGAAAGAGATATAAAAATCAAGAAACCAAGTCGCATGCAAGACATCGAGTCGGCGGATGCTCTAAGACTGGATCTGTTGTACCTGTGCGTCTGCCCTTCTTCTACTATGCACGAGGCTTTTCTACACTGCAGAAGACCACACATATGTTGCTTGTCTGGCTGGTCACAACTGATCATCCACGCAACTGATCATCCTCTGCATGATGTGTACGTACACATTTATTACTCTCTCTCTTTCTCCACTTGACAATACCCATGGAAGCGAGGGTTGGGACTGCCCATTCACTACGGGCGTAATTGGTTCTCGTTTCCCCTCAGCTTGGCTCGCACCACGCAACTAGGCCCGTACTAGCCAGGCCTATTAGATGCAACGAGCTTGTGTTTGCTTACCTACATCCGCAGAGACAACGTGATGCAGCTAGTGATTGGTTACCTACATCTAGCTATTAGCTGATCTTTTTTCTCTCATTGTGTGCTAGGTCACACGTGCTCAGTTGCACCACGCGAGCCAGGCTCGATGGGAACGACCATTCTTCTCGTTTCTCTAGAGCTTGGTTGCGGGGACTTCATTGCACACGCGCGCCCTGGCTGGGAGAGTGCACCAGGCAACCAAACCGACAATCCCTCCACGCGGTCAGCCTTGCCAGCTATGGATGGCAACGGGTCGGGTCGGGGCCGGGTGGAGCTTCCGCGGACCCGACCCCGAAACCCGAACAGTAAACCCGACCCGGCCCCGAAACCCCATTCGGGTGAAAATGCAGACCCGACCCCGAAACCCGCGGGTGCCCCGAACCCGGCGGGTCCCCCCCGAAACCCGGTCCCCACCGTGCGCCGCCGCCCTCCATCGCTCATGGGGGCCGCGCCGCCGCCGCCGTGTTGCAGAGGCGCCCGCCCGCCGGCTCCCCCGTCGCGCCACACGCCGGGGCCGCGCTCCTCGAGTCGGTGGCGGCGAGATCCGGTTCGGGGATGCGCACGCGGATCGAGCAGCCCCGCGGCGGCGGGATGCCCGCGTCGTCGTTCACGCCCGCCGGGGAGACGGGAGACGGGAGCACGGGGGGACCCGGCGACGATGCCGAGACGGAGTGCGAGCGACCGGCGTCGGTGCGGGGGTAGGGAGCGGCGCGGGCCGAGGCCTCGCGAGGCCGCGGGCGGGCGGAGGGAGTCGGGGGTAGGGGAGAAGGTGGACCGGATATGAGTAGTTGGGACTTATATATCTAGGTTTTCATTGTTGGGCTGGGCTATGTCTACATATTGGGCTGAAAATACTCCACTTCGGGGGCCCATGGGCACCCGCGGGGCTAAATCAAAACCCGCCCCCGCCCCGACCCGTTTCGGGGCCCCGAACCCGCAGCCCCTCGGGGGGAATATCAGACCCGCCCCCGCACCCGCCGGGTCTAAAACCCGCGGGTTTCGGGTTTGAACTCGCCCGATTGCCATCCTTATGGCCAGCTCCGGTGCATGACACCAAACACTCCTTATAAAATTTTTTGGCATGCGAGAGTTTTGCCAAATCAATTTTGTTTTGCCCTTGTTTGGTTTGTTATCAAAATTTAATAGCCTCTACTATTTATCTTGCTAAAATATTGGAATTTCTTTTTGCTTATAACTTTTATATTGTCCAACACTTTACGGTGCCAAAAAAATTGACAGTGAACCCAAAAAGTGGCAGCCGTTGGCGCCCGGCAAAGGCCAACCGGCGACAGCCCGCCGGAGCGAAAAGATCTACTCATCCGCCCAGTTGGCGCCACGTGGGTGGGGCTCGGCTCGTTTGGCCTCAAAGGGCGAGCGTGACGTCACGCCGTGGGTCCGGAAAGATTCCGGTGCGTACAGCGTGTCCGCCGGCCGCTGTCACGGGCCGGATTCGGAATCTCGATATTTTGCCTTTCCGCGGGCCCGCACTCGTCGCCGGGCCCACCCTGTCAGACTGTGCTCTCGCAAAGTCGTCAGTCTCCCAAGTAGTGCATCGGTGCATTGCGACGCGACGCGACGCCACGCGAGATGTCGCGCCACGCGAGAAAATGGGAGATGGCCCTGGCCCCATACGACCTCGACCTCGACGGCACGTGACGCTAACCGCTGGTCTACAGAGTACAGTAGAGGCAGCGAGCGAGGGGCGTGAATTGTCAAATTGGCAAAAACTCGGATTAGCACGGTAGCAGTTCGCTACTTGCATTGCATAGTACATTAGTACTTCTACTTGCTCAGCATATATAATTGGCCACTCATACTGCACGTCACGTACACGACGACATGGTATGGTTTCGTGAGAATGAGATCTACTACAATTTATACTCCCTCCGGTTCTAGTTTACAAGTCGTCCTGGGTCAGAGGGAGGGTGCAGCAAAAGAAGTCGCCAGGCGCGTGTGAAGTCCATTTTGGACGCCGCTGCCCCTGAGTAATTGCGGCCCTCCGCTTCGTTTCCCCCGTGCAACGAACCATCGTCGCGCGCACGAAACGAAAACGAGAAGCCTATCGCGACCAACGACCTCCAGTCTTGGTACTCCAACACCTAACCAGTTGCACCTGTGTTGGATTGCTGCGTAGAAGTACCCGCGGCGCTATTTAATAAGGGCAAACATGGAAAACTTGTCACTAATTAATGCCTCATTGGTATTAACAACCTTGTCCTAAACGACCTCTAAACTAGAACCGGAGGGAGTACAACTGTATCCATTGCACACATGGCCACGAGCCCACGATCTCGCCTCGAGATCACACCAGATCAGATCAGCACGTCTCACGTGTGACCGATCGAGTCGTGCCATTTATTTATATAAAGATTAGTCGAGGACAAGGAGGAGTCACCCCGGCCAAGTGCTACTCCCTCCGGTTTGGTAAAGGGAGACGTTTAGACAGCGACACCGTCTCCAAAGTGCAGCTTTGACTTCCTATTTTTACAAAAATAATTATTAAAAACTAACATATGCATACTTTTATGAAAGTATTTTACAAGACAAATCTACTTATGTAGTTTTCACATTTCCAAACTCAACAACTTAAAAGTTATTCATGATTTATATTCCCAATGTTTGACTCAAAGCTTGTCCAAAACGTCTTCTTTTGCCAAACTGGAGGGAGTAATAAGAAAATCAAGACGAAACGTTAGACACGGAGACAATTTATATGGCCATTAACTAAGGAATAATACTCCCTCCACCCCAAATTGTAAGCTATTTCAACTTTCTTGAAGAGGCAAACTATTTAATGTCGAGGAGGTGTCACCATGTTGCCGTTTTGAAATAACTACGTGCTCAGCAAAACTGTCAGTGGCGGAGGACCGATAAGAACTGAGGTATGGTAGAGTTTATGATATTCACACAATCAAACTTCATCTTCATCAACCTAATTGTGCAATTTGCCCCCTCCATTTCTAATGCAAAGAATTTTCTTTTCCTACCTTTCTCTCCTTTGAATGATGAGTTCTTAATGCATTTTCATGACATCAAGCTAACAATAGTGAACACTGAACACAAATGTTAGGAATGGTTTTATCGTGGCGAATACAAGGTATGGCTACTGCCATACCTTGCCATCATGGCCCTCCGCCACTGCAAAACATTTTGGCCAGTAAAGTATGTGAAAGGAGATTACTTAAAAATTTGCACGAAGAGAGCCTTCTTTTTTTTGACAAAGGATTCACCCTGCTTATATTGAAAGCGAATAGAGTTTTACACGAGTTCACAGACAAAACGCTGGGGATACCAGCTCTGCGGATCAAGGAAACGCACGCCGAATACAGAAAGGAGCGAGGCTCCTGAGGACATCACAAAATACAGAAAACCTTAATAGAAAAAAAGAAAGCAGTTCAGCTAGCAACTAGAGATAGCTTCTGAGATCACATGAAATCTTCCTCCATTGTTGGCTTTTTGATTTCTGATTGAAATCGCTCCAGCCACGCCCGCACTTGCACCAGCCTCTCGTCCAAGATGGATTGTTCAGCACCCCCTAGCAGAATGCGCCAGTGCTACAAAGTAGAAGAGGATTTTATGTAACACATCAGTTGGAGAGTTTGGACATTTTCCTTCTATAACAAGCTTATTTCTAGTATTCCAGATCATCCAAAGGACATCGCCCAAAAGAAACATTTTCAGTTTGTGATTAGCACAACCAAAGGGATCGGATCTCTCCACACCTTCTCCAAACTGTCTGGAGGTCTAGCACTCTAGCCCACCCCATAGCTTCTTTACAACACACCCACGTGATTTTTGCCAATGGGCATTCGAACAAAATATGATCTCTAGTTTCTATCACCCCACAAACCAAACATTTCTCATTCCCCTTCCAGTTTCTCTTCTTGAGTTCCTCCCCCGTTTGCAGCCTATCGTGGAACACTTGCCACATGAATACTTTAAGTTTCATTGGCAGTTTTGTTTTCCAGAGTCTGCGCATGCGAATGTTGATCACACCTCTATGTGCTAGGAATCTGTACATCGATTTTGTGGTGTAGCAGCCTGACTTCTCCAGGCACCAACGAGAACTATCTTGCCCCCCTTCTCACCCCCTTTCCCGCAGGTTCACATTGCTCAGCAGTTTGTGTAACTCTTCCCATAGCACAACTTCCGAAGAGAGCCTTCTTTAGTGTATACATTTTCTATTACAAATGTAGGCTATTGTTTTAGACTTATTAACTTTTTTCTAATAGTAAATCATCTCGGGACTAATCACTTGTTGCAAAAATCTAACATGCACACCTTGAATTCATGCCATTGCTCTTTTAAAGCCCATTGCGAGTGAAATCAATTTGCTTTGATTTACATATTCTATTCACACCTTTGGATTTGTGAAGAAGAAAAAAATAAAAAGTACTCTTTTTTTTCTTCTTCTAAAAATTGCAGCTTTCTTTGGAATATATAAGAAAATGAGGGAGTTCTTTACTCACCTTTGCCACGCAAAGGAAAGTATTGTAGCTTTCGGTGGTGCAGCCAAAGAATCTGTCAGCACCATCTATCTCCATACAACCGATCTTGATTTTTCTCCTCCAAAGCCCCAACAAAAAAAGAGGGCTACAATACTAGTACTTCTATAAATTTTTGAAACATACGCCTACGAATTCTAAAAAAAAGAAAAGAAACATACGCCTACGAGTAGATGCCAACGAGGTGACCATCCTGGATAGAATCTAATGTTTTTTAAAAGGCATATTAAATTACCATTCTTCCACTAGACAAATGTCCCATGTCTACTTCTATCAATTTTTGAAACATACGCCTATTGTTGTCTTTTTCAAAATCAAATCAAATGCTTTTCGTGTTTAAAAAATCGAGTCAGTTGGACGTTGGTCCATTCGCATGCCCGATCGGGGGAGAAACGGCTGCCACGTCAGTCCTGTCAGTGTCCATATCTCCGCACGCAACACCGACTTCTGACGCGACTTCCTACACACTCGCCTCACTGCCGTGAGGGACCCATGACGATCCGGTCCCACCGATCAGTGAGTCAATACGAACATGAATATCTACCCGCGGCGGCCCTCCCCCGCGTCCGACCTGCCCCAAGCTCACCGTTCGCGAGCCGAACACGCGAGACGAGTCGCGATTCGAGTGGCGACCGGTTTCTCGCGGACCCCTATTATAAATTCGCCCGCAAAGCCCTCCTAGCCCCTCCTCTCTCCCGCTGCTCGTCCTCGTCCCGGTTTTCCCCCAAATCTGCGCAGCGCATCGCCAGATTTCCCGCGGCGGCCGAGATGGTGGGGAGCGTGGGCAACGGGCTCGCGGATCTGGGCGCCTCAATGAACGGGGCCTCCATGAACGGTGTCGGGAAGGTGGCGGCGGCGGACCCGCTCCCGATGGAGATTGAGCCGCCGGCGGACGTGATGGCGGCGGCTGCGGCGGCCGAGGCGGAGGGGCCGGCCGCGAACGGGAGGAAGGAGATCGTGATGGGCAGGAACGTGCACACCTCCTGCTTCGCGGTCAAGGAGCCCGACGCGGACGACGAGGTCACCGGCGAGCGGGAGGCAACCATGGCCAGCGTCCTCGCGCTCTACCGCCGGTCCCTCGTCGAGCGCACCAAGCACCACCTCGGTACGCCGTGCCTTCCACGCTCCTCGCTCCGTCGATTTCGCTTTCGTGCTTTTTGCGCATCCTCCGATCTGGTTCGCGGTGGCCTGATCTGGTGACACGCGTGTGCGCCTCACGGTTTTGGGGGGCGACTGATTGGCCGCTTGCGGCCGTCCGTGTATTTTTTTTTACTCGGCTGAGCCAAAATGCTGTTGGGAAATACACTCACCGTCATCAGGGTTGGTGCTTCAATCGTGCTGCGGTTTTTTTTTTCATGCAGCAATTTTCATGTGCCTACCGGTAGCAGTCGGCCTCGATTACTGTATTAAATTTAACTGTCTTCCTAGAATTATTAAATTATTGAAATTAAGTGTCAGGCTTTGGTGCTGGCTCTTGTTTCCAACATCTGTCGATGGGGCATTGTGGTTATTACAATATAGTCTCACTTGCATGCATGCAACTAAAGCAAAGGTATCCAAGCAATTAGGAGCCCGTAGGTGTTTTCCATTTGTGACGAAATTTAGTGCACTTCAATTCTGTTCTCATCAGCTTAAAATACATCTTCTAATATGCATAACAGATCTTATATATGTGACCTGAATTACAGCAAAATCATCTCATGTGTTCTACCGCAATTAAGACTCTCTGATTCTAATAAAAGATTCCGCCATTTATATTTAGAAAGGAGTTGATAGTATCGGCATAAGTACTGATCCATAAATGTCATTGGCATAAGTATGGATCCATACATGATTAGATAATGACCACAAGCACCTGAGATTCCTTTATTGCAAAACTATTAATATGAACTTTTGCTATGAAAAAAATGATCAAGTGCTCCTTGACATTCACTTGTTCTACATTTTCAAATTCATATCGAAACTCCTAACAACCTCATATTGTGATACAGTGCAAGTTCTGATTTGTAAGAAGTGCACGAAACTTCCCCACATAGTCAGCATGTTGGTCCGTGAGGCACTACTTATGCCAAAAATGACACACTTCTATAATTAGAAGGAATAATTTGTATTTTCGCAAAAAAGAAGGAATAATTTGTAACAGGAACAGCATAAACATAAATCTGACAGAGCACAGTTATATGGATGTCTTCATAACAGAGCTAAAAACATACAGGAAATTAATTTTGTTATCTCACATGTATTTATTTTCTTGAAGGTTACCCATACAATCTTGACTTTGATTACGGTGCACTGGGGCAGCTGCAGCACTTCTCCATTAACAACCTTGGAGACCCTTTCATTGAGAGCAACTATGGTGTCCATTCCCGGCAGTTTGAGGTTGGAGTCCTTGATTGGTTTGCTCGCCTCTGGGAGTTGGAAAAGGATGAGTACTGGGGATACATTACTAACTGTGGCACAGAAGGAAATCTGCATGGGATTCTTGTTGGGTAATACTTGATAAGTCCTTGATACTTGCAGATATCTTCTGTTTGCAGTTTATCACTGCTTATGTGAAATTCATTGTACTCTTCTTTATTAACTGTTTTACAGGAGGGAGGTGTTTCCTGATGGAATCTTGTATGCCTCCCGTGAGTCCCATTATTCAGTATTCAAAGCAGCAAGGATGTACAGGATGGATTGTGTCAAGGTCGACACCCTTATGTCTGGGGAAATAGATTGTGCTGATTTCCAGAGAAAGATACTGCAGAACCGAGACAAGCCTGCCATCATTAATGTCAACATTGGTGAGTTAACTCCCAGACCAGTAATGTCTTGGCTTCACATGTGTTCAGCTTCTAAACAAAACTGCTATGCAGGTACAACTGTGAAGGGAGCAGTTGATGATCTAGACTTGGTTATCAAAACCCTTGAGGAAAGCGGCTTTAAAGACCGGTTTTATATTCATTGTGATGGTGCCCTATTTGGATTGATGATACCTTTTGTCAAGAAGGTGATTTTTGGATTTCCATGTGTTCCTGTTTCCTTAAGCTATATGAGTTGCACATCTTCTTTCATAGCTCATTCTCCTGATATATGTATGTGTATCTTCACTAGGCACCTAAAGTGACATTTAAAAAGCCTATTGGGAGTGTCAGTGTCTCTGGGCACAAGTTTGTTGGATGCCCGATGCCATGTGGTGTCCAGATAACAAGATTGGAGCACATTAACGTCCTTTCTAGCAATGTGGAGTATCTGGCGTCAAGGGATGCGACGATCATGGGAAGCAGGAATGGCCATGCTCCTATCTTCCTCTGGTACACCCTCAACAGGAAGGGTTACAGAGGCTTTCAGAAGGAAGTCCAGAAATGCTTGAGAAACGCACATTACCTGAAAGATCGCCTCAAGGAATCAGGAATTGGAGCGATGCTTAATGAGCTCAGCAGCACGGTTGTGTTTGAAAGGCCAAAGGATGAGGAGTTTGTGCGAAGGTGGCAGCTTGCCTGCGAGGGGAATATAGCCCATGTTGTGGTGATGCCCAGCGTCAACATTGACAAGTTGGACTATTTCCTGAATGAACTAGTGGAGAAGCGGGCGACCTGGTACCAGGATGGAACAAGCAAGCCACCCTGCCTTGCCAGGGACTTAGGCGTGGAGAACTGCCTCTGTGGCCTTCACAAGTAGTGTGAGCCTTTTGTGACCAGCGGTGTTCATTCGCGAGTTGAGTTAGTCCTCGCTAATGTGTTATGTTGTACTGTATCCATGCGTTCTGTATGTGATAGTGTGTTATCCCGTGTAGCCTATTTGTTGTCATGAGAATAAAATTCCTTAAGTAGATGGGTGGAAATTGTAGCTCATTTGGTGTCATACCATAACATTCCTTCAATCAAATTGATAGGTGGAAGTTGCATCGGGCATTCAGGCCTCATGTGTTCTGTGCTCAAACAATTCACACTGTATTTTCGGTTCTCTGATATGCTTCTGCAAACTGTAGAACAGAAGGCAACTGGGACAGCACTTATTGCTTTCCATCCAATGGAGCAAAGTAACAGGTACTGAAAACAATACCAATACCATTCTGCTCCCACACTGCGCGGGGTCAGGGGGGAGGTTCACATCGTGCAATGTGTAGAGGCCACCGCTCGAACCTGTGACCTCTCAGTAAAACAAGCACTACCACTTGCACTAGGCCGCCCTTTTGGGAGTTGTATTGATAGTTTTTTTTTTAAGTTGGGGAGCTGAGAAAAAAGAGAGTAAAACAGAACTATTGATGTACATCATTTTTAACTTTTTTCTCGAACACAAGGAGAGCTGTGTGCCTGTGTGTCAATATATTTACAGAGACGGACTTTACAGAAACATAATGGTATAGATCCAATTATTCCTTAAGGGAAACCTAAAGTTACAGCACAATTTTTGTTTGGGAAAAATCTGTGCAAAAAACCCTAAAACTATCTAAATAGGAAAACATTTTTTTTTCTGAAACGCCAGGAGCCCTGACTGCTTTTGTGCACGATGAGGAGATAAGAAATTCTTCGAGCCCTGGCTCTGGCTATATCCCATAAATACAACTCCTCTCTGATCACCATTTTTGGCCTTCTTATTTTCTTGTAGTAGGAAATTTGAATGACATACGGAATAATCAGACCTAAATGTTGGAAGTTTACGGGCAAACTCTGACTTTTCTAAGTCATGGTTGACTCAACATAATGTATCCACATTGACATCCTCATCTGCTACACTAGCAAAAAAGGGTGATCTTACTTTCTATCTGGTAACAATGGAAGCCCAGGTGCACCAAAAACCATATGCATCACTATCTGGACTCAATCTTGAAATATGAAAGCTCAACAAAAGCATGTGGTTTTTGGATATGCATTGGCAAGTGGATAAGCTTTGAGTGCTCTTTGCTTATTCCACGTTGTAGGTTTGAAATTCATATGAAAGAGTAGCACGTTCTAGAGTAGAAAAAGCGAGGGGAGGTTTTGCTGGAGTCTTTTAACATTAGAATTGCCAGATACTAATTCAGTAACCAGGAAAATATGCACCAACTAACAGATAAATATTTTGCAGAGTATATTGGAATGAATATCAGGGAAAGGTTAATGCCATAACTCCCCCCCCCCCCAAAAAAAAATCCATAGCTTCAATACATTGGTTGCCTTTATGCTTTGGTTGGCTGTCGTTATTTGTTTCATGTATTGGGTCTCTCCCTACCTTTCAGATCAAGTTTTGAGCATGTGGACCAGCTAAACCACTGAGTGCACTACCATTCTTGTCCATTTGCTACTTTTTTTTATCGAACACGCGGGAGTGTCCGTTTGCTACTCATTGTAGGCCATGCCAGAATGCTGGAAGGATAATCTTTTTAAGTGTATATATGTGACAGATTTGCCACAACCTATGCACAATGTTTTTTTACTGAGATATGTAATATATGGATGGGGGATGCATTGAGCCTTGCATATGCCAAGCTCCTTCGGCATGCCTATCTGTTGCCTTTTTCTCACAACGTGCTAGAAACTTTTGAATTAAAAAACTAGAATATGGGTACACAAAAACTGTTGGGTGGGGGAGGTTAAGGCCCCGTTTGGGAGGGCTCCCGTGTCAGCAACACTGACTGCTCACCAGATGAACACGCCAGCGAAGATCGGCCTCGCAGGGGAGACAGGATGCGTCGGCCCAACAAGAAGATCACTGGAAGAGAATGGGCCAAGTGAAGAAGACCATTAGCTGTACTGCGTGTGCGCGTTACTGCTGCGCTTATATGCCAGCAAGCCGGAGAAGAACGACATGTATGAACAAACCTGTAAACGCATCTGAGGAACCATCGTCGTCGCTCCTCTCCGATCGTGCTTGCTATCGAATCCCAGCTCTCGTGCTTGCTCTTCGATTCCCTGCTCTACTATGCTCTTACCCCAACTCCGTTCCCATACCCTAACACCTGGTATCAGAGACACCGATTTCCTGGAGTTGCATTGCCATCGATCGTGTTGCAACAGGATTTGGTTTGGCTCTCGAATTGGGTTCCTAGCGAATCCAAATCGATCCTATAATTCCGATCCAGCGACTTGATCCGGAGGCTTGTTCCACCTCTATCGCTTCCTCTTCGCTAGTTCGTGATCCCCTTTATTGAACTCAGTGAGCGCGATTCGTCGTGGCTGAGTTTCAAATTGCGATCTCGAATTAGTATTGTGGAGGTTCAGTTCGTTCTTCGAGTCTGGATTCTTCTACAAATCCTCACTACACAAGGTTGCAAAAGCATCTGGGCGCCATGAACCCTGATTCTAAGATGTTCCTCAAGGAGATGCGCAAGGAGATTCGGCGTGAATTTGCTGAGCAGGATACCAAATGGGAATCGCGCTTCGCGGCGATTGAATCGAAGAAGGATGAGCGGGTGGACGCGCTGGAGCAAGCAGCACAGGAGTTCGCATCCTGGAAGCCCACAATCGAGTCCTCAGTGTAGATTGTGAAGACAGAAGTTCAGAAGCTTTCCAAGCATTGGGAACGTTCTGTCAAGGACAAGACCGTGGGCGATCCGGGGTTGTTTCCTCATCCACAAGGCTCAACTCCGCTGCAAGGAACTACATCACCACCACCACCTCTGTCAGTGCCTCCGCGCCCATCTGCTGGAGGCGACGCCGACGGCCCTGATGGGCACCGCAATCGACAGTGGAACCAGGATTTTGGGGTCGATGACCTTCACCCAGATCCCGAACAAGGGTAAGAACACTTTCTCCTCTCCCAGTCCTCAATTACCCATGCAGCATGATTATGAGGATAATCGTAGTGGACATGCTATAGGTCGTTTGCCTAAGCTTAATTTCCCTGAGTTTTCTGGTGACAATCCCAAGCTCTAGCTGTCTAGATGTGAGAATTACTTCGAGATGTATGAGGTAGAGGAGTTTCGTTGGATTCAAATCGCTCCCATGTATTTGTCTCATGCTGCAGCTCGCTGGTTTCAATCAGTGCAGCAGAAACTTAAGCATGCTTCCTGGAATGTCTTTGTTGTGTTTCTCCTAGACCGTTTTGGTAGACAACATAAAGAATTGCCGATTCGTCAATTATTCCACATTAAGCAAACCGGCTGTGTCTGAGTATGTAGAGAAATTTGTTGAGCTTGTTGACCAGCTAAATGCTTACGATCATGTCACAGAACAGGTGTACTATGCTATGCGATTTGTTGATGGATTGCGTGATGACATTAGAACTGCTGTATCTCTACATAGGCCTGTCGTTTTCGATACTGGTGCATCTCTTGCTCTGTTGCAGGATGACATAGGTGGTGGTTCTCGATCATCCAGACGAGTTGACTCATTCTATGGAAGCAAGGGTATTCCCAAAGGCCCACATCCTCTACCTCCTCCACCTCAGATTGATAAGCACGCTTCTCCAATCTCACAAGATGAGAAGAAACTGTGTGAAGGCAAGTCACCAGAGGAGCGCTTAGCAGCCTTACGTGCTTATCAGCGTGCCAAAGGCCTTTGTGTTCGATGTGCTAAAAATGGGGTTGAGAACATAAGCGTGCTGTACAGGTGCAATTACATGTGGTGCAGGAGCTGCTTGAGCTGTTCAACCTGGAAGAAATTGATATACTCTCCTCTCCATCAGACTCTGAAGAGCAATTGTTCCTGGCTATTTCAAAGGAAGCTGTCTTGGGCACATAAGGGTCTGAAACAATGAAACTGAAAGGCTCAATACAAGGCAAGGAAGCTTTAATTCTGGTTGATTCAGGCAGCACCAACACCTTTGTGAGCAAGCAGTTTGCTGCAGAACTGTTGGGGATCCATGCTTTGACAAATGTGGTGAAAGTTCAGGTAGCCAATGGCAGTATTCTCACCTGTGATAGCTTCATTCCCCAAGCCCAATGGTCTATGGATGAGTACTCCTTTACCAGTGACATGAAGATCATTGACTTGCAACATTTTGATATGATTCTTGGTATGGACCGGCTGGAACAATTCAGTCCCATGAAGGTACATTGGAAACACAAGTGGCTGTCTATCCCTTACAATGGATCCACTTCATTTCTACAAGGCATTGTGCCCCACCTACCTGAGGAGATTGTGGTGCATGTGTGTGCAATTATAGAAACTGATCAGAACTCTGCTTCAGGAATTCACCCAGCTGTGGCTGCTGTCCTTGATGATTTTGCCTTACTCTTTCAGTCTCCTACAGAGCTGCCACCTGAAAGGGATTGTGATCATGTCATACCCTTAGTTCCTGGTGCCAAGCCTGTACATATAAGACCTTATAGATACCCTCCATCTTTGAAGGATGAGATAGAGAAACAAGTAGCTGACATGTTGGCCAAAGGTATCATTCAGCCTAGTTCCAGTGCTTTCTCCTCTCCTATTCTGCTTGTTAAGAAAAAAAAGATGGCGGTTGGAGATTTTGTGTTGATTATAGATACCTCAATGCTCTCACTCTCAAAAGTTGATTTCCTATACCAGTATTTGATGAACTAATGGATGAATTGGCCACGGCCACATGGTTTTCTACCCTGGATCTCAATGCTGGTTATCATCAGATCAGATTAAGGAAAGGTAAAGAGTTTAAGACTGCCTTCCAGACTCATTTTGGACATTTTGAGTTTAAGGTTGGCCTTTGTGGTGCACCTGGTACTTTTCAGGTGGCAATGAATACTACTTTAGCCCCTGCACTCAGAAGATTTGTCCTGGTTTTCTTTGATGATATTCTGATTTACAGCTCCACCTTTGAAGAACATATTGAGCATCTCAAGATAGTCCTCCAACTGTTAGCCCAGGACAATTGGAGTGTCAAAATGTCCAAATGTAAGTTTGCCCAGCAACAAATCTCCTATCTGGGACATGTTATCTCTGCTGCAGGCATAGCAACTGACCCTGCAAAAGTTGAGGCTATTGCATCTTGGCCCCAGCCTGCTAATGTCAAAGAACTCAGGAGCTTCCTAGGGTTGGCAGGATATTATAAGAAATTTGTGAAACATTTTGCTATTATCTCCAAGCCTCTTACATAATTGCTCAGGAAGAATATCTTGTTTGTGTGGACTCCTGACCACACATCAGCCTTTCAAGCACTGAAGGAAGCTCTAGTAAGTGCACCTGTTCTGGCTATGCCTGATTTTACCTTACCCTTCTGCATTGAAACTGATGCTTCAAACATGGGAGGTGGAGCAGTTCTGTTACAGCAGGGTCACCCTCTTTCTTACATCAGCAAACCCTTAGGCCCTAGAACTAATGGCTTGTCCAGTTATGAAAAGGAATATTTAGCCATTTTAATTGTTGTGGATCAGTGGTGACAATATCTTCAGCAGGCAGAGTTTATCATATACACCGATCAGAAGATCTTGGTTTATTTGAATGAGCAAAGGCTGCACAGACATTGGCAACAGAAAGTCTTTGTTAAACTCTTAGGTCTTCAATATAAAGTGGTATACAAGAAGGGGGCTGACAATTCTGTTGCAGATGCTCTTTCCAAGAGATCTCATGATTCTAAGGAAGTTTGGGCTCTCTCCACTGTCACTCCAAAGTGGATTTCTGATGTGGTTGCTAGTTACACAAATGACCCCAAAGCTTCTACATTGTTAACAAAACTTGTTGTGGATCCTTGAGCAGTCCCTGGGTTTACTTTGCATGATGGATTACTCAGGTACAAAAGTAAGGTATGGGTAGGGCATGATGAGATCCTTCAGTCCAAAATCATTTCTGCATTGCATTACTCTCCTGTTGGTGGGCACTCTGGAATTCCTGTGACAATCAAGAGGGTCAAGCAGTATTTCTTCTGGGCTGGGTTGAAGAAAAGTATTCACTCCTTTGTGTCAGCTTGTCAAATATGTCAACAAGCCAAACCTGATAGGACCAGGTACCCTGGGCTCCTTCAACCATTGCCAATTCCTGATGGAGCTTGGCAGGTTGTTTCCCTTGATTTTGTGGAAGGCCTACCTCAATCAAAATCTGTCAATGCTGTCCTGGTAGTGGTTGACAAATTTTCTAAGTACAGCCATTTCATTCCCTTAGCTCACCCTTTTACAGCTATGACTGTGGCTCAGCTATATATGTCTCAGGTGTATAGATTGCGTGGGATGCCAATGGCTATGATATCTGACAGAGACAGAATTTTCACTAGTGAGTTATGGCAATGTCTCTTTAAGCTGGCTGGAGTTCAATTGCAGATGAGCACGTCCTATCACCCACAAATAGATGGGCAGACTGAATGAGTCCACCAATGTATGGAAACCTTTCTCAGGTGTTTTGTCAGTGCTTGCCCCAAACAATGGAGTCTATGGATACACTTGGCTGAATACTGGTACAACACCAGTTGGCATTCTGCTTTGAACCACTCTCCGTTTGAAGTTCTGTATGGCCATGCACCAAGGAGTTTAGGTATTCAACCTGTAGATGCCAGCCCCGTACCTGTACTCCATGATTGGCTTCTGGAACGCTCTCTCATGCAAGATTTGATCAAGCAGCATTTGTCTCGGGCACAAGAGAGGATGAAGTGTCAAGCTGATAAGAAACGGTTTGAGCGTCAGTTTACCATTGGGGATTCTGTTTTCCTCAAATTACAACCTTACATTCAGACATCAGTGGCACCAAGAGCTAATCAGAAACTTGCATTCAAGTTCTTCGGGCCCTTTAAGATCATTGACAAAATTACTGCAGCTACCGGAGTCTGCTACCATTCACCCGGTCTTCCATGTTTCACAACTGAAGAAAGTTGTTCCCCCTTCTCATCAGGTAACACAAGATATACCTACCTTCTCTGATAAACAAGTCCCTGTGGCTGTGTTACAGCGTCACCTAGCAGCTGATGGCAACATCAAAGAAGCTCTCATTCAATGGTCCGACATGCCTTCTACACTTGCCACGTGGGAGAACCGGGAGGACCTCCATAGGCGCTTTCCTCATGCTCCTGGTCAAGCAGGATCTGTTCGAGGGGGGGGGGGGGGTGGCAGCAACACTGACTGCTCACCAGATGAACACGCTAGCGAAGATGGGCCTCGCAGGGGAGACAGGCTGCGTCGACCCAACAAGAAGATCACCGGAAGAGAATGGGCCAAGTGAAGAAGACCATTAGTTGTACTGCGTGTGTGCGTTACTGCTGCGCTTATATGCCAGCAAGCCGGAGAAGAACGACATGTATGAACAAACCTGTAAACGCATCTGACGAACCTTCGTCGTCGCTCCTCTCCGTTCGTGCTTGCTATCAAATCCCTGCTCTCGTGCTTGCTCTTTGATTCCCTGCTCCACTCTGCTCTTACCCTAACTCTGTTCCCATACCCTAACATCCCGTCGGCTCCGGCTCCAACACTGTAGCGCTATTGTAGCGCGGAGCCACCCAAACCTAGCTCCATGGACTCCTTGCTACAGGGTGCTTGTCAATGAGAGAGGAGGGAGGGAAGGAGGTGAAGCTGCTCCGCACTGCAGTAGTGCTACAGGAGGTCGAGCCGTTTTGCTGAAGCCGCTTGGAGCCCTCCCAAAGAGGGCCAAGCTTCCCTCCACGAGGCCATGGCCGTATTGGTTTCAGCATATCTATCTCAGTATACTATCCTCAACACCTTTTGCAAAGCAAAAAAAGAATAAAATATGGCCTTTAAGGTGTGGCAAATGAATATGATTCCATCGTTAATTTGAGTCACTCACGATAACTGATGAGGTGTACGGCAATGAAGTCATAGAATGGATGTTGGGTTACCATTCCCCCCCTAGAACCCTACCTAGTTCTCGTCATAATTCCACTATCGGTTTCCAGCCATGACTATTGGACTCATGAGTTATCCGTACTCTGTTCACAAGTCCCTATTCTGCGTTGTCCTTTTACTGCAGGGGAGGATCATGACTTACACGTAGGTTTACAGTGTGATTCTGACAAACTTATTACGTTGGCTTCCTTAATAGTGGATACAGTCACATATGGAAATGATCATTTCATAAGAAACTAAGGCCAAAAGGGATAAAAACAAGTGTGAAGCTGCACTACTTTAGCATGACTAGACATCACAAGCACGAGAGATTAACCTGCAACAGTACTGCAGAACTGCTTTTTCCTTCTTTGTTTTTCATCTGATCTATGTCTTCAGCAAATGCTTGAGATTGTCTTAACACATTTCAGATGATCACAATTCACAAGTCTCACAACTTCCCAATGCTCCTTCAACGAAGCTCGAAGCTGCCATGTCTCGACACGGGAAAGTCTCTCTAGGTAAGGTCATCGTTGGAGCTGACCTAGCACCATTCTTGAAAGCAAAGCTCGAGACGCGTCAGGGTTCAGGAGTTGCGAGCTCCGGTTGCTGGCCGGCCGCTTCTGGTTCGTACAAAGTGGAGGAGATCAGAAGTAGCCAATCGACATATGCAGCGTGTTTTGTAAGTGGTAATCAGTTGCCTCATCAGCTTCACCATTGCGCTCACATGCTTCATGTCTCAATTATTTTACAGCCTCATGATTGCTTCCGAGGATATGATTTACTACATAGTACGCGGGTGCGTGTTACTGTCAACTATCAATCTGTTGTAATAGTCAAATTCAACTTTGTTCAACCATTATTTCTCACCCAGACCTTCTTTTTATCAAGTGGGAAGATGTTTCCTGTAACTAGCACAAGAAGGCTTAGTGTCAACGTGTTACAGAATGACATGCATTTAGCATATATCTTCTCTAATGTGTTTAGTCAATCTAGCAGGGAGAACACACAGCACAAAAGAGAGAAATCATGTGACAAATCTTGCTTACACGAAGACTTTCCAGTAATCTATTGAGATGCCAATGATCATAGAAAGAAGTCAGAATCGAAAAGTCAGAACTCACAAATTTTGCTATGCCCTCTTGTATGTTTGTTGACCATATATTCCCATGAGTTCAGATGCATGACTGAAGCAGAGTTTGACCCAAGTCCACTATGCCAAGAACCACACAATAAGGCAGGCATTAGCAAAGGTCAAAGATACAGCCTTCCCCACATGCCACATGGCCTGCAAAAGAGTGCAACACTGGGCAAATAATTCAGTGCCTGATCTCCCTTTTGCAATCCCCATCTCTTGCTGCATGTGTGCTAAGCCTCTTTATCCTGCTTTACACCCATGATCAAGCAGACAAGCTCTGGTGCTATACCAGCTAGTGCCCCTCTGATACTCGGAAAGCCACCACTGTTAACACGATCACACCCTTCCTAGTGCTCGGTAACCTTCTGCCCTTTCCATTGGCTCTCCCTGCCTCATGTGAGTGTGATGGTGACACTCGTGGCGAAAGCAGAAACTATGCAGCTTCACACCAAATCTTACTGCTTCCTCTGCCTGCAATCTTGCTGCTCTATATATACCGCTTCTGGTTCAACATGGCAGGAACTTACTCTTACATTCTTTCAGAGTTAGATAGAGTTACAGAAGGAATCGAATTCAGTTGGGAAAGAAGAGTTGGAGTCAGTTTCATCAGGAGTGAAGGTGAAGAAACTAGCAGGCATGCAAGAAGGGTACGTGTTCTCGAGGAGGGCGTTGCTGCTGGCACCGCTGCACAGCTACCGAGAGAATGCTGCGGCGAGCCAGGTGGTGGCCGGTGGGCAGGAAGCTCCGGCGGCCGAGGCCGTCGGGAGCGGCGGCGGCGGGAACAGCTTCGACGCGAACGTGGTCATGATCCTAGCGGTGCTCCTGTGCGCGCTCATTTGCGCGCTGGGGCTCAACTCCATCGTTCGGTGCGCGCTCCGGTGCTCGACCAGGATGCCGTCGTCGTCGCCCGGCGACGCGCGGCGGCAGCAGCCGGCCGCGGGGGAACCGGGTTTGCGGCTGGCGCAGTCGGGCGCGCGGCGGAAGGCGCTGCGCGCGATGCCGACGCTGGTGTACTCGGCGGGGCTGCTTCCGCTGCAGGCGGCCGGCGGCGGTCCCGTGTGCGCCATCTCTGCCTGGCCGAGCTGGAGCCCGGGGAGCGCGTGCGGGTGCTGCCCAAGTGCAACCACGGCTTCCACGTCCGCTGCGTCGACCGGTGGCTGGTGGCGAGGTCCACGTGCCCGACGTGCCGGCAGTCACTGTTCGCCGCGCCGCAGAAGGGCTCTGGCTGCGCCGACACGGCCGGCGCCGGCGCCGAGCCGCCGGTGAGGGCGTTCCTCGTGCCGCTCCGGCCGGAAAGTTTCGTCACTCCGTACGATTTTTAGGCTACGATAGCCGTGTGGTAGTCTTTTGGTTTGTAGAAGATGAAGTATATGCAAGCAATACATGGATACTGCGATCAGTGCATTCTACATTTGTGCAGTCCTTAATTGTACATACTACAACGCAAGTAGCAGGTTTTCGCCCGTTAATCAGGTTGACAGATAGTAGTACTTTAAAAACAATGCAAATGGGTTCGAAAAGTAACAAAAATAAACCATTTTATTGCAAAAAAAAAATCCCTACTTGATTTTGTTGTGAAGCCTACCGAGCTAGCGAATCAATTCCACTCGTGGTTACTGGTGCTGAGATGATAAAAGACAAGTTAGATGAATCAAAGCTTATTTAAATGCATGGATTAGGCTTGTTTTTATCATGTTGTACACTGTTTTTCTCCTTAATTTTGCAAAGAAAGAAAGAAAAAGACTCATAATTTTGCATGAAGGCTCCAAAACGTGGTGACCGCTAGCAGCGAAGGATCGAAGAGAGATTAAAAAAAAAGGTGCTACGACGTCTCAATTAACACCAACCACGTAAATTCGCTCCTGTAAAAATCAAAACATGATCCCTTCATCAGATGTTGTTCAGGTGCTCGAACCACTGAACTGAAATCCCTCTTTCGTGAGACGATCCACGGTGGCTCCATCCCCATCTGGTACAAAACGCCCAGGTTCAACTAACTGGTTTCTCATAGTCGCTGCATTATAGTATTTGCCCCACCACGGTGCTCCTCATTGTAACTTGGCCGGATCACGTTGGTAAGAGAATCTTATTCTAACAGCATAATTGAAGCCACTATATGAGGCAACAAATACTTCTCGCTTTAGTAATAGGCCTAGGTTCAGTTTGAGACCCAACAAGTCCGCGAGGAACAATTTTATTCGCGACCAAAACTAGCGGGGAAAATAGAGCATATCACTGCTCCACGGGAGAATCCCTGCCACTATATCTTATGGGCATCTCAGGTCTTTCGCGTGGTCAAGATGCCAAATCAGTTGTCTGGTCAGCCTCTGATCGAACTTTTTCATCAAAATCGAGCGTCCTCAAATGGTCCATGCTCCATGCTAATGCCCCATTTCGAATAAGCTATCCAATGTTCGAGACCTTAAATTTGCAGAAACACAAACTGTTTCCTAGTGAAAGCTTTGCGCTCCAAACATGTCCCAAAGCTGAACTTGTCATCTGTGGCTCTGTTATAAAATATGGATCTTTTTAGTTGTTGTCCTAACTTAAGATTCACTAGTTTTAACTAAGATTATTAGAAATATATTAACATGTACTCTAAATAAATATACTATCAAATATATTTTATATATGGATGATTTAATGAGACTATTTTTTTAGTACGGCACCATTGTTTAGCTGCTCTTTCTGGCATATTGTTCGGCACCATTGTGTGGTGTGAGCATTTCACAGGGCTCTTCAACGTCCCCAGAAACTGAAACAAGAGTGCGCTGCCGGCATAATAACCTAGTACTCCAGTAGTCCATAAGTGGCATCGGAAAACGAGTTAATGGAGAACTAATCGTGGGAGGCAAGACAGCATACAGGTTACCAGTTTACCACTGGGTGAACAAATCAATCAGGCTGCAAGTAGCAGAAACGATGATAAGACCTCACTAGCGCTATTTTAGTGCGCAGGGCTACATCCGTCTGATGAATAAAAAGGCCCAACTTTTTGGATGAGAGGGACGGACCGTGAGCCTACTGGTAAGGAAAAATGAACGTCCCCCTTTCGCCAGAGTGCTGTAACCTCAATTTTGGAGGATGACACAGCAGCCGACCTCGAATCGACTCTCAGAAGCCAAATGCATGCCTCAAATCAACTTTTCCTCTTTGTAATTATCGTTTCGGACGCCAAAGATTCAAGAGATATTTCACAAATGAGCCTAGGTGGTCTAATGCCAGGAAAACATAGAACGCACAGTTCTAATGCCCCTATAAATGGTCAGTGCTTTGCTAAGACACAATCATACCTTCAAACAAAACGGCAAAACCTCAAACAAAGTTCAATCCCAACTTGCAAACGTCATTGGGAACATTCTGGCATGTACCGTCAATGCATCAGCATTGTTAAGGAGCACGCACAAAAAAGATAGTGTGCAGAGCACAAACCCAAAACATCTTTGAAGCAGATTTTACTATGCCAAGTCAGGAAACATCGATCACCATCATCCAATCTATTTCATCCAGACATAAAGGAAGCATGATGCAACAAAATCGTGGCATGCACAGAAGGCAAACAGATTTAACATTCCAGAGGATGATAGAGATCTCGAACAAGTGACCTCTTGTCAGTTGTCTCCATGGCACAACATCAACAATGGCAAACAGAACGTGACAAATATAGAGCAACCATGAACTCAAACTACTTACAGAAATTCAATCAGATTTTACACCCCCACCAAAAGCACCAGATAATTCCATGCCACAGCAGCATATCCGGTAAATATAGATTGATGGGAACCACACACATAAAAAGATGCAAGGATATACATAGTGGTTACATGGACCACAAACACAATACCCCCCCAGGTGATTAACATCATCTGGACTATAGATGTTGGCCAGTGACTCATTATCATCATTTTCGTCCATATCAAGCATTACTTTGCGGCACAGTACTTACAACATTCTACTCACGCCAAATCTAGGTGTAGTGTAGCCTGGTTATTCAATCATCATACAAGTTAGACCCAAATGACAGGCTACTCATAAAAAAATGCACCATAAAATAAACAAAGGTAAATTGCAGCATTTAATGCTCAGTCAATCTTGGAATGATCCATTGATTCTTTTTATCCAACAATGCAGGACAAAACCTGCTGTAACGTTCAACGCTACTGACAAAAGTTAAATGTAAACTGGCAATGAAAAAATTGCAGTGTTACCCAAGAGGCAAAACTTATCTGACAAATATTAAGCACCTGAATTGTCTATAAGGCGCACAACTGATACAATTATTACAAATTTTGAGTAGAAAATTGAAATGGGAAGCATTTTCCTTATCATTTTAGCAGTTGAAAAAGTTTCTCAGCAACCTGCATAGTAGACATTATCGTAGCAAGTAAGCTAGTGTTTCCAGTAATCAAAGTACCATATCAACAACATGAATAGATGTGACTGCAGACAAGCAAGAAGCACTCACATTCTTGTCAACACATTGCCAGTAATCGAAGTACTGGCCAGTACAGTGCTTATGCCCAGTCTCATCATTTTCAATTCTCTTGACACATTTCTGTGCACAACGTAAGTGACATAAGCTCTTGTTCCAGTGTTAGAGGAACACCAGGTACTCAACAAAAGATAACAGTCTGTAGCAGTCAATAAGACATGGAGAACTTGAAATGCTTCTATAAAACTGGCAAAAGGCAACTGATAGCCATACTTCTAGGATTGTGAAGTTACAACAGGTGACTGCTGAAGATTAATATCGTTGTTCTAATTTGGATGACATTGTAAAATGCTCAGCCAAACTTAGATGTCATCCAAGAGTGGTATTAGAACATTCATCATATTACCATTTAATGATCAAAGGTGTCCATACGAGGCTGTGCCTATTTCCTAAGCATGTACTCCCTCCGTATCGAAATATTTGTCGCCATTGACTTTTTTTCACAACTTTGACCACTCGTCTTATTCAAAAAATTATGCAAGTATCATTTACTTTGCTTGCTACATGTTTTATTATTGTAGATATTTTAAACTTGTGAACATTTGCGATAATTTTTTGAATAAGACAAATGATCAAAGTTGGAAGAAAAAGTCAACAGCGACAAGTATTTTGATACGGAGGGAGTAGTTTTTTTAGTGTAAATAATAAGGTTACAGCTAAAATAAGCAGATTGTAAATATGGCTTAAAGCAATAAAAAAACACTTTTACATTATATGGCACTTACGCCCAGCAATATACTATAGTTGCTTTAAAAGATAACGGAAGAATATATTCTATCGGGCCTAGAGATAGTACAAAATTGTACAGAAATAAAGAATAAGCAAATCTTCTTTCTAGATAAGGTTAAAGCAGAACATATTTTGACATAAAGTAGCCTCAAAAGTAGCTCCAATGAGTAGCCTGTCTGACTTGAAGAAAGACAATTGATCAACAATTGAACAAAAAGTAAAAAGAAAAAACACTCTTCAATAGAACAAGGTCCTCTACAAGTTTTTTTTAGCAAATTCATTGGGAAAAAATTCATGTAAACAAACTAATCATATTTGTGCACACATAGACAGCAGACACTGCATATTGATGAATCAATAACTGATAAAACAGCATTTTACCTGATATTCGTACCACTGTTTCACACACTTAGCCTTTGTGCGCTCCTCAAGGAGCGCCTTTGGATCAGATACCTCCTCATCAGACCTGTGACACAAGACAAGATTCAGATATTAAAACAAGAAAAAATTGAATATCTACCGGTAGATAACTCAAAAAACTCACTAAAAAGGGGCAACTACCAGCTAGCACGAACATATATGACTTACTCCCTCCTTCCCAAGAAGCTTAGCACACCAAACATTTTGGGACATGCTAAAGGAAGTTATTTGGGACAGTATACATCTGTACCAAGACGTGCACTTAGTTTGGGACCTAGGAAGCAGTTTGCATTTTCTAAAGGAGGTTTCAAAGAATCTTTTGGCACACCAAAACATTTCAACAAGACTCACAGAAATACACTGAACTACAGACATCAAACCACAGAGCTGTTGAAGCATTTTGGTTTGCAGTCACAAGAAAACTGCAAACTTATGGAATCACTAGTATTATACACCTGATTCAATTACCAAGCCTGGCAACAGAGTTTCATGTGAATCACAACTCACAGAGGATAAACAAACGTGTTTTTTGGCTATTTCAACAGAGATACCATGCAGAATGCATATAAAGCTGAGAAAGCATCTAGAAAAGTTTTAGTTTTAGCGTGTAGAAAAAAGCTTCATGTTTACCAATGCCGTGTTTGATGAATATAATGATCAGCACATTTTGTGATTTTGACACTGGCCCCACATTTCATAGACACAGATGGACCCATTTGTCATGCACACAGGTTGTCAAAATAGCAAATCACGTTTGGAGGGAGTCTTATAATCACAACCTGAACAAGAATAACTGTCATAAAAGCTAGATTCCTACTCTGCCTACTGAGATATCCACCCTTTACGCCTAACACCCAATCACTGAGTAGTCCTGATTACGTGCTACACGCTGCCTAACCTCCTGCCTATCATCCAAACTTTATAGAACAATAATCAGTACCATGAAAGCAAACTTGGTACTGCCACCAGACCTGGAAAGAAGGATTGCACAGCTTACTTTTAAAAAGAAGAATTGCCAGACACAAACATCAGGAATGACACATGAATAGATATGGAAATTAACAAGATGAGTCGAATGTTTGTTTGATGGCCCATGCCTCATCCTTGCAGGCAGCCTGGGTGAGGCTGGCTCTCCTACACCCTATGACCCTAGGCCCTAGCCAGCACGACCACAGCAATTACTAATTCACCACAGGGCACCGATTTGCAACAGGGGGCCATGCTTGTCTATCAAATCCATTACAATGCATCACTAATTCCCCAGGAAGCAAACAAACGTCGACAAATCAACAGAGGCACGACGGATCCGAGCATCTGCAACGAGAGCCGGTCAATCCGCGCGTGACGCTTCGATACGGATCAGAGCGAGGAGGGCGCAAGGAACGGAGTCTGGATGGTGATGGATCAGATCGGATTACTCACATGGGCGCTACGAACTCCGGCGAGCAAGGGAAGACCCCCCGATCCAACTGCAGAGAGCGGCGGCGATGAAAACCAAGATAAGAAAGAAACAGATGGCTAGTATGGATCACGAGGTAGGAACGGATCTGAACTCACCGGAGCGAGAGAAGAACGGCGAGGTCGGAGGAGGACGGCGAGAATGCGGGAGATGTGACGACGAGCGAAGGAGGGGATGAAGAAGCTTCCGGAGACCTACGCGGCTACGCGTGGGTTGGCGAGGATGCCGTTTCGTGGGCTGGGCCCACGGTGTGCCTAGGACTGGGCACAATTTACTGAAAACCGAAACCGAGAATTACCGAAAAAACTGAAACCGATAGGTTCGGTTCCTTGTTCCAACCGAATAAATCGAGTAAAATCGGTACTTTACCGAAAGAACCAAAGGGAAACCGAAAGAACCGAACCGCTTCAGTGAGGCCCAGCAACAGCCCATGTAACATAAGGCCCATCATCCTAACCCTAGCAAACAGGCAGAAAAATGACCTACTCCCCCTCACCCTCACACTCACGGCCACTCCCACTCGACCGCGGGCCCGCCTCCCCGGTCCCCGGTCTGCCTCTCGCGCCGCGTCGCTCCATGCCGGCCGGCGGCCGTGCCAAGCCGCCTCCCACCCTCCCCCACGCGAGTCAACGCCGCCGCTCCCACCGCCCACGTCGGCCGGCCGCCACGCGCCCACGCCGGACGACGCACAGGGTGCCGCGCGTGCCAGTGTCATTGTTGAGCGGCTGAGCGAATGAAGGTGAGTGATCAAATGATGCTTGCTGCAAACTGTGCTGGACGCCTGGACTTCTTAATGCTTCCTGTCTTCCTTTGTCTATGTCAAAGTTGCTGCCTGTTGTGCCTTTCCTAAGTTGCTTTGCTGGTCTGTGAACCAATGTTTTGCTTCCCGACTCTGTTGTGTGGACAACTATTTATGTATTTGTGGCTTTGTATCCCAAATTTGGCACTGTTTTTCTATATGAATTCATGTTAAATTTCTATCAAAATTACCTACTCAACCTGCTGTGTAATGTTGTTCGGTACCTTCGGTATTTACCGAGTACCGAACCGAAAGTACCGAGTACCGAACTCCTAGGTACCGAGTTTCTACCAGAACCGAACGGTACCTAGTTTCTGCGGTACCGAATTAGAGAGGGCACCGAAGTACAGAACCGATCGGTTCGGTAGTACCGAACGCCCAGAGTGAGGTGTGCCGGAAATCCTATTTACCTTCCAGAGATTTTTTAAACCAACTATAACCCAATAGAAGCCCACGTCGTAGCCCACACAGCCCAATATCAGCAAACCCTAGCCTCTTCTTCCACTGGCTCCTCCCACCTTCCCGGGCGCTGCCGCCGTCATGGTCATGGAGGCGTCCCCTCCACCCCCTGGCCCGCTCGCCGCGGCCGTGGGGAGGCCGCGCGGCCGCGCTCGGCCCCCGTCGCCGCACGCCGCCGTGGCCGGCCGCCGGCCGGCCGCCGTGCGCGCCCCGGCTCCGCCGCGAGCCACCTCGACCGCGCGCCCGTGCTCCGCGCCGAGCCGCCGCGCCATGGTTTTCACGGCGTCGCCTAGTCGTCGCCTTGGCGTCAGGGCGAGATCCGAATCGTGGCGTCTGCCTCGCCACGACTGTCTCGCGTATGGCGTCGCCACGCACGCCAAGGCGTCCGCCAAGGCGTCGGCGGACGCCACACGAGCGTGAGTCGAGCCGAGCGGGAAAAAAGTGAATGCGGGGAACGACGGGAAGCTTCCCGCGCGCGGGAAGGAACGCGTGTGTGCGGGAATGTGCGCCTACACTCCCGCGCGGGTCGCCCCCATCGTTGCAGCATGGGGAGAGAGAGAGAGAGAGAGAGAGAGAGAGAGAGAGGAGGAGGAGGAAAGAGAGGAGAGGGAGAAGAGAAGGGGCGGTGGACCTGGGAATCCGGCAGTGGGCGACCGGCCTCGGCTCCGCCTCCGTCATCCGCGCTCCCGCCCGTCGTCTCTGCTCCGTCCTCTTGTCCGCCCGCGCCCGCCCGCCGCTCCTCGCTTCATGCCTCCGACCCTCCGTCCTCTCGCTCCGGCCCCGGCTCCGCCCCCCGCTCCGCCCCCCGCTCTGGCCCTCTGCTCCGTGCCTCTGGCCTCTGCTCCGCGCCTCCGGCCTCTGCTCCGCGGCTCCGCCCCCTGCTGATCTTCTCTGCCCGTCCAGCCCTATGCTCCGCCCGTCTGCTACGGCTCAGCTCAGCTCGTCCAGACGACCGTCGAGAGGTACATCAGTACATGCCCCTTCCTTTCTTTCTTTGCTTGCTGTTGCTAATGCTATGTGCTTTACTGGTAGTCTGCTACGTGCTCTGCTCACTGCTCTGCTTTCTAGTTTCTATATAGCCATAAGCCATGTGCTACCGATTCTTTTCCTGATGCCCGAGATGTGCTACTGCTTTGTGCTCTGCGCCTCTGCTATCTTTCTTGTAGTTTATTGATCTCCTCCTTTGTGCTCTGTGCATGTGTTTTGACTATTGAATATTGATTTTGCCATACTGTTGTTGTTGTGCTTGTGATCACTGATCAAGTTATCACTTATCAGTATAAAAATGCCTAATTGCTAGTGCCTACCGATCCAATATAAAAATGCCTAACTACTCAATGGCTAATTGCTTATTAGTTTATACATGTACTGGATGGCTGCTAATATATTTTTGCTACTTGCTAGTGATCTACAGATCTAGATGGCTGCTGATATCTTTTTACTTTTCTTTGCATGCAGTACCAACCAATGGCTAGTCCACCTTCTGTCAACAATGAGAACTATGATCCAAAAACTAATCAAGCAAGGAAGGCTAGGTCTAATGATCCAACTGGAAGTATGGTTATTGGGCAAATCTTGAAAACAAGAGATCAGGTGACATGTACTCTCTGTGACATCACGGTTTGTGGAGGCATAAAAAGATTGAAGCAGCATCTGGCAGGTGGCTATGGAGATGCCAAAATCTGTTCAAAGACCACTACTGCAATTAAAAAAGAGATGAAAGAGTACTTGGAGGGAAACATGAGGAGAAGGCCATTGTTTCTAGAAGATGATGAGCAACAAGAACAAGAAGATGATGTGGTGGTAGTGGAAGCCAATCCAGCTGAATCTGTTCAAGTGCCATCTAGTGCTCCTGAATCTCAAGCTTCCAGGGTGTAGCAGCCAAGTCCAGGGACTGCAGCCAAAAGAAGGCGTGCAACCTATTTACACAAGCCTCCACAAAAGGTAGAAAGCAAGGGTAAAGTGAAGCAACAGTCCATTCTTGATATACTTCGGAAAACACCTGAAGAAATAGTTGATGTGAGGCGTAAAGGGGTTTCTCAACCCACAATTCCAACCAAGATGAAGACCAAGGAATAGAAGCACTATGTTGATATGCAATGGGCCTTATGGTTTTATGAGTGTGGCATACCATTCAATGCAGCAACAACAAGGCAGTTTCAGATTGCAATTGAAGCAACCGCGCAATATGGTTCAGGGTACATCTCCCCTTCTCCCCATCTACTTGGTGAACCATTACTAAAAGATGCTGTTAACTTGACAAGTGCCATGAGGGAGGACCATGAGCGTGCATGGAAGCATTATGGATGCACACTTATGTCTGATGATTGGACTGATAAGAGGGGAAGGCATTTGATTAACTTCCTTGTTAACAGCCCAGAGGGTACCTACTTCTTAGAGTCTGTTGATGCATCAAGTGAGATACATGACTCATTCATGCTTGCTGATTTACTGGAGAAGAAAGTTGAGGAAATGGGAAAGAAAATGTTGTTCAAGTTGTCACCGACAATGGCGCCAACTACAAGGCAGCCGGTAGGATGTTGATGGATAGGATTCCAACATTGTTTTGGAGCCCTTGCACTGCCCATTGCTTGGATTTAATGCTGGAAGAAATTGGGAATCTACAATATTTTAAGAAGCCTATGGCACGTGTAAGGCGGGTGACAAATTTCATCTACCGGCATGGTAGAATTCTAAGTTTGATGAGAGAAAAAATAGGTGGAGCTGATCTAGTCAGACCTGCAGCCACAAGATTTGCCACAACTTTCCTCACATTGAGGAGTCTGTTCAAGCACAAGGATGCATTGAAGGCATTATTTGTTAGTGAAGAATGGGCTGCAAACAAATTGTCAAAAACTCAAGCTGGCAAGGATGTGTATGACATTGTTCTCTCTGTGGAGTTCTAGAATAAAGTAGCAGACTGCCTTAGAGATCCAGCTCCACTACTCATTGTGATTGGGGTGGTTGATGGTGATGAAAGGCCTGCAATGCCAGAGGTGACAACACTAATGAGCCATGCCAAGGATAAGATCAAGCAGAGCTTTGCTGTTTCTTCCAAGAAGCCCCTACTCAAGAGCATCATGGGGATTATTGATAGAAGATGGGAGAATCAGATGGACCATCCTCTATATGGTGCTGCACTATATTTGAAGCCAGGAAAACTCCATCCTCTTATAGAAAAAATGATGATGCCACTGTTGGGCAGCTAAGGGGTTCTTTCATTGATGTGCTAGATAGAATGGTGGATGATACTAGAGACAAAATTCTTGCCCAATCCTTGGACTATGAAGCCCTTAGAGGAGAAGTATTCTAAAAGAAAAGCGCTAAAGAAAACATGGACTCCATGAGCCCCCGCAAGTGTTGTTTTTGATTCAATTCCAGCAGCCTATTACTATTATTAATTCAATTCCAGCAAGGCTATTCCTCATTCTAACATGTTTCTTCCTTTTTTTGCAATCTAGTTGATTGGTGGCGTTCATATGCTGGCCGTGCTATCGAATTTCAGAGGTTTTCTAGGCGCATTGTAAGTCTTTGTGCATCTTCCTCTGGCCGCGAGAGGAATTGGAGCACCTTTGAGTTTGTGAGTTACTACCATCTGTCCATCTTTGCCTTTTTGTTCGCTCACCAGGTCTAGTTAATGGTAATGTTGTTTGCATTTCAGCAAGCTAATAATTCTTCTTTTTGCTTGTTTTCCAATGTATTTACTTATAGATCCACACAAAGAAAAGAAATCGATTGCTGCACAAGAGGTTGAATGCAATTGTTTTTGTTTCCTACAACCGCAAGATGAAGACTAGGTTCTAGTTAAGGCGTGAGAAGAAAAAGAAAACTTTTGATCCTTTGGTCCTTGAGGAGTTTGATTGGAATAATGAGTGGGCTGATTCATCACATGTATTCCCTCAAGGTCGTCGTGGTCATGTCAATGCCAATGCCAATGATGAGTATGAACTTAGTTGGCAGGATGTTGATGAAGCCACTGGTGCATCAAGCTCGCTGCGAGGCCGCAATTTCCCAAGGAATGCCCACAAGCGTGCAAGAAATTCAAGCCGAAGAGGGCTGGTTCAAATTGAGGGAGAGGAAGAGGAAGAGGAAGAGGAAGAGGAAGAGGGAAATCAGGATCCACTTGATGATTCAGAGGTCACTGATTGTGAGGAGGGTGATGCTTCCAATGGTTCCAATGATGGTGGAGAAGACATAGAAGCTGCTGCAAATGAAGTTCATGAGTTTGATGATGGATATTGACTGTTGATGGTGTTGAGGGTTGTCTGTTCAGAAATTTCAGATCAGCTCCTTCTTTATTTTGGCTAATGATGTGTACTAATGTGGCTATGAACTACTACTAATTATGCCACTATTTTCTAAGTACTAAATTTGTGTAATATTGTGGCTATGGACTATTAATTATGCCACTATTAGCTAAGAACTAAGTCTGTAATATTGTGGCTGTGGACTATTAATTATGCCACTATTATCTATGTAATGATCCTACTATAGATGCATTTTTATTTTACAAGCACACTCATGTTACTTAGTTTAGTTTTACAATTTTGTTTACAATGCAGCTTGTTGCTCGGGACAAGAAAAGAGAAGTCGGGCCATCAAAAAGGTATTTTAGTTGATCTACATCTTTATTTATTCAATTAATCATATATTCATATTACAAAATTGTTTGACTTGCTGTTTTTCTACAAGGAACAAGGACAATGGGAAGTGGGAGGATGCCTGCTACATGGGCTACAAAACTTGCAGCAACAAGGTATTTCTGCTACTCTATCTAGGTTTAGGTATGTGTATGGCGTCGCCTTGCCGCGCGCCATACTCGCCTAGGCGTCTGGAAGGGGGTAGGTCGCCTCGCCTCGCCTTACCGCCGTGAAAACCATGCGCCACGCGCCACGGCCCTGAGCGCCGGTGAGCCGCCGCCCTCGCGCGCCGCGGCCGCGCGTGCCCCGCCACGGGTCCCGAGCTGGTAGAAGCAAAAAACAAAATGTTGAATTTTTTCTGAAAAATGTTGGAACATTTTGAGAAAATGTTGGTCAACATTTTCATGAAAAATATTGCAAAATATTGATGAAACATTTCAGAAAAATGTTGAATCTAACATTTTCTCTCAAAAATTGTTGATACAACTCTTCTCGGAAAAATATTGGTTGAAATATGTTGGTCCAACATTTTCGTTGAAAAATGTTACAACATTTCCTTAAAAAATGTTGGAGAAAAAATGTTGCGAAAAAATGTTAGAAACAATTTTCCACGGCCTTACTCACGATTTTAGCATTTCATAAAAATATTGAAAATTTCTAAAAAAGAGAAAAATATTGTCCAACATTTTTAAAAATGTTGACAAAAAATAGTTGACGAACGAACATTTCTTAAAAATGTTGGAAGAAGACTCCTGAAAAATGTTGTAAGAAGCCTCTAGAAAAATGTTGACAAAAAATGTTGGAAGAAGCCTCCTGGAAAAATGTTGGAAGAAGCCTAAAAAATGTTGACTAAAAAATGTTGGAACATTTATAAAATGTGACGAAAAATAATTGATGAAATCAACATTCCTTAAAAATGTTGGAACATTTATGAAAAATGTTGGGAGAAGCTTCCAGAAAAATGTTGGAAGAAGCCTCCAAAAAAAATGTTGACTAAAAAATGTTGGAACATTTATAAAATGTTGACAAAAAATGTGGGATACACTCTTAAAAATGTTGAAAAAAATTATTGACATCACTTAAAAATGTTGAAAAAAAGTTTGCAACATTTTAAAAAATGTTTATGAAAAAATATTGATAACAGCTTAAAAAATTATTTAGAAAAATAAAAAAAGTCAAAGCGCGTGGGTTTTGGGGGGACTTGAATCTGTTAAGTGGGTTGTTTTCGGGATTCGTGGGCTTTTATAGTTCGCTTGCTTATCCATCTTCCGGTAGGTAGATAGGAGCCCCCGGTGTGCACACTAGGCCCGGCGGGCTGCATATTTAAGTGGGTTTTCTATCTGGGGAAAATATCTATGTGCAAACCAATTACAGGTTACAACGCAGTCGCTCACAACACGCACATACACTCACCCCTATAAATACACGTACGCAAACTCTACCCCTATGAGTACCTGCGAAGAACTGAGCACATGCAGATCTGGAGATTTCCGAACTCACCATTGGTGCCTCGTTGTGGACAAGAATGTTGCTTACCCTTAACACACAACACCGGTAAATGATGGGAAAATACTAAGAAAAGGTGCGAACGTCAAGATTTGAACTCGGGTGGGTAGTGTCTTACTGGACCGTCCTACCATTGGACTATAAGCCAATTCACAAATGCAAACCAACCTCTCTGTTTAAACTGTACAAACTTTCAATCTAGATCACATGATGTTGAGGTCACATGTTTGCAAATCTCCCCTACCCCCACTCGCGCCCTCTCAAATCACGTGGTCTAGATTGGAGTTTGCACGGAGAGTTTTGTTTGCGCCTGACACTAGGACTGGATATCGAGCTTGGCTCGGCTCGTTAGGGCTCGACTCGTGATGGCTCGGCTCGTTATAGCTCTACTCGTTCTAGCTCGTTATTTAGTGAGCTAGAAACCTAACTCAGCTCGGCAAGCTCGAGTTGGCTTGTTAAGCTCTTGAGCCAGTTTGTTAGCAGTTAAAAATTCAAAAAGTCATAGTTAACAAGTAAGTATGGAATCAACAAATATAGTATGTGTCGGTGCGGAAAGTAGTCTCGACACTAACTAGTAGATGCACTGAGATTAGTCTCTCGATGGCCGGTGCTAAGCAACAAGTGTCGGTATTTTAGACCGGCAAACCTACCAAGGGGGTACCCGAGGTAGTAGATTGTGCGGTGAGGATCGTGATCGGGAGACCGAGAACTCGAAGGTATGCGCAAGGACACGAGACACAAGATTTATACAGGTTCGGGTTGCCAAGGTGGCGAACCCTACGTCCTGTTTGGGGGATCAAGTATGGCGCCCTGCGCTTGGTGTTGGTTGTGATCAGGTGCCCGGCTAGGTACCCGGCCCTCCTTTATATAGTCCAGGGGGCAGGTTCCTAGTCGGTTACTGAGGACCATGTGTGGTTCGAGGACCGGTGGATGGTCGCTTCCTTGTGTGATGAGTGATTGACAACGTGGTGTGGACTGATTCTTGGCTAAGTATTGCAGGTGCAGGTTGCAGCTTGACTCGTGTTGGTGCAGGTGAAGAACAAGCGCGAAAGGTCGTCGCCAGTGAGGCCTCCAGGTGTGGAGAAGACAAGTAGGCTTCGTTCGAGGGACCCGGTGGCCAGCGGGGTCAAGTGCGGGCCGCATGGTGGCATGAAAAGCAAGATGAAGTCATGGACGGTTTCTTGGTTGGGCCTCAAAACCAAGGTCGAGTCGGGACTACGTGGGAGCCGAGCCATGAGTGGAGATTGGCGGAGGCTACACCGAGTTCGCGGGGTTTCCGGTGGTTCACCAGAAAACCACTAGGTTCCTTGGTTGATCCACAAAGCCAAGACCGAAGAACCGAAGACGGTGCTTCGCAAAGGTGCCGCGACCCCGGCCGACGGTGGGTACCGGTCTGACCGGTGGGGAGCACCGGTCTGACCGGTGTGCGACGACGTAGTCCGAAGACTTCGAAGCGGAGGACACGCGTCGGGATCGCATGGCTTGCGTTGAGTCTACGCAGGGTGCGGTCGCCGGGCATCCGTCCGATGGTGAAGACATGAAGACTTCCAAATCCGCCCTTGTCGTATGGACCTCCCTGGGCCCACTACCTCGGTGGGTACCAGGACCGACTACTCGGTGGGCCCCTGGGACTACCCGGCTTGCGCTACACGGTACCTGAAGGCGTGGAGCACAAGGACTACACAGGAGTAGTACTCGGTTAGGGAGCTGTACATGTTCCGCACTGTATGGAGGACTCCTAGACGTACTCGACTAGTACTCTCTCCCTACTCCGACTTGTAACCCTGTCTCCCGGACTATATAAGGCGAGGCAGGGACCTTTCTCTAGCATCGAACATCAACTCACGGCGTACTAATACACATCCTGTAATCGTACCCAATCAATCCAGAGCTACGCAGCATACAGGACGTAGGGTATTACGCACCTCGCGGCCCGAACCTGTCTAAATTGTGTGCCACGTTTCTCTTCCTTCGAGTTACCGATCTCGGCGAGTCACATTCATCTACTTCGGGTACTCCCCTTAGTAGGTTGCCGGTCTTAGACACCGACAGCTGGCGCGCCAGGTAGGGGGTCTCGCCCGAGATCACATGGCGAACTCGACGGCTCCCGTCTGCTTCAAGCCAACTGTCGCCTTCAACCGCGGCGACACCTTCGTGTTCGGCGCCTGGGTCTGCACCGCTGACGGCGCGGGTTCCTTCCATCGCCGCCTCACCATGCCACCCAACCCGAAGACTGGCCTCGTGACACTTCCAGAAGTCATCACAGGCGAACTCGCCAGCAAATTCGGCGAAATTTCGCTCTTCAACCACCACGCTGACTTCGAGCTCGAGTCCGCTTCCAACTCGAACTCGACGTCGCCATGGGCCATCGCATGCGAGCCGGGCCGCTCGCCCATCGCGGGCGGTCCCCTCACCGCGCGAGCGCTCCGCGCGTGGCCCCCGCTTCCTCAGACGGGCCCGCACGGGGGCTCCCACTTCGCGCCGGGCCGGCAAGGAGCCCGTACCCGAGTACAGCTCGGACTCCGACACCACCCCTGATCGCGCTCCGGACTCCAGCCCTCTCTCCGAGTTCTACTCGAACTCGGATTACGAGTTCGACTTTGGGTCGGACCCTCAGGAGCCCGAGTCCGAGGACAACTCCACTTAGCTTCCCTTGTTAGGACCAGCCTCTGGGCTGGTTATAACATCCACATCAGCTGGAAGATACGTCTACTGGCCAGACCGCAAGCCCGCTGACCTGATAGGGGGAGACTCACGCTACGTCGCCTACATCGACTCGCTACCGTTCCAGGAGGGAACACCCCTAGCTCGGGCTGACTCAAGCACACCAACTGAGGTGGCACCCTCTGAGTCCAGCCTTGGCACCCCCGATCGCCAAGTCTTCATGGCCGCCGGCGACACCCCGGGGCCTTCGAGCACGGCTCAGGATAAGTACCTGGAAGACATCTCCTCCGACGAGCTCTCTGCTGATGCTCCACCGAACGAGACTCCCGCGGACAGAGGCGCTCGACGTGAACCTAACCGGAAGCGCAACGAACGTCGTCGGCACCTCCACGACAACTTCCCCGTCCGCAACCTTGCGGAAGCTCTCGAGGCGGTCGAGAGCAGAGTACACACTACCCCTGAGCAGTGCCTCATGTCGATCACAGTGATCGCACGCCAGGCTCAGGGAATACGCGCTGGAGAGGTCATCGCCAAGCTCGCTGAAGAGGCCTACTTCATGCGGGTCGACAACAGAGTCAACCCGGCCTCCTCCGGCCCGGACCCCGCAACAACGAAGCCACAAGTCGCAGCGCCAACAACGGCCCCAACCGTACTCGAGCCGACCTCCCGCCCGAGCCAAACCGTCGTCGCTCCAACGCTGGCGGACCTTCACGGTGCGACCACAAGCAACCGAGAAGTCGTCCCTCACCGCGCTCCGGCCGGCGGGGGCGGCAACGATCCCGACGGCGGCGGCAGCCGACGGCGGCGGCTCCAATCACGGGGCCAACAGAGGGCTAGAGGCGGCGGCGACCGCGACGGCCGAGGCCACGCGAACAGCCACGCCTCCGGCGCCTCGCAGGGCGGCTACGACGCTCGCCAGAAGATTGAAGAACTGCGGCGGAAGAAGTCGACCACCGCAGCCGATGGCGACGGCTTCCCCGCCTTCTCACCTCGACTTTGCAACTTGCACCTCCCCGACAAATTCAAGCCTTTGGGGATCACCAAGTACGACGCGAAGCAGGATCCCATCCAGTGGCTCAGGTGCTACACCCTCTCCATCGAGAACGCTGGCGGCAACGGCGACACCAAGTGCCTCTACTTCCCCTTCTGCCTGGACCAAGCACCACTCACTTGGCTCGAGTCGCTGGATAAGCACTCGATCGACAAGTGGGACCAGCTGAAGGAGCAGTTCACGAGCAACTTCGCAGGCGCCATGGGCCGATCAGGTACTCGCATGGACCTGGCCATGATCAAGCAGGAGCAAGGCGAGACCCTCCGCAAGTACATGCGCTGCTTTTTCGACAAGCGCACTACCGTCGTCGACGTCACCGACAAGGAGGTCATCGACCTCTTCCAAGACGGTCTCTACCACCGCCGCACCTTCGAAGACTTTGGTCGTCGCCGCCTCAGGTCCATCCCCCACCTCAAGGACATGATCACGTCCTGGGCGGATGAAGAAGACAAGGACAATGCCAAGTACGACGCCATCCGTGGCAAGACCAAGCAGAACCAGGGCGGCGGCAGCGGCAGCAACGCGAACCAAGGCGGTCGCAACAACAACAACAACAACAACAACAACAACAACAACAACAACAACAACAACAACAACAACAACAACAACAACAACAACAACAACTCGGGTCCCAACCGCAAGCGCAAGCCAGACAATACTATCGCGGCTATCCAGCGCCCTGCGAAAGGGAACTCGAAGAAGAACTCCGGCGGTTTCAAAGACCTGCTGAAGGAGAAGTGCCCGTGGCATCCAAACGGCAACCACACCACCGAGCAGTGCTACCAACTAAGGCATGCACTTAAGGATACACCGGAGCCACCGCACCCTCACGACCAAAAGGGCAAGAAGAAGGACGGCGACAACAACGACTTCCAGGAGCCCGACAAGACTGTCAACGTCCTCTTCGGCGGATTGCCCAGCAGGCGAGAGCAGAAGGCTACCCGTCGTGAAGTGATGTCCATTGAGCCAGCGGTCCCGACCCCTCTCAGGTGGTTGGAGGTACCCATCACCTTCTCCCGCGCGGATCAATGGACCAGCTTCTCTGAACCAGGACGGTTCCCCCTCGTCCTGAAGCCAGTGGTGGCGGGCTCCAAACTCAACAAGGTGCTCATCGATGGTGGAAGCGGGCTCAACGTCCTCTTCACCAAGACCTTGAAGAAAATTAAGCTCGACATCACTCATATGCTCACCAAGAGCAACACGCCCTTCTACGGCATCGTCCCCGGCAACGCGGCTATTCCACTGGGCTCAGTGGTCCTGCCAGTCACCTTCGGGGTGTCTCGGGACAACTATCGTACCGAGTACATCAAGTTCGAGGTCGCGGACTTCGAGACCTCCTACCACGCCATCCTCGGTAGACCGACCATCGCCAAGTTCATGGCGGTGCCCCACTACACCTACTTGGTACTCAAGATGCCAAGCCCAGCCGGTGTACTCTCCCTCCAAGGGGACCTGAAGATCTCCCACGACTGTGTTGACGGTTAATAATTGTATCAAAGTTCGTTCGTGACTCGCAAGCGTACAAGTCTCCCGTCGTAGTCAAGGGACCCTTCTTCCCTCGAGTGGTGAACCCAAGGTATCGAATCCGTGGAACAAATGTGTGACGCAAGACTTAATCTATTAAAGCCAAATAACTTCAATCTTCAATAAAAGACCTAATGCATCTAAGTAAAAGACATGAAACAAATCTAATCTACTAAAGACCGGAGAAAACAAAGTAAGATTGGGTAGATAAACCGATCTAGAGGGATCGGGGTAAGCCTTTTGTTGAAGTTCCAAGCAAGAGAAGAAGTAGCAAATCGAATCTTAATAGAAGCCTCTTTAAATCGTGGTTTCCCCGTCCAAATCCGAAAACATCCGCCTTTCGAGACCCCCGTTCGTCACAACGTATCCCTATTCATGCGGGGAGCTTAGGGCGAGTCAAAAGACAAGTCGAGATTCTTTCGGAAGATCCGCGTGTACCTCTAGCCACCGCGGCTACAAGAACACCCTATGTAATCTATCGCGCGAATAGAATTGAAATAAGCAAAGCCGATCGAAAAACGAAATCTTCGAGGAAACACTTGATCGCTAAGAAAAGATTCAACTTGATAATTCAACTATGACAATGATACATACACAAGATCACCACCGGGATCCTTCCTTGATCTTGCTTCTAGCTCCGGGAACTCCGACGTGGTCTTCCATGCAAGGTTCCCACGTCGGCTAGGGAAACCCTAGTCAACTAGCTCGACCCTCTCCTTTCCGACATGGTGTCCCTCTCTTCTCTGCTCCTCGGCGGCCGAAGACGAAATCTTCTCTGCGTGGCTCTCGGTCAGGGGACTATAAATAGCCCGATTGGCGGCTAGGGCAAAGGAGAGCGTGTTTGGGCCCAAAATGGGCCCGGGCCGACCGGATCGGGCCGGCCGGCCCGGGCCCATTTAGGCCCGGCCCGTGGGCTCCTTCGCCCCGTGTCGGTTCCCTTGCTTCCCGGATGCTTCCCCCTTCGCATGTAGGTCCATGTCGTCGGTTTCTCTCCGAATTGGACTCAACTCCTTGTCTTGCAAGATTCAAGACTTTTCTCGGTCGTGTCCCCGGAGTCCGTTGTCTTCTCGGATCAAGTCCCCGCTTCTTGGAGTTAAGTTTGCTTCATTGCATGACTTGTTCAGGGCTTCAAGGTCTTGTCATGAGGTGCTTGATGAACTTGTCCCGAAAGTCTTGCATTCAACACTAAAACCCTGCATAAACATTAAACTCCAAAACCGACATGCACACGTGAACTTGTTATACCACGGGGGTTAGTACCAATGGATAAGGTATAAAACTCATGCCAACACCGAAGGTAAACTCATGGCTAGGTTGACGGATTTTCACCGTCAACATCTCCCCCATGCTTAAACCTTGCTCGTCCTCGAGTAAGCCTTCGATGGATATCATCATTGCTAAACAATGTTTAAACTTTGCACTTGATTACACATGAGAAAACATAATGCTCTCAAAATTTTAATTCATTAAAGTTCCATAATGTGCTAGCCTTCATCTCTACGGAGGGTAGATTCTTGTTAAGCTTATCCCACAAGTATTAACATGCTCACAAAGTTTTAAATAGATCTCAGAATTTTTGAAATAAAGAACGAGATAAAGAAAAGCTAAACCAAGTTCACAAATTTAAATCTTCTCGTGTATTGCTCATGAACTCTCATCTCACTTGTCTCTCAAGCCTATATATTCTACTCCTTTCCCTCTCATATATATGTGGTAGGCTTTATATGGAGCTTTGGGAAAGTTTAGTCCTAACAAGATTTTATAAATGAGGTGTTGTCAAAACAAGACAAGCTTCTCATGGTCTTACCGAGACTCGTCAAAAAGGTCATTGGAAAATAATGTTAAATCAAGGAGGGGAAAGAGAAAAATACACACACTTTTAAATGAGTGGACATGTGCAAATGGCAAAGAGTGATCCCGAGGCACAAAGGAAGTCCTCGTTATCGGATTGCACATGGTTGGAAGATGAGAATGGATCTTTTTAACTTGAAGCCTTGAATGCACTTTTAGAGAGCTAGGGAATTTAGGGCGTGTTTGGGAGGGCTCCAGCTCCACCAAACCAACTCTGGAGTAGCAACTCCACCAATTTGCAGCTCCACCGTGGAGCTGGACTCTCCCATTGGAGCTGAGGAGATGTGTTTGGCTGAGACAACAACTCCAGCTCCGAAAAATGAAGATTTGAATAGATTACCCTCTTATGCCCTCAATTTTTTTGTTTTGCTTGCATGTACGTGATGTGCTTGTGCATGTGTGTGTGCGTGTCCCGTGTGCATAGGGAACACCCCATTCCCGTGATGGCCGGGGTACGCGTCGAAGGTGAAGTTCATGGGCAAGGTGCCGGCGAGCACGGCCAAAGCACGGCGTCGGTGCGCCTCGCGCCCGGAACGCCACCGGCAGCGCGTGATGGTCGACCAGGGTGATGGTCGTCGGGGTGATGTCGAAGCGGTCGACCTCGAAGACGGCCGGCGTCGCGGTGGTGACGGCCACCCGGATCGCTCGGGGCCGGCAGATGAGTAGGAGGAGGAGCGCGACGACGCCGACGGATGCGCCGACCGCGACGAGGGATCCGACGATGATGCGGTCCGGCGGTCCGGCCGGCGGCGGTACGGGGGCGGCGCGCGCGCCCTCGCGGCCGCGGCGGGCGGCCGGCCGGCGGCGGCGCGGGGCGGCGGCGGCGGTCCCGCCGGCGGCGGCACGGGCGGCGGCGGTACGGCGCGCGGCGCGCGGGCCGGGCGGCGGCGCCCGCGCCCGTCGCGGCGAGGGGAAGGGGCGCCGCGGCCTGTGTCGAGGGGGTCGAGGGGAAGAAGATGGGTCGCGGCAGGGAAGAAAGAAAAAAGAACGAACCAGATGTGTGTAATCGGTGGCAGTGGTGGGTAATTACCCCCCAACTCCACGAGTTGTTATGAAAAGTGCCTTCGCAGAGTACCCCTTGAGGCACTCCATGGATTTGGTGGAGTTGGGAGCTAGATCCATGGATTTGGTGGATCTGGAGTTTTTGGAGCTGGGGTGTTTGGCACGAAAAAATTGGAGTGGAGCTGTTTTTTGGATCTGGAGCTGCGTGGAGCTCTCCCAAACACGCCCTTACTTTACGCACATTTTTTCTTTCTCATATTTCTCATTCTTTTCTTTCTTTCATTCATTCATTTTTTCCTCGTCATATATTCAGCCCATGACTTCCACAACAAAGTTTTGATTTTTTTTATACCTTGAAAGTCATGAGTATCGCTGGATTTTTTTTCTTTCATCATCATTTTTTTAAAATATTCCCCTTTGAACTCTAAAACTGCACCGTACCTACCTCCTCCCCCATGCTTAGACGTTGCTCGTCCTCGAGCAAAGAGGCGAAAAATAAGGTAGGTACCGGAAATATTTTTCCTTGGAGAGATACTTGAAATCTTCAACGTTGGCACCGTCTTGCGATCTTCCTTGAATTGATGATCCATTCTCAACGATAGGTTGTGGTCAAGGAGGTAATCACAAAAGATGATATTTGGTTTAAGGGTGGATATCCGGCGAAGTTTGTGAGATCACCGATGCGGGGATACACAATGCACGGATAAAAGGCTAGCAAAAAGATAGATACGCAAAAATGGAATGACCAGCTTCTTAGTCTCGGGCCGTAGAAATCATGGCCTGCAATAACTCACTCAAAAATAAATCTTGTACACTAAGGTTTATGCACTCAAATATATATAAGGCTTTGAATAGGTTGAGCAACACACAAGTGATATTTGTGACAAGGTTAGCAATATTTTTGAGCATAAAAGACATCTTTAATCTATTCATAACTTGAGAGCACATAAAACACTATGGGTCTTTATTTTAATCATGACCTCCGCTGAAAATTAAGCTAGCATTTAAATAAATTCAGATCTGTATTTTTAAGAGAGCACTAGCTTAAACATGCATAAATCAATTACAAAGATGAACAAAGCTGCAATTTTAATCATATATCATCATGGCACGAATTTTGTAACTTTTCCAATGATATAATCAAGGTGGTGTCTTTATTAATGGTAACATCAAGTTGAAATACATACTGAAAATAAACAAACATGCTTGCTGAAATTTAAATAAAAACAGAAAATACTACGCAAACACACATAAGCAAAAGCTGAAAATTACAGAGAAAAAGAAAAGAAAAGAAAACTAAGGTTCCTAAATCTTCTAGTCCTCCGCCGGTGGTTGATGTTGATGATCTTGATAATAATACCCTTGCTCGTAATATGGTTGGACACTTCCTCCGACGAATTGATTTGGCTCCACAAGGTGAAGGCATCCAAGTTCAAAGGCAATATTTGCGTTGCCTTCACCAAGTTGAGCTGCGTTAGCTTGGATGGCTGCGATGTTTTGAGCGTTACTTGCAGCAAACCCTCCAATAATGGCCATTCTTTGTTGTGGTTGGGGATGATGAGCGTAGGACTCCGCGAAGTTAGCGTTGGGCACAACATAATTTGGTGGGGGTACCGGTGCACCATCCCCCCATGCTTGCTCTTGTGGCCCTCCGTAATAACTTGGCGGAGGAGGGACCCCGCCGAATGGTTGCACATTGGGTTGTGCTCCACTCGCTTGTGCGGAGGATGTTCCCTCCTCTACGATTCTTCCTCTTTTGTTCTTCCTTGCAGGGACAAGTAGTCCCTCTTCCAACCAATCTTCTCTTCCTTCGGTGAAAAGCCTAAGCCTCTCATTCGGAAGGGGTAGGTTCACTATGGCCAACCGATAACCTCCTCTCTCATCTCCACTAATGTATTTGCCTTGCTGCAAATATTCAATGCCAAGAGAGGTACCTCGCAAAAGGTGGTCGGGGTTTCTTGCGATCCCCGGCCGCAAGGAAAAGGCCAACATGGAGAGGTAACACCCCGAACCAATATTACCCGCCCCCGATGTTGCTTCACAACACCAACGGTTGATCATGAGGTAAGAGGGGTCTATTGGCTGCCTGGCAATTAAAGCCGAGTATAACCAATTCAACTCCGTGTCGGTCACCTTTGTTTCCTTCATCCTCCCCAATATCCTCTTGCACATCCAAGAGTGAAATATCCGGATAATGGGGTTGCGGATGCAATTGCGTTGTTGATGGGCTTCTCCGGAGATCATGTTCCAAAATCCCGCTAACATGCCGGGTGGCACGTCAACTTTCTCCGGAGTTCCCTTGTGGAATCCAAGCAGCTCCCTAACGTGCTCGTAGGGAACCTCTTGTTGGACTCCCTCCAAACGGAATGACAAGCTTTGCACCCCATCATCATCAACGATGGGTGCAATAGTCATCAAAATTTCCAAGGCGAACCCCCAAATGGGTGTCCACCGTTACTCCGTTGGAGAACTGCACCCATTCGAGGTGCCCCAACATATAGTATATGCCGGTGCAAAAACCCAAGGTGTAGAGTGCTAGGTCGTCGAACTCGACGTTCGGCACAAGCTTCTTCTCAAGATTGGCGAGCCTCTCCTCCTCCTCCGCCGACAAGATGATGAAGCCGTACGAAGAGTGTGTCGGGGTGTAAGGAGGTGGTGCGGTTGAGCGAGTCGATCGTCGTGGTGGCGCGGGCTGCTCCTCCGTGTGCCCACGAGGTTCGGTGAACCTCATGGAAGTGCTTCTCGCAGCCCTCATACCACCAAGGAGGAGAGCGTCGTTCCTTCTCGGTGGTGCCGTATCCGTCTCCATGCTCCGGGGAGACTCGGAAACCAAGTGCCTCCTTGAAGACGTGATTGATGACGGCTTGGACGACGACGAACTCTTCTTCTTGGAGAAGAGACTTGTGGTCTTCTTCCACATGGTTGCTGCACTCTTTCTTCAACTAAAATTCCGGGTTGCAACCGGTAACCAGGCACTTAAACTTTTTGCTTCGGATGTGGACTTTGAGTGGATTAAGGATGTGGATTTTTTTTGAGCTATCAAGCTTGGGAAGGTTGGCTATGTCTACGGAGGTTTTGGGCACACAAACTTGAACACACAAACAAAGGAAGGAGAGGGAAGCTTGCCTGCAGAAAACGGGAGCCGGGGGGCTCCTTATGTAGGTGAGGCCGGCCTCGGTGCTCCTCCCCGTCTCGTCTTTCTTCCAAAGCACGATCATTTCACCTCTCGCAACTTTCCCCGCCCGCGTGCTCCACGAGTTGCACCGCCCAAACGCTCTCGTCCACTATTGGTCCTTCCACTTGATGCTTCATGTTTTGGGTCATGTCCATGCTCCCTAGCTCCACTTGCTTCACATGCCACCATGAAATTCCTACAAAGTTGATGCTTGCTGCCCACCATGCTTGTCCTTTGCATGTGGAATTGGTGAAAGTTGATGAAAGGGAATCCAATGGTGCATGCATGATTACTAGATTGCCTCCATTAAGGTGTGTTTAAGGTTAAGCACTCCTCTAATTCAAAATTTAAAATATTTTTCAGAGCCATGCAAGAGCTCGAACATAATTTTAGAGAAGTTTTTAAACCATTAAAAACAAATGCAAGTCGAAAATATTTTCTTTTTACGTCGATTTCGGTCTCACCGGTATAGTTTGCCTTCATTGGTTGAGAGCAGACATTTTCCCGGCTTGATCATGGGGGCATAGGTTTAGGTTCTAATTTTGGCTAAATAAGAAAGATTTTGAATAAAACAAAATTAGAATAGGCTTAGAAAAATTCTAATCCCAGAGAAACCAAGGATATAGATTTCTAAAACCAACCAAAAGCTTTGATTTCTAGGTTCACGCGAGTCCTACCACGTGCTAAATTTTATTAACACTTAAACATAAATCGTGGCTCTACTCGTGTGGTTTTAGCATGAAAAATAAGTCAACCTCAGCACCATAATGAGGGTGAAAGGTTGAGTTAAGGTTCTGAAATTATTTGGTTGAGGGTTTCTCGAAAAGAAAAGAATCAAACAAGCACATAGGAGGGTTCATGCAAAGGGTTTATTGAAGGATCAGATGGCGACTAGAGAGGGGGGGAGTGAATAGGAGCCGGTAAAAATTCTTCCCAATGAACCCGGCCTATGTCCTACTCAAAACCCGGTCACACACGAGCGATGGATCGAATCACGCACCAATCGCCAAGACCACGAGGTTATGGATCAACCTCTAGCCTTAGGAACGATTCCTCAAAGCACACGCGGAAGCACTAGAAAGGGAGGAAGAAATCGAGCCAAGAAGCAAAGCACACAGGCTCTGGCGGACCGTCCGCGCGGGGGGGGGGCGGACCGTCCGCGGGAGCCGCGCGGACCGTCCGGCCGGGGTATCGCGGACCGTCCGCACCCGGCCGCGGACCGTCCGGCCTTAGCCGCGGACCGTCCGTTAATTTACACGGAACGACCCAAAGACACCCGCGTGCCACGGACCGTCCGCGGGGAGCACGCGGACCGTCCGCCTAGCACCCGCGACCGTCCGCCCGACACCGCGGACCGTCCGAAACTTCGTCCAACCAAAAACCAAAATCACAACGGATCGAAACAAAGGACGAGCAAGAACACGAAGAACACGGGATGAATCGGACCCGCGCGGACCGTCCGCCGAGGAGGCCGCGGACCGTCCGCGAGGCTCGGACGAACGAGAAAAATGCCCGACCTCGAAAGTCAACTCCCCCAAATCATCATCGGATTTCCCAAACGGTTGAAGTTGTGGAGACAAGGGTTTGGGTACTTGAAAAGCGTCACACAAGGATGCTATAGCCCAAAAATCTTGCCTCCTAACTCCCTAAATCACCGGGAATCGCGAATCCTTTCGAGCACCACCAAAACCTAGAGCACCGAACGAAAACTCACGAATCGAAGTAGTTTCCCGGCGTTTGAGGGCACAAGATCAAGCACAAAGATGCACAAGACATCTATCCATGTTTCCCTCAAAGAAATCCGGGAAGAAACTCACTCAAATCCGCGGAACCACACCGAGAACAAAGGCACGAAAATAGGCACAAAAAGGCACAAAAAACAACCCCGAATCTTCTATACAAACCAGGAAAGATTCACAAGGTCTAGCATGCCGCCCTAGCATCCATCCCTCTCAACAAATCTCTCATGAAGCTCTCATGCTAGCCTAGAGAAAATAGGAAGGAAAATAGCTACGAAAATGAGAAAGAGAAGGGGGGAAATGAAACCCTAAGTCGCGGAGAGAGAGAGCCATCAACACACACTCCAGGCTTATATATCGAGTCCCGCCGGAGTGGTAAATGACTCGACTACCCCTAACTACACTACTGGCGATACAACCCACGTAGGGGCATTTTGGTAATGTATGTGGGTCTTGCCATCGGACGGCCACGCCTTTGCCGCACCCCCGCGTCCTCCCGACGCAAGCCATGCGATCCCGCCGCGTGTCCTCCGCTTCGAAGCTTCCCGACACGCCCGGATCCCGTCTCCGTCGTGTTGGGCCCTCGGACTTGGTTTTGAGGCCCAAACCAAGAAACCGTCCGCCGATGGTTTTGTGGGCAAACCACCAAACCCCGCGTGCCGGTCCGGCCTCCCGCCAAACCACTTGACTTGACCGCCACCGTGCACCGGCTCATCCGTCCATGACTTCGTCTTGCTTGTGTCACCACCATGTGACCCGCACCCGATCCCGCCGTCCACCGGGTCCCTCGAACCGAGCCTACTTGTCTCTCCATCTCCCGGAGGCCCCTCAAGGTCGAAGACCTTTCGCGCCCGTTCTTCCACGCAACAACACGAACTAGGCCGCGGCCTACACCTCGCGCACTAAGCCAAGAGTCGGTCCAACACCCGTTGTCAATCACTCATCACTAAGGAGCGGTCATCCACCGACCACCGGGACGCTCCCGGTCCTCAATCTCCCCCTTGATGAGTGCATTGACAACACACAACGCGAAATGAAATTCGAGTGAAAGAGAAAGAAAGAAGAAAGAAAAACAAGGAAGCTCAACTCATGACCAAAACCGAAGAAAGGCAAAGAAAGGTCACAAGCCAAGCAAAGCACAAAATCCACACCGAAAACAGCAAGAAAGCTCCCCCCTGAACAAATGCCTCCCCCTGAACATGTGGATGCACACTTCCAAATTTCAGCTCACCTTTTTCTGAATTTTCATTAAGCTCACCTTTTCTCCCCCTTGTTGACAATGTATGAATCAAGGTGAAAATGCAGAAATGCAAAGCAAAGCATATAAACATCTACATGAGCTTCTCAAATAGGCCAAATCTAGTGTCAAAGGCTAAAATTGAGACAAAGATCACACACATGAATCATAGCATAGTCAAAGCATTGCCACAAGCATTTGACACTTCTTTTCAAGATTAAATTATTTCATGGTACATGAAGTGCCTTTGCGGCAAAAAGAAGCTTATGCTCCCCCATGAATGCAACATAGGCTAAACATTCACAATGATATCCGGCCTTTGGCCCAAATGCAAGAACAAGCATCCAAGCACAATCTAAGCATGAAAAGCACATTTAGACCAAACTGTGACATGGATACACAACTACACACGAGTGGAGCAATTTTCATCAAAAATTAGTCAAGTTAAGCATTTATCTCAAAAGGGGCTATCTCACCACACATATATCTCAAATATTCCAAGAGCATAGCCTCACATCACCATTTCTCCACACATATAACCAAAATCTCACAGATAGCCAAAGAGACTCATATATGGCATATAAAAGAAGCTCATCATCCTAAAATGCAATATGATACAAATGCAACATGATAGATGACAAGATGACTATCCTACCATGGTTTATACATCAAGCAAAGCATGTATATACATCAAAGTAAACATGGTATGATACATATGGTACAAAAAGTAAACCCCCCAAGAATCAACTAGAAAGGGCAACAAACCCCAAGTTCCCCCGCAAGCGCACAAATGTAGCTTGGTCGAGAGGCTTTGTAAAGATATCGCCTAACCGATCTTGGGTAGGGACATGGCTCAAAACAATGGTTCCTTTCTCCACATTGTCCCTCGGAAAATGATACCTCACTTCTATATGTTTGGTTCGGAGTGAAGCACCGGATTTTTGGCTACGCTTATGGCACCGGTGCTATCACAAAGAAGTGGGATGCGGGTGCGCTCCTCACCAAAGTCTCTCAAAGTGTATGAAATCCACAGCAGCTGGGAACAACAACTCGCGGCGAAGCAACATACTCCGCCTCCGTGGTAGACCGAGCTACACTAGACTGCTTGCGGGAAGACCATGAGACCAACGAAGAACCAAGAAACTGACAAGTGCCAGAAGTAGACTTCCTCTCGACTCGACAACCGACAAAATCCGCATCGGAAAAACCATGAAGAGACAGAGTCGAGGAGGAAGAATACCAAAGGCCAAGACCGGGGGCGGATCGTAGGTACACCGAAAATCCTCTTGACGGCCGTCGATGTGATGTCCTCGGCGAAGCACGAAAACGAGCGCACGGACACACGCCGAACCGTATGTCCGGCCTCGTCGCCGTCAAGTAGAGGAGGGAGCCGATCATGCTCCCGTACTCCCGCCGGTCCACCGGTTCTCCGTCCTCATCCGCATCCAAAGTGGCCGTACTCCCCATGGGAGTCGACATCGGCTTCACGTCTTGCATCCGGAACTTCCTCGGCATGTCTTTCGTGTACTTGGTCCGGTGCACAAATGTACCGTCCTTCACTTGCTTGATCCGCGGCCCGAGAAAATACCGCAACTCGCCCATCATGCTCATCTCGAACTCCCTGCTCATCTCATCTGCAAACTTGGCAACAAGGTTATGTGACGAGCCACCAAAGACAATATCATCCACGTATATCTGAACAATCAGCAAGTCATTCCTATGCTTGAGGAGAAACAAGGTTCTATCCACTATACCCATCACAAACCCTCTGCTCAAAAGAAAACCTCTCAATCTCCCATACCAAGCACGGGGCGCCTGTTTCAACCCATACAGAGCCCTTTTCAACCTGTATACCCTGTGTGGGTACAACTCGCTCTCAAACCCGGTGTGGTCGCTTCACAAACACCTCCTCCTCTATGACCCCATTCAGAAAAGCACTCTTCACGTCCATCTGAAACAACTTGAACCCTTTAGCCACGGCAAATGCTAGAAGGATTCGAATTGCCTCAAGACGGGCCACAGGAGCAAAGGTCTCCTCATAGTCGATCCCCTCCTTCTGACTAAACCCCTGAGCAACAAGTCTGGACTTGTTCCTCACAACCATCCCATTCTCTCCCTCTTTGTTCTTCCAAACCCACTTGGTTCCTATGGGATGGCAATTTGGAGGTGGTTCAACTAACTCCCACACCTCGGTTCCTCTCAAAATTTTCCAACTCCTCATGCATAGAATTGACCCGGTTTGCATCGGATAAAGCATGTCCAATGTCCTTGGGCTCAAAAGTAGCAACAAAAGCAGCATGAGCAAAATGAGAGGAATTCCTGGACCTCGACCGTGTAGTGCGTTCATTGATGTCTCCAATGATCTTCGAAAGGGGGTGCACTTCTTGAATCCGTCGGGGAGCCTCACGCCTCGAGACTACCTCCCCCTCAACTTCAGCTTCTCTCGCCTGGTCCTCTTGTTGTACCGTCGTTGTCCATGAAGTAGACGGTCCATGCTCCAAAGTAGTCGTAGGGGAAGTAGTGGGTACATGCTCGGCTTCGTGTGCATGGTTCTCCCCATCATCATCTCCGGCTTCATCTCTCTCCTCCTCAAAGAGGTCCTCGGCCATTTCTTCATCACCAAGACATTCAAAGCCAAGAGAGGTACATGGCATTGTCTCGTCGAAGGTCACCTCGCAAGTCTCCATGATTTTGTTAGTCTCAAGGTTAAGCACCCTATAGGCTCTAGAGTGGTTAGCATATCCAAAGAAAATACCATCACTAGACCTAGCCTCAAACTTGTCGAGTTTTCCCTTTTTCAAAATAAAACACTTGCAGCCAAAAAACTCGGAAATGACTCACTTTGGGTGCCCGACCATGCATAAGCTCATAACAGGGTCTTCTTCTTGAAAGCTCTCAATAAAATCCGATTGGAAACATGACAAGTCTGTATTGACCGCCTCGGCCCAAAACCTCCTAGGAGTCCCGTGCTCATCGAGCATCGTCCTAGCCATCTCACAAAGAGTCCGATTTTTCCTTTCCACGACTCCATTTTGAGGGGGCACATAAGGGGTCGAATACCGATGTTCAAGACCCGGATCATGACAAAAGGCATCAAAACGAGAGTTCTTAAACTCGAGCCATTATCACTTGCGGATAGCTCGAATAGCATTTCCATGCCTCTCGTTTTTCAACCTCACGATCGATCTCGAACAAAACCAAAAGTCTCACTCTTATCCTCCAAGAAGAACACCCGGGCATAGCGAGAGTAATCGTCCACCACAACAAGGACATACCACTTCCCACCCACCGAGCGAACTCGAGCCGGCCCAACAAGGTCCATATGCAACGGCTCCGTCGGACGCTCGGTCATGACATCGGTCGGGGGTGAATGGGGAGTGGCTACCATCTTACCATGCCTACAAGGAGCACAAACCAAATCCTTCTCAAACTTCAACTTCGGCAATCCTCGGACAAGGTCAAGACCACTCAAGCGGGAAACCAAATCAAAGCTCAAGTGTCCCAACCGCCTATGCCATTTCCACAAATCGAAGACGGACCGGCCATCAAACGGCGAGCGGGACCCAAAGAGCGAGAGAAATCGACCTGAAAATCTGACCCTCGGGGATGATCATACAGACAAGATCACCTCGAGAATCAAGCAAACGAGACTCGCCAGACTTAAAACGCACCTCAAAACCCTCATCAAGCAACTGAGAAACCGAAAGCAAGTTAAAACCCAAAGACTTCACAAGAGCCACTCTCTTCAACGTTACCTTGTCACTCACATGCACAACACCCTCGGAAAGCACCTTACCTCGTCCATTGTCCCCAAATGTAATGTACTGCTTTTCCTTCACTGGGGTGAGGCTGGAGAACCACTTCTTATCTCCGGTCATGTGTCGAGAACACCCGGAGTCGATCAACCAAATGTTCTCCAAGCCTCCTGCCTCATCCTCCGAGTCGGAGTCGCTGTCCTCCTTCACACTCTTCTTGTTGCTCGAGCTATGGGCCATGCCACAAAAGCCCTCGAGCGCCACACGGCTCGGCCCCGCCGAGATTCCGGCTCGCACTCTTCTTGCCACTGCGCCTCCCGGCGTCTTCATCTTCGCCGCTTGAGCTTGATCGCTCCTCGCTTGAGCTTGAGTCGACGTCGCTCGCACCGCCACCATTGCTCTTGCCTTGTTCTTCTTGTAGGTGCTCTTGCTCGGTCGCCGCTTGTCCTTGTCCTTGCTCTTGGACTTGTTGAAGTGCTTGCCCTTGGAGGAGTACTTGTCTTCACGCCTCGGGTGCGCCTTGTACTCGTTCACCTTGTACTTGTTCTCCTCCGCTTCCGGCACTCGGCGATGAAGTGGCCACGCTTGCCACACTTGTAGCACGTCCCTGAGCTCCGCCTTGCGTTCCTCCGACTCTTGTGTAGTCGTTCAAATCTTCTTGAGAGCAAGGCCGCCTCCTCCTCGCCCCAAGACATCAAACTCCTCATCCGGAATGGACATAAGAGAGGACAAAGAAAAGCGTCGACAGGAAGGGTTAGATTTGCCCTTTGATCCTCCCACAAGAGCAAGACTATGATCGGTCGAGCCCTCATGCTTGGATAGCAACTTCCCGTCAACCTCGGCCGACTTGAGCTTAGAAAAGAGGTCATCCAACTCAATAGTCAAATAGTTCCCCGACTCCTTGATGGCCTCAACCTTAGCACCCCAAACATTTGGATCCAAGACATGCAAGAGCTTCAAAGCTCGATCATGCTCGGAATACGGAAAATCCTCAACATTTGCCTTCATGTTGTTCACGATGGCGGTGAACCTCGCGAAACATCGCATCAATGTCCTCACCGGGAAGTGGAGTGAAATTCTCATATTGCATCCGGTAAGAGACAAAGAGGCGAGCCTTCACATGGTTATCACCACCGTGAGCAACCAACAACTTATCCCAAATTTGCCAAGCAAGACTCAAATGGCGAACACGCTCAAACTCGGATCACACAAGCTCCGGCACAAGTGATCAACGGCTTTTGCATTAGCCTCATACTTGGCCTTGGCATCGGCATCGGTCACCATAAGAGTATGGATGTTGACCGGAATAGCATAGGTCTTGTCAAGCACAATAAAATCCAACGGCTTTCCTCGAAGAAAGATCATCATACGAGCCGCCCACTTGTGGTAACCCTTGCCATCGAAGTGCGGCGGACCGCCCCCGCTCAACGTACGCCATCTTAGGATTCGAGACTTGTCAAAGTCGCAAAGAATCCGCACCAAGCTCGATACCAATTGAAGGATCAGATGGCGACTAGAGAGGGGGGAGTGAATAGGAGCCGGTAAAAATTCTTCCCAATGAACCCGGCCTATGTCCTACTCAAAACCCGGTCACACACGAGCGATGGATCGAATCACGCACCAATCGCCAAGACCACGAGGTTATGGATCAACCTCTAGCCTTAGGAACGATTCCTCAAAGCACACGCGGAAGCACTAGAAAGGGAGGAAGAAATCGAGCCAAGAAGCAAAGCACACAGGCTCTGGCGGACCGTCCGCGCGAGGGGGGGCGGACCGTCCGCGGGAGCCGCGCGGACCGTCCGGCCGGTATCGCGGACCGTCCGCACCCCGGCCGCGGACCGTCCGGCCTTAGCCGCGGACCGTCCGTTAATTTACACGAACGACCCAAAGACACCCGCGTGCCACGGACCGTCCGCGGGGAGCACGCGGACCGTCCGCCTAGCACCCGCGACCGTCCGCCCGACACCGCGGACCGTCCGAAACTTCGTCCAACCAAAAACCAAAATCACAACGGATCGAAACAAAGGACGAGCAAGAACACGAAGAACACGGGATGAATCGGACCCGCGCGGACCGTCCGCCGAGAGGCCGCGGACCGTCCGCGAGGCTCGGACGAACGACCGTAAAAATGCCCGACCTCGAAAGTCAACTCCCCCAAATCATCATCGGATTTCCCAAACGGTTGAAGCTGTGGAGACAAGGGTTTGGGTACTTGAAAAGCGTCACACAAGGATGCTATAGCCCAAAAATCTTGCCTCCTAACTCCCTAAATCACCGGGAATCGCGAATCCTTTGAGCACCACCAAAACCTAGAGCACCGAACGAAAACTCACGAATCGAAGTAGTTTCCCGGCGTTTGAGGGCACAAGATCAAGCACAAAGATGCACAAGACATCTATCCATGTTTCCCTCAAAGAAATCCGGGAAGAAACTCACTCAAATCCGCGGAACCACACCGAGAACAAAGGCACGAAAATAGGCACAAAAAGGCACGAAAAACAACCCCGAATCTTCTATACAAACCAGGAAAGATTCACAAGGTCTAGCATGCCGCCCTAGCATCCATCCCTCTCAACAAATCTCTCATGAAGCTCTCATGCTAGCCTAGAGAAAATAGGAAGGAAAATAGCTACGAAAATGAGAAAGAGAAGGGGGGAAATGAAACCCTAAGTCGCGGAGAGAGAGAGCCATCAACACACACTCCAGGCTTATATATCGAGTCCCGCCGGGAGTGGTAAATGACTCGACTACCCCTAACTACACTACTGGCGATACAACCCACGTAGGGGCATTTTGGTAATGTATGTGGGTCTTGCCATCGGACGGCCACGCCTTTGCCGCACCCCGCGTCCTCTCGACGCAAGCCATGCGATCCCGCCGCGTGTCCTCCGCTTCGAAGCTTCCCGACACGCCCGGATCCCGTCTCCGTCGTGTTGGGCCCTCGGACTTGGTTTTGAGGCCCAAACCAAGAAACCGTCCGCCGATGGTTTTGTGGGCAAACCACCAAACCCCGCGTGCCCGGTCCGGCCTCCCGCCAAACCACTTGACTTGACCGCCACCGTGCACCGGCTCATCCGTCCATGACTTCGTCTTGCTTGTGTCGCCACCATGTGACCCGCACCCGGCCCCGCCGTCCACCGGTCCCTCGAACCGAGCCTACTTGTCTCTCCATCTCCCGGAGGCCCCTCAAGGCTGAAGACCTTTCGCGCCCGTTCTTCACCTGCAACAACACGAACTAGGCCGCAGCCTACACCTGCGCACTAAGCCAAGAGTCAGTCCAACACCCGTTGTCAATCACTCATCACTAAGGAGCGGTCATCCACCGACCACTGGGACGCTCCTGGTCCTCATTTATGATAAAGCAAACATTCAATCAAGAATTATGTCTCTAATATTGTTCAACCACTTCTAAGTCTAATGTCTTTGCGTAATAAAACTCAAAAAATAAATTATTAAAAAGACTCGAAAAACCTGGAATCGGGTTGTCCTCCCGGTAGCTTATTCTTGACTTGACGAAACGGGTTGCCTCCCGCCTAGCGCTTCGTTTATAGTCCATGGCTAGACTTCTTCACTTGATTACTTCGGATCAACGCTCTTTGTGGGCGTTGCAATCTTGGGTACCCGCTTTGGCTTAGTCAATTTTTTTTTGGTCTTCACAGTCGGCTTTGTCCTTTGGTCTTGACGGATGCAACATCTTCCTTGTGGCTCGGCATCTCGAACTCCGGTCCTTCGGTCGTGATCTTCATGGTCTCTAGTGTGATCCTTCATCTCTCCCGAATGAGCTTGAGTAGCCTTCGCCGTCTTGGGACCTTGGAGTTGTCTCGGATATTCTTCTTCGTTACCCATCGGCGCGCCGGCAAGTTGTCCCACTTGCGTCTGGCATCTTCATCACGATGAACACTTCACGTATAGAGCTTCCGACCTCCGTCACCTTACCATCTAAATTCTTCAATATTTTCTCCATAGCCTCGAACTTAGTGACGGCGTCCTTGGACATGGTCGTACTCCACACACTCCTTGCATGAGGATCTTGCTTCGGCGGCCTTTAGGTGTTGAGCTTCTTTCTCCATCTCCATCTTCTCCATCCTCCTCTTAAGTAAACCGATATGCCACTCAAGGAATCCGACTCGTATGCATTCGGCTCTCGCAATCGTCATGCGGATAGTTGAGACTTTGATCTTGAACGGCCTCCCGGCGTCTTGAAGGTTTATGATAGGTAGATCAACGATGTCGGGGTGCGCGGCGCTCCGGTGGTTGAGGTTGATCTTCCTTTGGACTTGGAGGTGGTGATTCCTTTGGAGATTCCGACGGTCCTTCGACTTCAACTTTTGAATCTAGGGTTTCCACCCCTTTAGCTTGTGTTGCATGTCACCTTTGCTCGTAAAGTTTTCCTGGATCATCCACAAAAAGGTTTGGGTTTCGGGAGAGGTAGCCAACCATCTCCGGTTAGGGTTAGCAATAAGCAAAGTATGCAAAAGAAACTAGAAAACAAAACAAATCTATAAAGACTAGAGTTAGACAAACTAGATTAGATGTATTTTGAGGATGATCAAAATTTAGTAGATGCAAAAATAAAACAAAATCAGTACTGAAAATTACAGAAAAAAGCAATAAAAAATCAAATCTTGATCACTTGTTCCCCGACAACGGCGCCAGAAAAAGGGGCTTGTTGACGGTTAATAATTGTATCAAAGTTCGTTCGTGACTCGCAAGCGTACAAGTCTCCCGTCGTAGTCAAGGGACCCTTCTTCCCTCGAGTGGTGAACCCAAGGTATCGAATCCGTGGAACAAATGTGTGACGCAAGACTTAATCTATTAAAGCCAAATAACTTCAATCTTCAATAAAAGACCTAATGCATCTAAGTAAAAGACATGAAACAAATCTAATCTACTAAAGACCGGAGAAAACAAAGTAAGATTGGGTAGATAAACCGATCTAGAGGGATCGGGGTAAGCCTTTTGTTGAAGTTCCAAGCAAGAGAAGAAGCAAAGCAAATCGAATCTTAATAGAAGCCTCTTTAAATCGTGGTTTCCCGTCCAAATCCGAAAACATCCGCCTTTCGAGACCCCCGTTCGTCACAACGTATCCCTATTCATGCGGGGAGCTTAGGGCGAGTCAAAAGACAAGTCGAGATTCTTTCGGAAGATCCGGCGTGTACCTCTAGCCACCGCGGCTACAAGAACACCCTATGTAATCTATCGCGCGAATAGAATTGAAATAAGCAAAGCCGATCGAAAAACGAAATCTTCGAGGAAACACTTGATCGCTAAGAAAAGATTCAACTTGATAATTCAACTATGACAATGATACATACACAAGATCACCACCGGGATCCTTCCTTGATCTTGCTTCTAGCTCCGGAACTCCGACGTGGTCTTCCATGCAAGGTTCCCACGTCGGCTAGGGAAACCCTAGTCAACTAGCTCGACCCTCTCCTTTCCGACATGGTGTCCCTCTCTTCTCTGCTCCTCGGCGGCCGAAGACGAAATCTTCTCTGCGTGGCTCTCGGTCGGGGGACTATAAATAGCCCGATTGGCGGCTAGGGCAAAGGAGAGCGTGTTTGGGCCCAAAATGGGCTCGGGCCGACCGGATCGGGGCCGGCCGGCCCGGGCCCATTTAGGCCCGGCCCCGTGGGCTCCTTCGCCCCGGTGTCGGTTCCCTTGCTTCCCGGATGCTTCCCCTTCGCATGTAGGTCCATGTCGTCGGTTTCTCTCCGAATTGGACTCAACTCCTTGTCTTGCAAGATTCAGGACTTTTCCGGTCGGGGTCCCTGGAGTCTGTTGTCTTCTCGGATCAAGTCCCCGGCTTCTTGGAGTTAAGTTTGCTTCATTGCATGACTTGTTCAGGGCTTCAAGGTCTTGTCATGAGGTGCTTGATGAACTTGTCCCGAAAGTCTTGCATTCAACACTAAAACCCTGCATAAACATTAAACTCCAAAACCGACATGCACACGTGAACTTGTTATACCACGGGGGTTAGTACCAATGGATAAGGTATAAAACTCATGCCAACACCGAAGGTAAACTCATGGCTAGGTTGACGGATTTTCACCGTCAACAGACTGCGACACAGAAGCCGTGGAGATCGCCTCCACAAATCAAGTACCCAACGCAATGATGGAGGTCTACGCGGCGTCGAAGAAGCTTGCCACAAGTGAACTCGACATCCCAGAGAAGTCTGACAGCGCCAACAAGCCTCAGCCACCTGAGGAGGTACTCGTCAAGACGATCGACCTTGGAACAGGCGATCCCAGCAAGACCACCACCATCGGGGCAGGCCTCGACCCCAAATAGGAAGACACGCTCATCAGCTTCCTTCGGGCTAACCGCGACATCTTCGCGTGGAAGCCAGCGGACATGCCAGGAGTGCCCAGGGAGCTGATTGAGCACTGCCTCAACGTCGATCCTAAGGCCACCCCCAAGCGACAACACCTCCGACGCTTTGCCGACGACAGACGGGACGCCATCAAGAAGGAACTCGCCAAACTACTCGCGGCTGGCTTCATCAGAGAAGTCTTCCATCCTGAGTGGCTCGCCAACCCTGTCCTCGTCCGCAAAAAGAACTCGAACGAGTGGAGGATGTGCGTCGACTACACCGACCTCAACAAGCACTGCCCCAAGGACCCATTCGGGTTGCCGCGGATTGATCAAGTCATTGACTCCACAGCGGGCTGCGACCTGCTCTGCTTCCTCGACTGCTACTCCGGGTACCACCAGATCGCGATCAAGGAAGAAGACCAGGAGAAGAACGCGTTCATCACCCTGTTTGGCGCGTACTGCTACACGACCATGTCCTTCGGGTTGAAGAACGCCGGTGCTACCTACCAACGAGCTATCCAGGCCTGCTTCAAGAGGCAGCTCAACAAAACGTCGAGGCCTACGTGGATGACGTGGTCGTCAAGACCAGAAACTCCAGTACCCTCATCGACGACCTTGAAGAGACCTTCGCATCACTGCGCGAGTACCGCTGGAAGCTCAACCCGAACAAGTGCGTCTTCGGCGTACCTTCAGGCAAACTACTCGGCTTCATCATCAGCCAGCGCGGCATCGAAGCCAACCCTGAGAAGATCTCCGCCATCACCAACATGCAAGCTCCCACGAGCATCAAAGATGTCCAGAAGCTGACAGATGCATGGCGGCGCTGAACAGATTCATCTCGAGGCTAGGAGAACGGGGAATCCCCTTCTTCAAACTACTCAAGCATCAAGAGAAGTTCGTGTGGACTCCAGAGGCGGATCAAGCCCTTGCCCAGCTCAAGGACTTCCTATCGAAGCCACCGATCCTCACGGCTCCTCACAAGGGCGAGCAGCTACTGCTCTACCTAGCTGCGACTACTCACGTGGTCGATCGCCATCGTTGTCGAGCGGCATGAAGACGGCAACGCCTACCCAGTCCAGCGCCCAGTCTACTTCGTCAGCAAGGTTCTATCAGAGTCCAAGGCCCGCTATCGGCCGTGCGAAGCTACCGTACGCGGTACTCATCACCTCGCGGAAGCTACGACACTACTTCCGGCGGTACTCGATCTCCGTCGTCACCGACTACCCGCTCGGCGACATCTGCGGAACCAAGATGCTACCGGAAGAATCTCTAAGTGGGCGGTCGAGCTCGGCGCCCTCACTATCGACTTCAAGCCACGCACGGCCATCAAGTCGCAGGCACTTGTCGACTTCATGGCGAGTGGCGGGAGAACCCGCTTGCCTACTCCCACCGTGCGACCGAGCATTGGGTGATGTACTTTGACGGCTCACTCAACCTCGAGGGCGCGAGCGCGAGGGGTACTCCGATCTCTCCAACGGGCGAACAACTCAAGTACGTCCTGGGATCTTCTCGGAAGGTCTCAAACAACGAAGCCGAGTACGAAGCTCTCCTACACGGGCTCCGCCTCGCGGCTTCATTGGGCATCAAGCGGCTACTAGTCTACGGCGACTCCGCAGGTGGTCATCAACCAAGTCAACAAGTCCCGGGACCGCAACAAGGAGAACATGGACGCCATCGCCTAGAAGTCCGCAAGCTCGAGAACAAGTTCTACGGTCTCGAGTTCCATCACATCGTCCGCGACAACAACGTTGCGGCGGACGTCCTCTCGAAAGCTTGGATCCACCCGCGCTCAAGTACCGGCGGGTGTCTTCGTCCACGAGCTTCACGCGCCATCCATCCCGGAGCCGGCGCCACCGACCACCGCCCCCGCTCACCCACCACCGGGCGGGGAGGTCATGATGATTGACGTGGATCGGAGGCAACCCTTCATCGACTACCTCAGCGAGCAGAAGGTCCCCTCCGACAAGAACTCGGCTGAGCAGCTCGTCCGCCGCGCCAAGGCCTATGTCCTCGTCGGAGACAAGCTTTACAAGCGGGGCGCTTCTTCCGGAGTACTCATGAAGTGCGTCCCTCGTGAAGAAGGCAAGGACATCTTGGAGGAGATCCACAAGGGCGTCTGCGGTAACCATGCGTCCTCACGCACGCTGGTCAGCAAGGCCTTCTGGCGAGCTTTCTACTGGCCCATAGCTCTGGGCGATGCCGAAGAACTCGTCAGAAGGTGCCAAGGATGTCAATACTTCGCCAAGCAGCAACACGTCCCAGCCTACAAGCTAGTCACCATACCGCCAACCTGGCCCTTCGCTTGCTGGGGGCTCGACATGATTGGGCCACTGCCAACTGCGCCAGGAGGCTTGGTGGATCGAGGTGGCTGTTGACAAGTTCACCAAGTGGATCGAGGTCAAGCCGGTCACATGCCCCAAGGCTGACAGAGTACTCGACTTCCTGGATGAACTCGTACACCGCTACGGACTACCCCACCGCATCATCACAGACCTGGGCTCCAACTTCAACAACCACCAGTTCTGGTAGTACTGCGAGAACAGCGGGATCGACGTCTGATACGTCTCAGTTGCCCATCCATGGGCCAACGGATAAGTCGAGCGCGCCAATGGGATGGTGCTCGACGCTCTCAAGAAGCGGCTACACGACGCTGCTAACTCCAAGGGGGGCAAGTGGATCAAGGAACTACCCAACGCACTCTGAGGGCTACGGACTCAACCATCCAAGCCAACGGGGCAATCCCCCTACTTCCTGGTCTACGGCTCCGAAGAAATCCTCCCTGCCGACGTCATATGGAACTCACCAGCAGTGGAGCACTACGACAAAGGCGTCTCAGAAGACAGCAGACGAGTTGACATCGATAGCCTCGAAGAAGCTCGCTGCGCTGCCCTTGTCCAATCAGCAAGGTACCTAGAAGGTATCCGACGCTACCACGATCGCAACGTCAAGGAACGCTCCTTCAACGTTGGAGATCTCGTCCTCCGCCGTATCCAGAACACGGAAGGACTGCACAAGCTCAGCTCCCCCTGGGAAGGCCCCTTCACCATCGCAAAGGTGACCGGGCCGGGCTCCTACCGCCTTCAAACACTTGAAGGCGAAGACATCAACAATTCGTGGAACGTCGACCAGCTCTGTCGATTCTACGCCTAGTCTACACGACTACTCCGGGGTTCAAGTCTACACGACTACACCAACACCCCACCGCCGTAAGCGGCCTCCGGGTCCTGGCTCCAGTCTCCGGACTTCTCCTCTCCGAGCTCCGGCCTACACGGCTACCTACGGACACGGGTCGCGACGAGCGTCAAGGACTCTAGCAGCGGTCTACTGAAAGACCACACTCCAAGATCCAGCCTGCACGGCTACCTACGGATCTACGATCCAGCCTACACGGCTACCTACGGATCTACTGCTGTAAGCGGCCTCCGGGTCCAAGCGACTACTCTGTAACTACGGCCCTAGCCATCCGGTGTACTTCTTCGGTAATAAAGTTTGATCGTTCATCAACTTCTTTCTTCGTCTACTCCCTACAACGGGACCCATCGCCGCCGAGTACGACTACTCGCATCCACTCCACGATGGGGCTCCGCACTTTGAGATCGCGGCTACGAGTACTCATTGCTGGAAATTTTCTTTCATTGATACTTAAGCAATTCATTACAATTGTTTTTTGTACAACCATGGCTACTAGCTATCTATTACGAGTACCGGAGATTAAGCTTCTCGCCCTACTTGCTCCGCGATGGGAGCCATTCGCTCCGGCCGGCTCCGCATACTTGCTCATCGGTGCGGTTGGCGGCTACCCGCCGGCGACTACTTCCACTGGGGCCTTCGGGAAGTACGACTTCATGAAGGCCAAGACCTGCCTTGGGATCGATCTCGCCATGTGCTTCACGTAGGCCGCCAGCCGGCTTGGAGCTTCCTTGAGGCGATCCACCAGTGGAGCAATCTTGGGGCCGCCCGGGTGCGGCACCAGGAGCCTTGCGATCGGCAGTGCGGCTTTCTCAAGCTCCTTCAGTTGGGACCGCAGTGCCTCGCAGTCTTCATTCAACTTCTGCAAGGATTTTTCACAGTTGACGAGATCGCGGTCAGATGCAATCCGGAGCTCCATGTGCTTCTCACACTCGAAGGCAAGTTCTTTGTAGTCGAGCTCGAGTACCTGGCGGGCTTCTTGCTCCCGGTAGAAGAGATTTTTCATGCTCGTCTCCGAAGACTTCAGCTGCTCCACCTGGCCCTCAAGCTCTGCAACACGGCAACAGTACAGCGGATCAGGGACCCCTCGACCTCCAACAAGTACCAGACAAGTTCAGTGGCGTACCTTTGTTCTTGTTGCGGAGGCCCTTATTCTTCCGCACCAAGTCGTCGCCCTTCGCCTGCAACTCTTGGACATCGTTGTGGTATTTGGTGAAGGCGGCGTCGAGCTTCGACTGCATGGCAGCCGCGTGCTTTCGCGACTTCACGAGTTTCTCTCCCAGCGCCTCAGCCCGGAGCACCGCGTCATCGTAGCCTTGAAGCATATTGGACTTGTCGCGGGACCTCTCCGCAACGTCTTGCACAGACAACTCAAGTCACACGAGTACTCAACAACAGAGGATTGACTACTCAGAAGCTACGGCTACTTACCTTCATCCTTACTCGCGCCCGGCGGATCGCCTCCAGGTGCTTCGCCACCGTCGCCGGCTCGACAAGATCATCTGCGAGCAGCTCTATCCCGCCGCGACTACTCGCGGTGGCCTCCGTCATCGGCGCAGAGCGGATGGGCTCTGCGTCCTGGATCTTCGGGGAGCGGATAGCCACCTCCAGAGCGATCTCTGGCGACGTGGTGACCCCCTCTCCCCCGGCCACCACGGCGGCCTCCTCGACGACTTCTTCCACATGCTCGGGGGCTCCTCCCGCAGCCTCCTGGACCTCTGGTGTCGACTTCTGCATGGGCACCCCCGCAGGGATGTCACTACCTTCAGCCTCAGCGCCTGTCAAAGAGAAGACAAGTGCATCAGCGACTACGACTACTCCTCGAGGAGCTCCATAGCTTCAGAAGAGCACTCACCTTCGACTACGCTGGCCTCCGGCAGCGGAGTTTCGGCAGCCGGCGGCTCGAGCACCGCCTGGGAAGCGGGAGCGGACTCCTCGGCGGGCGGCGCGACTTCTTCTGCCACCGCTGAAGAGGGTTTATCCCCCTCCCAGGACAGATCCGTGGATTTCCTGCAGAAGCACACACAATTGGTTGTCAGTCAACATCGACTACTACAACAAGTACTACTCGCGAAGATGCAGTACCTACAAGTTCGACCGGACTATTGTCACGGCCGGGGCACCAAGGATGCTGGCGATATCGACCAGTCCACCCTCGGTGGGCGCCTCCTCCTGCGCCCCTGCGGCTACCGCCTCCTCTGCAACGGCGGCCGGCGTAGTGCTCTCTTGCGCTCCTGAAGCCACCACCTCTTCAACGGCGGCGGCTACAGGCTCCGTGCTCCCCTGTGGAGTAGGGGGCTGGCGCTCCAGCTGCGCCAAGAGCTCCTCGACAGTGGGGGCTGGACTACGACTTCCGGCTGGCTCCCCCACTGTGTCCCACACGCCTTCGTCGCCCTCTTCGACGGGCTCCATTGGCGGCACCTCCTGCATACAAGGAAGACTACTCATCAGCAAGGGTACTCGTGCGATGGGTACTAGACTACTCCAGTCAAGACATCTTACCTCCTGAGGCGTGGTCTCTGAGACCTTAAGCTTCTTTGCCACCCGCTTCCTGGTGGGGTTGCGCGGCTTCCGTGGCGGCGCAGCCAGGCTAGCCTCCAGGCTAGTCGGGGGGTCTTGCACCAGAGGCACATGAGGTAAGCCTGGGCGACTAAACCTCGACCGCAACTGAAAACGGTCCTGCAACGTCTCATCGTCGTCGTCATCATCGTCGGAGGTGTCCTCCACGATGACGGTGTCATCGCCTGCACCGACTTCTCGCCGCTCTTTGTCCTTGGCCTTCCCTTCCTTCGGGATCTCGATCCCACTTGGGGGCGGCTGCGGCTCGGAGATGAACTTCTTCAAGTCTTCCTGCAAAGGCACAAGACATCAGCAAGTCTATACCAAGCAATGACTACTCGACCAAGGTAGTACGACTACTCACCTCCTTTAGCGGGCGCGCGACAGAGTACTCCTGGACAGGGCACGCCGTGTACGGCGGTATATCTTTGAAGATCCGCGACAGCCTCTCGACGATGTCGCTGTCGTCCAGCTCGCCTCCGGGCATCCGCGACGTGTCGTCGTCGCCGGTGTACTCGAAGCCCAAGGTGTCTCGAGCCATCAATGGCTGCACCCTCCGCTTCATGAAACTGAAGGCCACGTGCTCGGCCCTCAGTCTCGCTTCCCTGAGCACCTTGATGCGTGCCAACAGCTCGGGAAGCTGGATCCCCTCCTGCATGGTGGGCTCCGTGTTCCACCACTCGCGGTGCCTGGGCTGCCTTCCGCTCGGCTTCGGCAGGCCAGGGTGGTGGTTCGTGATGTAGAACCACCTTGTCTTCCAGTCAGTATTGGAATCAACAAGCTTGTACGCCAGATACTGCTCCACGGCGTCTTCTCTCAATTGGATGCCGGCTCCTCCGACTACCCTTGGGTTGGTGGCACTTGGCTGCGGCTTGACCCGGAAGAACTTACGGAAAAGGATCCAGTGCGGCTTGATCCCAAGGAAGG